>CM073004.1:45922500-47230000 GCA_037038555.1 Rhynchonycteris naso | reverse complement strand
CATCTTTTCAAAGCAGATGTTGATTTGCTGATAATGGATATTTTCATTAACGTTTGTCTTAAGTAATATTTGTCTTAAGGATGTACAATTTTTACTTGAAAAAAATTTAATGCAATACACTGCTTGTTGGGGTAAAGATAGTTGTAGAATAACTTTGGAAGTATTTTCAGAGAGAAATGATTACCATTAGGTATACTCGCTTTCTTCTGTGTGAAATTCTAATGCTCTAGGTTGGAATATGTCTTATGCAGATTCTATAGTTAAATGTTTTAAATCTTAGCCAACTTATTTTTTTAATGTTTTTGATTTTGGAAATTTTAAAAGAAGCAAAAGAAAACTTGACAAGATTGTAAACCTGTCAGCCGCATTCCTCACATCTTGCTCTGCCGAGCAGAGTGAGGAAATAGAAGAATTGAGGTTTCATAGATGTCTCATTGCACATATTGCAATAAACAGCTATAGAATTATATCATGAAATCAGCTATCCTCACGTGCAATGTGATCAGGTTGTTACTATGGTAACATTTCCATTTGTGAATTTTTTTGTAGAGTTAAAATTTGTAGTCATCACATCATACTACCATTGGCTTTTGGTTTTTCATATAAATAAATCACTATGCTGCCTGCATGCTATTAAGTGGCACCAGCCATAGCACTTAACTACCACCCATACACTCTAGGCTAGGGAATCCAAAATCGGAAAATGAAAGAAATGAGAACATTCTGCTAAATTACATTTTAAGGCTGTCCTGATGTTGCTGGTAAAATTTTAAATGTTTCTTAAGAGGAATAAGAGCATTGCCAGGTACTCTCTGAGACGCTTCAGCTTTATAAGTGCATGATATGAAATTGGTTAGGCATGGTAGTGGTGATAGGTAAGGAGGGCTTTGATTTGTCATCTAAATAGGTGTGCTAAATCACCAAAACAGAAGCAATGACCCTTCTGAGATGGAGAAGATTCATTTTCAAAACTGCCCCCTTTCATTTCACCCTTTAATATCAAACTGTTTGAAATCTGTTGCTTTCAAACAGTTTGAGATAAGCAAAAGTTGTTCTGCTTATTTTACTTCTGATTATAAAACCAGAGTCTAATATCTTCGATTAACTTGGATTAAAATAGCCTGTAATGTTTCCTTGTATCACTTACTGTATTCTCGTAAAGATTCCTACTGTTTTTGTTTTGTTTTGCTTCCTAAAGCCCCCTGCTGCTGTTGATTACACCTAGATCTGCTACTGATTGGAACTGTTAAAAGGCAAAGATAGTGCGGCTGGTTGCTGAATCATTTAATTGTAGGACTAATAAGAGATATTCCTGAACCTAAGAGAAATAATAACACTAGAATATTATGTATTCTAGGAAGCCAAGAAACGTTTATTTCCATCTTAATAATTTTTGAAGATATGAAATTTATTTACTTGTATGAAATTTATTTTCTTGTATGAGAAGAGAGAAATATTGGCTGCCTATTTGGATTCCTAAATCATGTAACTAAATTCTGTTGAGAAGAAAGGAAAGGAGAGAAGGAATTCTAGAGAAAATTTAGTACTAACAAATTTTTCCCCCAACAATGAAATGCTATTAGTTTTTATAAAGATATAACAAATGGATAACTATATATATATATAAATGTTAATTCAGTAGTTGAGACATCTGATAATATAATGCAATAAATTCATAGTTGAATTTTCATTTGTAATTGAGGTCGTGTTTGTAAGTCTACTGCATAATATATAATGAAGTTGTAAAAGATAGAAGCTTGCAATGAGAAGTTCACATATAAGTTTAGAAATCTAAAGAAAAGATTTCCATGATAGCAATGAATTCATGAGACACTACTATCAATTGTTCCCTCATGACTTCAAATTTTGAAATATGTAGTTAGTTCTGTGCTGAATTTAGTAAGAGATTATTTGAGGGGTTATTGTTATGCACAGGTGTACTAAAAGATACTTCATGATATTGCTACTGTTACTCTGTTTATTATAAATAACTACTTATTCTTTTAAAGACAGTTCAATTTTCTAGGTACAAACTAACTCAGTAGTTTTAAGTAAGTTGAAGTTATATACCATCTTTTGGGAGGTATGACTATCACTTGAATTGGGAAACAAACAAATGTTCTTTTGAGATATTTGTTGAAACATTTTGATCAGGGAAGCTACATGAAGGGTACCATCATGAAAGGAGCTGTCTGCAATGTGTACAATGCTTTGGAGAAAGAGAGACTAGTTAGAAAGTTGTCCTAAACATGAGAAGTGAGTGATGAGTGTTGCAGTCAGGGTGGTGGAATAGAAATCAAGTGGAATTGAGTGTCATCTCTTTTTTTGTTGTTGATAACCCATTGAATAAAGCGTCAATAAGCTTTGAAAAACCTGCTGAAATCTTAATGACTAATGAATATTTATGTCTTCTTAAGTAATAAACTATTAGACTGTAAGATCCTTGAAGATAAACATTATTCATTTTTGTGGTCTCAACACTTGGTACAGTATGTTGCTTATAGTAGTCATTAAACCTTTTAAAGTGAAAAAAAGTAAATAGTAGAGAAAACTCCTGCACTGGTTTGCTAGGACTGCCATTACAAAGTGTCACAGTCTGAGCGGCTAGAACAGCTGAAATGTCGTGCCTCAGTTTTGGAGGCTAGAAGTCAGAGGGGAAGGTGTGGCAGGGTTGCTTCCTCTGAAGGCTGCTTGGGATGCAGTTGTTCCCGGCCTCACACCTTTGCTTGTGATGGCTGGCTTCTTCCTGTGTCTTCCTATCATCTTCCCTCTGTGTGTGTTTGTTTTTATGGTTCTATAAGAACACCAGCCACATTACCTTAGGGACCACCTTGAGGATGTCATTTTAACTTGGTTACCAACTTGACGTACTATCTCCAAAAAAATAAAAAGGTCACACACTCTGAAGTGCTGCAGGTTAGAACTTAAACATATGAATTTTGGGTATCATGATTCAACCTGTAACACCTCTTAAGTTGTTATGGTTTATAGACCAATGACGAATACACGTATACTTAATTAATTGAATAATAAATGTGGTTACTTTCCAATTAACTTCAGTATAAGGACCCATAGAGATAAGTTCCTTTGTAAGTAATACCATGTGATATAATTTTCACTTCAGTTTATTTTACTATTTTTAAATTTATATCTGCAACTTGATAGCTTATCATTGTACTGGTTTCCATCTAGTGGCAGAAATAGGAGATGGGAGGTTAAGTTTGAAAATGGAACTAAATTATTTGTCTCCCCTCCCCCTTTATTTCACCGTGTTTAGAATAATCTAAATCATTATCTACCCCCACCACCCTGAAAGCTTTACGAAAACAAGCATTGTAATCTAAATATTATTGGTAATAACAAGATTATATTTATAATGTCATTATAACATTATAATAATTTTGTTAGCAGGTGGGTTTTTATGTACAACTTTGATCTAGAACAGATCTTCTCAGTGTGGTCCTTGGACCAGTACTCAGCTTTGTCTTGGGACTGCTAAGAAAAGCATACGCTTAGGCTCTATTCCAGACCTATTGGTTAGAAATTCTGAGGGTGGAGTCCAGAAATCAGTGTTTTAATAAGACCTCCAGAGGATTGCAGTGTACACTAACATTTGAAAGCCACTGCATTGAAGAGAACTAATTTTATTGTTTTTAGTAATGGAAGCTTAGTGTTGTATTTTTCTTTGTAATATTCTTTTGGTCATATTATCTGATACTGAGACTTTGATTAGGAATACCACCCAAAATTATTACATTATTTTTATGGGGAACCGTTAATATTTGTTACTGGTTTATTGTATGTCTTTTTACAAATGTTATATGCATGTAAAAGCAAATACAGCATTCTTTCTATAAATAGTATATATATGTATTTTCCCCTCCCACATATGATCTTGCTAGTTTCACTTACTATTATAGCTAGGAAGTCTTTTTGTATCAGGACATTGTTTCTTTGTTTCTTGTCATTTTTTTCTTCCTTTTTAACAGCTGTGTAACAATAACTTATTTAACAAGTCCCCATTTGGTGGATATTTAGGTTGTTTTCAACATTTTGCTATTTTTAAAAGAATATTTGTGTGTGTGTGTGTGTGTGTGTGTGTGTGTGTGTGTGTCAGTTTACTTATATAATTTCACATATATGCAGGCATATTCATAGTATAAATTCATAAGAATGTAATTACAAGGTCAAAGAGCATGTATACATACCTTTCTAATTTTGATAGCAATTCCAAGTCATGCTCCATGTCAACCATACCAATTTATACCCCTTTAACAGATACAAGTTATTGTTTAAAAATGGGTTTTTTGAAGTTGCAGCAATGCTACATACTAGCATCATATTTTTTAAGAAAACAGATCTATGTTATGTTAAAAAAAACAAACACAAAACTTAAGCAAGTGTCTTTTAACAAGGACTATATAAAGACTACTTCAGAGTTTTTTACCTTTAAGTTATGTTTTAGAAAAATTGCATAAATTGAAGATAGGATTGAAGATTGTCTCCACTAATCTGAAGTAAATCTGTGTTTAGTGATTCATTAAAAAGTAACTGTTACATATCTGGAAATACGTATCTTTGAAATAGTTTTCATTTACTGTCAGTGAGTGCTTGGACAATCTTTAAATGGGGAGATTATTTGAGATACTACATATGTAGCTGTTTTAAAAATTATTGATTTCTTTTGGTAACCGCCATAATGTTTTTAATTAAAACTCTTTTGAGGTTTTTCATTTACGTAATAGTTTTTCATTGGTTTATATTGTGTTAATCATTTCAAAATCTAAAATGAAGCCGTAGACATAGACATTGGGGGTTTTTTTGTGTGTGGTTTTAAAAACATTCTATACTTCCCTCACTCTCCTACCCTCCCCGCCTTTTTTTTTTTTTAACACTCTCTTAACTTAAAACTACTAAACAGATTTTTATTTTAATCTTTGGAACAAAAAATGTTCTCTTGGGCTGATACCAGTACTTTCTATGCCAACTTACAGACCAGAATCTATTTTTATAGGCCAAGATACAAACCTCTGAAAACCAGAGTTTATAATGGAAACATTGACAGGTCCTTAACTATCACAGCACACATGGCACTGCTGAAATCATAAGGTATAAGGCACAAGATTTTACATGCGGGGTGAACAGTGAATTTTTCAGCAATTGTATTATCAAATGCTTTCAACTAGGATTTAATAAGCATCACGTGCAAATGGAACTGTGCTGGGGCCGTAAAAGCACATCGTGTAGGTCTGATTTCTGCCCTTTGAATGCTTGTACCCAAGCATGCACACTGAGAAGTACTTGAGTAGACCTGTTGGGAGATGTAGCCTTGTGAATGGATTTGATTGGAAAAAAATATGTGAACTTCCTTATTGCTAGATTTAATTTGTGGTATAACCTTGATAATCCATAATATTTTTGCATATAGGTCACTGCCCTTGTGTTCTAGGTATTACTACAAAGCAGTTAATACTAATCAATTACATCTTCATTTTTATATCATTGAAGAAAGTTTAAATGTATTGTTCACAGTCAAGCAAGTTTGATGCTGAGTAGTTAGGTGAATTGAAACTTACCATTTTACATCCTTTTTCAGAACTCCTACCTGGGCGAAATGTAGAAATATCCTTCTTTAAGAGACCACATTTGATTACTCAGCTTTAGAAAAATCATTAAAACAACCACCGTGGGTCCTTGAATTATTATGCTTTGTTTTAGTTATATTTTAGATTGAAAGGGCCCTTCTACTATTAATTAATGATTGTCATCAGTTAACAGTGAGTGAATGACCTACAATGTATTAATTACCTTACAGGGAAACATGTCAGATGCCAATGTAGGAAAATAGTTTGTGGTGTGAGATGTCTAGTTAATGTTGAATGTTCTTGAAGGTTGGATTCTTTCACTTGTAACACCAACATTTTTTACTCTTTTTCTTTATCTTGTCAAATGCTGGAGAGTAGAGGTGTTATGTCAGATATGCTATCTCAGAGCATTGTGAAGTGTTAAGAGAAAACCAGTGTCTTGTGGGAAGGTAATGAAGTGATAGTTTGTTGCTACAGATTTTGCAAGTACATACTGCCAGAAGGAATAGGTAAAATGAAGATGTTAATTTGAATCTGAATAAGATTTTCTGTTTTAATTTAAATTTTCCTTATTCACTGACCTGTATCCATATGTGTTTAATAAGCTATAGATAGTAGACATGCTTGCCATTCTAAGGGGTGTCGTTGATTTATCTGACTGGTTTCCCATTAACGAATAGAATATGGATGGTTTTTCAGTAGTTTAAGGTTTTTGGATTTATGATTAAATTTCTTCCCCTAATGTGTTAGGAATAATGCTTTTGTATCCTGAAAGATGGAAAGATCTCCAAAAATAAGCTATTCTCTGCAATTGTATTAATTCTAGACTAGGGGACCCTCATTTGCATAATTTGCTTTCTTGATCTGTTTCTTTAGGGAGGAAGTCTATATATGAACTCTCTCCTATCTACTCTCCCTTGCCATTGCTGTAGAAAACCTTACTGAAAGGTGTCAGGAAAATACAGTGTTGATCTTGGTTATATAAGTAAAAGATAAAATCCTTCATGTTTAGAAATACTGTTTTATGATGTATTTCATTATAAAGTGAAATGAAGGGATGTGTGTGTATGTGTGTGCGTGTTTGTATAGATACACGCACACATATACAGGGAGAAATATACACGCACTGAGTTCTTAGATTTACAGATTTGTCTGAGTTATAAATTATTCCAGAAATAAAAGAACAGTAACATAAGCATAATACTACATGAAACCAAAATTTAGAAGAATTGTTTTTGCTGATTAGGCTTTGACTTTCATAATTCTCATCCATAGACCTGTTGACATATAAGATGATTCACAAAGTCTATTTTATACTTGACTCTATTGATAAAATTTGTCTGATCCAGTCTTGCCACAAGTAATTTCTGACAAATAGTTTTTGTGAAGGGCACTAGTTTTTATCAGTGAAAGAAAAGACTTACACTTACATGCTTTGCCCCCATGCCTCATAAAGCGGAGGTTGTGGTACCAAGGTTTTTCTTTCCTTCTTTCCTTTCTCATCCACATGTTCGTCATCCTTTCCATTTTCTGTTAGTATGTGTGTTCGTATGCCGGACTCTGGACTAGGCATTCCTGACCTTCAGCATTTGTCATTTACTCTGAAACAGCCACAGGTCTTGAATTTAATGAATGAATTTGGTACTACTTTTTTTTTTTCCTAGCGAGAGAAAGAGAGAGACAGACAGAGAGACAGACAGGAAGATGAGAAGCATCAATTCTTTGTTGTGGTTCCTTAGTTGTTTATTGGTTGCTTTCTCATATGTGCCTTGACTGGGGCGCTACAACAGACCAAGTGACCCCTTGCTCAAGCCAGTGACCTTGGGCTTTGAGCCAGAGACCTTTGGGCTCAAGCCAGCAGTCATGTCTATGATCCCATTTTCAAGCTGGTGAGCCCACGTGCAAACCAATGACCTTAGGGTTTTGAACCTGGGTCCTCAGCTTCCCAGGCTGATGCTCTATACCTGTGATGGTGAACGTATGACACATGTGTCAGCACTGACACGCGTAGCCATTTTCGATGACACGCGGCCGCATACCAGGGAAGTACGGGGCTGCATGCCGAGAATGATGTTTCATCCTCGGCTCCTGCATGGCCAGGTGCAGTAGCCGAGGATAAAACATTTGCTGTAGTGTAGACACTCTTTGCCGGAGGTCTGTAGCCAAAACAACAGAACTCCGGCACAGAGCGTCTAGTTCTGGGACTTCGCTTAGGTCGTTTTTCTCGAAGTGACACACCACCCAAGTTATGCTCTTTTTTTGGTGAATTTTGACACACCAAGCTCAAAAGATTGCCCATCACTGCTCTATGCACTGTGCCACCACCTGGTCAGGCTTAAATTAGTACTTTTTAATTTGGTTCCAAGCTTGGATAGTTTTTATTTATTTACATATTGGCATTAATAGGTCAAATAAGCTGGCATTCCATCTTAAATATTTTCTTTTAATATAGGGAAAACAGATTTAGAGATTATGGGCATATAGAAAAGGAATTGACTGTTTTAAAGTTTTTATTTATTGATTTTACAGAGAGAGGAGAGAGGTCAGGGAGTAAGAAGTATGGACTCCTAGTTGATTCACTTTAGTTATTCATTTCCTGATTGTCATATGTGCCTTGACCTGGCAAGCCCAGAGTTTTGAACTGGCAACCTCAGCATCCCAGGTTGACACTCTATCTACTGCACCATCACAGTCCAAGTGAAAAGGAGTTGACTTCTGAATAAAAAATATTGAGAATGTTTTAGAACTTAGGTAAGTAATTCAGGGAAATTTTTGTCCAGTTAGTTTTCAAGAAAATACAAGTATTTCAGGTAAAAGGTATGGTTGATGGATGATATTTTATGCCTAATTTTGAAATATATAAGAATGTCTTAATTCTCATGCTTGCAAATATTAATATTTTATTTTTGTCACTTAAATCTAAATTGTGACCACTTTCTCTAAAGAGAGAGAAATAAACTCTAGTTCCTTTTTCTTTGCTGATGAGTTACTTGTAACCATTAAAACCCCGCCCAGGTGATTGGTATTTTTTAATTTTTATTTTTAATTATGTTAGAGCAGGGGAGGTAGAGAGACAGATTCCCACATACACTCTCAACTGGGATCCATCTGGCAAGCCCCCTGTGGGGCAATGCTCGGCCTATCTGGCGCATTCATCAGTTGTTTGGCAGCCAAGCTATTTTTCGTGCCTGAGGCAGAGGCAATGAGCCATCCTCAGTGACAGGGGTCAATTTACTGTAGCCAATCTGGCCATGGCTTTGAGAGGTGAGGAGGGATGGATGGGAAAAGGGAAGAGGAAAGGTGCAGAAGCAGATGGTTACTTCTCCTGTGTGCCCTGACCAGGATTCGAAACCAGGACATCCACACACTGGATTGACACTCTACCACTGAGCCAGCTATCCAGGGCTATTTTTAATCTAAGAATATATTTGTACATTTGTTTCTATTAAATTACATGTTTTGTAGGTTGACCAATTTTAACTTATTTTCAAAGCAAAGCAAATTTGTTAAAAACAAAAATGTACAATTAACTTTTCATCTGAATAATCTTTATTTAGGATATATTGTTGCATCACTTTCTTTCTACAAATATTAATGTGTCTTTGGTATGCCAGGCACTTATGCTAGGCATAGTCCTTGCCCTCATGAATTCAGGGGTGGCAGTAAACCTTTAAAAATATATGCGTATGTGAACACAGTCACTCAGTCTCTTCTCTGACCCCTTCCTCTCACCCAAGTGCATTAAGTACAATGAGGGAAAGCTAGGAGCTTCAGGATGTATGTAACCAAGAGAACTAACCTAATTAGGGATGGAGAGGAGTGTCAAGGAAGACCTCACTACAGTAGTGAAATTTAAATTTTGTTCCTCAGGCAAAAGAGGACAGAGAAGTTGCAGGCTGAGAGAAAAGTCTGTATTAAAGCGGGAATGAACTGACCAGTTGGGGGGTTCAGAGTGTAGTTAGAGCCCCAAGAGTCCAGAGACGGGTAAGAAAAAAAGCCAGAAGCTGACTAAGGGCCACACAGACCCTTATGTGGATTAGCTGGAAATTTCAAATCTTGAGCAATAATTTATTCAAGGATTTTAAATAGGGCGAGTGATGTGATTAGATTTATTGTTTTAAAGATCACTCTGACTGCAGGTATCTTGACTGAGGGGAAGACGAGAGGAATGCTGGGAGATCTTGTCAGGAGGTTTCAACAGTGATCCAGATGATGGTAGCTTAGATTATGGTGGTCTCAGGAGGACAGAGAGACATGAATGGAAATGTTCAGGATGTCCAAGAATTGGTGGTAAAAAGACATAGATTGATAATGTGGACAGTTTTTTTGTGTGTGTTTTTAATGTTTTGAAGTATAATGTATTGTCAAATAGTTTGGTTTCTAGTTGTTTTGTTTTTATAAGGGCCCAAGTAAGTCCCTGGGTTTTGCACAAAATAGTACAGTACTTGCATTCATCTTTTTCTGGCTTTGGAAGCTTACTGATGTATATATTAAGGGAGTAGGGCATAAACAAGTCCCCATTCTTTATTCTTCCCCGTATATCTGCCCAGATGTCTAGAAGATGGGGCTGTAGGAGTGGAACAAAATGTTTTAGTAATTTTGAATGTGGTCTAAACAGAACCATGTATATGCAAGAAGGTTACAGATTTAAAGTTTTTACTGTACAAAATAAAATCAAATTACATTTAGTATTACATTTATTATCTTACATGATTCTCTATTTTATTGATTGATTGTAGGTTTTTTTTCCCTCCATAAATACTGTAAGCATCTTTGGGACCGTCATCTGGCTACATGCCCTTTGTGTGACTTAGTTTTTCTTTTTTTACTACCTTTTATTTTATTTTATTGAGCCTGTTTAAGTTTTTGCAGTGACTTCTCTTTATCCTGTTCCTCATTCTAATGTACCATAGTCTTCATATTATTTCTAGGATGGATATTTACCTTCATTCTTAACTTTTCTGAGGAAAGGCTGTTTTCTGAAGAAGATCCTGACTGAATGGTCCAAGTGCTCAAAGCTTTTCCTCATTTGAGAGATGTAGTAATTTTTGCAAAGAAATCATAGGTCATAACCCTGAGCAGAATCCCCCAGTGACTGTTCCTCTCACTCAAAGCATAAAGCAGAGTCCTTTTTGGCCTAAAAGAACATAAGTGACCTGCCTCTCATATATCCCCTACTGTTTCCTCCATTCACTCCATTTCTTTATCCTCCAGAACTGCCAGTTTCGCACTATTGAATCTCTGCATTTGCTGTTTCTCTCATGCTCTGTGCCCAAACATGGCTATTCATTTGTTTAGTTCAAATATCACCACCTCAGAGGGGCCTTCCAAGACTACACTTTCTTATATAAGCTCCCAGCTCCCATCATTCTCTGTCCCCTTCTTTACATTTTCCTCATAACATATGTCATTACTTGACATGAGAACCATTTTATCCCTTAGTTTATTGTTGGTCTTCTCTTAGAATGTAAATTCCCTAAGGACAGAGACTTTGTGTTATTTGTGACTAAATGATTATATTGTGGATTAGTGTCTGACACATGGGAGGATTTGACAAGTATTTATAAAGTTGAATGTATATTACACTCGCACAGTCCTTGCTTTCTCTAATTTCTGCTTACTCCCTTCTTTCCTTCCTCAGTAGACATACTGAGAAAACCCTCTCTGGAATCTAATTGTAATGTATAAGGTAGTGAACTAATCTAATGGGACACTCAGAGGATCTATTGTTTTTGAACTGTAAGTACTTTCCTGTCTTTGATTTATTCTAAGAACCTAACTGTATAAATGCGACCACCAGAGTAGTGCCAGTATGATGATGATGGTAATAACAGTAATAGGTAACATTTCTTGAGTGCTTGCTATAAATGTGTCAAGTATTGTTCTAAGTATTTCAGGGATATTTGATAAATAATACTCACAAAACATATGAACTGGGGGTTTCCTATTTTACATGGAGGAAACTGAGGCACAAAGAGTTTAACCAGTTTGCCTAAGGTCAGATAGCAAGGGCATTTCCTCAATTTGAACGTAGGAAATATGACTCTCACTGGTGTCAACAGAAGTAGATTCTGGAAGTTTGCTTTAGTAGAAATAGTACAGCATGGTAGTGGAAAGAGACGACGCTGATGCAGTCCAGGAGGTTTTCTTTTCTTCCCTGTTTTCCTTGTATTCTTTTAGAGAAAGAAACCCTCTGTTTTGCTTAATTTTTTACTCATTAGAACTAGAAATATGGGATTGAATTTTACATGATCCAGTTTTGAATTTATTCCATTTAACAATTCAAAACGGCTTCCTAATTGTATGAACTTGAACAAGTCATTTAAATATTATTATACTGTAATTGAATATTTGGTAAAGGATAAAGCCTCATGTTTTAATTTTTTTAAAAGCATACACGGGATTACAAACAGAGCAATCTCTTTTCTCATGCATAGTGAGCTTATAAATTTTACAGAATAATAGTGTCATAGTATATATATTCTGCTACCTGCTGATTTCACTATCCTTTATGTGTTTTCTATATCAGCGCATTTACATTTTTAATGCTCATGTAGTACTCCATTTCTGGATTACCATAATTTATCAAACCAATTCCGTATTGATGGATCTCTGGGTTGTTTATAGTTTTTGACTATTACAGTCAACCTCTTCGGCATAAATTTGACTACAGAATAGTTCCGTAGGATAAATTTCTAGTAGTAGAATTGCTGAACCAGAGGGTATCTGAATTTATAATTTTGATAGTAATTGCCAGATTGCTTTTCAAAATATTTACGCTTACATAATCAAGTTAGTCAATATCAAAATGCGTATTTCTTCACATCCTTATCAGCACTAGGTATTATTCACCCTTTTTTTTTTTTTTGCTAATTTGATGATTGAGAAATTACTTCTAATTGTTTTAGTTGAAATTTCTGTAATTATGAGTGAGGTTATTTTATATTATATACACACATATACACACAATAACAATTCCTTTTTCTGTGAACTACCAGATTCCCTCCTTAATTCATTCATTTAACTCTTCCAGTTTTGTCTCATTTGCTGTTGAAAAAGGGGACTGATAACCCTTTATACCCACTAGATCAGGGGTCGGGAAACTTTCTGGCTGAGAGAGCCATGAACACCACATATTTTAAAATGTAATTTTGTGAAAGCCATACAATGACCCGTGTACATTACGCATTATCCAGTAAAAATTTGGTGTTGATCCGGAGGACAGCTGTGATTGGCTCCAGCCACCCGCAGCCATGAATATGAGCGGTAGGAAGTGAATGGATTGTAATACATGAGAATGTTTTATATTTTTAACATTATTATTTTTTTATTAAAGATTTGTCTGTGAGCCAGATGCAGCCATCAAAAGAGCCACATATGGCTCGCGAGCCATAGGTTCCCGACCCCTGCACTAGATGGTAGGGATGATCAAATAAGGTACTATTTGTTATTTTTTTCAAACTCCTTTTTTATTGTTACTCCCTAAAAAGGCTTTAATTTTTTTTCCCAATGAAATTTTAATATAACATATACACAGATATACTGTGTGTCTGTTTATGCACTGTGACCTGTTGGAGCACCAAAAATCATTGTAATATGTAGGCTTCTCCACCCTCTACCCAATTACCATTTTTCTCCTCCTCAAGGGCAGTGTCACTTTCTCTGAGAATACATTGTATATGTGAAAGTTTTTATAAACTTCTAAGTGCTATTTAATTGTAAAACTTTATTGTTAATAATTCACATTTCATATGATATAATATTATATGTCTGTTTTGCAGCTGCCTTTTTCTCATTGCTGATTTCCCATTTACAAATATAGGCATTTACTATTTTGTTGTTCATTTTGCTGCATTTGGAACAATCTTTCTTGAGCTGACCTCTGATCAGCTGTCTCTGCCCATCTGTGCCTGTCAAAATGTTACTCTTCTTTCAAAGCCTGTCCTAGAAATTCCCTTTTTCCATGAAGTCTTTCTAGTTCCCCACAATTGTCCCTTGACCTCTTAGAGTTAAATCTGGTTTTCCTTTTCTGATATTCTGTCTTTCATTACGTGGTCTGTATACTTTCCATACTCCATTTCCTGGCAGATTTCACATGTCAAGGCAGCAGGGATATTGCTCTCCTCATTCTGTGCTCTCTGCTGGTCCTTGCCCAGTAGCGTACTACCTGTTTCTCTCCTTTATTCATTTATTTAACTCTTTGTTGGTTTGAGATCCTTCACCTGCTAGCCTCAGTATCCACCTATATTAAATAAGGATACTAATGATGCCTTTCTGACAAGATTTCTGAGGACGTCAGTTGTGATAATGGCATAGAGAACAGTGTCTGGCATTAAATGAGCAGTCAATAAAATATTAGTAATCATCAAATTGCAAACATTCCTTAAGCACAAAGAAAGACATTAAACAAATTATTGTAGTAATTTGTCTTTTTTGTTCAGGTGAAAGACAAAAAAAATATATCTTTTTTGTCTTTCACTTCCTGATTAAAATAATCTATTACTTATTGTATCATATTTACAAAGGGAAGATTTGGTTTTCTTTAATCATTTCTTTCAAAATACATTTTGCAATATAATACTCAGTATTGAGACCATTTAAATTGTATATGAATGATGATTATGTACAGTGAACTTTTGATTTTTCAATACCATATTAAAATTATGTATCCATGATTTATTTATTTTTAATTCTATACATTATTAAGCAAAAGACAGCCCAGTTGAAAACTGGGCCATAGATAAGAGCAAGCAGCTCTCAGAAAAGAAGACCTAAATGGCCTGTGAACAGATGTACATGCTTAATTTTATGCACCGACTTGATTGGCCCACAGAGTGCCCAGGTATTTGGTCAGAGACTATTGTGGGTATTTCGGGAGGGTGTTTTGGATGAAATTAATATTTAAATGGATACAAGGTAGATTGGCTCCCATAATGTGGGTAGGCCTCATCAAAAGGGTTGAAGGCCAGAATGGAAGAACAGACTGACCTTTCCGTAAAAGAGCAGTTCTACAGCAGACTGACTGGCACTTCATCCACAGCATCATCTCTTCACTTGGTTCTCTTTCTCTGGAGAACTCCAACTAATAAAACAGATGAAAAGATTTTCAATCAAGAAGCGATTAGTAAGAGTCTAATTCAAGTCACAATTCAGACTGACAAAACATCAAGTAGTTCACAATACTAGAAGTTAGGAAGGAAGGGCAAGTAGGAATTTTCCCATACAACACATTGGATAGAAGTTTTACTAAAGATGAGGAAGTGGCTTGATCCAGCAATTTCACTTCCTGATTAAAATTACTACGTATATTTGTCATGAAAATAAGATTACATTAAATTTTTGAGTATATATCTTAAATTTTAGTTTAGATTTTACATGATTTTCAAAAAAATCTTCTATGGTCCATTTTTATATTTTGCACAGACTTGTGTAGGGTGCTTAATAAAATTACTTTTTGAAATGAGATGGTTTAAAGAAATATATCAAGAATTTCAGTCATTATATTCAGTATCAAATCCTAGTAGTAGCTAAAGAATATAGATTAATTTCTAGTCATTATTTTTGGTGCTAAGGCTTTTATGTCAATATATTACTAGAATGATTCTGTAAGGGATCATGCTGGTGTCCCAAGAGGATATGTGTGCTCTGTGAGAGTTATCCAGATCATATTAGAAGGCAAAGTATTAATTTCTCATTTATGAGGATGAGAACATATCATACCAATGTAGTTTTGTTATTAAATTAATTAACTTTACTGCTCTGGCCATTTATATTTAGTTATCATATTTATGTAACTAGTGATCATTTTCAGATATTTAATAAAAAGTTAGAACTTCATACTACTTTTGTACAATGTCTTTCTACTATAATCAAAATAACTGGCCATTATAAATCTTTTATTACTTGAAATTAAAATATGTATTTGTAGTTTTTAAAGTTCTAACATATAAATCTTTCGTATAAAAGACTTTGTAAAAATGTTCTTAAGTGAAAGTGAGTATTTGGACTGGTGGGAGGGAATTACCTGGTTTCAAATCCTCGATTTTTTATATGGAAAGAATACTTTATGGTAATGTCACTGCAACTACTTGATTCTGTTTATTCCCATTGGAAATTAAGACAAAATTTCCAGGTCTTAAAGTTTTCAGAGCCCTCAAATGTCTATTTATTGACCCAGTATATAAATAGAACATTGTAATTCCAAATGATTGTGTCATTGTTTTACAAATGGCAAAGCATGGCATGAAGTTTGTCATCTACTTTTAAATTGTTAACTGTGGTTAGGCATATTTGCAAAGTTTTAAAAATTATGCAATGGTTTCATTTAAATCAGTATGGCAAGAATTGTAGTTGTATAATGTACTTTCAAAGATTTTATTGTGGTATGAAGTGAAATTTTGGGATAGTGCACTACTATCTTCTGCTTAACTGTATACACAGGAAGAAAGAGGTATATGTAAAACTTTGGCAACTGGAATAGGGTTTGTAGGGCCACTCTGTAGTTTCTTCCATACCATATTGCTATTTGGGTATTTATTCGTTTTGTTAATTGCATCCCTTCACAAACTCTTTCAGACCTCCATTTGTTGTGCTTGGAGTTCATAGTATTACCGTTTTTTAGTATGTATTAATGACTTGCAGAATTCTTCAATAGTAGTTATAGAGCCTTTATGTTTTGTGGCATCAAGATATTTTATGAACACTTTGTATTGTCTTATCTTTTTAAATTAGCTGTTCTTTATCCCTCTTTGATTTTGTCAGTGCTGTAAACATTCCCTTATAAAAATAAAATCTAAAGTTTTATTCTCATTTTGAGGTCCTATAATGTTTGCATTTTCAAGCTACAAATATATATATATATCGGTTTTCTTACATGGACATCTATGTAAGTGGTTTTGGTGTTAGAAAGCATATACAAAAGTTATATGCACAAAGTCTCTCTTGGGTAAAGGTGGAATTGTTGTAATCAACATAGATAACAGAGTCTGAGAGAAACTCTCCAGTCATATCACTTTTCAATGAAACTCAAGTCCATGAATTTTTAGTAAGTTTTAATATTTCAAATGATCTTCATTTCCTGTTATTATATAAAATCTCTCTATATTTTTATGTGATCAAGTTGAGCAATTGGAGTTTTTCTTGTCTCTATTAACAGTGATAATCTTCTGTATAATTGAAGCATTTTTATATTCATTCACATTCATACTGAGGCTTTTGGTTCTTATGCCCAAATAGAAGCTTCTGCTCCATGAGCAAGTAGGCTAGTCATTTTAGAAGTCACTAATCAATAAAATTGTCAGTTTTCATATGGAGTATAACAGTCTTCATGCATTATTGAATTTTTTAAAATTGAAGGTCACATTTGGAGCTTATCATAACTTAGATTCTTATGCAATATCATGCCTATTAACATTTTATTTACAATACAATAATGAAAATGTTATATATTTGAATGAATAGTGTCAAAAAATTAACAAAGTTTAATTTTTTGGATTGTTTCTCTAAATAAACATATTTTTCAGAAGTGAAGATACTCTCAATATAAGAATAGTCATTATACTCTGTCTCCACTCAGCAGGATCCTCAGTGGCTCTTGGATTTTTGTCAGGATGTTTCCTTTTCTGCCATTTGATTTCCATTAAGAAGTTTGTTCATTTGTGTATTACTATATTTTTTTGCAACTCCTATTTTTTAGGTCATTTGAAAAACAAATGTCTATGGAGCTGAGTCAGTACATTCTGAGTAGTACATTCTGGTCTTTCTAGTTAGCAATCATATACCAGTTCTGGAAGAACAATTCTCCTTCTTTGGGTGAAACCTTTAGGGATCTTATCCTTTTAGAGTTTTGATCTCATTGAATGAGTCCAGGAGCTCTGAGAGTGGGCATACAACATATTTTCCCATAGATATTTATCTTTATTTATCTTTTGGCAGTACTGTCAGATAAAATACAGGGTGCACCTTTAAGTTTGAATTTCAGATAAATGTTGGATACTTTTTAGTATAAGTATGTTTCAAATATTACTTTCATTGTTTTTCTAAAATTCAAATTTAACTGACCTCACTATTTTTATTTTATTTTAATTGATTATTTTAATTAATTATTAATTCTAAGTGTGGCAGCTCATCTCCTGGGCCTTTTTCTTCCTAAACGTCAAGCCCCTGAGTGAAGGTGGCGATTGTACCCATATCATCTATATCTAGGTTTCCTGTCCCCATAACCAGTGATTTTTATTGACTGAAAGAATGAACTCTATAATTATCTGTAATGTTTCTTTATCTGAGTATGTATAAAGCAACTTTGCCCCTGAGTTTTCCCTTTTATGTGAATTAAATACATTGGGAAAAAAAAACGTTTTCAATGAATAGTTGCAGATCTCAGCTTTAATTAAAAATTTTTTTATCTCCCTTTCTCTTTTCGTCATCTCTCTTCCCTTCTCTTTCCAGCTCTTACTATAATTAGCCAGCATTAACAGCAAATGTTTGCTTTAGTTAAATTATTCAGAACATTTATTTTACTTGTCAAAGGTTAGATCAGGTTGTTGTTTGAACTGGTAATTAAGTGAAGCCTAATATGCTCTCATATTTATATGCACTATAAGTCTAGTTCCTCATTATTCTGTATAGTTCTACGATGTTCAAGGCTGACATTTCAATAAGGTTTTTTGATTTTATGGAAAAGAAGACATTCTGAGTAATCTAGTTTATTATCTGATGTGAGTGTCCAAAGTTAAGGTTGAAAGTGAATGCATTTCAATGCTGTTGTAGCATGTAGTATCATGGTGGTAATTTTCACCAAGTAGTATAAAGAATTAAGCTCACTGCTTGTTGAATTTGCATTTGATCTGAGGATTGGTGCTTTTGATCTGTAGTACTTGGCTCCTAGCAGGTGTTTAGTATGCATTTGTTGAGTGAGTTTTTTAAGTCAGATTAAGCAGGTTAGAGAGCTCAGCTCCTGTAACTCCAACAGGTAATCTTGATATTTGTTCCTACAGCATACTCCAAGATGGTTTTAAGTCATTTCACTGTGTATGCTTATGTGTAGGAATGAATGTAACCAATTAATCCTCATACCTGGGAATTATACTATATTGTGTCTTTTAGGTTTTATTGATTCATTGAATAATTGATTTTTTTGTAAGTTCTTGTATACTAGTACCTTGACATATAAGTACATAAATAAAACACACCCTTTATCATTAGAAAGAATAGAGTTTAGTGGAAAACCAACCATTATACTAAAATAAAGAATGGTTAACATTAGTGTGGAGTTATATATGATGTAAATGGGCATCTGAATGAAATTGGGAGAAGGAATGCTAAGGACAGGTTACTTAAGAGCTAAATCTTGCCTGACCAGGCGGTGGAGCAGTGGATAGAGCGACAGACTGGGATGCGGCGGACCCAGGTTCAAAACCCCGAGGTCGCCAGCTTGAACGCAGGCTCATCTGGTTTGAGCAAGGCTCACCAGCTTGAGCCCAAGGTCGCTGACTTGAGCAAGGGGTCACTCGCTCTACTGTAGCCCCCCGGTCAAGGTACATATGAGAAAGCAATCAATGAACAACTAAGGTGTCTCAGTGAAGGATTGATGCTTCTCATCTCTCTCCCTTCCTGTTTGTCCCTATCTGTCCCTCTCTCTGTCTCTTGTCACACACACACACACACACACACACACACACAAGTTGAATCTTAAGAACAGGTAGAAATTGGTTAAGCAGAAAAGGCAAGGAAAGAAGTGCCAGTCAGAGGAAACACATGTATGGAATTTCTGATGTGATGAGTGTGGTATAGCTGAAGTAAGATTAAACATGGAGAAGCAGCAGAAGCTCCCTCCTTTTAAAAGTATTCCGTGGTTTCCACTGCCAGTAGGAAACAGCTCAGAATCTTAAGTGTGGTCTGTAAGCCATGCCTTATGTAGCCTTTGTCTACTTCCCAAGTTCTGATTATCAACTAAGCCGAGCTTGACCCCTTGCAGCACTGAATGGAATGTGCGGGCACTGTGTGTCCTCTGAGCCCTTGCACATGATGTTTGCTCTGCCAAGAGTGCCCTTCCTCCCCTCTTGTAGTCAATTCTACTCTCTATTTACAGTCTTCACCACCTTTCAGTTATCAATACAGTACAGAGTTCAAAGGATGTCATCTGTCATACATCTGCCTTATGAAGAATTTAAAATACTGATTATTATTGTCAGTAAACTATAACAATGAATCTTGGTTCTTCTGCTTTTTTTTTAGTATGTATCCCACACATAATCTTACTTAATCCTACTGTCAGTCATGAGATAGGTATTATATGAAATTAACAAAAAGATAAAATTTGTCTTTAATTACAAAATGCCATCCTTTATTTAGAATTTAATTTATTCTGAAGAGTAAATAGATAATTGAAATAAAGGTAAAAACATCTTTCAAAACAGAAGACATAGTTATATAGCATACCTTCTTTGTGTTTGTGTATTTTTAATAAAATTGACTTAAAAGATTAGCCATAAGATATCATCTGCTTGATGTCAAATATAAACCAGATGTTATACTAAAATACTTTCAACCTATACTTTTATCATTGAAATACTATTCCTTTTTGGAGTGGGGGTAATATATATAAGGATACTTGGAAATCTTAATGGTTATGTTTTTTCCATAAACTTCATTAATCTGATTAATTTCAGCCATAGGTTTATGATATATTCTCATCATTGTCAGCAAATGGTCCATATATATATATATATATATATATATATATATATATATATATATATATATGGGTGTTTAACTTTGTAAAGGTTGCATATTGTATAAAAATTGATGTTACTAGTTTCTCAGAACTTTCTCAAAATCTAAACATTTACAGTTGAAATGCAAGGGCTAATGCTAGTCTCACTTACTGTACTAGTGCATGTGAGAGATAAGCTAGTTCCAGCCCTGAACAAGAAACTGGTTATTTTTTCCTGTAAGTGTATGGGCTTGACTCACAAAACACAGGCTTGATGTACAATTTCTTGCTGTCTTTGGTTTTTCCTGATTTCAGTGGGAAAGTCAAGGTTAAATGTAATAGTTTTCCATGTTATTTAGGATGTGGTGAGTGAAGATGGCAGAAGTAAGAACTATGAGTGGGGGTGTCTGTTGGGCCACAGGGAACTTGTGTTCTCTTCTCCCATCCTGAGTGTTTTTGTTTGTTTGTTTTTTAGTGAGAGCAAGACAGATATAGAGAGAGACCCTGCATGCACCCTGACTGGGATCTACCTGGCAGCCTCCATCTGGGTCGATGCTTGAATCAACTGAACTATCCTTAGTGCCCAGGGCTGATATTCAAACCAACTGAGCCAGTGGCTATGGGAGAGGAAGAGGGAGGAAAGTGGGAGAGGGAGGGGAAGAGAACCAGATGGTGGCTTTTCCTGTGTGCCCTGACCAGGAATTGAACCCAGGATGTTTGCAACTGGGTTGATGCTCTATCCACTGCGCCAACCAGCCAGGGTGCCATCCTGAGTTTTTAAAGCATGTGCTGAGCAGCAGCACAGTCCCAGTGTTTGCCCAGGTACCACAGGCTCTCCCAATAGAGCACCCTGGGTCTAATGCTGAGTTTCACCTAGAGGGACCTGTCCTTGCCTCTTTAAAGTAAGTATTATTAGAAGATCTTAACTACTTAATTTCTAGTCTATTTTATGGCATTTGTCTTCTCAAATATCTTTAATTCTAATCTCTTTACCATTTATTTTGTGCTAATATACATCTCTAGCACATACCTAGGAATTCTGGAGAAACTGATTTAAATTAATAATCAAAGTTGGAGGCAATTAGCTTTCCTCTCATTGAACTCTTTCAAATTGTTACCGAGAAGACCATAATTAAACAATATGTATACCTTTCATATATGGAAGATGCAGTGGTGAATAAAATAGAGCCCTTGTATTCATAGACTTGATAATCGGGGTAATATAATATGTAATATGTTAGGTAATGATAAATATTATAGCAAAAGTAAAGCTGGGTATTGGGGTGAAGAGTAGAAGAGAGTGTTTGCTGAATTATGGTGACCTCACAGATAAAGGGACATTTGAGCCTGGACTTAAAGGCAGTGAGGAGAGAGCCATGTGAATTTCTGAGGGAAGTGTTTTGGAACCCAGGGAAGTCCAAAGGCCCCTGTGGCAAGAACTTGCTGGGTACATTTGGAGAAGTATAAAGAGGCCATTAGGGCTGGAGGGCTTGAGTCAAGGGGGACAGTTGTAGTATAAAAGATCAAAGCAGTAGCTGGGGTCAAGGTCATTGTGTATTTTGTAAAAATTTTGTGTTTTTTGTGTTTTCTTCTGAGTGAAATGAGAAGCCTATGGAAAGTTTTGAGCAGTCGTGAGACATGAGCTGAGCTAAATATCTTTTGTGTATGTGTGATGGGTGGAGCCTTAGAGCTTTATTCATTTTTAAATTGAATTTATTGGGGTGACATTGTTTTAATAAAACCATATAGGTTTCAAGTGTACAACTCAATAAAACATCATTTGCACACTGCAGTGTGTGCTTTGGGGGCTGTGTAGAAAAAAGGGGGAAGGGATTAAACAAAAACAAACGTGTGTAACACAGACACAGACAACAGTAGGTGATAGAGGAAAGGGGGCGGGGAGGTGGAGTGGGCAAAGGGGCCATGAATGGGAATGGAAGTAGACTTGAGCTGACTTAAATTGTAAATGGGTCACTTAGGCAACTGTGAGTAAATGGATGGTGGACTGCCAGTTTGGAAACAGGGAGGCCTATGGAGGTCCATGCCAGGGTCAGCAGTGACCTGAATCAGGGTGATTGTGCTACACAATGGTTGATTCTTGATTTTATTTTGAAGGTAGAATCCACAAGACTTGCCAGTGGATTAGATATGCTCTAGGAAAAGCTTCTGTGCTACCCTAATTTTCAAGGTAGCTGAATGATATTAATTGGCAGAGTAGTCTTAGCAAGGGAGTAGGGATGTGAAATAAACCTAAAGTGGCAATGAGCTGTACTTTTAATGAATAAAAGGAAGTCCTATGTGGACAGAGCATACTGAAGGAGGGGACAGTGGGAACAGAGGCTTAAAACATGGGCCTGGATTTAAGACCTCTTAATAAAGTTTGCATTTTATGCTAAGAATGTTGAGACATGATTTACAATGAAAAAATCGCATTGGATAGCATCTACCACATAGAGCTGTTTCAAGATTTAAATGAATTTGTACATAAAAATGCCTAAACAATGTGTACTTCCTAATAAATGCTATGTTTTCATTGTTATTATTGCTATTTAAATTAAAAGTGCTATCTGTAATAAGGTTTCTTTGGGTCTACTAGCCCTACTTACTAATAACCAGGGGATAACTATCAGATCCACATAGGCTTTTAGAAGGATCTCCTCAGCATTAGTCATATGCTTCTGAAAATGCCTCAGGCCTCCCTGGCTTTGCACAAAAGGGAAGCTTTTTGACAGAATGTTCGATTTCATTTGATACTTATATGTATGAAGAGTGGTCATTTCTTTCTTTTTCTTATTCTTAGTGTCATCATAAGTTTAATGTAAATGGCCAAATTTTATTATTATTGTTTTCTCTTTACAAATATTGTTCATTCTTCCTGATCGCCTAATTGCTTATTATAGTTACCTTGATTTTATGAAAAGCTGACTGACTAGTTGAATAGCTAGAGGTGGCATCTTTATAAAATAGCAGTAGTGCATTTGGAAATAGTATCTTTGTGCCTGCACAATAACAAAAGGTTTGGTCGCTAGGCTAAGCTACTTGTCCAGTATTTGATCTTGAGCATCGATCTATTCATGAGAAACCTGAAGCCATACGAGGCTACACTATGCAGAGTTTATTGTTAGGCCACTGTAACTCTTTCTCATGCTCAATTTTCTCTTGGTTTACATGGTCCCAACAACCACTTTCTGTGACTTGATAACATGAAAGTTGATCATATTTTTATTTTGTAATATAAAATATTAAAGCCCACTTGTAAACCTTTCATATATTATAATATACATGTTTCTGATTAAGTGTGTTGTTTATGAAGCTAATACTTTTAAAGTGAATTGTTTACCTTAAACATCTTGTTCTGATAACTTGGAAAATACAAGGATTAAATTTGTCTTAATTTTCTTAAAATCATTATACTTAGTATGTAGACCCTTATTGTAATTCTGTATGTCTTTAATAGACAATACTTGAGTAGTAAAATTTTGTGTTTGATAAAAATGAATTAGGGTTTCAGGATTTTACCAATGGGTGATATTTAATATTGAATGACATGTATTAAGACAAATGCTTTTATATATAATTTATTTGGCATTGCAAATGCATTTATCTTGTGAGAAACAGACCCCCTATTGTCAGATGAAGTATTCTGGAAAGGTTTGGAGTAAATAAATAATAAAACTACTTTGATATACAATCTAACCAATATTAAATATTAAGACAGTCAGATGATTGATTTTAATACTTAATTAACTTATTTAAAGTCCATTGTAACCCTCTTGCATTAAAGATTGGCAAAATTTAATAATGGAACTTAACTCTTTCTCTTCATTTCATTTCTCTCTTTCCTCTGTTCCCTCTCTCTTCCTTCCTTAGTTCCTTTCTCTCCTTTTCTCTTTTTTTCTTTATCCTTCATTGCTATCTCCTTCTCTCCCTTATAATTAAGACTTGAGAACATTATTTTCATAATCAAATTTACCTGTAGCTACCAACATTTCTAAATAAAGAGTTTTGTCAATTCTATAATGTTCAATTACTCTGTATCTTAATTATTCAAAATATAACTTCTATCAAACTTTCTAGCTTTTATAGCCAAGATGTCATATTTTAGGTTATATACCAATCATGTTAAATGCGTGCTACTTGTAACAGACATTTATTCATGCTATACCCTCTCCCACTTTTATAATCGTGCTCTGGAAATGGTTCATTTAAGCTTTTTGATATGCTTTTCTTATGAGAGATATCTTTATGTAAAGTAATATTACTTTGTCATTTGTGTTAGACTTTAAGTTTACCATCAGTCAAGAATTTAAATGAATGAAGTATGCTTATGAGCTCTGAATATGGATGTCTTTAGAAGACACAATTCAGAATGCTAATTCTATGCCTGTGTGTTAGACACAGTGACGGAATGAATACAAGCTGAAA
This sequence comes from Rhynchonycteris naso, assembly GCA_037038555.1. NCBI lineage: Eukaryota > Metazoa > Chordata > Mammalia > Chiroptera > Emballonuridae > Rhynchonycteris > Rhynchonycteris naso. The sequence goes on along the minus strand of CM073004.1, from coordinate 47,205,277 downwards.
TACCTAGAACTTTAGATTCAGAAGGAATAAATTTTTTTTCTAGAACTTTTGATTATATGACATTTTAAAACAGAAAATTTTATTCAATTAACCTGTGTTTTCTGTACAGTGTTAATGATTTGAAGTTTTCACTTAGAGACTTGTATTGCTTCAGTTTACATGAAAAATAGTATTGTTTTGAAATTTTATTTAATGTATGTTAAAGTTGTTTTCTAAGCTTTAGTGCTAAACTCTTACCCTTCCATTAAATCTGAACTATTTTACAAGATTTCCCTTTCTTTCCCCTTTAGTCGAATTACTTTTATCTTGTTTTAATACTGCAAGAACCAGATTTGGGAAGCCAGTACGACTGTCTTTACGATTAGCACTGGGTTGTTTTTTTTCTTCTTCCTTTTTACCGGGACAGAGAGAGAGTCAGAGAGAAGGATAGATAGGGACAGACAGATAGGAACGGAGAGAGGTGAGAAGCATCAATCATTAGTTTTTCCTTCCCCTTGCGACTCCTTAGTTGTTCATTGATTGCTCTCTCACATGTGCCTTGACCGCAGGCCTTCAGCAGACCGAGCAACACCCTGCTGGAGTTAGCAACCTTGGGTCCAAGCTGGCGAGCTCTTTGCTCAAGCCAGATGGGCCCACGCTCAAGCTGGCGAGCTCAGAATCTCAAACCTGGGTCTTCCGCATTCCAGTCCGACGCTCTATCCACTGCGTCTGGTCAGGCAGCACTGGGGTTTAAATGGCAGTTTAAGCCTAATATGTCAATTCCTGTAATGAGGATAGCAGTAAGACCATATTGCACAACCAATTTTGAGTTATTGAATTTTGAATTCATGTGAAGCAGCAACTAATATTTGAAATAAGTATAGCTAAGGAAGGGATATCTCCTTTCTCAGGTATTAAAAGGTATATTGCTGTATTTCTGAATTAGAAAATATTAGGTTGCTTATATTTAAAAATTATTTTTAGTACAATATTTGCCAATCAGTTATTCTAAAGATAGCTTAGTATTGTTTAGGAAAACTGAAATCCATCAACTGTGGATTTGAGTCATCATTTACATTTTGGTCATTATATTTTTCTCTATGTATTTTCTTACATAGAATCTAAGTAGAGATTCTATATAGAGAAGATTAAGCATATCAAATATAAAAGTCTAAGATTATAATATAAATATAAAATGTAATGATCTGTGTGGATTTCAAGTGGTTTATGCTATTTTGAATTTTACAGTGATTATCTTAAAATTTCAGATCAAAAAGATTTGATTATTTTTTTGCCAAATATTTTCTTATAGTCTGATTTCAACAAATTTCTTCATATTAACTCATTATTACTATTCAGTGATTTATCTTTATTTAGTTATAAAGGCATTTTAGTGGGTCCTTTTGAACACATAGGCTTAATAAATAAGAATATAGTCCATATCTGAATGTATAGAATAATTGTAGATGGGTGTATTGGATAAATTTTGTGTTGTGTTTATTGGGTATTACATTAGACTTGACAATTTATAAAGAATTGTTATTAAAACTAAAATCAAATGATTTATCGAACCTAACTTTCTCTAAGTCAGAAAACAGTAAGTACCTTTGAACATCTTACTTGAATGTACAAACATTACACTGGGGAACAATTTTTTTCATTTCCTGTTGCATCAGGTTTTAGAACTGTTTCTTTATATTTCTGCATCGCTGATTCCAAATCTGAAATTTGTTTTTTGGTGTATGCTCTAGTTTTTATGCATTTTAATTTCTTTTTCTTACAGTTAATGGCATGCACTGGTTTTCAAATTGGAGTTAAAGGGCAATGACTCTTGGACTGAATATAACCAGGAGGCAATTAATGTTTTACGAACATCACTTTTACATAATTGTAGTTGTTTTTAAATATAAAAAATTATCTAATCAAAGCACCCTCTTATTTTGTTTTAAGATTGAATCATGGCTTCTTTGAGTAGGTGTAAATGTAAGAATAGTCATGACACCTTCTGTTATATATGTGGCTGTTACACACTTCAACGTCAAAGGCGCAATATTTCATCATTTGTGACACGTGCATATATTGCCTATTTTCAAGTTCCCCTTGGCAATCAAGACAAGAATTGAGCTCCTCATATTGTGTGTCATAATTGTGAGGAAATGCTTCGTGACTGGACAAAATAAAACACAAAGGAATGCCTTTTGGTATTCCCATGGTTTGTTGTGAACCTAAGGACCACAGCAGTGACTGTTATTTCTGTCTGATCCATACAAAGGGCATCGGCAAGAAAAAACGGCATATGATCGCATATCCTAATTTTCCTTAAGCAATACGACCTATCTCTCACTCTGAGACACTCCCGGTTCCAGTTTTCAATGGTTTTATTTTTTCTAAAGACAAAGAAAGTGAGCATGGTGATCAAGTGTGTTTTGATAAGATGCATGAGGAAATGGTTGTAAAATCTGAAAGGTCTTCTTCTGATACCAAGCAGTCATTAAGCCCTCAGCAGTTTAGCCAACCCAAATTGAATGACTTAGTAAGAGATTTGGGCCTATCAAAGAAAGCAGCTGAGTTATTAGCCTCCAGGTTTCAAGAAAAGAATGTACTTCACCGGTCACCTAAAGTATCCCATTTCAGGAAGTGTGAACAAATTTTTGTGGACTTTTTTTCTGAAGACAAACACTTTGTTTACTGTCATGATATCACTAGTCTTCTCAGCCAGCTAGGTGTTACCACTTACAGTCCAACAGAATGGCGGCTATTTCTTGACAGCTCTAAACGAAGTCTGAACTGTGTTTTTCTATACAATGTTAATGTTTATGTAGTGGTTCCAATTGGTTATTAAACTCATCTGCGAGAAGATAATAATGACATAAAAATTGTCCTTGACTTTCTGAAGTATGAGGAGAATAACTGGATCATTTGTGTGGATCTTAAAATGGTCAATTTCCTGCTAGTACAACAGAGAGCTTTAACGAAGTATCCTTGCTTTCTGTGTTTGTGGGACAGCTGCGCTTGGGAGAAACACTGGACACAGAAGGAGTGGCCAAAACATAAGATCTGGAAGTAGGGATGCAAAATATTGTGAATGAACCTTTAGTTAATTGAGACAGGATCTTTTTTTCCCCACTTCACATCAAACTTGGCTTAATGAAGCAGTTTGTTCAGGCTTTGAATTGAGAAAGTGAATGCTTTCAACATATCATTTCTGCTTTTCCTGCCTTGCCTTTTGAGAAGATAAAAGCAGGTGTATTTGATGGACCTCAAATTTGAACCCTCATACGTGACAAAAAATTTGCCAAGAAGATGAATAAGGAGGATAAAGCAGCATGGCAGTCTTCTGTGGCAGTTACAAAGAACTTCCTTGGCAACAAAAAAGCAGAAAACTAGGAACTTCTGGTTCAAAGGATCCTGTTGACTTTCTGCGGCATTGGATGTACCATGAGCGTTAAGATTCACTTCCTGAACAGTCACCTTGATAACTTTCCCGAAAATCTTGGAGCTGTTAGTGATGAGCAGACTACTGCTGGAGCATCAAACGAGATTGTCCTCAACAAGTACACAATCGCAAGAGATACAAACGCAAATTTTTGCCTGAATAGAATTTAAAAAGTTTTGCACAAATTTTTTGATTAAAATAAGTGTTTTAGTATGTTCTGTTTTGAAATTGTAGACAAATTCTTATGCAATCATATTTTTAGTGTATTAGTGTATTTACTACATTATATAAATTATTATATTTTCACAAAGATGATGCCCAAGAAGATATTCTACTTCATTATGTTAAACTAAATGTTGAAAATTTTACAATAAGATGAAAACCTAAAATCTTGAATTGCAGAAAAACTGTAGCTTACAGAGAAAACCCAATATCAGATTTGATATCAGCACACTCAAGTTAGGTAAGAACAAGTGTTTTTTGTGGATGCAACAAAAGTTTTGTTTCCCAGTGTTATCTTTGGTAGAGTATTTTATTTTAGGTATAGAAAGATTTTTTTATATCCTGTCAGAAACATATACTTGTCTATACATTTTAATTATATGAAGTTTGTAACAGTGAAAGAATACTGTAAAAATAAGAAATGAAGATAATGCTATGAAAGCGTGCTTTGGGAGATGGAATATATTTTAAGGGAATCTGGCAGTTAACTTTTGAATATGTATTTTCAAATGTTTGCTCTTGTATTTTTAAGGGTATAACAAAATGTATAGCGAATATGAATCTTATGTTAAAATAATTGCCCATGGGACAGATACAATTTTTAAATGTGTTTGTTTCACAAAGCTTTTTTTTTTTTTTTTTTAATAACTGAATTATTTGCCAACATTTACATGTAAAGAGGTTTCACAGAAAATTCTGGATTTCTAGCTTGTCTTGAAAAAGCTGAAGCAGAATAAAGGATGTTCCAATTATTCACAGACCCTTTCTGTAATCTTTCCTTGTCTATTTTGTCTCATTGAATGATGGGAACCAAAGGTAGGTTAAGGGTAAAGACCGTGAGCTCTGGAGCCAAAGAGGGTGGGTTCATAGTCTGACTTCACCTACTAGTGGGTGACTGTAGACAAACACTCCTTAATCTCTCTGTACCTCAGTTTTCTCTTTGGTAAAATAAAAATGATGATGAAGATATCTCATAGCATTGGTGGTAGGATGAAATAAGTATAAATGAAGCTTATATAAAGAGTGTTTTTTGTCAGCATATATTTATTGCTCAGTAGATGATAACTGTAATTAATGCCTTTTGTGTGACCTCCGTAGGCATTTGAATTGGTGATGCTTATTCCTCCCTAGTAGAGGACTTCAGCAGGATTTCTCAGATAGTTTCATAATATAATTAATCATCTACATTTTACTATTTCCTACTAGATTATATTTCTCAGAATTCCTTCTGTGTAATATTAAATATCAAAAATTCAACTGATTAATTTGAGGATCAGTTTTATTCAATGATTCATGAGTCAGACAGCATCCCACTCAGCAAATAGGGAGGAGCTCCCAGTTGCTGTACAAAATAGAGCGATTCTATAGACAAGATGGGGAAAAGAGATTGTTTCCGATTTCATTAACCTACCTGTTGGGGATGGGAGAGGATTACTTACTGGGGATTACCTCATTAAAGCCGACCAGGTACAGTAATTCCAAGTTCACTGGTTAAAGGTGACTTCCTGGGAGAAGTTGAAACTATAGTTAGGTTAAGTATTAAGTCTTGGTTTGATGAGCTGGGGTTTAGCACAAGTGATTCCATTTTGGGCCTGCTATATCTTTTTTAACAGTTCGAAATATTATATATTGATTGATTTGTACATTAACAAATACAACTGTCTAGATTTATGAATTTAGGATTTACAGCTTTAGAAACTCTTACTGTATATTAACAACAAAACTTTTCGGCTTTCCCTAGTGTTGATTTTGCCTAACCCTCTGCTTCTGTTAGTGTGTCTTAAAGTTCAAAAACTTAATTAAATAATATATGTGTATATTGGAATTATTTGTAGACGTAAGAATTGAGGATGAAAATCTTCAAAATTATAAAAGAAAATATAGGTGGTTATTTATATCATCTTGTCTTTGTAAGCATAATACCAGAGACAGAAACTATAAAGGAGATATGGATATATTTGTATGCATAGAATGAAAAAATTACTTATGTCACAACAAAACCACATAATTTGAAGCTTGAGAAAAATAGAAAAAGGTTTAATATCCTTAATATTTAAAGTATGCTCACAAATCATGAAGCTAATCATAATAATAAACTTTGTCCACACAAGATAGTAAACAAATGCAAGAGAAAACACAAAGTCTTCAGTAATCTCACTCATTAATAAGCAAATGCAGTATAAAATTTGGCTGTCACATTGGTTTCCCCCAGTTCCCCAAACCCATTCCAGTTGTTAATGAAGGTCCACTGGAAATGAATTGTTTCCAAGTCTTTCTAGAGCAAAACTTGCTGAAAACTTATCATAGAATCTTATTTTTTTTAAATATATGTTTTGGTTCAGCAATTATAAGAATTTATCCTAAGACAATAATCATGAATGTAACACAGAGATATTACTAAAAAATACTTGCCACGAGGCTATTGTGTTGAATAACTGAAAGCATCCTAATTGTTTCTTAATAAGGAATTGGTTACATAAATTGTTATAGCTATATAATGGAATACTATGGATGATTACAAGTGATAATACAGATTTTTTTATGGGAAGAAAAACATGATAATTTATATAATCAGTATGTTTAACGTAATGAATTCTATTAAAAGTATGTATGTTATATATATTTTAAACATCCAGTAGAAAGGCAGGACAGATATCTAAAATAAACTGAAATGTTAACAGCAGCACTTTCAGCTAATACAGTTATGAATTATTTCAGTTTGCTATATTTTGAAAGTTTTTATTGTAAATGTGTATTTTGGCAGTGAAACAAAAGGATGTTACAAAAGTGACAATAATCTAACTTACAATTCAACCTTTTGTGCAGTTTATTGGCATTGTGATTGAGCCTTGATTTAATGGTCACCAGTGAAAGTTCAGACTTGGGAAGAGATCGTTGACGTGGATATTTAGTGCCACTTTTCAATTCTTTGCGTATACTACCAATGTACAGTAATAGCCCCTGGAACCTATAGAAAAAATTTTAATGTCTATAATGCTCATTTAATCTTGTATTTATTCCCAGACATAACAGAAAGAAATAAAAACATTTTTTCATTTTTTTCTATATATTTTCTCTTCCAGGTAGTCACCTTGGTGACATTGTCCAGTTTTCACAATGTATCATTCCTTTCCTGAAACTAGACATCCTCTGCAGCCAGAAGAACAAGAAGTGGGCATTGACCCCTTGTCAAGTTACTCAAACAAGACTGGAGGTGAGTTTTAAATGCAGATACATTCTGCAGTTACTGGGGAATTTAGCAGAGGGCCTTCAGCCAGCTCTGCCTGCTGAGTCTGTGTAATTCTGAGAGTGGGTGGAGCCCAACAAGACAACATTGAAGAACATTTCCCTGGCCAAGGTATAGAGCACTCTGACAGGAATGATACCACAAAATGTCACTTTCAATCATAGACAAAAAGCATTAGCCAGATGTTTAATGTGCTGTCATTTGTTTTTAAAAAAACATAAACTTAAACAATTATTTTAGCATAAGGATGGTGAAATGGAACATGACTTTTGTCAAAATTCTTTTAAAGGAATCTAAGCGTTTTGGTGTTGATTTTGCAGGGATTTTTTTATTTCTCTCCAGCAAGTTGAGATTATTTTAAAAATATTTATTTAAAAGATTGACATTTATATTATACTTTAAAAGGTCTATGTGTTGAAATTATTAAAAGATAGATTGTTATATGCCAGTATCAGAATCTGTATTATTATTTTCTTAGTACTAATAATAATATGGTATCTTCGAAGATAATGAGTTTGTGAGAATTCTTGAAGCTTTATCTTTATTTTTAACTAATTTATTAAGTGTCTGATGAATTTGATTTATCAAGTCAGGAAACTTTTTAATTTTTTGCTCATGAAATACACATATCAGGATTTTGAGATCAATTTTTAAAATCATAATTAGTCTAAGTAATTTACATTTGTTTTGTATACCTCAAATACAATATTTTTTCTGTATTGATAATAATGGTCTCCCATTAACTAATGTTTTTGGAATTCTAAAAATAATCAATTCCTTAAAGTATTTATTTTTTTAGTATACCAGTGTTGGTCAAATAAGTTTGTTATCTGTATTTTCTGGTTTTGCTCACTCTTATTGTTAAAGATGGCCACTGCTCACGTGATGATGCTCTCATGTGATACAGCTAATTACCTTCTTGCTTGGGAAGGGCTTGGTTATGCTAAAGTGTGCTGGAGGAGGGGGCTATCCCTGGGAAAATGTTTAAAAGGAGGAGAAGGAGAGGAAGAGGAGAGACCACATTGCAGACAGAGGAGAGAGGCCATGTAGTTGGAGAGAAGGAGGCAGCCAAAATGGAGGCATGCATAGGGGACTGAATGAGGCTATTAGGCCTTTGATTCTAGGAAAAAACTGGAAAGGATGGGTTTTGGTACTGGTGTGTTTGTTTTTACTCGTTGGCTGGTACAAGTCTAGAATAAAGGAAAATGGCCCACCATTTCTTGGCTCTGTTGATTCATTATTGTCTGTCTGAATCAAATGCGAAGCTACATGGGCCGGGCGGCTGTGGTGGTGGCCGCGGCTGCTAACCCTACAAGGTCTTGACTTTATGGAATATGTTATTGAAAGCAGTATAATTTGCCATACAACTTATTGTTGTTGTTTTATTTTTACATTTGCCTTTATTTAAAAGGTCTCAAAAAGACTGCTGTTTAAGGTTTTGAAATAGAAAAATAATATGAAATATTGTTAGTATTCCATTTTAGTTTCAGCATTTAAAAAATTTTAGTAGTAAGACTACTACCTTCCCTAGTGATGTTTTTTAAACTGCAATACCTATAAGAGCCACTCATAATGAAATAATTCCAATTATTTTGCAAATCCTTATCTCAATGGATATTATGAAAGTGAATTGTTTTTGTGTTATACATATATAAAATAGTTTCACCAAAATTTTCTGGCTAAAATGCTTATTTTAGAGCATAGAGGTTTTCAGGGTTTTTTTTTAAGTGCATATTTTTCTCTGGTCTAGTTCATTAAATATTGAGGATTAAAAAAACCTGGTTAAAAACATGTTAAATTAATTTTATTCTTTATTGTTGCAGGAATGGGTAGTTACCTTTACAAAAAAGGCTTTTCGTTTATATTCTACCCTAACATTTCTATGACATACAAAGTTATTAGGACTGAATTGATGTTTAAAAGTGTCATTAATTCATTTACCCCAAATGTTCATTAACAATGTAAATGTATGCTGATGTTCTATGAGACAAGGAAGTGACTAATGACTCTTCCAACTAACAACACTTAAAATGAATAGAAACTTTAGATAGCTAATCTTGAAGTAATCAAGACCCTCATTCAGCTTGGCATCTCTGTATGCTCTAAAACAGCTGTCAACTGTTAAAAATATATACAAAATACACATACGCACACACACACATGCAGAAAGAAATATATGTAAATATCTAGTTCTTCCAAGTCATAAAGGTTACTAACCGTAGTGGCTTTCAAGCATTGTATATGTAAATATTTTATATAAAGCATCTATTTCATCCTTTTAGATTTTACTTTTGCAGAAAAATGTGTGTTGCATTTTAATAGGGTTGTCATATTTACTTGAAAAATAATCACCTCTCTAGTATGTTTGTTTATTTTAATATATGTCTTTCATAGGGTTTTCCATGTGTTTGAAACCTTTTGCACATTTTCCCCACAAGGGAATTGGTGGCAGCTAGATGATTTACTTTCAAAGTAGTCACACATTGGACTTAATCAGTGGTTTTCCTGTGTAGGAGTCATGTTTTTCTTCTTAATTCCTATTATAGATTCCATAAGTAAACAAAATATCTTTAATTTCTGAAAGCTGAATTTAAACATTTATAAAAAAATTGAATTAAATGATTCTGAGTATTTTGAAAGCATTAGCAAAGATAACAACATGATAGGAATGACAGAGAGAAACTCGCTTATCACTGGTTTATTTTAATGGGTGGTTGAGAAATGTGGGTGAGGTCGGAATAAAGAACTGTTTAAATATAAACATGCAAAATCTTAGGGCATATATTACATGTGAATTAAACTTTTAACTGCTGAATTGCTTTTTGTCAAATAGGGAACAGCACAGCAAAAATAACCTTTTCTCTGTGACCTATTAAATCTGGTTATATACATAAATTAAATTCTAAGATGTTTGAAAAAAGGGTATTAAGATACTGCTCATAAAAATTAGAGGATATTTTATCATTTCAGTATAATTGACAAGTTACCTATAATTCAATTCATTTACCCCAGAGGGAAACCTTCCAAAAAAAGCAAAAATGTCTGTTCATCTATTCATGGTTATTCATTCTTAGCATGTAACTTTTAGTGGTCAATTAAATGAAAAAAGTAATTATTTTTAAACTGAAAACAACAGAATCAAGATTTAGGGACACTTAACCTATTAACAGAATAACATTCCTCAAATGGTTAGTTGTTTTCACAAGTTGTCAGGAGAAGGGAATGTTGCTCATGCTGAAAAAACATTTTCCTCTATTAGGTCTCTTTAGAGAATAACATTTTTTACATATTGCTGGTGTCTTTAGCTTTGATTTTATATCCCTTCTTACTTACAGCTTTTTTAGTATTTATATAATTACTACTTAATGTACTGCCTTTTAATATAATATCTGTTTCAAAGCTGTCTTTCTAGCTCCTTGTATAAAATATTTAGTAACCTATTTTAAAAATCTAAGATGTCTGAACATCCTGCCTACTCCATTTTTGCCTCTTGCAATTTTGTTTTCCTCCCAAATCTTCTTTCTTTCTGTTGTAGTATCATAGAGTTTTAGAATTAGAAGAGAGTTTCTGGTTTTATTTATGAATACTAAATTAAAAGTTAATTGAAGTTGATATAATAAAATTATGTTCTCCTGTTATGATCTTTAGTATTGCTTTCTATGTAGAAGTGGATTTAAGTTTGAGTAAAAGATATATTTTCTTTGTTGAAGATACTTGACCAAAATATAGGATGCTGTCTGAATCATTTTACTCATCTAAACCCTGCTATTGGTCTAATTGGCTGGAGTCATCTTAGGGAGGGAGAAAAAATATCCCTTTCCTGACTTACAGCTCCTCAGTGGTTTACCACTGGCTAAGAATAAAATTCAACATCTTGACCATGACGTTTATGGCTGTCTTGCTAAAAGGTTCAAGAAAAGAGATGCTTCCACTGGGCATGCTTTCATTGTGACTATGACAAAACGTGGTGCTTTTCATAGTATACCAAGAATCCATATGTAGTCTTGAGTACATACTCTGTATTTTGAGTAAACTAATTATGTGCTCTATACTAAACTGACATGAGAAGTAGAGGGAAGTTATGGTAATAATTGCAAAGGTCAAAATTAATGGAAGAGGAATGCTGAGTCTCAAACATTTGGAGGAGATGCAGTCTGGAGTCAAAATGAAATGATTTGTAGACACAGAGAAGGTCATTATTTTCATTGTAATAATAGGAGGGAAGGGAAAAAGAAGATGTTTAGATACAGTAAATTTATTAGGTCAGTGTCAGAGAGTTCAATGGAATATCACTGTTGTTTTAATCTCATTTTTGATAAATTAGGGTATCATTATTTGCTGATAATGAGTGTTAAGATGAAGCATTTGAAGATTTGTAGAAAGTGATAAAGATTAGATTGAGTTGATAAAGATTACATACATACATAGTCTTGGGAACCAAGTTTAGATTAGACGTCCTAATTTATAAGTGATACAAACTTGTAAATTTATATGATTAGGTCTAAGAGAATTCAGCACCTGAGATTTATCCATAAAGTGAAACAGGCAGTTTTGTTTGGAGAGTATAGCAAGTAGACCAGTAGGCAAGGAAGTTGATGGTGAAAGAATTCATTGATGGTTTCCAAATATAAGGAAGTTTGCTATCATGTAATGGTGTTCTGAAAGGGCAGAGTAGAAAGTTTTGAAAGGGATAAAGTCAGGGTAGATGAATATAGAATAGTATGGTGATGGGAGTGACAAGGGGGCTATGAGAATGGTATATAAGTGTTTGATAAGTACCGTACATTAATTCAATAGAACATTGTTTACTAATAGCCAGTAAACCAACTCAATACCTTTATTAGTTCTGTGTAATGATTTGGAATCTACTTTGATTTGGGTAGGTTTAGGTTTGAAGTCTTTTTTACTTTAAATACATTATTACATGAGAGCAGACTTTGTTTCATAGATGAAAAGAAAAGTACAGATTTTCCATATACCCTCTGCCCCCACACATGCATAGCTGCCCCATTATTAATGTTCGCCCCACCCCGTCCCAAGTGGTGCTGCATTGTTAGAATTGATGAACCTATGTTGACACATCATAATCACCCGAAAGTCCAAGGTTTACAGTAGGGTTCACCATTGTTGTATATTCTATGGGTTTGGACATGTGTATCAGGAAGTATTCATTATTATAAGTATCCTACAAAATATTTTTTTTAAATATCTGTGCTCTGCCTATTTTTCTCTCTACCTTCTCCTCATCCCTCAACTTCTGGCAGCCACTAATCCTTTTACTGCCTGCAGAGTTTTACAAGAAGTATTTTTTAATCAAAAATTCTCCCTATATATTAAGGAAAATAAGACAGTTTATTTATTTTTTTAAATATTTTATTGATTTTAGAGAGAGCAGAGAGAGAAAGAAAGACAATGTGGGGAGGAGCAGGAAGCATCATCTCATAGGTAGTTGCTTCTTACATGTGCCTTGACCAGGCAAGCCCAGGGTTTCGAACCAGCAACCTCAGCATTCCAGGTCAACTCTTTACCCACTGCACTACCACAGGTCAGGCTAAAATAAGAGAGTGTAGATAGATGAAAAACGATAAGTAAGGCTATAAAGTCATAAAGGAAAACAGTAATTTTGTTGATGATAAAGACTATTAAATAAATGAGAGTGACTTGGAAGTTCTTACATGACAGAAACAAGTATTAAAAAGATGTTTTTAAAAATGTGTTAAAAATAGATTTTAAGTGGTATGACAATAAGTAGAAGTGAAATCAGAGCGCAATCAAAATGCCATGCCCAGTTTTTCTCTAAATTAAACTGTTATAAGTGAAAGACTTTAGTTTGAAAGGCCATGCTTTAGATCTGAGTCATTTTACAGAGATGTCAGTTCAAAGTGTAAGACAGATAAGAAATCTAAAGAAAGAGAAGGGAGAGAGCTGAGGATTGATTTGTAAGAGTTCTCTGTGACTAGAAATTGGAGGAATAGTGAAAATAAGGGAAAGGTGGAAGAGTTCCAATGTAGAAGCTACAGATATGAGAGCTCCAGAAGGTTCAGAGTGGTCAGTGCTTCAAGGACTACACAGGTGAAAGAGTATCAAAGGAGAAAATACATGATTTGGTTATTGAAAGAGTACTGAAGGTCTATAAGTAGTGATTAAGACATTTTCAGAATACCACTAACTCACTTGAGTGGATGGAGTTGAACTCAAAATCTTATTCAGAATTAGCATAAGAAGATAGTGGTTAAATATCAATGATAAATATATAAGTGATTAGGAAGGTTAATGTACTGTTTAATATTAGATTTGAATGAAGCTTGAAGAATGCATTTTGCCCTTCTGATATATGATTAATCTGAGCTCAAGTATTTATCATTCTTAACATGTCTTTTATGAGAAATGAAAATAAGTTAAATTTGCTTGCCATCACTATTCTTTTGCCATAAGGAGAGCTTACTTGGAATGGATGTTTTGAAATAAATCCTTTTTTCATATAGTACTTGTACTTTACTCTGGAGTTTGACTGTATTCCTCCTTGAATTTCCTGAGACAGAATCCCATACGAGCAACATAGGAAAGCACAATGGAAGAAACATTATGTTAGTTTCAAGCTGTTTTATTTTCACATTTTAGGAAAATCTGAATGTTTTAAGTGGAAGAAATTAAGAAGCTAGTAAATCATATGTATTGTAATATCTCAAGTTATTTACTTTAAATGGTCATTTTCTTTTATTACATCTTCAGTATTAAAAATATAATTTACTTGAATCTTTGAAAATGAGCTGATATTGTACCATTTGGTAATTATTGTATTCCTGTAAATTACACTGGTTGTTTGTCTTTCCTGAACTTTCAAATATCTATTTAGTTTTAGTCAGACAAACTACCCACTAGCTTTGATTTATCAATAAATGTACTCAAGTCATGTATAGGGTAATATGTGAGCTAAATAGCCCATAATATTCTGGGAATATGTAGAGTTAAATAATAATTCTTCCACTTTACCTTTTCCCCTTCTTTCTTCTTCTTCCAAATGTAAAGAAACAATGTAATTGACTTCCTGGCATTTTTGTTTAGTGATAGTTTTAATAGACTGTGACTGATTTTGATCAAACTTAGAATACTGCTATTAATTTGAATCTTTACTTAGACTTGTGAATAGATCTGTTTTTATTGAACTTAAAGATTTTCAATCAGACATCTTGGCATGATGGTTAAGAAATTTCAGTGGTACTCAATAAATGACTAGAGATCATATAGGCATATATATCTATTTTATCACATGTAAGGCAGGCAACAGAACTGCTATTCATTCATTTGTTCAAAAGTATTTATTGAACATCTATTGTTTGGAGTTAAACTATTAAACAATTGGACCAAATACTTTTTTCCATGGAATTCATATTTTAGCATGAGATAGTAAAAAATGAAAAAGTAAAGAAATAAAAATATACGAGAGTGATAAAACACCAGGCAAAGATTTAAAATAGGGTAATGTTACAATGAGTGACTGAAACTTTAAGTTTTCATGGAAAATCTCTGGGGAGGTGGTATGTTAGCTAGATGTGAATGACACATGAGGAGAAGGAACCAACCATGCAAAGATGGTGAGAGGGAGACAGATAGGTGGACAGAGACAGGGAGACAGAAGGAAAGAAATACCAGTCCACAAAATGCAGAGAATTCATACGAAGGAAATACCTAGGATAGGAATAGGCTTTTCATATTCGAGGAACTGAGGGATGTCTTTGTGGTTGAGGCACTATGGGTGACATGAAAATGACATGGGACAGGCCCAGTAGGCAAGAGCCAGATTATGAGGATTTTATAAATCAGGCTGAGGAGTATAGATTTAATTCTGAAAACAGAGAGTTAACAGTCTGTATTGTTAATATCTCTTGAATTTATAGTTTCTTCTCAAGAATGAGGGACATAACTATTTTTTAATATATACTCTTATGTATTGATACTAGGAATCTAATAACTAACGCCTAATTTACACTAAGTTGTAGTATTTTTAAAATTTATTTTCATATTGCAGTTCTTTATATATCAATCTTTGCTTCCTTGTTCTCAACATTTTCACTCTTTAGAATGGTGAAATAAATTCTGTTAAATCTGAGATCATGGAATGCCCTAAAATTATCCATTTATCCTGTATGGTCTGTTTTGTGCCATGCTACCAATATTAAAATAGTAATGGTAAATGCAGTCTAGTGTGACCCATTCTTTTTGACCCATTCTTTTTGACCCATTGTGTTTGTGGGTGTGTGAGACTTTTGGGGGTGGGGTGTATAATAATTATTTTCCCTTTGCTGATGTAATAGAAAATTTGCTCCTCTAGGACATATTAGAACAATGTATTTAATGCTCTTCAATTTAATTTGCTAGTATCACAATTAATACAATTAAGGTCACTTGAAATGAAACTATTAACAAATTGAGTAATTTGCTTTAACAATTTCAATGTGTTCTCACAATTACATTTGCTTAATGAGTGTACAAGCTATTATTTAATAGCATATTTCATGTAGAAAAATGTAATAATGCATTCTTGGCTCCTTGTAACAGAAAGAATGAAACTTTTAATGGACTGAGTGATTTTGTGGAAGAGCCACTAGATATAAAGTGATAGAACAGGAAATACAAAGCCAGGAAGCTAAGCCTGCAAGAAACTAAATAAAACAAATACTTTGTACCTACCAGTGCATGCCATGCCCTATGTATCACTGTGCATATGGTATTTGAAACTTTTAATGGTGGTTAGGGAAGGGAATATAGATTCCGGAAGTTTCTGAGTGTTCAGTTTTATCTGGTTTTTGTTAATACTGCCACAATATTTTAATTTTTGAAAATCATCCTAACTTAGAGGAACCAAATGGTGGGAATATAAAAAAGGTAGGAAGTCAAAAACTTTGGGTTCTTGCACCAGCTTTTTGAAAATATATTTACATGGATAGTTCTTATCTAAGAATTTAATTTAGTAGCAAATGAAAACGTTCTTCTAACCTCTGTTGAAATCAGAAGGAATAAATGATTACATTTCTGTTTCTCTATATGCAGAGTAAGTGGAGGGAGATAAGTTGTCAACGAAGTCATAATTAATAAGATCTGTTCTCTCTGTAAATGTGAGAGTAGGGTTTACTGTCATGTAGTCAAGTGGAGATTTTATGTGGAAGGGAGATAAATACAATATAGGTAATTCAATATTCTAAAAATTAGCTTGATGATTTTTTTGCTTAATTTGATTAATTGATTTAAGTTTTTATTGCTTTCATTCTCTTTTCATTTTTTACTTTGGTTATTGGCAAAAGTTTGTTAAGTTAGAAGTTAAAAAAAAGAAGCAGACATAAGCATAATTAGGTATAAATATTTCAATGTAAAATGGAAGAAGCTTAGAGAGTCCATAGATCGAAATATTAATGATATCTCTCATTTCTAGAAAAGAAGCTCATAGGAGTGTATTTAGTTTTTTAGTATTTATATATGTTTATGCAACAACTCTCTTACTGGTTTTCATAGTGTTTCCCAATATCTGAGTTTGTTCTACCAGGTTGTTCATAGATCAGAGGACTCAGAACTGGGTAATTTACTTGAAGTACAATTTATTTAGTAATAGTAGAAAACTAGGTAATTCTTTAAATAGCCTTTTGAATTTCGCGTGAGTAAATTACTACTTAGGTAGTTACTACCTATACTATAATCAGCAGTTCTCATTTGGCCCTGATTTAATTTTCATTATATCTAGTCTCTCAATGTTATCTTGAATTTTAAAATGACATGTCTATAGATTTCTTAGATTAACTTATAGAAATTTAGAATAACCAGAATCTAGTTATTTAAATACTTGATCTTTAAGATGTAATAGATTTAAAAAAGACATTGATTTGTTTTATCAAAGAAGACCAAATGTAAGAAATCAATCGCTTTCTTATGTGATCTTCATTCTTAGCTCTTTTTCTATCTTGAGAACAAGAAATTGCCTGATACTTTTGGAAATAACATAATATGCCCGTAAAGTATCTAGTTTGTATCAGATTTGAGGATTGATTCAGCTGCATTTCAGGTTTATAGTATTTCAGAAGCACCTTTCCAAGCCTGTAGAGCAGCCTGTGTTTTCTCAGATTAAGTAAAGTTTTATGTCAGCTCTAAAGGCTTTTACAACCTGGCTGTAAGCATCTTTTTCAGTCACTATCCAGTGTAACTAGACAGGATTTCACTATTAAAATTTAAGAGCCACCTAGAATAGTCAACACAGCATTGCAGGAGAGTCAAGTTTGGAAGACTGATACCACCTGATTTAGGAATAAAGAGCCCAGAGATAGAGCCGTGTAATTACAGTGAAGTGATCTTGACAAAGGAGCAAAAGGAATTCAATGGAGAATGGGTAGTCTTCTCAACAGATGGTGCTGGCACAACTGGATATCCACATGCAAAAAAAGAAAAAAAGTCTAGATATAGATTTTATACCTTTCACAGAAATTAACTCAAAATGGATCATAGACCTAAATGTAAAATACAAAACTATAAAATTCTTAGATGGTGATGTAAGAGAAAATCTTGGTGACCTTGCATTTGGCGATGACATTTTAGTTTTAGTTTTAAAAGCATGATTCATGAAATAGAAATTTGATGAGTTGGACTTTATTAAAATTGAAGCTTTTTTCTCTTGGAAAACAAGCTACAGACTGAGAGAAAAATCTTTGCAAAACATACCTGATAAAGGACTCTGTATCTAAAGTATACAAAGAACTTTTGTAACTCAATAAGAAAACAAACAACCCAGTTAAAAAATGGGTAAAATATAGGAATAGAAACCTCACCAGGCCCTGGCCAGTTTGTTCAGTGGTAGAGCGTTGGCCCAGTGTTTGGATGTCCTGAGTTTGATTCCCGGTCAGGGCACACAGGAGAAGCACCCATCTGCTTTGTCAACTCTCTCCCTCTTTCTCTGTCACTCTCTTCTCCTCCTGCATCCATAGCTTTGATTGGAGTGAGTTGGCCCCTGGCACTGAGGATTGCTCCATGGCCTCCACCTCAGATGCTAAGAAGAACGCAGTTGCTGAGCAGCAGAGCAATGCCCCAGGTAGGCAGAGCATTGCCCCCTAATGGGCTTGCAGGGTGGGGCACATGAGGGAGTCTTTCTCTGCCTCCCCTCCTCTCACTGAATTAAAAAAAAAAAACCTCCCCCAAAAGATATACAGATGGCAAAGAAGCATAGGAAAAGATGTTCAACATCATAGGTCATTAGGTAATTGCAATTTAAAATTTAAACGTGTTTTTATCCAGAAATTTGTCAAATGCTTTTTCTGCATCAATTGAGACTATCATGTTGTTTTTCCTTTGTTTTATTAATGTTGCATATTACATTGATCACTACTCAGATATCGAGCCCTGTTTACATATCTGGGATAACCTCTTTGGTCATGACACATATAATCCTCCTTACAGTGCTGCTGGATTCAGTCTGCCAGTATTTTGTTGATGATTTTTATATCGGCATTGATAAGGGATATTGGTCTAGAGTCTTCTTATACTATCTTTATCTCACAATGCTAGCCTCCTAGTTTTTGGAAGAGTTTGAGAAGGGTTGGTGTTAATTATTATTAATATTTGATATAATTACCAGTGAAGTCATCTCATCCTAGACTTTTTGTTGAGAGTATTTTTTGATTACTGGTCCAGTCTCTTTATGTACAGTTCTATTCAGATTTTCTTCTTGAGTCATTTTTGACAATTTGTGTGTTTCTAGTAATTTGTTCATTTAATTTAGATTATCTAATTTGTTGATGTACAGTTCATAGTATTTTGGATAACGATTTTTATTTCTGTAGAGTTCTAGTTAAAGCCTCACTTTTCATTTCTGACTTTAGTAAAGTATGTTTTATATGTCAGCCTAGCTAAAGACCCATCAATTTTATTATCTTTTCAAAGAATCGTTTTTTGTTATTGATTCTATTGTTTTTTAACTCTCTATTTTATTTATCTCTGCTCAGACTAAATAATCTCAATTGCTTTATAATCGAGTTCACTGATTGTTCTTCTGCCTGCTCAAATCTGCTACTGAATCCCCCACCATCCACTGAATTTTATTTATTTTACTTTCAGCTTCTGAATTGCAATTTGTTTTTATTTGTAATGTCTTTTTTTATCGATATTCTTTGTTGAGGCATTGTTCTACTTACTGGTGTCCTGTATTTCTTTGTTTATGGTTTCCTTTAGCTGTTTGAATATATTTATGACAAGCAGTTTAAAGTATTTGTCTAGTAAGTATAATGCCTGGGCTTCCTTATATTTTCTGTTGATTTCTTTTCTTCCCCTGTGAATGAGCCACACTTTATTATTTCTTTGCATACTCTTAATTTTTTTTGTTGAAAACTGGATAATTTCAAATATTATAGCAATTCTAGAAATTAGATTTCCCCCTTCTCTTCTGGTTTGATGAGCTTCTTGGGGTTACAAGACAGGTTGAAAAATTTACTGAATTTTTTTCCTTAAAACAAGGTTTCCATATCTCCTTCAGACTTTATCAACCAGCACCAGGTAACCACAGTGCACAGATTACATTATTAATCTTTTCCCTCTTTGTTGTAAGTTTTTGACTAGAGTTATGCAAAGTTAATTATGAAATGTTTTGGGGTTTTTTTTGCCAATTTATTTGTTATTTTTATTGAAAGATAGAGCCCCGGAGTTCCATGCTCTGCCATTTTTTTCAGTCACTCTTACTGATGGACTTTGGAGAAGCTTTTACAATGGTAATTTTAAAAATCTTATCTTCTAAAATAATGAGGATTGAGAGACAGTAGAAAAACTGGCAATAATGTTTCTAGACGTGTACAGAAGAATCACAAACCTTACAATACCTTTGAGAAAATAAGTCTGTTTCTTATTTCAGCATGAGAAGTACTTAGTAACTTCTGAATACAAATTTAGTTTATTTTTCTTAATTATTAGAAGGTGGCAGAAATAATAGTATTATACTTTAAACTTGCTAAGTGGTGATTTATATAGTCTAATATAATTTTCAATTTTTTATGTTGATCATAGTATTTGTGTGCATTTAAGTAATTGAATGTTGTTGTCTAGACTCACTTTGCAAATATGAAGAATTGAGTCCTACACAGTATTACTCTCTTTGATTTTTGTTAATAAGAACATTGAAGTTGGGGTGCCTCATTTCTTACCCTCCTCTATGTGGGTACCGTGAATTTATTCTGGGAAGGAGGGTTTAGCCTATGGTAGGTTATATACCTGGTGTACCTGTTATCCTAGTTTTCTATAAAAGTTCACCCAGGGTTCTTGGAGTAACAATGTTTGTTATCCAAACCAAGAGAGGGAGACTTCTCAGCTATTGAATTCTGATTAATTTGTTCCTGAAGTTTTAGTTCTATTGGTAACATAGTAAACCCCAAGTTTTATCTTTTCATAGGGCCTTAGGATTGATTATGTTTGTCTGAATTATGACTTAATGAGTGTGACAGTTTTTTTTACCGAGAAATACAATGGCATGTCCTCAAGATGAAACATGAAGTCGTCACTTCCTTACTTCCTTTCAACACAGTGGTCTTAACCTTGCCCTGCTTTTCATTGCTGTACTTGTTTTTTGTTTTATTTTTAATCTTTTTTTTTAAGTATTATTTTTTTTTTACAGGGACAGAGAGAGTCAGAGAGAGGGATAGATAGGAACAGACAGACAGGAACGGAGAGAGATGAGAAGCATCAATCATTAGTTTTTCGTTGCTGTTGCGACACCGTAGTTGTTCATTGATTGCTTTCTCACATGTGCCTTGACCGCGGGCCTTCAGCAGACCGAGCCACCCCTTGCTGGAGCCAGCGACCTTGGGTCCAAGCTGGCGAGCTTTTGCTCAAGTCAGATCGGCCCGCGCTCAAGCTGGCGACCTCAGGGTGTCAAACCTGGGTCTTCCGCATCCCAGTATGACGCTCTATCCACTGTGCCACCGCCTGGTCAGGCGTCATTGCTATACTTGTTTGACATCCTGTGTTTTCTCTGTTCATTTACTCTGAGTTCTGGTGCTTCATCCTCAGTGTCCTAGTATGGGAATCTCTTTTTCCCTTACACCTTGGTGCATTGACAATGACAGCTCAACACTAGGGTAAACAATCATTGCTATTTTCTTGTCTGAAAGCAACTTTGTAAACAGATAAACTATGAGTGATTCACAAATTAACATTAGGAATGAAAAGGAGACTCTTTGGGGTTCTTTGATAATTTGCCAGTTATCTCCAATATCTTTACCTAATATAGCCATTTACTGCGATTAGTTGACTAATAGTTCTTGAGAAAAGCTTTTGAAGATACAATAATGATTGTTTTCTTAAAGTTATTATATTCAGGCAGCTATATTTAATAGTTAATATAATTTTATCTTAACAATGTAATTGTATGGACCAAAATGACCTATAGACAGTATTTATTTAGTCATTCAGAGATTATTTTTTGCCGCTGTCAGGTATAATACTTTAATAGTTCTTTGTGTGCATTTAATTAATTGCATGTTAACATTGATATTACAATTAATTTAGCAGCAAGTTAAAAATAAATTTTTTGTTAATCAACCTTCCCACAAAAGGGCATTAAATATTTGACACATTTCTTTACCTTCTACTTTTAATGCTATCAGAATGTGATTTTTTATATGTTCATGAACACTGTTTACTATACAAATGAAACAAGAGTTTTGAAATTACTTGTATACATATCAGTAACACTTACTTTTATACTGCATTTAGAAACTCAATTAATAGTAAACTCTGCTTATAAACAGATCAGACCAGAACAGAATTCTCTTGTGGGTCGACCACTTAAATGTAAAATTTTGAATTTTCTGTTCAAGCCAAAAAAAGGAATTGATTTGAGCCATTGTATATTATTGCTCAAATATAAGCAAGCTTCATTTAAACCTTCTATATAGTCAAATGCGTGGAAGCAATTAGGATTGCAAATCTAGAGCCCACCAGGAACTTTTTTGGAGAAGGGGTAGCGACTCTTAAGGATAGTTTTTAATGGCACTTTATAGAATTCATTTATACCAACTTGCAATTCTTAATATAGTTTATCTGATTTCAGAGATGGCTATTAATGTTAAACCTCTCTCCAAAGACTGAGAGGTGCTATTCTTATCAACAATTAGGCAAGGGACTGAGTGAGTTCAGATGCTAGGTTTGAGTGATGAAAACACCAGCAAGCATTTACATGCTTGGTAGTTTCTTAGCATTCACACACACACACACACACACACACAGAGAGAGAGAGGGGGAGTGGTAAGAGGAGAAGCAGGGGTGAGAGAGAGAGAGAAATTAGGGGCATATTTATGCACAATCTGGCCTTTTAACAAAGAAAAATAAGCCTGTGTTTAGGCTGCCACTGCTAGGAACAAAACAGCTGAGACTTTAATGAACACCATACTGAGGGCATGCAGGACATAAGGCGAATTAAGCAGGTTACAAACTGCACATCTTCTTTTTAGATGTAAGAGATCTCCCCAACCCTGAAAATTAGTTGTACTGACAAGGGAGCAGATAGGCAAAAACAGGAGGAGATCATTTGTATCAATTTGAGAACTAGAACTAGTAATGAAACAAAATAGCCACACAAGATAGGCTCACTTTACTTTAAAATTGTTTCCTTTATATTACTTCCAAAAATAAATACACACAGTTAAACAAGAGCTGTTTTTATTTTGTTTGCAAATAAAGACCAACATAGTTTTTATTATTTTTTCAATAAAAGATTTTCTGGACACTCAAAGAAAATTTAATCTTAGTAACTTGACAGCTTTGTTTAAACATTGACTCTGAGTTTCCTTTCATGAAAATCTTTGCAAAGTATATCAGTTCAGCTTTGAAACCCAAATACATTAATGATGACAAAGAAGCTCCAGAATGAGCCAACATTTGTTTTGTTCTTACACAACGTTTCTTGATAAATTGCATACACAAAAGTGTTACAGAGTTATTTTATATTTTCCCTATTTCTTTGCTAATAAATGTCTTTGTTTATATATTTTTAGACAGTATCTTATTATTGACCACTTTAAATTATTTTTAAATAAAGATGACTTTCAAAAGTTTTTTTTTAAATCTATGACTTAAAGGTACATATTAGAGAACATGTAAACAAACATTGCCTTAGATATATACATAGAATTAAACATCAAAATGTATTATTTATGTTTAGGCTTTGGTTGATTTTCTTCAAAAGTAAACCTCTTCCAAATAATAGATAGTTGTGTTCTGAAGGTGTTTAAGTAGAAATCATATATTCTGTATCTTAAGTTAAAAAAAAAAGATGAGTCAGTTGGAATTGAACAATATTGAAATATTTTAATGTAATACTCTTTTTAAGGATCACAGTATTTATTCAATATGGTTATTATGAAAAGTGGCATTTTTAATTTTACTAAAATAAATGTCTTTTAGTGAGAAATTTTAATTTTTCAAAATTTTATATGTGTGTCTTATTCCAAAATAGTTTGAGGCATATTTTGAGTCATATTCTGTGAAGATTAACCTTTCTTTTCTGAATTTTACAGTTCTAATATGTTTTTCTATTCTATTTCTAAAATACTTTTCAGTAAAACCATATCACAAAACTTTTGCTATTTTATAATAATTTGCTGGCCCTGGATGGTGGCTCAATGGATAGAGCATCGTCCCAGTATCTGGACATCCCGGGTTTTGATTCCCTATCAAGGAACACAGGAGAAGTGACCATGTACTTCTCTCTTCCCTCTCTCTCTTCTGTTCCTGCAGCCAGTGGCTCGATTGGTTCAAGCATGGCCCCTGGCGCTGAGGATAGCTTTTCTGGTTCAAGCGAGTCAGCCTCAGCTACTAAAAATAGGTTAGTACTTTAACATTGGCCCCAGATTGGGTTGCCAGGTGAGTCCTGGTCAGGGCACATGCAGGAGTCTGCCTCACTATCTCCCCTTCTCTCACCTAAAAACAAAAACAAAAAACAAACGAACAAAAAAGAACTATTTTCTAAAAAGTTATTTGAACTATACTTTGATATATCCCATTTACAGATTGAAGATGTTTTTGAATGGTATTTATCTGAGCTCAATAGCTAAAAGGAGCTGTGTTGGCCAATTATGTGTTTGGTGTATGCCATGCAACAGTATTTCATTATATTCACAAATAGTCTATGAGTTAGCTTTTGCTTTATAACCTAAACTTGGTTACATAAAACAGTAAGTATTTATTATTGCTAATGAACAAGTGGGTAAGCTGGGTAATTCTCTTGTTCTGCACCAAACTTGCTTTTCTGTCTGGAGAATAGCAGGTCTAAGGTGGCCTAACATACATGCCTGGTGATTGGCTGCCTGTTGAGTGAAGTGATGAAGTGACTGAGCTACATACTTCATCCTTCAGCAGGCTAGCCTTCGCTTGTTGACATGGTGGTGTAAGCATTCTAGGGAGACAAAGGAGCTGCATTGTTTCCTAAAAGTAGACTTTGTACTGGTACTTTGTCACAGCTACCAAATTTTGTTGGCCCAAGCAAGGGACAAACAGTGCCAGCCAGAGATAAGTGGTAGCAAAATTATATTTCCATATACTAGCAATGAATAATCCAGCAATAATTTAAAGCCAAGAATTCTTTCACAGTAGTATTAAAAAGAATTAAATACTTAGGACTGCATTGACAGAAGAAGTAGAGGAAGGATACTGAAAAGTGCAAAATATTATTGTAAGGAAAACTCAAGTAAAGGGAGAGAACTTTCACGTTCATGGATTGGAAAACTCATTGTTAGGATCCTACTACCTCTTGATGGAAGGAATTGGAAAGTCATACTCTAATAGGTGTGTATTCTAAAGGGGGACTATCAAGACCTTTTATACCATCAGTTTGCCATGGAAACTAAGTATAAATATAAATGGACAATTATGATATAAGTATTTTATGTTGGCAAGATTCAGTCAGAGAAAGGATGACATGATGGAGAACAGAAAAGAATAAACTGAGACAATTGACTGAAAAATAATAGAAGAAAGAGAGCTTGACAATGTGTTGGCAAGTGGGAAATAATTAAGCAAAATCAATAGTTTTACTACATTTCTGGGATTACCAGAATAAAAATATATACATATTACTAGAGGTAGGTTAAGGTCTTTACATAACAACTGTAAATAAGTATACTATTATTTTACTCAAATATCCAGAGAGATTCTTTGAATCTGAAAAATATCTTTCTAAAATTCACTCATAATTATAAGCTAGTTAAAAAGATAGGAAGAGAAAATTGTGAAATTTTTTTTGACAACAAATTGTAAAAGTAAGATGAAGTAGAAAAATTTATATTAAAAATTAGTGAAACTGGCTGAAGTAAAGATACTTCAGTCCACTGTGTATACAACAGTAAGTGTTCTCTATAAGGCTAAAAGTATTTGTGTTGCTTTCTTAGTTATATGTTGCACATTTAAACTGTGGCTAGGTAAATAAACTTAGAACATGTACAAAGAATGTATTTAAAAAATGGTGAAAGTGTTATTTGCTATAGTGATCTTTATAAAGGACACACAACACTACATATATAGCTGGATCAGAAACATTAAAATATAAAGTAAATTGAAAAATTCTATGTGGTTCCAAAACTATTGTTGTAATGGAATAAATACTTAATCATATCCCACAGAGAAAACGCTGGTCCCAAATTGGGGACAGATAATTTTTAACGAACAAAAAGGAGGCAAAATTTCTAGCAAAAATTCTTTCAGATAATTGTGATATAGGAAATGTTCTCAGATTCATATGACCTGACTAATGTAACCTTCATTGCAGTATCAGACAAGGACATTCTGAGAAAGCACAGGCCATTCTTATACATGAATATAGATAAAAATAAAATATTAGTAAACTGTGCAGTGTGTACATAAATAATGCATCTTACCAAGTTTTATTTGTCTTGGGAATGAAAGGTTTGCTCATTAGAAAAATCTTTAACACAATTCACCTTATAACAAAGTAAAGAGGGAAAGTCATTTTAGTAGATTTAAAATAATTCAAATAACTTTATGATAAAAATTTTTTAGTAAACTGAATAGAAGATAATTTTCATAACAGGCAAGAGGGCATGTATTAAAACCTATAGCAAAATAAATCATCTTCAATAGTGGAGTATTTAAATTGTTCTCTTTAAGATTAAGACCAAGATAAGAATCTATAGATAAGTTATTAGAAGAACATCTCTACCCATTGCATTCCCCAGTAGCAATTTTAGAACTCAGTCAAGAGAGGTAACTGTATTTATATATTTGTTTTATTATTTTTTTTCTTTTGCCTTTTTTCATTTTGGAGAAAGTAGAGAAAGAGAGAGAGAAAGAAGGGAGGGGGGAGGAGCAGGAAGCATCAACTCCCATATGTGCCTTGACCAGGCAAGCCCAGGGTTTCAAACCAGTGACCTCAGCGTTCCAGGTCAATGCTTTATCCACTGCGCCACCACAGGTCAAGTGAGAGATAATTGTATTTCTTAGGATTATTCTCATTTCAGTTTTCTGGTGGGATCAAAGCTGCTGTGCCTACCCTCCAAAGATGTCCACATCCTAATCTTTCAGAATCTGCAAAGGGACTTTGTGGACTTGATTAAGTTACGGCTCTTGAGATGAAATTGTCCTAGTTTGTTGTGGTGTGGTGGGCCCAGGTAATCACGAGGGTCCTCCTGTGAGGGAGGTGTAGAGTTAGAGTCCGAGAGCAGATGGGAGGTGGAAGCAGAGGTCAGAGAGCCAGAAGATGCTGTGCTGCTGACTTTGAAAACAAAGAAGGGGTACGAGCCAGGGAATGCAGGCAAACTCTGGAAGCTGAGAAGGACAAGGAAGTGAGTTCTCCCGAGAGCTTCCAAAGTGAACTCAGGCACTTGGGCACATTCTGTTCTTCTGATCTCCAGAACTAGAAGATAACACTTTTGTATTGCTGTAAGCTGCTAACTTTGTGGTATTTGTTAAGGCAGCAACAGGACTCTAATACAAATTTATTTTTATTTGTTATAGAGTTTATTCAAGTAACATCGATTAATAAAATTAATAATATGAGTTCATACATTTACTCAATGTGCTAAGTTATTTAATCCTCTGTTAAAGTCACACATTTTAATAGTGTATTAGACATGATTGCTCAAGATCAGTGGTTATTTTTTAATTTACTCTCGTGATTTAAATGTTCGTTCCAGATATTGACACGTAAGAATTTTAACCAATTTGCTAGTCAATTTTTGTTCTATGAATTTTAATAGGATTAGTAGTTGTTGTTTTTTTTTTCTTCATTGTATGTCAGGGATTGAATAGCTCAAATGCGATGACTGAGGGGGTAGGTTAAGGTGCTGTGGGAACTTGCCAAACATATCTGATGACATTAATATAACATTATACTATTTAGAATTCCATAGGGCCATCAGACATTCAATACCAGCTCTCTTTAGTGTTCTTGTTTAGTTGTTAATATAAAAATAAAACAACTTTTTTTCACTTCATTTGTCTTCATGTGTTCATTGTAAGGTTTAATATTGAAGTTCTTTATTCAGTAGCTACTTATTGATTGCCGACCCGGTGCCAAGCTCTGTTTCACATGCTGGGGATATAGGTAGGAGTGGACAAAACACAGTCATCTCCACACCATAAACTTCATTACAAGTTTCCAATCTAGGGAAAGAAAGATAGTAAAAAAGATCAACATGTAACAGATACCATATTTGGTGGCCATAAGGGCTGAGAGAAAATGCAGCCTGGAGGAAGGTTGGGAAGTCAGTGAGGGAGGTTGTGACCGTTTTAATTTAGGCTTCAGCAGGGGCCCCTCTGAGATGGTGGAAAGCAAAAAAGGCCTCTTTCGTTTGTGTAAAGACCTGAAGTAAGTGTATAATTTTTTAAAATCTCCTTTATAAAACCTCAGTGTATTTAAATAACTACAAAAAATTAAAAAGCTATATTAGTGTTGAATTTTAATATTCTTCTAATTACATAATAATGATAAGAATGTTGAAAAACCATAATGTCCTGGAAATGGCATCACCATATTTCGTGTGTCCTATTAATGTAGTTGTAAAGCCAGTGGCCAAGGCCACCATCACATCCACCTGGCCCATGCAGGTTCACATTTGATTCAGACAGTTGGTAATGAAACAACGGAGCCAAGAACTGGTGGGCCATCATCTTTAATCCTAGCTTGCACCCGGTGGACGAGTAAAAACACACACTGGGCTTCAAAACCCACTCATTCAGTGCTCACAAAGCTACTGACTTATCCGAGTTTCCTAGAATCAAAGGTTTCTAGCTCACCAGCCTTATTCACCTCTGTTCCCCATCTCCTTCTCTCTGCACAAACTCTTCACAAACTGGCTTCTCTTTCAGCACTCCACCATCTTGGCTGCTTCTCCTGGCCTCTACCACATGGCCTTAATCTGCTGTCCTCTCTAACTCTAATCTCAGGAACCAACAGAAAGCAAGCTCCTGGTCTGCCCCACTTTATAGTGTAGAAATCCAAACCTTTAATCCAATCTACAAACAAGGAAGTCTCTGATACAAAGTCACTTATCTGAGGCATAATGGGAGGATTCCTCATGAGAGTGCACCACCCCACATCATCCAATCAGTCAAGGGTGTGGGGAAAAGCTTACTCTTAAAACTAAGCCTTAAGCTATACCGACCAGGCCTGCCCACAGCCTGTCCCCCAACATACATTAATATCAACGAACTTGAACGTGGGCAGCGCCATCTTTAACAAAGTGAGCATAATATATTTTATCTGCCCAACAGTAGTTTATCATTTATTTATAGTATTTTAAAATATAAATTTATTGCTTTATGTGGTAATTCTACTAACTTTCTGACCTACTAAATCAATGTGTAATTTGGCTGGTTTATCTCTGTGGTGGTAGAAAGGAAGTGAATTAAATCCTATTAAGACATACCGGTTCTAATACACTAACATACATTTTAAATCCCACGGCACTGTGAATATATATACTGGATATCAGCTTATTCAGAGGTTTTAAAGATGCTGTTTGTATAGTACTCTTATTTATCGGCCTTTTCTGGACCTTTTGCAAATGCTAGGAAATGGGAAAAAGTAAGTAGTTTCAGTCACAGTTTTTTTAAATTTATGATTCTTTTAAAACTACTTTTTAGTTGATTGCTTAACAAAACTTTTCAAAAACTATATTTGAGCAGAAGAATATTAATACTGATAATATTTCATTACATTTTAAGATTTTAATCCTGCTATTAAAATACTTTTCAATACACCTTAAAATTAGAATTTTTTGTAACTTGTATTCTTCAAGTATAGGTCAAGAGGAGGGAGAATGACTATTGTGCTCCAGTTAGCCGTGTGCCACATGTGCCAGTCTTAATCCTTAATCTTCTGGGCTGCACAGTTCAATGTAGCCGTCCCTCCAGTGGTGTGGACAGCTAGCGGAAGAGCAGAGGCAGGCATCAATCTTCCCCACTCTCTCTGGAGTCACGGTGTCCACTGAACCCCGTGTGCTATAACTCCTCGCAAAGATATTTCAGTAGTCTGAAATATTCACACCCAAGGAATGCCGGACAGGGAAAAGCATACAGCATTTTCTTTACACAAGTCCATGTTGCAAAAGTTGATTTTATTTTTAAGTCAGATTTCTCTTGGTTGTCTCGAAGCTGTTATTTCAAAGCCTTGTTATATTATGACATATATTTCATAGTTATCTGTCTCAGTCATATTCCATTACTGTAAAGCAATTCACTGCAATACTTATTTAGAATTATCTAGAGAAACAAATGTTCACTGCACTATGTTCCATTTCTCTCACAGTAATTAAAGGCTTTAGCACATACTATCCCTTAGTGCCACCACTAAATTGTACTCTATTTGTTGCATATAGTGTTTTACTTTTTAAAAAATTAGTGATATTGTGGAATAAAATGGATACTTAATAATTTCTAAGGGATTAATAAGTGCAGAAGTAGTTACTCATTACCCAATTTATCTATTTCAGACCCCCTGCCTTAAGTAACATCTTTTGTGAGTTAAAGAAAATAGGTGGCTAGTCAAGTGCTGTAATACAGACCAAGAAGAGTCACTGAATTGTGATTGAGGGGTAAAAATTATAGTAAAGGAATATTGTATGAACTGGAAGAGGGTCCTGAAAGTTGGACTGAAGTACAAATTTTGAAGTGAAAGTTCAGTACACAAGTGTGGGGAAATTGAGTGAATGAGTGACATGTTTTTTTACAGCCACATTTCAGACTGAATATGAGGTATAAGGTGGATCTAAAATGAGATGAGTAACTAAATTCTGTATATAAAACATTCATTCTGTTATTTTAGTATACTTCTTTTCCTGTACAATAAGTTATATCCTAATAAAAATTAAAGAGCAAGTTGCATTTGGAAGATCAGGTCATCGTAACTCATTGACATTAGGCCACATAACTGAATAATGTCTTCCCTCAGTGAAATACATCAAATGAGATCAACAATTATGACTCATAAACATGCCTCGCAGGCATAAAACAGCAGGGAATTAGCATGTGAGGCTGATAAATATGCATGTAAATAAGCTCCCAAAGGAATAACATGGGTTTGATTGATAGGTTTAGAATTGGAACATATGTAAACCCCTTTATTCCTCATTCTGGTGTAGCTAAGTAAAGATGCGTTTTACTTGTTAAAAAGTTTCAATAACTTTGTAAATCTTAATGCCACATCTGTTTTGTTGTTGTTGTTGTTGTTGATGTTGATGTTGGGTTTTTTTATACATCAGTTGTAAGATTGATTGAATTGTCTACAGGTTGGATGGCCCTTACATACAAAAAAGTGGTGAAATGTGTGAACAAGTGGCTATGCATCTCTAGGGCTAGACATGGGATAAGAATCATTTTTTACCTGGTAAAACAATGTATGGTTATAGGGCATTTGTTTAGGAAATAAAGATGTGACTAGCAGTTAATTTGAACCTTCTACAAATACTTAATATACTCTCTATATTTAGCTTCTAACAGTGAAATTTCTATTTCTTCATTTCATACTACTTCTTTGATTCAAATGTATTCTTTTTATAATTTTATTTTAGTTCTTGATACATGTTTTTCTGGCTCTTCCAGGTCAGTATTCATAAACTATTGTGTGACTGTATTAGAAAACATATACGTAAACACTATTGGATATTTGGGGTCTCCAGTTGTATGCTGATTCCTTTCAGCCTCTGGATGACTGTGGAAACTATTAATCTTCTCTTTAAGGCTCAAGTTGTTCCAGGTAAATGGAAGGAGAAATATGGCCTTTGATTTCCTGGTGCAGAGTTTTAAGTAGTATTGCTGTGGAGAGTTCAGAGATTTGCTAGCTAAAGGTATTATGGGATCAGTTAATGCCTTAAGACCCACATGTGTAAGAAAAGAGCTTCCCTGTCTCCTCTTACAATAAATTAGTGAATAAGAAACAATATTAGCTTATTACCACAGAAGAGCCTTTGGTTTCAAAGGAGTCATGTTTTTGGTTTGGTGAAATAGAGCTCAGTTCTCTATAGCCTGCACTCATTATTTTAAAGACCAGAGTTGTTGATATGAGTACTAGGTTGATATGAATATTAGTTCTGCAGCTGTGTTGTAGGTACATGAGTTACAGCAGTAGACAAAACAAAGATCCTTGCCTCCATGGAACTTATATTCTGTATTTATTTACCCTTAGTAGCTCTAGCCCCCCACCTCCCAAGCATTTGGAAGCACATGTGTGTGTGTTCGGGGATGTTAGAGGGTTTGCCATAGTAAAAGGAAGCTCCATTGACATTTAGTAGGTAACTGTTAAAAGCTTTGCAGTACACTAAACAGTTCCACATAGTGAAGAACTAACTCTCTTGGTCCAAAAGCCCCACAGCTTTACACTGTGAAACACTGCAGCAAAGTGACTAAGGTCCAGGCTAGTACAAGCAAACAAGGGAGTCCTGTAGAATGTGTGAAGGCAGTTGTGTAGCAAAGACTGTGAGTCGACAAGGGCCACGAGGGGAATTTCCTATCCTAAATGAGCTGGAAACTCTGGGTTGGATTTTTGCTACTTGCTGTTGCCGGGAAGCAAAGGTTTCTAGATAAAAGGAATGTGTCTGTGCCCACACATCCCAGTAAAGGTAGAGCTGTGCAGATGCTCCTAGGACCCTATTAGCCACAATGCTTATATAAACACGGAGTTACACCATTAGAATTTTGCAGCATAGTGATCTGGTCCTGGTTAGTGAAACTATCTTCAGGAACACATTGTATGATTGACTGGGATAGGAATTCTGATAATTACAAGTTGGTTTCATTTTTAAAATTATTAATTTATTTTTAAAGACTTCATAGCATATATTCCTATACAAATTCCCTTGGGAACGGACATTTTAATTTCCAAGATAACTGACACAAGTGAATGTTAGCTATTAGTACTTCAACAGTCTTACATAATGTCTGCTCACTTAGAACCAAAATTATATAGAAAGGGAAGAAATTATATTTTGGAAAACTTTTTAAAAGAGAATTTTAAACAATTCCAGTTCCCTTGTTTGCTTTGTGCACTCTTGGTTCCGCAGCACCAGGGCCCATAGCTCTAAGTGATTATTTGGAATGAAGGCAAGTAAGCACCAGAGGCACAGCCTTAGGTTGCTGGCAAGGACAGAAGGTTTACACTGTAGATTACATAATTCTCATCCTTTAATGCAGGGCTCCCCAAACTTTTTACACAGGGGCCCAGTTCACTGTCCCTCAGACCGTTGGAGGGCCGGACTATAAAAAAACTATGAACAAATCCTATGCACACTGCACATATCTTATTTTAAAGTAAAAAAACAAAATGGGAACAAATACGGTATTTAAAATAAAGAACAAGTAAATTTAAATCAACAAACTGACCAGTATTTCAATGGGAACTATGGGTGCGGATGCATCCTGTGCTCCTCTCACTGACCACCAATGAAAGAGGTGCCCCTTCTGGAAGTGCGGCTGGGGTGGATAAATGGCCTCAGGGGGTCGCATGCGGCCCGCAGGCGTAGTTTGGGGACCCCTGCTTTAATGTAACAAAAAGCACCATTTCTAAGAAAGTATTTCTTGGTATTAACTTCAAAAGGAATTAATCAGATTGACTCTAATGTAATAATCATTGATCTTAAGTCATGTTTATTGATAAATATATTTTTAAGAAAATGCATAAATATTCAGAAAACCTTGTAATTACTATTCATTTCATAGTTTTCAGTAATAGTAGGTTTGTACCTGAGGCAGAGGAGAAGGCACGCCAGCTGTTCATGATGAAGCCTAGGCTGAACCTGGACGTTGTACCTACTCCCTTACTGCGGGGACAGAGGGAACTGAGGGGTGGCTGAGGGTGGCAAAAGCTGGACCCTATCCAGGGGGTCAGCATCCTAGCTGAAAAAATCAGAAAGGCACTAGACAGTTGGATGAAGGGTGAAACCCAGGGTAATAACAATAAAACATACCTCTTAGTGTGCATTTTATCTGTAGCAAAGTAAAGAATTTATAATGATCTCATTCAAAATTTAAAACCCTAATGGGTTTTTGAAAAAACAAGAGTGAATATATGGCAATTAATTGTGTCATAGCTACTATTAATACTTAAAATGAATAAAACAGCATATCTTTCTTTAGTCTTACTGTTGTTGTTTTTTTGTGATAGAGACAGAGAGGGACAGATAGGGACAGACAGACAGGAAGGGAGAGAGATGAGAAGCATCAATTCCTCATTGAAGCACCTTAGTTTCTCATTGATTGATTTCTCACATGTGCCTTGACTGGGGGTCTACAGCAGACCAAGTGACCCCTTGCTCAAGCCAGCAACCTTGAGCTCAAGCTGGTGAGCCTTGCTCAAACCAGATGAGCCCGCGCTCAAGCTGGTGACCTTGGGGTTTTGAACTTGGGTTCTCCACATCCCAATCCAACGCTCTATCCACTTTGCCACCACCTGGTCAGGCTAGTATTACTAGTTTTTTGTTTTGTTTTTGTGTGGGTTTTTTTGTTTTTGTTTTTATATTTTTCTGAAGTGAGAAGCGGGGAAGCAGAAAGACAGATTCCCGCATGTGCCCAACCGGGGTTCACCTGGCATGCCCACTAGGAGGCGATGCTCTGCCCATCTGGGGGGTTACTCCATTGCAACCAGAGCCATTCTAGCACCTGAGGCAGAGGCCATGGAGCCATCTTTAGCGCCCGGGCCAACGTTGCTCCAGTGGAGCCTTGGCTGCTGGGGCCGGCGGGGCGGTGTGTGGAGAGACATAGAGAGAAGGTAAAGGAGGAAGGGTGGAGAAGCAGATGGGCGTTTCTCCTTTGTATCCTGGCCAGGAATCAAACCCAGGACTTTCACATGCTGGACCAACACTCTACCACTGAGCCAGCTGGCCAGGGCCTAGTATTACTGTTTTATTTTAGAAAATACAAAATGTTTATTGGAGCTTTCAAAAATTCACTTCCAAAATTTAGTCTTCCTCGGGTCGTGTGTTCATTATAGATATTTTTGTGATAAATTTTCCAGTCTTGGTATTTTTCATGAACTTAAGTATTTCTGTTGAAGATGGTCTGTTTTAGTCAGATTAAAAAAAAAACAAAAAAAACTAAGGGCATAATCCCTAAAAATAAATTATAATTCTGAGAAAAGGACCTAAAGCCAATGAAATCTAGGACCCTTAATTTCTATAGGAATCTTCTTGTCTAGATGTCTGTCTAGATCCAAAGAGAGATAGAGAAAAAAAAATCCTTAATGGAAATGATGGCTAGCCTATGTATTTGATCACTATCTATCAGCCCAAATTATACGGTGAGCCAATAAACTACATACATGAAGTCCCCACTGTTTCCTGGTGTTAGGGGGGAAGAGGAAGCAAGTAAGTAGAGGAGAGAGATGGAAATGAGGTAATTAAAAAGGTTTGTCTGCACATTGCCTTATATTTCTTCTCTTATACTTTGGCTGTCTCAACTACTTAAAAGAAGTGCTAGTTATCAGTTTAGGAGCCTGTTGTAGGGATATTCTTTATATATGACTTATTCATCTGGTTTCCCAACTAAACTACTATTTGTCCTTTGAAAGCAGAGACTGTGTATTTCATCCCTGAATTTCCCTGGGTACACAGCAGAAGCTCACTAAGTTTTTATTAAATGAACCGATTCGGATTTCTTAGCTTGCAAATAGGCTTACGGCATAGTAGTAGCATTTCATCAGGATACAGGAATACTGACTTGTATTCTTACAGGTCCTGTTTGTCCACTGATGTGGACTATAGAGATGGTTATAGGCAGAGACAGAGTATTTTTCAAGAAGCAATTTGTGTGACAAAGTACTGTGTAGATACCACAGCGTTTTGTGTCACAAAACATGGCAAGGATCTGGAAAATATGAAAAGAACGTGTAATCAGTTGTCTACAACAATTGTGAGGCAACTGAGGTCTGCACAACATCTGAATTGAAGTACCATCACCTCCTAAGGGACCAACCAGAAGGAATTGGCTAAAAATATGTTTCCGCAGGAATTACCTTGC
The DNA here is from genome assembly GCA_037038555.1 of Rhynchonycteris naso. Classification (NCBI taxonomy): domain Eukaryota; kingdom Metazoa; phylum Chordata; class Mammalia; order Chiroptera; family Emballonuridae; genus Rhynchonycteris; species Rhynchonycteris naso. The sequence goes on along the minus strand of CM073004.1, from coordinate 47,169,911 downwards.
ATAATCAACTTTGTTTGCCATTTGCCATATCTACACTAGAAATGTGGCTGCCCAAAACAAAGATTTGAGTTTGAGTATATTTGCTATTGAGTACTTCTTACTCTGAATAGTTACACAGTAGGAGCCATTGCTTCTTGAAATATTTCTTGTTTTATGATAATTTAACCATATGATATATTTGGAGGTCAAGATTTATGTTTCTGTTTTCCACAACAGGAGGTCGGGTTTATCCATGTTTATGAAGTGCATAAATTGAAAATAAGTGTGTGTCTGTTTGAGGGGTGTGGAGCGGAGTGAGTCAGTTTCTTTTTCTGAGGGTATGATTTAAAAGTCAATAGTCACGTTTTATTCCTCAGCTGGTTGCTTTCTGTCAACTAGTAGGATGATTCCTTTCAAGCTTCCTTCCCCTCACAGAATACTCCCTGTTTGACATTAGAGAAAGAATGGCCTCTGTTACACCCAGGAACAGCCTTTTCTATATCTTGTGTTGCACCCCTCCTTTCTGCTGCTCAGATACTCAGCACACTGCTTTGTTGATCTAGACCAGGAGCGGACGTTTTTGTGTTTTTTTTTTGGTAAAGAGCCAGATAGTAAATATTTTAGTCAGGGTAGGCATATGGTCTGTAGTAACTACTGAACTCTGTCCTTACAACACAAAAGCAGCCACAGAAAACATAAATGAATGGGTATGGCAGTGTTCCAGTAAAACGTGATTTATGTTAACTAAAATTTGAATTTCATTTGGTTTTCATGTGTCACAAAATATCTCCCTTTTGACCTTTTTGAAAGAAATATTTTAAAATGTGGGAACCATTCTTTGCTCCTAGGCCATATAAAAGGCTATCATTTCTAGGTCCCTGACCAAGACCTGTTCAGGAGGAAGCAAGGTTTGGCTTTGCTTGCTGGAAAAGTTCTTTTCTTCTCCTTGTTACAATTTTTGATAATATCTATTAATATATTAAAGAAAATAAAATTGTTTACCATGTAACATAGGTTTTCTAAAGATAGGTAGTTTGCACACTATGGGGTAACGCCTTATCGGTCCTTTGATTAAGGTGGTTCATTGTTTGTTAGATGCTGGGAATACTAAGATGAATGAGAGTACCCCTGGGTTCAAGAAATGTATAATCTAGTGAGAAAAATAAAGAGCCAACTTAAAATGTGCGTATACATGGCTAGGATTTTCTAGGAAGGAATGGTAAGAACATTCAAAATATAGGTAGCAAGCAGTAAAATAAAAAATGGCAGAAAGTTATACAGCATGTTGAAAAAGGTTTAAGTGGATCTTGGATTGAGTGGAGTGTAGATTTCTTGTTAGTGATGGCTGAGGTAAGGGACTACTAGTAGCACACCATAGAAAGGATTACAAAACGGTGGAATTAAGCAAATTAATTAGGAGGCGAGGTCACCAGTTAAGAGTATATTTCAGTTGATTATGAGATGATGAGGCTGTCAAGAAGGGACATGGTGCATACTGGTAATGGATGAAAGATATAGATGAGAAAGTGATTATAGATGAAAAAGGCTATAGATAGAAACTGTACAGATGATTCTTTTATAGTTTAAATCCAGTGCTGGTGACGGAAACCATGAATGGCAAATTAAGCAATGAGAAAGTAGAAGCAGTATTTGTATACTACCGTTTTAAGCAGTGGTAAAGTAATAAAAATAAGGTTAGACAAAGAATGCTTCAGGTTTAGAAAGGATTTTACAGTCTCTAGGATATAATTTCTCTTGAAAGGAGAAGGAATTGCTCGGGCCAGTTGGCTCAATGAATAAAGCATCAGCCTGGCATGTGAATGTCCTGGGCTCGATTCCCAATCAGAGCACACATAAGACGTGACTATCTGCTTCTGTCCCTCTCCTTCTCCCACAGCCAGTGGTGCGATTGGTTCAAACGTCAGCCCCAAGTGCTGAGGATAGCTCGGTTGGTTCAAGTGTACAGCCTCAGGCGCTGAGGGTAGCTTTGTTGATTCAAGCATCAGCCCTAGATGGTGGTTACTGGGTGGATCCCAGTCGTAGTCATGTGGGAGTCTGTCTCTCTGTCTCCTCTCTTCTCACTTAAAAAACGGGGGGGGGGGGGGGCAGGGAAGTCAACAAAGAGGAAGTATTTGAAGTTGATATAGAAATAAGTCCTTATAGAATAGTGTTCCAGTAAAAGAGAAGGGAGAGAAGAAAATATCTGGTAATCAAGAGAGGACTCTCTTTTTCTGAGATAAGAGAGAAGTAGAAGAATGTGAGTGACTATTTGGAGAAATTTTGAGCAGTGAGAAGTATATTGTGGCATCTTATGTTGAAATGGTGCAATCAGTTGGTAAAACCAGTAACTCTAGTCTTTTTAACCTTGACTTTAGTTTACTTATTAATATTAAGGAAGGCCAGTACAGGTAAGGAACTTGAGAAACAAAGTGTTTATAAAATTAATGATGAAATCGCCAAGAGCTATGAAAAGAGGATATAGATGAGATAGTATCACGTGAAATTGTGTAATTGTTCTGCCTTCTGCTGTGAACAGAGCAGAGCTTAGTGGCTGGAAAGTACATATAGTTACCAAATATTTGTTTCAAGACCAAGAATAGGGCCTGACCAGGCGGTGGCACAGTGGATAGAGCGTCGGACTGGGATGCGGAGGACCCAGGTTTGAGACCCCAAGGTCGCCAGCTTGAGCGCGGGCTCATCTGGCTTGAGCAAAAGCTCACCAGCTTGGACCCAAGGTTGCTGGCTCCAGCAAGGGGTTACTCGGTCTGCTGAAGGCCCACGGTCAAGGCACATATGAGAAAGCAATCAATGAACAACTAAGGTGTCGTGACAGCAGTGAAAAACTAATGATTGATGCTTCTCATCTTTCTTCGTTCCTGTCTCTCTGTCCCTATCTATCCCTCTCTGACTCTCTTTCTGTCCCTATAAAAAAAAAAAAAAAAAAAAAGAACAAGAATAGGATGAGGTAAGTAATCATATTACAGATTTCTTCTTCATTTTGGGCTTCACTCTGGCTTGGAATAGTAGTGTTACTGATCTTGTCTTTATTTAAAATTTTTATATTTTGTTAACCATTGTTTTACATTTTGTGATTTTAAAAAATATTAAAATATTTTTATCCTTCTGAGTTTTGACATCCCCTTAAAATTTACGAACAAGGTAAGTGCTTAAATTTACTCCCTTCCCCTAACCCAGCCCTAATTTATTGAAGAAACAATGAAGTCTCCCAGAGGTGGTGACTGGTTTAGAGAGCATAGCTGATGATCAAAGCCAGAACATAAGATCTTTGAGAATGTGAGTGTGAGAAGGTGGGCCTACACAGTATCAGTGTACTATTACTGCCTGAAATTTGTAAAAAGGGCCCAGCAAGGTAAGGAACAAACCAGCTTTTGACACCCAGATGATGTTCTCTAATGCTACTGTCAAATACTTACTGAAATAGAGACATTAAATTAAGCATTGTTGCAACCCAGAATACTTATCCATAATCTTCCAGACACCAGGGAGAATTTCTACACACTAAAATGCAGAATGGTAGCAGGGTGGGACAGAATGATGGTTGGAAGTTTTTTAATTTTTGTTTTGAGTGTTTTTTTCTTTAATTCTACTGTATGCTTATACCTTCAAGATAATATGCCTTTGAGGACAGGAGTCTCTTTTGACCCTGGGGGAGTTGCCTTGTGACAGGACCATTTCATGACAGTGCTGACATCTTACTACCAATTATTCACCCATTAGTGCCTTGCTTTATTCAGTAGTGAAGTTCCTGATAAAGTAATGTGGCAAAAGAAGAAAAAGATAGGTCGTGGCACATAGCAGTTGGAAATAGGAAAATTAATGCCAGAAAAGTGTGTAGAACCATGGGATCTATGCAGTCTGGCACTGGTTTTTGTTGATGTATCTTTAAAAAAAAAGATAATGCTTCAATTTATCCAGGATTTATTATTCTTTTATATAGACAAGAAGCAGTGGAGCCCAGATGAGCTCTTATCTTCAGAGTCATAGTAAGCAAACAATAACTAATACTATAAATTTGGCCAAGTTTGTTTCGATCTGGAAGATTTAAATCTCAGTATGTGGATAATGAAGGAAACCAAGGAAATTAATGCACCACCCTCTCCTTGTTTCCCATTTATTAAGAAAATGCAAAGCTGACTACTTCGAGAATGAGTGAATAGTAAAAGACCAAAAGATTCAGTAGAATAAAATAAGGGAAGCATTGTTCTTAGGGACCCGAGTAAAGATATATTCATAGAAAAGATTTAAATCTGTGAAAAAAGTAAATTTTATTAAATATACTTAGTACTTACAATAAGCATACATGTTCTTTTGAAGCAAAGTATAAAGGGTGTTAAAAATTAAAAAAAGAAATCTGGCTAAGGTATAGGAAATGATAAAGAGGGACTTGGAAAAAATATAGGAGTTAAGATATAATAGCTAAATTGAAATATCTGTTAGAAACACTGAAGAACAGAATCAGTAAAGCAGAAATTTAATGCATAGATAGAAGAAATTGAGAAGACTGTATAAAACGAAGGGATAAATGTAATGAGAACCAAAGTGCCTTCCAGAACATTGAGATTCTGGAAGGGGCATTGAAGAAGATAGGAGACCACTTCACAAGGACTTTTAATTCTTTGGTTAGGAGTTTAGACTTGAATTTGTAATAACGGTCAAACAAAACATATACATACACATATACACAGCTCTGCAAGCCCTTATAAGCGTAAATATTTATGTGAGGATTATTCTTGTATTTATTTTTAGAACTTTTGAGGTAGAAAATTAGAGCAGATACTGCATCTTCTGCAGAGTAGCAGTCATACTTTATTTAGGTTATGAAGCCTGGGAAAGGAGTGTGGTAGCTTTGCAAATGAAAACAGTGTAAGCAGCTTCAAAGCATTGTGGACAGAATATTAGCATAACTCAGTAACTATCTGATATGGAAGTGAAAGAGTGAAAACTTCTCAGTCTGTGATTTGAAAGAAGCCCATAGTAAATAAATAAGAACATATTAACAAAACTTGTTGGAAATCTAAGTAAAGGAGACTTTCAACACTGTGTGTGTGTGTGCGCGCGCACACACACGTGCATGAATATGTGCATGATGTGTAAAGAAAACATGAACAGACATCCTAACTTGAAGTTAAATTGCACTTACATTATTGCGTTGGTATTAACGTGCCTGAAAATAATACATACAATAAACTACATACAGTGTATTTCTAATTATACTGCCTTGTCCTATACTGTGCTTGAATCAGCCTACTGTGGAATATTATTTTCTGTGCTTTATTTGCAAGTTAACATTTTAATAATTATCATAAATAGTTACCTGATTTGCATATTCTGGTTCATAATCCAACTGTTCTGTGGATCAACCACAGCTCTCTTATTATTCATGCCAAGACTTGTATATTAGTCTGAATAATCTATCCTAGACTGCATTTATGTTTCCAGTTTCCTGAGCTTATTATAACTCTTAAGGATAGTGGGTTTTATTTTTAATGAAAAGATTGAATCATGCATGTGCTAGTATAATAATCTCTATATCCCACTATTATATTGAAGCTAATATTTATTGTTAGATGATCACCAACATTTCTATGCATTTTTTAATAAAACTGTTTTAGGCCTGTGAGTTTGATATTCCGATTGTATTTGAGCAATCTATCATCTTTCACCCTTTTATAATATTTATGAAAGTGAGCAATAGTGGGGCATATATACAAAGATATAAAAATTCTAGAAAACAGTACCTTTTGAGTGTCAAGTTATAAAATATCTGTGTAATAGATAACATAGTAGAAATAGTCATATTAGAGAGGCAAAATGGCTGAGAGACAAGATCAAGAACTTGGCTGGAAGATAACATATCTGGAGAGTAGCTTAATCTTTGAGAGGACGGTTGGCTGGAAATGGAAGGAACTGTTGGTTACCGAGCAGTAGCTACACAAGAGGCAATTGTTTTAGAAAATTATGATGTTCTCAGAAGTTATCTCCAAAGGTATATGGAAGGATGAATTCATCAAGTTAGAAAAAATTGAAACTGCTTAAAGTTAACCTTCTAACCTCCTTCTACTATGGTATTTTCCTTATCGATTTACATTCTGAAACCTTGATTGCCCAGGTAGTTTTTCTTATATGTAGAGAGAGACTGTAGTGGTTAGACTCTCACAAGAAATCTGATCCTCCTCACAGATTTTTTTCATTACACATAATACATTTATTAATTGCCCTGTATACTTTAAAATTTCTTAAATGAACAGAATTGGCTTGAAGTACCTGGCTCCAATAAAATTTGATGTTCTGAAAAATTCAGCCTTTAGGATTTAAGACTGATTACTTACCATCAAACTGCTAGAGATGCTGATTGAAAATAGACCACATGAAAAGTTGTGATCTATTTCCTATCTGTACCTCTAGCTGTTTCCATGAAAGCTGTCTTCCTTCAGCTCCATGGAATACATCCTCATTATATAATATAACTTGATACATTCAGCTGGGTGTTTTTTAATCCTGTACTTGTCTGCTGTTTACTATAAAGTTATAGGTCATTTTGACAAAGAAAACACCTTCTTGTCTACGACACCATGCTTCAATTCATCTGTTATCTGTGAGCAATGATTCTTACTTATTTACCCATGCCTTCCTATTGTCCTTAAATACATGTAACTATTAGTTATTAATAAAGTGTGCTCTGAAATATTATTCTTATGAGTTTTTCTTTTTTTAAATCAAGTGGGAGGCAGGGAGGTGGAGAGACAGACTCCTTGTTATGGCCCTGACTGGGATCCACCCAGCAACGCCCATCTGGGGCTGAAATTCTGCCCATTTGGGTCTGCTGCTCTGTTGCTTGGTAACTGAGCTATTTTAGTGCCTGAGGTGAGGCCATGGAACCATCCTCAGTGCCCGGGATCAAATTGCTCATTCAAGCCATGGCTGCAGGAGGGGAATGGGGGGTGGGGTAGAGAAGCAGATCATTGATTCTCGTGTGTGCCCTGATCTGGAATTGAACCCAGGACTTCCACACGCCAGGCCGACACTATACTGCTCAGCGAGCCGGCCAGGGACATTTTTATAAGTATGAACTATTCTCTATAAGCAAGTATTATAGAGATAGGAGATAAAGTCTTTATCTTACTGCCATCTATATTCTCTATACAAAAGTGTGTGGTACACTTTGTGCTACACAAAGTGTTTTAAGTTGTTAGAATTAAACTACAATATTTATTTAAACCTAACTACAAATAAATGTCATGAAATATTTTTTTTCTAAACTAAGTGTACTCACCATTAAGGTTAGAAATTGGGTTAGCTTATCTTGGGTAGTTTGGTGTTACAGCCATTAGCTGCTTAACTTATAAGTACACTATATTCTATCATTTAAGTACAATGTGGTTTAATACTAATAATGTAAAACAACTTTCATTGGCTTCACAGATTTTAAAAACAGTAGCTGATTTTTAAGACATTGCCCAAGATAATTATAAAACACCAATAAGTAAGTGTATTCCTACTGTTATTCACCTTAAGAGCATCCTATAGAGAATTGTCCAAGTGAGAAATAACTGATTGGAAAGCATTTGAATTTGTTAAAAATTTTAGAAAATCTTGTCAAAATACTAAAAATAATAGAGTTATGGGTGGTTTTTTATTTTTTTTCCTGTATGAACCTGTATTTGAAGTTTTCCACAATAATCATGTATTAGTTTGATCATTTTTATCTATTTGTATTAATTTTGCAATTTTATTAATACCTTTCAATAAAACAATTTATTTTTGTATCTTAAGGCACCAGAGAAAGATTTATGCACAAAGATATTTATCATAGTGTTATTTAGAACAGCTAACTATATTTTTAATGTTTTTTTTTCCTTTTATTCATTATAGAGAGGAGACACAGAGTGAGAGAGAGAGAGAGAGAAAGAGAGAAAGGGGGGAGGAGCTGGAAGCATCAACTCCCATATGTGCCTTGACCAGGCCAATGCAGGGTTTTGAACTGGCGACCTCAGTGTTCCCAGGTCAACGCTTTATCCACTGCGCCACCACAGGTCAGGCGAACAGCTATTTTAAATATGGAAATATCTATTGATAGAAGAGTGGTTAAATCAATTATAGAATATTTATTTATTGCTATATTATGCAGCCAAATTTTGTTGTAATATGTTTTTAAAATAACACAGAAGAAGGGCTTAACTTACGTGAAATAATAGGACACAAAATTGTTTATATTGTATATGATTTTATTTCTATTTAATGAAGACAAAAGAAAAAGTATTTTCTCTTGTTATTACATTATTGGTGTTTTTTCATTTCTCTTTTTTTTTTATTTTCTTTTATTTTTCCAGGGACAGAGAGAGAGTCAGAGAGAGGGATAGATAGGGACAGACAGACAGGAACAGAGAGAGGTGAGAAGCATCAATCCTTAGTTTTTCGTTGTCCTTGCGACACCATAGTTGTTCATTGATTGCTTTCTCACATGTGCCTTGACCGCGGGCCTTCAGCAGACCGAGCAACCCCTTGCTGGAGCCAGCAACCTTGGGTCCAAGCTGGCAAGCTTTTGCTCAAGCCAGATGAGCCCGCGCTCAAGCTGGCGACCTCGGGGTCTCGAACCTGCGTCTTCCTCATCCCAGTCCAACGCTCTATCCACGGCGCCACCGCCTGGTCAGGCTCATTTCTCTTTTTAATTTTCTTCTATCTGAAATAATTTTTTTCCTCTTTTATTTTTTGCTAATTTTTCTCTTTATAATTTTTTTCTCAAATGTACAAATTTTTATGTATGTTTCTTTTACAATGTAAAAATAAAATATATTCAAGAAATGAAATTAAGTGAGTACTAGAGAGGGTCAAATTAATTTCTATGTTGTTATTCTCTCATTTTCATTTATTATCTTTATATTTACTCTTTATGCTGAGACTATATTTGAATACAACTAAGGAGGTTATAGACTGTGATTCTGATTTAAGGTTTGAATTTGAAAATTTACTAGTTGTCTATATTGTCCCAAGGTTTTCTAAGGCTCTGTTCGTTTTATTTCTTTAATCTTGCATTTCTTTCTTCTTCAGATTGGATCATTTTTCTATTGATGTATATTCTAGTTCACTGACTTGATCCTCTGTCACCTCAATGTTGTTATTGAGCCCAACTGATGAAGTTGTTAAATTTCACGTACTGTGCTTTATAGTTTCAATTTGATTCTTTTTCATAGTTAATTTTTTTTATTGTGAACTTCTATCATTTTTTTCATTTCAAGTGTATACACTGCTGCTTCATGGAGAACAGTTATAGTAGCTTCATTAAATCTTTGTTGATTCCCAGTGTGATTATGGCTGAGGGCGTGGAGGAAGATATAGGGGTGATAAATAGTGATGGATGAAGTCTTGACACAATACGGTGTACAGAGATGTGTTGAAGAATTGGGCACCTGAAACCTGTATAGTTACGTTAACCAGTGTCACCCCAATACAATTCAATTTAAAAAATAAGTGTTGGTTGATTCCAAAATCTAGGTCATCTGAGTGGTGCATCTATTGATTGTATTGGACCTTGAGATTTGTCTAGATTTCTATAGTTCTGGATATATCAAGTAATTTTTGGATTGTATCCTGAATAATTTGAATATTTTGTTTTGAAATTAAATTCTGTTAAATATAGAGAAATCTTTTTCCCCCATTTCCTTTCCTTTTTTTTTTCTTTTTCCTTTCTTATACTTTTTTCTCCTTTTCTCAGTCCACCCAATCAGATTCAGACTACAAACTCCGTTTTTTGCCTTCTGGGAGTGGTGGTTTCATGTCAGTTCTGTTTTCAATGTTCTTTTTATACTTTCTGAGTCTGCCAGAAGTGTGATCTCAGGTATATATACACACTTAGTTTGGAACTACAGTGGTGCTTACACATAGGTCATTTCTCAAAGCGCTTGTTGTGCCCCTTTGGGTGTGTTTTGAGCACATACAGCTTAAGGGTGGACCCAAGATTTGTATCAGTTCTTACACAGAACTTGTCTGGCGCCTTCTTCTCCATGCTAGCACCACACTTGGACTTGTTCCCTCACAGCTTTTGCCTCTTGTGCTATCATACGGTTTCACATGAGTGGGCCGCTTCTGTGCTAGCGTCAGGAGAAAAAGAGAAAAGAAAAATATAATGGGAATTCCCCACTCACTGCTCTCACACAAGGGCCCCTTTTCCAAGCTTTCTATCAGAAAGCTAGCTTTGTTCCTCAGGGTTGCATGCCCACCCACTGTTGCAGGTAGGTCTACAATTAGGCTTGGCCTTTTGGCAAGGTTGGAAGTGAAAAAAGGAAAAGAAGATTCTTTTCTTATCTCAGGAAAATAGAATTGGAGTTTTTGCTCGCTGTGCCTGCTGTTTAGTTCTCAGATTCAGTCTGACCTGAGGTCAATGCTGGGAGAGAAAGGAGGAGAGAAACCCTGCAAAGCTTACCAGCACATGTCTTGTCCAATATACGTGCTATTACTAACTTCGCAGAGTCCTCAGGAACTTGTGTTTTGTGCTTGGCTCAGAGTCTTTGGTTGTAATCAGTGAGAGAGATGGGCTTGTATTGGTGCTCCATGTTGCACGGGACTAGACATCCTACTAGTAATCCACATGTCCTATTTTATTTTTTAACTAATTTTTTGTGACTCCGATATCAGTCTTATTTAGAAACCAAATTAATTTCTGATCTCTGTAGAAAGCAGCTTATGTGTAAATGTACCACAGCTTTTTTATACATTCATCTATTGATGAGCACTTGGGCTGTTTCCAGAACTTGGCTACTGTAAATTCTGCAGTGAACATTGGAGTGTATATATTCTTTCAAATTAGTGTTTTGTGATTCTTAGGTTATATTCCCAGAAATGGGTTTGCTCAGTCAAAAGGCAGTTCCTTTTTTAATTTTTGAGATAATTTCATTTTGCTCTTCACAGGGGCTATACCAGTCTGCATTCCCACCAACAAGGCATGAGGTTTGCTTTAAGCCATACCCTCACCAGCACTTCTTGAGTGTTGATTTATTGATGATAGCCATCCTGACAGTTGTGAAGTGATCAAACTAAAAAGTTTTCGCACAACAAAGGAAACTATCAACAAATTGAAAACACAACTCCCTGAATGGGACATGTTCGCTGATACATCGGATAAGGAATTAATATTCAAAATTTATAAAGAACTTATACAACTCAACACCAAAATAAACCCAAAAACCCAAAAAACAAAAAACCAATCCAGTTAGAAAATGGGCAAAGGATCTGAATAGACACTTTTCTGAAGAGGACATCCAGATGACCAATCGACGTACGAAAAGATTCCCAACATCACTAGTCATCAGAGAAATGCAAATTAAAATCAGGTTATTTTTTTAAAAGCTGCAAACCTTAACCAATTTTTACTTCTGTTTAAAACCTTTCTTTCACTGACTTTCTATTATCTTGACCAAAATCCTGAACTTGACTTTCACACAGACCTGGCACAGCCTGATCCTCAGTGGAGTGCTCTTCATCCTTTTTAGTTAATGACCCTCTCTTCTCTCTAATATGTGATTGTATAGTAGTAGGGTGTGTTACTTTATAACATTTTTCAAAGTTGTTATTATACATCACTTTGTGCCTCTCCTCTGCCAAACTTTCAACAAATTCAAGGAAGTCTGCAGTGAGGTTTGAGCTTTTGCTTACTACCACTGTATCACCAGTGCTAAAATTCAGCAGGTGGTCAACACATGATTGTTGAAAGAATAAAAATAGTAGTAAAGCTATCACATGATGCAGGTGCATGACTAAAGTGTTAATTAGCAAATGTGTTTATTAATTAGGGCTCATAACTACTTTGAATGATATTTTTTATATTCTAAAAGGGTAGTTGAATTTTATACATTGCATATTTCCTAGCAAGTTTAAAGGAGGAGTCAGATTTTTACATATGCCTAATTATTATTAGGTTTAGAAAATCATATCCACTAATAATTATACTTTATCATAAAATGGTAAATAGAAATTATTAGTCTATAGATTTAGAGGGTTTTTTTTGAAAATCAAGTTTTAGTGTAATTCTTTAATGCCATAACAAATAATTCACAAAATAAGACATTTTTGTGTCTATTTTTTTGAAGAAAATGTTAAACATTTAACTTTTTGATATTGTGTTTGAAGATTTTAAATTATATTTAATATGATTAATTTAATAAATTATTTGTAAATTTAAAGATATGTTTGAGAATATTTACCCTTGGTTCTTTATTTGAGCTCTGGGATTTTATCATTAAATGTCTGTTACACATTTTACATAGATTTTTTTATATGAGTCCTTGTTTAGTTACCAATCATTTAAAAGTCATAAATAGGATTACTTACCTTAGTTCATCTCCTAAAAAGGAGATATATAATATTAACTATAAGGTTAAGTACTTGGGTTCAGTGGGTATCCTTATATTTTATGAGGTCTTGTCCACAATATGATAAACCATTCTTCAAAGATCTATCACTGATTTTTGACCAATGGAATCTATTATATAAAAAAAGATATTTTCTTTTTTATACATTAAAGAAAAAGAACAATTACATATTTTACAGTTACTGTTGAAAAAGTTATAGAATGTGAAATAGAACTTTGATACCAGATATATTTTATTTTGTTAGCATTGATTCCCTAAGTATCAATTAGATTCTCTTTGAAAAGTTACTCTGTGTGTGGCAAGGTGTGGGGGAGGGAGTTCATTAAAACTTTGGTAAAACTAGTAGTAAAACTAAAAATGTCAAAGCTTACACTATATTGTTATATTTGTATTTTTAGTAAGAAAAATACATACCAAAAGACAAATTTTATAGTAATTATCTTTGGCCTTAATATTCTTTCTCCAAGTTTAATATATTAATATTAATATATTCTTTGTCAACCCCTTTATTTCTTAGGGAACTCTTCTCAAAGTCTATAAATATGTTTTGGTATTGTCCAAATTATAGCACTGGCACTGTGTAACTTTTTTGTAGTTAGTTGCTTTCAAGGGCCAGGTAGTCCACATAGTCCAATAGTGTGTTCGACTTGTCATCTCCAATCTGCATTCTTCCCCCAGTCATAAGTACATTATATGCTACTGGTCATATTAGGGTAATGTACAGAGTTAGTATAGCTCAATGCCATCTACTACTACTACTGAAAAATGAGATCAAAGCTTGTGCTTTGTTGAATCTATGTAGTAAATGATGACCTATGAAATACTCAGGGATTCCCTTATTTGGGACAAATTATATTGCCTTCTGCAAAATGAGACTCTTTTTTAGCATTTTAGAGCTTTATTGACCCTGCCCAGTTGGTTCAGTGGTAGAGTATAGGCCCAGTATGTGGATGTCCCAGGTTTGATTCCCGGTCAGGGCACAGAAGAGGTGCCCATATGCTTCTCTACTCTACCCCTCCTCCTTTCACTTCTCTTTCTTTCTCTCTCTTCCCTTTCTGCAGCCATGGCTCAATTGGAGCGAGTTGACCCCTGGCGCTGAGGATTGCACTGTGGTCTCTGTCTCAGGCACAAAGAAAAGCTTGTTTGCTAAGCAGAGGAGCAATGCCCCTGATGGTCAGAGCATCACCCCTTAGTGGGCTTGCCAGGTGGCTCCCAATAGGGGCACATGTGGGAGTCTGTCTCTGCCTCCTTTCCTCTCACTGAATAATACCAGATATATTTAAATTTTAAAAAAAGAAGTTTAGACCCTGGCCTATTGACTCAGTGGTAGAGCACCGACCCAGCGTGTGGATGTCCTGGTTTCGATTCCTGGCCAGGGCATACTGGAGAAGCTCCCATCTGCTTCTCCACGCCTCCACCTCTTCTTTCTTTCTATGTCTCCCCCTTCCACAGCCAAGGATCTATTGGAGCAAAGTTGGCCCAGGCGCTGAGGATGGCTCTATGGCCTCTGCCTCAGGCCCTAAAAAAAATGGTCTGGTTGCAATAAAACAATGGCCCAGATGGGCAAAGCATTGCCCCCTAGTGGGCTTATGAGGTGGATCCCAGGTGGGCGCATGCTGGAGTCTGTCTCTCTGCCTTCCCGCTTCTCACTTCAGAAAAATACAAAAAAATAATCATAATAAGAATAAATAAATAATAAAAAGAGAAGTTTATTTCCTAGGAAAGACTCATGGGTCATCAGAATAATCTAGGAAGACTTTTAAAAGAAGGGAATCCCTGCCCTGTCCAGATAACTCTGTTGGTTAGAGTATCATCACAAAGCACAGACAGGCAATCTCTAGTCAGGCCATATACAGGAGCAGATCTATGTTCTTGTCTCTCTCTTGCTCCCTCTCTTCCATTCTCTTTCTCTCTCTAAAATCAATATGATAATTTTTTAAAATAAAAATAGAGAATTCTAAACCCAACCCATGATTATCTCCTCACCTCTCTCTCTCTTTCTCTCTCTTCCCCTTATCCTCATTTCTCTCCCTCCCTCCCTCACTCTCTCTACTTATTCCTCACTTCTGCATTTGCACCATGCATGTGTACATGCACGGGCGTGCACACACACACACACACACACACCCTATATATTTGTTCTCAGGATTTGGAAGATCATTATGTTTATGAGCATAATCTGATCTGGTCCTACCCTTTGTGTAAACAATGTGGATGGTAGGGCCCAGAAAGATTGATTTTGTATTAAAATTCAATTTTCTTATATGGTTCCTGGTCTACTTGTTTTTCCCCCAGACACATCAAGCAGCTTTAAATTCGTGGATTGCCTGAAGAAATGATAGTATGCTCAGAAATGACATTCATAGTAAATAGAAATTTTTGTATTTGCGTATTATTTCATGTTAAGTTGGATAGTTATACTTGTGATTATAGGTCTTGAAATTAGGCTTTGTTTCCATCTAGTTGCATAATAATGAATTTTTAAATGTTTTATTCTGCTGCATGTATAATGTATACTGCCCTATATGTGATAGTTTTAGTTTATTACTAGATTGACTAAAGTTTTAATTTTTTATCTATCTACATTTTATCAATCCTAATAAGTTACATATATTAAGTTAATGCATTGGATGGCTTTAAATATCAAGACTGTAATATTATTTAATTTTACTATTCTTCCACTCTCTTTGTTTACATATATTGGATATTTGATATGATCACCATGAGAAAGAATATTAAAAGGATTCTACAAATTTTGTATGCCATTCTTCTATAATTCATAAAAAATACTTCTTGATAATTAAGAAAAGTATCAGAAATATTTTTAATTACTAAGAAAAAATGCAATTTTCAATTATTTAAATTATGAATAAGCTTATTTTCTTTTACAAGAATTAATAGCCTCTTTCTTTTATTCTTACACTGGTTCCAGTATCTTAAATACATTGATTAAAGTATCCATGAAAATGATAGCTAGTATTTATTGATGACTTACAGTGTGCTATATTCTACACTAAATGCATTACTTGCACTTACTTAATTCTCAAAAATACACTTTCTGATAAAAGTTCTAGTCTTTTACTATGAGGAAGTTGAGATATTGACCAGTTAAATAACAGAGCATGCCCTTCTTTTCTACTTATCAGGCAGGCTCTCATAATGCATATGTTGATGTGCTCGATGTTGTCGCACATGCCTCATAGCCTCTTTTCACTTTTCTTCCTTCTTTTTTTCTTTGCTCCTCAGATTTGATCATTTCAATCGTCTGATCTTCATGTTTGCTGTTTCTGTCTTCTGCCTCCTCACATGTGTTATTGAACCCCTCCAGAGTATTTTTATTTTAGTTATTTTATTTTTCAGCTCTAGGAATTGTTTTCTTTTATTGTTTCCATCTTTTAGTTGATATTCTTATTTTTTTCATTGTTTACCTGATTTCTTTTAATTCTTTGTTTTCTTTTTGCTCTTTGAGCATCATTAGGGAAGTTGTTTTAAAATCTTTGGTAAGTCTAATTTCTAGATTCCTCAGGAATAATTTATATCAATGTAT
Source organism: Rhynchonycteris naso (assembly GCA_037038555.1). Lineage (NCBI taxonomy): Eukaryota > Metazoa > Chordata > Mammalia > Chiroptera > Emballonuridae > Rhynchonycteris > Rhynchonycteris naso. The sequence goes on along the minus strand of CM073004.1, from coordinate 47,153,999 downwards.
TTTTGTTCTTTTGATGAGCCATGCTTTCTCTGTAGACTTAATGACTTTTTGGAATATCATAAATTGGTAACTCTGGATATCAGATTTATCTATTCTCTAGGGTTTGCTATCTTTTATATTCTTAAAACTGTCTTAGTTCATGTGTCTCGTGACTTTCTAGAACTATTTTTGCATATATTTAGACCTTGATGTATGTAGTCATTGCAGTTTTTACTTCTTGGTGTTCTGCTAGTGTTTTGATAAATTTCTTAAATACCAGGACCTTATAAAAAAAGCAAAACAAAAAATAAATGTTTCTGTGCTTTGCAGATTGGCTCTGTTCCATGACAGTTCTGAATCTGTTAGTCAGGCTTGCACTCATCCTAGTGATCAGCTTAACTTGGAAGATTAAGGTTTCTCTGGTTCTTTCTGATCATACAGTGTCCTGGGCATGTGCATGACTTCTACTTTCCCCTGTACACCTGGGTGCTTTTGAATGTTCTAAATTTCCAAAGAAACTCTCAGCAGCTTTTGCTCCCATGTCTTATATGGTCTATGCTATGTTTCAGTTGTAATCTTTGCCCTAGTCTTCCGTATCTGCTGGTTTTCAGTTTGTTTGGCTTGCAGTGTGTTGAAAAGCAATATACCCACCACTTTATTATTATTATTTTTATTATTTTTAGTTAGATGTGAAAGGGATGAGTATCTCCTGTTTCTCCTTTATGTTAGAATTGATTTGCACTATTATTTGCAAATTACTGGGTTCTCATACTGGGAACTGGTTTTTCTTTTCAAAACTGCTACTGTACTGAGGTGGGGATAGGACAGGGGTGAGTAAAAATGCCACAAAGCTTTCAAGCTGCTTTTCTTAATCTATTGTTCATTTGGTTTTTTGTAAGTCTTTGACTATTTTCCAGAATTGTTCCAAAGTTGTTTTCAGTGCTGGCTTTCAATGTTCCAAGGGAGGGTAATTTGGAGTTGTATATTCTACCACTCTATTGATATAGCTGCTTTCTTTTTAAAAGAATTTTACAAATGATTTAATAGGAATAACAAAAATTATATCTCCTTAAATTATTGTCCACTTGAAATATTTTTATTTAAGCAGTTTCTATGTATTTCTGTTTTACACCTGTTTTCATTATCTAAAAAGTAATTTGAAAATATTACATAGAAACCTAATTAAGACCATTAAATCATTACAATGTAGATGAATTGACAATAATAGATAAAATGGAAAATTACCAAATACACAAATTTTCTGTATTTACTTGTATATGGCTGTTAGACTTAATGAGTAGTCCTAGATTTTAGTATAATTAGCCTACAGAGACTGTGGTTTCCCTGATTCCTGAAATGAGGTGATACATTTAGTGTGGCTGCTGTCTTCATAGATGATGCTGAGTCCTATGCTTTGCCTTCAACTTGTGTCAACATATGAATTTACTTAATTCACAGATGTTAAAAAATTATTACTTAAAATGGAATTTTAAATGTAACCAAACATTTCAGTAGTAATGCTAATTCATTTAAAAGCCATAAAAGGTTTTATAGGTCTTTGCCCTAACATTTTATGCAACCTTAACCTATGACAACTAAAATGTGGTTACCATAGCTTATTTTCAGTAAGTGTTAACCAGATCTCTTTTTCCCCTTTTATATTCATCACATATACTTAGTGATGTTTCTTTTATAATTCAGAGATAATTCTTTTTAAAATTATGTAATAGTTATAAGAATTCATACCTAGTATGATGTGATACTCAAAAATTTGATGTTTTTTAGATGTATGAAGACACAGTCGAGTACTTGTGCTTATTTATAACGTTATTCTGGTTCGCTTTAACCTAGCATTGCTTAAAATCTCTAATTCTCCCATCATAAAGCAGACATTTGTGCATAAAAGCACTATAAAATCTATTGTAAACTTTTGTTTAGGGTGATCTTAACAGTGCGCAGATAGATATTAAAAATGCCCTTCACTAAACATGACTGCAGTAAAAGCTATAAAGGAGTCTAGAATTTGGTTTTTATTTTTTAGAATTTAAGTCACCATTATATATATATATATATTTACTGGCTTAATAAGTGAAATACATGATATTAGAAATTACTAATGGAATATACTCTGCTCTTTGCATCCTCATGAAACAATGTAGCTACAGGCATTTTTTTTTTCAAATCAACCAACTTATTATAATTGCAGATGTTATCAGCTCATTTTATGAATTTACCAACTAATGAGAAATAAATGTGTTATATAAATTTCAAATTCTTATGGTCACAAGTAATTGATGAACTCTCTATAACGTTGAACAATGTTATATATATATAGTAACATAATATGTATGTTATACTGGGTGAGGTAAAGTAGGTTTATAGTTGTTCATATGTAAAACAATATAATGATAAGTAATAATATAATAATAAACTCTGTCTTTTCATATTCATAACTGTACACTTAGTTTTGCCCCACCCCTTATATTGCACATAGTTTATGCATTTATTTAAAAATTACTCAATAAATCCAGATTATTTTATTGATTGGTTTATGTTAAATATTGAAATACCTTTAAAATCACAATTGAGCCTGACCTGTGGTGGCACAGTGGATAAAGCGTCAACCTGGGAACACTGAAGTTGCCAGTTCAAAACCCTGCACTGGTCTGGTCAAGGCACATATGGGAGTTGATGCTTCCAGCTCCTCCCCCCTTTCTCTCTTTCTCTTTCTCTCTCTCTCTCTCTCTCTCTCTCTCTCTCTCTCACTCTCTCTGTGTCTCCTCTCTAAAATGAATAAAATAAAAAGAATTAAAAATCACAATTGTATTTTAAAAATTTAGTCTATTGTTAAATTACTTTTAAGCAAATGAAATCAGAAGTCTGTTATCTTAAAACATTTAAGCATTTGTGTTGTTTGATCATTTAATGGTCTTTGTATCTGATTACTTTAATAATGTGTTTGTGAGAAAGACAGAGTGTTAGTTCTGAAGACAACCTAGGCATCCTTGTTACAGTTAATGCTATCTGATAAGTTAGTTCAAGACCAACTACAAACCTTATATTAAACTCTCTTGCACCCTCTGTTGTTATTTTTAGGGAACACTACACATATCTTCCCATAATTATTGGTGTTAGGCTTATTAAAATCCCTGATAAAATTAATACTGAGTTTATTATACTTACCTCAAAATTAGGTTGACAGTAAAATAATACTTATTTTTAATTCTTATTTGTTGTTTCTTGTTGTTACAGATATGATTTTATAGGAAAACAGTGTAAAAATGAAAGATGAGCCTTTCTGTTAGTCTTTGATTTTTCCTACTCACTAGTTTTAAACTCCTCCTAATGTTTCAAACAAATGAATCTTTATTGGATATAGCACGTTCTATATACAATTTTCCAGAATTACAAATTCTGTTCGTTTTTTTAAACCTTTCAATTGTCAGACAATTTTCTTCCAAAATAAGAGTCTGGAATTGTCCATACTAAAATTAAGTATTTATAACTATAAGGAACAGATGTTTTCATAAACATTTGCTATAATTAATTGCAACTAGAGGATTGAAGGAACAAAGCAGTTTCTCCTGCTTCAAAACTTTATTGCCTTTACCTTGTATAGCAAACTCTGAAATCATTTCTCTAATATTGTTTAGAGAAACAGTTGTACTCCTTATTTGGTATGTTTTTGAGAGAAAAACTGCTTTCTCCTCTTATTACCATGCTTTGATGGTCACATTTAATGTGATACATTTATTTTAAAACAGGTATAAATAGAAGAACACTTTTGTTATGGTTTATAATGACAAAACCTAGTTGTTTGAAAAACCCAAAAGTCTTAATTATTTGAAGGATTTTGTATTTGATCTGATAAATACCAGCATAAGGCAAGAAATATTCTATTGGTGAGATTTTATGTATATCTTAATGATGATAATCTTTAATTTTAAAGAGAAAGAAGCTTATTTTTCAGTATAGCATATAGTACTTGTTCTATGCTGATTCTGGAGCATTTCACAGGAAATGTCTGCAAGCTGTAAAATAACATGTGCTGGAGGAAATTTTCAGTTAGCAAGACAGAGACTAATTTTCCTTAATTTTTTTATTTATTTTAAAATATTAATTTTTTAAAGAAAATGAAGTATGTTGATTGAGTAATCTTTCGGTACCTATGTTTTCAAAGAATTAAAATACGCGGCTAGTATAATCTTAATCATGTAACTGGTTTTTGGATTATTTTATAATAATTCTCAACATTTTCAAGTTCTATAATTCATTTTAGGATTGGTGTTTAATAAAAAAAACCTGCAAGTGCGTTTTGAAAAAGTTAAAAGTTCAGTAAGCCGGCTCAGTCCAGTTCTTGTGCTCCTAAAACTTGGGTGCAGCTGCAAAGCTTTTGAAGAGAACCAACATTCTTGATTAATCTGTCAACTCTAAAATGTGCAAAGAAAAATAGGTAGCTGTCATTAAAATTACATTTCAGCTTTCAATAACCATTTAATGAGTAGCATAATTATATAAGTATGGTACCTTAAGTGCTATACTCAATAATTAAAAATAATCTCATCTTTAAAGTGAAAGCTCTGTAATTACTATTTGACTTAACCAGGACCACTGGTGATGATCTCCAGTGGCACCTTAGGTTGTTCAAAGTGGATTAAAAGTATAAATTAAAATTGGATATATCATTAAATTATTAAGCTTTCACTATCAAAGAAATGAGTATAACCTGATGTTTGAAAGTTACATTACAGGAATTAGGAGTATAAAATGTAATCAGATTCTAGTCTTTTTAATTTGTTTCTAAAAATAAATGATATGTTTCATAGTAGTATACTGTGGCTTCATAGAAACTGTGCTATGCAGGATATGTTTTAAATTGTAAATTATTAAATTTCTTTCAATAAATATATGTATTTTATATTGTGGCTTGGTTAGCATTTTTTAAACTTCCTTAGCAAATTTATTTTTATTCTATAATTTTAAACTGATAGTTATATGTTTGTTCTAAGTCTGATTTTATAGATTTGCCAGTTTCTTGAGTGAAAATGTGTTTTTCTCCTAAATGTGTGATACTACCATGTGAGGCAAAAATACCTTTTGAGGTTGTCATTTTTTTCACTTTTTACACTGCTGAACTTTTGCTCACAATTAAAACCTGAAGTTTTGGGGGAAATATTAAGATGCATTTAAAGCTCAACAGACTGCTGGTTCTGCTTTCTGTGTTACTTCTGTGCTGACCAGATCTTTTGATGAGATGAATTTGGGGCTAGAGAACATTCTAGTCTGCTTTCTGCCTGCTCTCTTTTGATTGTTATCAGTGGTCAGGGCAGGCAATTTGGTTAGTATCAAAAAGTTGCCCTTTGTTTATAAACATTAGTGTGTGATTAAATGGCGTATAAACTTTGGCTTGTCTATGATTCATAAGAAGAAAAGGTCTGTACTGTTCTTCATTTGTTCCAGTTAGCAATGACCTTGGTAGTGTTCCTCTTCAAGTTAGAAGCAGCAGTCTTGCTTTATATTTTTCATCAAAATAAATATTTGACCTAATGGGCTCTGATTCTAACAGATATTTGGGGGGAGGGATAAGGGAATATATGCTCTTTGACCCAACATACTGCATAGAGCTGTCATCGGAGCTTTTCAACTGAGATGGTTCAGTTTTATAATCTCCCTTATTTCAGTGTTTTTTTAATTTTTATTTTCCAGGAGACTCAAATAAAAATGGAAGAAGAACCAGTTCTACTTTAGATTCTGATGGGACTTTTAATTCCTATAGGTAGGTGATGAATACATAGATACATAGTACTACACGATAATGTGCAAAATGACTAATCTTATAGGACTCTAACCTAAAGAGTAGTAAGAAACTGCTGCCTGTACATTAAAAATATGACAAATGTAAAGAATATTATGATATATACTTGTTCTGCAGACTTATTGAGTAATGAAAAATGAAACATTCTAAATTGTTGAATAAATGGATTTATTGTAGATATCTATTGTTAACCTGTAGTAGGATAATTGGAATGAATGCACATATAGTATTAATCTCCATTGTAATTCATTTTTATTTTGTTTTGTTTTTTAGTATATCTGTTACAGTACTAAAGGCTTCCTTTTATTTAAGTATTCTGCTGAAATGGAGAGTACTGTTTATGAGCAACTAAGTGAGAGTGTAACATGTAATTTGTGGTTACATTAAGTGCTGTTTGTTAATATCCCATTTGGCTCTTCACAGACAGAGCAGTTATGGTCTCAGTTAGTGATTTTTAAAAAGGAAAGGATGCACTAGTTAAGAAAATATATATTTTATCTAGTCTTTTGTTAATACTCTCATTTTAACTTGAATTTGCTTGAGTATTTATGGCATTTGTACCATCACAACAGAAAAGCCTAGAAAGAAGAAAAGAGTAAAATATTTCTAGTCATATTTGAAAATTGACATACTGAACCAAAATGATGTAAGAACTAGGTTTGCTTTTTGGGAAAAAGGTACATATTTAATAATAGTACATTTTGGCATGATAGGTAGCAAAACAGATTGTTGAAGAAATACTCTAATTGGAGTACACTGGCCTTATGGTTAATTAGTTCTGATACTTGTGTAATGACACTATAAAATATATGCAAGAACGATTGTACACTTGAAAACTCATTTGAATATTAAACTGTCACTCTTTCTTTTATATAATAAATATGGAATTTATGCTTAGAGTCTTTATATTTTTATTTGAACACATACTTTATATCCCTAATTGGAACTGTTATTTGTTTTCTCCGATCCCAGGCAAGCTTTTAACATCTAGAGTAGGGCCTTGTATACAGGAAGCACTTAATAAGAAAGCATAAATGTGAATGTTTTTACAGTTTGTTTTTGAATTCCAGAAATGTGATAGTAATCGAAACACTTGACATCTTTATTTTATACCAGTTGGGGTCTATATAAATAATCGGTTGTTCAAGTGTCATAGATACTACAAAGGGCTTATGTTCCCATGGTGGTCTAGAAGGTATTATCACAGCAGTAAAGCTCATATGTCGTCATTATATTTTTACGGTACCTGTCCTATCTTATAAATGTTGGAATTCTTTAAATCCTTCTTTTGGTGCTGAGTATGATATGAATTTGAAATTTGACATATTAAATAATAGGTAGAATCCTTTATCTGAACATGTTACAGCTGATCCTCCAAAAAAAAGGTGAATATAAAATATAGTTAATTAAATATTCATGATTTGCATGTAACTGAGGAATGTTAATATGATAATTCATGTGAAATCTGTGGTGGTAATATCATTATTAGATATAAATACAATAAAAAATAACCAAGACAAAAGGAAAATAAAGATGTATTTCAAAGGAAGGAAAATAAATATATGTATATATAAATTTTGTTGTTGAATTTATATTGTACAATTACATTTATGGTTTAGCTAATTATAGTAAATAATGGACATAATATAAAGTTAAGAGAAATGTGTTCATGTGAATGCACAGTATTACCTTGGAATTTATTTTCTTCTTGACTAGTTTAAAGATTAAAGGATCTTAGTTTTATTGAATGATAATTGTATTTTGAAAATGAACTCCTAATGTAACTTTGCACAATAAATACTAATGTTGTTAACTAATATATTTTTAATCAATGCCTGTCAGTGTTGTAATGTTAGGATATTAATTTATTGTTATAATTAAAACAGCAAGATAAAAAGCTCAGGTAGTACAGTATATAAAAACAAGCTTTTAATAGTTGGCAGGCCAGTGCTGTTATTAAATAGTATTATAGTATTTAAGGTGTGAAATGAGTATTTTTCTACTCAGTAGGCAACAGCTCTTATGATATAATGAGCTTACTTGTGAATTTGACACTAGGGTTAAATGCAGAATTCATAGAAGCACAGCTTTGAGGTATAGTTTCATGTTAAGGTTAGCTGATACAACATAGGAATTGCTGCAGAATCACACTAAAATGGCAACAGAATTGTCAGTAAAATTCACTTTTGATAATGAAAATGATTTTTTTTCCTGCCATCATAGCTCTTTTAAACTAACTAGAAATAGGGCTTTGGGAAATGTGAATATTCCAACCCTCAAACATCCTAACAATTCTGCCTTTGTATTATTTAAACTGCCTCAGAAATCTTGACCTTCCTTCACAGTTAGACAGTTCTGGCTGTCAGCCTAGGGAACATACTCAAGCTGTATATACTTGTGTCCAAGGGGATGATTAGCCTTAGTTTGTCATCTACAAAATGTATGCTCCTTCTCACAGATGTTTTCAAGACTGAGATAAAATGTATAAGGTAGAACTTTTGGAAAATCTAAATGCAAAGTCATGGCATTATCATTATTCTTTTGTGCTTACTTCATGTAAATTGTCAACTCTGCAGTCTTAGTCCTCATTTAACCCTCCAACAGGTGTACCCTTTTATGGCAGATGCTGAGGTTTTATTTACTTTTGAACTAATCACCTAAATCTTTATTTTTCCATTGTTTGTTTCTATTATTGTGGTCTTAGGTTTTCAGTTTCAAGAAGGCATAATCTCTCTTTTTTGTTGTTCTGTTTTCTTTGTTAGTAATATCTAAACATAGTGAGTTAATTCAAAACCTGACTCCAAACATTTTGGAGACTTTAGACAAGTTTTAGCCTTACTTTCCTCATTTTTAGAGAGGGAGTGATAAAACACATTTTGAGGAGGTAAGGGTAAAATGTCACTAATGTCATGTGCTAAATGCTGAATAAATATTAGCTGACATCTTCCAGTTGATGTCATCATCATTATTGTTATCATCATTATCATTGTGGTAATGCAGAATTTTTTTATAGTGCTCTAATATAGAGACACCAAAGGGAAGATGTTAAAAATCCATGTTTTACAGGAAAACTTTTGTCTATTAACAGAGAGAGCTAAGAACAAGCTTAATATGAGGCTCGAAACTTTCAATCTCTGATACAGTATTCTAGATTGCCTTTTTATAAGAAAATTGTGCACATAGTAGAGATAAAAGGAAGATGTTTTGCTGTTAGTATAAGTTCAGAGATAGATTTTTGGAATTTTGACAAGAAAATTTAAAATTTTTAAATTGATGGACCTTAACTGTGGTTTTGTGTGCCTGACCTTCATAGCTTTGTTCTTCATAGGCTGTGAGGTTTACTTTGGATTTGTGTCATTTGCGGTTTTGTTTTATTGATTCAAGATAGGGTACATCTGCATTTAACTTCTAAGGAACTGGTATGATTGGAATGTGATGACTGGTTAATAGGATATCTTTTTGTTGTTGTTAAAATTTAGTAGTATATCTCCTAATTTACAGATGACTTATTAAAAGGAAATTAATAAGAATTTAGGAGATATTATTGGTTTATTTATTATTTCTTATTTTGAGACAAATTTTAATGTTTTCTGTCAGACAGTATGACTTTCTCTATTTCTTATATAACCATTAAAACTGAGAGACTATTGCTGGGAATGAAAGAAAAGTAGTTTGCCGATTAGCAGTTTGCAGTAGATGTTAAACTAAGTGACCGTAGCACAAAGGCCACATGGTAGGAGGAATATTGCACTGCCACCCCACCCTCTCTTCCCAAGGGCAGCTGACCTTCTCCTCTGCAAAGAGACGAGCCCCTTGCAAGCATATATGACTATAGACTATTATATTAATCTATTTAGCTGTAGTACCAGCTGCTTGCATGTTTTTAATTATCTTATTAGGTGGTGTAACAGTGACCTAGGAAATAAACTGAAGGTGAACATTTTCTTTTTTTTACCCTGTGTTTCTAAATATCTTTCTTGATCAAACTATAACTTCCTACAAAAGTTACTGGGAATTTTATATGGTTTTGAGTCAGTGTAATGCTTTTTAAAGTATAATGTCATGATTCCCAATATAGAAAATAACTTCATTTTTGTCTCACTATATTGTTTTTATATAGCCACGGGTCCATGTTAAAATCCATTGGTTTAATAATCAATTTAGTTAGAGAAAACTCAGACCAGTTATTGGTATTCTTTGGGAAACTCAAAATAATGCTTAATTTTTAGACATTATCTTAGCATTCTATAAATGGCATAGGATAGAATATAAATCATTGTAGACTATTTTTAAATAATTTTTATATTTAACTCTGATATTCTGTATTCTGTATATACACTAGTAAATCATTTAGCCTACCCTAATTATTTAAAAATTTTAACTTCACATGATATGGTTTCTGGGCATATTTTCCCAAGCTGTGCTGTTAGGAAAAATATACCATCTTTTGGGTTTTGACAATTGGAAAAGTTTCAAATAATACTTTGTAAATGAAATGTTGACTCCACGTGACACATTTCAAATTAGTAACAATCAATGGTTGTTCAGTTCCAAGTCATAGCCAATAAACAAAGACTCTAACTTGGGCTTGAATTAAAAAACTATGGTATTTGGATGCAAAAGGATTATGTTTGTGTGTCTTTTGAATTAGTAAATCTTTTTCAATATGGTATATTCTATAGCCCACAGAGTCAAAGCTGTTTAAGTTGGTAAAAAGCTTTTAAAAGTTTAGTTGGGTCAGCTTGTGTAATCTAAAAGTTGTCTTTTCCTGAATAAGAAAAAATATATTATGTAATTTGAACTTACTTTAGTTGTTGAGTAAATTTTAAAAATTAAGCTTCAATGTATATCACAAAGATTTTTATGTAATTATCTTTACATGTAAGAAGTAATTTGGGAGGAAGTGGAAAACATCCTTCCAACACTTATATTTATCTTTGGTATAATATCTTTTTTCCCCATTTGTATGTAAGAATGTCATAGGTCTCTTGAAATAATAATGAAGCAATGATTCAAAATATTAGAGTAGAGATAATACAACAAAAGTATTCTTTAGATTTTAAATTTAAATCTGTGTTCTGGTTACATTTTTTGTATGATGATATAAATTTGTTAGTCTGTTATTTTTAAGAATATAAAGTCATAGAATCTTTTGACTTGCTTAAAGTTATAGTGTCACTTTGTTTGTTCAAGCTGCTACAACAAAATACCAGAGACTGAATAGTTTATAAACAACAGACATTTATTTCTCTTAGTTCTGAGGGCTGGGAAGTTGAAAGATTAAGGTACTGGCAGATTGGTGTGTTGAAAGCCCAGATACTGGTTCCTACATAGTCTTTTCACTGTGTTCTCACATAGTGGAGGAGGTGAGAGCACTTTTTTATAAGAGCTCTAACCTCAGAGCCCTCATCACTTAATCCTCTCCTAACGGCCCTTCTACCCTCCAAATACCATCACATTGGGTGTTAAGATTTAATACATGAATTCGTGTGGGGGAGCACAGTCAGTCTGTAGCATATATTAACACAGAGAGACCAACTTGAATTCCCATCCCACTCTACCACTGCTTGGCATCATAAGTTCCTAAGGTCTTGCCATTTTAATTATTTTTCCAGAGCAGCATAACTTAGTAGATGAGAAAGGAGGGCCTAGAATTTGTATTTCTTTTCTGATTCTTAGAGCATTGCTTTTCTCACTTTAATGTGCTGCCTTTATTTGGCTGAGAATCTGTATAATATATGACAAAAACTCTTCAAGTTCTTAAGAATAGATACATGATTTTGGGAAACAATTTGGAACACAGAGATAGAAACCACCACTACTGACTCCATCAGTTACTGTCTGACCTTAGGCAAGCTAATTACCTTCTCTGATTCCTAGTGACCTCACTTATAAAATTATAATGTTAACAGTTCCTATATAGTAGGGATTTTCAACCATTTTTATCTCATAGCACAATCAACTACAAAATTGTGGGACACATGAAAAATATTTTCTACTGAGCTGACAAAAATAAAAAATGTATAATTCTGACTTATTCACAATGGACATCTATTGTTGTGTTGGCTGTTGTCAATTGGTATTTGACAATTTTAGGGAAAAGAGGTCAGTGCCTCTGACCAAAACAGTCAGGTATTACTGGTAAAAATTTTTATAGCCTGCCAGTTGAAAACCGCCCGCATGGAGTTAAAGGGAGCACAGCTACAAATGGGCCAGGGTACCTTGGCCACTCAGCTAACGCATCGAAGGTAGCAGGTACTCGCTTTGTCACCTTCCCTTTTTTCTCTCTTTTCTAAAATTTTATTTCTTTTAATCAACTCTTTCACCTAATAGAATTCTCTTTTGTCTCAGTATTTTTTCCATAAAAGTATTTTTAAATTTTTATTTAGTTCTGAGGTGGCAGCAAATGATATTTTAGGATAAAATGTACAGTTACCTATAAAAGATCAGATCTAAAGATATCTATAGATATGTATAGATTATATAGGAGAAATTTTTATAAAACCCATCCTGATATTTAGCCTCACAGTTTTATTATTAAGTATTTTTTATTTCTCTTTTCATATTTGCTCAAGTAGCACCACAACCTTTATACTTAAATTATAATTTCGAAGAGCACAAAATGTAACTTTTACATTTTCAAGAAAATAAAATCAGAATATTACCTTTTATTTTTATCTCTATTATGGAGCCACATTTGAGAAAAGACATGAAAATCACATTTGAATAATGAATATATCTTCTTAAATTAATTTTATTATTTTTTATGATAGTGGAAATAGTCAATGCAATCTGTCTGAACTAATTATTGATTACTTAAGACTCCGTAAATATGTCACCTTCTATTAAATAATTAACTGGTTTGTTTTCACATATAGTCATGTACTGCATAATGACATTTTAGTCAAAGACAAACTACATATAGAACAGTGGTCCCATGAGATGGTATCAGCTGAAAAATTTCTATCGCCTTATGACGCTTCAGCCATCATCGTGCAACACATTACTTATGTGTTTGTGGGGATCCAGATTAAAACTGACCTCCTGAGCTCCCTGTCTTATAAACGTATGGCACATAGAGTTATGTACAGTGCATTATAGTAGATAATGATCTTAAATGACTATACTGTACTTTTTATCATTGTTTAGAATGTATCCTTATTTTTAAAAGTTTGCTATATAACAGTATGTGTGTTATTCCAGCAGTAACCTCATACATCTCGTTTCTTGCATCATTTTCTTTTGTGCTTGATTTAATTTCATTTTGTTTATTCATTGCGACCCCCAAATAACAAAATTCACTGCTAATGTTGCCTGTAAGAGGCCGCATTGAGTGATTGATGTGGAAATAGAATTAAATGTGAGTGAGAACTGTGAAGGTGGAAATTCAGTGATGGTTATTGCTCGGCAGTCAGGCAAGTCTCCTTCCATCACAGCTGTGATATTGAGGGACAAGAACAGAGTGCTGGAAGCTGTTAAGGATCTGCATCATTGAAGGCAGTGGGACTAACAGAAATTTCAGAAGGACCCATATCAGACATGGAGAAACTTCTAATGACTTGGATAGAAGACAAGACACCGAAAAGTATCTTTCAGGACCATGAATTTCATGGCCAAAGAAAAAATTTTACTTGCAATGTTAAAAGAAAAGGCTGACCCTGACTAGAATGTTGAATTTACTACTATTTCTGGCTGTAATTTATTATGTAAAGTGAAGTGAGTGGTAGATCTGCAAGTGCTGATGTGAAGGCAGCTGAAGAATTCTTGGAAACTCTGGAAAAGCTGATTGTGGAGGAAAATTACTTCCCAGAGCAGACATTCAATCTGGATGAAACGTCCCTGTTCTGGAAATGAACGCCTGAAATGCCTTTCCAGAAGGAGGCCAAGTCAGTGCCAAATTTTGAGGCTTTTATGGACAGGATAACAGTCTTGCTTGGGGATAGTGTTGCAGGCTACAGATTGAAACCCGTTGTGATCTGGTGCAGTGAGAACCTGAGGGCCTTCAGTCATCTCAGTAAGCCACATTGCCAGTGCCATAGGAGCAATAGGAAGTCATCATGGCCCAGCTCCTCTTCCAAGATGCCATCCTGATTTGCTATGCCAGTAAAATGGAGAAGTACTACTTGGGAAATAACATACCTCTCAAGATTTTGCTGACTGTTGCTAATGCTCCTCCTGGACATCCGCTTTTTATTGGTGATCCTCATCCTAATAGCAAAGTGGTATTCCTCCCTCCGAACACTGCCTCTTTGATCCAACCAATGGAGCAAGGAGTTATTGCAGCTTGTGAAGCCCAGTACCTAAGAGGAGGACCTTTGCCCAGGCTATTACTGCAACTGAGGAAGGCTCTGAGGAGACCCTCATGCAATACTGAAGACTGAGGAAGGATTACAACATCTATGACTGCAACAAGAATGTCACTTGGGCTTGGCGTGGTGTTACCAGGGAGTGGATGAACGGCATCTGGAAGATACTCAAGAAACTCATCCATGACTTCACATGACTTGCGAAGGATGATAGGTTACATAGATCAACAGGCTGTGGTTGAGATGGCTAACAGCTTTAACCTGGGTGTGGATGAAGATGACATTGGGAAGCCCTAGAGATGATTCCTGAGGAGCTGACTAGTAAGATATTGGAACCGAACAAGAACTCAGAGCTGAAGAAGAGGTAAGAGAAAAAGAAACTGAAAGAGAAGAACCCCACAAAAATTCACAGTGAAGGGCTTAACAGAGCTTTTTCAGACCTCAGTAGGCTTCTTAAAATGTCTGAAAATATAAATCCAAACACCAAAAAGTTTTCAGAGAGAGGAATGTTTATGGTGGATTATCTGCTTACAGGCATATCTGTGATGGAAAAAAGAGACAAACCAAGTATGCCACTATGGACATGATTCTGAAAAAGTTATACCTCCTCAAGAAGAGCAGGTCCTTCAGGAGGTGTTCCAGAAGAAAGCATTGCTGTCATAGGAGATGACAGCCTTATGTATGTGATTGTCCTTGAAGACCTTCCAGTGGGATAAGATATGGAGGTAGAAGACAGTGGTACTGATCCTGACCCACTGTATGCCTAGACTAATATGCGTGATTGCCTTAGTTTTTAATAAAATATTAAATAACTTATTTTCAATAGAAAAAGAAATAAAATAGAAGCTGTTTTATTACAAAAGAGTCAAAAAGTTAAAAAATATTAAAAGTTTATAAAGTAAAAATGTTTATTATAGTAAGCTAATGTTATTGTTGAATAAAGAAATACATATATTTATAAATGTAGTTTATCCTAAATGTATGATGTTTATAAAGTCTACAGTGGCATACAGTGATGACCTTCATATTCACTCCCTGCTCACTCACTCACTCACTCACTCACCCAGAGTGAGTGTGAGCCCCATTCATGGTGAGTGCTCTACATCGCTGTACCATTTATTATCTTTATACTGTATTTTTATGGTACCCTTTCTATGTTTAGATATGTTTAGATATAGAAATACTTCCCATTGTGTTACAGTTGCCCACAGTATTCAGTACAGTAACATGCTGCACAGGCTTGTAGCCTAGGAGCAGC
Source organism: Rhynchonycteris naso (assembly GCA_037038555.1). NCBI lineage: Eukaryota > Metazoa > Chordata > Mammalia > Chiroptera > Emballonuridae > Rhynchonycteris > Rhynchonycteris naso. The sequence continues at coordinate 47,138,641 of CM073004.1, read as the reverse complement.
GGCTACCCCATACAGCCTAGGTGTGAAGTAGGTTACCATTAGGCTTGTGTAGGTGCACTCTGTGATGTGTGCACAGTGAGAACATTGCCTAAGGATGTATTTCTCAGAACAGATCCCCATCATTAAGCAATGCATGACTGTACAGCCTTGAATTAACATAACCCAAACTGACTTGAGTATACATGTTACAGTTTGAGTTCCATTCCTTCAGAAACCCCTTCAAGCCTTTTTTATTACCTGTAGCCAAGCTTTAGAGGAAACTCTTTTTACATATTTGTTTATTTACATAGTCAGCTGCAAGCTCCAGTCATCTAAAGACTGTGTAAATGTTTATCTTTGCAAAGACAGGCACACATTTGAAATATGAGGATAAGCTGCTCTGAGTCAGTCAGCACTGGGAGTCCCCTCTCCTGGACACACTTCTGTTTCCCCCTGGTCTTCCCAGTTGAAATGTGTCCACTGTCAGCCCTGTGAATGTTTGGAAGTGAGTTTGTAAGATGTATTAGCATGCTGTGCTTTTTTACGTACGGTAGTTAAATAGTCAAAATCAATTGAATATTTGGTCAGTGATGTTGAAATGTGTTGCTGGATGTATGATTTGAGAAAATAATGCACAGGATTTGGGCTGAAACTTGGAAAGTTATAAATCCTTTTAAACATTTTACTGATAGCTTGCTATTTATATATTGGTCTGCTTTACATGGTTAGCTCTGTATAATGCTTATTTTCTGATTTTTGATTAGTAACTTTTCAAAGTATAGTCTAAGGATGAAATTTTCATAGACTATTTTAATAGAAATTAGTATTTAGTATTTGTCTATTTTCTATATCAGATTATCTTGCCTTTTGGGGGATAGTAGCAGTGGTTAGCAATCTAGTTTTTCATTTTATTTTTCATCCAGAGCTCTTATGAGTGCTTTTCTGACAGGTTTATATCTTTTCTGTTTTTGGTTCCAGAGAGCTAACGTACCTCAATCATTCTGTAAATCTGTACACTTATTATAGGCAAACCAGTGTGCTAAACCACCAAGACCAAGACCCAAGTGAAATAAAACATAGGCCCTCCCTCTGGTGTCCTCTGGTCTAGGAGGTGAAACAAACATGGATGCAGCTAACAGATGATGACTGGTATTACAATGGGGGCTTTGTACTAAGAGCTAGGCCAGGTGGGGTAGTTAGAATTGAGGGGTGAGGGTGGGGGCTGGAAGATATGTTTACTAGACATTCTAGAGGGACAGGAGTTTTGGGGGGTGAATAATATAAACAAAGACAATCTTCATTTGCTATTTTTTAGCAATGCAGTTTTCTTTTTGCACTATTAGAAAATACTGTAAGTAGATTTGATTGTCCTTACATTTTTTCATACAAAATTATGCCTTTGCCTATAAAATCAGCTTAAGTGACCCACAGAACATGAGTATTTACATATATCTGCCCCATTGTGGTGACATTATTACTTTGCATGAACTGCTATTTTTATAGTATTAAAATTTTAGGTTTCAGTATTCATAGATGTTTGGTATATTTGAGTCAAAGGTCAAAACATTTAACTGAATGTTGATAATGTATCTTTAAAACTCACAAAATTATATGGAACATTTAATAATTATACAATTGAGAATGAATATTATATGCCTAGAAATATGGGGAAGATTGATAAAGCAGTGATGGAATAAAATGTAGCCTGCTAATGAGGGAGTATTTGAAATTTAAAAGACATCCTAGTATCATCTGAACATAAGGACATAGTTTCATTCCATGATTATGGATGCAGTGTTCTGAGATAGATATAGAAGTAGTTAGTCTGGTTGACATGTTCTCAAGGAGTTTCAAAGATTGTATTTCAAGCTACTTGCTCAGATTAGGAAAGTAATTCTGATGACATGCCCAAGTCTCCCAACCCATTTGAAGCAAAACAGGATAGTTGAACACCATCTCTTAACTCTCATGCAGGTTTTAAATGTGCCTCTAGATCTTAAAGTTCTTTTGAGCAGGAGAGCTCTACTATCATTGAACCAAGCACAGACCTCTTGTTATTTGGATTTTGTTCAGTCAATAGTAGTAAAGTTATAATCTCCAAAGTAACTACCATTGTTTGCTTGCCATGCCCCACCTTACCACTGGGTCACACTCATAGCCCACCTGTTTCCTTTGTATTTGGACTACGTGGGATGAACAGGGACTGTTATTCCACAGGAGAGTTTGGGAGAGTGTAGAGGGGGTGGAGTGAAATAAATAAATAAAGCTAGAGTGGTCTGTTTGGCATTTTCAACATTGTTTCTGTCCCGTTTCTCCTACTGCCACCTGGGTTGTTGATGGACCCTAGAGAAGAAACCCCTGCCTCTGTGGCTCTAGGTGCCATTCGTAATCATAATATCTTTAAAGATGCTGGAGAAAAATGAGAATTTTTTATAGTGCTAATTTTAAGTTTTATAGTAGCATTCCATGTTTCCATAAATTACCGTCTTTATGGAAACAGTTCTAGTTCATAAAGATGCCTGTGGTCATATAATTAAATTTTTTGTGGCATGCATTTGGAATCTGAATTACTGAGTGTATGTATGGATAACAGAATAGCAAATAACAAAAGGCCTTTTATGAAGTCAGGACTAGATTTGGGTTCTTTTGAAGTAGATGAACTTTCAAATAATATAAAATTTTATCATTCCGCACAGAATACTTCTGCTTAACACAGGAATTTTTATGACACAATTTAATTTGGGTGAAGAGGTCATGAGGAAATGTTTCATCTTCCCCCATGATGAGGAGCAACTGTTAAAAAAAATCAGTAATAAAAACCCCACTATTGTTGTGGCCCGTGCAGAAAACAGTATAGACATAAAGTTGGTCTCCACACCCCTGATTTCTTTATTTCAGTGGAGCCCTCTCTCTGCTCTATCCCCAAAAGCAGTATTGAGAAAAGGGATAACCCAGATGGATGGATGGATGGATGGAAGGAAGAGAGGGAGGGAGGGAGGGAGGGAGGGAGGGAGGGAGGGAGGGAGGGAGGGAAGAGATATTCTCTCCTTTTCTTTGGATACATAGCAACATATCATTTATCTAGAGGTCAAATTTCAATAGCTTCAACCAACTAGAATATAATCAGACATTTAGAAATAGACAGAAAATATTAGAATGGCCAATATTTGTCAAAGTACATTTAGTCACAGGAGGGCCCTTTCAGTCCTTACTCTGTTTCTACTTAGTCTTATTATTTTTTTCTTTTTTAATTAAAAAGACTGATAGTCTGTGATATTTAAGTGAAGCTAGAGTGTATAACAGTTTAAAGTCTAGTTTGTTGTCGTTATTTTTAAAAAGACAAATTGAACTGAGCAAATGGTAGGACTGGTATAGATATAGAATTTCTAAAAGCTAATTATGTAATCATTATACGAATTGAGAGCTGATAGCCTGACAAGTATGGTCGTGTGAAAATACCACTAAAAACAGAATGGAGAACTGCAAAAGCAAGGCAGTGTGGAGTTATTTAATGTAAGGGCACAGAGCCATGCATTTCCCAAATGTATACTACGTCGGGACAGATCTCCTTTAAGTCTTAGAAATGTTTGATACTCACATTTTTTGTGTTGAGAAAAATGTGGCATACAGTGGCCTTTCATCATGCTGGGTAAGTGAGGTATGGATTTTTTTCTTTTAATTAGTGAGTTTTTTTCTTTTTAATGATGAGTGAGATTTTCTGGTAGGCCTTGGGTGGGGATATTGCCTTTTCTTTTGAGGGACCCTTGTGAAATTGTTTTCCCAAGCACATTAATCCAAACAAACTATAAGCTACATACTGACCTTACACTAAAGTTTACTTTATCACATGGCTTATTTATCTTTATTTAAAATAAACCATTTTCTGAATCTTTGAACCAGTCTTTTGTTGAGTATGGTTATATTAGGCTTGTGATCCAGTATTGATCATTTTCGATAACTTATAGATGCTTTGCTGTCATCACTAAAGGTTTGCTTTCCTAACTTTTATGTGTGTGAATGGGAGAAGAGGGGGGTGTGACTAAGCAAGGGGCAGAGAGTTGTGGTAGAGACAGAAACACAGGCGGGGAGAGGCGGCGGGATACAGACAAAAAAGATGAAAATAACCTATTACATCTATATCTGGTCTTACTAGTGGCACCATTCATACTGTGTTGCGTCGGAAATTAATTACTTGGATTTTTTTAACCATTTATATTATTTAACTTTTAGCATGTCTTCTTTCCCCAGTAGCATTACATGTATGTATCATATGTATGTTTATTGTTATATCCCTTGAACCTTTAGAGTTGTTATTCTGTCATCCTTAAAATACTTGCAGTTTTGCTGGCCAGTATGAGAACTACCAACCAGATGAGGCTATACAAATTTATGTTTAAATTAATTAAAATAAAATGTAGTTCTGCAGTTGCACTAGTTATATTGGACAGTCAGGTAGAGAACATTTCTGATATGTCAGAAAGTTCTATTGGGTAGCTCTAATCTAGAGGTTAAAATATAATCTATTTTAATCTTTTTAAGGTAAAGTTTTTCAAGCATACATTTATTTCTATAGAGGTAATACCATATAAGTCAACCTACTCATGGAATATGTACCTTAAGAGATAGAATTGACTTCTATTTAGGATATCAAATTTTTCTAAATAAATGACTATTTCCTAATTACTGGAAAATAATATGTTCTCAATGCTGTATTTCCCTTACAGTATTGCTTGCATTAGAATGTGTGGCAAATTATTTCTCATGCAGAAAGTTAGATATGGAGCTTTTCTGGCTAGTTCCCACAAATACCAAGATAAGAGCATTGGGCTGGGATTCAGAAGAAGGTAGGGAAGTTCTGCAGGGGTGTTCTAAAGAGGGTTATTTTTCCTTATTAATTATAGAAAAAACATCAGTAAACCGTGGAATATTAAACATTCATTACAGGCTTGGTCGGTTAGCTCAGTCGTTTATTACAGAGTGTCGTCCCAGACACCAGGGTTGCAGGTAGGATCTCCAGTCAAGACACATACGGAAAACAACCAAGTGGAAAAATGAATGCTTCTCTCTGTCTGTCTGTCTTTGTCTCTCTAAAATCAATCAATTTAAAAAAAGAAATTTCAGATAACTTTATAGACACTGTCTGGTACAGGATCCTTTTCTCACCTCATTTCTAAATGTTGGTCCTTTTATTGTGTTCCCTTATTATGTACTTAACATTTTATAAGCTTCATTCCTTTTCTAAAAAGTATGTTTTTTGAGTTTGCATACTTCAATATGACCCTGAATTTAGAAGCTCTTAAAAATTACATTTTGAAGAAAATAGTACATATTAAAAATAAATTATATCTGCCTGGCCTGTGGTGGTGCAGTGGATAAAGCATCGACCTGGAGCACTGAGGTCGCTGGTTCAAAACCCAGGGCTTGCCTGGTCAAGGCACATATGGGAGTTGATGCTTCCTGCTCTTCCCCCTTCCCCCCCCTCTAAAATAATAAAATGGTTTAATTTTTTTTATTTATTCATTTTAGAGAGGAGACACAGAGTGAGAGAGAGAGAGAGAGAGAAAGAGAAAGGGGGGAGGAGCTGGAAGCATCAACTCCCATATGTGCCTTGACCAGGCCAATGCAGGGTTTTGAACTGGCGACCTCAGTGTTCCCAGGTCGACACTTTATCCACTGCGCCACCACAGGTCAGGCAATAAAATGGTTTAAAATAAATAAATTATATCTGACAGCCTAAAACTGTTACCTACTTCATTCTTTGTGTCCTTGTGATAGTTGAAGAGAAGGCTCAGGATTGTTCAATTCAAAGTTAGGTTGAAACCCGAATCCAACCATCATCATAAACTTTAACACACTGAACAATTGCATTTGTCTCAGTGAAATCTCGTCATGTGAGAACATGTTTCACTTAAGACATACTAAGAAATCCATTTTAAGCTGGTGAGCAATTGTGCTTTCTGCTTTTATATTTATTTATGGATGTATAAGTGACATGCCCTGATGTTTCATTATGGAGAAAAAGCTTTAAATAAAAGTAAGTTTTTAAAAATTCCTGATACAGGGAGCAAAAAAGCCAGTACAGTTTCTAATTGCCTTTTAGAATCTCTGAGTTCCCTCATTACCTGTGATTTAAGCTAAAAATGAGGTAATTATAGATAACATCAGTGTTTATCTGGTTGATCTTGGCACCTGCAGTCCTAATGTTTTAGCTTCCCATCTCTGGAGCCATACTTTGCAGTCTGATGCTGACATCCCTAATTTACACTTCTCATGTTTCCATTGAGTTTTACGTGAGTGTTCCTTGTTCTATTGAATAGTATTTTTAAAAATCATACCATTGAAATGATATAAAGTTGCATACTCTTCTACATGGCCTGTTAGAATTATGGTATAGTCAGTCAGTCCTTCATTAATAGAAATCTTCTACTACATTTCTTAGATTATCAACTGATGAAAATTTTATTGTTCCCTTTTTCATCTGCATTTGATAAAGCAAGTATGATCATTGATACAGCAGTTTTTTCAAAAACTGTATAGTATGCTGTTTAGGATATAAAATTTTATAAACCTTTTTGTATCACATTCTCTTGTGCTTCCTTCCAGCATTCTGCCCAACTAACTCAGCATTCTGCCCATCTAACTCTGCTTCAAGATCACCTTCATCCTGCCATCCTGCCCTGGCCTTTAGTTTTACTATTGTCCTAGTCAGATCCCAGAAACGAGATGATCATGGTTGACTGGCCAACCTTGTAAACTACACTGTCATCTCTGAAAATTCTTCTAGCACACGTCCCCCCACAGGACCCTCCCCTGACAGCCAGAGAGTGCCCTGCCTCTTTCCTCTCCTGTTTCTCAGAGAGTACTCCTTCTCTGCTCTCACGATCAGTAAAAACCAATGTAGCTACTCTAAGTCAAGTATTGAAGAGTCTAAGAACTAGACTGTATGTAGTCTCTAAGCTCTTTTCAGTTATTGTACTGGTTTGAGTTTCTTAAGTTAGCCCCATGGAAACATTCTCCCCTGTCCAACTAATGCCTGAAAATGGAGTAGAAGCCATCATATAAAATATACAGTATGAAATGTTTTCTCTAGTGTATCATCATTTGGGACAACTCTTCTGAAATTTCGTAGTCCAGAAATGCCACATAATTAAGTCACTTATGCATTATTTAAGTTACAAAGGTATTTAAACAGTTATATTTAGAAGGTTTTAACTAGTCTCATACTAATTTTATGTTCATTGCTTGGGAAAATACTACCTTAAAATACATAATTAGAAATAGATATATCCTTATGATCATCAGCTGTATTTATTCTCTGCATATTCTAGTTGATTTCCATGTTTAAAAAAAGGCTATTGCAGGAGACATAACCACCTAAGTAGGTTTTCTTAGAGGGAAAGCATCAATTGCTGCTGGGAAAGTTGATTTCGTTTACTTAACAATCGTTTCAGCGCTCATGGCCCACACTTTAAATTAGTAACAATGTTCTCTGAGGAGCACAGAGGGAGGCTCAGAATCCTTCTCAACACAGTGCTTCCAAGGCAGCCCCTACTATTTCATCAACATTGGCATGAGAAATGAACAGGCCTGAAGAGGCTGGTTATGTTTTCAGGGACCCAGTGCCTGCAAGGCAGAGTAATTGCCACTAGATGGCACAAGTGCTATGTCAAGAGAGTCCTCAAGGCCCTGGTCTCAATCTGTTCCATTTGAGGCATTGACACGTCTAAATGTCCCTGGAAGTCCTTAGCCACTTGCAGCAGCTGTTGACTTACCTTCCCAGTCCAACTGTTGAGAACTTTCCTCAGTACCCTTGGACTTGATGTTCAAAAACTAAAAATCTAAGGAAGAAAGTATAAGAGCCCATTTCTAATCATGCCTTGTTGGCAGGAGTAGTTTTTGTCTTTTATGTCTGGAGTGTCATGTTACCCTGTAATGTTGTCTTCCATGTTATTCCAGGAAGGTGCTTACGCTAATGCTCATTCCATTTTTCTTAATAACATTTTAATTTTTATGAGTCTTAGTTTCATCATATATAAAGAGGATTAAAAATAGACACCCTAGGAGGATTGTTTTAGGGGTTAAAAGTGGTACATCTAAAATCTTATATATTATGACATAGTTGGATTTTTTTCTTATTTAACAGGGACAGACAGAGAGCCTGAGAGAGGGATAGATAGGGACAGACAGACAGGAACGGAGAGAGGTGAGAAGCATCAATCATTAGTTTTTCGTTGCCATTGCAGCACCTTAGTTGTTCATTGATTGCTTTCTCACATGTGCCTTGACCGCGGGCCTTCAGCAGATGGAACCACCCCTTGCTGGAGCCAGCGACCTTGGGTTCAAGCTGGTGAGCATTTTGCTCAAGCAAGATGGGCCCACGCTCAAGCTACGGAGCTTGGGGTCTCAAACCTGGATCTTCCGCATCCCAGTCCGACGCTCTATCCACTGCGCCACCGCCTGGTCAGGCGACATAGTTGGATTTTAAAGCATTTTAATAGTATTATTACCGGATTTTTTATATTACAAGTACATTACATATGTGTGTGTGTATTTTTTTAATGTAAGACAAAGTTTAGCAATTATCTTTTTTTTATTTTTTTGTCAATTAAACTGAAAATTTCCACCACTTGCTCCTCGATACTTGCTATTCTTCTCCTATGTCTTTCCCCAACTTCAGTATTCCAGCTCCCCTCAGCTGCTAAACTTTTCAAGATTTTTCCCTTCAAGGTTTGTTGAACCTGTGACAGCTTAGTTCTTTCTTGGATGTAGCATCTCAGTGCCTATGGTGCTACTATTTATTATTTTCTATATTGAGTTTTAAATTTTAGGTATAAAACTATTTCTCTCTCCTCTGTATTACCAGAGTACTTTGCCTTAATCATATCATTATTGGTATGCACATACATCTATTCCCTTAACTTGATTATTTTTAAAATATCTGAGTGTTAAGCACATAGTAGGCACTGAATATTTATTGTGTCCAATTTATTAACAAAACACTATTCAATAGAAGAGAAAGGCAATTAGTAAGTTATCTTGTGGCCTTTATGTTGCTCTGTTAGAGCTCTTCATCAGTTTGAGGTGTTATGCCTTAATTGGAGCTATAAGCACCTAGGAATAAATTTAAATGATTTGTGGATTTCAGAGATGGTGTTTGCATTTCACATGCCTCAGTCTCCTTTTCTCTTTACCAACACTGTAATCAAGGCTCAGGATCTTATTTAAGTTAACAAATGATTATTCTTCATTACATAAGTAGTATGTAACTTGACCTTAAAAGGCTGCTTCACTTCACAAGATGGCAACGAATCTAGCCACCAGCTGTTTCTACTTTCACAATATCTTGGTACCTTTGAATAGAAGCTGATTTTGCAAGAGGCTGGGGCATCATTGCCTCACACTTCTGTCTCTGATATGGAATGTATCGGTGTTTTCAGGCTACGAAACTGCATCACGAACTGATTCCTCTTGGGTTTAAAATACATTGGAAATCTGTGCTTTTGTTCACAGACCACAATGCTGTGTAAACATACATTTTCTGAGATGTACTCCTGCCATGTTCTATGTACTCATTGCTGATCTTGTCTTTGAGTAATACCAAAAACTGGAGAAAAATAAAACTTGAACAATAAGAGAGATGGATAATATATGTGAATTTTGGGGAAATGGATAATCTATTTAAAATATTATAATGATACAAGTGAACTAAAGTAATTTTTAAAACCCTAAGATTTCAGTGAATATTTCTTTGAATTTAGAGGGGCTGAGAGCTACTCAAGATTGAAAACAATGGGAAAGATAGAGAAATTAATGTTAGCTTTATATTATACACAAATTTAAAAGCTTCAGGGTATAGAAGAGTTAAGATGAATGGATTAAAAATAGATATATGTGGCAGGCAGACATGGGATCTTTTTTTTGTGTGGTGACAGAGACAGAGAGAGTCAGAGAGAGGGACAGATAGGGACAGACAGACAGTAAGGGAGAGAGATGAGAAACATCAATTCTTTGTTGTGGCTCCTTAGTTGTTCATTGATTGCTTTCTCATATGTGCCTTGACTGGGATGGAGGGGTGAGGGTGGCTACAGCAGACCGAGTGACCCCTTGCTGGAGCCAGCGACCTTGGGCTCAAGCTGGTGAGCCTTGCTCAAACCAAATGAGCCCGTGCTCAAGCTGGCGACCTCAGGGTCTCAAACCTGGGTCCTCCACATCCCATTCCATTGCTCCATTCACTACACCACCACCTGGTCAGGCGGGATGTCTTTAATGTATGAAAAACTCCGCTCTTGGACCAGTAATAAGGCATACTATAATAAAAGCATTATTATAATATTACCAATAATGGTTTTTTTTGAATGTTATATGTTGGAGACCCTAAGGGCCTGTTATATATTTCAGTCCTCATAATAATTCTTTGAGGGAGATGCCATTATTATTATTTCATGTTACAGATGATGAAACAGAGGCACAGAGAGGTAAAGTCATTTGCTCATGCTTGCATAACTAGTTTAGTAGCTAGCAAGCTGTATACTGTTTCTGAATGCATGGCTGTCTTTCTGATCCCAGGAGTGTGGTTCTGATGTCTGTTTTCTTCACACTATCCTATACTGCCTACCATAGGCAAAGGAAAAGAAGTTTAAAAAATAAAATGAAATGCCTGAAAGTGTGAAAAAATTTCAGTTTCATTAATGACACAAATGCAAATTAAGTAAAACGGAAATATTATTTCTCTTACAAATAGAGTGATGAGAACAGGAAGTTTACATGGAGCGGTGGTAGGGATGTATTTCTGAGGGTGTGCGCCCACTTAGCACACTTAGTAGCACAAGGCCCTGCTGGCAGAAGGCCGGGTGTGACTGGGGATCAGGGCTCAGGGCTGAGGTTGGAGGGACCCTGCTCCTGGCAGGAGGGAGCGCCCATTGTCTGGGTAATTCTTCTGGAAAACGGGAAGATGCAGCTTGCTCTGCAGTCTGGATTCCGAACTTCATGCGTACAATTGGTTACATTCCTGGGTCTACAATAGCCTAGTGTGCAAGGCTGGCCTTCTTCAAAATGAGTAGGGTGCGGTCAGTGACCACTGTGTGTGTATGTGGAAGGGTGATTGAGGGTCTTAGAGGCTTTCTTTTGAGAAAGTCTCTGAAGAGATTGCCAGGCTTATAGCATTGGTTTAAATATTTTAAATTACACATTTCTTGTGGCATGATGATATCTGAGAGAAATTTCATGAAGCTGTACTCGGTTGCCTCAACTGTTGACAAATGGTTCTTGATGTTTAGTTTGGTACATGATGCTGGGAATATAAGTCTACTTCCTTTATTCAAACTCAGTAAATGGTTTGGGACAATTAATTTCCAATTGTTTCCCAGTAGAGCAGATTTGCTTGTATATTAATGAGGCACAGGTGTTAGGCCCCTGGTGTCTGCATGCCTGGGAGGCACAGTTCAGTGTTTATCTACTCAGCCATAGGTACTGCAAGGTACTCAAGCTTGCCGTTAACAGTTTTTACAGGGAGGCTTTTTAATTTTTTGATTTTTTTTTCAAATTTGCCTGCACCTGTTAAAATTTCAAAACTGATCATGTAGAAAGAAGTCGTAGAGATTTCAATAGTAAATAGCACTAAAAGTTAAAGAAAGTAGTCTTGTTATATTTACCTGCCCAGCCTGATGTTAAAAAGAAACGCATTCATTTAAACAGATAGTTCACGTGAGGAGCCAAACTAATCAACAGTACACACTTCTGTTGTTTACTCTTGGAGCACGTATGCACTTGTCAGTGGCTAAAGCAGCCACAAGCGTATATTAGTATTCATTTTTTGTCTTGTATATTCACTGAACTGCACTACCAACATTTTAGAGAAAACGGAATAGCCTCCATAGACATGAATTTCAGTAGCTGGCATAATTATAGTGATCTACATATTCATTAAATCTACAGAAGAACTCTGTCCAAAAAGACAGCCATGCATTCAGAAACAGTGCACAACTAAATATATACGTTTTAAAAGTTGCATTTCTTTGACTTATTTAAAATTAATTTACTGTAGCACTCCTCTCTAAGCAGAAGAATTTTAACAAAAGGATCCCCATGCTTTGGTTTCTTGAATATAGGAAAGAATGGGAAGAACTATTTGTAAACAACAATTACTTGGCAACAGTAAGGCAGAAGGGGATTAATGGGCAGCTGAGAAGCAGCAGGTTCCGCAGCATTTGCTGGAAGGTAAGAAGAAAATATTTATTTACAGTTTGTGGTTGCAGTATATCAACACATTACCTGATGCCCTGGAAGATTACCCATGCAGGGAATCACTGAATTTTTCAGGAGACTTCACTCTTGATTTTTTGGCCATCCCCGTTTATCTTTCACAGGACATTTACTAATAAGGTTGAGCCACCTTAGCTCTGAATAACTGCTGAAGGTAAAGGAGTCATTTGAAATAACTGTCTTTTTATCTCGTGTGATGGTGCCGAATGCAAAGCACCCCCTTTCCACTCCGCAGAGGCTTTGCAGAGTCCGTGAAGCTGGGGAGGAGCAGGGGATTACCCAGGTCCCTGTTATACCAAGCACTGTCTTTTAGTCACCCTCCCTTCTTCGTAACTAGCAGATAGAAAAGATTCTTTTATGTTTATTTTTGTAGAAGCACAAAGGGTAGGGCAACAAGAAGTGCCAGGACATTAGGTCAGACTCTTTCTAAGAGAAAGGGTTATTGGTTACCAAGACTAGCAATAATGACCTGCAGTTATCTTTTTAATTGCTTGGAAATACTGTTTCTTGTTCTCTCAAAGTGAATTAATTTATGTTCAGTGTCATTTCTGAAATGGCTTCTGTTGAAAGTTTTTTAGGGTAGATCTGCATAGATTGAGCATTCAGAGTCTGCAAGTAAAGACAGTAAGAAAACATGATGCATTGGACAGTTTTAGATTGAATAATTTAGATTTAATAATTAAAATACATTTTTCTTCCCCTAGATGCAAGCAGTAAAGGCAGGAGACCTGCTGATGAGATATTCGTATACTAATATTTGTACCTCCCTCCATTCTTTGTTGTTTAACTTTTAGTATCCTTCATTTGCTGAAAATAAACTCAAATCCAGATTTATTTTAATGTTGTATTAAACGAAATTAAATCAAATTTGTCTTTTTAAGAACACTTGTTATCTTCCCAAGCTGATTGCTAGTTGTAAATTGAATTTTCTGCCGTAAAAGGAATGACTTCACGTCTCAGGCTGTGTCCTCAGATTGCTCTTCTCTGTCCTTCCCCTACTTCTTAGATGACACACCTTAAACCTTTGAACTTCCTGGCTGGGCCCTGTGCCATGACAGTCCTCTTGTCCCCCCACCACCACTTCTCTCTCTCTCTCTCTCTCTCACTCTCACTCTCACTGGCATAGCCCTTCAGGACTGTAAAGTCGGAATCATACTTGAACCTCAGTGGATTGTTTTGTTTGTTTTTAATACAAGTTGGAGAGAGGGTTGATTCCATTTTGTGGTATAGCATTTGGGATCTTGGGTTTGGGGGCATTGTTGTTTTTTTTTTTGGCTTTTAATCACATTCTAATAGCCCAAATATACATTTCTTAAATATCTCCAAATATAACTTAGCGAGAATTAGGAGAATGGTAGGAGTGTGAAATACCAGGAATGTGAAGATCTCCATTTTCAGGTGATTCTGTTTGGCCTAGTTCCACATTTATAATTTTTAAAAAATTTTTTCCCTTTTTCTTCCCCATCTTGACAGCTATTTCTTTGTGTCCTCCCTCAAGATAAAAGCCAGTGGATAAGTAAAATTAAAGAATTAAGAGCATGGTATAGCAACATCAAAGAAATAGTAAGTTGTATTTTAATTAATATAATTGTTTTCAAATGCATGCCTTCTAGTCCAGTGGCCTCTGACCTGGTGGGTTTCCTTTTCTTCTCTCCCAGCACATCACAAACCCCAGGAAGGCCGCTGGCCAGCAGGACCTGATGATTAATAATCCCCTCTCCCAGGACGAAGGGGTAACGTTTGTCTTTGTTTTTGCCCATAAGAATGCGTTTCTCAGACTGATTCAGTCACCACAAAAGCAGTGTTATTTCATACCAGCTGTTTTTCTTCACCCCACGTACTCTACCACCTAAATCCTGATGGACGTCATTTCATGCTGCATGCCCGCTGTGTGGTAGGAGGTGTCTGGTCCGTGTCTGTGGGCCCGCGCCACAGGAGAGCAGCCCCAGGACATCTGTGAGTGCTGAGGGCACAGGAGAAGAGCAGGAAGATGAGGACAGAGCTGTTTTATCAAAGGCTGCCGTAGCGGGCGGGCGGGCGGGAGGAGAGGCTCCCTTTGTGAGAAAGATAGAAAAGGCTCCACTGGTAGCACTAACTGACAAGAAGGAAGCTATCTGAGTGGGTCTATGAAGAAGTTTAAAGATCAGGAAAAAGATTAGGCCTATCTCCTCTCATATTCTTGTGAAAACTAGGAATAATTACTATTTTACAGTAATTGTGTGACTTCTTTAATTATTTTTCTAATTCCTAGTTCTCTGTTAACAGAAGTTTTTTTCCAGTTAATATATAATATTAACATCTCTTTTTCCTAATACATGTAATTATTATAATATAGTCTATGCTATAGCAGCATAAAATATTTTAAAACTTAAATTCACATTTTTAAAAATACATAAAAATCTGTTAAGTACATTTTAAAACTTAAATTCACATTTTTAAAAATACATAAAAATCTGTTCAATTAGAAGACCAAGGTTTGTAGGAAACAGTACATATCTTTCTTAGTGTATTGGGAATTCAGGTCAGGTTCATGGTGGGACCCGCTTTGCTGTGGCCCTGCTCTAATCCAAGCAGAACATTTTGTTGTAGGGGTAGTAGCAGGTGTATAGCAGTAAAAATATCATTTACGTATATAGATTGCAGAAGAAAGAATAACATAAAGTCCTATCAATGGAAAAATTAATGCTAGAATAAGAATGTGTTTCTGAGAGTAAGCTAGATTGTGATGAAAATTACTCCAGTTTCAAGTTTCCTATCTGCAATGTGAAATGATGACTCAGAGAAGGATAAACTTAATCATTTAAATTATTAAATTGAGATTGTAAAAGTCAAGCAAAGGTGAAAGGTTATTTTAAATAAGCTGTTCTTCTTATTTTAGAGTCTTTGGAACAAATTTTTCCAAGATAAAGAACTTCGATCGATGATTGAACAAGATGTCACAAGAACGTATGTAGAACTATTTATAAATTACTTTCAATAATTGAAATTAGTGTTAGCTCTTATTTTGGCCAAGTTTTGATAGTAATTATCATTCTCTTTTGTTACAATACAGGTTTTATGTTTCCTTTTTCAAAATAAATTACTTTATTTATAATGTTAATGCCCTTAAAAGAGTATTTAATCATTTTTTTCCATTTCCAACAATAACTTGAATATATGAGCTTCTGATTAATGTCATATTATGTGTTCATAATAATGGTATTACTAGAAAGATTTATCTTTTGCTGCACAACTTTGAATACTTCTCTAACCAAATTATTTTTTAATTGACAACTATTATTTCTACCCTCCTTATTTCTCTTCCTCTTGAAGCCATAGAGGTTTGCAAATAACCTCTTCTCTCAGTCTACTCTGTATTTACCATGTGAAGTAGTTTCTTATTTAGTACACAGTCAATATTCATAACTTTCATATACTAGTGTCTTCCTTGTGGGTCAAGTAGTGAGAAGCACATGGAATTTGTATAGAAAGATCCTAGGGTAAGTTTTAGCAACATGTGCTGTCACCTTGGACAAATTGCTTTCAATGAATATCTTTTTCCTCATTATCCTTTTCTGTTCAATAGGGGCAATAATAATTACTTCACAGTAGTGTTATAGATAAATGAGTACATGCTGTAACAGTAGTGTAACTGAGGTATGTTTTTACTTTAAACTGTGAACAATCACATACATATTAGTCAGTTTGATTGAATCACTGGGATCTAGGATGAGCCAGGTATATGCAGGTCGTGGGTATCACTGGTGCCTTCTTCCAAGTCGCCCTGCAGCTCTGCCTGTCTGCCTGCTCTTGGTTCAGTTCCTACTAGATCTATCACAGTACCCATGCCTCTGGCTCCCTGATATTCCTCTTTCCAGATCCAAGCACGGAATAATCAGATGACAGGGACTACTATTAAGGTTGTGCTACATATTTAACAAATGAAATTTGTTTTAAAATGAAAATAATTCATAGGATTCATGAGTTCAGATTTCAACAAAATCCTAGATAACTGGCAGTCAGAGTGGGGTGGGATCATCATGTTGAGCTGGAGTTATGCAGTTCCCCTGGGAAGCCAGTTAGAGGGAAGCCGCTCCCGGAGGTGGGGCAGCAGTGTTTGGCTTCTCCAGTACTGGTCTCAGAAAGTAGAGTGCCTTTGTGCTGGTGTGCAGAAGGCACTCACCTAATACTTGTTGAATAAAACAAAAAGAAATTTCCCCATTAATCATTTAAGTGACTGGGTAATCAGCGGCAGTAAAACAGGCCTCTGAAAACAAAATGCAACATACGTATTGCTAACCAAGCTTCAGCTCGGAGTGGCCAATAAAGATGATGATCAATCTCTAGTTATTAAACAGAAATGGAGGAGCCACATCTCTGGGGCAGACACATGCTCAGAGACCATGCGGGCCAGATTGGTGGCAATCAAATCAAGAGAAGGGAAAAGTTAAACTCTAGTAGCCAAACCTAGTAGGAAGTGGCCCTGAGCACCTATTTACCATTGTGGTCACTTAGCTTAAACATTTTGCATTGCTGGGTTAGAAAGTGTTTATTCTTGAAAGTTGTATTCTTTTAACTACTTGGTTTCATATTTTCTCTGGATTTTTTAAATAAAATGTGTATGTGTGTGTATACGGCTACTTTTTTCTTACAATTTCTCTCCACTGGTACATTTTAAGTAGGCAAACCCGAGATGGAGGGGAGGTAGCTAGAGAGCTGTACAGCTCATAGCATAGGTGGGGGGGGGGTGCATACCTCCTTTCCTAGGGGCTCCCTGCACTCTTCACGTTTGGAGTTAAGTTTCCTTGGCATCCCTATGTACACTTTGTGGCAAGTAGTTTAGCTTATAGAGCAAAACTGTCCTTTTTTAAAGCCACCAAATTGCCTAACCATAAAAGCTGAATAGCTTGAATAATTTAAGTACTTTAGGTAATATATTCTCTTTATAAGGCACTGCATGATCTAACATCCAGGGTTTCTCATCCAGTCTGGAAGGGAATGGGAGAAGGAAGGAAGTTCAGCTCAGTGAAAGTTAAACAGTGATACTCATTCATGGCATCCATAATAAGAATTGGGTTTTTCTAAATGTCTATTTATTGAATGTCTACTATATTCTAGGCAGATCCTTTGCATTGTGTAGAGAGGAGTTTGCAGACAGACGAGGTCCCGCTATCACAGGATGTATTCTATAGGGGGGAGGAGGGGTAAGAAAATAAGCGTGTATAGACAAAGGGGGTAATTGCAGAGAGTGGTGTCTGCTGTGAGAAATAAAGTCGGGTAATAGGATAGCTAGAGGGAATGGCTGCTTTTGGAACAGTGATCAGAAAAGGCATCTCTAAGACATTTGAGGTGAGATGCAAAAAAAATTCAAAGACATTCATATGAAGATCTAGGAGAAGAACATTCCCCGCAGAGGGAATAATACCTGGACCAAGTCCCTCCATTGAAATAAGCTCAGTATTGAGAGGAGCAAAGGGAAGGCAGGTGTGGCTGGAAGCAGGTGATTTTAGAGGGGGAATTGAGAAGAGGTCAGATGCTAGGCAGGCAGTCCTGGAGTCCGTAGGAAGGAATTTGGATTTCATTCCAATTGCAATGGAAAGCCATTCGAGGATATTGAGCAGGGGTGTGATGTCTAAAAAGACCATTCTGGCTGCTGTGATAGTGGGTCGCAGGTGGAGGTGGGAGTGAATCTATTGCAGTATTCCAAGTTGAGTAATGTTAGTGACTTACATGCAAGATGCAGTATTAAAGTTGGTTAAGAGTGGATAGGTTGATGATACACACTTTATAGTTTTAAATACAAATTAGGGTGTCATTATATGGAGTTTTCTGCATGAGTTCTGTTTCATTTTTGAGGCTCTGTTTCAGGTTCTTTTTACCTCCTACCTCGAGTCTCCTCTTTAATTGTTCTCATGGACCTGTTACCTGTCTTTTCCAGTACTATCCATGTGGTATAGCCCTCTTTTCTCAAAGCACATTTCTAGTCATGATGCTTGCTTAATCTTAAAAGTTCTATGACTCTCTGCAGTCTGCAGAATGGACTTGCTCCTTAAGACACACAATTCCTTCTACAGTTTTTATTTATCTTTCTGTTATTGATTTCCAGTTTAATTCCACTGTGGTCTGAGAGCAGACATTGTATGATTTCTATTCTGTGAAATATGTTAAGGTGTGTTTTATGGTTCAGAATATGGTCTGTCTTGTGAATATTCCATGTGAGCTTGAGAAGAATGTGCATTCTGTCGTTTGATGAAGTAGAGTATAGATGTCATTTTTCTCCAGCTGATTGATGATGTTGAGTTTAACTATGCCCTTACTGATTTTCTGCCTGCCAGATCTGTCCAGTTGTGATTGTGGGGTGTTGAAATTGCCAACCATGATAGTGGATTCTCTTTTTCCTCTTTGTAATTTTAGTAGTCTTTCTTACATAGTTTGATGCTCTTTTGTTAGGCTCATCCATTATGTCTTCTTGTAGAATTGATACCCTTATTATTATGTAATGTCCTTATTTATCTTTTAATTAGTGTTAGAATGGTATGTTTTTATTTTTCAGTGAGCTAGTTATGCCTTGAACTGTGACACTCACAAGTAATTTTCATTCTCCACAATAGCACCCCTCCCCCCCATCCCCTTAGTGGGGACAGGATGACTAGACTGGGCTGGAGTTGGGTATTTCTCCCTTCCCCAGTTCAGTTAGGCTCTGATACTACCCCAGCAGGTTCAGTTCTCCTTAACTAGTCATCCCTGAGGGCAGGCCTTCCTAAGAAGAACTGAGCTCTGTGCTCAGAATCGCTCCTTTCCCTTCCCCCTGAAGGAAGCTGAGGGCATTTTCTCAGTTATTACTGTGGAAGTAAATCTCACAGTATAGTGAGACCCCTCTATGACTGGATCCACCCGGAGTTCTTAACTCTCAGAGTTGTTTACACTGAGCTTCCAGTAATTCCTCAATGACAGTTCCGGTTCTCTGTCCCAGCCTTGGTTCCCACTCCTGAGTCTCTAATAACTGACTCCCTGTGTCTGCCTGTCTTTCTGTCTATTCATGAGGACAGCAGCTTTCCTTGTGTCTTCTCCATTCTTATGGACCCAAGAAGAGTTACTGATTTTCAGTCCGCTCAGCTTTTTACTTGTTAGGATGGAGTAGCAATGTCCAGACTCCCTATATGCAGAGCCAGAAACCTGAAATTCCTCCACAGGTCCATTGCAGACTAGGGCTGCAGAGCTATTCCCTAAATACTTTTCGTGCTTTCCATTTTCCATTTTGCATTACTTGACCTTGGGAATGCTGCTAATCCCCACTCGTCTCTGTTATATTCCTGACAGTTCGTCCTTCAGAGCCTGAGTACATCAACAATCTGTTAATGGGGCATTTCCCATTCTTTACAATTGGAAATAATTTGTGCCTATTCTGTGTTCAAGTAGAATTTTCTTAATAACTTTTTGATGATATTACTTTATTTTGTTTGGTCTTCTCATTATTTAGACCTGCTAATATATTCAGTCTGCCAATATATTCAATACATTTATATTAATCTCCTCTGGGTGCCAGGCATTAGAGATGCCAAGATAAATATGGCATGGACCCTTAAGAAGCTCAAAATCTAATAGAGAAAGCAGCCAAAAATAAGTCACAGTTCAAGATAACTGGTTATGTAATAGAAACATTATGTCCAAGAGCTCTGGTGTTAACCCAGTTCTCATCTTTGAAATCCAATGGGAAGCCCTTAGAGGGCCGAGACCTAATTGTGTTTTGTCTCACTGTACAGAGTCAAGTTGATGTATAAGACATGCTCATTGACTGTGAATCTTATCACTCATGATTGGTTGTTTGATTTGAGTAATAACAATCACTAATATTTTCAGTCTTCAGAGATACAAGCACATTTAAAAAAATACTATGATCAGCCTTCTAGCCAGAGCTTAAACAAGATAATTTTGTCTCATAAGCTGTATCGTTGCCATCATTATTGAATTTATTTGATCTGAATATGTCACTGTATTAAATATTATCTCCTCTTTCAACTAATTTTAATATTCTTTTATTCTACTAACCCTTTTTTTGCCTCAGAGGGTTTTGTATTCATTTCAATTAATTGTTCTTTATCTCAGCCTAATGAGGTTGTTACTGTTCTAATTTATATTACTGAAAAAGCTGATGATCAAAAAGTAACTCAGGGAGCTCCAATTTGCAGCATTTCTAGTTCAGAACTTGAATTGTCCATTCTAAACCAATTTTGCCATGCTTTAAAGGCTGTGACATTAAATGAAATTCAGTATTATTTAAAATGATGACAAGTAGTGAGTTCAGAATAAGATATCATTTCCATATTAGATGCCAAAGAAGTCTGTTATTTGGTCTATCAAGGTCTATCCTAAAAGTATATTTATAGTGCCTATAACATCATTTGCAAATTAACATATTTATAAGCTATTGCCAAATAGTATCATCTTTTCTTCAGATGTGTTCTCCCTCTCCCTTCAATTAAATGATTAAAATTCTTTAACTTACTTTTATCATTTTAACTTGCACTATATTTAAAAGTTTATATGACTACCTAAAAGCTATGCTAGTCCTCCTCTTCAACTTTTGGTCTCTTGTTTCAGGTTATTGTAGGGTTATTGCATTGAGCAATGCTAGCTCATTAATCAGTTAATTACATTCTTTTCTACCTAAATCTCCATGATACGGTTAGATCTGTAAAGACCCAATGTTCTCAAATTAATGATTCCTTTTGTTAGTAGTTTCATATGGGCCAAGTTCCTGACTTAGTTTCCTCAGTTATTTTTAGCTCTTTGATATTTTGTGGATTCATTAATAATTACTGTAACTTTCTTAAAAACTATACATGTATGCTGTCCAGTTTGGTGCCCACCAGGCTCATGTGGCTATTTAAATTTAAATCAACTAAGATAAAAATATTTTCAGGTAAAGTCTCCATTCATAGTAGGCATATTGCAAGTGATAATGGCTATTGTATGGGCAGCATAGATATAGATTTTTCTATCATTATAGAAAGTTCTGTTGGGTATAGAAATATCTAAAAGGAACTGTGGATAATTCATTGTTGTTATACCTTTCTATAGTATATGATATGAATGTCTGCAATTTTTTTTAATAATGAACTTTTAGATATAGCCTGTGCTAAATGTTTATTTTTATTTCCTTTTTCTGCCCTTGAGAAACCTTCATGAATTTTTCTAGTGTACAAGTCGTATCTGAGTTTTTGGTCAAATTTAGTTATGTTTCATTGTAGTAGGCAACTTAAAATTAGGCTACTTTGAAATTTTATTCTATGTTAGTGATATACAAAAGTGATTTTACAAAGTTAACTTGTTGATTTTTTCCCCTGTTTAAAGTCCTTTTCTCTATAATTTCCATGTTGGGAGAAATATTGTTAGTACTCTGTAAAGTGACTCGATTGTTACACTTTATAAATTTAAGATGTCCTAAATATTGATACCTTTTATACAGTTTCCTCCAAGCCCATTTTTTACTTAAATAAAAAAGAAATTCCTCAGGGAAGGAAGATTTTATAAGCAGTTTCAGAGCAGAATTGATTTTGGTGTGTGTTAATGCAGACAATCTGCCCAGTGTTAAAATGTTAGAGAGAAAAAAAAACACACAAGCTGCCATATTCGTGTGATCACACCAAAATAGCAGCTTGTATTTATATTTTCAGTCTCCTCGAGGTGGACTGCAGGCACACATGAATGAGTGGATGTACTTGGTGTTGTGTTGTGGTTTTATTTAATGCAGGCAAAGTACACGCTTGTGCATGCACGACCAGCCCTCACATATGCACTTGTTCGCAGCCGAGAAAGTGAAAACTACAACACAAGCCGCTCTCTCAGAGCTGTCGGCAACCTGCGTGTGTGCTTCTTAAATATTAAAGAGGGGGAGACAGATTTTCAGGAATATAGGAAACAATTCTTCTGTCAAATGGCCTGTAGTCCTTTCTCATTTGACAACATTTAAGGTAAAAGCAAAATATTTTACTGTTACGGTTGCATGTATTTATTTGGAAATATGTATTTTCCTGTACTGCTCCTGTTTTTAATGTGAATTTTTTCCCATTCTATTTACACTTGTAAATTCTTACCATGCGTTTATTCCAACTTATGTAATATTTTAAATTTTTGAAAAATTGTTGAGTGTTTGAGTGAAATTATAGGTGTATTTTCTGCGGAGTGTGCAGGTGCAGTGCTTAGATGATCATCCTGATGATCCCAGCCTCGGGAATGTGGCACGTGGGAGGCAGCACAGGTCTTCACCCCAGGCTGCTGACCAGGAGGGTTCTTGCTGTTGCAATCCCCTATTTTAGATTAAGACATTTTTAGCACTGTTTATAGTTGTGGGTTCACATATTGACTACAGGGGTATAAGTGAATACACCATCCTGAAATGTTTCTAGTAGGCATAGCCAGTGCAGTGGTGTAACAATCCTTTCAGACCCTACAAGCAAATTTGGAATAGAAAGTACATTGATACTTCAAGGGTAAATGAGTCTTGCACTTAAAATATATACATACATATATATCTTTCCCTAACTTTTTGGCTTCAACATACAAGTAGAAGGTGGGTGCTTTGGGTGTTTTTGAAGTGAGGCGATTGGAGAGAGGGCTTGCTGTGTGACTCAGGCGCTGGAGAGCTGGAGAACATGCGTGAGGGAAGCCTGTCTTTACATGGTGATGGGGACAACCTCCTGGACTCCAGCCCGCTGCCCTTTCCCCTTAGACATTGTTCGGTATTTCCTGCTGTCCTGACCCCCCACTCTTCCTCTCCCCTATATGGGGATTCCAAACTCCTACCTCCCATTTAGGCTTTTGGATATTTTCCTGCAATCCTCTTGGGCTGGGTCCTTACCCCTTGTCACCACAACCAATTCCTACTTTTCTTTGCCTTTTTAAAATTAGCGGCATTCACCCCTAGTTTGTGGCCTGTGAAAGCTCCATGTTTTTCTTGTCTTACTACAGAAACTATATTTCACCTCCCACCATCAGTTCCTGCTCCATAGGTTTAATTTCCATTTGGCATTGGTTTGTGCGTTTGTAGGTTTGTCTATTAATTTATTCACTCACCTATTTGAGAAGTTATATCAACCAGCTAGTATTATACAGGTTAAGGGTCCTTATAAATAAATGTGCCTTTTCTGTTCTTTTATAGACCATGCACATTTTATTTTAATTATCTTCCTTTAGAAATGTCTGTAAAAAATCTCTATTTTCTCTCCTAGGTTTCTGTACTTAGTTCTTACATTTGTGTCTTTATCTTCCCTAGTACCTGACATCTTTAGTAGGCATTTGTGTCACTAGTAGTCAGCTAGTAAATCCTTTTATTTTGCAGATGTGGAGAGTTAAAGTTCAGAGAGAGTGTGACTTGGGAAAATATAACTTATTAATGGCTGAAATAGAAATAACACCTCGGACTCCAGGTCTTACCATTACTCTGTAATGTGTTCTGTCATCTTATTAGCGTAGATTTAACACTTTTTCAATTCAAGAAGTATTTATCAAATACCTTTTTTTGTGCAAAGCACTCTGTGAAGCAAATAGGCAATGTAAACTTGAGTGACTTATCTCAAATTTTATTCAGAAGGAGGTGGAGATTAAATATTAAATAAATAGATACTGCTCTGCCCTCTGGGTTCATGTACTCTAACGCAGAGTTTCTCAGCCTGGGGATTATAGACATTCTGTACCAGTAATTATTTGTTGCGAGAGGCTGTCGTGTGCAGCAGGATGTTTAGTAGCTTCCCTGCCCCTAACTGCTAAAGGCTCTGTGGAGCGTGCTTTTTAAATCTTTACAGGACATCAGGATATCTTGTCAGACAGAAGGGTGCTCTGAGGCACCACTTCACAGCTTTCTTGGATCTTCACAAAGGATTTACATTCGGACCCTTGGTTTCATTTTTAGATTTTTGTTTTTCTGACTGTGTCTTAGATTTGATCTTTGCCCAGAAGCAGTGTCTTAATGTTAGCATCATTTGCTGACTAGAGAGGTGGAGAAGGAGAAGACGTATTATTTTAAGCCCAGCAAGTCCCAGCTCCTTTGTGTTGAGCAGTCCTTTCGCTTTGCTCCTCTTTCGTTCCACTGCGAGTAACTGCTGTAAACCAGGCAGCACCGTCAGCACTCTGGCTGGATTCCCCCTCGTTAGATCACCCACTTTATTAAGCACATTTTCCATATAACCAAAGGCTGCCTTTCTTGCCACTACATAAAAACGTTTTTCTTATAATGTTTTCTGCACTTTTATTTAAGCCCTTACTGGCAGCCAGGTCCTCCTGGGCTATGTTTGTCTTTTGCTAACAGTCTCTTTCATGCCCTTTAGTTTTTTACTGATACTTTATGCAAGGTCCTCCCATCTTCTGTTCAGTTCCATGGGTAGGTCTACCACCCCTTAACTTCTGTCAGTCCCATGGACAGATCTACCACCCACCAGCTTCTGTTCAGTCCCCTGGACAAACCTACCTCCCCCCAGCTTCTGTTCAGTCCCCTGAAAGATCTACCGTCCCAGCTTCTGTTCAGTCCCGTGGACATATCTACTGTCCCAGCTTCTGTTCAGTCCCGTGGACATATCTACTGTTCCAGCTTCTGTTCAGTCCCGTGGATAGATCTATCACCCACCAGTTTCTGTTTAGTCCTGTGGACAGATCTACCATCCCAGCTTCTGTTCAGTCCCGTGGACATATCTACCATCCCAGCTTCTGTTCAGTCCCGTGGATAGATCTATCACCCACCAGTTTCTGTTTAGTCCTGTGGACAGATCTACCATCCCAGCTTCTGTTCAGTCCCGTGGACATATCTACCGTCCCAGCTTCTGTTCAGTCCCGTGGACATATCTACCGTCCCAGCTTCTGTTCAGTCCCATGGATAGATCTATCACCCACCAGTTTCTGTTTAGTCCTGTGGACAGATCTACCATCCCAGCTTCTGTTCAGTCCCGTAGACTATCTACCGTCCCAGCTTCTGTTCAGTCCCGTGGACAGATCTACCACCCACCAGCTTCTGTTCAGTCCCCTGGACAGATCTACCGTCCCAGCTTCTGTTCAGTCCCGTGGACATATCTACCGTCCCAGCTTCTGTTCATTCCCGTGGATAGATCTATCACCCACCAGCTTCTGTTTAGTCCTGTGGACAGATCTACCGTCCCCAGCTTCTTCTGTTCAGTCCCATGGATAGATCTACCACCCCGCAGCTTCTGTTCAGTCCCGTGGACAGATCTACCACCCCCCAGCTTCTGTTCAGTCCCATGGACAGATCTACCGTCCCCAGCTTCTTCTGTTCAGTCCCGTGGATAGATCTACCACCCCAAGTTTCTGTTCAGTCCCGTGGACAGATCTACCACCCCCTAGCTTCTGTTCAGTCCCATGGACAGATCTACCGCCCCCAGCTTCTGTTCAGTCCCATGTACAGATCTACCGCCCCCAGCTTCTGTTCAGTCCCGTGGATAGATCTACCACCCCCAGCTTCTGTTCAGTCCCGTGGACAGATCTACCATCTCCTAGCTTCTGTTCAGTCCCATAGACAAATCTACCCCATATCTTAGGGTTTTTTTTAGTAATACTCCAGTTTAAGGTATCAAAACCTATATTCTATCACTATTAGAATAAGTCAACCCAGACTTAGTGGCTTGAAACTATAATTATTTAATAGTTGCTGTATCTCGGGAGTTTGGGAGCAGCTTAACTAGAAGCTTCCGGTTTAAGAGCTCAAGAGATTGCAGTCTGTTCAGCTGTAGGTGCAGCCATGTGCAGGTCTGCCTAGGGCTGGCAGATCAGTGCGGGTTTCTCTCCATGTGGATCTCCCCGTGGGACTACTGAGGTCTCTTCCCCAGAGCAAGCAATCCATAAAGGAAGGGAGGTGTGGTAATGAATTTGCGGATCTATTTTTAAAATCGCCACAGTTCAATTGTAGTATCCTGGGTTGCCCAGATGACCCAGGATGTGCAGCTGTGATGGGAAATGTATATGGGGCCTCATTTGGATGGGAGGATGAGTTTGAGGGTCACACATTGCTTCTACTCTCATTCCTTTGGCCAGAGCTAACTGAAAAGGAAGCTGGGAAATAAACCCCAACTGTGTCCCTGGAATGCAGAGAGAACAGACTTGACTGAACAGGGAGAATGGTAAAATCATCAACCAAAACAGAGGAAGCGCAGAAAGAAAACATATCTGGTGTGTCTGCTTTCCTTCTATATAAAATTATTCCTATATGGTTTTTGCTTCATTTTCCAGTTTTTCTATAATAAAACAATAAACCAGAGTCAGGTATTGTAGTTATTTTGGTGTTTAATAGTATTCTGGGGACTTTTCATCAACTTATTTTAAATTTTGGATGAATTCTTGCTTTGAAATTCTGCTTTTGAAGTATGGGCATAACATCAGTTATTGTTTGCTCAAGTCCTCTGTGCCTCTCTGTCCTCCTGCATGATTATAAACCTTCACCAAGGGCTTTATTTTTTCCCATGGGGCATTTTATTGAATACTTGCATCTTCAGTAATTCATCAGGGCCCAATGCTTTGTCTGTTTTAATACTTTTAATTACCTCATTATGTACTATAATGCAGTCACAGATCCCTTTATCACTTCACTCTTTTCTTAACCCTTTCTTGCTTAGGAAATACTCTTTTTGTCTCTTTGTTGTCTGAGGAACTGTTTGTTCTAAGACAGCCCAGATAGTTGCCTGCTTCTCTCCCAGCAGGAGCCTGCATTCCTGGTTATTGGGCTGTAAGGTGAGCGTTTAGTTGTCCTCCATCCCTCAGCTCCTGGCTCATTCCCATACGCTGCAGTCACATGAGAAGTCATCCAAGAGAGAAGTAGTATAGTCTCGTTGTCATACACGACTTTCGTGACAGTGCCATTCTGTCATTTATAGGTCTTCAATGTCCACAGGTATTCATGAGCAAATGTATTATGACTCAGCAAACTTTTTCAGTTATGATGATCTGTACTGCAGGATAACTAAACATTGATGAAGGGGAATTTTTCTTCATATATATAGTTTAGACCAGTGGTTCTTAACCTGGGTTCTATGGAACCCTAGGGGTTTGATGAGTCGGTCTCAGGGGTTTGGAGAAGCCTCTGCCGCGGAGGCCAGAATAAAGTAATACCGTAATTTGTTGTGAATTCATGCACTTTGTTGGTTTTGTTCTTTGAGCAAGGTGATGTTCATGCACGGCTCATTTTGTGCACCAGTAAAAAAACATACCTATGTCTTGAATTTGGAAAAAAAATTTTATTTATCACTAAAGAAGGGCTGGGTGAATGCGCATATGAAACTGGTGGGTTTGGTACCTCAAAAAAAGTTAAGAACCACTGGTTTAGACAATTAAGGAAGAAGAGTGATAAAATTAGAGTTTTACTATTTGACAACCTCTAGGGAATTAATAGATCTAGGCCATGCTCATCAGTGGTTGCTGGCATCACAAAGGAGAGGTAAGCTAGCACTCTTTGCCCCCTGATGGAAGTACACAGCACTGCCCGCACCGAGTACTCACTGCTGCGTCGGAAACCACCCCAAAGCTTAAAACAACAACAGTTTATTCTGTTGATGAATCCATAACTTGGGCAGGTGAGAGCAGGATAGTTTGTCTCTTCCACGTGATGTTGGCTGGGCCAGCTTGAAGGTTAGGGGCTGGGATGATCTGAAGTCTGTTCACTTACATGCCTGCCTTTTGAAGCTGGCTCTCAGCAGAGACCGTCTCTGGAGCTGTGGCCACAGCACCTCTACATGGCCCTTCCATGGAGCTGCTTGACTTTCTAGCAGCATGGTGTCTGGGTCCCAGAGATGTGTCCAGATGGAGAGCCAGGCAAAAGCTATGTCCCAGTATCACTTAGCTGTGTTCTCTGTGAGAAACTATCAGTGAGGCTAGCACATGTTCACGTGGAGGAAAGTTTGACTTCCTGTTAATGGGAGGCATGCCAGAGAACTTGTGAACATGGACTGAGACCATCGTACTGCCCATGAAGAATTTGTTGAAAGTTAAACCTGAATCTCATGAAATCCCTAGACCTCACTACCAGTTTATAAGAAATAAAGGGGGAAGAGAAATAAATGTGTTCAAAACAAAATCAATGAACAATAAGTAAAATCCTGAATGTGGGAAGTTTCTACAGGATACAGAACTTGTTTTTTGTTTGTTTTTTTTAAATTATTGATTGATTAATTTTAGAGAGAGAGGAAGGGATATGTATATATTGGTTGATTCTTATATGTTCCCTGACGAAGTATTGAACCTGCAACCTTGCTGTGTCAGGACAGTGTTCTAACCAACTGAGCGATCCAGCCAGGGCCCAGAATCAAGATTCTTATAAAAAAGATAAGGGAAAATTTATTAAGTAAAATAGTCAACAAATGGCAGTGTGCACACATTTCTTGAATCTTGATTTGAACAAACTGAAAAATTTTAGTGATACTTGAACATTGATTGGATGCTTGATTATATTATTCTTTTAGTGGTATGGTTATAATGGTGCTGTGTTTATGCCTTTAAAGAGCTCTTATCATTGAAGATACACACTGTAATCTTTATAGGTATGGTGATCCCTCAGATTTGCTTCAAATGCAGCACTGATAGATGAGTACATATAAGACAAGAATTGATTAGTGAACAAGATGGAGGATGGGTATATTGAGGTTTAGTCTATTATTATCTCTTTATAAATGTTTGGATTTTCCATAGACATTTTAAAAAAACTTATAATGAAAGCTATACACATTACCTATGAATTTTGAGTTGTTTCAAGATGCAAAACAAAAAGACATACAAACTTTTCTTTCTAATGGTATTAGTTCACAGTATGTAAGATTTGTCCAAATACAAGTAGTTCCTTCACACATCTGGAGAGTGAAACTGCTGTGTTTTAAATATTGATGAACTCAGTTAAAGCTGAAATACCACTTTCTTTCCATCAAGTAGAAATATACACTGCATCATGAGTCTAAATTTTATCATAGAATACTTTCTCTTTGCTTGTTATCTCTATCACAATTGTACCCTTACCTATGTACCATCTTTATTTTCATTTTCGGGCCAAATTCAGAACCTACTTTTCTTGGAATTTTTTTTTTTTTTTTCTGATAACAAAATTTATCTTCAGTCCCTATTTAGTGAGTACCTTTTATTTTCCTTTCAGATATTTTGGCTTGAATGAATCATTGAGTAACACAGTTTTAACTCTAAATTTTTTCTCTCTATCTTTACTGAAGTTACTACTATTTCCGTCATTTACATGAAAATGAAGACTAACACTACTGATTTTTCAAAATCTAAACAATTGTTGAATCCAGCTTGGGTTTGTGTTCTCTATTTTTAAAGATTGTTTCAAAAGCAGATTTGCCTTTCCAATGGTATTTGGGTTAGACTGATGTTCAAATTACTTCACCTGTCCTGAACCAATACCAAATGCCATGTAGTAAAAAGAGAAATGCTTAGAAATGTAATGGGTGGCAGGGAGGCTCTTTTGAAACTTAAAACATGTCATCAAAATCATTATTGCTACTCCTAGAAAAGCCACTCACTGTATTTTTCTTCCTTTTATTTCTGATCCCTAAATATGGTATGTTTTCTGGTTTGAAGCCTGATAATATAAAATCACATATTTATATTTGGAAATATGTTACTATTCAGATACATCCATCAACCTTATAACCTTGCTCTTCATGTAACTAACTCTAAACATAGGGAATTTTACCAAAATGTGTAACTTCAACTCACTATAACTGATGACTGAAGCAGTTGGAAAGTCCTGCTGTCGTGCTAACTACCCAGACACAGGGCAGGTAGTAATCTCTCAGTTTTAGTGTTCTTACTTGTTACCTTCTGAGTTTAACTGTATTATCTTCAAAGATTCTTTGAGCTTAAAACTTGTCTGAATGTAAGTTCTTTTTCCAACTTCTGCAATAGCATAAACTTTTCTTTTTCAGAACTTTCCTATATTTTTCTCCCTTACTTATTAGACACTGTGGATTTAGAGAATGAGTAGTGCTTTCCTCTAAGGGATGACACCATGAAACTTGACACACTGACACTTTACACTGTAGAGCAGAGTTGTAGACGGTGGCTGTTGCATAAAGATGCTGTGTCTGCCTAATACACATTTTCACTTGATTGGGTATTTGCTAAAAGTGGATAATTTCAATTACCTACCTGCAATTGAATTCTTGTAGATCTCTAGTTTTTAATCTTGCAACTGGATAGTATGCATTTAAATGAAACTATGAATTGGTATGTAATAGAATTTACATTTTAGTAGTTAGGTATTAAACTCTTAGTACATATAGTTCATGGGTATTTGTTACAAAGTGAATGTTGCAGTCTTTACTACTTTTCCCCATAATTCGCTTAGATTGCAGTAGCTACACAGCATTTGGTTGTGACTTTGCAAAGAATAGATAAGGAAAGGACACATAAAATCATTAAGCCACATGATCTGAATTATGCGGCAGGAAGCCTGCTTAAAAATAGGACTAGATTTAACTCATCCTTTGAGGAAGAAGGGAAACAGTTTTACCTCTCAGAGGGATTTTTTAGTTTTAACTTAGTAGCTAAATTTTTCCAAGAAATTTCTCAAGTATTTATTTTATTAATTACTTACTTTCAGCCCTGGCCAGTTGGCTCAGTGGTAGAGCATTGGCCCAGCATGTGTAAATTCTGGATTCCATTCCCAGTCAGGGCACACAGGAGAAGCACCCATCTGCTTTTCCACCCCTACCCCCCTCTCTCTTACCCTACCACAGCATGGCTCAATAGCTTTGAGCAAGGTTGGTCTTGGGTGCTGAGTATGGCTCCATGGCCTGGCCTCAAGAGCTAGAATAGCTTGGTCACCAGGCAGTGGAGCTGTAGCCCAACCAGGCAGTGCATTGCCTGGTAGAGGGCTTGCCAGGTGGATCCCAGTCAGGGTGCATGCAGGAGTCTGTCTCTGCCTTCCTGCCTCTCCCTTAATAAAAAAAGAATAAAATTACTTTCATCCTGATTATTTTGGGATTTTTGACTTTTTAAGGGCTATAGCCTTAGAAATGATTTATTTTGATTTACTTTAAATGATTTGTTTTGTCCCAAATAAATCATTTTAAAAGTTTTAGTGGCCTCTTTTTTTTTTTAATTTTATTATTTTATTTTTATTTTTATTTAATTATTTGTGGTTACATAGATTCTAGGGTCATACCAAGTGCATCCCCCCTCCCCTATATTCCCCTCAACATCTCCCTTGCCCCCTCCCTAGCATGCCCTCCTCCCTTCCCTTCAGGCTATCCCATTTTAGTGGCCTCTTTTTTTTTAACCTGAAACATTTGGCATCTTTCTGGAACTTCCTTGACTTTTATGATAGATTATTCTTCTGAATCTACTTTCAGGTTAGCTCATCTCTTCTTAGGAGCTGCGGTCTCTTGTCTCTAGTTGAACTCCCATGCCTGAGTAGGAACTGTCTGGAGGGTCACCACATTAAGATTTATGCAGAGATGTGAAGTGATCTTACTCAGATCTATGGGTTGTTTATTACTGGCCCCCAAAACGGAGGCATCCTTGCTGAGAGAAAGATCAACTCTGTTTCTTGGGACAATTACTAATGGGAATTTCAAACAAAAGTCAAATGAACAGGTAAAGATAAAATAGGTTTTAACTTACTATAAGAATTAGGATCAGAAGAGACGCTTCATAAACCACTAGCATAGTTCACCCATGAACCTAGCCTAGACTAGAGAGAGAGTTATAACTCCAGAAGAGGGTCAGAAGGAAACATAAAACAGCTGAGGTCTCCAGAAATAGGAGGCCGTAAACTATCATAATCTGAAGTAAAACAACTGCTCATGCTCATTAGCAGACTCATTGAGGATCATTTTTGTGTTTTGGTGGTGCCCTGTGTCTCTGTGCTATGGGGACTCTTCAGTCTCTCTCGGACTCCCTTAGCCACCTAGTGCACGTCTTCATCTCCTGGAGCATCAGTACTCAGACTAATACGGATCTCTGTTTCTGAGCATCTGCCGCTTGCCAGGTGCCGTCCCTGGTGCTGTCACATGGTCTCCCTTGCTCATGAGGTCAGTGTCTCTCTCCCTGCTTGATGGAGGGGCACACATTTATTCAGTTACACAGCAAGCAGTGGTGCAACATGAAGTTGAACACAGACTCTTCTTGTCAGGTTTGTGGGTTTTCCATTTCATTTCATTATCATATCTTTTTCTCTCTTTCTTTTAATCTCTCCTCTTTCAGGCTTATTTCCACCTAGAATTACTCAAGTATATACTGTTTTCTTTGTTATTTCCCTATTCAAACAATGTAGAGTTAGTCTGTTGCATTTCCTCAATTGTAAATTTGGCATTCAAAACTCTTTCTGGCCCTGCTCCACCTGCTCTCTGTCCTGCTTTCCTGTTCCCGACCTGCAATGCATGTACATTTCTTTCTGATGACTGACTAGCAGGCTGTGCTGTACTTCTGGAAACTCAGGCCTTCTCTACCTTTCTACCTTTTCTTCTGACGTGCTTACCTTTTCCACTGATGTTGCATGTTCCTCTCCTGAAAATCCTTGCTCAAACCTTTTGTGATTGAACCCATTTGACTGTTTCCTTATAAGTGATATACCCTCTTCCTTTATATATGCATTGTGTATAGCATTGCTATGTATTTGCTGTATGGCCTATTATGATTGTATGTTCTTGTATTATAAACAACTATTTAAGCTTGCTTCAAGTTAATAGCTGACCTTTTCTGTTTCATGTTAACCTCAAAGCATCTGGTAGGATTTTTGATCCAAGGGCATTTAAGCAATGCTGACTAAAGTCTGCCATTTGAAGTCTACATTATAGTTAGATAAAACTAACAATGAGGATATATATACTAACTTAAATCATGATATTTGCATTCAAAAGATAATAATTTTTTCAAAAAATCGGTAATAACAAGGTCACATTCTAGTTTTAAAACTAAATGGGCTAAAACAAAGCAATCCCCTGCCCTAAATACTTAGGTTATAATTTATTTTTCTTTTTCTTTTTTTTGCTGTTGCACTTATTCATGCCATCATTGATTTTTTTTTATTAATTTTAGTGGGGTGACATTAATAAATCAGGGTACATATGTTCAAAGAAAACATCTCCAGGTCATCTTATCATTCAGTTATGTTGCATACCCATCACCCAAAGTCAAATTGTCCTCTGTCACCTTCTATCTGGTTTTCTTTGTGCCTCTCCCCTTCCTCCACAAGCCCTCTCTCCTCCCTCCCCCCCACCCGTAACCACCACACTCTTGTCCATGTCTGATAGTCTCACTTTTATGTCCCATCTATGTATGAAATCATGCTGTTCTCAGTTTTTTTTCTGTTTTACTTATTTCACTCCGTATAATATTATCAAGGTCCATCCATTTTGTTGTAAATGATCCGATGTCATCATTTCTTATGGCTGAGTAGTATTCCATAGTATATATGTACCATAGCTTTTTAATCCACTCGTCTTCTGATGGACACTTGGGCTGGTTCCAGATCTTCGCTATTGTGAACAATGCTGCCACGAACATGGGGGCTCATTTCTTCTTTTTGAACAGGGCTATGGTGTTCTTAGGGTATATTCCTAAAAGTGGCATAGCTGGGTCAAAAGGCAGTTCGACTTTTAATTTTCTGAGGAATCTCCAAACTGTTTTCCACAGTGGCTGCACCAGTCTGCATTCCCACCAGCAGTGCAGAAGGGTTCCCTTTTCTCCACATCCTCGCGAGCACTTGTTCTGTGTTGTTTTGTTGATGAACGCCATTCTGACTGGTGTGAGGTGATATATCATTCTGGTTTTAATTTGCATTTCTCTAATGATTAATGATGTTGAGCATTTTTTCATATGCCTATTGGCCATCTGTATGTCCTCTTTGGAGAAATTTCTATTCATTTCTTTTGCCCATTTTTTGATTGGATTGTTAGTCTTCCTGGTGTTGAGTTTTATAAGTTCTTTATAAATTTTGGTTATTAACCCCTTATCAGACGTGTTGTCAAACATGTTCTCCCATTGTGTGGTTTGTCTTTTTATTCTGTTCTTATTGTCTTTAGCTGTGCGAAAACATTTTAGTTTGATATAGTCCCATTTGTTTATCTTGCCTTTTATTTCATTTGCCTGTGGAGATAACTCGGCAAATATATTGCTGCTACAGATGTCGGAGAGCTTGCTGCCTATGTTTTCTTCTAAGATGCTTATGGTTTCACGGCTTACATTTAAGTCTTCTATCCATTTTGAGTTTGTTTTTGTGAATGGTGTAAGTTGATGGTCTAGTTTCATTTTTTTGTAGGTAGATGTCCAATTTTCCCAACACCATTTGTTAAAGAGGCTGTCTTTACTCCATTGTATGTTCTTTCCTCCTTTGTCAAATATCAGTTGTCCATAAAGGTGTGTGTTTATTTCTGGGTTCTCTGTTCTGATCCATTGATCTATGTGCCTGTTCTTTTGCCAGAACCAGGCTGTCTTGAGTACAATGGCCTTGTAGTAAACCTTGATATCCAGAAGAGTGATACCTCCTGTTTCATTTTTTAAGATTGCTGAGGCTATTCATGTTCTTTTTTGGTTCCATATAAATTTTTGGTATATGTGTTCTATATCTTTGAAGTATGTCATTGGTATTTTAATTGGTATTGCATTGAATTTATAAATTGCTTTGGGTAATATAGACATTTTAATGATGTTTATTCTTCCTAACCATGAGCACGGTATATGCTTCCACTTGTTTGTATCTTCCTTCATTTCTTTTATCAATTTTTTTTCACTTCTTTTTTTTATTATTATTATTAATTTTAATGGGATGACATCAATAAATTAGGGTACATATGTACAATGAAAACATCTCCAGATTATCTTATCATTCAATTGTGTTGCATACCCATCACCCAAAGTCAAATTGTCCTCTGTTACCTTCTATCTGCTTTTCCCTGTACCCCACCCTCCTCCCTATCCCACCCTCCCCTCCCTCCCTCCACCCCGTAACCACCACTGTCTTGTCCATGTCTCATAGTCTCACTTTTATGTCCCACCTGTGTATGAAATCATGCTGTTCTCAGTTTTTTTTTTCTGATTTACTTATTTCACTCCGTATAATGTTATCAAGGTTCATCCATTTTGTTGTAAATGATCCGATGTCATCATTTCTTATGGCTGAGTAGTATTCCATAGTATGTATGTACCAAAGCTTTTTAATCCACTTGTCTTCTGACGGACACTTGGGCTCTTTCCAGATCTTCGCTATTGTGAACAATGCTTCCACGAACATGGGGGCTCATTTCTTCTTTTCTTACAGCGCTATGGTGTTCTTAGGGTATATTCCTATAAGTGGGATAGCTGGGTCAAAAGGCAGTTCGACTTTTAATTTTTTGAGGAATCTCCAAACTGTTTTCCACAGTGGCTGTACCAGTCTGCATTCCCACCAGCAGTGCAGAAGGGTTCCCTTTTCTCCACATCCTCGCCAGCACTTATTCTGTGTTGTTTTGCTGATGAGTGCCATTCTGACTGGTGTGAGGTGATATCTCATTGTGGTTTTAATTTGCATTTCTCTAATGATTAGTGATGTTGAGCATTTTTTCATATGCCAGAGTACAAGTCCTTAACCTCCTTGGTTAAATTTACTCCTAGGTACTTTATTTTTTGGGTTGCAATAGTGAAGGGGATTGTTTCCTTAATTTCTTTTGCTGACAGTTCATTGTTGGTATATGAAAATGCCTCTGATTTCTGAGTATTAATTTTATATCCTGCCAATTTGCTGAATACATTTATAAGGTCCAGTAGTTTATTGACTGAGACTTTAGGGTTTTCTATATACAATATCATATCATCTGCAAATAATGACAGTTTTACTTCTTCTTTTCCTATTTGGATGCCTTTCATTTCTTCTTCTTGTGTGATTGCTGTAGCTAGGACTTCCAAAACTATGTTGAATAAGAGTGGTGAACGGGGGCACCCCTGCCTGGTTCCTGATCTTCTGGAAATTGCTTTTAATTTTTGCCCATTTAGTATGATGTTTGCTGTGGGTTTGTCATAGCCTTTATCATGTTAAGGAATGTTCCCTGTATTCCTACTTTACTGAGAGTTTTGATCATGAATGGGTACTGGATTTTATCAAATGCTTTTTCTGCATCTATTGAAATTATCATGTGATTTTTGTCCTTCCTTTTGTTTATGTGGTGAATCACATTGATTGATTTGCGAATATTGAACCAGCCTTGCCTCTCCAGAATAAATCCCACTTGATCATGGTGTATGATTTTTTTCATATATTGCTGGAACCATTTGGCTAATATTTTGTTGAGAATTTTAGCGTCTAAATTCATCAGGGATATTGATTTTCTTTCTTTGTGTTGTCTTTGCCCAGTTTCGGGATCAGAATTATGCTCGCCTCATAAAAGGAGTTTGGAAGTCTTCCTTCCTGTTGAATTTTTTGAAATAGCTTGAGGAGGATAGGAGTTAGTTCTTTTTTGAATTTTTGGTAGAATTCACTTGTGAAGCCATCAGGCCCAGGACTTTTCTTTTTTGGGAGTTTTTTGATAACTGTTTCGATCTCATTTGTTGTAATTGGTCTGTGTAGGTGTTCTGATTTTTCCAAATTCATTTTTGGAAGATTATATGATTCAAGAAATTTGTCCATTTCACCTAGGTTGGCATAGCATTCTTCATAGTATTTTCTTACAATACTTTGTATTGTGTCAGTTGTTATTTCTCCACTGTCCTTTCTAATTTTATTTATTTGAGTCCTCTCTCTTTTTTTCTTGGTGAGTCTAGTTAAAGGTTCATCAATCTTATTTACCTTTTGAAAGAACCAGCTTCTGGTTTCTTTGATCCTCTGTATTGTTTCCTTAGCCTCTATTCATTTATTTCTGCTCTGATCTTTATTATTTCCTTCCTTCTATTTGTCCTGGGCTTTATTTGCTGTTGTTTTTCTAGTTCTTTTAGATGCAGGGTCAGGTTGCTTATTTGAGCTTTTTCTAGCTTCTTATGATATGCCTATAGTGCAATGAATTTCCCTCTCAGTACTGCTTTTGCTGTGTCCCATAAATTTTGAGTTGATGTGTGCTCATTATCATTCATTTCTATAAACTTTTTTATTTCTTCATTGATCTCATTGTTAATCCATTCATTATTTAATAGCATGCTATTTAGTTTCCAAGTGTTTGAGTATTTTTCAGTTTTTTTTTTTTTTGAGGTTAATTTCTAGTTTCATGCCATTGTGATCAGAGAAAATGCTTGATATGATTTCAATCTTAAATTTCTTGAGACCATTTTTGTGTCCTAACATGGGGTCTATCCTAGAAAACGTACCATGAGCGATTGAGAAGAATGTATATTCTACTGCTTTAGGGTGAAAAGTTCTGAAGATATCTATTAAATCGAGTTGATCTAGTATATCCTGTAAGTCTGCTGTTTCTTTATTAATTTTTTTTCTTGAGGATCTATCCAGTGTTTTAGTGGGATGTTGAAATCCCCTACTATTATAGTATTGCTGTTAATCTTGCCCTTTATATCTATCAAAGTCTGCTTTATGTATGTCGGGGCTTTTATATTTGGTGCATAGATATTTATAATAGTTATATCTTCCTGTTGAATTGTTCCCTTTATCATTATATAGTGTCCTTCTTTATCTCTTACTACAGCCTTTGTTTTAAAGTCCATTTTATCAAATATAAGTATTGCTACCCCGGCTTTTCTTTTATTTCTATTTGCATGAACTATTTTTTTCCATCCTTTTACCTTCAGTCTATGTGCATCTTTTGTTTTAAGGTGTGTCTCTTGTAGACAGCATATGTATGGGGTCCTGTTTCTTTATCCACGCATCTACCCTATGTCTTTTGATTGGATCATTTAATCCATTTACATTTAAGGTTATTATTGCTATGTAGTTGTTTATTGCCATTTTATTCTTTAAAGCTGTATTCCTTCTTTTGCTATATTCTTTCCCCCCTTTGAACTGTTCATGACAGGCCCCTTAGCATCTCTTGCAGAATTGGTTTGGTTTTAATTAATTCCTTGAGGGTTTTATAGTCTGGGAAGCTCTTTATTTCTCCTTCAATTATAAACGTTAGCCTTGCTGGATAGAGTAGTCTTGGTTGTAGGTTCTTGTTCTGCATTACTTTGAATATATATTGCCATTCCCTTCTAGCTACAAGTGTTTCTTTTGAGAATTCAGATCTCATCCTTATGGGGGCTCCTTTGTAGGTTATAGCCTTTGTTTTCTCTAGCAGCTTTTAAAATTTTCTCTTTATCCCTTAGCTTTGGTAGTTTAACTATGATGTGTCTTGGTGTCGATTTCTTTGGGTTTCTCTTTAATGGAGTTCTCTGTGCTTCTTGAATGTGTAAAATGTTTTCCAGCCTTAATTTAGGGAAGTTTTCTGCTATGATTTGATTGAACAAAGTTTCTATTTCTTGTTCTCTCTCCTCTTCTTCAGGAAACCCTATGATGCGGATGTTATTTCTCTTCATGTTGTCACAGAGCCCCCTTAGAGTTTTCTCAAATTTTTTGAGTCTCTTTTCTTTTTTCTGCTCTGCTTATATGCCTTTGTTTACTGTTTCCTCCAGCTCACTGATGCGATCCTCACCATTATCCATCCTGCTTTTATTTCCTTCCATTGTGGTCTTCAGTTCTGATACTGTATTTGTCATTTCTGTCTGATTCTTTTTTATTATTTCAATTTCCTTTTTTATACTTGTCATCTCTTTATTTAGGTGTTTGTAATGACTATCCGTTGTTGCTCTAATCTCTTAGAACATTCTAATTATCATTATTTTAAATTTTGCATCTGGTAATTTGGTTATATCTGGTTCATTCAGGTCCTTCTCTGGGGATTTCTCTTGATTCATTTGGTTTGCATTTCTCTGCCTGCCCATTTTGTCTGTGTATAAGAAGGGTGTGGCCACTGGAGTCCAATGGGTGTTGCCTTTGTCTTCTCTAGGTGTGGTCTCTCTGCAGGCCCACTACCCCCTCTGCCACTGCCTAGGGCGGTTTAGTATTGGCGTTTCCAGCACTGGCCCACTGCGGCTGTTGCTGATATTTCTGCCTCTCCTCCATGGGTGGGGTTGTGTTCTGGTGCCCGGCTCTACAAGCCTCAGCCTTCCTGGGCCTTCGCCTCACCCCCACAGGTTGGGTTGCACACTTCACTCAGGGCACAAGCCTCAGCACCAAGGGTAGAGGTGAGCACCTTTGCTCAGCTGCGGACCCAGCGTGTTCCCGGGCTTCTGCCCAGCACCCGCCGTCAGAGCCTGCTTGCCACAGTTTTTTGTGTTGGATGGGACTGCTGGCATGCACTCAGCTATGAGCCTCTGCCTGTCCGGAGCTTTAGCCCCACTCCCAAGGCCAGGGCCTGCCTGTGCAGGATCGCAACTCGTGGTTTCTCAGGAGGGTGGGGCTGCTGGTGTGCGCTCAGCCACAAGCCTCCACCTGTCCCTGGTCCTAGCCCTCCCCCGTGTTCAGGGCCGGCTTGCTCAGGGTCCAGGGTCGCAGAGCAGATCTCTACCCATTCCTGGCCTTCCGCTTTTCCCCCCCAGGTGGGGCTGCAGGCGGGCCCGCAGCTGCCGGACCACTTTTGCGTTTCAGCATCCCGCCGCCACCGTCCCTCCAGCAAGC
Source organism: Rhynchonycteris naso (assembly GCA_037038555.1). Taxonomy (NCBI): domain Eukaryota; kingdom Metazoa; phylum Chordata; class Mammalia; order Chiroptera; family Emballonuridae; genus Rhynchonycteris; species Rhynchonycteris naso. The sequence continues at coordinate 47,098,851 of CM073004.1, read as the reverse complement.
CCTCAGCAATGTGGGTAGGGGCCCTGCAGCTCAGACCCTAACACTCCATACTGTAGTCCTGGAAGCTCCCTTCGTCTCAGCAGCTCTGCTCTAAGTGTCGCAGGAGAGCTTGTTTGGCTGGTGTCCTGTCTCCCATTGCTGGTATTGCTAGTTCCAGGGAAAATATTCGTTTTTGATTAGGGAAGTGACTCAGCCCAGGGGTTAGGGTGGCTGTCCCTCAGAGTGTTTCTCCCTGTGCCTTCCAGTCCACACACTCTTCCCGCTGCTCTGGTCCTCTCCTCTGTCCCCGTTCCCCGGAGCCCCGGGTGAGTGGTTGTGAGAGAGGTTTTCTGTGCTGTCCCTTTAAGAAGAATCTTGGGTCTGAGAAAACTGTCTCTTTCTCACTTGTTTCACAGGTCAGTACTGTCCACATGCCTCTTCTAGGTTCTGGGGCTGCAGGCTGGGGCTTTGTTCCTGGGACCCAGGTCCCTCCCTCTCCGCCAAACTCTCCTCCAGCCACGCGGGTCTCTCCGAGCTGCCATTCGCTCTGGGGAGCTGGGCAGCCCTCTTCGCGTTTTCGCTTTTCCTACCAGTCTCAATGTGGCTTCTTCAGTGTTCCTTGGTTGAAGAGTCCATTTAGTTTAGTTCAAAGTTGGTTTATCCAGATGATGGTTCTTAAAATTAAGTTATAATCCACTTTGGTTCTGGGAGTTGGAAGTTGCTACATCCGGCTACTCCATCGCCATCTTGCCGTCCCTAATTTATTTTTCTTCAAGATTATTGTATTCACTATGTGATGACTTTAAGCATATGGAAATATTTGAAATATTTAGATGTTGAAGGGTATTGCTTCCCTCTGTTGTATAATAATTCCCCTTTTCTCATCTTGTTTTCCTTAATATGTAAGTTTCACCAATGGCGTAAGGTAACGTATTTGGCAAATACTAACTTGTACTAAAGCCTAACACAGCCCATGCACCTCAGAGATGAGAGTTGAAGGGCAATTACTGGAATTGTGCTAGTCAGTTTCAATTCTGTGTTTTCTTTTTCCAGGTTTCCTGAAATGCAGTTTTTCCAACAAGAAAATGTGAGAAAAATCCTTACAGATGTTCTTTTCTGTTATGCTAGAGAAAACGAGCAGTTGCTTTATAAACAGGTAATGAAAATATCGTACAGGTGGTATCCATTGACTCAAAATTTTCTATACAGCTTGACAAATGATAGAGCAATAATGCAGCCTTTATTGCATCCAAAGTTGTATCGTAATAGGAAAGCTGTCAAGAGAGCTGCTCTCACTGAGACATGTATGCTTCTTTCTCAACATCAGACATTTCACCAAGTTGTCTTCTACACGGTATTCAATCTTTTCTTTCAACTTTTGGAAGTTTGTTTATAAACAACATCTTTGAAACCAGTCTAGTAATAGAACTTTTCAGAGTGATATGTATAATTATTGTTTCTGAGTATAGCATTTATAAGTATGTGACATGTTATGTAAAAAATAAAATATCCTTTGATTCTTGAAAACTTAACAGTAATATAACTTCAGGAAGTTTCTTTAAATGTTTTGAAATTTATGTGATATTCTTTGTCATCCTGATATTTGATTTGTCCCATTACTAAAGCAAAGAAGATTGTTTGATTATTTTTATTGAAATGTAAATTATACTTAGTACATAAAGAAGTATCTATTTTTTTGTTTTTTGTTTTTGGTTTTTTTTTTGTATTTTTGTATTTTTTTGAAGTGAGAAGCGGGGAGGCAGACGGACAGACTCCCGCATGTGCTTGACCAGGATCCACTCCTCATGCCCACCAGGGGACGATGCTGTGCCCATCTGGGCCATTGTTCTGTTGCAACCAGAGCCATTGCTAGAGCCTGAGGCAGAGGCCATGGAGCCATTCTCAGCACCCAGGCCAACTTTGCTCCAGTGGAGTCTTGACTGCAGGAGAGGAAGTGAGAAATAGAGAGAAAGGAGACGGGGGAAGGGGGAGAAGCAGATGGGCGACTCTGATATGTGCTCTGGCTGGGAATTGAACCCGGGACTTCCATACACCAGGCCAATGCTCTACCACTGAGCCAGCCGGTCAGGGCAGAAGTATCTAGTTTTCTTCTTTTTTTTTTCTATTACAGAGACAGAGAGAGGGATAGATAGGGACAGACAGACTGAGAGGGAGAGAGATGAGAAGCATCAGTTTTTCGTTGTGGCACTTTAGTTGTTCATTGATTGCTTTCTTATATATACCTTGACTATAGGGCTATAGCAGACCGAGTAACCCCTTGCTTAAGCCAGCGACCTTGGGTCCAAGCTGGTGAGCTTAGCTCAAACCAGATGAACCTGTGCTCAATATGGCGACCTCAGGGTCTCGAACCTGGGTCCTCCGCATCTCAGTCTGGCACCCTATCCACTGCGCCACCACCTGGTCAGGGAACTCTAGTTTTTTCTTGAACTTTTGGTGCTCTAATAAAAATACATGAAGTTGAATATTTTTCTGTATTTCACAAAATGCAAAAAAAAATGCATATTAAGGGGAAATTCAAACTAAATTAATAAATTTTATAACAATCAAAAGTTATGCCATATGTCTAATTGAGAACCACCTTATTTTAGTGTAATATAACAGGAAATACCCATAATGGTGAGAGCAATGTATTTACTTTGAAATAAACGTGATCAGTTTAAAGATAATGAACCAAGTCATATTCCAATTGTTTTAAATGATACATTGAAATGATACATTGGTTATTATATACAGAGGATACCCAAGAGAACTAATTTTATCTTAGTTTTTTGTTTTTTGTGGGGTTTTTTTGGTATTTTTCTGAAGTGAGAAACAGGGAGGCAGAGAAACAGTCTCACATGCGCCCGACCAGGATCCACCCGTCATACCCACTAGGGGATGATGCTCTGCCCATCTGGGGCATTACTCCATTGCAACTGGAGCCATCCTCAGCACCCAGGCCAACTTTGCTTCAGTGGAGCCTTGCATGCAAAAGGGGAAGAGAGAGATAGAGAGAAAGGAGAGGGGGAAGGGTAAAGAAGCAGATGGGTGCCTCTCCTGTGTGCCCTGGCCAGGAATCAAACCCGAGACTTCCACATGCTGGGCCGATGCTCTACCACTGAGCCAAGTGGCCAGGGCCTCTATCTTAGTTTTGATACTAGTTATATGTCTTTGTATTAGTTACCTGGAAATTCCATGTAATTCCATGAATTACAATCAATTATATAAATTACTGCTTAGAATGAGAAATGGAAAAAATATATCCCATTAATAATGCCAACCAAAACTATAAAATACCTAGAAATAAGTTTAGCAACATAGGCACAAAAGCTATATGAAGAAAACTGTAAATGTTATTGAAGTATGTAAAGCCAGACTTGAAAGAACGGAAAGTGATAACATGTTTTTAGATGAGAAGACAAATAAAAATATTACTTCTTACCAGATTAATGTATAAATGTATTATCATTAAAGTGACAGTTGAAATGAGAAATGTGATTTTCTTTTTATTATTGTGTGGGAGTCTGGGAGGCAGAGAAACGGACTCCCTCTATTGCCTTTACTGGGATCCATCCAGCAAGCCCTCTATGGGGCAATGCTCAGCCCATCTGGGGCTTGCTCCATTGCTCAGCAACCAAGCTATTTTAGCACCTGAGGTGAGGCTTTGGAGTCATCCTTAGTGCCTGGTGGCCAACTTGCTTGAGCCATTCTCGCTATGGCTTTGGGAGGATAGAAGGAGAGAAAGAAAGAAAGAGAGAGAGAGAAGGAGGTGAAGGAGAGGTAGAGAAGCATATGGTTGCTTCTCCTGTGTGCCCTTAACAGGAATCGAACCTGGGATTTCCACATGCTGGGCCAATGCTCTACCACTGAGCCAACTGACCAGAGCCAGAAATGTGATTTTTAAAAACTGAATACATTTATTTTAAATTTAGTGCCATTAAGCTTTATAGTAATTCTAATGATATAGCTTAGTTGATTAAAAGCACTGGGTCCAGATGCAGATCCCTTTATTTGGACTCAGATTCACCATTTACTAGCTACATAGGCAATTTATTTACTTAACTTTTATTTTTTTAAGTGAGAGGAGGGGAGATAGTTAGACAAAATTCCTCCCACATGTGCCTCAACAGGGATCCACATAGCAACCCGACTGGGGCCAATGCTTGAATCAGCTGAGCTATCCTTAGTGCCTGAGTCTGATAATTGGACTAGCTGAGTCACTGGCTGTGAGAGGAGACGAGAGAAAAGGAGAGGAGGAAGAAGAGAGAAGCAGATGATCACTTCTCATGTGTAACCAGACCAGGGAGCAAACCCAAGAGTCTGCATATCGGGCCCATGCTATATTATCTACTGAGCCAACCTGCCAGTGCCTTACTTAACTTTTCTAATTCTTAGTTTCCTTATTTGTAAGACTAGGGGAATAATAGTTTGTGGAGTTAAAAACATATAGTTCTAACTAAGGGTTCATGTTGGTAGTTGTGGTGGTTATTATAATCATCATTAAATATGTTGGAGTTGCTACAGAATTTAGGAGGAAAAAAGAATGTCAAAGGGAGATACAATAACTTCTATAAATGTGTTGTTATCAAACCAATGTGACAGTAGTATGAGAATGACAAGTAGATCAGTGGAAAAGCTAAGAACAGGTTCAGTTATGTATGAGGTCTTCGTGTGATACGATAGGACATTTTTATTGACTTGCACTATTTGGCATTCCATTTAGAAAAGAAGATTAAATGATACCTTTATTGGAGAATAAACTCCTGATGGAGTAAAGATATAAATTTAAAAACATAATTACATAAATATACAAGAAAACATTTAGGAGAATTTTTTATAATCTCAGGATAGGATAGACCTTTCCAAGCAAGATATCTGAAAGTCATATGCAAAGTCCCTACACCAGAAACAAAGAAACCAAAAAAAAAAGAGACTGGGAGAAATTAAATCTCTATCAGTATAGGGTTTTTGAGAAGCAAATAACAGAAAATCCCATTCAGAATGACTTAAACTCTGTCTGGGCACAATTGTTCTGCAGCGTTAGGTAGTTCCGTAGCTCAGTCTTCATCAGTGACCCAGGTTTCTGTCTTCCTGTTCTCCTCTCCTCACTGTGTTGGCTTTTATCATCAAGTGTATCTCCTCATGGTCTCCTCTCCTCTCTCAAATACTTGAAAATACTTCACAGTAAAAGATTTGATAGCAAACCAAGTCAGAACATAATTATCTCAGGTTATACATTTGTTTCCCTGTTTGCTTTAGAGAAAAAGAAAACTAAATTAGGGAAGTTTTAAAATAATGGAAACGGGTTATGCTGACAAGGAACAGAAACATAACTTCACACACCATCATTTGTGATGCATGTGGCCCACTGCATTTTTAAGGAAGATTAAAGAGGAATGTGGAAGATCAGATTCTTGATAATTTAGACAATGTCTGTCAATGATTGAATAAGAAAGTATTAACTTACTCATAGGTATCAGTTAATAAGATTTAATTACTCCCTGTACATGTTTAAAATCCTATAGATTCTTTACACAGAAATAATACCTTGCTTTAGGAGAACTGAATATTTAGCCAGATCAAATTTAAGAAAAAACCTTGAGTTTCATCACAAGCTGTTAAAGCTATTATTTTGAACTAGGTGACACCCCGTTTAACATCGACCATATTGTTAATAGTTATGGGATTTTATTGAATTAATGAGACTGTTATCATGTAGTAGAATGTCTTGCTGAGTTAATTGAAACTGCAGAGATTATATAAATGGTATTAATGAACTTTGACTGCCTGATGCCTCAGTTTTAATAAAGACTGCTTGGTGGGCTAAATGAACACAAGCAGATAAAAGAACAGGTTCAATTTTGTGAGCCTACAGGCTGTTGATGAAGAAAACTTCGTTACCTTTATTTTCAAATGGCATGAGTTTGGAGTGCAGTGACTACTAACGATCCAGCAGGGATAAAGGCTTTCAGCAAGCAGAAATGCTGACAATGTAGATGGAAACAAAATACACATTTCGGGAACTAGAAGTATACTGACAATACATTATTTTTTATTATGCTTTGTCAAATTTATAGCATATTGAATTTATGATCATTCTGTCTAGATAGTTCTCTTTTGTTTTAAAGATGTCTGTATACTTGCCACTTGTATTTATTTTGCAAGTTTTACTAGTCTAGAGTTGAGGGTACAACCAACAATCTCTTTCAAGTTTATTTAAGAAAATATCCCCAGTTTAGTTGAAGTACAACACTCAGTTTGTAAAAGGTTATCTTAAATGGTATTTAAGGAACTCTTAATTTCAGTTATATAAAGAGCACCCTATTTATTGATGTGAAATATTGAATTATGATTTACTGTTATTTTCCATTTTTTATATTGTAGTTCAGCTTTTACCAATGAGTTGTTGTGTTAAGTGCTAAATATTTCATTTATTCAGTCACTGTGTAGTGGGCAGCCTATAATGGGAGCAAGGTGTGTGTATATGTGTGCGCACATACATATTATCACAGTTTATAATTGTATAGACACTTGTGTGTCATTTTATTATTGTATGTCTTGTTCTCTAGAGCACAAACTTCATAATGTTTAGGAGCTAACCCACTTCATTCACTTTTGTGTTCTAAGCGCATCTTAGGTAGTTCAGAATTTTTAAATAAATGAAGATGAACAATGCTTGAACAAATAGAGATGGAGAGAGTAGTGTCACAGAAACTAGAGAGAAGAGAACATTTAGAGAAGGTAGGAAGATGCATTTAAACAAGAAATCTTTCTTATTTAATTAGCCATAATTAGTTAGAGAATACACTTAGGAGAAAAGACTCATTTAGAATCACCACCACCATCACCAACAGTGATAAAAAGCTAGTAACAAACCCAATAAAAACTGTGCAGTTTTACAAATTTTTGGATTGGAAAATTCGTTATTCTAAAAATATCTATTTTCTTCAAGTTAATTTTAATGCAATGCCAATAAAAATTGCAGTATTTTGTTTAGCACTTTATGTACTGAAATTCCCTTGGATGAAAACTTAAGTTAGAAGAGGCAAGATAATTTTGAGAAAAAGGATAGAGAATATAGAGGAATATTCCTCACCTGTGGTGGCGCAGTGGATTAAGCATCGACCTGAAACACTGAGGTTGCTGGTTCAAATCTGTGTGCATCGTCAGTGTTTGCGCCCAAAGTCAAGTCTTCTTCCATCACCATGTATTTATCACCTTTTACTTTACCACCCCAACCTGCCTTCCCTCATGAAATAAGCCAGACAGAAAAAGTCAAGAACTGTATGACTGCACTCATTATGAGGGATATAAAACTGAAAGCAACAAATGAACAAATAGGAAAAACAAAAACTAACAGACACAGACAAGATTAAAAAAGACTACAAATATAAGTGTGGGTTTGTGAGATGGTGATTTTTATGCTTGAAAGTGAGGGGATTCTTTGAAGGGCAGCTTACTGTATATATCAGAGACTTCAACAATGTCTTTAATCATTTATACAGAAATTCTGCATCGAGATACTTTGTCCCGAAGAAACCATTTATAAATAGGCATAAAATAAAATAAAATAAAATTGCCACAGGTTATCTATCAGGTTTTAATTTCTCCTTTCTTTCTTTTGCTTTTTGGTTTTTCCTTCTTTCTTTCCTCCCTTCTCCCCTCCCTCCTCCTTTTCCTTTCCCTCTTTTCTCTCACTTTCCTATCTTCATCCTTTCCTCTTCTTTTTTATTTGTTTCTTATATGTAGTTTTCTACAAGTAGCTATTACTTAATAATTAAAATTATGGTATTTAGGTTTTGGAATAACTTGAAATATTTTCCAGAAGAATAAAGCCCTCATGATGATTTTTAAGGCATAATTAGCACATTTTTTCTGGGTCTCTACCACGTTCTTCTAAAGGATAGTCTTCTCAAGATTTGTTTAGTAAGAACATTGTTACCTAAAAAGATTGATGTATGCTAATTTGTCCTAAATCACAAATAAGTTGTCAATGGAGCATAAATTATTATTTAAAAATGTCAAGTTCTTCTAATTCAAGTCTAGGGATAATTTACAGTTATCTATGATAGAGTTTACTTTCATATTATTTAGTAATAACAGCTAGGTTCCTAAGAAAAGCACAGTTCTACTAGACTGCAGAAGGCTGTGTTACTATCCTTCTCTCACAGATAGCCACCTATAATTTCACCAGCAAAAACTTTTTTCTCTCAACTTGCATATTTTATATTTCTTAATTTTCTATAAAAGCTGTATTTTGTCTTATCTTTTAATAAAAGAAATCATCCATAGTTATTGAGCAAAAGGAAAATGGTAGTGTACTCACTTTTGGAGGCAAAACAAAGTGTGCAATCCATCTTTAACTTGCTAAAATATATGTTTTTGTTGCTTAAAAGGAAAAAAATCTCAATTAACGAGGCAGGGCAATAATGGGTAATACCTTATTTCCCCACAATTATGAATAAAAACTGGATTTTTATAATACCCTTTTAAAGACAACTTAGTAGCTAATACATCTTTTTGTGTCTATTCATATAATTTATATGATTCGTATGAATTTATGTAATTCATAGGTGAACACCAATATAAGAAAAAACGATATTGATAAAATCACTAAATAAATTGGAAAGTAACCTTTATAGTTGAAATTAGACAGAAAAAAATTTATGCAGTTTTAGATTTAACAAGTTGAAAATCATAATTTAAATACTTTGTTTTTCATTTTACCTGCTAAAGGTTGTTTCTTTTAGTGCCAACATTTCCAGCTAGCTGACTTCAGCTCTTCCTGAATCTACAGACATCCTAATTTTGAGCCATTATATAATGAAAACATTGGATATAATTTCCTTAGGTCTACAGTTTGTAGTTGCCCTTCTTGCTGCAGATATTTACACTGTAGCTCATGATTATAATTTGCATAAATGAAATTCATATTTATGAGTACAGATCTTGAAGCAACTGACAGGTGCAAGGTTGTCTACCATGCCAATTTATTGTTTGTTGTGTCATTTAAAAGAGAACTCACTCTCCATGTTTTAAAGCAGAATACGTGCTGTGGTTGAATTGGAACCAAAATCTCAAAGTAAATAAAATCTCATCTCATAGCTTTTCATTTTTATGCTTTTCTATATAATTATGGAAATGTTGGCGGCAGGGACCATTGAAGAAGCGTTTAACTGGGCTTATTCTGTTCACTAGTGGACTCTACATATCTACCCGTTTTATTTCTCAGGGCATGCATGAGCTGTTAGCTCCTATAGTGTTTATCCTCCACTGTGACCACCAAGCTTTTCTTCATGCCAGTGAGTCTGCAGAACCAAGGCAAGTTTTTCTATAAGCTCCTTCTGTTTTTCTTAAGCCCTGGTGTAATCTTGTTTGTCTTAAAAGTTTTTAAATTGAAGGTACTTTTATAAATTGTAAACATTTGGTTGTATTTCCTGTGGCTGATTGTTATTTCTCCTTCATTGTCGTAATCCCAGTTCAACTATGGGCAAGTCTGGAAACATAAAAATTTTTGAAAATTTTAAATCTGTACTAAAGAAAGACAAAATTAATAGATCAAGAAGAAATTTTTGTTGTAATGGCGAAGTGCTAAAGATTGATAGTGTCCATATATACTGTCTTCTAATGACTCATTATTTTACTGAAAGCTGTGTGAGAACCTTATCTGTGAGATGCATTCTCCAGGTGTGACTTGGTTCAGTACATAAGAGAACAGGACCACAAAAAACTCCAGTCTATCACTAAACAAAAAGACTTCTTATGTTCTTTACATAAGTTAATTTATTCTCTCCGGCAAATAATTTTGGTAATTGAATTTAACTTAAGCTAACTGTTAGAATTTATTTTCTAGATACCCTAACTAACTGCTGAGACAGAGAGGCAGTCAGGAAACATCTTGGGAATAGAGGACTGTAGGATTATAGAGCTTTTCGGAGTATTCCACAGGCTAGTCCATTTGTATGCAGAAAAGAGAAAATAAACACATAGTATCTTTATTAATCAATTGTAGCCATCCATTTTGCTGAACATATATTAGGGCCTTTGTTAAATTAACTTTTGTTTGTTATATTATACATTAGTATCTTCTAGTTCCTTTTGAGTTTTTTAAATCATATTGAGTTTCCTAGATCCAACGGTAGTAACCATATCTTAATTGCCTTTGTTCAGTTATTCTAAGGAATGATATAGATGGAGTTAGTATTGGGATCCTGTTTTCATGTCAGTTTTACCTTTTTGAAAACATGTATGTGGAATAGATGTTACAAGAAAGTATAGATGATTGAGAGTAACTTTTAAATGAGTTGAACATGCTGCTTTAGCTGTTCCAATCCGCTAAAATGTAAAAGAAGCACTAAAATATATTTGAAAGAGGTACTGTTACTGATTAATTGATGTTAAAGTATATTGAAAATAGAAGCCATTAAAAGAAAATAAATTAAAGGTTTGATATAGTATATTTGACCAGTAGCTGTATATTGTTTTGCTTTGTTTTGGACAAGAAGCAGTAGATTTTGCAGTAATCAATTTATTCTAGAGCAGGCAAATTCAAGGAATATGCTGTCATATTTGTATTTTTTATTTGGAATAATTAAATAGTTACTTCATGTGGTACAGAAAAGGCAGCTAATTTGTTTTTTATATTTATGGAAAGAGTAAATAAAAAAGGATAATGTTCTTCATTTGCTAATTATATGAAAATTGGCTTATAAGTATAGACTAAGCTAACCTCTGCATCTCCTTCCATTCAAAATTACACACTTTGATTGCATGTATTGCTTTTTTAAGTGAGGAAATGAAAACTCTCTTGAACCCTGAGTATCTGGAACATGATGCCTTGTAAGTACAAACACTTTCTGTTGTTTTTATTTTTCTATACCATATCTATTTTAATGAAGGTTTAACAGCAATTATTTTCTAAATTTTAGTGCGATGTTCTCACAACTTATGGAAACCGCTGAACCTTGGTTTTCTACTTTTGAGCATGACGGTCAGAAGGTAAGTCATTATTTCAGATCTTTTCAATATGTTTAAAGGGACAAATAATTTCAGTAAGTAACAACATAGACTCAGAAAATAGAAGCCATTATTATTACTATAAGAAATTTAACAATCCCTGTGGAATAAGATTGAACTGGGATCTAACCCACATCTATAATAATATTGGCAGATGTATATACAAGGGTAATATAAAAAATTTTGTATAAATAAATGGAAAACTTTTTATACATGTGTGTAATTTCCATGCATTATAACTTCTTAAAAATTATTATAAATTTTTTAAAAATACATTTATCTACTTGTTCTGTTGCTATCCTATTGAGTTAATAGATACATTAACTGACATGCATAAACTTTGTAACAAATATGTTTTTCTTTTACTAGTGCATCTCTATTGAATTTACACATTGAGCATTAAAACCATTTTTTACTCTCTTATCCTTATTTTTAATTATAATTTTTATTGTGATTAACATATCATAAGATTCATCTTTTTAAAGTGTACCTTTCAGGGATTTTAGTATATTCGCAAGCTTGTGCAAATATTCTCACATCTAATTCCCAAACATTTTCATCACCCCAAAAGGAAATCCCACACCCAATAACAGTCACTTTCTACCTTCTCCCAAGAGCTTCTGCTATTATTAATCTTGTATTTCTACTTGTCTGTTCTGGATATTTCATATATGTGGAATTATGCAATATGTGGCCTTGTGACTGACTCGTTTCATTTAGCATAATGTTTCCAGTGGTCATTCAAGTTGTAGCATACATCATTACTTGGTTCCTTTTCATGGCTGAATAATATTTCATTGTGTGGATATACCACATTTTGTTTACCCATAAATAAATTGATGGGCATTTATTTGGGTTCATTTTACTTTTTGCTCACTATAAACAGTATGAACAAACTTTTGTGTGAACATATGTTTTTAGTTATTTTGGCCTATCTAGGAGTGAAATTTAATTATCTGTCACTTTAAATAAACATATATACTAAGAGATCACTATGATATTTTCATTTTAATTATGCAATATTGGAAAAATTGTAGATTATTCTGGCAAGCAAAATCAAGAGTTTTGGGCATATTACTTTCTATATGATTAATTTATTTTATATTGTTATAATTGATTGCATTCTGGTTAGAAACCGTGTATTACTCAGTCACTTCATTCCGTCTCTTAGAAAATGAAATGGATAACTAATGCTTTTCATGCCTTTTGTCTGGGTCAGGGCAAACTACTGTTGCAAGCCAATTTAGCCTGCCATCTGTTTTTGTATAGCTTGTGACTTAAAATGGCTTTTTCATTATTAAATGGTTGAAAAAATATGAAAAGAAGAACATTTTGTGGCATATGACAATAATATGGAATTCAATTTCCATGCCCATTAAAGAAGTTTTATTGGGCTACAGCCATGCATGTTTGTTTACTTCCTGTCTGTGGCTGCTTCCTCATTACCACAGTAGAGTCGAATAGTTGCAACACAGACAGGATGACCTGTCCAGCCTAAAATATTTACTGTCTGGCTCTTTACAGAGAAAGTCTTTACAGAGAAAGTTTGCCAACCCCTAGCCTAGGTGATAAAGTCTTCCTTCAGCAGTAGACAAACATGCTACCTTCTGTGAGGGTTATTAGAGTAGAAACTTGCTGTCACTATATGTGATGAAAATACATATGCTTTGGAACTTTCTTTATATTTTTTGGCAAGTGATTTGATGAAGTCATAGACTTAAGTGAACATCAAAATTTTAAGCAGAGAGTATTTGAATACATTTAAAATAGGCATCATGATTATTTTATGCAGTGGTCATTTTGTATCTTATCATTGATCCAGTGTATCTCAGAAAAAGAGTGATAAAAGCGTGGGGGTTACTATTTTTCAGTTTTACCACCTCATGTTGACATCGCTGAGTCAGGTTCATGAAAATGGCTGAGATTATACCAAGTCATCCATGCATTTTATCAAGGAATACATGGATGCTTTGACTTCCGAACGTTTATATTAATTACTTGCATATATCAATGAATAAAATATTTCTAAAAAGCATGTCTTGTGAATCCTATTTTCATTCTCCCCATTTTACTTTATTTTTGATTCTCTCAGCTTTTTAAAAAGAATATTTTAAGACTTTATTCATTTAAGAGAGGAAATATAGATAGATAAAGAAAGAGAGAGAGAGAAGGGGAGGAGGAGCAGGAAGCATCAACTCCCATATGTGCCTTGACCAGGCAAGCCCAGGGTTTTGAACCGGCAACCTCAGCGTTCCAGGTCAACATTAAAGCACCACCACAGGTCAGGCCTCTCTCACATTTTTTAAAAAAAGTTTGAGAAATTAATGTATCACTCCTTTATTTAATTCTTCTAGTTTCCTTGAAAATTCAGTTATAACAAATGCTGCCTATTTCAGCAGACATACTATTCACAAGACTTTCTTGATGAAGAAAGCAGTACATTGGTTTATATAACTTTATTAAATCATTATCTTGTTGCATAACTGTAATAGTCTGTAGACTAGTTCTGCTCTGCAGAACACATTTAGTGCTTAATAAATGGTTAGAAAATGTTTCTAGTTTTGGTAGTTGTAGCTGTCCAATTTGATCATATGTGTTAAATGCAAATAGCATACTTTACTGTGATAAGAATTCCTGATGATAAGGAAGTATTTTACAATAATTCTAGCTTCCCTTTTGATTTACTGTTTAGCCCTTAAGTGATCTAGAGTTTCTTAAATGTAAGAAATTTTGTTATAACTGTTTTAAGCACAAGGGAAATCTTTTCAAACTATAGTTTATATAAGCCTTATAATTACACATGAGTCTATATTAAGCATTGGAAAATGGACTACATATGCTAATGATTTAATGACAACTCATTCTATTCAAACTAGAAATTGATTATATGATTTCATTAAGTTAAACAGTTTTAAACAGGTTAACTTAGGATCACTTCTCTCCAAAGCCAGAATTTGAATTATGTGTATTTGAAACCCTTAGAAAAAGACTAGGTACAGTGATCTCTTTTCTATATTGTGGTTGGAATCCCTGTCCATCTGAGCTTAGGGCCTCTGCCCCAGACTAGATGGTAAGCAGCTGCACAGGGCTCTCCAGTACAGGAAAAACAACATGACCAAAACACATAAAATGATAAATTGCCTGTTTTTAAAGGAAACTTGGCTTTAGAATAAATACTATCTTTTTTTTTTAAGACTTTATTCAATTTTCATAGAAGAGAGAGAGAGAGAGAAGAGAGGGAGAGAGAGAGATGGGGGAGGAGCAGGAAGCATCAACTCCCATATGTGCCTTGACCAGGCAAGCTCAGGGTTTTGAACCAGCGACCTCAGTGTTCCAGGTCAATGCTTCATCCCACTGCGCCACCATAGGTCAGGCCCTAAATACTATCTTTTTAATGCAAATAGTATCTTACAATTAACATGAATTCCAAAAGAAAGTTATTTCAATTTAATATCTGCAGGAAAAAATTTTAGCAAGAATTAAAAATTTTAAATAAGTATTTTTTCATTAAAAATTTAAATGAATTAAAATCTTTTTTTTAATTTGAAGATGATATTAGATATTATAAAAGTAAGATAAAAGGTGTCTTGGATATATTATTTTTATAATAAATGACCACACTGTAGAGATTTTCTTCTTTCTTGTTTATACACATTAATACAAACAATTATAAAAATTTATGTGGATTTACATCTTTCAGACCTAAAGACATGAGGGCAGACATGTAGGGAACACAAAGGACTGCTTTTCTTTTTAAGACTTGAAATGACCCTGGGAAGACAGATGGAGCCCCTTCCAGGCAATGTTTCCTTACACTAATGTGCTCCTCCTCCCCTCCTCCAGCCGGATTAGTCACTGCTCTTCTGTGGCATTCTAAATTATTTTCTCTGTGGTCTTCCCTTCCAGGCTGTGAGGGCAAGAGCTTTACCTTACTTCTGTGCCTCTGAATCTGGTCCAGTGATGAAAAGATAATGTTACTCTTAGCAGTGGTAAAGGTACTGCAGTCATAGAGAGGAAGACAGAGCAGAACCTGGCCCTTGAGCCACACCTTTAAATGTACTTGGGAGCTCCTTAGTGGAAACCCAGGGGTAGGGGATGTTTCAGATGAAAGAACGGCATCCTTGGGATCTCCGGAAGTGAGAATTGAGGCTCACTAATGAATGAAAGAAGGACTTGTACACCAGGCTAAAGAATTTGGGATGATTTACCCTGAGTGAAAATGATGGGAAGCTATTAAAATGTGTAGGGAGTGCAGTTTGGCATAATCTAATATCTCCTTCAGATAGATTACCAGGCGTTTGGAAGATAGATTTAAAGCCGATTAAATTAGGGGCAGCAAGACCGGTCAGAAGGAAATAAATAATTAGGGCCCTAACTCTAGTTGTTACCATAGAGCTGTGGAAGAGAAGACTGTTAAGAATCCCCTGAGTGGTTCTGAGGAGCTAAAATGGACAGAGTAGATGTTCTTAGTGGAGGATGGATTGAAGTACACAGGGGGAAAGGATGAGCATGTTTTTGAGCAGAAGATGATAAACTTAGTTGTGGGCCTGCTGACTTAGGCACCCTTTTGGAAATCTGAGATTCCTTGCCAAGATTTGAATGTATGAGAGACCCTCGAGAGACGTAGGTTATGAACTCGGATAGGGAAGCCTTTGGGAAAGGGTTTGGGTTGAAGCACTGTATATGACTAAGATCGCCCAGGGAATTGCATGTAAATGTAAAGTAGAGAATAAAACTAAGACCAGAACTGTGTGGAAAGGCAACATTTGTGATGGAGAAACAAGAATTTGAGTAGTGAAGTAGACTGAGGATGAGTAATAGGCAGACAATCAGAAGAGTGATGCCCTAAATCCTAATTTTGGAGAGAGGTAGAATTTGACATCAGAAGGAAGGTCCAACATAATGTATTTGAGGAAACTCACAGATTTGAGGAGGTAGTTGAAGTTTACATGAAGCATGACAAGGAGTCACAGATATAGATAGCATTCTTACTGTGAAACATGGGCAGAGATGTAGTTGGCCCCACATAAATAATTTTTTCTAATCAGCTATATTTTGGTCTGGAGAGTTTTTAAATCTGTTATACTTAGCTATTTAAATGATCAAAGGACAGTTAGAGCACATCTTATTTTCTACTGTTTTTTTTTTTATTTTTTGACTTTTTTTATAGTTGTGGGAGCTCAAATTAAAACAGTGTTTATTTGCTCTTTTTCAAATTTAAGTTTTATGCTACAGGAAATATGTTTTGATTAGCATATTACATTTAGGTACTGTGGCTAATTAGACAAACTGGTCATGGACAAGTAAGTAGACTAGTGGCCGTCACTGCCTCTAGCCAGAATTGTCTTAGAATACATAATGTCACAAGAGAAACTGGTCAGGGTAACACAGATAGGAAATATTTTAGAAGGCATTTCCTGGCCTTTAAGTTAGGAGCACAATCATCTGTGTGATGATCAGCATATGATTCCACATTATAAGTATTTGTCATAAGGTGATTTAAGTAGTTGTTGGTTCTTATTTAAACTCCCATCAATAAATATATTCAGGTATGATGTCCACATATTTATTAATTTCATACTGAAATATAATACATGCTTCATTTTTCCTGTTTTTAGGGGAAAGAAACACTGATGACTCCCATCCCTTTTGCTAGACCACAGGACTTAGGGCCAACAATTGCTATTGTTACTAAAGTCAACCAGATCCATGATCATCTCCTGAAGAAGCATGATATTGAGCTTTACATGCACTTGAACAGACTAGAAATTGCACCACAGATATATGGGTTGTAAGTATTAAAGTTTAAATTTCAGCTCTCCCTGATTATGGCTTATGATGATTTCTCTCTGTCTCAGCTCCACAGGAAAGAGCAAGAACTGTTCCAGCTCCACTTCATTTCATACGTCCTTTGTGTCCTATGTGCCAGGCTCTGTATTCATGGCTTTCACAATGATATTTCATCTAATACCCCCACCTGGCCTGTTAATTGAGTGTTACCCCTTTGTTACAGAGGGAGAAACTAAGGCCTACACGTATTAAACAGTGAAGCCATAATTCATATCCAAGCAGGATTGGCTTCATAATCTGCAGAGCTCAGTGCAGAATAAAAATGGACAACCTCTTTAAAAAACCAATATAGATTTCACTGTGGCCACAGCAAGTCATTAAACCTAGCATTTTAAAAAGTACAGGGTTACACAGGTCATGCCACATGGAGCCAGCCCGTCCTGAACACAATCTTATAAGATACCCATGTTCTTTTTATTTTATTGTATGGTCTTCTGTTCTACCCTCAGGAGTGCATTTTGAAAAGTAAGGTCAACGCCCCTCAGAATGAATATAATATATTAATCTTCAGCCACATGACGACGTTTGTAACACACTATAGCAGAAAATAAGAAGGCAGTTACTCCTTAGATGTGTGTGTGTGTGCGCGCATGTGTTTTCATTTGGTGGCTTATAAAGTGAGTAGGCAAATTAATAAGGTAATAGTTTTAATAAGTGAATTGTGTAGTATTGCAAACAACAAAAGGACCCTTTATATTGAAACAATAGCACATTCATATCTATGAATTTCTAGGCAATTTCACGATAGATATTTGCTGTAAATTCCATCTCTCAATTAGGTAGAATGTGGAAAATTGAAAAGATATCATTGAAATGTACACAGTAGATGCTCAGTATATTTTAATTCATCATTTGAATTACAGAAAATCTTGAACAAGCTAAAGGTTTAGGACCAATTTAGTCCAAAGTAAAGAATATCAGTGTGAGTGTTTTTCTATGTACTCATTTTACCTGGATTCTTTCATTAACAGTCTTTCTTCTCTGGGACTCCTAAATTGAAACTGAAGACGTCTGCTTTCCTGTTTTTAATGATGCTTTGTATCTTGAAATATGGGAATAAGTACCCATGATCTTGAATAATGCTATCATTTTATATGTGTAAGGGCTTCATCTCCTGGATAATAGTAACTGATTTTTCTGTTAGGAAATGTCAAGTCAACTTACTGTTAGGTTAAACAAACTTATTTTGAAATTCAATGTTCACTTCTTTCTAAGTGATATTATTATAAATAATATTTCCTAAAAATTATTTATACTGAGTTTTTCATTAACCTTATAAAATATTACTCCTGTTTCAGTTAGAATGAAGTTTCCCTTGCTTTAATTTAAATAATTAACATCTTGAATCGTCTTTTGTTTTTTAATTATTGATGAATATCAGACTTTTTGAAAATTAAGTTCTGTAGAGGCCTATCAGTGCACACTGACAAATTTCCAAAGTAGAACATTGACTGTATCATTTCCAGCTTTCCTAGGTAACTTCTAGGAGTTGGTGCTTTTTCTGTTCTTAGATTTTACTATGAGAATAAGAATTGCCTTTGATTTCATCACTTTGGTGTTATTTTTGTGCAGAAGCCTCTAACATATTAGTATATGATTCCATCCCTGGGTACATACTTGTCATGCATTCAAAAAGCCTCAATCATAGCAGATTCAGTAAAAAGCTTCAGTACTATTTTCACTTATAATTATTTCTAAAGAGAACAAAAATTCAAGTTTAAAAATAACCATTTTTCCTAGACCCAAGTAACTGCTTTATTATCACCTTAAATATATTGAATCTCTATATTTTCAACTACATTTTATACTTTGGTATAAATAGAATACATAATAAGCATCTGTGGGACATGCAATTAATGTCACTTCTGAGGAAAGACCCTTATATCACACTTGGGCTTTGACATTCTTAAATTATGAGCTCTTTACAACACTCACGGGATAAATTTCATCTCTCCCAAATGTTTATTATATATCTTCCATTTTCCTTATTTTCTACTTTCCGGATTAGCAGTTGTTTTGCTGTGGTGGTTTAGAATAATTTAATTGGGGAGGTTCGTGGTTATTGATAAATAATCAGCTTAATTTTGTGATATAATTTAAAAATATTTATAACATATTTGTCCTAACACATATCACAGTGTAATTATGTATGACTACTAAGTTTTTTTAAACTATATTTGAAATACAAACATATGGTAAAAAATATAACTCTCAGTCATTAACGTCAGTATAATTACCCACCTTAAAAGTTCTGTCTCTCAACAGTTTAAGCAAAATGCTTCCTATTCTACGCACAGCTAATGATTGAGATATTCTTTTCTTTTCAGTGACCTTTATCGTATACATTAAATTTAAAAACCAAAATGAGGGATTAGAAGGTAAAGATCCAATGATATACCATGTTGTCATACACTACTGGGTATCCCCGCCCAGAATTACTCCTTTGGAAAAAGCTGGATATTTTTTCTTCTAATATATCAAGAATTGTCATGATTAAGAATTATGGAGAAGAATAATAAATTATTTGAAATAATGATTAATAATTGTTAATATTGTTTTCTGTGGGCGAGGACCATATTGATAGCTTTACATAGATTATTTTATTTATCCTCACAACATACTAAGATAGGTACTGTTATTATTGCCATTTTTAGATGAGGGCTTACAAAGGCTTATTTAGATCAACCAGCTACCAAGAAGCTGAGCCAGACTTTGAACTCTTGAGTCTGCATTCACAGTCTATAGTAATTTGATTCTGTCTGTGAGTGTGGTAGAAAACGAAGGCACCCACAGGAGCTGTGTGTGAGCATGAGCCAAGCTCACGGTGACCAGATGAGCAACAAAGGCAAGTCTTGTTAGCAGTGAGCAGAAGCCAGGCTCCTAAGGAGTAAACAGGAAATCAAGGGTATTGGAAAGTCCCAGGCCCATAGCCATGCCAAGGATTAGGACAAAAGGAGCTTAGGGTATTTCACACACAGGTATCACTAGAAAAAGTACAGCTAAAATAATAAGCCTAAGGCTTACATTTTCTCATTCAGGTCCAATACACTAAGTCTCTACTTAATATGGTTGATAGGTTCTTGGAAAACAACTTTAAGCAAAATGATGAATAACAAAACCATTTTACCAAAGGCTAGTTAATATAAACGTGAGTTAAGTTTCTACAGCATATTTCTGGTCGCTAAAACATCACCTGACTTCTCAATAAAGACTCAAAACACTTCTAATATAAAACATTCAAATAATTTTAAGAAGGATTAATAAAAATGAGTAAGATAACTATTTTCCAACCCAGTTATTCCATTTCAGGGTCACAGGTGGCATTAGCCTACCCAGGCAGCTCAGGAAACAAGTTGGGAACAAGCCTGGACAGACACCCTTCAGTTGCAGGGCCGCCACTTCCACACACCCACACTCAGATTGGGGCAATTTAGACATGCCAGTTCACCTAAGGTGCCATCTTTGGGATATGGGAGAAGAACAGAGTACCCAGACGAAACCCTTGCAGACATGGGGAGAACATGCAGACTCCACACAGATAGTGGCCCTGGCCGCGAATTGATTGTTATTTCCTCATCAATGGTATAATGAAATGACATGAATGAGATGACGTTATTCAAGGACTTGCTGTGCTCACCTTGTTTAGGTTAAGCTGCTGTATAGTAGAATGAGGAAATGGGGAGAGAGGGCTAAGGGTCGTTCTCTTAAATTTTACCTGCAAAAGAGTTAACTGATGAAATAAAAGAAGCAGAATCAGTACTGACAATGTAACCGTGAGTTCTAAGATAGACAAAGGCCAAGTAGGAAAAGTTGTATCCAGTCACACATGCGCAAGTTTAGCAAAGGTACCACCCACATGCCTTTCTAGGTGAAGATGTCCTCTACCCACTAAACAGATTCAGGTATGGATGTGCTGAGTGTGGAGTTTCTGTGGGACCATGGTTATGCAGTAGACAATTGAATTATAAGGTTCTGGAGCTTTGGATAGAGGTTTGGAAATACTGGTTTGATATTTTGCACACTACATGATGCTAATAGAAATTGCTGGTAAAGTGAGAGGGACAAAGACCAATTCCTATGAAATATCCACCCATGGGTATCAGACTTTTGACAATGTAAAGCATTAAAAGATTTGGTATAATTGGTGATGAAAGTAAATCATTGTAGTTTATATGTTTGATAGACAAGACTGGAAACAAGGATTCCAGCTATGAGGGCCTTGTGATCGTCTGGGTAAGAATTGCTGATAGCAATAAACGAAAGGTGGTTTAAAGAAATATTTTAGGCCCAGGCCAGTTGGCTTTGTGGTAGAGTGTTGGCTCAGCATGTGGATGTCCTGGGTTCAATTCCTGGTCAGGGCACACAGGAGAAGCGACCATCTGCTTCCCCACCCTCCCCTTCTTGTTTCTCTCTCTCTCTCTCTCTCTCTCCTTCTCCCACAGCCATGGCTCGATTGGAGCAAGTTGGCTCCAGGTTCTAAAGATGGCTCTGTGGCCTCTACCTCAGATGCTAAGAATAGCTTGGTTGCTGAGCAACAGATCAATGTGCCACATGGGCAGAGCATTGCCCAGTAGGGGGCTTGCTGGGTAGATCCTGGTTGGGGTGCTACTGGGAATCTGTCTCTGCCTCCCCTCCTCTAAAATATAAAATAAAAATAAAATGAAGAAATATTTTATGGATAGATTTTATGATTTGGTAATTACCTAAAACATTTACATTATAAAATTATTAAATACAATAGGTTTATGAACTTTGAGAAACCAGGGATGTCCAATATGATCTTGGACTGCTATAGCTAAAAGGACTATAACATATTTAGTGCTTTCAAAAATTAGCGGATATTTCAGAATGAATATGAAGTGATAAAATATTCCCTAATTTTTGTGAACAGTATATTTGGAAATTTAATGTTTATATAGACTGAGACTTATTTTTCTTTCTAAAACACTGCTCATAGTTTGACATTTTTTTCAATTAAATGACTTCTTCCACTAGTGTTCTTCATCCTAGTAATTATATTAGGCTAGTGGAAACAATCAAAAGACAAATGATGCCATTTTTGTTTAATATATTTGAATAGCTTGAAGTGCTTCCCAAATATCTAACTTCTAAGAAGAAGTATTTAAAATGAATGTTAAAATGCTTCCGAAGTCTGTGGCATATACATTTTTATTCTAAACATTTTAATTCTGCAACTAAGACCTTATTATTAAATTGTACTTGCTTATTAAAATATTTGATTTATTAAAGATCAATATATGTTATATATGCTCAAAAATTCCTGCAAGTATGTGATTAAATCACAGTTTAGTAATTTATATTTTTGATTAAGAATTGAAGTGATTGGAACACAAAACATACTACACACCTGAGAAATACTGATGTCCTAAAGACTGCTAGGTCAGAATATTTTATGATAGAACATACACCCCCAACGCCATGACCATTTCAGGTACCAACAGTAACCTTCACCTTTTGGTTCTAGATATTAAACAATACAACAGTCTACCAACCGCAGTCTTAAACTCACTAACAAGACCAAGAGCAGGGGTGAGAGGGTCAACTTCAGGCTATATCAACATTCCCTAAAGAAAGTCTGGTAAAACTGACTTTATAACTTTACAATTGTTGTGATGTCTTTTACTGAATGTAAATATACAAGAAAAACAAATAATTGTCCTCAAACTTTATACATATAAAATGTCGTCTAATGAAGGTCATTTAAAAAAAAAACCAGAAATATAATTGTCAGACTTGCTTATAAATCACTGTGGGACAATGGGATGTCTTCTTTAAGCTATCTGGTTTAAGAACAGAGTGATATAACTGTAAATCCAATATTGCCCTTGTGTCTATTAACCAACAATCTGTTTAGGTTGGAAAGGAAATAATTTTTATCTTTAGATCAAACTGTAGGTTCTAAAGCATGAATGAAGGAGAAATAAATGTTCAGGACTTACTGGGAAATAATAGTTAAGTGTGGGGTAAGATCTTGGCATTATTAATCATCTCTCTTATTCAGTTTCTCCCCTCATTCTCATACTTAGCTTCTTTTAATCTATGGGTCTGGTTATTTTTCTACTCTTCAACTCTTTCCATAACCAAGTAAGCCAAGGGCAAATTGAATATCTACAGCTAATTGGCACAACAAGCTCTTTTCTATTGGTAATTCATGTATGATGTCATAGCCCATTATTAAGTATACCTTGTAATTAACTTGTATAATTTACACCAGTGATTACAGTGTGTGTCTTTGATAGATCTTTGGCCAGACTTAAGATTCTACCCTTATTTTTTTTTTTACCTCTAGGGACTCTACTTAATATGTGAGAAGCCCCTTTATAGGAACTATCAGTGCAGTACTTCAACCATGCCTGTTAATACCAGGCTTTCTAAAGAAGCGTCTCTTGACTAGTTTGTAAGACATTTGAGATCACTAATGCAGCTTATATGAAAATTCTAAACTGTTTTTCTGACTTTTCTAAAATTATTTTAAGGACAATCTTTTACATTATATATGAATTCATATAACCCATAATACCAAGACAGAATCCTGCATTCCCACCATTAGCTCTTCCCTCAAATGTTAGGAAGATGATGAGCTAGCTTAATGGAGAGACCCTCTACTAAGCTCATAATTTCATAACTTGCTAATTGACAATGGTTGTCAAATTATTTAAGAAAATTTATCATTTATTACACTCTATTTTAAAGGACAAAAAACAATATGAGACCTCTTCTACCACAAACTCTAAGGAAATCTTTTTTATTTTCTTTTACTAATTAGGGATAACAGATGAAACACTGGTTGAGCTTGTTGCTTTATACTTATTTTTACTTTTGGCCATTTTTATTTCTTCATCATATGTTTCATTATTTTCTCCACTTTCAAATAGATCTGACCCAGAATTTAAGTACAGAATAGAAATATGTCTATAATTCAGTTTGGCTTATCTATGTACACTTTCTTTCTAAATAAATGTACCTTAAAATCTCTCTTTAGTAAAAATAATGCTGTTATTTTCATTGTACTTCAATTATTTTTTTGAGAGAGAGATAGGGAGAGACAGTAAGAGGCAGAGATGAGAAGCATCAACTTGTAGTTGTGTCACTTCAGTTGTTTATTGATTGCTTCTCATATATGATTATTTGATTACAGAGCTGTGAAACCTAAAAATATTGCCTAACCTCATGCTTCAGGTTGTTCATCACATTTGGCTCTAATTAGAAATGTTAGTTACTTGTATGAATAAAACTCATCCTCAAAACACACCACTGGGATCCTATGAGAGGTATACAAAAAGGCTACCTTGGGCTCTGAAGGAATAATTTCACATAAATATTTTGGTATCTTTGTGTAAAAAAAGAACCAGTCACATGCACTATGTATTTTATTATGGATGTGTGAAAAATTGATGTTAAGTATCATACAGCAAAGCCAAAACAATACACTTGATACTACTTGATGATAAACGTTATGTTCTTAAATACTACTTTAAAGTAAAACTATGGATTACCTAAAAGAGAGAATTCAGTCTGAGGTGGCTGTCTTTGCCTACAAGATACTGATTCACCCAGAGACATGTTTGAATGAATTTTGTTCTATAGTTGATCCATTTTAATTGGCCATAGACTCCTGAGAGTCCGTGTTTATTCTTAAAACAATTGGGAACGTGCAGGAGCCTAGAGAGCTATAAATAGAACAGTGTACTTGAAGGACCGGTGGAAACTGACAGAGGGGGTCTGGCTCCCGTAGCAGCCGGGAAACTAGCTGAGCCAATAAACTGCCATACCTTCTTTTGAACGTAAGCTGGAAGTTATAAGATCTGGGGACAATTGGAAGAGTTCTATAAAAACCTTGGCTTATAAAAACAACTAAAGGGAAATGGTAAAGGGAGAGAAATGATACTATTTTTTGGATTGCACACCGCAGTCCAGTTGGCCAGATTTGGATTTTTCAGCTATTGCCCAGCTGGTGAACAGTTCAAAACTATTTTAGGTCATGTGATCCCATTGTAGCCAATTGGGTGGTTTGGCAGACAAGAACCTTGTAAATATCTATTCACACAAATTGTACGCATACTGCATTTGTCCGTGGCCATTCTCTGCTTGTCTGTATTGATGATATCATACCCACATAGATGGAGGGGTAAATTGTGTGTATAGGTTCATACCTGGATATTTATGCACAGTAATTGTGTACTTTGATTCCTTGTAGGAAACAGAATGGTAGGAATAATCTAGTTAAGTCAGTTTCTATGGGGATTTTTTTTTTACTCCTTTTTTCATATTTCCTCTAGTTGTAAAAATTACAGTGATTACACATCATAAAGCCTATCTGTAATAAAACGCATCAGCTGGCCAAGGTTTTCATCGCTCACTCAATAATCCATTAATACAGCAACGCTGCCCAGGCATCTTTATAATACCAACTCGGAGGTAATTTTAATCAGCTAGACCAGCTGGTATTTAACAGCAGCTGCTGGAGACACCACAAATATACTCAATAGCTGACATCTTTATTTGCAGCTTTTCAAGGGGAGAAGAGATTCTCCTGTGGTTACTTGTATTAAGCATTTAAAAGAAGGTGTAATGTATACAGGGGTTTATACCTAAATGAGAAGGGGGAGGAATTAATGGTAAAACAAAAGTGGTAAATTCTAGCAGGAGGAGAGGCTCATGAAGGAAGAAACTGCTCAGCTGACCAAGAAGACATTGGCTTTGGGTGGACTACAGACCTTTTCCTAGTTACCTTTACATTAATCTTGGGGATCACTAGCACTAAAAATGGAGTCTGTTGTATGTAGCACCCTTATATCCTTCTAAACCAGATGTGTATTGTCCTTGACTACATAAAGCTGTGAAAAATAATTTGATTCTGTGAAAGTGATCCATTAATGTGCATGCCACGTCCTTTTGTTGTTATGAATATAGTTTTATTCATGTTCAACTTTGATTTTTAAATGAAAGGAAGCGTCATCAGTATGCACTGTCTAGTAGTAACTATGGAATGCTGTTTCACATTGATGTGTGTACGAGCATGTGTGGGGGAAACAGGCATTGATAGGCAACATGAAGTTAACAGTCACAAACCCATTATAAATAAAAATTTAATTACACTTGGGGGAGCTTGGCTTACAAAGCTCAGAAATCCATAATGGAACTTGCTGGTAGTAAATGCCTGATCTGTTTGTTAAACTCCACTGTTTCCGTCCCCTTTCTCATCTTCTTTTTAGAAACACTGACATTTCTACTGATTAGAAAGTGGTGAAGAGAGCTGACTTTCTGATTTATAAAATACGTTGCCTTTGCCCCTTGGGTGAGAATCTTACCTTTTGGTTCAATGAGTAAAAGAGGAGAACTAGTGTAAATAGAAAAAAGAAAAGGTGTAGTTAGAAAAATAAAGGTCTTTCAAGACAGTTTCTTAGTTACCACATTTCTAAATGACGGCTTTGTATACAGATACTTGTATATTGAAACATGTTGGTGATATAAATGTCATATGCTTATGTGAACAGAAGCTAAGTGGTTTTTTCATCTTCGTAGAAAATTTGTGTCATTTTCTCTAAGTTTGATTTCAAAATTAAAGTAAATATAAAATAATAGAGTTATGGACCTTGTACACTTGGGATAGCAATAGTTTTATTATTTCTGACTCTTGTTGAGCAATCAAATGTTCTTTTCTTATGCTAATAGTCCTTGCTGGTAAATGAAGCATTACAACCCCCCCAAAAAGTGAAATGTGTTACATGTTTAAGTGTAGTTCTGTACTAAATTATCAGAGGTTAACAAATTCCATTGTAACACCAAGTCTTTTGCAGGTAGTTCCATTTATCAGTGCCACTGATTCTCTTTCTTTTTCCAGAGCCAAATAGTGATCTGTCTGTGTTGGACTATGATTGATATTTAAAATTAAAATCCAGTGACAGAACGGATTACTGAGATAGCAATTTGAATTTGAAAATTACTTAGCAAGCATTTTTTTTCCTGTTATTTGTAGTGAAAACAGTCTGTTTAAGTTTGTTTAGTGTGTTTGACAACAGACAGTTTGATATATTGCTGGGCACAGCGGTAGGTTGGACTTGAGTAGTATTAGCTCTCAGTGTTTTGATTAATGGTAATTGTTTCAATGAAAAGGCATGTTTTACGTACAACTCATAGTCCTGGAAAAAGAAGTCAACTTGCAAGATCCATAATTACTGTTGTGAGTTAGCATACAAAAAGGGCAGGAAGAAGTACTGCTGCAGTAGCACAGTAGGGTTTTTTCTTTTGCTTTGTATTGTAGTGAGAGACTGTTCTTTATGTCAGAATATAAATCTTCTGTTATTTATCTTTTGTTCAGTATTTGAAGTTGATTTATGACACATTTCTGTATGCCATAATTTAGTTTGAATCCTACACCAAGGTGAAATTTCACCTGTCTCTACAGTAAAAGGAACTATAAAAGGAACTCAAAGCAACCTATGTAGGAATAGATTAAATATTTTTTTCTATTTTTCTCTAGTCTTGCTCTCACTTTAAAAGAAAGCAACTTAGAAAACAATTAGAAGGTTTATTATAACAATTCAGAGATGTCTATTGCCAGTTTAAATAAAACATTTTACATATCATTAAGGTACATAAACCTAGGGAAAATAAAAGGTAATTTTTACTTGAAGAAATACATTTAAGGACATAATTTTTGTCAGCGTAGAAACTATCAGAGTAATGCCTTTGTAACACCTTTCATTCTAGCATATGGGGTTATATACATATGTGAAACACATGTGCATATACATTATCTGCCCACAAAATGCATAATGCTGTACTTTAGCTTATGAATAGGTAGAAATTCATTTTAAATGAGTATCCTTATCTTTAGCATGAACAAAGAAAAACCAGTTTCACATAAAGACTTGGAAAGAGGGTGGGAGAGAATGACCTTACCATATTTAAGCATTCTTGTTTTAAGACAAAAATTTTATAAGTGAGAGGCAGTGCTAGGGTTCTTTTATTTTTATTTTTCCCCTTTCTTGCTACTAAAGAATAAACGAGGGAATGTAGTAAATGTGATCAGAATGTTCCTGAGAGTGGCATAAATGACAAACACGTTCGTGAAACCAAGATGAGAACCAGTATTTGCACAACAACCCTCCCCCACTTTTTTTTTTTAAAGAAGCATAGACATTTTTAATCTGTTGGGAAATTTTTAAAATATATACTCAGAAACTTAGTATGATACTTTAAAAGATAATAGTCCTCCCTGGTAGTTTCAGGATTTTAGGTTTCTATTAATATTAGACCACTGGCATAAAAAATAACATACCTTGTGCATAACCGTATATAAGTCATGTCCTTCAGTCTATGGGGGTAGTGAGCGGGAGGTGAAATCTGCAGTGCAGACACTTGGGGTGTCACTCTATATCTAAAAGGGAATGATCCTGCTCCATAGTAGCCTGGATTGAAATGTTATTTGTCAGGTTGTTTATTCCAAGCAAAATTAAAATTAATAAATGGTTGTGCAATGCATGCCTAAGTCTTTGACATAAAAATAAATATAATTTTTTTAAAAATTATTTCTCGTAGTTAACAGCCATGTGTCATTGTGGTGTCTTTTATTGAAAGGAACTTTATTTAAGTAGCATAAACTTGTTGGATGGGCTTCAATTAAATGATGATTTGTTAATGCAAATGTGTAGCGAATGACGGTAGTACATCTGTCTCTTCATCCATAGGCCATTACTGTGCAGCGTTAGCACATGATTGTAAAAAACGAGAAATCATTATATGCAGGTAGTACATATTCAATCAATTCTGACCTTATGTTTCTGGCGAAATAAAAAAAAGTATTCAATGTAAATGATAATTTAGTCTGAATAACAAAAAAGCAGCTCTTTGACTCTGTGACTCAAGCTGTTAGGTGACGTGAAGTGACTGCTGTTGGTGACTGATGGTTATTGGTGGCCCGGTGGGGAAGGTCATCACTTTAGTCCTTTGTCATTCCCCCCATGCACTCCTCCAACCAAAAATTATATTATAAGTTCTGTTTTATTTTCCTTTTTCAAAATTTTATTTTTGAGAGTGATTTGTAGGACAGTTGTGAGAAATGGGCAGTGATGACCACCAGCATGAGCATGTTAAGCAAGCAGTGACAATTAATACAACAAAAAAAATTGTACAATTAGCTTCAGCTTCATAAGTGTCTAATGAGCCATTTGTCAGTCTTTTGGTGAAATAAACTACTCTATCTTAATTCTCCACTCTTGCAGCAAATAAATAAAAGTTATGAAACACCCGGGCACCAATAAAATATAATTTATTTCATAGGGCATGACAGAACTCTTTACATATCTAAAATGAACATGTTATTTACAAATGACTTGTGATACATAAACCATGGATCTGTGTGCTAACTGCTTTCATTATAGAGATATGCATTTTTTTTCTGATTGTTTAATCATTTAAACGTATCATTACTCCTAAAGGCATGTGAGTTAAAGTGACTCCTCCTGGTGTGATTAACTCAGGAGGCCAAAAAGAACCTCAGAAATGAGCTATTCTGCAGCTGAAGACATTAAGAGTTTACTGGAAAGGACAAAACAATAATTTTCATTTGGGAACCTCTTAGCTCTCTGCTGATTATCTTCCTGCCCTCATTTATTTTTAGGAACCCCAGTCTCTTGAAAGTTTTTCATCATCACTATATATCACTCAAACAAAACAACATTGTAAGCTTCTTTCGCTTTTATTTTGTACTAGCTTAAAAGTTTTAATCTACATACTGTGAAAATGTACAGTATCTTTGAAATGAAACTCCAGATATTTTTAAAATAGCAATTAGCTGTTTTAAACAGAAGAAGAATACACAGATTATTTTTCAGAATAGCATATACTGTGGTTCTTCAGTGTAGTTTCTGAACTAGCATGATCAGCATCATCTCAAAGATTCTAGTGACAAATGTGTATTCTTCAGCACTTACTAAAGTAGAAGCTGAGAGGGGTCCCGGAATCTGTTTTAACAAGCCCTGCAAGCAATTCTGATGTTCACTGAAGTTTGTGAGCTACTGTTACATATTGATAAAGTCATGGAAGCAGAAATAAGCATTATAAGACATTTATGAATCCCTGATATATGTATAGACCCCAAATGAAAGCAGGCAAATTTTAACTTCAAGTAATTTCCATGAGATTCAATTCATTTCATTTCTAACTCTTCGTGATTGGTTCATTGCTACTTTTCCCTCTTCTTCCTCTTTCTCTATTTAAATATACCTTCTTTTCTACCAATTTTGCAAGGTAATGACAATGCTTTCAGGCAAATTCGAAGTTACTCAGCCTGCCACCATCATATCCCTACTAATCAGTTTACAGTCTACAATTTAGGGACGGTAGTATTTGATGGTTACTATTTTATTTCACTTTTTAAGTTTAAACTTACCTGTATTTCAAAGCTATTAATAGAGAGTCCACTTAGAATGAAGAGAGAAGGTTTCTTTCAGTGGCACCCTGATGAATCTAGGGAGGAGTAGTAGGCAGTCATCTGTACACATTTGGGGGGTCATGTACCCCTAAAATGTCTGAAGAGAGATCATTAGGACTTATGGCTTTACACCTGCATCCAGAATGATGAGCTGTTGTTACTAATAGCTATAGCTTCACCCCAAAATGACACTCTGTTCTAAGGTAGAGAGTGGCAACTGAATCAGAAACCAGCCTGGAAGAATTTGAGTAAAGGTAAACTAGAACCAATGGTAATTATAGGCAGTTTTGTTTAAAAGGTATTTCTATGTCCCTTGCTTCTCAAAGTGTGGTTCACTGACCAGCCACACTGCCTCACCTGGAAGCATGGTGGAAGTGCAGAATCTCAGGCCCACCCCTCACTAGCCTACTGATGAAAAGTTCACATTTTAACAAGATGTTCGGGAGAGTTACATGTACATTCAAAATAGAGAATCACTAGCTTAGTACATCAGCAGACAGGGATTGGGTCAAAGATTGATGGCAAAGGCATATAGTTAAGCAATGTCACACTTTTATATGGAGATGAATTCTATGTGGTTGATAGTTCCAAGGGGGTTTTTAACAAATGTACAATGCTATTGCGCTTATAAGGGGAATTATTTTATTGGCCCGACCTACTTGATTTTGGAATAAATCCAATATGGAAATAGAAAATTTGATTAATGATTTTTTTTAATTTTATTTGTCTTTTCCCCAGAGGAGAAGTTAGAGTTCAAGGTGATATTATAAGTGTGAAGGGGGCTACCACCGAGGGATAATTAAGATTTAAATTTAAACTCTAAAAAGAATTCTGAGCTTAGACTTTCTTAATCTGGTTTTTAAAAACTGGTAAAAAGGGTTTGGATTTTGACATTTAAAATCTTTTTTAAATTTATAGTTAATGTACGTTATTATATTAGTTTTAGGTTCACAACATAGTGATTAGGCATTTGTATATGTACTAAGTGATCCCCATGGTAGCTCTAGTAACCATCTAGCACCAGGCAGTCATTGCAGTATCACTGACCGGAGTCTTCGTGGTGTACATGGCATCCCATGCCTTATTCTGTAACTGGCAGTTCCTACTTCTTAGTCCCCTGCGCTTTTTCACCCACCCTCCTTACCCCCACCCATCGGGCAACCATCAATTTTTCCTTTGTGTCTATGAGTTTGTTTCTGTTTTCTTTTTCTTTTAATGATCATTTGGTTTGTTTTTACATTCCACATATAAGTGAAATCGTAATTTTTGTCTTTCTCTGTCAGACTTATTTCACTTACCATAATATCTTCTAGGTCTATCTATGTTGTCACAAATGTAAAATAATTAATGATATACAGAGATTTTGCTGTAAAGATTTTTGGCAATATTATTTATGATACTAAAAAATTCTAAGACTTAAATGCTTAAAAAGAGTGGAATTGTTCAATAGCTAATTGTCTATACCAGTAGTTCTCAAACTTTTTGAAGTCGGGGCCCATTTAAAATCCTACAAATAATTGTAGGCACACTATATACAAATTTCTGAGAAGTATGCTATAATAATTAAGTCAAATATTAGATAAAAAATATAAAGTCCAAGCATGCTTTTATGGTAATTAAATGAAATAAATTAATGACAAAATTAAATTTATTCTGCCATTAAAAACATTTTTATGTTACTTTTTTGAGTTATGCTTTTTAGAATTTGTAAAAATGGGGTAAAAGAAAAAACCATGACAAAACCGTTATCTTTTTATACATATAGATACATTTTTAGTAAGATTTAGTAAATTTGACAGGTCCCGGCACAAATGTGTTAAGTTTTTTCATTCTTGTGTTTATGAGAAACATGAGCCTGATGTGTCCTAGCGATTACTTCAATGTTTGGGCATATATTTGAAAGGCAAACTCTCATTTCCTTGTCAATACATTGAAGAATTCCTCTCTTTCTACTCTTAATTGTGTTGAAGGTAGAAAAATCCTAATTCACATAAATAGGATGTTGAAAATAGAAGTAAAATTTTCAAAGCTTTTTTAGATATTGCCACATATTCTTCTTTTATAGAAATCTAAAAGGCTTCAAGAGACAATTCCTTATGTTTAATCATCAATCCAAAAGCCCCATCATACATATCATCTTAACTTTACCAGGGGTAGTCAACCTTTTTATACCTACTGCCCATTTTTGTATCTCCGTTAGTAGTAAAATTTTCTAACTGCCCACCGGTTCCACAGTAATGGTGATTTATAAAGTAGGGAAGTAGCTTTACTTTATAAAATTTATAAAGCAGAGTTACAGCAAGTTAAAGCATATAATAATTACCAAGTACTTTATGTCAAATTTTTGCTAAGTTGGCAGAATAAATCTTTATAAAACAACTTACTATAGTTAAA
The DNA here is from genome assembly GCA_037038555.1 of Rhynchonycteris naso. Classification (NCBI taxonomy): domain Eukaryota; kingdom Metazoa; phylum Chordata; class Mammalia; order Chiroptera; family Emballonuridae; genus Rhynchonycteris; species Rhynchonycteris naso. The sequence goes on along the minus strand of CM073004.1, from coordinate 47,066,153 downwards.
TCTATCTTTTTATTTATACTTTGCATACATAGAAATTACAAAAGTTAATTGAATTATTAGTGGGATCCCTGAGGCTGATGCTAGGAAACTAAATATTGGATATCCGGTTCAATTTTTGTGAGGAACAAATGAAGGTTTCCCCTTTCGGAAATATTCAGACAATTTCTTTCTTTTGTCATAATATAATTAACAGCACTAACTCCTGATTCCACAAGATATGAGCTAGGGAAAGGTATCAATAAACTGAATACCATTTTCCACATATTTGGATATGACTGGCATTTTTTTATTTTGTCATAGGTTTTTATATCCACCGCTGTCGAATTTATGTTTACTTTCTTCATCATATCTAATTTCTAACAGTTCTTGGCAAGTTGTATCAGCCTCTTCAATATTTGATGTAAAATTATTTTTCATCCAGTCACATACCTTCAATTTCAAAATATCTTCAAATCCTTTTTCCATGTCCGATTAAAGTTCATTGGGTGGCTACTGAATCTGTCAATATCCTCTGGAGTTACATCATCTTTTATAGATGATAATTGAGGAAACTGATGAAATTCTCTCTTCAATAGATTATGACAAAGTAGTTCAAGTTTGTCAGTAAATAATAGCACAATACTTTGGCAACCTATAAGAGTTTTATTAGCTCCTTGAAGCTACAAATTGACATCGTTAAATCTCTTGAAAATATATGCCAAGTAAATATATTCTTTCCTGTTTTTAACTGTTGACACAGATTGGTCTCATTATTACTTTCAAAAAATTGTATGACACTATCATATAATACTACAAATCTAGCCAAAGATGTACCCTTTGACAGCCACCAAACTTCTGTGTGCAAAAGTAACTTAATAAAATCTTCATTATTGTCCTGGCAAAGCTGCTGAAACATTCTATCATTTTTTGCATTGGATTTGATCTTGTTTGCAGCTCGAATTATTATAGTTAATGATGAATGGAGACTTGTACTTAGATGTTTTCCTACAAGATGTTGTCTGTGCACCACACAGTGAATACATAAAATATTTGGCACTTCCTGCTTCAAATAAGCAACAAATCCACGATAGCGACCTACCATTGATGGTGCTCCATCAGTAACGCATGCAATAATACTATTCAAAGGAATATTAATTTTTGTAAAGTATGTTCTCACAGTATTAAATGTAGATAATCCTTTTGTATCTGTGATGAGATTTATTGCGAATAGCATTTCTTCTCGTAATATATTGTTTTCATCAAAATAGCGTACATATGCCATCAATAAAGCATCATTATCTGCAATGGTAGATTCGTCCAATTGCAAGGAAAATGAAGAGTTGGAGAATACTCACAAGTTTGTTTTCAACATTAACTGCCATTTCATCAATTCGTCACTTTATTGTGCTATCGCTTAGGGGCACTGTTTTTAAAATTTGAGGTATATCTTGATGCATTACTGTTGAGATAAATTCTTTTATAGAGGATATTATTACAGTTTCTCCAATATTATAGCTTTTACCACTTTTTGCAATTATTTGTGAAATGCGATAAATGGCAATTAATCCATCTTCATTCGTTGTATGTTGTTTCTTAAATGATGCAACGATAGTTGAACGATTTTGAAATTTTTTATATATTTCCTGAAAATATTCAATGGGCTTGTCCTTGGATGCTTTGTATAAAGATATTCTCGCAGTCGACTTGGCTTCATTGCCTCATGACAATGTTTTATGACACAATAAACACATTGGATGTTGTTTACTTGCAAGAGATTCTATGAAACCCATCTTCAGATACTCTGGCAAATAACCGCGTATTTTTTTTTTTGAGACATGGGCTCACGATATTTCACAATATTTTGTTTGAAGCTGTAAGCATGTGCTAGCTTCACTTATGTAACATGAACAAAAACTTATGCGCTTGAAGTCTGTTGCGTGGTCGCCACATTACAAGTGTCATGGTTGAGTGAGAGTTTGTCAAGACAAGACTAAGTTAGTGAGTATCCATGGTTGTGCATTTTATAAAATTTTATGTAGCGGGTGTTGGCCAATGGCATCACTTCATTGTGATTGCGGCGAAGTAGCGAGACATCGGCTAGTTTTGGCAGTCCAAGGGGGGATTCCTAGAATGTCACCCTATTACCCTAAATTCTGGGAATCGAGACGAAAATATGGATAATTGGTGTCTCCATTGTCCGGCAGTTTCTGTCATAGAAAGAAGCATCGAACCATGGAGTTCTTTGTCTACTGGGTAATAAAACAATGAACTGCTAGTTTTTGGGCGACAATAGCAGTCATAAACTGCCCACTGGATCAGGCGGTGGGTGTAAACCCGGGGTCAGGTACCTGGCCACTTGCGGATGCGGGCCAGATGGTCGCGAAAGAGGTTGGGTGTGGTCCCATTACAAATGCCCTGTAACAGAGTCTGACCGCTGTCCTGATCTTGACTGGTCAACAGTTAGTCGATTAGTATGTAATTGCTGCACCATTTGGTTGCTCCACTACCACCCACCATGAAAGCTGGAACGCCCACTAGTGGGCAGTAGGGACCAGGTTGACTACTACTGCTTTACGCCAAACAAAGGATAGAAGAAACTTGCCTCCAGTCTTTCCAGGGAACATGGGGGGTAGTGTAAACAATCCAGCACCACAGTTTAACAGCCTTTTGCAATCTAATCAGGCAAGTAAGGTGGGGTGTTGGGCAGACTGTCAGTTTACAGCCAATTCCCCACACCTCTGTCCCCCAAAAATCTGAACTTCCAAAATCCTGTTGGTTTTTTGGTCCTCAACAGGCACTTACTTCTCTGGAATACCATATGGTGCACCTGGAAATCTTCTGGGGCACTCCAGTGTGCCCTGGTGCACACTTTGAGAACCACTGGTCTATTCAATGGAATCCTATTCAGTCAACTTTAAATCACTCCTTAGTGATAAGTACTTGCTGACATAGAAGAAAAGATTACAGTATAATATAATACACATATGAAAATATTTTTATTATAAAACTAATGTGTTTATATTTTGTATGTGCATAGAAATTTAATTGGAAAGCTGTAATCCAAGATTATTCCTGGGCTATGAAATTATGGCTATCTTTTTATCTTTTGCATTTAGCTTATACTTTTATCTCCTAGCTTTGCTGAGACATACAGATTACTTTTATGATAAGAAAAAATTAATTGTAAAATGTCAACCTTGACATGAGTGAACATGTAGAAAATACATTGTCACTAAGACAATGACTCCTTGAAGACCACATGTCGTGCACTGAGGGACGTACGGGAGACCCAATCACAATCTTTTATACAGGTTTCATGAGACGGCCTTGATCCCCAGTCCTTATGAGTATTTACTGACACACACAAAATAGAAGCAGGGACAAGAATGAGGAAGTCATAAAGCAGAGACAAGAATGAGAAGAAAATAGGTAGTCAGGAAGGGAAACTTCTTTAGAGCAGATTAAAGGGCAAGCAAAGTACAGGTAGCTCAAATATCTCCACCTATTGATTAATCAGAACTGTTAATTCTATCCCTATTGTGCTGTGTTCAGCAGAGTACTGTGTGCAGTACTTTTGTCAGTAAAGCCACTGTGGCCTTTCCTCAGGGCACTGAACTCTGTTCCTGTTCTGTGTTCCTATTCAGGGCCTCTACAAAACATTAAACCAATTATTTTAAATGTAGATAAACATTTCCCTTTAATTTAGCACTTACTGTTTGCTGGTGCTAACTCTAGAAATATAACTCAAGGAAGTCATCATGAAGTATAGAAGAAAATAGTCCTGTAAATAAAAGGTATGTGAATGATTTGTGTAGTCATGAAGGTAGGTCTGCTGGTAGTTAAAAAGAGTGGTTATCTATGCTTCATGATAGACCAGATGCGGGTCAAACAAGAATAGATACTTGAGAGAGGTTTTGAAGACATTCCCTCTTATCCAGCGAAGAGAGCACAACTTTGCAGTGTGCAATGAGGAAAAACTAAAATGAAGACTGCATATGGGGAAGTGGCCATAATTGATTCCCAGCAGTTAGGATTTTAGATGCCATACTGTGTTTGTGAGATGGGCAGTGCAAGACAGAACAAATCAGATTTACTTTTTAGGAAGATCTGTCTGGCAGCAGAATGGGCCTACCTAGGATGGCAGCCCCGAAACAGATTGGAAAACTGATGGAGTTTCAGGCAGGAAAGATAAGTTCTTGGTGGTGGAGTTGCAGAGGGAAGGATAACTTACAAGTCAGACAAGGATGTATCTTGGCATGCAGGGATTGGAGATGGAAGAGGGAGAGTTCAAGGCAAAGAGCCAGTAGCTGCACTCCCATATGGAGGAGAGAGAGGTTAGGGTGAGAGGAGGTAATGACGAGTTCTGTGTCAGATGAATTAAGTTTGAATTGCCTGTTCTCATCACTGTACTGTTACAGTTGACTGTTAAAATTTCTTACTGCAGTTTTCAGCTTGAATATTTATTTTAGAATTATTTATAGTATTTTGTTACCTTTCCAGATACTTTATTTCATTATAAGCTTAAAGGTTTTACTACATTTAAATATTGTTTATAAGAAAGCACTATAAAATAACGATTAAGAATATAAGTCAGGGTCCTGACTGGTTACCTCAATCGATTGGAGCATTGTCCTGAAACACCAAGGTTGCAGGATCCATCCCCCGTCAGGGCCCATACGGGAAGCCACCAGGGAATACATAGCTAAGACACAACTAAGTGCAACTGTGATAAGGTGCCTACGAACTGTAAAACTTAGTACAGGTATCAGCAATGCCATTTTAAAAGGAAGAGTCAGGTCCCCTACCCCTCTGTAAAGCTAGTAGTCGGGGCCATTTTCACAGCCGCCTGGCCAATGCAAGTTCACATTAGATTCGGACAGTCGGTAATAAAACGATGGAGCCTGTTGGGCAGATAAAATATATTATGCTCACTTTGTTGAGGATGGCGCTGCCCACATGGAAGTTCATTGATATTAATGTGTGTTTGGGGACAGGCTGTGGGCAGGCTGGGTCGTTATAGCCTAAGGCTTAGTTTTAAGAGTAAGCTCTTCCCCACACCCTTGACTGATTGGATGATGTAGGGTGGTGCGTTCTCCTGAGGAATCCCATTATGCCTCAGATGGGTGACTTTGTATCAGAGACTTCCTTGTTTGTATTATTGGATTAAAGGTTTGGATTCTACACTATAAAGTGGGGCAGGCCAGGAGCTTGTTCGCTCTTCGTTCCTGAGGTATTAGAGAAGAGAGCAGATTAAGGCCACGTGGAGGCCAGGAGAAGCAGTTTGTGCTGGAGAAGGAGATGCGGAACAGAGGTGAATAAGTCTGGTGAGCTAGAAAACTTTGATGCTAGGAAACTCGGATAAGTCAGTAGCTTTGTGAGCACTGAATGTGTGGGTTTTGGAGCCCAGTGTGTGTTTTTGCTTGCCTGCCGGGTGCAAGCTAGAATTAAAGCTGATGGCTCACCAGTTCTTGGCTCTGGTGTTTCATTATCGACTGTTCGAATCTAATGCGAACCTGCACGGGTCAGGCGGCTCTGATAGTGGCCGCGACTACTGGCTTTACAGAGCCAAGAATTGGTGAGCCATAATCTGCTCTCCTTTCTAATACTAACCTCAAGAACCAAGAGCAAGAAAGCAAACTCCCAGCCTGCCCCACTTTATACTGTAGAAATCCAAACCCTTAATCCAATCTACAAAGAAGAAAGTCTGATACAAAGTCACTCATCTGAAGCACAATGGGATTCCTCATGAGAGTGCACCACCCTACATCATCCAATCAGTCAAGGGTGTGGAGAAAAGCTTACTCTTAGAACTAAGGCATAGGCCATAATGACCCAACCTGGCCACAGCCTGTCCCCCAAAACACATTAATATCAACGGACTTCCATGTGGTCAGTGCTATCTTTAACAAAGAGTTAGCATAATATATTTTATCTGCCCAACACCCTCCTTTATGAAAAGAAAAAAAAAAACAGAAAGAGATTAAAGTGGCAAAAGTTAGTAACTAATCTTAGTTTAACTATATATAGTTCTCTGAAGGACTAAGGCCGCCTGCTAGACAGCAAAGAAGATAAAAGTTATCTGAAAACTTTCTCTTCCCCTTTCTTAAGATCCTTTAGGAGACAATGTTTACATATCTTAATTAAAAATTCCTACACTGATCCTAACTCTTCCTCCCATCCTGGAGTCCTGAGAGTGACGTATTATGTGTATAAAACTTGTAAACTAAACAAGCGGGAACTAGCTGATTAGGTTTCCTAATAAGCTAGCCCCAACACTTTTAGCAAAGGTAATTTCATTTGGCTTCTTTCCTTATCCTAACCTAACCATTTCACTGTGGCGACAAGGATGGGTGGTAGACACTAGAAGATTTGGGAATGTCTTTGCCGGGTATGTAAAACAATTATCACTACTGTGTTATCTGTGGTCTTGATGTGTAAGAATGCTTTTTCTTTTCAATAGATCCTGTGATAGATGTAAGCTTGTTAGTAATTGACTATTGTGCCATGCTCCCTCCTTACCCACCCCAACGGGTATGTGATTTGGTTTATAAAGTCAGCCGCAGAATGGTAGGGACTTGCTACCTCATTTGGGATTGTGCCCTGTGTAGCTAGCCGGCTAATTAATAAACTCCTCAAAAATTCATTTGGACTTGGTATCTTTATGTAACCTGCAGATTGTTTATAACAATCCCAAGATGGCTGGTAAAATTTGCAAAGGAATAGCAGGGGGAGATACTGAAGTTATGGGCAACTGATGGAAGAAGTACACTGCTAGACAAGCAGCTGTACTTACTTTATAAATATTTCAGTTGCTTAGCTCACTAGGAATGCAGCTGGTTGCCCTTTGTCCCTGACTCCAGACTCCATGATGCTGATCTGTCCCTTCTTCTTTCTAATCCCACTGCTCTTTCAGCTCTTCTGGGAAGTGTGGAGACCCCACAAGACAGCTCTCCTAAATCTCCATGAGGTGTTGACCTCCCCATCCTCAGTTTCCTAACATGAAAAAGAGCCACTTCTGTAACCGTAACAGAATAGAACGTACTTCCCTTTGGCCAGGCATGGGAGGTGTTAGAGTAGGGGCCCCTGAAATCTTAGCTCTCCCTGCGGGCTAGAGAATGTCCAGCCCCTCAGCCAGGCTGCACCAGGCACTGCTGCTGCTTCCTCTGGCTTTTGGTGACAGCTAGAATTACATAAGAACCTGCTTCTCAGATTCTTGCTTGACTGAAGTCCCATTTGCCCCGACTTTATTCATGTGACAGAAGCATAGACTTTTAGATTGATCCTCATCACACTAAACTTCCAAACTGAAGGTTTGCAGGCAAGAACGGGGTAACTGCCTGGTCCCATCATGTTGTAACCCATTCCTAGCATGAGGGGAACCCCAACATGAGATGGAAACGTTGGGTTCTTCCTGCCTCTGCCCATGTATTCCCATTGCCTCACCCCCCCCACCCCCCGTGGGCGCTCTGGCTGCCTCCAGGGTTTGCAGGCACGCAGTGGGAACTATTTATCCATCCAACTGGTTTCTAAGAAAAAGTGGCACCTTTGCTAGCAACTATTTGAAAGTGTTATCTTTTAAATATCAAATAAACAAGCAGTGTTGTACTTCTCATATCAACATCCATCCCATTTTAAAGGTAAAGTTTGTTTTCCTTAATTGAGCTTTATATAATCTTCTGCTGAAAAGCCCATAATTAATTTTTTTCTAGCATTAATTTTAGGTACTGTCCAACATCTTTGACTTTTCCTTAAAATCTTCTCTTCCCTGATTAAAAAGTTTATCTTCTCAGTTCTCTTAACCTCACCACAAATGGTGTGGTGTGTGTGTGTGTGTGTGTGTGTGTGTGTGTGTGTGTGTATCCTTTCTAATGTCATAGTTACAGATTGTGTACATCAGTATTGGAACATCAATTCCTCTGAATCACAAGCCATGGAAATATGTGAGACAGCATAGATGACCAATTATTACTGGTCAGATTCTTTTCCTAAAGGAGTTTGGGCACACAAGTCACTAAGTAGTTTTTCAGAGAAAGCTTAGCTTGATGGGTCATCACATAAGCTATTTGACATTTGTCCCCAGTCAGACCGGATGCCACATGAAAAATTTACTCAGGCAAGAGGCTTCTAGGAATAAACAGTTCTCTAGTGTTGCTCACAGGGGACTCAGCAAGGTGAGCAGAACTTCAACTTGTCACGGATGCACTGTTCTGACAAACATAAGTAGATGCTAATGGCTAAATCGTGACAGAATAAAGTCCCACAACCATATGGCTAATTGCCACAACAATATCTTCAGTGTTATTAATCAAGTTTTCATAGTGTGCCATGATAATTGGAATAATTAGAAACAGCATAGGCATTGCTTGTCTCCACCACACATTTTGCAGACAGGGACCTGAAACAACCACAATTGTACAGTCAATACTGTATTGTTTAGTGCTATCTTTTCTTAAAAAAATACTTTGGTTAATTAATGAATTAACTGCTTGCCATTGGTGTATTATGTGCAAGCTTCTGGAGGGACACAAATATCTCAGAGAAACCATCAAAACCCTTGTGTATCTATTTAAGCTCTGTTCCTTTAAGGCAGGAATAGAGAGCTGCCCATCTTGAATCTTTTAGTTTGAGAGATGAATTCATCGTACACTAACTTGGATGATGGACATTCATTTTTTGGTCATATATTTCCTGTTTTAGCTAATTTAGTTAAGAAAATGAGGAATTAGAAAGCAATTGAATAAATTATAAGATATTAAGTATTTGGATAATTTGTTACAGGCAAATACTATATGTAGTGCTTGCTCCCAAAATGAATTATTTTGAACATGTCTTTCAATTATGGATGAAGTAAATATTACCATTTTTAATATCACAATTGAAACATTTTCATGTTGCTAATATTAAAATATACTCATTTCAGTCATTTAATATCCTTTCCTTCTTCTTAATAATGGAATGAAAATTCACTTGTGTTTGGTACAGTGCTCTAATAAGAGGGCTTCTTATTCCTCTTTGCTTTGTGAGGAAGGGACTGTATAGGGAAGACCGAAGATTAATGATATCAGCACCTTGGGGGTACAGAGCATTTAGGCAAATGGATGAAGGGAAATGGCTGTTGTGGGTGTCAACTGTTAAACAGCTTCTCTAATTATTTTTAATATATGAGTGGTCAGAATTTTGAATTCTATGACAACTTCAATTTTGTGTTCCTTGCCTTTTCTGTCCCATTGCATTCTCTAACTAGAGACAAGTAAAACTAGATTCACTGGTGTCTTCGGTTGAAAAGTATTTCAAAAACTACCTAAATAATAATAACTAATTAGAAATAATATTTTATTATAAATTTATAATTACCTCAGCAGCAATTGTTGCTTCTCTGATCCCAACTACACAAAATTTAAAACCATGATGTTACTAGGTTTCTTTTATTAAATCAGTGCTCTGTTCCCTCCCTCTCTTTACCTCTCTGTGGATGGAGAGGTATAGAGGAGAGACAACATTAGGAAAATTGGAAGTCCAAAGAAAGCAAGAAAATGGAATTTTCACCTTTTAATCAACTTATTTATTCACTTTGTTGATAAAATGATTTAGACCTTTTGCTTCTTTATCTTACTTTATCTTTTTACTGCTCATTAGATAAAGGCTAGATGGGGAGAAAATGAAGCTTTATTTTGATACTCATTAACAATTATAAAAACTGGAGTAGAGGAAAAATGTAAACCAATGTCTAAAATGAAGCTTGGATTATATGTGGATTTTATATATTTATGTCCTGCTTTAAATAAAATATAATTGTGTTTTTCATTTCAACTTCAAGTTTATCCTTGATATCATTTAGGATGCTTTTGATTGGATATTATAGAAAATTCTACCTCAAACTGACTCGGCCATTCAGGAACTGAATTATTTCACATTGCTGAAATCCAGACGTACTGCCATTCAAAGGGCTCAATTAAGGACTCAATTTCTTTCTGTATTTTCACTGTATTAACTTCATCACTGGCTTCTTAAGACTTACTCTCTTGTAATGACAAAAGATGTTGGGAGATAGGCTTTCTTTTTCTAGCCCAGCAGGAGACAGATAATGAAACTTTTCATCAAATACAAAACAACAATTTCTTCAGTCTGATTGGCGCAAATTAGGTCATGAGCCTACCTCAGACCAAGGACAGTTCTCAAGGGGACCATCATCTGCTGTTTACCTTAGACGAATTGGGGTCTATCGTAAGAGCTGTGGTTCTTAAGTAGTGGTTTTTGAACCAGCAACATCAATATCCCCTTGGCACTTGTTAGAAATGGAAATTCGTGGGTCACACCTCAGATCCATTGAATCAGAAACTCTAAGGGTGGTGCATTTTTAAAAACATTCCAGATAATTCTGCTGCCTGCTGTGTTTGAGAACCACTGACCTCTAGCTATCAACTTTCTTTTGAATAATGTTAGGGAAACATGTGTGACTAACTGAATCAAGATTGTTTATAAAGCCAGAATAAATTCTTCCTCAGCAACTACCCTCCCTATACTTTAAGACTAAAATAATTAAATATAACTTCTCTCTTGCAAAGTTACTTATATTTGATACATTTTACATCACTTGCAGTGAAACTCAACTACGCCAAAATCTTTTCTGGTTAAATGTGGCAGACAATGCTATTTACCCATCTAATGTCCATTGCCCTTTCCTCCTTTCTAAAATAACTGGTTTAGAGTTCACTGGACTGTTTTGTAGTTGTTCTTAGAATGATACTATACCCACCTCCAGGTGTACATGTGATACAGTTCTAACTAAACATATTTAATCTCCAGTCAGCTGCTGGGGATTTCTGTCAGAGATTTGCCTTCCTGACATGGCCCTGCCCTTTCCTCTTGTCACTTTCTCTTTCTTTGATATTTGATGGCTATGGATGCAGCAGCCATTTTGCAATTATTAGAGAGTATCAAAGAAAATTTTAGAGACATCAAACCCGACATTTTTAAACTGCAGAACCCAAACCAGCAATCACATACTTCAGACTTCTGGTTATGTGAGAAAAAAATAAACCTCATATTTAAGACTGCTTAGTGTTTTTATTACTTGCAACCAAATGCAATCCTAATTGATACAGTAACATAGTGTAATTGTTTTCATAATTAGAGAAACAGATAGCTTTCCTATTTCTAAATTATTCTCGTTTATAGGCCTTCTGCTCATCAAATAAGTTATTACAAAGCACTTGGCATAGTGGGCTAAGCCCATACATATTCTTTAGGCTTGAATCTCCTCTCTTTATTTTACGATCTACCTTTGGCAAGTAATATAACCTCCCTGAGCCATAGTTTCCTCAGATGTAAAATAAGAGTAATAACACATTTTTTGTTAAGGGGCTTAAATATGTTAATGGATATACACCACGAGCCCCATACCTAACGCATTGTAAGCTCTGAAAAATGGTGGGTATATGTTGTTGAAGTCCAGTGAAGATGAAAGTGGTCTATATCTGTAAGAATAATGTTCAGCAGCTTGGGAAAACAAGGAGTCAGCCTGCACCTTATTTTGCTGCAATACTTATTTGGGCATTTTGTTAGCAGCTTATAAAACTCTTCATAGAAACTTATTGTGCCAAAATAAGACCTCCAGTAAATGTGAATATGCATTTTGTTTCTTTTGTCTAGATAACACTTCAGCTCTTTGTCTTTGGGTAAAATCATCACTTAAATTCTCCAACATAATAGCTGAAATCTATCTGTATAATTTGATATTCTTTAAAATTCATACTGGATTCTGTATAGACTTTTTAAAGCATAGGTCATTGTTTATATTCTTAACTCTTAACAGGTAGGACCCATTCCAATGTAATTTGTGTTCTACAACATTTAAACGGTTGTATGTGCAAGTAGGCATTAAAATTACTTTTCCTGATGAAGTAGAGCAGTTATCACCAAGGAATGGTTTACTGTGTTTCTTAATTTGAGAGTTGTGCTTCTTCCAGGTAGAGTCCTAGATGGGTCCTTATCACTATAGAGTTATTTATTACATTGCTGTCCTGACTACCAGAAAGATCCAATGAGATAGTGGGTGGATTATTTCAGCATTATGGAAATACCAACCCAAAGATACTGTCTATAAAATGTGTTGTAATCTTCAACCGTATGTCTGCTGTTACTAGGTAACTATACTTCAATTAATAGCCATATTTGATTATTGCCTTTTATTTTTTAACAAAAAAAATTCCCTAAGGGCCTATGTCAGATAAGATCATAACTTACCAAGATGTGTCTAGTAATATAATCCTTTAAAATAATTAACCAAATTTCTATTTACCATTTTCAAAATGAGCTTACAAGCAATAATTGCTTTTCTTATCTTTGGGGTATATGTACTTAGATTTTAAGACTTAGACTAAGTTTAAGCCTTTGTCATCTTATTTTGATTAAAAGGGTACATGGTTAATTGATTTTATAAATGTTTTAGTATTATTTCTAAGCTGACTGGATTATCTGTGCTTTATCTTTAGATTTTTGCCCCTAAAATTGAGTGTAGTATTTGCTTTAAATGCACAAAAAGGTCATTTTGGAAGGAATAAAAAATTTTCAGCTTCAATTACCTATTTTAATATCAGGCTCAGAAGCTTGAGAAAAGGATAGAAGGGAAAATTGTCCCTGGTTCTAACTCCTTTTTGTACAATTCTGTAGAAATACAAAACCATTTATGTGGCATTTATATCAAAAGGGGACTTACCAAGGTCTCAGTGTTTGGATTTGGCTAGACCAGGGAGTGAAAGGCCGCTCACCATCATTGGAATGAGAAAGGTTTATTTTCTCTGGTCAATGAGGTTATATTTATGAAGAATCAGCCTTTCTTTAAAGATGTCAATTAAGAAATAGGAACAGTCTTGGGTTTCATGGTTAGGCATTTTAACCTGGCCCCACCATTTTCATAGCTCTGCAAATGTGGGCAAGTTACCTAACCATCTTCAAGCTGCAACTGCTTCATCTGTATAATGGAAACATATAAAGTATTCAAAACAAGTGTCTTCCATAAATGTTGCTTCTGCTGTGAATCACCCAAGTCTCTACATACTCCAAGAATTAGCATTAATTTGAATTTCTAAAGCTGATTTAGATGATAAGTAGGAAATATTCCCACTAACCTCCAGGTGGCTCATAAAATCAGTATGCTTTATGGAACAGGTAGTATCTACCTCCACTTGCCAGTTACTCTCTACCTCCTCACCTCCAGGTTTCCTGCGCTCATGGTCACATCTGGAATCTTTTTATTTCCAGTAATTGTGCCACCTCGAACACTTCCACCTCGAGCATGCTGTTCTCTGACTTGTCTTCACTCTTTCATTATCATATCTGCAACTCCAGCTTGACTTCCAGTTAATTTACCCCACTGCTTTTCCATTGCCAGTTAGTCCCTAAATATCCTTACTTCCCCAGCTCACTCTGTGCTCCCTCAGTTTCATTACCCCCGTTCACTTATCCATAACACCCTCGCCCCTTCATCCCTTTGTGTTGACTAGCGAAACCCAAACCCTACTCCTGCTTGTAAGTGAGCAGCTAAAAGTGGCAGGAAAGAAACCACCATGCTCACTGACAGAACTCACTTTCTCAGGCTTCAAGTAAGCCCTCAGCACTGTCTAACAACCTCCTATATTTCCTGTCTTCTTGAATATCTAATACTTATCTCCAGACCACCCCACCACTACCGTTACTACTTGTTTCACTGAGAACAGAAGGAAACTTCCTCGTGTTCCCATGAGCAGCGCTTTCAGCCTCCTACATCTCTCCCCGCCCCCCTCCAAGACACACCCCTGTCTCTCTCCATGGGCACTGGGGTCTTCTGCCTCCTGCACAAGGAATGTGTCCTAAATGCTTTATATCTATAGCCTCTGGTCAGGAATAGAGAAGTTAAAGATTGGAAATTGACTATGTGGCAGGGTGAAGAAACAGTTTTTTACCTTTGAAACATTAGTTCCTGAATCCTACATTGCCTGCTTAGAACTGAGGCGAGGGGCTGGGGACAGGGAGACAAAGGAAAGATGCAGGCAAGAGGGACCACGGGATACTCCTGGACACAGCAGTCCAGAGACCTATGCTCTGGCCACACTAGTGAACTTACCCATCTTTATGTTTCTAAGCCTGAGGTCTACTTTGGTGTCCCATTTTCTAAAGGTGAGTTTACAATTCCTTTCTGATGTTTTTCAAGTTAACTTGTGCATTCTTTCAGTTGTTGTTTTAGCCTTCATGAGCTCAAGAGTTGTATTTTATTTTTGTGTGTTTGTACTTCTATAGTAAATATTGACAGAAAGTGGAACTACTAAAACTTCCATAAACTAAGGTAATCAAGAATCCCTTATTTAAAAATTATCACTTTTACTTCAAGTCTGTTAAGATATAGCATGTGCAGGTATAGTTTCTGTAATCCTGAGCACCAAGGCCGAGTCTCTCTCTATTATTTACGCCCAGTGCAGTGCTCGGTAAAGTGTGTTGGTTATATAAGCCCATTATGTTGATGGATGGCTTAGTGAAGACTTGGAACAGTGCTTCTGAAATGATCATCAAGCTATCTCTACGGATGTTATAAAGGACTTAAGCAAGGTGTCTCCCATAATTAACTTACTATAATTCTAACTGACGCTGGCCTCTGGCTCTGTAGAAGAGATGCCTTTCAGTGGCAGGGGGTCGTGCTTGTGCTTGGAGGAGTGTCTGTCCATTCCAGGCACAAGGCAAACCTGCAGAGTCAGGAAGCCACTCTCTGGCCCCTGCCTTCAATACTTTTCCCCCACTCTCCTCGCTGTCTTACACTAAACATTTCTCTTACTAAAATTTTTGTTTCCTAATCCCTTAACCTGAACATACAAATTTAATAAACACTTCAAACCAAAACATTTGTACCAAATGGCTGATAGAATTTCAGGATTTGTGGATCAACATTTTAAACCTTAAGAATGTTAGTGATTGAATATCATGTTGTGAGACTTTTGAGTTGGGAAAGTTTTATCCATAAAACTTACAAATTCTGGGTCTCCATTACTAATATATGAAGATCTCCCCTTGTGTAGAAAAGAACTCATATTTTAGAAAGTAATTGAAGTTGGCAGCTGAGCATTACAGACTCTTGAGGGGCGGTGAGGCCTAAGGGAGGGGCACTGAGCTATAGTTAAGAGATTCAGGAGTGAGTCACAGTCTGCCTGTATCACTGTTGAACCTGGCACGTCACTTGACCTCTCAGTTTCCTCCTGTGCCCAATTGCCTTTGGCTGCCAGGCGGTTGCAGATGGATAGCCCGTGGCAGGTTAGGCCAGTAGGGAGACAGCGAAACCTGCTCACTGATGGCTGAGGAGATGGAAGGAGAGCAGTCTTAGTAATAGACATGAAAACAGTGGTCGCTTCCCACCCAGGTTCTCTCTGTGTGAGACAGGACTGGGAGATCATTACAGACACTCCCAGCACTGGTTTTCTAGTAGTGACGGAGGAGAAACAACAAAGAAAAAACCGTGCCTTTGTGGAGTTTCTATTCTAATGGGGGAGATAGACAGTAAGCATGAAACAGGAACTATGGATTGTGTCAGGCAGTAATAAGTGCTATGGAGACAAGCAGATAGAGAAGGGTTCTAAGGACTACTGGGGGACTGAAGATTAAGACTTATAACTTCGAACTGGGTAGTCAGAGAACTTTCCACTGAGATGGTCACATTTGAGTAAAGACCTCAGGTAGCCATGGGAACACGTCACGCATTCTTTGTCCAAGGAAAAGGCTCTGGGGAGATGACACTGCAGATACCAAGGTCGTGCAGCAGGACTGTGTCTGACATGCTGAAGAAGAGCAAAGAAGCCAGTGAGGCCCAAGCAAGGGGAGAGAAGAGTAGTAGGAAATGAGGTCAAAGCGTACAACCAGAATGTGTAACATCCTGGAAGCTATTGTGAACACTTCAGCTTTTATTCTGAAATGCTATGCCATTAGAGAAATATGAGCCGAGGCAGGACATCATCTGATTTACCTTTAGAAAAGATCACCTTACGGTCGGTGATGAAACAGGACTGTAGGAAGACAAGAGCGGAAGCAAGGACATCAGTTAGGGAGCTGTTGAAATAATCATCATTTTTCACTAGAAGAAATTTTCTACTACCAAGTCAGCTCCATCGAGACTGTTTTGTTTGTTTTGATTACTGCCATAACCTCACCATTTATAACAGTCTGTAGCATGTATTAGGCCCTCAAATATTTTTTAACTAAATGAAATACTAATAAAAATGAAATAAAAGGTTAATCTAGTTGCAAGATGATAGTGGTGTCAATAAAGTGATCTTGGTACCGTCAGACAAGCAGGGTGCTATCAGTAACGTTGGTGACAAAGGGTCAGATTATGAGTATACTCTGATAAAACTCATAGGATTTGCCGCTGCACTAAATGTGGGGTATGAGAGGACAAGAAACTAAGGAGGATTCCAAGAGATTTGGTCCCTGATCAACTAGAAAGATGGAATTGTTATTTGCAGAGTGGAAAAAAGTAGTGAGAAGATTAGAAATTGGGCATTAGCTATTTTCAGTTTGAGAGGACTTGGCTGTCCAAATAGAGAGAGTCTGGTTCCGGGTAGGCTAGAGCAAGGACACTTGACTCTGACTCTTCCAATGAATGTGTCTGTCAAACCTTATCAGAATAAATGGGAGAGCCATTTGAAGATTGGTACATAAATAATGCAGGCACATTGGAGAAGGCCAGCATGAGAAGAACCATCCATGTGGTAGGGAATGGGTTACTTCTCAGTACCCACCTGGTTGGAACACAGCGCTGTTCTTTCCTTCTGATTAGCTGTCTCGGCTTTTCTCTCTCTCTCTCTCTCTCTCTCTCTCTCTCTCTCTTTTTTTTTTTTTTTTACAGGGACAGAGAGAGAGTCAGAAGGATAGAAAGGGACAGACAGGAACGGAGAGAGGTGAGAAGCATCAATCATTAGTTTTTCGTTGCGATCGCAACACCTTAGTTGTTCATTGATTGCTTTCTCACATGTGCCTTGACCACAGGCCTTCAGCAGACCAAGCCACCCCTTGTTGGAGCCAGCAACCTTGGGTCCAAGCTGGCGAGCTTTTGCTCAAGCCAGATGGGCCCGCGCTCAAGCTGTCGAGCTCGGGGTCTCGAACCTGGGTCTTCCGCATCCCAGTCTGACGCTCTATCCACTGCACCACCGCCTGGTCAGACTCAGCTTTTCTCTTTATCGGTGTTTTGAATAACAGGGCATATTTTTCTTGGGAGTCTAGGAAATCTTTCTCTGTGTGTGTACCTGTTTCTTGAGATTACTTAATCTTCAGATTTCTTCCTTACACATTACATTCCTTGTGTTTGAGGAAATGAGTAGTCATGATTTTATCTCTTCCACCACTTTTTTCTACTTTCTTAACATTAATGCTAACCTAGTTTTTAAATATTCTTTAATTATTAATAGACATTTTGTTTTTATTTCATTGCTTAGCATTCAGTCTTTATGACTTAATTTGCCTATATCTTTTATTTTTAGTCAACTATTCTAAAGTATAGCTTGGCAAACACATACATTTGTACTATAGTCAATACGCAAAAGTGATCCTTCAATTCAAAAATTTCTTATGCCCCTTTTAGTCGTCCCCTCCCTTACCTGCAACCCCTGTGCGTTCAGTCTGTCTCTATAATTTTGCCTGTTCCAGAATATCATATAAATAGAATCATGCTATAGGTGGCTTAAGTCTGGTTTCTTTCACTTTATATTTGACATTTAAGTATCATCCATGTTGTTGCCTGTATTAGTAGTTAATTGCTTATTATTTGTGAGTATTTTTCTAATGTTTGCATGTACCACAGTTTATCCCTGTGCCGACTGAAGGACATTTTGGATTTTTCCATTCGGGGCTATTATGAATAAAACCACTATAACTTTGTGCAGCTGTTTATGTGAACATAGTTTTTTTTTCTTTTGAATAAATACCAAGGAAATGGACAGTGCTTTTTTTGGTATGTGTTTAACTTCATAAGAAACTTCCAAGTGGTTTTCAAACTGCTTTCTAAAATGAGTATATTCTATTTTGCATTCCTACCGGTAGTGTATGAAGATTTCAGTTGTTTTGTCTCCTTGTCACTACTTTAGTCATTTTCTAAAAAGCCATTCTAGTGGGTATGTAGTGGTGTCTCATTGTGGTTGTAATTTGCATTTCCCTAATAATTAATCTTGTTGAGCATCTTTTCATGCGATGGTTATTCATATCTCTTCTTTGGTGAAGTGTCTGTTTGCATCTCTTGTGCATTTTTGAAAATTGAAGTATTTGTTTATGACTGAGTTATAAGAGTTATTAGTATATTCAAGAAAAAAAATTCTTTATTACATACATATTTTGTAAGTATGTTCTTCCAATGGGTTGCTTGTGTTTTTATTTTTTAACAGTGCCTTTCAAAGAGATATTTAATTTTTTTATAAAGTTCAGTTTACCAATATTTTATGATTAGAGTTTCCTTTCTCCTAAAAATTCTTTGCATATCTCAATGTCTCAAAATTTTCTCCTATTTGTTATTAAGACATTTTACAGTTGTTACCTTTAGCTCCATTATCCACTTTAATTTTTTTTCTTTTCCAGATGAGAGAAGGGGAGATAGACTGACAGACTCCTTAATGTGCCCCAACCAGGATCCACCCAGCAACCCCAGTCTAGGGCCAATGCTCTGCCCATCTGGAGCCATTCTTACAACTGCACTATTTTTACCACCTAAGGTGGAGGCTCCACAGAGTCATCCTCAGTGCTCAGGCCAAGTGCTCTTAAACCAATTGAGCCATGACTGCAGGAGAGGAAGAGAGAGGCACAGAGAAAGAGAGAGGGGGGAGAGGTAGAGAAACAGATAGTCGCTTCTCTTGTGTGCCCTGACCAGGAATAGAACCCAATACATCCACACATGAGGCCAACGCTCTACTACTGAACCAACTGGAGAGGGCTGAGTTGATTTTTGTATGTAATGTAAAATATAGATCCAAGGTCCATTTTTTTTTGTAGTGGATGTACAATTATTCCAAAATCAGTTGTGAAAAGACCATCCTTTCATGATTGAATTTCCTTCTTTAGCAAAAATTCAATTGACTGAATATGGTAGGTCTATTTTTTAATTCACTATTCTGATCCACCGATCTAGGTATGTTTTACCAACCAATACTGTGTTGTCTTGATTTGTGTACCTTGATAGTAATTCTGTCTATCATGTAGTATGAGTCCTCTAACTTTGCTTTTCTTTTAAAAATTGTTCTGACTATTTCTAATTCTGGAATTTTGATTAGGATTATATTATGTATACAAAATTATTTTTAGGAAAATGGACATCTTAACAATACTGAGCCTGACCAGGCAGTGGCACAGTGGATAGAGCGTCGGACTAGGATGCGGAGGGCCCAGGTTCAAAACCCCAAGGTCGCCAGCTTGAGCGCGGGCTCATCTGGTTTGAGCACAGCTCATCAGCTTGAACTTAAGGTCGCTGGCTTGAACAAGGGGTCACTCACTCTGCAGTAGCCCCCGGTCAAGGCACATATGAGAAAGCAATCAATGAACAACTAAGGTGCCACAATTGATGCTTCTCATCTCTCTCCCTTCTTGTCTGTCCCTACCTGTCCCTCTCTCTGTCTCTGTCACAAAAATAATAAAAATAAAAAAATAGACTCTTCAAGGCAGTAAATATGGTACATCTTTCCATTTATTTAGGTCTTTGTTGATCTCTCTATTTTTTGGTAGTTTTTATCATATAAGTATTACATTTACTATATTTATTCCTAAATATTTTGCAGGTTTTTGTGGTGTGATTGTCAAGATGCTGATTAGTTTAATTTTAATTTTTAGTTGTTCATTCCTAATATGTAAAAATATAGTAACTGATTTTGATATATTGACCTTGTATCATCTATTCTCCCTAATGTCACCTATTTACTTTAAGTAGTTTTTTATAGATTGTTTGGAATTTTGTAGAAAAAATGATGTCATCTGCACGTACCAATAATTTTGTTCCTTTCTAATGTATATATGACTACATATGATTTGTTAATATTTTGTTAGGGATTTTTGAGCTTATATTCATGGTGGATATTGGTTTGCAGTTTTCCTGTAGAGTCTTTGTTTGTCTTTCAGTCTTGATGATGCTTGCTTTAATATGTTTCTACTTTTATATTTTTAGGAAGAGATTATATAAAATTGTATTATTCTTTTCTGATATGTTTAGTTGTGGGTCAGTTTTTCCTGTTTCTTTAGGTAATTTGTATCTGTTTTTATTAAATGACATACATTTTGAATGTTATGTTGTTGAATTTGGGGATTTTATTTCCCTTAAAGGAATGTTGAGTTTACTTTTGGCAATCTATTGAATTACTTTTGGATCATCTTGATCTTTTTGATGCTGATGTTTAGGCTTTTAATGTTATGCGCTAATTTAGCCCTGTTACTAAGGTTTGGCACTTTGGGATTTTCTACTGAATTCCTCTTGTGTACACCAATCTTCCCCTAGTCTGTCTAGTCAGAACATGAACATTTCCCAGCCTCATACAACCTACTAGCAATTTTTACACTTTCCAGTGGTAGTTCTTTTTTGTGATAGTTTTGTTTTTGCTTGGCCTGCTAGAAGTTGACCCACACACACACTCATATAACTAAGTATTCAGCACAATACTTAAGGCAGTTTCTGTGCACATCAGTTTTTTCTCTATATACAGTGTGTCTGTAAAGTCATATTGCACTTTTGACCGTGTGACCGGTCAAAAGTGCACCATGACTTTACGGACACGCTGTAGCTTCCTCCTTTAAAGATAAAATGTCCCGCAACCTTCCCTCAACTTCTAGCCTCTGTCTTCTCAACCCAATACATTCTGTAGTGGGCTATCCTTCTGGCTGTTTGCTCTCAGAGGTGCTTCCAGGAAGAAACCTGGAATCATAGAGTTTCCCTTGCTTTCCCTGCTTATGTCAGAGATCCCAGTGTTGAGCTGCCTGTTTCTAATGTCTGCATGTTTTATATATTTTACCTAGTTTTATGTCTCGTATCAGTTATTCCATCATGGACTGAAGGAGAAGGCAGATCTATTTTTAAAAACAAAATAAAACCAACTTTATTTTAAGGAAATTATCCAGTAGCAAAGGAAACTGAAAGAGATTGTAAAGGAAACAACTTGCACAGACATACTAGGAAAAGCAAACAAAAATCCAGTATAATATATCAGACAAAATGAATTTAAGGGAAGTAGCATTGAATAAGATAAATGAGAACATTTTATAACGAAAAAGTTTAGTTCACAATGAAGAGCATACTTAAATCTATTGTACATGCCCCCCCCAAGAAAAGAAAATGATTTATAATGTGAGATGGGAAGAAACTATAAAGGAGAAATACATAGAAATGCAACAGTAGTAAAGGACTCGTACCTTTCTCTCCTCACCCATGGTAAACCAAACTACTCACTATAAAATAGGGGTGTGGAGAACATATTTACACTTAATAAGTCAGAGCTAAGAGATATATCAAACTCCATGGACTATAAACAGAGAATTAAATGAATGTATTTCATGGGATATTTATTTTTTAAAGTAGCCACAAAGAAAAACTTCATTAAATTTCATGTAGTAGAAATGGTAGATTGGTTTGGGTTTTTATTTTGGCAAAAGAAACTTTGAAGTTAATAACAAGAAAATAGGAAACAATTCCCAGTAAAACCTATCACTGAAAATATTAAAATTTTTTTACTCCTGTACTAAAATGAAATCAAAACTGAAATTGCATAATTTCTAATATTGATTAGAACCTACTGATTTTGACTAAAACAATAAAAATATTCATTAAATTTCTTAGCCTGTTACTCATACTGCTGAACAAAAAGGAATAAAAATATGTGAATTAGACATTCATCTCAAGTCGTAGGAATATTACAGCAAAATGAATCTAAAGAAACCAAAAGGAAGGAAATAAAACTAAAAGCAGTTATGAATTAATAAAAAAACAAATTATAGAATTAATACATGTAAACTTCTTTTTTGTAAAAACATTTTTACATAGTTTATAGTTCAACATAACAGAAAAATATAAAATATACGTGCATAAATTACAAAAGTTACAAATTTCTCAAAAGGCACAAATTTTCAATTATAAAATGAATAAGTCATGGGAATGTAATGTACAGCACAGTAATCATGGTTATTAATACTATATTCTGCCCTGGCCGGATAGCTCGTTTGGTTAGAACATTATCCTGAAGCACAGAGATTGCCGGTTCAATTCCTGGTCAGGGCACATACAGGAACAGAATGATGTTCCTATCTCTCTCTTTTTTCCTCTTTTCTCACTAAAGTCAATAAATGTCAAAAAAATTTTTGATAAAATACTATGCTGCATATTTGAAAGTAGACTAGGAAAATGGATCTTAAAAGTTCTCATCACAAGTAAAACAGTTTTGTAACTATGTATGCTGCCGGATATGAACTGAGCTTACTGTGGTGAACATTTTTTATAATATACTAGTATCGAATCATTACATCATACATCCAAAACTAATAAATATTATATCAATTTTACCTCAAAAAATAAATATATTTTTAATCACAAAAATAATTTTTAGAAAATACATATTCTAGTATAGCCAGTAATGTTCTAGAACAAAATGAGTCATTAGCCCCACCCACGTTTTAAATGTATTAGAAAGATACCATAATTCTACCCATTTGGAATTGGCACATAATTAGGCAAATATATTGGCAAAATAAAATAGAGAATCTGAAATAGATTCAATACATGTGAAAATTAAATATGATAAAAGAATTTCAATCTAGTGGGGAAAGAATGGGTCATTCAATAATACAATTTTTGTATTCTTTTATTCATTCATTTTTAGAGAGGGGGAAGAGAGAGACAGAGAAGGGGATGAGTAGCATCAATTCCCATGTGCCTTGACTGGGCAAACCTGGGATTTCAAACCGGCCACTTCAATGTTCCAGGTCGAGGCTTTATCCACTGCACCACCACAGGTCAGGATCAATAGTACAGTTTTGAGAACTAACTGGCTATTGGTAAACCATGAAACTATATCTCTATTTTTGTACCAAAATAAATTCCAGATGTATCAGTGACAAAACTGGAAGAAAATTATTTTTAAAGTCTTAGGCAGAGAATTCAAAAACCCATAAACCATTAAGGAAAGCTTGGTAAATTTGATATTACAGTACAATAAAAATCTCTGTCTGGGGAAAGAGACTTCCCTATAGCCAGAGAGAAGTGGGAAAAGTTTAGGTATCACTAAAACTTCCTTTGTCCCTGATAACTCTTGGGCCCAAGACTTGATATCCTCTTATATACTCTTAAAGTAGTGGTTCTTATACTTGAGTTTAGAGGCTTATTCAAATACAAATTACTGGGCCCTGCCCAGAATTTTTGTTTTCATAGGTATTGTGTAGGTAGAGTACAAAAATCTGCAGCTTGACAAATACCCAGGTAAGGCTGGTTCCACTGGTTCAGGAATCACACTTTGAAAACCACTGCTTTATGGTGTTCCCCAGTCCCCCCTTTTTTCCTGAGATTACTCGGTACCATTTGCAGTTAGAGTCCTAAATCAAACTAAAGTGTGGATATAACATGAACTAAGCAGTTAGCTTCTTCCCAAGATATATTTACATGTGCAGACCTGTACAAAGATAATCAATTATCTGCATGCATGCGTAAAATTAGGTGCGTGCATGCATAAAAATGTCTTTATGTTATGAAAGAACATAGGCTGTCCTTAGGTGGATTTGGAGGAAAGGATCTGGGATAGGAAGGGAAGTTGCATTATAAAGTTCTTTTGTTGCCACTTGCAAAACGATATCTATTACTCTAAATTAACAAAACAACACAGCACATAATTTTATTTTAAGTCACAGGAAATAAAAGAATTTAGGAAGTAAGAAAGATGGTTAGACAGTAGGCTGTAGTCAGAGAGCAGCACTTCAGAATGAAATCCAGGATTTGTAGCGTCTCAGCACCGGCAGCCAGCCACAGTAACTGCTAGCTGACGTGGAAAGCAAATGAGCATTGCTGATGAAAATAAATTTCAAATCTTTTATGTGATGTTTTTGTGCTTCATATTTGAGTTGGTTTACGAGCAGATTAATTTATGAACATATTATATACCGTGATGCCCTCAGTAAGCTAGACTTCACTGAGTTTCTGTTCTCTGCCTTAGCCCAATGTACAATTCTAGATCTCATAAGTCTTTCTAAAATCAGTTGACCAAAAGTGGCAATTAATTTTTTTTTGTAAGTTCTTCATTTTTTATAGTTGCCCTAATGAGTTTTCTTGAAAGGAAGCTCTCTAAATCTTGTAGGGTCCTGCAGGTGTAATTACCACTACTGTAGTGTAACTGGTGTACTCACGAAACAGCAGATCGCGATTCATCAGAGTAAGCTCTTCAGAAAGCTCCATTCCTTCTATTTGAAAAACTCAGTTACGACACAGATGACAGCACTACCACACAGGTGACAGCAATAGCTGACATGGTACATTCTGAGTCTTCGGCCTCAGCTGTTAACGAAAGGTGATTTTTAATATAAATCTCAATTAGATATGCTTTAGAAATTAAAGAGTAGTATAAAAGAGTAGAAGGAACACTGAGCAAGGCGTTAACTTATGGTATACCTATTCTCTGCTTTTGACTGGGGTCTGTTGGGCCCGCGCCTGTGCCTCTGTTGGGACACCTGTAACGTGCAGGTGCCTGCCCTGCCTGTTTGGATTTGTAATTATGTACTGAGTGGTGAGCAAAGAAACCGTCCCTCTCTGAAACATGCAGGAATTTCTCCACAGGCGATTCCACAAATCACTTGAAGAAATACTACTTTTAGAGATTTATTTTCACCTCATATGCTGGCTATGATTTAGAAATCAAAAAGTCATATGAAGTCATGATATTTGCCATTATTAGAAATTGTGTGCCTTTATTTTAAAACATCAAGTGCCAATCATATATGCATAAGAAAACGCATTTTCCTTGAGTGTATATTTGTCCTTGTTTTAAAAAAATGTACACAGTCACAGTTGATTATAAAGTGGTCTGGCACAAAATTCCAGCTAGTCGCTAGGGCACTAGGAACAAAATGGAGCGGACAAGCTCTACTGAACCGTCTTTTGTTTTCATTTGCTTCCTTCCACTGCCGGGGAAAGGTAATTTGTGATGATTGCCTTGGACTTCTGAATTTCTCAGCAAACCCATATACCTGTTTGATGACTGTGGTGGTGTTGACTGCCCGTTGCCCTCACTGGCTCCTTCAGGGTTTCTTTATTTGTCCTTCATTCTCTCTGCCTGCCCCCTTGTAAGTCCTCAGGGCCCAGGCAGATACATTCAGCTCTTCATGTATCTGCATTAATGGATAGGAACCAGGGTGCATTTATAATCCCAAATGGTGGGTAATCCAAAAACAATGAATACTTGGCTTTGAAATGCATTTAGTAATGTTTACAACTGTTTTTACCTTTTCTAATTCTATTTTGCTATTGTTGCCATTAGTTTGCATTCCCTGAACATACCCTGATTGGGGATTGAATGGGGAGGGCCTCAGAAAAATGTAGTGACTGTGGGAACCCAGATTGATAGGATTTTCATTGAATTGGAATTTTACTTTGGCTAATTCCTATGTTAGTGATTGAAAGCTGTGACCATATCATTCGGTCCAGGGCCTGGCACCCTGGCACCCTACCTGCTACATACACTTCAAAATCTAGAGTGGCCCAGCTTCCCCAACCTTAGGGGGTACCTCTCTCTCTCTCTCTCTCTCTCTCTCTCTCTCCCATGTCTGTTTCTTCTTTTTATTGGATTATTTTGTTTTTGTAATGTTTTCCTGGGGGTTGGGGGAACATGTAGACATTAATAGAGATAGAATATTAAGAGAGGCTTGACTATGTTTGCTTTGTGTCCTGGCCCAATGACTAGACGTGTTGAGTAAGCTGATTTAAGGACCCACATTGACGTCTAAGCTGAGGAGATGTGGAGAGAAACCAGAATTTCCACTATAGCTAGTGCTCGATTTACTACCATGATTGGTTCCGACAGACCGGTCATAACATGATCTGGTCGAAAGTTGAGTAGGCTATATGTACAGTACTGTGAAATGATGTTATAAAAATCTTTAAGTCATATTTTATCATAATTTTCTTTCATTATTGTTATATATCATAATTTTCTTTATTTTATGCCATTTGTATCATCTCTACACCATTTTGTTTCTTATTTTTACATTCGTCAGGTTTATGCTCCAGACGCGGAGCAGTCGTGGCTAGCGATTGTGGTTGTAAAGTCGAATGGTCGTAAGTTGCATAGGTCGTAAATCAATCAATACCTGTATAGTGATTCTCATACTGTGGTTCTCAGATCAGCAAGGTCAACAACTCCAGGGCAGCATTCAAATATGAGATCAGATAACTTTGAGAATGGGCTCTAGCAATCTGTGCTTCAATAAGTGCTCCAGGCAAGTCTGATATGCACTAAAGTTTGATACCTCTACTTTAAGTAAAAGTGTTACCTGATAATTGGCACATTTTCTCCCCTCCTGGATTAACCCATGACATGAATGTGCCGTGGGTTTTAGGAACCCTGAGAGCTGGCACCAACATGGGCATGAAATAGAGATTTGTCACCTAGTCCAGTGCTTCTCAAATTTAATATACACAGATCACCCAGAGGTCTTGTTAAAATGAAGATTCTCGAGCAGTAGGACTATATCCGGGGTCTGGTAGTCTGCATTTCTAACAGGCTCCCAGGTGATGGTGCTGGTCGGAGGGTCACACTTCGAATACTGAGATCCTAGTTGACTACAGGCCCTAGGAGGAGTGTCTGAGGTATGGACAAGCAGGGTGACAATTCAGGATACAAGGGAGAAGACCCAAGAGGGCTGAGTAGGCCTTGATCAATATCTACACAGGGGTGATCACTTACCATTCAGTACATGTCTCCAGGGATCCCTGCAAAGATGAGAGGAGCCCAGGGAAATGTCTGATGAGCAGCTAGGACACCTGGCAGAGATCAAGGATGTACGCAGGCTCAAGGTCAAGAGGACTCCTCGGTAAGAGGGGCTGACCTGGAGAGGAGGACTCATATTAATTTAATAAACATTAGTTAGCCCCTTACTCTGCATTTTATACCAAATAACCCCAGGCAGCTTGTGAGCTACTGGAGAAAGTATAACTAACCCTTTAGCTGAGATTTGTTTTAAGTGCCTTTATCTCTGGAAAATGCAATTGGGGAGTAGAGACACTAGTAGACATAGACCCTCCAAACATCAGGCCTAATTGAAGCTCTTGTCCTAGTCTCTGAGTAGCCAGGAGGGGTCAGGGTGCCTTGTGGGATAGGGCAAAATAGAAGAACACTATGTGTCCCAGTAGAGCCCGAGCTCTACTTCTATCATGCGTCCCCAATTCAACTTCCCCGTGCAGTGGGGCACTCCTGCTTAACAGCAAGGCTGGCAGCCTCTTCGAGACTACTCTTGAGGTGGCTATGAGGATACTACTTATCAGTACCGAGACCAACTGCCACCAGAGGAAAGACATGACCGACATAGAAGTTAGTTGCAAGAACCACACAGGCAGTTTATTACTCACAAATCCTTTTGGCGTGCCTGGGTACAGCTTAATGGGGCCCCATCAGTATGCTCCTCTTGGCTGTCCTTGGTCAGAGCTGCATGGAGACAGTCCACATTCAACCGTTGGATTTGGGAAACTTCCACAGCAGGGGACCCCTTAGTTTTAGTACCTTTTCTGACCAATGCCTTCTAACAGGTGTCAATCTACAGGATTATTACCTCAAACCACCTTTTTGGGAGTTCCTCACAGGGGGCCCTTTTTATGTTAATCTACCAAAATGTAACATCAAGCCACTTTTAAGGTATTCCTAGGGAAGCTTCTTGTTTATGTTAACCTACAGAGTTATCACATCAAGCCACCTCTTATCTATATATAACTTCACACACACAGTAACTGAGCCCTGTGTGAAAGGCAGAGTCTGCCTATCATCTCTGGACACACTAGATTAGTTCCTATCCAGATGGCATAGACCTTATTTAGTTTCCTTAATTGATTTTAATATTATATCCTAATTATTTCTATATCTCTTCCATATTTTTCTCTATTTCTATATATTTAATTACTATAACATTATATTACTGTAACACTAAGGGCAAGTGAAAAACCAACCCCAGAGGGTGTTTGCAACTGTAGGTAAGTGAGAAGGGGTCGAGGGAATCAGGCTCTACTGCTGCCTTGTAGGAATGGTTCTATCTGACTTTTGGTGATGTAGGGCCAGCCTACATATCTGTGGTCTTAGCTCCATCCAGAATGGCATGGATTCTGATAGTTCTCAGCTTAGTGTTAGACTTCACATCAGTTCTCCCAACAACATATATAAATGTATTAGGAGATTTATGCAGAGGAAGTTGAAAAGTGTTATTCATTAAGGTTAAGATCCCATTGGTATTTGAATTTTGTTTTGTTTTGTAATGAATTTCAGATCAGGGAGGATAGGAGCAATTATTTTTAGCAATTCTCTGTATGCTCTTTTAGAAAACTGATTTGATCATAATTCCCTTTCCTGAAGGTAGAATGACAGAACAAAGCCTATTTACAGACTTTCTAGAATTAAAAATTATCTGTGGTATGAATAAAAACTACTATTCAGAGCCTAAAATTAATTTTCCCAACATGACCACCAACTGCACATTAATTTTGCATGTTCTTATTAATAGTCAGTAGTGACTTTCAAGTAGTTTTATCAAAGAGATGCCATTAGATTATTTCTAGCAGAGCCCAAGTTAAACGACAGGGTAGAGAGAACTTTTGCTCGCATTGTCCTCTCTGGTAGGGGCTAACATTCCACCTGTGCCCTTGTTGAATTATACAGTGGGATTCTCAAAGAGAGCACATGCTATTCATATAACTAAATCTGTATTGAAGTATTACCATCTTTCACTAGCTTTATTTGAATTTGTTGGTAAGTCACACATCCTTATATTACTCAGTCCTTGAAAGAGTCCTTGAACTATCATACTTGTAATCTAAATAGCAGGTAGACCTCTAAAAGAGGATTGAGAAAATTGTTTAATCATTTTAGAGCTTCAAAACAGATGATGGTCATCTGTACTCAACATTTTCATGAGCTCTTATTCCTCTGGAGAAACAGATACACAAGGCTTTGCTTTCTGTTCAGACTATTTTTGCAAAGGGCATATTATAGTTCTGATTTTAAAAAAAGAACAGCTTCAAACACTAGCCAAAGAGAATAAATTACAGTAAGAATGGGTGGTAATTATTAAGAACTTATTTTTGGAATAAAAAACCTTTCTTAATAAAGGGCTATGTACTGTCCTCTGAAAGGAATATAAAATTTTCCACAAAGTCAAAAATACCCTTTTAGCAGTTTATATACGTATCTTATGGGAGTCAAATTAGGTTTGACATGTGTTTCCAGAAGCCAAATTCAAGCTGGGCTCAACCCATGGATTACATGGAAAATCTCAAAAGCAAATTTGAGTTTTTTAAAGATAATAACTAATTCTAAGTTTCAGTTTCTTCTGTTTTTGAAGCAGAGTTTGATGGGCTTGAAGTATTCAAATCTTTTCTATAATGCGTGCAGAACCCAAACATTTTTAAGCCTGAATTGAAATAGTTGAGTACATTTACAAAAATATTAGTAAACCAGTTAAGCATCTTTCAATAATGTATTTTACAGAGTTAGTAGAAAAATAATAAATGTGAAATTAAAAAAAATATTTACTTTTGCTCTCATCTTTTGTAGCTTTGCTATCCAGAAAGTTAGAATTAAAGGTGAGAATGCTTTGTGACCATAATTATAATAAATGCAATATTTGGTTCTAATTTTAAGACTGTTTTCACAGATGTAAAGGAAAACTCAGGGTAAATTAATTTTAAAAGAACTGAGTTCAGAGGAAAACAAATTAAGAAGAGCCTAAACTCAGTCGAGAAGGTGCCACCCCAAGGTGAAAACTTTAGATTTGCTTGTTTCTCTAGTGTTAATACAGCATTTGGATTCTATGTTTATTCCCTATAAGGCCTGGATTATTTAAAATTAATTGTTAGCTTTTAATTGTTAGCAGTGAAGCCACTGTGAAAAAGAGTATGGAGTTTCCTCAAAAAATTAAAAATGGAATTGCCTTTAGGCCGAGCAATTTCAGTTCTGGGAATAGATTCGAAGAAACCCAAAACACTAATTGGAAAGAATACATGCACCCCTGTGATCATCGCAGTGTTATTTATAATAGCCAAAGTCTGAAGACAACCAAAGTGCCCGTCCGTGGATAAAAAAGCTGTAGTACATTTACAGAATGGAATACATCTTGGCCATAAAAAAGAAGGAAATCTTACCTTTTGTGACAGCATGGATGAACTTGGAGATTATTATGCTAAGTGAAATTAGCCAGTCGGAGAAAGAGTACCATATGATCTCAATACATTGGAATCTAATGAATAAAATAAACTGGCAAAATAGAAATGGAGGCATGGAAGCATGGAACAGACTGACTGTAGTCACAGGGTGTTAGGGACCTGGAAGAAAGAAGGTGAAGGGATTAAGCAAGTGTGGTGATAGCCAGAGGGAAAGGAGGGATGTCGGTAGATGGACATGGGCAAAGGGTCTCAAGGTAAATGGGCATGGAAAGAGCCTTTGCTCCCTGACCAGGTGGTGGCACAGTGGATAGAGTGTCGGACTGGGATGCAGAGGACCCAGGTTTGAAACCCCGAGGTTGCCAGCTTGAGTGTGGGCTCATCCAGTTTGAGCGCGGTTTTGCTAGTTTGAATGGGGGATCACAGACATGACACCATGGTTGCTGGCTTGAGCCCAAAGGTTGCTGGCTTTAAGCTCAAGGTTGCTGGCTTGAATCCAAGGTCTGGCTCCAGCAGGGGGTCACTCACTCTGCTGTAGCCCCCTGGTCAAGGCACATATGAGAAAGCAATCAATGAACAATTAAGGTGCCACAATGAAGAATTGATGCTCTCATCTCTCTACCTTCCTGTCTGTCTGTCCCTGTCTGTCCCTCTCTCTGTCTGTCACAAAAATAAAGAAAAGAACCTTTGCTTTGGGTGAAGGGCGCATGATGCAATGTGCAGATGATGTTTTATTGAGCTATACACTTGATTTTGTGAGCCATTGTTAGCCCAATAAATTCAATTTTAAAAAAGCATAAATGAACACAAAGCAAAAGAAAAAATTAGTATCATTAAGCGAAAATCCAGCATTGCTCTTTTGTGTTCCAATATGCTTACCCACTGTTACAATTTCATGATCACAGGTTACTTAAGATGCCCTTACAATGCTTGTTAAATTAAATATACCTTTACTACTTTACTTGTTTGTCCTAAGGTAGCAGTATCTATATCTCACAAAAGGGTCATTAAAGGAAAAGGAAATGAAGAGCTAGTATATAAATTTTTTTCTGCAGGTATCATCCTACTATAGCCATGTTGGATTAAGGCTATGTTTATTTAAACCTCAGTCAAATAAGTCATTTTCATAAATTGATTGATAAAAACTGGATTTCTCTTGGTGTTTTCATGGGTCATTCACCAGGCAATAATGTCACCAGGAGTTACTGATCCCCTGGGCATTGCAGCTTAATTACACAGAAATTTAAAATTGAGAATAGTAGTATAAGTGCGAATGTAGAAATTTTCCTGTCTTTGGGTGGTTTATAATTAAATTTAATACCTCAGATGGTCATTTTGTTTTTGTAGATTTTAATTACTAAGTAGATCTGGTAAATTATGAATTATTGTATTATCACAAGTGATAAGGTATATGTGTTAACAAGCATTGCAATCTGCAGGTGTAACATATATAAAGCAAGATTAATAGTATCAAGCAATTAAACTGAAGCTATTTTTAAAGGGAAAGGAAAGGTTTAATGCTACCCTTAAATGTAGCTTAAATTCTCTCTAAATATTTTTAAATGCATTAAAAGCATGTTCATTTTAGGAGTGACTTCCTTAAAAGACCTCGTTTCTTAGAGTAAGCTTTCCTTTCTAAGAATAGAAAAGCTTATTGAAATAATTTCTATCAGTAACTCATTTCATAAAGAAGTAAATTTTTTCCTTGGCTTTTTAACTCAATGAAGAAAGCCCAAATGAGCACAGGAAATTTTGTGTAGTGAATATATATATAAACTAAATCCAGTTGGGCTAAAATGATTAAATTATTGATAAGGGCATTGTTGCTCCCAAAGCATTCCATTAGTCATATGATACTTCTTAAATATTTTTAGACTTTGTCCTTAATTTTTCTATACTTGCATATAAAATAGAGAAAACTGTATTTGCTTTAATAAACTTGTATATACAATTTACAAACAATCTCATATAAAAGAAACATGCTAGGCATCTAATAACAATTATTTTGTTACGTGTTTCTAGATTTTTTTTCTACTTACTGAATTATTTTCATACTGCTACTGACAAGATCAATGCCTGTATTTCTAATTTAGCTACACCTTTGCTTCCTGACAGCATGACTTTACAGTGAATTTAACATGACCTTAGTAAATACATAGAGCACTTAGCAAAATGTACAGGGCTCTTTAAAAACATTTTGGATCTCTGCTCTCCTCTCTCTCTCTCCATCTCTCTCTCTCTCTCTCTCTCTCTCTCTTTCTCCTCCATCTCTCCCTCTCTCTTCTCTCTCTCTACATCTCTCCCTCTCTCTCTCTCTTCTCTCTCTCTCTCTCTCTCTCTGTCACACACACACACACACACACACACACACACACACACACACAATTTGGTCCTTGCCCTGGAATTATTTTGCAGTGTACTTGGCAAAGTGAAACTTCAAAAGTAAAGCAATGTGAAACGTTTATAAAACAGCACATCATAGATTACACATGAAATATAAAAGTACTGGAAATGTACTTTCTAAGTAGTTTTGAGGATATGTTTTACTCAGTGTAGATTATAGATGTATTCAGTTCCCCTCCTGATGATGCTGCAGTAGAGACTGCTGCGTGTTTGTAACTGTGGGGTCATTTTTGAAGCTAAGCTAACACAACCCTAATCAGCAGGAAGGTTGCAAAAGAAATTGGAGCAATAACTGGGCATTTTGTTATAGAAATAATAGGAATATATATTATTTCTTAAAAATAGACTACTTTGTTTCTCTCACTCTCTTTTTTTTCTTTATGCAATGAAACCAAAGATGTGATTGTTCATAAGAATTTGGGCTTTGAGGAAGGGGGGAAAATATAGTATTCTATTTTCATCTGTGATGTGTTTTAATTTCATTAGTTTTGTTTTGTTTTTAGCCAAATGATTATCTATTACAGAATGGTGTCAACTTTATCAAGTGATTTTGGTTTTAATAGGCAATAGCTGGGAAAACACAGAAAAAATATTTCCTACACATGCGAAAGCTAAGCAGAAGCAATGCCTTTCAAGAAACAGCAGCCGTAGTTACTAAATGGTTTTGTTCAAATAAGGAAAGCATCAGAATACCCTCCAAGAATGAAAGGGGCAACTTCAGGGCATGGCACTATTTTAGGTGTGATACTGAATTCTGTACTAGAACTAGATTTGAACCAGATGGTATCAGTTAAATACAATAATTTTTTAATTTTGAAACAGACCAAAATTTGCCTATTCATTGAACCAAGGTAATTCTTTTACTTATTTATATTTTTCAGCTTTATTGTATAATAAATGACAAATAGAATTGTAAGATACTTTAAGTGTACATCAAAATGATTTGATGTGTACATTGAAAGGATTCCTCCCGTCTAGTTGAAGACATCCGTCACCTCATTATTTATTTTTTGGTGAGACCATTTAAGTTCTAATCTTAGTAAATTTTAGTTATACAGTACAGTGTTACCAACTGTAGTCCCCATGTTGTACATTAGATCCTGATCAGTTTTTCAGATTGGTGAATTTTTTTGCCAGTTGTCTCTCTTGAATAGCTGTGACCAGCCACACTCTAAATGTTTAGTTATGCAGATATGGTTATCAGTTTAAAGACCCATTAACCAGGTGCCCAGGATGATTTAATCCAGCTACTTTTTGTTTTGTCCATTCTTCTGGTTCCCATGATACTTTCAGCAAGGCCAGTTAATTCTTTGTAATTCATAAAAGCACCTATTTAATTTAGAGACATTTTAAACTTCTTAAAACAGCAAATATTAGCATTTGTAATTTGAAAGAATTAGAAGTGTGTAGAGAAATAATGATTTTCCTAAGCTGCATATAGACAGGCACATTAGCTTAAAAGGTCTATTTTATTTCTCAGATTAGCTATGGAGTAAGAGTCGAGAGGTAGATAAAAATTTAAAACAGCCTATAGCATTTTTAAAACGGTAAATTTTACTTAGGCATTAAAATGGTTCCTGAAAAATTATAACATAATTTAAGATGTAGTTAAAAATACAATTTAATTATTCTATTGATTCATTTGGTAATATGAATAAAAGAACTTAAGTATTTGATCATATTGTTCCTAATAAATTTAGATGTATGTGTGATTATATACTATGTTGTCACAGCTGTGATTTCTCCTTAAATGTAATTAATTCCTGAAGAAAGTATTTGAATTTTTTTTGGCCTCGCTTTAACCCCACAGATGGTTATATTTGGTTTCAAATTTTGCAAATGGTAACATCTATTAATTGATTTTTAAACAGTTTCTTCTATTCTTTACTATTTGGTGTTGCTAGGAATTTGAAATTTTTCATTCTTTGCTGTGTGTTAGAATCCCACAGAATTCTAGATGAAGTTCCTAGAGAAAGAGAAAGGCTGTGGGAGGAAATTGTAGTCATGTTATATAAGATTAGAAGTAAATTGATGAAAACACATCAAAATGAATTATTTTTATTTTCTTACAAAAATTAGATATGAGTAGCTTAGCATTATTGAAAATCTGAAGTGTTACTGTTTATGATGTATAATTATATACAGACCTTGTTTGGTATTCTTCGTAGCTGCTTATGCATAGATATCCATTTTTCTGCCTATAGAAGTAACTGTTTTAAAAAACATACCTAGAAAGGTCACATCACTGATAAGACACATTTATTCTAAAATCAAAAAGTAAGTACCACTTCATGTTTCATTGGAAATAATGTCTATGCTTGCCAAAACAAAAGAGGTTTCTACTATTTTTCTCTGCATTTAATTTTAAAATGAATATTTTCTCTAGATAGGAGTGAAATGTGAGAATGAAATTTTCTGTTTGGCTACAGTAATTTGTCATGTAACCATTTGCAGAAATCTGGTTAACAAAAATAAGTCAGTAGTGATCATGGAATTTTGGGAAATTGTAATTTTTAACTCGAGGCATTTGTCAGACACTATACATTTATTTTTCTCACCTTTTTGATGTGATTTATATTAAATATGGAAGATTTCTACCCTTTCAAATGTACTTTTGTGTTTTGCAGATAGGAAGAAAGTTTAATGACTGTGGTCTAGTTATAAAATTACAAAACATTTGAAAGCTTAAAACTTGCATTTTACTTTATTATATTTTTATATATAATATTTGCTTAATTTGATCAGTTAAAAATTATTTTGTTCACAGTTGCAGGAATGATTCCTCTTTATATTGCTCTCAAACATACTGTTTTCTGAATTTTGGTTTTGTTTCTCTCCAGACGGTGGGTACGGCTGCTGTTTGGGCGAGAGTTCCCCCTACAGGATCTTCTGGTGGTCTGGGATGCCTTGTTTGCAGATGGCCTCAGCCTCAGTTTAGTGGATTATATCTTCGTAGCCATGTTGCTCTACATCCGAGATGCTTGTAAGTGTTAATGACCTTGCCTACATTCAAGTAGTTGGTCCTGATTTTTTTAAATATGTTTTATCTTTTAAATACACTTTATTTTTTATTCTAAATTATTATACCTACATTTTATAGTAGGCAATATATTGAAGTTTCAAAGGAACATGCTAAATATGTTTTTGTTAGTTAACTATGTACATATTGGGAGATGTGGGTGATTTTATCTCGAGAGAATAGGAATATTCTTCAGAACCATTTTTCTGAAGACTTGACTCTTGCTTTAATCTCCTCATTACACACATTTGTGAAATGTACATAGAAAAAGCCAGTATTTCAGATATGTTTAGAGCTCCACCTTCTGACAGGTAGATAGTATTCAAGGATATTTAATGAGAGAATAGAGCTGTTTTTTATAGTATCAACAACTTGCCAATAAAAAATAAATATTACATTTAAAAATATTTTAAATCTCAGTTATATTTTAGTCAAATGTATTTCTCGATAGAGTACCAAATCGCAGCTGTATTGCATCTCATCGGATCTACCCTGAGGTGCCTGCCACAGTTGAAATGCCAGCGCCTGTCCCTTTCAAGTAGTCAGATAATCCTCAGCTTTAAATTTCAAAATACCTCAAATTGTTTTCATTCTCAGAAAAATAATCACAGTTTACAAAATAAGATTTGTAAGCCAAAATATAATTAGGAAAGATTACACAAAGTGATGATTAAATAGGAAATAGAAAAACTATCATAAGTGTAGAACTTTATCAGAATATAAACTCTTTTGAGTTATTCATAATCTTGACTGTTAAATTGCTGTGTGGTTCTCTTTTATTTATTCATTGAATACCATTTGTGCCAGATGCTCTTGTTATGCCTCTGGTAACACTAATACTATTCTTTAAAATTTTAGATTATACTTTTTTAATTCCTCCCAAATTACTTGAATGAATAAATGACAGGAGTACCATATTTTATCCAAAAGTTGTGGGTTTTTTCTGTGCCTTGAAGGTCAGATACTTTGGGTTTTGACAGACAAAGTGAAAAGCTCCTTTTTTCTGAGTCAGAGCTAATCATATAAGAACATGGAAATCATAAGAGGAAACATCTGGAAAGTAGAGAAGGATGTTTGGGTAGATTTGATGGACTAGATTTTTGGATATTTAATACTAGTCTCCCATATTAATGTTGCCTGATTTTTTTTTAATGTAAGTAACATAAAACCGAAGGAATGAGACACTTCTTTTATTTAAAAAGAATGCTTTAAGTAATACAGGATGGAGCAAAATTAGGTTTACAGTTGTTTGTATGAAAAGTAATACAATAATTAATAATACAAGGATAAATTCTGTTTTATTTACTCATAACTGTAAACCTACTTTTACCCTACCCTGCATGTTCACAAAATTTTTCTTAGCAAAGAACTATTAAAATGTATTCTGATTTTCTATAGTCTTAAACAATTATTTGCTCTTTCTTTGGTGTATCACAACTGTATTTTTTTGTGTGTGTATTTTTCTGAAGTGAGAAGCGGGGAGGCAGAGACTGACTCTCGCATAAGCCTGACCAGGATCCACCTGGCATGCCCACCAGGGGGCATTGCTTTGCCCATCTTATTGCTCCATTGCAACTAGAGCGATTCTAGCGCCTGAGGTGAAGGCCATGGAGCTATCCTCAGTGCCCAGACCAACTTTACTCCAATGGAGCCTTGGCTGCGGGAGGGAAAGAGAGGGGAAAGGGTAGAGAAGCAGGTGGGCACTTCTCTTGTGTGCCCTGGCCGGGAATTGAACCTGGGACTTCCACATGCCAGGCTGACGCTCTACCACTGAGCCAATCAGCCAGGGCTTCACAACTGTATTTTTTATTTA
This sequence comes from Rhynchonycteris naso, assembly GCA_037038555.1. Classification (NCBI taxonomy): domain Eukaryota; kingdom Metazoa; phylum Chordata; class Mammalia; order Chiroptera; family Emballonuridae; genus Rhynchonycteris; species Rhynchonycteris naso. The sequence continues at coordinate 47,028,566 of CM073004.1, read as the reverse complement.
CTATTCCTGTCTCCTATACTAAGATTTACTTTTTAAAATTAATTTCATGAAACAGGCAAATTTTTGGCAGCTGAAGCTCTTAAAATTTTATTTTATTTAATTAATTGTGTTTACATAGATTCTAGGGTAACCCTGACTGCATCGCCTCTCCTCCATATTCCCCTCCACATCTCCCTTGCCACCCTCCCTACAGCGCCCTCCCCCCTTCCCTTCAGGTTTATCCCTCCTCTGTCTCAATTCCTTTCCTCAGTTCTCAGTGTTCCTTGGATTCCTCAAATGAGTGAGGTCATATAATATTTTTCTTTTTCTGCCTGGCTTATTTCACTCAACATAATAGTTTCCAGGTCCCTCCATATTGTTGCAAAAGGTAATATTTCCTTCTTTTTCATGGCCCCATAGTATTCCATTGTATATATGTACCACAGCTTTTTAATCCACTCCTCCACTGATGGAAACTTGGGCTGTTTCCAGCTCTTCGCTATTGTGAACAATGCTGCCATAAACATGGGGGTGCATTTCTTTTTTTCAGTTGGTGATATGGGATCCTTAGGATATATTCCTATAAGTGGGATAGCTGGGTCAAGGAGGTAAGAGCATACAGTGGAGTAAAGACAGTCTCTTTAACAAATGGTGTTGGGAAAACTGGACAGCTACCTGCAAAAAAATGAAACTAGCCACCGACTTACACCATGCACAAAAATAAACTCAAAATGGATAAAGGACTTAAATGTAAGCCGTGAAACCATAAGCATCCTAGAAGAAAACATAGTCAGTAAACTCTCCGACATCTATCAAAGCAATATATTTGCTGATTTATTTCCATAGGCCAATGAAATAAAAGACAGGATAAACAAATGGGACTATATCAAACTAAAAAGCTTTTGCACAGCTAAAGACAATACGAACAGAATAAAAAGACAAACCACACAATGGGAGAACATATTCGACAGCACGTCTGATAAGGGGTTAATAACCAAAATTTATAAAGAACTTTTAAAACTCAACACCAGGAAGACAAACAATCCAATCAAAAAATGGGCAAAAGAAATGAATAGAAATTTCTCCAAAGAGGACATACACATGGCCAAAAGGCATATGAAAAAATGCTCAACATCACTAATCATTAGAGAAATGCAAATTAAAACCACAATGATATATCACCTCACACCAGTCAGAATGGCGTTCATCAGCAAAACAACACAGAACAAGTGCTGGCGAGGATGTGGAGAAAAGGGAACCCTTCTGCACTGCTGGTGGGAATGCAGACTGGTGCAGACACTGTGGAAAACAGTATGGAGATTCCTCAAAAAATTAAAAATGGAACTGCATTTTGACCCAGCTATCTTACAAATTTTTTAATCCTCCACTGATGATGTTATAAAACATACAGGCACATGTGGAAAAATGCAGGGGTAATGAAGTTATTTATTCATTTCAGTATTTAGTACAACTTATTTTAATTTGCTTGGTTAAATCCCTAGAAGTGCATGAAATCTTCTAAAGTAGAGCGATTATTTATTATATATGTAAGGGGCATTCCCCTGTCCTCAAGAAGCTTACCAACTCATAGGAAAAACTGGTATAATTAATTTCAAGCTAACACGTCCAGTGTTGTGGGTGAGGTGTGGACAGGTACCTAGGAAGTATAAAAGAGAGGCACTGAATTCCCCTCTGGACCAGCTGTAAATGACAGGAGAAAAGGATATAGATGTTGGCAAGCTATATAGGGGGATCTGCATACTTGGAAGAAGGAACAGCATGAACAAAGATCAGATGTGAGAAACAGCTTCATAGAGGGTTGTGTATGTGTGTGTTTCTGCAAGCTGTATTTGTTATTATTGTAGTGCAAAGGGACATAGAGACTAACAGGTTACGAAACTGAAGAAGTAGACAGGAATGGGCCATGATAAGAGTCTTTATCCTGTAAGTGATAATGAGCTATTGAAAGGTTTGAATTAGAAGTGTGGTCAGTTTTAAATTAATCTGGCAGCAGTGTGGAAAATAGACTTGGAAGGGACAAGATTAGAGCCAGGAAATCAGATAAAAGGTTATGACAGTAGTCCAGGGAGAAAATATTAGATTAGAGAAATCTTGAGAACTGAAGTCAGCATGTCTTGGTGATTAAATATGACGGGTGAGGGAGAACAGAAAGTCACAAACGATCCCTAGCTTGGAGAGTTGAGTGACTCGGTAATATGTATAACTTGGATAGGAAATACAAGAATTAGCAGGTTTTAGGAATGGAAATGACTAAATGAGTTTTGGCCATACTGTTAGAAATAATAACTTGAAGATTTAGAAAGTAAAAGTCAATGAATATCAAGGCTACACATTGAATTATGTGAATGCTTGATAGTGGATATGATCTCCTAAGAACAGAGTAAACATATATTCCAGTCTATTTGGGACAGTCTTGGTGTGCAACTGCTTTTCAAGAGTAGTAGTTTGGTTTTTGTTTTTTTATAGAAACAGAGAGAGAGTCAAAGAGAGGGATAGATAAGGACAGACAGGAACAGAGAGAGATGAGAAGCATCAATCATCAGTTTTTCGTTGCGACACCTTAGTTGTTCTTTGATTGGTTTCTCACATGTGCCTTGACCACGGGCCTTTAGCAGACCGAGCAACCCCTTGCTCGAGCCAGCGACCTTGGGTCCAAGCTGGTGAGCTTTTTGCTCAAACCAAATGAGCCCACATTCAAACTGGCGACCTTGGGGTCTCGAATCTGGGTCCTCTGCATCCCAGTCCAACGCTCTATCTACTGCACCACCACCTAATCAGACGAGTAGTAGTTATTAATACTACCATCTTTCGCTCTCAAAGGCACCCATTAGGTTGATAAGAATTGTATGGTCAACCTGTCTAAGGTGGATGCTTACAGAAAGAACATGGGCAAAGTGGGACTTGACATTAACATCAGTGTCTTAAGTTAGTTCTCAATGTTAGTACCAGAGAAGGAAGAGCTTGTGTTGTAATCTCACAAAACTGTGTTACCTAAGCCAAGTCCGGTGATGGGGGTCAGGAGTACTGGGAACAGTAAGGTAAGGGTGGAAAAGTTCATTCAGATTTGGTCCTTTGGAGAGAGAGTCATCTGATACCTTTGCCAGAATGGAGTCAGTGGAATGGAGCAGGAGCTGGATTATGGCAGGTTAAAGAAGACTGAACAAAAGAATAACAATAGCCTTTTCTACAGTTTTGCTGCTATTGCTCTTGTTGTTTTCATATGCATTACATTTTCAACTAAAAAATCAACCTAAATAGGGAAGAATGACAAATAGTATCTATAGAATAATCCTTAAAGAAAGTCAACAGAGAATGGAAGAAGGAAGGTGTAACTAGAGGTCAATGTGGAGGCAAGGAAGGTTGGATGGCTGTCTTTAGAATGAGACCAGGGTACATTGGAGGTGGGGGAAAAGGGTAAAACTGATGGGAGATGTACTTCTCAAACCAGTCTGCATTACTGTTTCAGCACTAATTTTTCCCTCCTGCTCCATGGATGAAATCTATGAAAAGATAAATATAAATTATCTTATAAATTATTGAAGTTATGCCCTGGCTGGTTGGTTCAGTGGTAAAGCATCAGCCTGACATGTGGAAATCCTGGATTTAATACCCAGTCAGGGCACACAGGAGAAGTGAACCTCTGCTTCTCCACCTCCCACCCCCCTTCCTTCTTTTTATCTCTTTCTTCTCCTGCAGCCATGGCTTCATTGCAGCATGTTGGCCCTGGGGATGACTCCATAGCTTTGCCTCAGGTGCTAAAGTGGCTTGGTTGCCAAGCAACAGAACAACAGCCCCAGATGGGCAGAACATCACCCCACAGGGTGTTTGCCTGCCGAGTGGATCCTGGTCAGGGCACATGCGGGAGTCTGTCTCTCTGCTTCCCCACTTCTCAATTTAGAAAAAAAATTATTGAAGTTTTAACTTGCTTATTGTTTGTTCTTCATACCGTCACTCCCCATTGAAAGACAAGATATATTTCTGTCTTGGTTTTTCTACCATATCCCACCATCTAGAACAGGGCCCAGTACATAGTCATATTCCTGACAAATATTCTTTGAGTGAAGAAACAAAGAGTCAGAGGCTATGAAATGCGGTCAGGAGTCCTGTGGGAGACTGGCTGTGGAACAGGAATAAAAACCAGGTGCTGATCCTGGAAGGAGACACTAGGCAGGTTTCAGAAGTGGATCGGTTTATAGGTAGAAAAGATGGAGAATGGAGAAATTCCATGTCTGATAAAGGAGGAAGCAAGGTTGTCTGCTATGAATGAGGCAGGGTCGTGTAGGCGTTCGAGGGGAACGACTGGGAGGAATGGGAGAGATGGCTAACCAAGGACTAGGACAAGCCTGGTCTAGCTGTTGAAGATCCTACAGAGAAAAAATGCGGGCAGTGGCATCAGGCCTTGAGCTTATATTTTTTCCCAGCCACACTCATCAGTCCAGGCAAGATTCAGAGGAAGCAGATCATGAGAGCTAAAATCAAGAGGTTGTGGTCAAACAAAAGGACATGGAGCAGTTCTGGGAGTGACCAGTATGGTTGAAACTATTAAAGGAGAAAGCATCACTGAGGAAATCAAGGGATTGTGAGGGGCCAGGGATTCTTGTTTGGTCCTCCATGGATACTTCACCTAGAACCATGATTCAAAAGGATATAGAAAGAAGCATAGTGAGTAAAGCAGCAGAAGTCTCAAATAAATGCAGAAGAGTGACCAAGAAAATAGCTTTTATTTAATCAACCATTTATTCAGAGGATCAGCCATTCATTCAACCAGTATTTATGGAGTGCCTACTATTTCCTATCTATCGTGGTGCATAGATGACAGTCCTGCAGGGGCTTGATGGGGGAATTGGTGTGTGGTGTGGACTTCAGAGGGGTTTTCACGGAGACAGGCTAGGCTCAGAGGGAAAGGCATTAGTTCCTTAGAGAAGAGGATGAGGTAGGGGTCGCAGGAAGCAGGCACAAAACAATATTGGGTAGAACAAATTGAAGGGCAGTACTAGTTGTTAGAATCTAACCCAAATAAGTAGTGACTTTTAAATAAACTTTTCAGCATGGCTTTTTTTTTTTTTTAATAGCATTGCCAGCTTTTTCAATTAAGTATCTAAATTTTTTCACATTTTTTTTATTGATGTAAATTTTTACTTTGTTTTTGACTAGTATCAGAGAAACACATTTTCTGTCATTTACCATTTAACATAACTTTGATTTGTCTTGTAAATTGTATTAATAGCTATAACACCATATTTAAATCCATTTGCTAGTAGATTTTTCCACCCAGAAAGTATTTCAAATGTTTATTGTCTCTTATTTTTCCATCTCCCTGAACCCTTCGGAAATGGAAACTTTTCCTTCTGGGCAGTTCTGCCACTTCCTGCCTTGTCTGTTCAGCAGCATAAACATGTGGCAAAGCTTTAATTTTCCTCAGTGCTCAGTAGGGGTCTCCTCACTCACTTTTTGGCCTGGCCTACTGTGGCAGCGGTGTCCTTTTCATGGGGTAAAGCATTGTTCATTTTTATTTCATTTCAGATTTCCACTTCTCTTCAGCCACTACCTATCTGCCAGCATTTCCATCTGTCCTGCCCCAGAATTTCTGTTCCTATGTTTCCTCGTTAAGAGGATGCTCAACGTTATACTGATGTCAAAATGCATTTTATTTCTACTACAGATTGAACTTACTAGTCTTTTCTGGAAAAGCTTTCCCCAGACTCAGGGACGAGGAAGAAAGACTTAAATCACAAGGCGGTGTGCCGCAGAGTATTAGCAGTGCTGAAACTGGGGTTCTGATCTTTGAAGGGGTGTTTCACACTTCCCAACTGCCAGCTCTCTTCCTGCTGAGACAGGAAATATTGCCAGTCATTTTTATGACCACCTCAGATATGGATATTAGTGTACCCTTTGAGTTTAAAATAACATTTATATTTCTTTATACTTTAGTTTAAAATTTCACTAATACAGTCTTTTCTTTTGATGTTTAGATTTTTTAAATTTTACTATTATTTTAGAGAATTGTTGGGTTCCCTTATATTCCCCACCGCACATACACGCAGCCAACTCCATCAAATGCCTCACCACAGTATTGCATGTGTTACAATCAATGAACATATATTAACATGTCATAGTTGCCTAGTGTTGACAGTTTACATTACGGCCCACTCTCAGTGTTGTACGTTCTGTGGGTTTGGACAACTGTATAATGACATGTACCCCCACCATTATAGTATCATACATAGTACTTTCTCTGTCCTAAAAGTCCTCTGTGCTCTGTCTACTCATCTATTTTTCCCTCCTCGAACCCATGACAATCACTGATCTTTTTATTGTCTCCATAGTTTTATTTTTCCAGAATTTCATGTAGATGAAATCGTATAGTATATAGCCTTTCAGGTTAAATTCTTTCACTAGTAATATACATTTAAGTTTCTCCATATCTTTTCGTGGTTTCATAGCTCATTTCTTTTTAGCACTGAATAACATTCCATTTTCTGGATGTATCACAGTTTATCCACTCAGTTTCTAGGGGACATCTTGTTTGCTTCCAAGTTTTGGCAAGTATGGCTAAGGCTGCTATAAATATGTGTGCAGTTTTTTGTGCGTATGTAAGTCTTTATTTCAATTGGGTAAACACCAAGGACCACAATTGCTGGATTATATGGTAAATGTCAGGAGCTCAGCTCAGCTGGGTGGGAGAGAGAGTTGAGCTGCTAGATGTCAGAGTGCCAATTAAAGCAATAAGTCAAAAGTGAAACCGGCAATCCTGTAATCACTTAATGAGGTGGTCTAAGCAACAGTCAAAACCTGGAGGAAATGTCAACTTTCTCTGTTCCATTTCACCCATCCATGGAACGTCATACTGGTCAGGGATCAAGCGGGTCGGCACTGATGTGAAGTCATCTCACTGTTCAGGAAGCCCTGAGGTTGTGGGGCTGTCAGAGGGGGGTGCTCGGAGTGGGAAAGAACTGGGCACTAAGCTGAAAGAGGAAAAGTATCTTCAAAATGTTGTCAGACCCCCACAGGAGGTGTCGGCAGACGTGCGTGAAGAGGACCATTACTGAGGCCTCATGCAGGGACGTGTAGGACCGAAAGCACTAGACTAGGGATACAGGTACATGGAAGGTCCAGCTAGCCCCAGTCGCTGAGACCTCGCCGTAGCTTCTCTCAGAGACCACAGTGCACTGGCTGCGCTCCACCCGGTGGGGAGGGGACACTTACCCTGTGAGGCCTGTCAGGGAAAGCCTTTTGTACCAGTCAGGGTTCTCCAGAGAAAATGAACCAAAAGAATATATGTATGAGGAGATTTATTATTAGAATTGGCTCACACAATTATGGAGGCCTATAAGTCCCCCAGTAGGGCATCTGCAAGCTGGAGAACCAGGAAAGACACGGTGCAATCCAATCCAAGTCTGAAGGCCTGAGAACCAGAGGGGCTGAAGGTCTAAGTCCCAGAGTTCAAAGACCCAAGAACCAGGAGCTCCGATATCTAAGGGCAGGAGAGAGTGGGTATCCCAGCTCAAGAAGGAAGAGGTCACCCTTTCTTATTCTGTTTGGGCCCCCAATGGATTAGAGGAAGCCCACTCACTTGTAAGGATAGCTCCCTTCACTTAGTCTACTGAGTAAAATGCTAATCTCTCGCAACCACACACTCGCAGACACATACAGAAACAATGGTATTGATCTGGGCATCTTTTAGGCCAGTCAAGTTGACACATAAAATTTACCATCAGATCTTTGTAATAGTCAGTGGATAGGCATAAAAAGTCTCACGTACCTGCCAAACTATTTTCCAAAACGGCCGTACCATTTTGCATTACCACCAGCAATGATTGAAAGTTCTTGTCATTCCACATTGTCACCATCATTTGATGATGTCAGTGTTTTGGGGTTTGGCCATTCTAATATGTGTCACATTTTGTTTTTAATGTCTATTTTTTGCCTGAAAATAATTTTAATTTAGACAACTATGGGAATAGAGATATGAAAGGGGACTTATTATCCTACTGAAATTCTATTCCACGTTCAAAATGAATACTTGATATCTCATGCTGGCCTTTTATAAAGAGGAGGAAATGGTATTACCTTCTAAACCATAGATATACCCTTTCATGTGCTCATTCCCTTCTCACAGTTTCCCAGTGTCCTAGAAAGCAATATGACTGATGGATTCAGAAGCTCTAGAACATCTTTAATGAGCAAAAGCTCACAAAGCCAACAAAATTACATTCATCACTGGACTCTTACTCAGGAATGCTCCAGATTCATGTCCACCTGTTGCAGCCAAAAGAGAATGCAAATAGTCTTGCAAGTTAACTAGACTGTTTTCTCTGATGAGTAGTGAAAGGAAGATGGGATCTTTGGCTTCCTGACTATTTTCCCGAATTGATCCAACCAGTTGCCTCCCCACCTATATTTATATTCTTCCTCTTCAATTCACCTTCCTAGCTGCTGAGTAGAAACATAATTAAAGAAGTGATTGAGGATGTCAGATATGAGATGCATTTCTCAGATGCAGACTTAGATGTTAACAGTGCACAGCACCAGATGTTAGACCTCAGTCCTTGAGTTTTGGCTAAGAAAGAATTTACAGCCAAATGCAAGCAAAAGTTTATTTAGAAAGTCACAGAGGTATAAATGAGCCATGGAAGCATGGGCTGTGTGGGCTCAGGAAACAAGTTACAGAGACAAAGGAAGGGCCCTTAGAGCTTAGGAGAAAGAAAGCAAAGGTAACAAGCCTGTAGGAAGAAACGGGAGGAAAATTGGGGTGGGGGGATTCTAGAGAGAGAGAGAGCCTGAGCTGGGTCCTCAAGGGCTTTTATCTGAAAATCTCAAGGGAGGATTTGCGAGGGCTTACATGGGAGTTGTATGAAACTGTTCTCCAGCCCCCTTGTTCCTCTTCTATGGGGGTCTGTCACATGACCAGTAGCATGTCAGGGGAGGGTCTGAACTGAATGACCAGCGATATGCTGAAGGAGGAACAGTCACTTTGGAGGAAAAGCCCCGCCTTACAATTATTTGTTGCTAGGCACTTTGGGCTTTTCTCCCTGGTGACCTTCCATACCTGGCCTATCATTCCTACTCTGCTCATGTCTGTCTAACTGCCTACTATCACATGTACCTCCATTGCTCCTAAAACCCCATTAAAATAGGATAAACCCACAAGACAGAGAATTAGGAAGGAGATTACAGCAACTTTGGCAGCAGGAAAATAGATGGATTGGTGATAACTGATTTAGCAGATCCAAGAAAACAAAATACAAAAGTGATAATGGGGAAAACAAAGAAATAACCTATAATATTCCTCAAAGTATTGAAGTTTGCAGTGCTAAAAAAACCTCTGGAAATTGGTAGGGGAAGGGAAGGAGTTAAGATTGAAAAAAAAGAACTGGTTGAAAGGCTAATTAAGAAGCTATTGTACCCAGATCTCCAACCTTTACCTCCAGGATTTATCCCCTGGAGATGGTAGCATGGAGGGCCTCAAGACTAGGGACTCAGGGAATTTCAGTGAATATGGAGCCCCTGGTCGTCTTTACATCTCAAATAGCAGAACGCTGAACTGAAGCCAGGCTCCCTCCAGGAGGATGTTTGGGAGACTCCTCAGTGGGGGAATCTAGTAAGTCTAAGGGAAAAGGTCAGAAACTCCAGGGTCAGGAATTAACCAAGAAATGGCCTTTGCTAGCCCCAGGGTTAACCAACCGGCCCCTCTCTGCACAGCTGTCTTGAGGTTCCCTTTGTACTGCCCCATTCTTAACAGGAGTAGATAGCCAGAAATCACTACCCATTTGAGGAAAGCATCAAAAGGGAAGCTAGCACCTAAACAGGCAACCAGGATAAAAGTTACTTGAGGGACACAGACTGCACGGGAGGAGAAAACTTCTCGGAAAGCTAGGAAAATGCATAAAGGAAAAACTCAAAGGAAAAAATATAATTGAAAATTGCAATATGATGAAAATAAGATTGCTAGACTATAAAATTTAAAAAGTATCCCAGAAAGTAGCATATAAAAGAGTTACAAAATAGAGAACCAGGCCAGGAGATCCCATCTAGGTGAAATTTGTTTGGGAGAGGGAGAGAGAGAGAGAGAGAGAGGAGGGAGGGAGAGAGGGAGGAAATAAACACAAAATAAACAGAAGGGAGAAAATCATCCAAGAAACAATTAGAGATAAATTTATAGTGGAACAGAAAAACATGGATTTTTAAATTGAAAAAAATAGTTGCAAGCCACAGTACATTATTGTGCATTCCCATAACATTAGTGGGGAAGAGAGAAAAAAAAAAAGTCACATAAAAGATTAGGAATTAGAATGGTTTGAGGCTTTTCAACGGGAAACCCAAAAACTCTGGAACAGTACCCCAACATTTGAAGGAAAAGTTTTTTCCAACCTGGAATTCTGTATCTAGTCAAACTTAATTACTTATAAAAAAATTTGGCTGAGGGAGCAGGCCAGAGACTTGGTGAGAAATTCCCCGAGAAAACCCTGGAATTGACAAAAATTTTGAAAAGTATTGAAAGGAGAGTCAGATGCCTGGGAGAGCATTTAAGTTTAATTTAATACTAAAGGCTGGTTGGCTCAGTGGTAGAGTGTTGTCCCAGCATATGGATGTCCTGGGTTTGATTCCCGATAAAGACACACATAAGAAACAATCATCTGATTCTCTACCCTTCCCCTTCTCCCGTCTCCCTACTCTCTCTCTCTCTCTCTCTATCTATCTCTTTTTCTGTGTCTCTCTCTCCTCCTCCCACAGCCATGGCTCAGTTGGAGCAAGTTGGCCCCTGGCACTAAAGATGGCTCCATGGTCTTGCCTTAGGTGCTAAAGTAGCTCAGTTGCCAAGCAATGGAGCAATGGCCCCAGATAAGTAGAACATCACCTGGTAGGGGGCTTGGCAGGTACATCCTGGTTGGGGAGCATGTGGAGAGTCTTTCTCTCTCCTCTCTGCTTCTCACTTAAGAAAATAAAATTAATATTAAATACATATGCAAGACAAATGAAAAACAAAGTTATAAACTCCAGGAAAGAAAAGTAGTCATGATACATGGTATTGCTCACCTGTGCTAACTTTTGCCTATTTATAAAAATGAAAATTAAAATTATGATACAGCTTCATGGGGGAAAGACAAAGAATGCATGTGTGCTGTGGAGGTGAGTGAAAGTATGGGTTTCAGTGCTAAAGACAAGTTAGAGCTTTGTCTTCTTGCAAGGGAAGTCAGTTGGTAACATTTAAAATAAGAGCCAATAACATTAATATTTTTTTGTTTGTTTTCACAGTATGGAAGATAAATATGTTTTTAGTTAGCTGAAAGAAAGCAAGTGCTTCTGGGAGTGAGACGGGGGCGGGGGCGGGGGGGCAGGAGACAACAAGTGCTGTTTAGAACCAAACTTGCAGACTGATTTGCTCTTTAAACCAAGTACATGTATAACTTCCATAAAAATAAAAATTTGTTTAAAACTTTCACAAGGATTAACAGTTGCTATATCCTTAAGTAGCATTATGTAACCTTGTTAATAATTTTATTGAGTTCTTATTGTCTGTCATTGCTGTTCTGTTTCTTTGCCATGACCACACACTCCCCAAAATTAATCACATATGGATTATCATAGAAACTAAATGAGATAATGCAGGGAAAGTTCTTGTCATAGGGCCTGGTCTCAGAAAGACTTCAATAATTCTTTGTCACCCTGGTGGTAGTAGTAGTAATAACTTGTTACACTTCTGCCCTTCTTCAGGGTAAGGACTGTGCTTTGTTCTTCTCTGCATCCCCTTCTGACATAGGACCTGTCGTAGATTAGCCACTCAACAACTAATTCTTGAATTGTATGAGGTAGACATAGTTTTTTTTAAATGAGAAAGTTGTTTTCCAAATGACTAAACTTAAGCTTAGAGAGGTTACCTTTAACAGATTTTGAGCATCTGCTATAAATGAGTCACATAGATTATGTCATTTAATCTTCAGACAACTTTATATGAAAGACTCAAATGGTGTTCAGGATCCAAACCCACATCTTTGAATCCCAAGCCCATAATCATTTCCAAACTATACAAGAATACTTCCTGGGTCAGTTTATAACCGAACCAATATAAATGCTATATACTCATTATAGCATTTGGAAGAATAACTTGTAAGTTATAAAATTAATTGATTATATAAGTTTTATTTGTTAGGTCTCAAAAAAGACACATGAAAACATACTGTTCTCAGTATCCTAGCTTTTTTAATTCTAGAGAAAAAGGACAACAGGTAAGTGAATGTGAATATGACAAAATGAACAAATAAGAAAAGGAGAGTCTGAACAGATATAGAAAGGGTAGAATAAGTGAGTGCTTTACAAATGAAAGCAGATGTATGAAATTACAGGCTGTCAGATCAGCAGCAGAAATGAAGATGATAAAGTGGTTTCTTACATAGATTATAATTATTCATTTTGCCCAGTTCTGTCTCCTTTCCACATAATGTTCCTGGGCAGAAGGAGGGGTGGGAAGCTAGAACAAGGTCTGTGTTTCCAACGGGGGAGGGCTCTAAGAAGCAATGGTATTTCTGATCATAAACGGTTAAATTTTTTGTGATTTGTGTTGTTTCTGTTGAATCACAGTTGTTTTCCAATGGAATCTTTTCCAACTACTATGGTTAATAAAAAAGAATTAGTTGCAGCCACAGGAAGTCATAACTGTAAAGTTTCTTCACAACCAGTGATGTGAAGACAGCCAGTTTGACTCACAAAACAAGCATCCTTAATGGGTCCGACTATGACAGCAGCGGCAGATGGATTGCCAAGAAATGAAGTAGTTTACATAGACCTGCCTGAAAGATGTGTTCAATAATTGTGCCCGTAATTAGGTTGATTTGAAAAAAAATTAAATGACAATCTAAAGCACACAGTTAGGCTTATCTATGAAGATTTTGACATTTTTCATCCAAGAAATGCTGCATAGATATGTTCGCTAAATTTCTTGTTACCTTTAGAAAAACAAGCAATTGGAAGAAATTATATTTTTTAAAATTTTACTTAATATTTTTAGGTACATAAGAATGTATGTAATATGTAAATTATGAAGCACAATATTCAGGATAGATACCATTTTATGAAAATTTTAAACTTGTTCTTTTTCATTCATGAGATCTTGGTAATTTCTAAGCAGCAAAACTAGAGACATTTAAATGCAGCCATACTAATGTCAGTAAATATGCATGCTTCTAAGAGTTTATTTATATTGCAAACACATACACACATCCCTATTTGAGGCTCTTCCTTCCAACACCCCCTGAGGATAAGTGCTAGTATATTGGAGTGCAGTTGACGGCACAGTGTGTTGCTTCAAAGGCCATTTGGTAAAGATTCCTTTTCCATATTTTCTTTTATCAAATCAATTGAGTTATAGGTTTGCTTTCTTTGAATCTAAGTTGTTATATTTCTATTCAGTAATACAAACATGTTAAGAAATATTGCTTCTGAATTGTTTTCTTCTTTTTTCTCTCATTTAGTGATCTCTAGTAACTACCAGACCTGTCTGGGCCTTCTGATGCATTACCCAATAATCGGGGATGTACACTCAATGATCCTTAAGGCTCTGTTCCTTCGAGATCCAAAGGTAAGCTTTCCAAGTTGAATATGCACAATTTTAAGTTGGGTGAAAAACTGGATTCTCTGTATGACTCCAAGAATTTGTAATGTGGAAATTGTCTAATGGCAGATAAAATGTCTAATAAAAGAATGTGCCTGGAGTTATAGGCCCAAACTCATATACCTCATTGCCTAGTGACTCAGCAGGCAATTTAACTGGAGCACACATCTCTTGTCCTTTAGGAGGATGCTCCACCCTCCTGCCTGCCTCATAATGCAAGAAAGTAGATGAGCAACTGCTTCTCCTTATAACCACCTTCATTACCATTGGAACCCCTCCCAAGGCCAACTTATCCAAATAGAGTCTCAGGGGCCATGTGAAGACCAGGATATCAGAACTATAAAAAGGACCAGTTCTATAACAGTAATAACAATGAAAATACTAAATTATTTTATATTATGAATGTGTATTTCTTATATTGTGGGTGAAAAGTAACCTAATAAAATAAATATTTAAATAGACTATAATGCTGATTTCTCTAGTTAAACTTAAAGAAAACCAAAATTTTCTTTACACTTCAGAGAAAAAGTGTGCTCTTTTACAACTCATGTTATATTTCTTGAAAATAAGAACATTTAATGATCTAAAAAAATCTGTGAATTCTTGATGTATTTGAGCCAAACAAAAATATTGGATGAAATATAAGAGAGAAAGCTTCAAACACGAGTAGGAGAATGCCAGGCATTGGGTGGTAATCCCAGCCTTTCACTTTTTGGCAGAACTCCCAGCAGTCTTGCTGGCAGTTGTCGCACTGTCTTTGAGTCAGTCTGTCTGTGGATTCCATTGCCAGAGCTCTGTCTGATCAACTTAGGCCTCCACGTTCAACATGCATTTGATTCAGAAGGATATCTGCCCTTTCCTCTCTTGTTGACTTCAGCATTTGCATATATTCTCTCCTAAGTCTTTGATTAATTTAAAATAATTTATTTCCCTGTACCTATATCCATTTCCTACAGAAATACACAATTTTATATAATTTCTCTTACATAAAATCTCATTGTCAGAAATACAATCCATCATTTCTCTGATACATAAGATAACAATATTTTTTCTGGTAAGATTTAAGAGTCTGACTATGAAAATCAAAAGTTCCATATTTATATATATATATGTTATATATATATATATATATATATATATATATATATATATATATATATATAACATATATATATATAAATAACATGTAAGTTGTGTAAGTAGATATTTTAATTTAAAAATACTAAGATTATAAAATATCTATTAGAGAAATAATGAGGTTGATGGTTGTAAAGCCAGTAGCCACGGCCACCATCACAGCCACTTGGCTCATGCAGGTTTGCACTTGATTCAGATAGACGGTAATGAAACAATGGAGCCAAGAACTGGTGGGCCATTACCTTTAATCCTAGCTCACACCTGCTGGTCAAGAAAATACATACAGTGGGAGAACACTTCCCTTTCCATTAGGAGCTCCCAAATCCACTGACTTATCCGAGTATGCCTAGAATCAAAGGCCCCACCAGCCTTATTTATCTCTGTTCCCCATCTCCTTCTCTTTGCACAAACTCTGCATAAACTGGCTTCTCCTTCAGCACTGTGCCATCTTGGCTGCCTCTCCTCTGCAATGCTGATGGCAGGAACCAAGAGAGAGAACCCCCGGTCTCCCTTATTTTATAGTGTAGAAATTAAAACCTTTAAGCCAATATGCAAATAAGAAAGTCTCTGATACAAAGCCACTTATCTGAGGCATAAATGGGATTCCTCATAACAGTGCACCACCCCATACCATGCAACAGTCAAGGGTGTGGGGAAAAGCTTAGTTTTGAGAAGATCTTAGTATTAGAAGGATGTTGAAAAGAACCTTGCCAGATTACAACCTGTCTCCCACACCCAATGCAAACTATAAGCGAGCAAACATATTTACAAACTTATTTGACCACACTGGTCAATAAGTTTTGGTCTATAAACTTAAGGTAAATTCTATCAGCTCAGTATAAGGAAGTCCTAGAGTCATGCAGAGTGGAGAAAATTGTAAAAATAACTATTTGAATTATCTACTTGTGTGATTTGCTTGGTTTAATTGAAGGGAGAAATGAATATGTTATCTAAATCTATCTATCTTGGTAATTTTTACCTGCTAATTATGGTTGATCTTACTATGAGTCATTCACTCTTCTAATTGCAGAATTCTATATATACTAAATCTGTCAATGTTATTAGTGTAATCTGTGATTTTAATAGAGTATTCTTATCTCAATAATGTAGTATACATAATATACGACTATAATGAAGCCAATTCTACAAGTATTTCAAAAAATATATTCTCTAAAGTTTAAGGGAAAAGAATTAATAGCATAACTAGCTAAAAAAAAAAAAAAGTAACCCTTACTATTATATTCAGGATCTAACCAAGTAAAAGCCTGATTAAGATAATGGTCCCAATGTCAAAACTTAAAATGATATTTCTGGGACATAAAAAATTGGACAGGAAGAGGGAGTCATTTAAAATGCTCATGAAAACATGTTTAACTTGCTATTGAGAACAAGGTCATAGTTGATATCTATAGGAATAATAAAGCTGATAGTATTAAGGGGCTTTTCAAACTGCTAACCCAGTAAGATGATAGTTTAAGTATATACATATATAATGGCCGACCCATTGACATTATTTAGTAAATGTCAGATGATAACTAATTAATTATAGATCTGTCACAGCATAATGTCTTGCAAGGAGCCTGAGTTAGGAATTGGGACCTTAGGTCAAATCTTGACTTTACTACCAAACCTCCTGGTGATTTTGGAAAACTCGTGATTGCTGAGTCTTGGTCTTCTCTTTTGTGGTTGAAATGAATTGTCTCTAATGATCCATCCAACCAGAGCATCCTTTGTTCATAAAGAACTGATTTCTAATGATCTAACAGCATTTAGTCCAATGCTACAAAGATGCAATAAAAGAAAGCAAGTTTATATATATTGTAGAAATCTACAAGGGATTTCAGAATGTAGAGTATAATTCCGTGATGGCAAACCTATGACATGTGTGGCAGCACTGACACGTGTAGCCATTTTCAATGACACGCGGCCACATGCGGCCGCATACCAGAGAAGTATGGGGCCGCATGCCGAGAAGGACGTTTCATCCTCGGCTCCTGCATTGCCAGGTGCAGTAGCCGAGGATAAAACATTTGCTGTAGTGTAGACACCCTGTGCCGGAGGTCTGTAGGCCAAAACATTTTTGTTATTTAAACTATAAGTATCGCGAAATTATGGTTTTTTCTTAAAGTGACACACCACCCGAGTTCTGCTCGGTTTTTTGGTGAATTTTGACACACCAAGCTCAAAGATTGCCCATCACTGGTGTAGTTAATGCTATTATAAAATCATAAAGGAGACCATTTATGCTGAGGAAATAATAGAAGGAACGGTGATGCTAATACCCTGCCCATGTTTTCTAAAAAGCCAAACATCAGATGCTTTGAATACTTTCTATTAGTGGCATCAGTGAAACATTTTAAATACCTGAATCATTCCTGATTGAAATAGATCAGAGTAAATGTATAAACACACAAGACTTTATGCAGTAAACTAGTAGAACGAGATTTGAGGCATGAAAGTACCTGGTTTCGCATGACAATAGTATTGAATGCCGCTGGCAGACTCAGTAACATAAAAATAAACAAGGAACTCTGAGTTTAGGGGTTCATTGTCAGCCTTCAGAAAAGTACTTTGTCTCCTACTGCTATGCCTAAAACCCAGTGGACTTGCTGAGTTGAGAATGCACTCCGCAAGTTGAACTTGAGACTTTGAGCTTTAGTTGTTTAAATCAGATGAGCTATAGGCTTCACTGGGAAAAGATTTCTCATTAGAACATCTGAAATAATGGGTCTGTAAACTGTAATAACAGGACCATATATCCCTTCAGTTTCCAAATTAGGTGTGCCTAATTTGGTCCTCACAATAAGCTCTGAGGTAGGCAGGTTATCTCTCCTCATTGTTTCTCAGTGCAAAGAGGTTAAGGATAAATGGCTTTCCCAAGGCCAAAAAGCCCATAAGCTTCCAAGCTAGCCAGCGTGGCTCCCTACCTTGTAACCACCCATCTTCTGAGGTTCCCGCCATTCATTCAAGCTTCTCGGGGAAGCCATCCTCAGGCTCAGATAGGGCGCTTTCCCTACTGAGTCCCCACATTACCTTGTATTTTGGTTACTTGCTTATTGATTCTTTCCATTTTTTTTTTCAGTTCTTTTCTCTTATGATGCTGCTCTTTTTTTTTTTATTTAGCTTTGTGTTCTGCAGTGCTTGGTGTTAAGAAAATAAGGGTAGAATTGAATTCTGAGTCAAATGCTCAGCCTCCTCCAGTACACCATACTGACTCGCCTAGGTGTATCTCAGTCACCCTGTGTGCTTCTGGAACCTATATCCACATTCCACAGAAACTGTAGCCAATTGTGTACTTGTCGGCTGCCATTATCAAGACAGTGAACTAACCTGACAACTTGAACTTAAAGGACATCTTATTTCTTAACTTACTATGCGTCAGGATTATTTGAAAACTTGTTACCACCTTCAAATATTATAGAATAAGAAAGATGTAACAAAGAATGTAATTAACATACTTTACTTAAACAGTCACATTTTTGGAACTGCAAAGAACAGAGAGAGTCTAATCCAGCTCCTCCTCTGTAGATGAACACACACACTGAGGATCCAGGTGAAGTTTAGAGACTTATTCAAGGTCACATAACCCATCAATAGTGAGGTCTTCTGACCCCCTTTCCACACAAGAGCTATATCTTCATTAGTTTTAAAAATAGTGAAATCTTCATTACTGCTGTTATTCACCCAAATTCTTAATTTGTATTTAGAAATTTATTTATATCCCGTAATAAATGAAACTGCCATATATATAACTGGCCCATGAACTATTTGAATTTTTTTAATGTATGCTGTACGTAAAGACTGGGTATCAAATATCTGTTTGTAGCATCCTATACTCTGTTCACCATAAATATGGTTTCCATACTTAGCTCTTCAAACCACAATCCCAGTTCTCATTGTGTTGTCTTTATCATGTTGGAACTACTGAGCAGATTTCCAGAAACAATCCACTGGATAAGTAGAGGGATAGACGGAAGACAGTCTGAAAAATATGAAGTGATTAAAAAACATTGTTCTAACTAGTTGTTCAAATTCAAAAAAAATTTTAAAACCCAATTAGAAACAAAAGTCATAGAAAATGTGAACATATTGTGTTCCTTAAATAACCAGATGTTCTCTCCTTCCTGAAGGCAGTAAGGCTAGGAATAAAAGGATTCAGACTATTGTTTTAAGTTAACTGTGAATTTTGCAAATCTGTTTTTACCCTTTAGCAAATAAAATTCTAATATGGAAACATAAGCAAAGTAATTTTCATTTTTTGGTGCTCTCTTATTTGTGTTATGTGTTGAAGTGTTAACCTTATCACAAAGACTTATTACAAATGAAATCCAGTACGTGGATTAACATTTTAGATTATGCAGTAAGAATTTGACAGATACCGTTAGTTTTGAAGACTAGAATATTCCCCCAAAATATTTCTGGTGAGGTTTCAAGCAATCCTTAGCAGTGACTGTTGTTTATGGAATGAAATGGCTAGAAATAAGACGACTTAATTTCATAGTCATTCTTGTACACAGAAACACGCTATAAAAATAGTGAGTATAATATTCTTATGCCTGGCCAATTCTGATTTGCTTTTTGTTTGAAGCTGTATTACATTTTGCCTTTTTATTAAAAATATAAAAAATATTAAATTAATAATTCAAATTTCAAATTTTATACAGGTAATGGATTTTTATTCGTTTAATTAAAAACAAGCCCACTGTTAATGCAATTTTTTAAAAAAGTCAAATGGCTTTGGTAAAATGTCATACGTCAGAATTGAGAAGTGGTGAATGGAGTCAGGCCTGCTACCACTCAGGTAGGGTATTAAAGCTCCATTCCAGCAATGCCATTCTAATTTTTTCTTCTCTGAGAAGGAAAGAACTAAAAACCAAACATTCTGGCCTGACCTGTGGTGGCGCACTGGGATAAAGCGTCAACCTGGAACACTGAGGTCTCCAGTTCCAAACCCTGGGTTTGCCTGGTCAAGGAACACTTGAGAGTTGATGCTTCCCGCTCCTCCCTCCCCCCTCTCTGAAAATTGAATGAAGTCATTAAAAATAAATAAATAAATGAAAAATAAAAACCAAACATTCTGATTTTTAAGGAAGATAGACAGTATTTGTTTATTTATTTTCATGATGTTCCCATCAGAGGTTCTGTTCAGATTTTCTAGTATGTTTCTAATCTGACTTCCTGTTACAGAAAGAATGTGTTACTTTTGTCTTCTTCATGCCTTTTTCCCCAAAAAAACTGGAACATTTCTCTGAAAACTGCCATTCTTCTAGAATAGTTTGTTTTTGTGTTTTCTTTATTAGTGACCAAAACAGGGAGTTTTTTTCTTTGTATTTTAGGTACATGTCTGTATGACACTCTCTTTTTATCATTAGATTACCGTCGATTTAATGTTTATTATACTAAATATTTTGATATTAGTGACTAATTGTATATGTTTTCACATACAATAGATAGAGACTTTTTGATGTAGTCTACCATTTAAAAAACTGTAGGTTCTATTTCTGAAAGTAAATGGTGGCTATCTAAAATCTATTAAGGAGAAATCTAAAAATATTTATTAAACCAATATTTGAAACTTGTTTATTGTGTTCCAACATTTTATAAAGTAGAATTGTCCCGTTTCTCAAAACTTGTTAAAGGTTTGTTAGGGGAATATAAATAAATTTTTTTGTTTTATAAAAGTATTTTGAATTCATTAATTTATTCATATTTATCTACAGTGCACATGGCACTGTTTAGATTCTAGTGATATAATGGTAAACAACAAAAACAAAAAGATATGGCCCTTATCATCATAATTAAGAAGTAAAAAGTACTCAGTCTGTCATATGCTATGAAAGATACAAATATGGCCTCATAATTAAAATTATAGGAGCAGGAAGAACCAGGTATGGGTGAAGACCTAATTTACATAGGTTGGTTAAAAGACCTCTCAGAGGACGTACCATGTCAGGTAAGAGCTATTGGAGGGGAAGAAACTAGCATGGCAAAGACTTAGGAGAAGACCCTCCAGACAAGGGAACAGCTAACGCAAAGACATTGAGGTAGGAAAGATGGTTCATGGAACTAAAGGACCACAATGATTTGACCAGAACCTGAGGAGCCTGCCTGAAATGAGATGGATGAGCCCAAGAATGCTTGGTATTATTTTGTTCTTCCTATGTAATCCTTCTTTTTTTTTTTTTTTTTTTGGTGACAGAGACAGAGAGAGGGACAGATAGGGACAGACAGGCAGAAAGGGAGAGAGATTAGAAGCATCAAGTCTTCGTTGCGGCACC
Source organism: Rhynchonycteris naso (assembly GCA_037038555.1). Taxonomy (NCBI): domain Eukaryota; kingdom Metazoa; phylum Chordata; class Mammalia; order Chiroptera; family Emballonuridae; genus Rhynchonycteris; species Rhynchonycteris naso. The sequence goes on along the minus strand of CM073004.1, from coordinate 47,007,542 downwards.
TTAGTTGTTCACTGATTGATTTCTCCTATGTGCCTTGACCGGGGGGCTACAGCAGACTAAGGGACCCTTTGCTCAAGCCAGCGACCTTTGGCTCAAGCTGGTGAGCCTTGCTCAAACCAGATGAGCCCGCACTCGAGCTGGCAATCTTGGGGTTTCGAACCTGAGTCCTCTGCATCCCAGTCCGATGCTCTATCCACTGTGCCACCGTCTGGTGAGACCTCTTGCTATGTAATCTTACATGCTGATACAAAGTAAAATTATTTCTAAGGTCACATTTTTAAACTCAAAACAGATTGCTGGATGGAAGACAGTGATCCTTCCTGATGATTACAATATCCACTTACTATAAACTGCTCTTGCTCCCACCCAGATGTTCCAAGAACTCTTCTTGAATGAGTCCTCACTTGGTAAAACATACTCACTTACTCGGACCTCTAGGCTGTCACAAGGGTCCGGCCACCAGACTCCTGTTTGATTTAAGAAGACTGTGACCAGGATTCTGAACTCTTTTAATCAAGCATGTATTACTTTATCTTTTAAAAAAATTAATTTGGCTGCCTTCTATTTACCACCAATCTCAGTTTTGCTTTCATTTATGCCAACATCATGCTCCACTGTGTTGTCACAAGGGAACTAGACCAGTGTTTCTCGTCTACCATAAATTAGAGCTCTGTTAGGTCAGGAATGAGATGTCCAACAGTGCTGACCCAGCATCAGCCACATAAGGGAAACTCAGAATCCAGGTTCCACTATCATCACAGCCTGATGTGTTTAGTGGACAAGTCATTCCTTTGCTTGAACTGTAGGACGAAGAAGCTGGACCACATAATCTCAGGGGACCCCTCTGGATCTATTTTAACAAGATTCAATTCAACAGATACGTAGTTTTTTTTTTTAAAACTACTATATGCTGAACATGAGGGTCAGTCCATGAAACAGTCCCTTATAGATCCAAAAAACTAATTAGTAGGAAAGGTAAAATGAGTAAGGGCGTTACAGAAAAAACAGCAGATTTGGACTTGGATAATCAGAAAGGCTTCCAGTTGGAAAAAGCAACTGGGCTTTGAAGAGTTGTCCTGGGAGATGTGACCCCATCTTAAGAAAACTGTGTAATCAAAGCTCCTGAGAATTGCTGCACCAGCAGTTGTCTATCCATGGTCACTTGGGGACCCCTCAGGGACAAAGAAAGTAAGTATCCTTCTTTCAGTATCTCATATATTAGCAGACACTAATTTTTAAAAGTCCATCAAATGTGAAGGGAGTCTCTATTTAATAGTATAGTAGTATTTTATTTGGCATTAGTCTATATAATGTTCTAACTTGCAAGTTATAATTCATTGTAAATAAATGTTGATATTTAAGTGAAAAGTCAATGAGGAAAGGATTTCATCCCAATGATATTCACTAGATTTATTGGCTGAACATAGTTGCCCATCGTTAACAGAACCAGGTGGGACCAACGTGTGCTAACAGCTGTGAGTACGTGAACGCAGTTTATTTTTGATTATTATTTATTGTATTATTTTCCATACAAACAACAGTAAACCTACTTTTACCCAACGCTGTATGTATATCTGCTCAAATTAAGCATGTCTCAGTTTAGATCTTTAAAGTCCCCATCGGGAAGGTTAGCCATCTTTATTTTGGGTGGCTGAACATTTGTGGCAAAGATTGCACTGCATGTATTAGAGAGAGGAAAGGGTTTCTTTACTGATTTACAACCAGTAAGTAATAGTGATGGTTTATTTTTCCTCAAGTTAACTGAAGAAGAGACTAAGGTCCATGGTGAAGTCTGTTCCGATTAACAAGAAACAGAGCAGAATCTATGAACCAATTCCCTGCTCTTTATGTGAGATCTTATAAGTGAGGGAAATGTAGGTTTTCAGGAAGAAATATTTATTTTAAAAAGATTACTTAAGCTTACAAAGCTATTAATCCCTATGGAGGGATGTTTAGAAAGGCGCCATGAGGCCCCAAATGTAAAAGTATTAAACTATTACAACACGTCCCAGTGTAACATTTGTGATACGTCCTTGACTGAGGTCAAGAAATGAAGTGGCTACCCTGCTTCACGCCGACTCGCAGTTTCACATGCTAGAAATCATTTAACCTTTCGCTGCCTTGGACTCAGGTTCCTTAATTGTTATTTTAAAGGGAAAGGTGGCTAGCAAGGCCTCAATTAGCCTATAATCTCTGAAAGTAATTTGTAGCTCTAAGTGCTGTGAGAATCGACCTAATCGCTTCTTTTCCTCATGACGTGTGCGGCAGCCTATGCGAACAGAAAAGGCACTACTTTCACTTGTTTCTGTGTCATCCTGCTATTGCAGAAATCGAAAGTGATAAGTTAGAAATTATGAAAAAAAGAGTATAAACTTCAAACTGACAAAAGAGAAAAACTTTCATTTTAATATAAGTAGATATGTCCATAGTAAGTATTATAATTGCCCACTAAGTATATTAGCTCAGTAAGTATAGTATTGCTAGTTAAAAATATTAAGTAAATTAGTTTTATAGAAATAAAAATCAGTAAATTCAAGTAGTAAACTGCTTTACCATAATCAATGAACTATTTTATTGAAATACTTTAGACAGGAAGTAACGTATGGTCCAAAAAGTGCAAAAATGAAACCAAACCACATAATGTTTTCTGTGGAGAAATTTTTATGTTTTCTGTGGAGAAATTTTTATGTTTTCTGTGGAGAAATTTTTAGCATATTCACCCAATTTAAGCATTTATACATTTTATAATTACAGTATTGGGAAGTGTAAGTCAGGTTTCCACACTGCAAGAGCCGCCAGTGCATAGGTGAGGCCAGCCCCGGCCCCTGCAGGCCTGGCCAGTGCGGCTCTGTGAAGGGGTTTTTGCTCTAAATTTGATGTCTAAGACCCTCATAGGCTAATAGGGATATTTCCCAGGTGTCTTCAGATGATTTGAAACAGTCCTTGATTTACTTGGTTGTTTTTCCTGGTTTTGAAGAGGAACTTCATAGTATCATTTCTCCACATTGTTTATTGCTACAAAATGCTATTTTTATTCATTCAGCCAAAAGTTACTGAGTACCTGCTGTGCATCAATAGCATTTAAAATTTCTCAGAAGTCTTGGTTGAAACTTGTGAAGGTCCCTGTGGCAAGCGAAAGGAATATCCACTTGGCTAACTCCCTGATATCCTTTAAGTCTTCTCTTAGGTCCGTCTTAGTGAGGTCTGCTTTGCTCACCCTGCAGGCTGCCCTGTCCCCCACTTGCCACCACTCCAGAGCCCCTCAGCCCCCTAAACTACGGTACTTTTGTCCCCATAGCAATAAGCACCTTCTGTCATGGTACATAATTTACTTATATATGTTAGTTTTCATTTCCTGTCTTCCCCTGACCATTACTAACTCTATGAAGGCCAATGTTTTTTTTCAATTACAGTTGGCATTCAATATTACTTTATATTAGTTTCAGGTGTAGAGCATACTGGTTAGACATTCAGTTTAAGAGGTTCTGATGAAGAAGCCAATGCTTTTACTATGTTTTATATTACCCAAGTACCTAGAGTAACGAATGAATGAATGAACAGTGACTACCCCAACCAAACCCTCACTTTCTCTGCCAGAGGAGAAGTTAAGCTGTTTATCACAATTTAGTTCACCACGTGTTTATTGCCCGCTGTGCCAGGTACTGGGTGTAACGCATGAGGGAGACATACCCCCTTTGCAGCACTGCAGTGTGGCGCAGGAGACCTGAACTGTGAGTGCCCAGGGAGCACCTGGGAGTGCATGACACATGCAGACTCCCAGACACTGTAATGTAACCGTCCTGCCGTAGGATCCAGAAATGTGTGTTTGTAACTATTCTGAATCTGGTAGGCCATGGACAACACTTTCAAGAAGCAGACACACTAGGTTGAGGAAAACGTACTGCACCAACTGAAAGATAAACACCTACAGACAGAAGCCTGGCTCTAATCCGGTGGTTTCTCAAGTGGAATATGTGTATGCTCAATGACTGCACAGACATAATGCGATGGCGGCCTGCAGAAAATAGTGAAACTGCTGGTTATATGGCTTTTCTCCAAAAAAATAAGAACCACTGAGTTTTACCTTTTCATGTACAGATTAACGCTGGTGCCTTCACATGGCCTGTGTGTCAGCCAGTCACATGTGCCATGTGAGGTCTCTGAAGGGAAGAGGAGACATCCCCATACAAAGGGTTCCACCACCCTGTGCCGCATTGCCATTTCCATCTGACTAGTTAAGTGGCTTTATGGGTTATACAGTGTGTCCGTAAAGTCATGGTGCACATTGACTGGTCACAAGTCAAAAGTGCACCATGACTTTACGGACACACTATATTATCTTAAGTGCTGGCATATTTACCAAAGAGATGTCAGGGGCTATGAACATTGATTGTGAACTCACTAGATACCTTCTGCTAAGGTACTTAAAAGAGTTGCCAAATATAGTAGTTTCTTTTTGAAAAAATAAACATACTTCAAATTTCTTTATCTCTTTTGCAATGACAAGTAGATGTCGATAATAGGGTACTATACAAATTTTTTGAAAAAAAAATTAATTTGTCTCTTTGAGGTAATGGTAACATTTTAATGATGAGAGCTTTTTGGAAGACATTCATGCTATAGAAAGAATATTTTTAAGTTGAGTATTTGGAAATGTTTCATCCATTTGTGATGTTCTTGCCAAAGACAATTTAAGTGTATCACTTATTTAAAACTCTCAAAGTATACTAAAAAATTATGGAAACAGAATTTTCTAACTTGGTTACTAATCTTCCAAATGAAGGGATAAAATCAGATTTGAGTCCATTTTTTAAAATATAGAAGCATACCATCTTCCAATTAAATTCTAAGAAGAGCTGTATGATGGTTAATTTTATGTGTCAACTAACTAGGCTAAGGGATGCCCTGATAGGAGGTAAAACCTTATTTCTGAGCCTGTCTGGGAGGGTGTTTCCATAAGAGTAGCATTTGAGTCAGTAAACTGAGTAAAGAAGGATGTCCCTCACCCATGTGGGTGTCATCATCCTGAATAGAGCGAAAAGGCCGAGGAAGAGCGAACTTTCTCTCTTCCTGGGACCTGCCTTTGGATGCTGGAGCTCTTAGTTCTTGAGGCTTCAGACTCTAGGTCATACACCAGCATGCTGTCCCAGTCTTCTCCCAACCCACCCCGCCTTACCCCTTCACTTCTTTCCATCCCCCCTTCCCCTCAGACCTTGGAACTTTGAATTATACCAGTGGCATACCTGGTTCTCCAGATTAAAGGTAGTGTATGTTAATATATCTCAACCTCTGTCATCACATCGGCCAGTTCTCATAATAAATCTCCTTTTATTTATCCATATATATGTATATAATATATATAATATATATATATATATATATATATATATATATATATATGTATGTATGTATATATTATATATATATCCATCCATCCTTTTGGTTCTGTTTCCTCGGGAACCCTGACTGATACAAGCCGATTTACATTAAGAAAGATAGAAATTTTATTAGCCAAATTTTAACAACAACCTTGGCATAGCAAAATGAATGCCATACTTTAGCAAGGGCAGCCAGTGATGGCCTTCCTCCATTCACACCTATGTCTCTTCACAAACTAGCTTTTTCCAAAGTATTATTTACAAAAACTGACCATTACAAGTCATTTAACCAAGATATTCAAAAAGTAAAGAGGCACGGTCAATCACATTACTACTGTTTAACATATATTTAGGAAGTGCAAAAATAACATCATAAGTAAATTATTGTAAAAATTAATTTAAATATAACTTATTTAATCTCTATCTCATTTAAATATTTCATTGTGCATATCTTTTCTAATGTACATAACAGATTAGTACTATGTGCGTATGACTTGTAAATATATAAATATACCCATATTGAGGGTGCAAGCTGTCTGATTTTCACTATAAGCAAAGGAATAATAAAAGTTGAAGGATCACTGCTGTGGGCCAGCAACTTCTGAGAACTGTCTAGTTGGTTCTAATTTTAGCAAGGATAAGAGCCTCAAGGCTGGCTCCCAACACACACAAAATTCTGGAATCCCCCCAGACAGGGCCATAAGCCAGGGCAGCTTGGGAAGAAACAGGCTTACCGTTACCCTCTGAATAATGGAGTTCTGAACTCCTCCAGAGATTCTTTAAAATCTTCTGGACCATTGAATGTCACTGAGAACTATACCTATTTCATCCCACTCCTTTGGCTGTGTTCTTACAATGTGGACTCATAATGCACTTTTTCTAGATGGCACTGATGATTAAAAAGTAAGCCCTTTTAAATATTCTGTTATAGGAATATTATGCATTTTGTAACTACTCTTGAGATGCTTATGTCTCTAGAGACCACGGCGTTATACCCTCATTTCTTCCTGAGGCCGATAGCGTGAGGTAAAATACCCTATATCATCCTGAATAGCCAAGACCAGTCCCCCCAGGCTCCTGCTTCCAATCTGTAGCCATCTGTCACCTCCTCCTCCTGGGCCTTGCTCTCTTTGCAGACCCCTAGTGTAGAACTTTCTATTTCCACACTAATTACTAGCCCCACTTCCTGAATGGCCACAAGAAAATTAAGAGACACTCTTTGGTCTTATATAGTAGATACAAAAGCATGCATTACAACTCAGTTACACTTTTAATGACAGTTGTTTACTTCTGATTTCTCTTTTATTCATGATCTGAATACTAACTTCAAAAATTGGTCTATTATTAGTGTGTGAAGTCTGGCGCTCAGGTTCACAAGTGTTATACCCAGTGAAATTGAATGGGAAACATATAAAAATAACTATTTTATAAGGAAATTGATCTTTGAGTTTCTTCCTTCATCATGTGGTTACAATGGCTGCCACCCATTTGGAAGACAATAAGACAAAAATAAGAAAATGAAAAATGAGAGTAAACCAGTCAAAAGAGCCAGTTCAAAGGGTTAGCAGTGACAGTATAAAAATGCAAAGGAAAAAAGAGAAAGAGAATATATGATATCAGAATATGAATATAAATGAATGAGAATTAAATAGTTGAAAGAAGAGTCACCTCAGACAACTTTTCTTCTTGAGATTAAAGTGTGGGCCTGCTAAAGTTATCATCCTGTTTCATTGTTATAGCATTTTAGTTAAGGTTGACCAACTACTATAATAAATGAACCCATGTTTTCATGACGTAACACAGTAGGTGTTTATCATACAAGTGACAATGTATTATAAGTCAGGGGTGAGAGTATCTCAGAATCACATGGGTCTTTGGGCTCCTGCCAGATCTGCTATTTTCAACTTTGACTTTCCAGGGTCACTTAGTGTATTGACCATCCCCACAGGATGAGAAATACAGAGTGGGGATCGTTCCCAGGAGAGCTGTTACAGCAAGTCCTGCAGGTGGCAGGCCTCATTCTCCGTCACAGTCCACACACTGAAGCTCAGTCCTGTGGCTCCACCTAACCCCATGAGACTGTGAAAAATGTAGTTGAACTATGTGCCCAGGAAGAAGAGGAAGCAGGTTTGGTGAGCAGCGAGGAGCTCTCTCTAAAATGGAAATGCTTCTGGTTTCTTGATCTCTGCAGCTTATTGAAAGAGCTCTCTCTAGTGGAAAAGCTAATATCACAGAAGAAGCTTGAGACCTTAAATCTCACAACCTGAGAAGTCTGATTTTTGTCAGCACTCTCGGAAAAACCAAGCCATATCTGAGACAGATTCCCACAACTGAGTTAAAAGGGCTGCCAATCACAAGCCAGTGTGTCCCATTCTCAATTTGTCGTGAGTCCTAGAACAGCTACAAGACTGACATTCTTATGTCCCTATAACCACCCCATTCACTTTCTGGTGGCAGATTGAGGTGGGAGGCAGATAGATCACTTGCACTGAGAAAAATAAAATAAATTATTGAGGTACATCTGACCAGCTAACTGTAGACTCCTGTGGGAAATGCAGTCAGAGCTCCTTGCGGGGCCTGGTGTCTGATGAATGTGGGCGGGAAGATGTATTTAGTGAAAGGAGCAATGTGAGCCCAGTATGCCTACTGCTCAGTGAGAATAGTCCTGCACCCGTAGAAAGGGCACAGTCCGCTAACCACTGACTCAGGCTCCCGCCAGTCCTGGCTCTGCCCATGTGTGCCTCTTTGACTCTACTTCTCTCTGCTTCCCTGGCAGGCCCTTTTTAACTGACTTCTTCTTGCTTTTGATAGATATTAAACATGATAAGGGATACAGTTTGATCCACCTTGTCTCTTGCGGAAGGCTTCACGTACCTCTGCTCAGGGACACTTCATGTTCATTTTATAGTTTGACTCCTTGATAGGCAAACTGTGAGCTTGTGTGCATCTCAGAATTATTCTCATTCATTAAAATACTTTATTTCTAAAAAGGAAAATTGGAAATAATTGCCCCCTCACCCAGTGTTTTAAGGATACTGACTCTAACATCTTTTTGCTGCATGCTTGCTTCAGTAAATCAAGACTTTGGCTTCAGGTTTTATTCCACACGGTGCCATTCTTTGCTTTCTGACAGCCCTTCAAGTCTGTCCTCTGTAGTGTTTACTGAAATCGTGTTGAAGAGATAGGAATTGATGAAGTGGAGAGCTATAAGATGTTCCACAGAATTGTCAGCCCTAGGTCTGACCGGCGTCATGTTATAAGTTGGGTTGTTAGTGATATGCTTCTTTCTGGTCTTTTCTTGAAGTTCCTATTGCAGTACAAGTAAGTGCCTTATTCATCACTTCTCTCTATATATAACAACAGCAATAAAAATAGAGAGTATTTCAAATTAGTGCACTTAAAGTAAACATTGTATGATGCTTACATGATTTGAGGTGTCTTTGGGGAACAGCACCAAGTAGGAACATTTGAAGAGGGCAGAAAAATTACAGGAATGCTTGGAGTTGTTTTCATTAACCCAGGAAAGAGATAAACCCTTTACTCTCATCTTCGCAGCCAGTCTCTGGAGAAATCCCACCCGGTTTTCTCATAACAGTTCTAATTGAATGTATCTATTATATATTCCACTTATGAGAGCACCCACTGATGAGAATGTCAGCTATTAATTTGAGATCACCTACTTAATTTACTTAATTGATAACATCTTATTGAAACTCTCTTATTTGAACTCTCTTGCATTTGAGTTCTAAAGACTAACCACCAACTACATAGAAAAAAAAAGTATTTGAAATAGTACTGAAAAAATACTAAAATTTCAGAATATATTTAGGACTTATTCATTCAAAAGAAACTGACCTCTAATTGAACAGGTGAGAGAGATTTTGTTATTACAGAGGTAATACAATTTGGTGCCCTAAAGATTTTCATTAGAGGATTTAATGTGTTTATATGAATATTTTTATTAAAGTGATTGTCATTTTCTACCAACTATTCCTTTGGTGCAGGAAAGAAAACAATAGAATATAGATAGTATGGACATCTTTTTTCTTTATCCTTATCTCCTTCCTTCCTTCCTTCCTTCCTTCCTTCCTTCCTTCCTTCCTTCCTTCCTTCTTTCCTTCCTTCCCTCTTTCCTTTCTTCCCAGCCTTCTTAAAAAAATAAGATTTAATTAAGAGCTTCTTGAAAACAGAGGATAATTTCAAGGAACATTTGGGATAGTAGCAACAAGGTTTGGTGAATAATTAACTATAAATAGTGAACAATTAGTTGCACTTTCCAACTATCTATTTATTGATTGATTTGCTAGGAAAATGTGTGGATAAATATAAGAAATTTGGATAACGAGTGGCTGTTGAGTGGCTGTGATATCCAGGTAGAGATGTCCAGAAGATGACTGGGAATGTGTGTGTAGAGCTCAGTGGAGAGATTTGAATAGAGATAATGCTGTAAAAGTTCTGGAATATGGATTTTAATTGTGGTTGAGGGAATGTAAGTAAGCTTCAGGAAAGATACGCTGGGGAGATAAGAGGAGAGCTGAAAAGGGAATCATTGGACATGACAATACGTGCAAGAGGAGGGCACGCATGGAGAGGACTCAGAATGTGAGGAAACCATGAGGAGATAGAATTTTTATAATTGCCAAAGGGTAGGTAATCCCAAGAACATGGAAATCATTCATGACAGTTATTGCAAAGAGATCAACTGAAATTAAATGTAAACAAATGACCCTGTTGGAAGTTTCTGATATATTTAGGGTACACATTGAAGAGGAAATAAAAGTGTCCTTTCAGACTGAAACAGTGACATAAAAAAAAGTAAGATAATCAAAAAGGCTGTCCATGACTGAGAAATAAAAAGAAAGGGAGAAGTGGAGACAGTGTGAAATTTAGGGTTGAAAATAAATTATTCACCTGACCTGTGGCGGCAGAGTGGAAAAAGCGTTGACCTGGAACGCTGAGGTTGCCAGTTTAAAGCCCTGGTCTTGCCTGGTCAAGGCATATATGGGAGTTGATGCTTCTTGCTCCCGCCCCTCTCTTCTTGCTCTCTCTCTAAAAATGAGTAAATAAAAGAAAAAGAAAAAAATTTATCTACATAGTGCCATTGAGATCAAAGAGATAATTATTTTCAAATACATATATAACATGGCATTTCTCAACCAGATCCTTACTAAGGTCATATGTCCAATTTTTCATTCTTAATTTTGAGATGTGAAAAATTATAAAATATTATTGAAGATGTATAAGCTAATTATTTAAAAGAAAACATAAAACAAAAAAATTAGCAAAGTTACATATCTAGAACTAATATTCTAACCAAAAAGAAAACTAAGAATTAATTAACACTGTTCTTCATGCTTCCATGAGCCCTGGTGTAAATGAAAGCAGCCAATATTATGTGCAGTCAGAAGAGGATTGAAGGTAGAAACAAATTGTGTTCCTGGCGGTACCCTTACTATATCCATGACTTTGGCCAAACTACTAACCATTCTGAACCCATTTCTTTACCTGTAAAATGGTGATGAGTTTGTTGTGAAAATTCTGTGAATAGTAAATAGTGTTTATAAAGAGCCTAGTATGGTCTAGTACCCAATAAGTAATAGGTAATGATATATGTGTGTACTATAAGAGAAAGAAGCAAGACTACATGGGCTTGCCTGACCAGGCGGTGGCGCAGTGGATAGAGCGTCGGACTGGGATGCGGAAGACCCAGGTTCGAGACCCCAAGGTCGCCAGCTTGAGCACAGGCCCATCTGGCTTGAGCAAAAGCTCGCCAGCTTGGATCTAAGGTTGCTAGCTCCAGCAAGGGGTTGCTCAGTCTGCTGAAGGCCCACGGTCAAGGCACGTGTGAGAAAACAATCAATGAACAACTAAGGTGTTGCGACGGCAACGAAAAACTAATGATTGATGCTTCTCACCTCTCTCTGCTCCTGTCTGTCTGTCCCTATCTATCCCTCTCTGACTCTATCTCTGTCCCTGTAAAAAAAAAAAAAAAAAAGACTTAAGTGAGCTTGACTCCATCTGTGGCATAAATTGTGGGTTTTTTCATTTAAAGTGAGTATTTCGTCGATGCCTCATAAATAACTGAGATGATTCCTAAATTTCTTAATTTTCAATTTCCATTTACATAGAAAATTTTCTAAATAATTTAATAGTTCAGTGTATCATCATTTCTTGGTTTTTTTAAAAAACTATTGCTTTTTATGTAATTGTGTGTGTATATGTGTGTGTGTGTGTGTGTGTGTGTGTGTGTAAAGTTTGAAGGCTCTAGATATCATTAATCATTAAATAGTACAGTCTAGGAAAAAGAGATCATGTTTTTATAGCTAATGAGAATGTCAAAATCAGTAAGTTTATTTTTTCCTCACTATGCTGCACTGCTTTTCTTCATAATCCTCTCCTCACAGCACAGACATAGTTAAAACTGCTTTTTCTTCAAATTGCCCTTCTATTGTCACTTCCTCTGGGAAGTCCTCCTTGATCTCCTTGGTGAAATAAAATAACTCAATTATGCACTTTCATAGCACCACATGCCTCCTTTTCTACAGCTCAGATGCAGTCTTACATTGCTATAAGTATTTGCTTGTCTCATCTTCTAGTATAAGCTCCTTCAGGGTAGGGTCGTGGCTGTTGTGTCAACCTTTTACCCCTGGGGCCTGCCACAGTGCCTGACATAGAAGATATTTGAATGGAAGGATTCATGGGTAGAAGGAAGGAAAGGAGGGAGGGAAACAGAAGGATGTCTTTTTCCATGTTTTCCTCACCCCAGCTCTGTATTCTCTTCCCTCTGCTTGGATTGCCCTTTCTGCTTCTCTCCTGCTGGTCTCACCATAACTTTCCTTCCCATCCAGCTTAAATGGCACTGATTGGTTTTTGAGTTACATCCAGCATTTCACTGTTTCCTAGTAAAACTCCTCTGAAGATCCAGGCAAACAAATACAATATCACACCACAAAAACAAAATTAAGTAAGTTCATACAACCTACGGCCTACAAGAAGTTCAACTCAATTAAGGAATGATAATTTTATTGCCAGTGTTTTACTTTATAAAGCAGGGTCCCATCCTCACCCACTTAACCAGCTGCTGCTTTGTGAGATGACCCATCAGGTAGGGGTGGTCAGAGGGTCATGTCAGCCCTCGAGCACTCTTCCTGCTGGTTTCCCTGCTAGGACACTTCTACTCACTGCTCATAGCACTTCCTTCCAGCGTTGTCACCTGGATTATGATCATGAGAGTACACAGCTGGATGCAGGAGTTAAGGTTCTGTTCATTCAGAACAACTTTGAGAGCTGTATGAGATCACACTGATTGCCAGCCAGCCAGCCTTTTCAGAGCTCCTTTCTGAAGTAGACATACTGGTAGTATGCTTGACTTAGGCCTGTCTCACACCCAGGAAAGGACTTGTGTGGGCATTTAAGTAATGCCTTCTCTCTGACCCTTGCATTTTTCATGCATACCTGCAGATCAAATGATTTTTTACCACTCTACAGCCATTTCTTTAAAGCCAGATTCTAGCAAGCTCTTCAGTTTCTGTAGTTCACAGTCAGTGAGCACATATCAGGTGCCAGCCACTTTATGTTAGAGGCAGAGAGGACATGCTGGTCTGGACAGGGCTCAGCACTTGGTGAATTTGCACTCTGCGGAAAACAAACGTGTATATGACTGACCACAGTGCAAGGCAAGATGGAATAAATGCAAACTTCAGTTGAAATTAGCATGCGGTCAGATGAAGATAGTAGAGTAACTAGAAACTCACAAAAAGCTTTCATGTAGGTGGTAGTTTTGAACTAAGAATGAGAAGCATTTCAGGAAGCAGAGAGTAGTGAGTAGAGAGCTCTAACGTGGGGGAAAGCTTACCTAATGTCTAGAGATATGGCCATAGATAGTTGTGAGTGAACTGTAGGGTCCACATAATAAGTATTTTAGGACCCGGATTGTGGAGGTCCTTGAATGTCATGCTAAGAAATTGGAACTTCATTTGATGGCAATTGAGACATGATTCAGAACTGGAGAAGGGACGTAAAAAATGAAAACAATCATGCTTACATTTTTGGAAGCTGATACTGGTGGTGTTTTATGTATGGGTCATAGGGGACCAGGGTTAGAGACTTGTAGCAGTCAAAGCAGAAATTAAGACAGGTCTGAATGACAGTGAGAGTCATGGTTGTGCAGCAGTGTGGCCTTGCCACAGGAATCACTGAGGAGGCAGATGATGGAACTTCCCCAGCCCCTGACTTCTCGTGTCCAAGTCTGGGATTCTCAGAGGCCGTCTGAAAGGTTGATGCCAGAAATGATAGATTTAGGAGTTTTTATGCAGGGAAGTGATAGTGCAGAAATGAATATAAAAACTATTGGACAAGAAGAGTTAGCTCCAAGGGTATATTTAGAGAAGGTATATCACACAAAGGAACTACCAGATCTGTAAGATTTCCTTTGTGGGGTGTGTGAGTGTGTTTTAGTTTGTAGTGAAATCCTGCAGTTGGTGCCATTTAAAGCTTCTAGGTGACCTTTAAGGTCAGCCTTATGGCATCTGAACTCCCAGATTGTCAAAGGCCTGTGTAGAAAGAGCAAGGTCTATATGAGGTCACAAGGTTAGCTAAACCAAGTAAGCATAACACCAAATGGCAGACTTTTGGGAAAAGAGTAACAGTTTCAGCCAGAATTGTGAAATATTCTGCATACCTGTGTTAACCATATGTTATATAACAAGTATAAAACTAAACTGAGAAGGATAGCAAATACTTTTTGTCTTGTATATTAATAGCATTAAAGAGTTAAGTTTCGCTTTTTATTTAGTACATAGAAGTATATAGAAGAAATCAGAAATTGTCCCTGCCCATAACCCATGTGGACATAATTCCCACTGTTGGTCAGATGGGAATAGACTAATATAGCACATGATAAGGAAATTATGATAATACAAAAATACGAAATAAAATAACAAAAGTTTCTATGCAGCCCCTCTTCTGCATCAACCTTTTCCCTCTTCCAAGAAAAAAGGGTGTGAAGGAGTGTGTGTGCACGTGCACATGCGCACACTTACCAGCACATAGCATATGTATTTTCTTAACAGTTTGTTTAGGGTTTAGTTTGCATGCACTAAGAATCCACTCATTTAAAGCATATAAGTCCATGGGTTTTTAGTACAGACAAATACAACTACCAGCATAATCTAATTTTTGAATATGTTCATCATCCCCAAAAGGGCCCTGGTATCCCTGTTAGCAGTCATTCGCCACTTTTCTCTCCCGCACCTAAAACTCCCCCTGCCCCACCCTAGGCAACCACTAAACTAAGTTCTCACTATATATAGATTTGTCTTTTCTGGACATTTTGTGTAAATGGAATCATAGAATATGTGGGATGTTTTCTTTGTGTGTGTGTGTGTGTGTGTGTGTGTGTGTGACTTTAATTAAGCATGATGTTTTTGAGGTCCACCCATATATTAATACTTCATTTTTATTGCCAAATAATATTCCATTGTGGATATACCACATTTTGTTTATCCATTCTTCAGTTTGTAGACATTTTGGTTGTTCCCACTCTGCGGTTATTATGAATGACGATGCTGTTGAACACTGCCCGTGGAAGTATTGGTGTGGACACATGCTTTTATTTCTCCTGGATGTATACCTAGCAGTGGCATGACTTGGTCATATGGTAACTACATTCACCATTTTGAGGAGCTGCCAAACTGTTCTGCAAGCTGGTTGCACCATTTTACACCCCGCCAGCAACATATGAGAACTCAGATTTCTCCACATTTTTGCCAACACTTTTTTATATATGTCATTTCTATATAGAACTTCTAAAGGATATGAAATAGTATCTCATTGTGGTTTTCATTTGCATTTCCCTGGTGAGTAATTGTGTTGAACATCTTTTCATGTGCTTATGGGCTATTTGTACATGTTCTTTGGAGAAATGTCTCTTCAGATTCTTTGCCTATTTTTATTGAGTTATTTGTCATTTTATTATTGAGTTGTAAGAGTTCTTTATATGTTCTGAATACAAGACTCTTACCTGATATATGATTTGCTATTGTTTTCTCTCTGTAGATCATCTTTGTACTTTCCTAACAGTATCCTCTGAATCACAAAATGTTTTTAATTTCTATGAAATCTATTTAAATCAGTCTTCTCTTTTAACATTTATACTCTTGCTGTCATATCTAGGAAGTCATTGCTAATTCAAGATTACAAAGATTTACTCTTCTGTTTTCTTCTAATAGTTTGATAGTTTTAGTTCTTACATTTCGGACTAACATTTTGAGTTAATTTTTTATGTTGTGTTAGGTAGGGATCATTTTCTCAATTTCTGCATACTGGTTTTTAAAAATTTACGTAAAAATAATTATAGTTTGTGATGTTCTGAAAATAACTGTTTTACCCCTTTCATTTAATGCCATCTCTCTCAGGGCGTTTTAAATGCAGTGCCCACCAGGAAATAAGTGCTCTGTGCTTCCACACAGAATATACTGGAAAGTAATGGTTTCCAAAGATTCCTTTTAACCTGGATGGGATGATTACTTTAACTCCTTCTTATTCTTCTTTCTAAATCACTAAGTATGCAGACCTGTTTCTGCTCACTGCTTTATAGTTCCAACAAGGGGGATCTTGTACACCAGCTAACTGATTTGAGTCTCAAAAAATGACCTCTTTGAAGAGATTTATTTATTTTAAGCATTTCTGGCTGCAAACTAAGAAAATTTAGCAACTTACACAAAAACGTGGCAAGCTGATGCCCCTTTGGTGAGAGCACCCCCCTGCAAACCTGGTGGCCATCAGCTGCTCCACAACAATGGAAACCCTCTCAGAAAAGTTAGGGCAGGAAGTGCGGGCTCCCAGAAGTAGGTAGTTTGCCTCACTGTACTAGAGCATTCCCCACCATCCTCATTCTCATCTCCCGCCTAGCCCCACCTCCCGTTCATTCAGATAGGTGCTGGATGCCATCTAGGTCATGCCTTTTCAAAGTGCCTCTGTGTCAGTATGTAAAGAAACCCAGCATCTGAGGGGCTAAAACCTGGCAGGGCAGGAGCTCTCCAAGCATTTCCTCCTGGGTCCCTGTCAGCCCTGATTGGCAGCTCTAAATGCTGTAGCAGTTGTTTTATATTTTGACTGTCACCCCTGTACACATTTATACAGCAAAGGGTTAATAAGCTAGTACAGTGGCACCCATAAAACTCTACCTTCCCAAGAGGAGAGCTGTAGATCCTCAAAGGTCTGTGGAGGGAATTCCGAGAGTGGGCTTATTAGGAACTTGGATGGGAAAAGTTCACATCTCTATTTTCACTAAGCCCTTAGTAAAGTTTAGTATTTATATCCAATATGGTTGAAGGCAACAAACTGCCATACTCTCAGCAGCACCTGAAACATTTTCACTAATAGCAGTCACAGACGTTTTATATCACATTAGATTTGATAAAGGAATCTTGAAATACCATTTTTACATTCATCACTACTTCTAAATTATAGTAGTGACTAGACCAGCCACTATATTTTATTTAATACATTAATATAAAAGCACATATCATTACATTAAAAATTTGTTCAATATTTTGATCACTGTATTTCAGTATAATTGGTTTCCTTTGTAACCCTGTGTAGTTTATTTTATACATATATTATCCTGAAAAAGAATCCAAAGTCTTCACAGGAAGCAGAGTAGTGCATGCACACACAAAAAAGATGAAGGACTCCTGTGAGATGTTATATGAGCAGCATGCAGTTCATGTGCAGATAGTTCAAGGGCTTTGGTTTTAAGGTTGAGCTGTAGCCAAAGATATTGATTAAAAAGGAAATCGTTTACACTACATACTCTTTAGAGAAATTAACACCTGATGTCAATGTTCTTTTTTATAATGACACATGAAATGTAGAATAAAAAAATATCAAGAAAGGCAACAGTCCATCGACATGGACTCTTCTCAGGGACCTCAGTGGTGAACTTGACATTCTTTCCTAAGTATATCTTGGTCTCAGGGAAATAGAACCCTGATCTGTGTGTTCTTTGTGTTTGTTTTCTGGTTTCTCTCTTCACTTAAATATTTCCAAGGTCAGTACTGATACTTAGTTTTTATACTGACGGCATCACAAAAAATCACAGTGGAAGAGTATGACCTTAGCAAGAGTGGATTTATATAATAAATGAATTTTTAATTTCAAGATGTTTTATCATGGAAATTACTCCCATAATTGCATTCAAAGTGTGGCTGTGCAAGGCTTCCTTCCACCGGGCCTCGGCATGCAGGAGCCTAGTCTTTGTTGCCTTGGCGATTACAAAAGCAGGTAATGAAAGGGAAGCAGACAAGGAAAAGATGGGGGCGAAATTACTCCATCCTGAGTTCTGGGTCCCATGGGGTCGTACAGACTTGTTTTTGTCGATGCAAATATCCTAGGCAACTTTTTCAATTGCTTCTATTTTGATGATAATTTGTTTAAACTTATTTTTAACATTTCTAAAGATAAAAATTTATTTCATTCATAGGTGGGACATAAAAGTGAGACTATGAGACATGGACAAGAGTGTGGTGGTTACCGGGTGGGGAGAGGGAGGAGCGGGTGGGGTAGGGAGGAGGGGAGGGGCACAGGGAAAACCAGATAGAAGGTGACAGAGGACAATTTGACTTTGGGTGATGGGTATGCAACATAATTGAATGATAAGATAACCTGGAGATGTTTTCTTTGAACATATGTACCCTGATTTATTGGTGTCACCCCATTAAAATTAATAAAAAAAGAAATTTAATAATTTTGCCTGACCAGGCGGTGGCGCAGTGGATAGAGCGTCGGACTGGGATGCGGAAGACCCAGGTTCAAGACCTCGAGCTCGCCAGCTTGAGCACGGGCCCATCTGGCTTAAGCAAAAGCTCGCCAGCTTGGACCCAAGGTCGCTGGCTCCAGCAAGGGGTGGCTCGGGCTGCTGAAGGCCCGCGGTCAAGGCACCTGTGAGAAAGCAATCAATGAACAACTATGGTGTCACAACGGCAACAAAAAACAAATGATTGATGCTTCTCATTTCTCTCTGTTTCTGTCTGTCCCTATCTATCCCTTTTTCTGACTCTCTCTCTCTCCCTGTAAAAAAAATAAATAAATAAAAATTTAATAATTTTTATAGTTTCTTAAGAATTTTAGTTTCTTAAGTTGGTTTCCCAAGTTGAAATAGGTAAGAACAGTTTTTAAGATCACCTCTTTTCTTTATATCACTGAAGGTTGGGAGCAACTCTTAGGAGAAGACAAATGGGTTTTCAGTTTTCTTTAAGCCATTGAACTAAGGCTTCTCCTTTCTCCTGCTGCTTGCATTCAAGGAAAGCAAGGGTGAAGAGCTCAGTATTGCTGGAAAGAACTAACTATCTAAAACAGGGGTCCTCAAACTTTTTACACAGGGAGCCAGTTCACTGTCCCTCAGACCGTTGGAGGGCCAGACTATAAAAAAACTATGAACAAATCCCTATGCACACTGCACATATCTTATTTTAAAGTAAAAAAAACAAAATGGGAACAAATACAATATTTAAAATAAAGAACAAGTAAATTGAAATCAACAAACTGACCAGTATTTCAATGGGAACTATGGGTGCAGATGCATCCTGTGCTCCTCTCACTGACCACCAATGAAAGAGGTGCCCCTTCTGGAAGTGTGGCGGGGGCCGGATAAATGGCCTCAGGGGGCCGCATGCGGCCTGCGGGCCATAGTT
The DNA here is from genome assembly GCA_037038555.1 of Rhynchonycteris naso. Lineage (NCBI taxonomy): Eukaryota > Metazoa > Chordata > Mammalia > Chiroptera > Emballonuridae > Rhynchonycteris > Rhynchonycteris naso. The sequence continues at coordinate 46,988,470 of CM073004.1, read as the reverse complement.
TGGGGACCCCTATCTAAAAGGAGTATTTTGAGGACCGGTATTAGTAACAAAGAAAATGTATAGGTCTAGCCTGACCAGGCGGTGGCGCAATGGATAGAGCATCGGACTGGGATGCAGAAGACCCAGGTTCGAGACCCCGAGGTTGCCAGCTTGAGCACGGGCCCATCTGGCTTGAGCAAAAGCTCGCCAGCTTGGACCCAAGGTCGCTGGCTCCAGCGGGGGGTGGCTCAGCCTGCTGGAGGCCCGCGGTCAAGGCACATGTGAGCAATCAATGAACAACTAAGGTGTCGCAACAGCAATGGAAAACTAATTATTGACGCTTTTCATCTCTCTCTGTTCCTGTCTGTCCCTATCTATCCCTCTCTCTGACTCTCTCTCTCTGTCCCTGTAAAAAAGAAAAGAAAATGTATAGGTCTAGATTACTTTTCATATTTATATGTATATATTCAGGGGCATGTTAATCTGGTATCTTCCTGTATGCTAAGTTCAAAAATATAAATACATTAGAAAGAGCAGGAAAGTTTATTTCTCTTTTGGTGTCTATTCATTGTGTGAAACTATAGTGGAGCATAACGCACAGGTGGTTTAAAATGCTTCTCTGCCATCTGAGATCTCGGCTTGCCAGGGGATAGATGGGACGTCACGTAGGGGAGCTGGGCTTATTCCGTATGCAAAATGAGGCTGGCTTGGGGTCAGAGGTTTTGTCTTTGTCTTTACCAAACTAACAATTTTTGCTTCTTTTTATTTTTTAATGTTTTTTTAAGCCTTTAAATTTTTTTTCTTTTTTTAGCTATCTGTAAATGCAAAAATTGAATTACTTGAAATTTTCTGTCAATTGCTATATACTTCCCATCAAAATAGGAGTTATTACTATATAAACCAGAGGTCATTTTAAACCTGCTACTGAAATAACATTCCAATTTACAACCTCATTACAAAGATTTATTTTTTTTATGAAGATCTATGTTCACTTGATCACACACTTGTGTCCACATTTTGGGTTTTGTAATATTGTCAAATATCAAAATAGGTTTTAATCTTTCAAATCTGATGTTTTGTGAGCTTTTAAAAAAAATAACTAAGTAAAAAAAAAACAAAAAAAAAACTAAGTATTTGACATTTAATTCATGGGATGGCTTGTTTTAAAAAAAGGACCTGTGGTTTATATAAGGAAGGTATGGCCCAATATGTTATTATATGTAAATGTATGTATATAGGAAGTGAGTACCGTCTCAGTAACAAGTAATGTGAAAAGAAAATTAATTCTTAAATGAAGAAGGAAATAAAATACAAGTCTAGGTTTGGCAGCACTATCCAGATAAGACCAGTTATTTTATATACTTTTTCAAAGGGAGTTTTGTGAGCATTTAGGATGATAATGCCTGCCTTTTTGATCCACTGTGTTCCCATATCTAATTTTAATGAAGAGGGCAGAGTGTGGCAGTAAGAACCAGAAACGATGAGACCTTTGTGGACCCTCTAGCAATCAGTGAATATCAGATCACAAATTTCCCCAGCTTTAATTACAGGCAAAAGAAAAGACAAAATTAGCATTTTAATATAGAAATATCTTAGGCTTTAGGAGAATTATGATAAATCTAATGTTGCATAGTGAACCAAAGAGGGGATATTACAACAAACTGTCTCCTTAGGAATATTTGTTTAAATAAAGGCAACAATACTTCATCCTTATCTTTTTTGGATAATTACCGTTATTTCAGGCTGTTCTTTGTTCCAGATTTAAAATACCTTTATTTAAAAAAAAAAAAAGTAATTGGCAATGTTTGTTTTCTATAAAACTACAAGAAGGGGAAAATCCTGTTCGCTTGGCACTGACAAGGTAATTATCTTAGGAGAGTTTTGCTCCACAGCCTCAGTCCGCTGGTGCCATGGCATGTCTGCGCTTGGATGCATTTAGGTTGTCTCGTTTCCGTTACAGCGCGTTACACTAACTCCTCTTCCGCGGCGGAGGCCTGCCCACCTGTCTCCCCTAAAACACCTGCAGCATATGTTTGCATAACCCCGTAATGCTTTGCCTCTGGGGTCCTGAAAAATTCCCCCAGAGCTTTTTGCTTATAAACAGCTGAGCAATTCGTTTTTCTAATGACCATTGCTTTTCCCCCAGCATTGAGGCAATAACATATTCACTAAAATAAGAGTCTCATTTTTCATCAAAGGGAAACATTCACCATGTTTATACAGTGCTGTTTCTCCTTCTGAGCCTTGTTTCCTTTTCCCCTTTCCTAATCTGGCATGATGAAAATTTTAAGGGTTGGTAGCAAAATATTAGGGGAAGGAAAACTATGTAATCCTTCATTTTCCAAATATTTTTTCTTCGTGCCAAACATACACAATATTGTAAATTTAATTCAACCTTTCCTATTAAACAAGTGCTACAGGAACTGTTTCAGTTTAATTTAATATGAAAACCATGACCAAAAAACGATAAAAATGATAAAACTTTGGACATATTGCAGGAAATTACTTTAATTATTGTAATCACGTAAGCTGGCAAACAAATATGTATTATGGCATAGTATGGCTTTAAAATTTCTTAAAAATTTATAAATGTATTTATAAATACTCCTCAGAGTAACACAGCCTTTCTTCCCACGTGTGAGATCTAGTGTGGCATGATATATTTTCCTAAATGTGTGTTTTTGCTTATTAAAAATGTATTGTTTAGAAGAATCTACCCTAAATTTAAGTATGGTTAGCAGAAGAATGAAACATCACCTTCTCTTTCTATTTATTATCGTGGCCTTTAAGTTATTAAATTGTCAGGTTTGACCTCAAAGGTCTATTTGTCAGTACTCAGTGGTATCAGAAGGTAACCATAGCTTCCCTCTCACTGCATTTTTGTCAGGTGCCCAGCACTGTGCTGTACAGTTAACATTCATTGTCTCATTTAACCTTGGCGCCGTGTTGCACACGAGGAAAGCAGAGCTAGGAGTGTCACTGACTGCACAGTGGCTCACCAGCTGGTAGTGGGTGGAGCAGGGACACTCGGTCCTTCTCTTTGTTCCCCGCCACCACCAGGCATTCTGCGCCTTTAAAGCGGATGGGAAAGTTAGGTTTTACCCTTGTCTCTTTATTTTTAACATATAACTTTAACTCTTTAACTCCTCCTGGTACATCCATAAATTAGAACAGGCGTCACTGGAATTGCTTTTCTCTGGCTCTTTTCAGTTCTACCTGTGTTTATAAATAGCCAGCCCTTTGAAAGGTGCTGTGCTGTTCCAAACAGGATGAGTATGTTAGATTATATTCTTTCTGGAGTCTACATATAACAGTTAAAAAGGAGGTAATCATCTATAAGTGAGGGTTATGAGTTAGGGGGTCAGTGTGGAAAAGACTGTTTATAATTTTGTTGGATGAGTTTGATTTACCCACGCTCAGAACAAGGAAACTTGTCACATACTATCTTGTAGTTAATTAATTGTACTTCTTGTAGCATCTTGTAGTTAATTTTATGTAAAGTGGGTTAGCATTTACATATTTGTATACTACCACAGCAAACTGAGTTTGAACTTAAAACACCAGAGGGTAAGGGTGGCCAGGTGAAGGCCGATCTACAGACTTCCAGTACAGAGAACAGTTGTCTACCATCAAAAGTCACAATCAGGAAGGGACAGACTGTTTGTTTTACCTGAAATTACAATAAGGAGCAAGCTTACTGTCATAACACAGGCCTAAAAGTGAAGAATGTTAACTGTAACAGCAAGGTTAAATAGATGTCAGTTAGTTTTATCTCTCACATTATCATTTAAGTACTATTTATCAATTGATTTTGTGATCATGCCAAATTAACATGATTTAGAAATTTAGAAGTACAGCATGGGTTTTGGTTTGTTCTGTTTTTCCATATAGTTCCCTCTAGGACACTGATTTCTATCACTATCTCTTCTGCTTCTGTAAGTCATTTTGTCTACAAAGCTTTAAAATGCTCCCCCAAAATTCAGCCTATCTATGCCATGGGAGGAAATTTCAGCATTCTTCTTATATTACCATGAAATAAAATGCTGAATACAAAGCTTTAAGAAGAGCCCCACCAGCTTGTTAACAGAGAATTGGGAAGTACTTGGAAAGGTAACTAGCTGCAATCTTGTAGACTTATTTCAAGTCCACCTGGGGTGGTCTAGAAAAAGGAATGGCAAACCAAGGTAGGCTGGATTTGTGATTTCAGTATCTTCATATGTACGTGCATAGACTTCTTAGATCTTAGAACATAATTGGTATTCCTCTGTACACAGACCAATGTGAGTTAAGATATAATTAACATTTTGCTATCAAAGATAAATTCAGTGAAACAAAAGAGTATTTTTAATGTACATTGGTTTGGAAAAGCTTATAATAATTGAAATCATGACTGTGAAAATGGGTTCATATTAAGTACTGATTGTTCCAATCCAGACAAAGGCATAATATTAAAGTTGTAGACGTCACATGTTCTGCACAATCAAAATTACCACTGTTATACAGTCTGGCCTATCTTACATAAGGAGTTTGATGTATGTAAAATTGTACTGGCTCCTGTATTTTAGAGGAAGTTCCAGATATTTAAAAATTTAAAGTCTGAACTGTTATATTTCTATAAAATAAGAAAAACAAGTTTGTCTTTCCTTTTAAAATGTTTCAGTTACATGAAGTTAGAATTCTGCCCATTTAATCTCATTCCCCTAAGGAAACCATTGTTATTTTGTTACATACTTGTGTGAGAAGATACAGTTCCAGATTATCTTGACTTTTTAAGAACTAATTGAGAAGAGATCAAACTAATTTAATTAAAAGAGAATTATAGGTATTTTGAAGAATGTCAGTACTGAATCTTAGTATATAAAAGTATCTGTGCCCTTTTTATTCGTGTCTATATACGTTGAGTTTTATAAGCACACATTGCTTCATATGTTATGTCAGTCATTTAGTCTGGTGCTGTCCATTACAAGCCACAAGCCGCATGTAACAACTGAGCACTTAAAGTGTGACTAGTTCAAATTGAAATGTGCTATAAGTATAAAATGTACACTGGATTTCAAGGACTTTGTACAAAACAAAGAATGTGAAATAGCTCAATATTTTTATGTTGATTGCATGTTACAATGAGAATATTTTAAATATACTAAATGAAATAAAAATATATTATTACGGTTTATTTCACTGGTTTCTTTTTTCTTTCTTTAATGTGGTTGCTAGGAAATTTAAATTACATATGAAGCTTGCAATTGTGACCCACACTGTATTTCTTTTGGACAGTGCTAACCTAGTCTGCATACTTAATAGTTTAGTAGCAGCCTAATCATCTCAGACAGAAAACCCTACTGAGGAACTTTTAACTAGAACCTCTGATTTTATTTTCTTACATTTCAAATGCTGTTTCTCAACATTCTCTTGATTTTTTTTGTAGTCCCAGTATAGTGGTACTTTAAACTGCCTCTTCCTTTGATACTAGTAAGTCTCCTGGGAATTTAAATAGGCCTCAGTGAAAGCAATACTTGAACCTCATTCGTATGTTCAAGTTAGATCATTATTCCTAATAATGGCTTTAAGTGCTTAGATAAATCAGCACTTGGGGCTTGAATTGCTTGTCATTTCTTTATAAAGATGTTTCAAGAAATTGCTCCATGCAGTCGCCTCTGCCATTGTTTTCTAGCAAAAAGTAACATGATCCTGTATTAGTTTGTCCGAAGTCAGAGAAGAAAAGTCTTTTATATTAGCAAAAACAAATGTATTTCCAGGTACTGAAAATAAAGAGTGTAATTAGTCATGAGTGATGGTCCTGTGGAAGTTAATTTTTAAAATAAATGGTGAATGCACTGACAATCTGCTGGTGGCTTTAACCTCTATTTTATTTTCCCATGATCCTTGGGTCCAGGTTGCCGGCAGCTCCCACAGGAAACCTATGCAGTTCCTGGAGAGAGAAAAGTTGCACTGTTAGACTTAATAGTATGGTAGTCATGGAAGCATCAGTTATCTTCATCAAGGCAATTCAGATTTGATTATTTTAGAACTGTGTGTTGAATACCAAACCAGTAAAGTAGTAGCTGGAGCTAAATCAAGGGATTGTCATTTTTGTTAGATGATTAGGGCTGACTTGGAAGAGATATGAAAGGGTTGAGCTGTGTAAATATTCTCTTTTCAGCCGAAAAAGAAAAGGTCCATCGCAGCCATTAAGACGCAGCTTGTTAGCTTGATGCATTCCAAACTATTTAACCTTAGCAATTATATCCCCCGCCTACACGCAAGTATGTCAGTGCCTTAGGATTCTGTCTCCAAGGATTGATATCAGAACATATTGGTAATTTTCTATTAACATAAAATGCAGATTTTCTGTATCTAGATAGATCTCTCAAAGTACAGGGCATGTTCTGGTTCAGAGTCTTAATTATTAACTTGAATTTTAGGCTCAGGTGAACATTAGAACACATTATTTTTTTAAGATTTTTTTATTAATTGATTTTAGAGAGAGGGGAGAGAGAGAGAAAGAGAAAGAGGGAGTGAAAAAGGGAAAGCATCAACTTGGAATAGTTGCTTCTCGTATGTGCCTTGATCAGGCAAACCTGGGGTTTTGAACTGGCGACCTCAGCATTCCAGGTCAATGCTTTATCCACTGCGCCACCACAGGTCAGGCAGAACAGAATTATATATAAGTTTTTAAAGAACTGTTAAATAAAAAATATATGTAATTTAACATTTTAGAGGTGATGGTATTCACTTAAGTGATGCTTTTTAACATGTTAACATTTTTATAAACTAGATTAATTTTTTATAAAAATATTAATTTTTTTTTAATTTTTGGCCTATGAGGAACCTGATATATGTAAATAATAGCACATTAAATTAATAACAACATATGTAGACACACCTGAGGACATTTCTCAGTGTTTATAAATAATATTAAATACCAGAAAGGACAGTGTATTATTCCTTTTACAAGAATGTGCTTTTTGGTCAATTTGCTTTTGTATTGTGATGCTACCCTGCTGATATTTCCACTACTCGACCACTTATTAAACTCGTATATAAGAATAGATGACATAGAAATTGCTAACTTAAGAAGAATTGCTGAATTCTTGAAACAGTTTATTCATTTTAGGAGAAGACTTGGTGTGCCATCTAGTGGGCATATTTAGCATTCTGGGTATCAAAAACTAACCAATTTCTCTTACTATTCCGCCAAAATGCAACTTTCTTGACACTTTGTATCTCTTGGTCAATTAGCATAGATGGTGCTCCTATTGTAAATGTCATGTAATTCTCAGTTTTGTTGTAACTTTATCTTATTTTATTTTGGAAAGTCATATTAAAAGTGACCAAAATCATCAAAAATAAATCTAATGATGGGAATAAATCTATGAGAACTATGAGACAAGTAAAAGGAAAATACATTCAAACACCTTCAGTCTTTAGCCAGGGTTAAGATAAGTTAAGGCAAAACTTCAACAATTAAAGCAAAAACCTAAGCACATTAATTATTAAACTTTATTATTTTATGTATATTTTTCTGAAAGGATATAAAAATAATCATTTTGTTCTTTTATATGTTAATATATCATTTAAATAGCTTTATACACTTTAATTTATTTCTTTTCTTTTCTATAGAGAAATCCAAGACCAGTGACTTATCAATTCCATCCAAATTTAGATTATTACAAAGCACGGGGAGCAGACCTCATGAATAAAAGCCGGTAAGTCCTCTTTCTCTGATGAAAGTTGTAAATCACAAAGATATTCTCAAAGATCATCAGGAAATATTGCACATTTGCTGAAAATAATTTTCCTGTTTTTAGCATATCAGTGGTTAATGCATAGAATGAATCTTTGTTAAATAAATTATCCAAGTGTTTTTAATCTGAATTTTTTTAAAGATGTAAGAAAATGATATACATTGATGTCAGTGGTGAGATGAAAATTTAAATAAATATAATAATACTTGTTACAATTTGAAGTTAGGCAACTTCATTTCTCTAACACTAAAAACCTAAATGAAGTATGCCTACTTATCTAATCTCTTTCTAGATCCTTGCTGTTGATTGAAAAGAGGCAGTTCTATAATATATTTTAAATTATTTCGGTAACAAAATTAAAATTGATTTTCCCAACTGTCTTTAGAACTACACAATAAGCTTACAAATGCATCTTATGTGTGCATTTGTGATTACATACATAGAAATTTTAAGGGTCACTGTAGGAATTAAAAAACATTAAAATCCTACTTTTAAAAGAAATTAACATTGGCATAGAGGGTTGATGAACAGTTTTCTACTTTCATAACACTGTACTCAGATGTCTCAAGAGTTATGTCAAAGCAGAACCATCTCAAATTAGAATGTAATTTCAAAGTTTACTCTAGGAGACTAAAATGTTAGTAATGATGAATGTTGCCAAGTTGTCCACATTTTCTCTCTTAAACATTTTGCCTGTGCTCTAGCTTTTCTCAAGAAGGCGTCCGACAAAAGCTCAGTGTACATCTGTGGAGTACGCAAACACAGTGTGTTCTGCTCCTACGTGGAGAGGAACAATGTAGACATATTCCTGGCACACAGGAACTCATAGCCTAAGGGGTGAGCAGTTTACAGTAAAGTGGCTGAATTTAAACTTGTATTTTGAACCCTGTTTAACATTATTTTTAAATTACCCACCTTTGACTGAAATCTGTCTCATATTTTGAGGTACAATGTAATTATGAGACCAGTTTTATAGCCCAGGAGGCTTCTCTGAAGTCCTTTTCTGAATGTTCATTTCATCTGATTCTTGTTTCGCAAACAAAAGGCTATTCCCCATAGTCTCTGTGTTTATTTTATTTAACAAATTTTTAAATCATGCGAGACTCTCAGTATGCTAGGCATTGGAGAGATATGCAGTGAACAAGCCAGACAAAAATTCCTGCCCTCAGGAATCTTACAGTCTAGTTACTTGTATTTCTTCCCTGATGTCAAGTATTTTCAATTCATTATGTTTAAAATAATAAAGTATTTTAGGTATTTCCTTTATACAAAATCTTTCTAACTGGAGTCCCTTCTTCTCTTCCCTATCTTCCCTGCTTCCCCCATATTAGTTTTTACCCCATAGCCAAAGAACTCTTAATTTACAGTAGATTATACCACACCCCCCACTTAACCCTCACACCCTCAAGGCTTCCTATTACTGTTGATAGTCCAGTCTTCTTCATCCACCCCTTCTCTCTTTGACCTTGTCTCCTTCTGCTCTCCCCTTTCTTCACTCCCGTGATGTGCTTTGCTTGGGACCTCTGCACTTAACTCTTTCCTCTTCCCATGGCATCCCTCCCATCATCTTCCCTGGCCTCTTTACAACTCAGGGCTCAACCTAGTCTTGTCAGAGCACTCTTAACCACCCGTTGTCTTCTCCTCCCCTAGTTACTCTCTACCTCTTTTCTTCATAGCACTCATTACTATGTCATTGAAGTTATGTTCTTTCTCAATGAACATATCATCTGTCTCCCCAACTTCCCCACTAAAATCTATGCCCCTGTTTTACCACATAAATGATATCTACGATAATGACTGACATTGGGAAGGTACTTAACAAATATTTGTTGTATGTATACATATATTCTTTTTTTTTATATTTTTCGACATGTACCTTTTTTTCAAAAAAGGAAATGGACTGTACCCTTTCTTTTCTCCCCTTCATGTTTTCCTTTCTTATATTTAGTTATTTGTCTCTGCATTTTTATTCTGAAAAAAAATGTTGGTTTTGTGTTATGTATCTCCTTGTAAGCTCACTGAGATTCTTATACAAAGTATATTATTTTGGTGCTGGCCAGTTGGCTCAGTGGTAGGGCATCTGCCTGGTGTGTGAATGTCCTGGGTTTGATTCCTGGTCAGGGCACACAAGAGAAGTGTCCATCTGCTTCTCCACCCCTCCCCCTCTCGCTTCTCTCCCTCTCTCTTTTCCTCCTGTAGCCATGGTTCAATTAGAGTTGGCCCTGGGTGCTGAGGATGGCTCCATGGCCTCCACCTCAGGCACTAAAAAGAGTTCAGTTGCTGAGCAATGGAGCAATGCCTCAGATGGGCAGAACATCACCCCCTAGTGGGTTTGCCAGGTGGATCCTGTTTGAGGTGCATGTGGTAATCTGTCTCTGCCTCCCCTCCTCTCATTCAATAAAAAGAAAATAAAAAGTATATTATTTTGACCATTGTAGAGAAACTTTTTATCACCTTAGTTGTAATTTCAAAGCTTAAAATTAAAATTGAACCAAATGAAACATAGGATGTGAAGAAAACAGCACAGACCAGTGAGCAAAGGAAGAATTAATGACTGGCATTGGGAAACTTGATGAATCTTTTAAAAAGGTATCATAAAATTGTACACCTGAAATCTGTATAATTTTATTAACCAATGTCACCCCAATAAATTCATTTAAAAAGTAATCTAAAAAAGATATCAAATTAAAACTGTACCACAAAGTGCAGTCAAACAGAGCAAACAGAAATAAAATGCAAGTGTCTATGTGACTGTTCTAGTTACTAGAAGGCAGAAGGCTTTTTTTTTCTTTATTGGGACATTGGTTTACAAAAAACTATACAGCTCCAAATGCACAAATTTAGCAAACCACCCTTTGCCCACTGCACTGTGTACCCTCCACCCCTAGTAACGTCTCTTTCTGTCCCATTCCCCCCTCTTTGCCCAGCCCCCACTCGCCTTTTCCTCTGGCCATCACCACCCTGTTGACTGTGTCTGTGTGAGATAGATAGAGAGATAGGGAGATAGATTTTTTTTTCTATTTCCTTCACCTTCTTTCATCCTGTCCCCTCCCCCCACCCTTTAACCTTAAAAATAATAGAAGAATCTACAAAAGGATTGACTGGTGAACTTACTGTGCCACTATTTTTAAGTAGGTATGTCAAAAATAAAATAAGCTGAATCAAAGGCCAACCGAAAATCGGGGAAATATTTGTATGGGAAGTAACTGGGAAACTATAATATCGTTAGTGCATAAAGGATTTGGTTCAATGAGAAACCCAGGATCCTGTCCCAGTAGCCATTCTAGCCCATTATATGCCTTGTCAGAGTCAGCCCGGAAAGGCTGTAACCCCCTTCAGTCTTCTTTTCCTCTATACTCATTCCTTAGAGGATCTCAACCCAGGTTCCTGACTTTCAGTACCATTTCTGACTGAAAGGCTCTTCATTTACGTCTCAGTGTGACCTCTTCCCTTGAACTCTAGACTTATACACCACTACTTCCTCAGTATTTCTCTTAGATGTCCTGCATGCATCTCAAATTTGGTATTTTTTAAACAAAGCTCTTGGTTCTACCTCTGCAAACCTGTTATTCCTGCAGTTTCTTCATCACAATAAATAGTAACACAACCCAGCTGATCATCTTAGAACTACCCTTGCCTCCTCTTTTTTCCTCACATCACACATCAAGTCCATCAGCAGATCCTCTTCAAAGTGTATCCTGAAACACATCACTCGTCTTCTGCCTGCTGCTGAGACCGGATCCCCACATCAGTGCTCACTGCCCTGCCGTGGCCTCCTGGTCTCTGTATTTCTCCTCCTCCTTTCCACACAGCAGCCAGATCAGTGTGAGTCAGATCATATCACTGCACTGCTCGGGTCCCTCTGTGACTTCCCGAACCTTTCCGATAAAATCCAAAGCCTTTTCCGTGGCCCACAGGGGACCCTGATGGTTCAGCCTCCCACTATTGCTCCCACCGCTTCCCTGCCATTCCCTGCAGTACACTGGCCTGCTGCGGGTCCTTCAGCACTCAGACATGCTCCTGCTTCCGGAGCTTTGAGCCTGCTTCTCACACTCGGATTTTCCCCCAGGGTCCACAGGGCACACCTGCTACTCAGTCTCTTTCCAAATACCATCACTTCAGAAAACCTGACTACTCCAGCTGAAATAATGGACCCCTTTCCTCTGTCCCTTGTTTTCTTATTGATTTTGTATTTGTATTTTTTAAAGCACAAAGTGATATTTTTAGCATATGTTTCTTAAAAAGTATTGGGTTTTTTGTTTGTTTTTAGCATTTGTTTCTTGCACTAAGATATAAACTCTCTATGTTTGTCTTATTAACTATTATGTCCCTAGAACCTAAAATAATGACTAGAATACAGTAGGCAATCAATGAAAAAAGAATTACAGACAGCAAATAAACATTTAAAAAGCTATTCAAACTCATAATTAGTCAAAGAAATGCAAATTAAAATGCCAATAAGGTACCATTTTCACCTTTCAAATTAGCGAATTAAAGACAGATGAGCCAGAGATGATTAAGTCCTAGAGATCTACTGTGCAGAATATTTAATAACACCATTTTATATACTTAAAATTTTCCTAAGAGGGTAGATCTTATTTTAAATATATTAACAGAAAAATAAAATAAAATTTAAAAATTTAATAAGGAGGGTGGGAGGAAACTTCTGGACATAATGGGTATGTTTACGGTATAGACTGTGGTGATGATTTCCCAGATGTCAACTGTACCTCAATAAAGTAGTTTTGAATGAATAAGTGAGTGAATGAGTTAACACTGGTGAAGCACATGGATACCCTTAGTCAACAACTGAAGGAGTGTAAATTGAGATCTACTTGATAATTTTAACCAAGAAATCTTCCAATTCTATATGTAGCCCTTATTCCCCAGAAGTTTATGAGATGCCCTTCAAACATAATGAGCCTTGCAACTACTTTCTTAGCTGTTTAGATTCTATTAAAATGTTGGAACCTTGGGGCTGTCATTGAGTAGCAAGATGGGAAGTGGGGACAGTACAGGGGGATCTAGTAGAGGACCTCCTTTTTTTTTGTATTTTTCTGAAGTGAGAAGTGGAGAGGGAGACAGACAGACAGACTCCCGCATGTCCCCGACTGGGATCCACCCAGCATGCCCACTAGGGGGTGATGCTCTGCCCATCTGGGTTATTGCTTCATTGCAGCCAGAGCCATTCTAGCACCTGAGGCGGAGGCCATGGAGCTTGGCCATGGCCATCCTCAGTGCCCGGGCTAACTTTGCTCCAATGGAGCCTTGACTGCAGGAGGGGAAGAGAGAAATAGAGAGAAATGAGGGGGGGAAGAGTAGAGAAGCAGATGGGCGCCTCTCCTGTGTGCCCTGACCGGGAATCGAACCCGGGACTTCCACATGCCGGGCCAATGCTCTACCACAGAGCCAACTGGCCAGGACCTCGTGGGGGACCTCCTTAAGTGGTCTGTAAATAGAGGATAGACAAGAGACAGGCAGACACCTGGGAAGCAGGGAACTAATACCTGCTCCTTCTATGGCATTGGACTTCTACTGGTGTTGCTTATGCAAATCAGGGGTGAGGATGCATGGATGACATGTGATTTTATGGATAAGAATATCTCTAGAAATCAAGAAGCCTGATTTTTCTGCTTTACCATAGATTGCTATAATTAAGTCTTTAAAAGCAAGTGCCTAGGTATTTTAGTGGTAGATTTTCCATTACGTGTGTGGGTAATATTCTCTGTGCTCTGATTTTACTTACTTGCAAATTTCTTTTTTAAAATGGGAATTGACATTTTCTTATTCATTCAACGTTAGAGCTCAGAACCACAATTTAACACTCAAGTCTTGTTCCAATTTTGTCCTTAAATAACCAGAAATTGCTGCTATAAAAAAATTAAATGCATCTAATTTGTGACCAGTCTTCAGAAAGACCCATCTAATTTATTTGGGAATCAGTAACTACTAAAATGCCTGATTGAGTAGTTATGGAACAGAATTTCATAGTTTTTAAATACCGCAATCTCATAGATAGAATGACATACCTTATTTATTCCAGAACATTCCTGGATTTTTTGTTTCGAAAATGACACAAACAACTTCTCAAAATGTGTCAGCTCTCTGCTCAGCAGAGGGGATGAGGTAATGGCCCTGAGCCGTCAGCAGGGCCTCGAGAGCAGATCACTTTACCTAACAGTGCCTTTCTGCAGGCTCCACAACAGTCGGTTTTGTGACTTGCTTAAGCAATTTCATATCACCAAAATTAGGTATTTCGTTTGATTGAATTAGGCCTTGATAGAGCTGGAAGAGCCCAAGCTTAGATTCTGATCTCTCCACTCAGCAGATCAGCAATAACATTCTCTGTGCTAACATCCCCAGCTTTCCTCTGCTCCGTGTCAGAGCTTAGTTTCAACAACTTAATTGTTATCAATGATGAAAGATCCCAGAATTATAATTCTGGCAGGTAGGCCTCTGCATGGGATTTAAGAGGAAGCCAGGCATCAGGGAAAGAAGATTCTAACAAGGAGGGTTCCCTGGGCTCTGAAGATGTATCTCACATTCTCCACTAAGCTCTCTGTGACTAAGGACTGATGGCATCTGGTCTATTAACACAGAAAGGCCTGGTGGCTAGTAATTCTCCATCTGTCTGTGGGATCAGGATCGTGGGATATTGTGGAATCGGGATCTACCTCAGCATAGGAGTGCTCCTCTCAGGGTCTGGCCTACCAGGAGTGCCTGGGGAAAGTATAGGATCCCACGAGGAGTGACTCTCACATTGGTAGTCTTTTTTTTTCCTTTGAGATTTTTTTCTTTATTTATTTTTAGAGAGAGCTGAGAGAGAGAAAGTGGGGGCGGGGGGAGAAGCAGGAAGCATCAACTCATAGTAGTTGTTTCCAGTATGTGTCTTGACAGGACAAGCCCAGGGTTTTGAACCAGGTACCTCAGCATTCCAGGTTGATGCTTTACCCACCGTGCCACCACAGGTCAGGCCACAGTTGTAATCTTATGCTAGAATGTGAGCTTTGTGAGAGCAGGACCACACGCCTCCATTGCTGTTTCCTCAGTGCTAAGTCACATGTCATGGACTGAAACAATGCGTTTTTGCTTCAAATGTAGAATAACATATTAATGTCAGCATCCAGTCTTAGTCTTCATATTCCTAGAATCTAGCACAGTACCTGGCACTGTTTAGAATATTCAGGAAATACTTAGTTTAATGACTGAATAAATAAATATAGTTTATAATAGTTAAAAGGCATCATAAAATTTTCCTGGACAATTTTCATTTTATATGGTCTGACCATTTTAAATGATCAACAAGATGTTTTAAATTAAGCTTTATCATATTTACTTACATATGACTGCCTATTTTCAGAAGTATTTTATTGCTAAAATATGGTAAAGAAATAATATGCTAATACTCTCAAAGCCATGAAGCCAAGAAGTCCATGGTTATCAGTATTAGTAGTAGTTAATTAGCTAATAACAATTTCAAAAAACACTGATTTTTGTATAAATGTAATTTTCTAATATTTTTGTGGTCAAATAACTAAGAGTACTATGAACACATTACACATTTATGTCTGAAGTGCTCTTTCTATTGTATTTAAGAGAGTTGTTAATTCCCAACCAATTTAGGTAAAGTGGTAACACTCTATCTCCTATATAATGCAAAGTAAAGAGGTTTTTTTCCATTGATTTGAGACTGAAAGAGAAAGAGAGAGAGGGAGACAAAGGTGAAGGGGGAGAGACAGAGAGAAGCATCAACTCATTGTTCTGCTTAGTTGTCCCAGTTGTACACTCATCAGTTGCTTCTCTTATGTGTCCTAAACAGGGATCGAACCTATGACCTCAGCATGCCAGGACAATATTGTATACACTGAACCACCCAGTCAGGGCCTCTTTCTCCTTTTAATGTATAATTTGTACATACTACACAAATGTGTGTGTGTCTGTGTGTGTGTGTGTGTGTGTGTGTGTGTGTGTGTGTGTGTGTGTGACAGAGAGAGATAGTGGGACAGATAGGGACAGACAGACAGGAAGGGAGAGAGATGAGAAGCATCAATTCTTCATTGCAGCTCCTTAGTCTCCTTAGTAGTTCATTGATTGCTTTCTCATATATGCCTTGACCAGAGTGCTACAGCAGAGCAAGTGACCCCTTGCTCAAGCCAGCAACCTTGGGCTCAAGCCAGCAACCTTAGGGCTCAATCCAGTGACTATGGGGTCATATCTATGATCCCACGCTCAAGCCAGCGACCCCGCGCTCAAACTGGTGAGCCCACGCTCAAGCCAGATGAGCCTATGCTCAAGCCAGCAACCTCGGGGTCTCAAACTTGGCTCCTCTGCGTTCTAGTCCAATACTCTATCTACTGTGCCACCGCCTGGTCAGGCTAGTACACAAATTTTAAGTGTTTAGTTTGAGGAGTTCTGACATAAATACCCATGTAACCACCATTCAAAACATTATATCTGGAGTGAATTTTTCTTTCACTCGAAAGTTCCCTCGTGTCTCCTCACAGTCAGTTCCAGCCCTTCATCCTGTGGCAACCACTTTCTGATTTCTGTTACCATATATTCGTTTAGCCTTTTGTTGAGTTTCCCATAAATGAAACCGTACAATACACACTCTTTCATGTTGTCTAGTTTTTCTTTATTTTGCTCAGCATAATGTTTTTATAATTCATTCATGTTGTTAACTATCCATGTCGTTGTATTTATCATTAGCTCCTCCCTGTAGGTTGTTGAGTTGTATTCCGTTATATAATATACTTGCTCAAGTTGCTTATCTGTTCTCTTGCTAATAAATACTGGGTTATTTCCAGATTTGGGTGTTATAAATAAGGCTGCTAAAAACATTCTTGTACAATGTTTTAATGATGTTATTTGTTCTTGCTGTTATTGTTTGTGGATATATGTTTTTCTTTCTCGAGGAAACACTTAGAAATAAAATTGTTTTATCAGATACACACACACACACACACACACACACACACACACACACACATATATATGTTTAACTTTATAAGAAACTACTAAACTGTTTTTAAAAAGTATTTATACCTTTCTCCACTACCCTCCAGAACTTATGGGGGTTCTAATTGCTCTACATCCTTGTCAACATTTGCTATTGTCAGTCTTTTTTATTTTCTCCATTCTAGTTAGTATGAACATGGTATCTCATTGTGGTTTAATCTTCATTTTCCTGATGACTAATAATATTGAGCATCTTTTCATAGCATATTGGTGATTTGCATATCATTTTTGCAAATGTTTGTTCAAATATTTTGCCTGGTTTTAATGGTTTGTTTGTCTTTTTATTCTTGATTTGTAGGAATTCTTTCTATATTCCAGATAAGAGTCTTTGTGAAATACCCGTACTACAAATATTATTCTCCAGTGTGTGGCTTGCCTATTCTTTTCCTTAATGATTCTTTTTACGAGCAGAAAATTTTTATTTCCATAAAGTTCACTTTATCATATTTTCTTTTATGGTTAGTGCATTTTGTTTCCTATTTAGGAAATATTTGCCTTCACTTAGTCGCAATTGTTGAGGGTCCATCCCCAAGACCACCCTCAGCTTCAGTGATTCAGTGGGACTCACAGAACACAGAAAAGCTGTTATAATTACAATATATATGGCACAAGGATGCAGATCAAAATCAGGAAAGGAAAGAGGTTGGCGTCTAGGAGAATCCAGGTTTAAGTTTCCAGTTTTCCTCTCCAACTAACTGTCAATATATATATAACGATTCTCAAAATGAAGGAAGAGGTAAAGAAGGCAAAAGTATCCAACAGGTGGGAATCTGAGTTATACTCCCTTCTGTTCTGATGTGTTCTTCTAGGCCAGAGAATTTCTAACCCTCTGAAGACTCTGCTATTATGAACCACATTTCCTATTGGGTCAGAAAATAAATTAGTTGAAAACTACCACTAGAAATAGAAACTTTGATACTTCTATAGTTATGGCTTAGAGAGTTTATTCAATAATTTTTATGTACCATGATTAATGCATAATTGCTTATTATTTGCTGTTAGTAAGTAGTGTTATGAATTGTGTTCAGACCCAATTAGGTAAGCCCCACAGTCTAGCTTATATCCACCCACTCATCAAGGCCAACCTTTTCATCCCTAACAAGCACTACTACTGTTGCTTCACATTACATCAACAAAGATTTACCTGCCACGTGCAAAATAATCATAGTCTCATTTGAAAGTCATAGTCCTAAGGAATAAGTGATAGCAAGCCAATTTTCTTGAGATGTGGTCTGAGTTATTTTCCTAAGAAAGCAGATACCTCACAGTATGGCAAAAATATTAGAATTAGATATATATGTCTTTCATTGAAGCAAATTTGGTAAACTCACCTTCAAAGTTAAAGAATTTTTAAAAGTTGGAAAATTCATTTTATATAATTTGAAGCCTTTGCATATAGAATTTTTAAGTAGAAATACATCATGAATATTAATTAGCTCAGATACTAGAATCATCATGAAAAGTACTATGCTGCAACCCTGATAACTGTTTTAAATTTCCAATTTAAAAACTGATGTCTGGCCCTGGCTGGTTGGCTCAGTGGCAGAGTGTTGGCCCAGCATGTGAATATCCCAGTTTCGATTCCCAGTCAGGTCACACAGAAGAAGTGACCATCTGCTTCTCCACCCCTCCCTTCCTCTCTTTCCCTCTCCCTCCCTCTCCCTCTCTTCCCCACCTCTCTGTTCTTCTCCCACTGCCATGGCTCAATTGATTCGAGCAAGTTGGCCTCAAGCACTGAGGATGGATCTGTGGCCTCTGCTTCAGGTGCTAGAAAAAATGGCTTGGTTGCTGAGCAATGAATCAGTGGCCCCTAATGGGCAGAGCATCGCCCCCTAGTGGGGATTTTTTTTGTGTCTGTGATTTTATGTAGTTTAAAAATGATATGACTAAGTACAGTGATTTTGGTGTTTATCCTACCTGGTGTTTTCTGAGCTTCCTGAATCTGTGGTTTAGTATCTGACATTAACTTGGGGAAATTCTCAGTCATTATTGTTTCATATATTTCTTCCATTCCTTTCTCTTTCTTCTCATCCTGATATTCCCCTTGTATATGTTGTACCTTTTATAGTTGTCCCACAGTTCCTGGATATTCTGTGCTTGGTTTTTTGGGGGGTTTTTTTCTGTTTGCTTTTCAGTTTGGGGAGTCTCTGCTGAAATATCCACAACCTCAGAGAGTCTTTCCTCAGCTGTCTCCACTCTACTTATAAGCCCACCAAAGACATTTATTATTTCTGTGTCAGTATTTGTATCTCTATCGTTTCATTTTCTTATAATTTCCTCCAGTCTGTGTAAATTTTTTATCTGTTCTTGCATGCTGTCTACTTCATCATTGGGTCCCCTAGCATTTTAGTCATAGTTGTTTTAAATTTCTAGTCTGATCATTCTAACACCCTTGCTATATCTGAGTCTAATTCTGATGTTTCCTGTTTCTTCAAACTCCGTTTTGCTTTTATAGGATATCTTGCACTTTATTCCTAGCTGGGTATGATGTATTGGGTAAAGGAACTGCTATAAATAGGCCTTTAGTAATGTGGGAGAAGAGGAAGCATTCTATGGTCTTATGACTAAGTCTTCTTGTTTTACTGAGGCTGTGCCTCTGGATGTAAACCTCACACATGCCTCTCAGCCTCCTTCCCCAACTTAGGTGGGATAAGACGGTCTGGGGTTATATATTTTCCTTTCCCAAGATCAGTTAGGCTCTTATAAAACCCCAGCAGGTTAGACCCTGGTTAGTTTTTCCTGAGGCAAGTCCTTGTTTAGAAGAACAGAATACTCTGGTTTTTTCAAAATGGTGTCTTTTCCCCTCCCCCTGCCTAAAGCACAATCCTCCCCCTACACACACACACATTTATTATGAGAACCTGGTAAAGCTCCAGGAGGTAAAACTCATAAAAGTGTGGGCTGCCTCTGCCCATAACTGGGTCCCCTTGTAGTTTTTACCTCTTAAAATTTGTCCACACTGAGCCTCTAACTATTTGTCAACTACATTTCAGATTTCCCTACCCCAGCACTGGTTCCTGTGGGTTTGTTTTTTTTTTTCCCAAGGACAGAGTCAGAGAGAGGGATAGACAGGGACAGACATACAGGAAGAGAGAGAGGTGAGAAGCATCAATCATTAGTTTCTCGTTGCCCTTGCGACACCATAGTTGTTCATTGATTGCTTTCTCACATGTGCCTTGATCACTGGCCTTCAGCAGACCAAGCAAGCCCTTGCTGGAGCCAGCGACCTTGGGTCCAAGCTGACAAGCTTTTGCTCAAGCCAGATGGGCCCGCACTCAAGCTGGCAAGCTCAGGGTCTCGAACCTGGGTCTTCCACATCCCAGTCCGACGCTCCATCGACTGCGCCATCATCTGGTCAGGCTCCTGTGGGTTTTTGATTCACTAAGTTATTTATCTGTATGTACCTGTCTGTCTTTCTAATTTAGGGATAGCAGTTTTCTTTCTGACCTCATTTCTCTTACAAATCTAAGAAAAAGTTTTTAATATTTTTGTTTGTTACTTGTTAAAACAGAGAGGAGACCTCTAAGCTTCTGGAAACCAAAAGTTCACTCATCCAGTATTAATACAACTCAAGAATCTTGTTTTTCTTCAGCAAACGTCACTGTAGGCTCATTCTAGCCTTACAGACCAAACCAAAATATTAATGTTTGGGACTTTTTTTTATATATGAACTCATATTAATCTTTGCCTCCCTATTCTATCTGTAATGTGCAATTGTAAAAAGTTTTAGCCTTAGTGTGTAAGCCTTTAGTTATCTTTGTTAAATGTTATCTGTTTATTTTTCATGTTAGACTATGGAGATTATTTTAAATTTTGATTATTTTTGCTGATATATTAGATGTCCCTGCAGCCTTTGGTCCCTAATTCTGTAAGTCACCAAATTGTAGAATTTTTTGTCCGAAAAGGACTCAAATTATCATTAATTGTAGAATTTTGTGACTTTTTTCAAGCCACAAAATCATAGAATTTTCTATCTAAAAGAGACTCATATTATTATATAATTCAGAATCCTTGGTTTAAAGATAAGAAAACTTAGATCCAGAGAGATGGCTAAATAACTCTCATGTTATACAGCTCAATGACAGAGATTATGACCTTAGGAAAAAGGACTGGTAAATAGGTCTGTGAACAAAGTCTGGCATATAGCATCAGCAGGAGCCCTTGGAGGGTGTGAGAACATTGACAGTACATTTGAGGTACAGTTGCTCAACTATAACTGAGCATGATTATCCTCTATTATATCCACTGGCACTGACATATTTTGATAAAATCTAACCAAGACTTGTATTTAGTAAACCATTATGGCTGATTGTAATAAACTACAACCTTTTCTAAGTAATTAGTAAAGATATTTGTATAAGTCAGTCTATTTTCCAGTTAGTGGTCTATATTCCTTTTGAAAAGTCAGAACATTTCCCCACTTCCATTCCTCTGCTACTTCTATTTTTATTCAATAAAACAAAATGGTAATTTATTGAAATGCAAACAAACCCAACCATCTGAAATTTTTAAATGTACCTAATAACAATTGAGTCAACAGACTGCTTAGAAAATGTCAGAGACAAAATGTATGTTATTGCTATAATCAGATGCAAATGTATAATGTTCAATGCTTTTATTGGGAAAGACAGAAAATGAGTAAGTGGATGGATGGATGGATGGATGGATGGGCAGACACATGGACAGATGGATTGACGAACCAAGCATTCAACCACCTTTGGGAATACAAGAAAAAAAATAAGAAAAATATAAATTAGAATGTAGAGAAAAGTAATCATTTAAAATCAGTTGAAATTTTATTCTTTGACAAAAATATAAACAAGTATCTAACAAAAGTTTTATTGCTAAAAGAGAGAAATAAACATTAGACACTTAATATCAGACCTAAAATAATAAATCTATAGGTAGAAAGGAAATAAATTGGTTCTGGTACAGGTCTTTTGAAGAATCTATGAATTTTTCAGAAAAATTGGCTTTTGTTACTGATTTAAGCTGCGAAGTGAAGTTATGCCAAAAGTAAGTTATTGGCAGTTTTAAAACAATCTCTCCTAGATAGAACTATTTACTTAATAATAGTATGTAGTAAAAAATAGTAATGAAGGACTTTGATTACATAGAATTTGTTACTCATTAGGTTTAATATCTAATATCGTAATTCCGAAGTTCTTTTACTATTTATTTCAATACTATTTACACATTATACTCCATATTTAATCCAATCCAGTCCTCACACTCTGTCAGATCTCTGATAACTGCATTAATTTCCATTAATTTAGCACACATGAATTAATAGTTTTTATCACAGGCAATATAATTGTTGCAGATTGTTTAGCATAAAAATTGTCATGCCTGAAAAGCAAACTATGGATAGCATGCTTTTCGTAGAAGTACATGGTTTATCATTGTTTATATCCGAAAATAAGCAGTCACCATCAAAGGTTGTTTTGCAAAGAATATATTCTTGAAGCTATGGATAGTGGATGAGGGGGAAATTGGTTAAAAACAAAAAATGTTCAAGAAAAGAAAACAGTGTTCATCCCCTTTTAAGAGCTATTCAGATGAAAAATTGCTCGGCATGAGCTTGATCTATATGTTTTTCATGGTTATTAGTGTTAATGAAGATGCATTAACTGTATTCTCTTGATAATGCTCCAGCAGTTTCTTAGTACTTTTATCAGCATATAAATTTTACAACTGGCAATATGGGAATTTGACTAGTACATTTTTGTTTATAAAAAAGGGTAACAACAATATAACTTCTTCGTATCTATGAATTATGAATCTTGACTTGCAAAGAAGCAAAACTAAAATGCAATAGGACTTCAATAGCATGATAGCTCTTCTTTCTTCTACTGCACAAGAAATGTAAGTGCATGTCGGCTGCCGAGAGAAATACAGTGCCAGAGGTGAATGCCTTCTTAATCTAGAATTTATGAGTTCTTTTCATGTTAGCCATTCTTTTTCTCAATAAACATATACTTAGTGCCTTCTCTGTTGTTAAGCTACAGTGTCAGTAAATTGAGAATGCTTTCCTTCATAAGGAAGCAGCTGAACATGAAATACGTGGTGCCTAATCACTATACTATATATCCTTATCTCTGTTAGGACACATTACTTTCTTTCTGTGTGTGTGTGTGTGTTAATTTATTGAATTTAGAGGGGCACAGGTTTTAAGTGTACAACTCAACAAAACACCATCTGCATACCGCGTCGTGCACCCAGAGCCCCAGGTGGTCTCTTTGCACCCCCTTTCTCCCTCTTTGCCCACACCCTTTCCCTCTGGCTCTCACCACACTGTTGTCTGTGTCTATGTGTATATATATGTTTCTTTATTTTCAGTAATTTTTGGAAGGACATTAAATAGCTCATTCTTTATAGGTTAAATTTAATGCAAAAAGAACCCTTTGAAAGAGGATTTTTTCCCCCACATTTCATTGAGTTATAAATGAATAAATCTTTCTTTAATAAAGCTAAATTCCAGGTTTTAAATTTGATTTGTCCATTTCCATAGCAGTGTAAATCTCCAATACCTAGCCCATAATATTAGCTGGTACCATTGGAGAAAACTTTATGGAAAGAAGTAAAGCAGTGATCTTTACTTTTCATTATATAACTATGGATCATGTTGGTTTTAGAGCCGTATCTGGTAATGGCAAGCCAGGGCACAGCTGTGATGGGCAAAGTGGCAAAGTCACTAGGTAGGTGCTGCCAGGTAGATCTGAGAAGGAAATGATAGTAAAATTCAAACTAACTAAATCCAAATAAGTGAATCCCTCAAACTTCATTATCAGTTTCACACTTCAATGAAGAAAAAGCAAAATGAGAGAAAATAGGCTTCTATTACTGGGACGATATAACTACAAACTTTGGTGCTGCCATGGAGTTGGCCAATCTCCTATAACTAACATAGTTTAGAACCATAACTTACCTTCGGGAAGATACTAGCCCTGAAATACTTCAAGATCATTAACCATTTGGGAAGCAATCATTCATTTAGCCATGTTTACTCAGTGTCCCCTGTTTGCCAGACAGTTACAGCACAGGAGCTGACAACCTGGGAGTGAGAGAGCAGGGAGGGGACCCTTGGCTCTGCAGTGCAGAGGTCACTGGTGACCTTGAGGACTGGATTCGGAGCAGTGGCAAAGCCACACCAGACCTTAGTGAGCCAGAGACAGAAGAAGCAGCAGTGGCACCTGAAGACATCCTTTTGGGGAAAGAAAGAAGGGAGTGAGGGTTCAGAAAAGTCAGTGTGTACACACACACGCTTACCAGGGTTGTGTGCTAATAGAATCACACAGGGAGAAGGAGGAAATGATGATGCAGGAGAAGGAGATGCAGGAGAACAATCTCAAGAGGTCAGAGGAGGTGGGACTCAGAGCCCAAGAGGAGAGACTGGCCACTGCCAGCAGCACGGACTGCTTCCAGTGTAGCAGGCGAGAGGGCCTACACTAGAGGCAACACTGCTGCCATTTAACAAATATTTATAAAACACCTCTTCGTAATGGGCAATGGCACTATAGAGGGAGACAAAAATCTTTGTCTTCATGAAATTATTCCAGTGGTAATTGGAGGAAGTGGACAAATAATAACCAAAAAGTAAAATATACAGTATGTCAGGCGGTGCAAAGCGCTATCAAGAAGAGTAAAGCAGGGAGCTGAGGAAGGAACCTGTGGAATGCTGGGGTGGATGGCGGTGGTGGTGAGGGGGGATTACAATTCTCATGAATTCCACGTAATCTCCATGAATTTACTTCATGACTCTCAGATATACTTATTTTTCAAAATCATATTAAATGTGACCGATATGCCAGAGCTAGTGGGGAAGCTACTCAGCCTTTTCTCACAGGTGCCCCATTTTAGGAGTAGCCCAAGACTTGCCCAGTCCTGTTCCCCTCTTTTATAGTCCTCATCAAAGGTTTTAATCATACATTTAGTTATGCAGTGGTTTGATTAATATATTTTCTCCCTGCTAGACTAGAAGCTCCAGGAGGGGAACTGTGTCTCTTTTGTACAGTTGTATCCCCAGAACCTAGCACAGTGCTGGTACATAATGGTCCCTATTTATTGGATGATGGATGGATGGATGGATGAAAAGTATAAAGACTATTTTCAATAAGCCATATCTTTAAGAGTCATGTTGTTTTGTTCTGTGGACTTCTAAGTTTTCAATTCTCACTTAGTGAAGCTAATGTAGTAAATGGCCATTTTTGAAGCAGGTAAGGTATATTTTTATACAATGGAGTATAAGAAATAGTGTGAAATATAGTTGTCCTCTAATTTAAATAATGTTTCTCCACCTAATTTTTTTTTACAGGACCAATGCCAAAGGCACGCCCCTGAATATAAATAAGGTCTCTAATAGCCTGATTAATTTTGGAAGGAAGTTGATTTCTCCAGCAATGGCCCCAGGCAGTACCGGTGGCCCTGTATCAGGAGGTAGTAGTGGCACTTCCTCCACTGCGGTGGCTCCTACCAGGGCCTTGGCAGAGGTCCCCAGGCATCACTTGCAGCAGCAGCAGCAGCAGAGGCTGATGAAATCAGAAAGCATGCCGGTGCAATTGAACAAAGGTAAGGAAAAAGTACTAATAAGTCTAAAGAAGACACTCACAGTGTAGCCTGGGATTTTTTCACCAACCAACTTTCCAGACATAAAAATCAATGCAAAACTTAATTTTTAAAAATCCATTGCATTAGATCCTTTTGAGTTAGATTGCCAGATACTATATTTTTCTTAATTATGAACTTTTTATGAGATCATTTGTTGAGGTATTTTTTTAAACATTTATATCCTCATAAACTTGATTTCGAAACTGTGGAGGCCCATAGAGTAAGGCATGAACTACCACAGCATGAGACTTGAAATCAGCTGACTGTGAGCTCCACTTGTGACTGGGAAAGAATCTGAGATGGGAAGTTCCACATGCCACGGGCTTTCCTAGTCACAACGTTCATCTGCACAGTCGGTTTGGATCAAGGGCATCGGTAGGCTTGCAGTCACTCCTCCAGCTGTTTTACCTCTGAGGTCAACAAACTAGACTGGGGTCCCCAAACGTTTTATACAGGGGGCCAGTTCACTGTCCCTCAGACCGTTGGAGGGCTGGACTATAAAAAAACCTATGAACAAATCCCTATGCACACTGCACATATCTTATTTTAAAGTAAAAATAACAAAACGGGAACAAATACAATATTTAAAATAAAGAACAAGTAAATTGAAATCAACAAACTGACCAGTATTTCAATGGGAACTATGGGTGCGGATGCATCCTGTGCTCCTCTCACTGACACCAATGAAAGAGGTGCCCCTTCCAGAAGTGCGGTGGGGCTGGATAAATGACCTCAAGGGGCCGCATGCGGCCTGCGAGCCATAGTTTGGGGACCCCTGAACTAGACCTTAAGGGGAAACGTGTATTCATAGCAGATTAGCAAAAACTACATTTATTTTTATCAGTGGTAGGATTCTACTGTCTATACTATGGAGGAAAGAAATCATCATAATGGTAGAAAAATCTACAAAAGTCATTGCTAAGACCTCACAAAGCATCAGGACTAGAGCCATTTTGTTTCAAGGCAACTATACTGAGCGTGCCTCATTCATGTCTATGTAATAGCCGTGTGCAATAACTGGTGTTGACAGTAGAAATAGTGATATTGAGTTCAATAGGAAGACCTTGAACCATGTTCCATGTACTCTGTTTAAGAAGTTTGCATCTAAAATTGTGAAAAATTTTAAATTACTGGCATATAAGTTGGTAAACTTAAGTTAAATGGGCTTTATTCCCCAATGATATAAAATAATGAGTACTACTCAACAATGAGTATGTGTGTGCTCTTCCATTCATTACATTATGTTGTTGCCTATCGGAAGTATTAGACTTTATATATCGGTATTTAAAGTTCTATTAGAGTATTCAGTTTACCTACATAAGACTATCTTGTTTAAAATTGCATCCTTCTCTTTTTAATGTAGAGCTATCACACATGATTTAGAGAAAAGGAGGCTTCAAAACATTAACATATTGTAAATGTATTTTAATGCCAGGAGACATGCCCACTAACAGAATGGAAATGAATGTTATTTTACATATTTCTTAATTGTACTGTTTTATTGTTCTAAACAAATATGATTTCAATATTGCTTTGATAACAAGCTGTAGTCAGTAGTAATTCTAGCTGATGGCAAGCAAATGAGTCAGAGAATCTCTTAACGCTGTAGCTTAAATTTTCTGAGGAACCAAGCCAAATGACTATAGAAATATAAAGTTGTGTCTCTAAGGAAATGTCAAGTATTAATATCACAGTCAGTGAGAAAGGAAGTGCATGAGGATGGAACAATTGATGAAAACTAAGTCCCCAGTTATAAGAAGACAACAGAGCACTTAAGCCAAGTTTTTGGAACATGAGTCTCATCACTAGGGCATTTTGTAACTGATCCCGCGCTGAAAGAGAGGGGCCTTGTTTGGCAACTCTTCTGTCTTTTTATTTCTGGTTTGTTCTTCTCATGTCAGTCTGCAAAGAGGTTGCCTGCCCTCATATTAAAGATAAATATTCCTGCTAACACCTCTCCCTGCATAATGGCTTGAATACAGTAGAGGAAAAGGCAAAGAAAACAGTTTATCCAAGTAGAAGCTAGTGTAGTTGATGCTCTTCACTGACCAGGGAACTGTAAGCAGAACCCTGAAGCTTTCTCTGACCCTTTTGTTTCCTCACCCTGAAGTGAGAGAGAGGCTTGGACTGACCCGTGGGGGTGGGGTGGGGTGGGATTCGGGTTGTCCAGCTCCAAAAGTCTATGGTTCCTTTGGTAAAAGATTATTTCTTAACTCCACAATGAAAAACACTTCTCCAACGTTGATTGGTGCTTTAAGCTGGTGTTTCCCACAAGTATCCTGCTGTGCTGTGACACCAGCCAATCAGCAGGTGTGTCGCAGCTTTGTATGTATAGTGAGCAGAGTATGTGGCTGTCAGGAGGCTTGTGCTGGAATATGACTCCTAACTATCTCAGAACAGCATCATCTCCTTAGTGCCTTTGAGGAAAGATAATGGAACAGCCTTTTTAGTGTACTCTGCTGGAAAATTTAAAAGTTGTTTTGAAAAATGGTTGTTTATAAAGATGAAAATGCTTATGGTTTTCCTAGGTTAGTTAACTCTCAATCATCTGTGCTTGTACAGGGGAACAGTTGTATGGAAAACAAAATTCATGTATAGGTTGCTTGCAACGAATTCTGTAGTTTGTGCATGTGCTGGGCATGGTGTGTGAAGGAAAGAAAAGGAAGCACAGGTCTTCCTCATGATTTTCCTGGTGATAGATAGTATCAAAATTGTTTTCAGTGTCTAAATATACCCTGATAAGTGATCCAGAAGCAGTGGGATAAAATGGGTAGCAAGCATAAATTTGAAAATCTCTTTCAAATATGTAGAAAATAAGCACACTTTTTTATCAGTGCATAAAGAGTTAACTATATTATGAAAATTTAGGACCTGATAAATTCTGCTAAAAGCAGTTTATCACTTGTTTGGAGTATGTACCTATTTATAGTTTTTATTGCGGTTATAAGAGAATATAAATATGTGTCCTGTTAATTAATGGGGACTATGTAATTACAACCCAATAATTTCCAGATGATCTGGCCATGCTGTAAGTCATAATTGTAGCAAGTGGTCACAGCACTGAGGGCATGTTATTTATTCAAAAATGGGTTTTTTACTGTTGTATAAAAACTACAGGGGAAGCAAGTCTATTAATCATACATTGTCACACACAAAACATACAGTGCCTTTAAAGAAGGCTTGCTTTTTACCTTGTTAATCTCAAAATAACAGAGGCCTTCAGGTGCTGATACAGCCTAAGGATTACTCTGTTGACAGTAGCGACTGGTTAATGTTTGAACTTTGTCCCCCAGGAAGAAAATCAAAAAAGCAAGAAGTCTTCCTTCTAAATGATAGTGAGCCCCAGTGGGGTGCCTTCTCCCCTTTCCCGTGTTCTGAGCATGCACTGCTTTCTCCCCATGTTCTTTGTCTATTTCTCGATTTTGAGCACTTTCTTTATTTTAAGTATTTACTACAGGTCCAATTTGTAAATGAAATCTCGCCTATAATAACTGTAGCAAGTTTAAAGGGTATGCAGTTCACAGATTTATTTTTACATGTTGACATTTATAAGTACATGTGGTAACTTTTGAAATCTTTTTAATCCTTAACATGAAATCAGAACTGGTTTAGGTCTTTATCTGATCACTGAAGAAATTGCTTTCAAGTTTAGTTAAAAATATATCTCATCTGTTCTAGAAGAAAATCAATTTCAAAAGAATGCTTATTTAATAAATGCATATAATTATTTGGATAAAGAATTTTTAAAAGAAAATATAAAATCTCACTAATATTTGTAGCATGCTGAAGTCTGTTCAACAAAATCTTCTGATTGCTAGTTTCCTATACTTTAAACTGGTAGAAACTTGTTTTATACTTGGGACTAGTAGAAACCTTTTCTTTTTTCTTTAAGAAAAATATGTACAAATGTTTCTTAGGAAATACTTATTTAAAAAATATATTGTGTTTATTTTCATAAGATTGCACTGTATTTTCTGTTTTAGTTTACTTTTAGTAATTTGATTGATAAATGTATTATAATATTAAGTGTGAAAGAAAAGTAAAATTGATTTTTTTTTTCCTTTTTATGAAATCTAATTATTTTTTCTTATGAAATCCAGGTGATGTAGTTACAGGAAGCAATGCTCAGGTTTCTGCTCCTGTCCAGACTCTAACTGACCTCCAAGGTACAGTTACCATGGCAACATAGAATATCTTTGCCTGTAGTATTATCATTGCCTTTTCTAAAACTCCATTACTCTTTGCCCACCCTCCATTCATACTGTGTTCACTGCCATTGCTCAGCCACTGAGTGGCACTGTTGTTTAGAACAAAAGTCGCCTCTCATGTCATACCTTGGTGATGACAAATCTAGCTGTGATGTGGGTTTTCTATTCAGCTTGCACCAGCCTCTTTCCTTGCAAAATATTGTCATTCTATAATTTGTGGTGATTCTAATAGTATATTTTATTAGAGGCTCACACCAATGTATTTTTGTTGCAAAGGTACTCTGTGACAATAATGAACAAATTATTACTAAAATTACACAAGTTATGTGCTATTTGTATGCATATTATTGTATGTATTAGCCAGAGTACTTGTTACATTTTACCTAAAAGAATGACAACTTGATTTTGAAATAAGTTTTTAAGTACAGGTTTTGTATTATGAATTATATTAACAGAAAGTGTGGTGTGACAAGTCTCCATACATAACTGGCAATGATTTAAAATAAAAAGATAACATTTTAATATTATAATTGTTCAAAATCTAAAAAAAAATTTTTAAGAAATATAAAGTAATAGTAGTCCATATTCAGCATCTCTTGTGGAATTTTAAAATACAAATATTTAAAATTGCTGCATTAATCTTTCATTAGGGAAGCATTTAGATAAAATATGCTAGAGAAAGTAGTAGTTCTGTATTGAGTGGAAGCCTAGACTAACTTTAAGAATCTTTCATTCAAATTTAAACTGAAAAGATAGTAGTATTAATTAAAATATGTATCATGTTTTCCTTAATTGAAAATGCCCACTTAATTTAGTCATGCTAGTAGTGGTAAAATACTGTTCTGATAATGATATGTCTTCATAATAGCTGTACTCTTTGATAAATCAACAGAAAAGAATATATTGTGATTAGGGAATGAGTGGTGTGGGGCTTAAATCTTAAAAAACACACTGTTGCAGTAAAGGAATGTGACCTTACTTCTATATATAGTTCTATGTTTCCAGGTATAGTTCCTGGCTGCATTCTGGTAATTAAACCAGCTGACCTTTAAGGGTTTCCTCAGCCCAGGAATTCCATGAGGAGCTGCTGTTTACTCTCCTCTGTTCTGTTAAGTTATATAAAGGGATGTAGTAACATGGAAATAGAAAAGGGAGATAATCTCCAAATGATATCTCTTTATCCTTGTCAGTTGTTGCACTTAAATAAATATTGATGTGATCATCTGATATGAAGGGAATTCATAGGACTTAACTTCGTTTCCTAAAATTAAAATCTGAGCCACACACACACACACACACACACACACACACATCCGACAGCTCTTAAACAGGTGTTTAGTTATCCCAACGTTCATTTGGCTGTGGAAAGAGAAAGCCAAAGGCTGCCTTGCTTATTCTGACTTCTGCTTCTATGCTATTATTTCTCAACCCATTTTTCTTGCAGAACGGAACCACTTGAATAGTGTTGCTTTTTTTTTTTAATTTATTTTTATTTATTCATTTTAGAGAGGAAACACAGAGTGAGAGAGAGAAAGAGAGAAAGGGGGGAGGAGCTGGAAGCATCAACTCCCATATGTGCCTTGACCAGACCAGTGCAGGGTTTTGAACTGGCGACCTCAGCGTTCCCAGGTCCACGCTTTTTCCACTGCGCCACCACAGGTCAGGCTGAATAGTGTTGCTTTTTAAATAGAATCTTAAAGAGGGAGGTTATATCATTTTATTCAAATAATTTATGTTATATAAGTAGAGTCATGTCATTCGTTTATTCAACAAGTATTTACTGAGTGCCTACTATGTGACAAGCTCTGTTTTCATTGGCCCCTTGCTTTCCCTGCAGCTAGACCCGTGGATTGGGATTCAGCCTGTACATTTAATTCTTAAACGGACCGGGAAAGCCTGCACAGTTGGGTCTCAGCTCTCTCTCTGGATACCCGGTTTAAGAATCCCTGGTCTACCACACTGATGGGGATTCTGTCAGTCTGTAGGGAAGGCTCCAGCTGCTTTATGCCACTCAAGTCCCAAGTAGCCAGCTCACCGTCCGTGACAGTCACTATCATGACAGTGAGGACGAGAAAGACGACTTCTACCCTGATTTGAAGAAGTCACTCTGTGTTTCCTTCAGCACACTTCCTGCAGGATGACAGAAGGCAAAGGGAAGGAGGAGTAAGCCGAAATTGTGGTGGCAGCAAACACTTTCCAGAAATCTATGTTTAAGAGAATTAGTAATATTAGAGAACTTCGTCAAACGTGCCAAACCCATTACATTCCCATATATAATACCTTAAGAGTAGATATACTTTTCATTTCACAGAACTAGAACTTTCATTTTGAGTTTCCCTAATGTCTTTTTCAAGAAATGAAGTAAATATCAGTACTCTCCATGATACTTTGAATATATATAGTCCCTTTAAATGAGATTGTATTTGTAATCTTTGCCTTTTAAAGCACAATGATTATATGAGTTTTAATTTTTTAAAGGAAAAATGACAAATATAAAGTGATATTTTAAAGTTTAGGTCAATAAATAATTTTTGAAATTTTGGAAAGTTCATTTTACATCTCTCAGTATAGGTTGCAATCATTTAAAATGTGCCACAAGGGAATTGTTCTTTTTTAAAACAACTCAATGGATGTCTTCAAATTATTTTTAAAAATTTACACCTACCTTACAACATTTTTTAGACATATTTAGGAATTTATTCATAAATCAAAAGTTTTTTAATATGGATACACACACACAGGAATTATTCCCAAGAGAATTTAGAATTTCCAACAAAAGTATATATAATGAATTATTAGGAAAAAAATTACATTTCTTAAGTTATTGCCATAGGCATTTTAAAAATTTATACATATTTACGTGTGTATTTTTGTTATAGATGTGAGTATATATGTATATATACACATACATACACAGATATCATTATGTAGCATTTAAAAATAAAAAAGGAAGAAAAAGGTAAAAAAAAAAAAAGAAATCTCCCTGCCCACTGTTGACATTTTTAAGATAAAACTAAAACACATGACATTAGATAATCTTAATTAATTAAAGGCATTAAACGGGGGGCGGGGGGACTTCTTTTTCTCTCTCACTTTTTCCTGCCAGCCCATTTTTCTAAGGGTAATCATTGTTAAGTTTCTTATAATTCCTTCTAGGAAAAAAAAAAAAAAAAGATTTTAAACAGAGGAGTAAAGTGGGAGTCACATTAATGTGATAACAGCTCACATGTCTGGAGGTGACTTCCTCTTTGGACCTTCAGGAATGAAGCACTGACTGAAATGTCCCAGTGCAGGTGGCACACAGCAGACCATGGCGAGAGAAAAGGGAGGTCAAACCAAGTAGAGTAGGACATAGTGATGACTGGCAGAGACAGCTGCCACTTGCCACAGTGAGGGAAGAGACTGCAAACAAAAACATCACGCTTGTGGGTGACCTGGGCTGGCCACTCCGGCTGTAGCTGAGCAGTGGCGGCCCTGCCCTGCCGCAGCGCAGGCAGTTGCACTGTGTTCTGTGAGCACTTTCGGAAGGCAGAGAAAGACATAATATGTAAAACAAGTTTTGGGAAACACCAGTTAGATAGAACATGCACCTTTGTGGAACACTTACTCCAAAAGGCGCTGAATAAATGACGTGTTTTTGGACTGAGGATAAGATCTGAATTTGCCCTTTCCTTTCGAAAGACTTCATTTCATTTCCCTTTCATTCAGGCCCTGTTTCCTGCAGCCCACCCAGCAGAGCCCTTGTTAGGTGAGCGGGTGGTGCAGCTTTGCCTAGCGTGGACCTGGAGTGGGGCCTGGGTTTGAATCCTGCCTGCCTCCCCCACTGCCTTGCTAGATGACCTAGGGACTGTACTCCCCTCTTGTCTGTAAAGAGAGAAGAACAGCTGCTTCAAGGGTGCTTGTAAGAAGTGACTATACCACCTGTCCCATAGTGAGGACTCGAGGGTGCCACCCACTCAAGTGCTGGGGATGCCAGCAGAGCCATACGTGTTTTCCTCAAATACCTTTTTTTTTTTTTTTTAATTTTATTTATTTATTCATTTTAGAGAGGAGACACAGAGTGAGAGAGAAAGAGAGATAGAGAGAGAGAGAAAGGGGGGAGGAGCTGGAAGCATCAACTCCCATATGTGCCTTGACCAGACCAGTGCAGGGTTTTGAACTGGCAACCTCAGTGTTCCCAGGTTGACGCTTTATCCACTGCGCCACCACAGGTCAGGCCTCAAATACCTTTTGGTTTTCAGAATCAAATTAGGAAGGAGCCAACTCAGTACCTCTATATTTTCTTAATAATAACTTTTGATATCATAAAACTACATACCTGCAGGCAGGCGCTGGATCCAACAGTGCTTGGCCGCTGTGGTCGGACGAGAGTGGGTTGTTTCCTGGGGATTCAAGGATAGCCTGCTTCCATTCGCTCTCTGGTGGCACTGAGATGTGTGTTTTCAGTGAGCAGACATCAGTGTTCTTGCTGTCCGCCACTCACATCTGAGGTAACAGATGCCTTATTTTCTCCTGGTCACTCTGTGAAGTCAAGGTGGCCACTGTCTGTGGCCACAGCACTGGGCTGCCTGGTTTTTCCCATTCTGATCTTCTGACCTGTGGTCCCCCACCATCCTAGCCTTCTAAACATTTTACTTTTGGACTTTATCTTATTTTACACTGGTTTTGGTGTCATTTTCAATTATATATGGATGGCAGGGACTTCTGAAAAATTTAATCAGACTCGTTGAGCTAGATGTTCCCAGTATTCTAACTGCCCTGACAAATACTGTGTTCTCTGCCAAAAATGACCATCCCTAAGCCACTGCTGCCGCCACCATCACCACCACCCGCTCTTCCAGTTTGAAGTTTTCCTCACACCTCTAACTGCCTAGACAGAATTAGATACTCCCGCCTTAGTGCTCCCAGAGTACAGTTGTTATACAGTTGTTATATCTGTGTTGGCTTTCGTCCCCTGAGACTATAGGTCAGCGTATGCACAAGTCTGTATTTGCCTTGTACAGTTGTTGTGGCAGCTTTTCAAGAGCTCCTGTACGTTGCCCCCGTCCTCGGTGCTGGGCAGTTTCTATAGGCATGTCATAAGCTTGTGCCCTGCTGTTCAGGTATGAATGGCAGACTGCATGTGTGCCTGACGCAGAGTAAGAATTGGTCTATATTTAGTATGTGGTAGGGCTATAATGCCTTGCAGTATAGAATAATTTTAATTAATTTAATATAATTTTAAATCTAATAATTCTGATTCATTTAATTTTTAATTCATGTCGTGTCCATCTATGACAAGGACAGGGAGTTTTAAGAGTCCTTTTCTTCTGTCTTATGGCAAGACGTCTTCTGGTGCCCAGGCTTCTACAGATCTCCAGGGGAAAAATTCCATCTTCCCCTTTGGGAACACGTCTGGTCTAAAATACTTACGTTCCCAAAGGGCACAAAGCTGTTAGCAAGCTAATTTCTGTCATTGAGGAGAAATTCTGTTCATTTTGTACAGCGTTTCTATGTGAGATACAGGCAAGAACTTTATTGTAGCCCTACCACATCCAGCCACCATGCCAACTTCTCCCAACAGGTGAAGCTGGCAGTGACCATAATCTCTGCCTTTGTGACATCTGGCCTTCATGATACAAGCACCTGTAATTGACTATAAGAGGACCGACTATCAGCTTTCTATTTGTAGAAAAAGCCATCTCAAAATACATATATATGTCCTAAAAGTTGGGTAGGTGTGCCTATTCCCCAATATGTTTCTGTAGGGTTCTTTTGGTTTGTTTGTTTCTTCTTTGCTGTTTTGAATTAGTAGCTCTGTGGAGTCACTCTCTGGGATACAGAAGTGGAATAATATGTGTTGGCAAAGTCTTTAAGTTTGAACAAATCTTATGATGTTGCTAGCTATATATAGATATAAAACCTGTGTCCTAGGACAAGTTCATTAAATTCTCCAAGCCTCAGTTTTCTTAAAAATAACTACATAACAAACTCATTAAGATTAAATGGGATAATATGTGTAAAGGTCCATATATGCCTATGAACTAATATTTCGTAAATATGTTGCTGTAGTGTATTTTCATTTCCTGATCTCTTCATTAGGTAAACAGACTAGGGCAGTATGTATATCAAGAAGGTTAGAGGAGAAATGAACAGTGTACAGCTATAGTACAGATAAGATCTAGAATCAAAGAAAACGTTTTCTAGTCTTAATATAATTCCATCATGGAAACAGTTGCTTTAGAAAAACAGCCTTTATATTTTTAAAAAATAATATTATAATTCCTTTCAAATGGAAAAATTTCCCAAGTTTGATAGAATTTTACTTATAAATACCAGATAGATAGATAGATAGAATAGATATTTTGTACTTCATTTCAAAAGTTTTCAAGGCAACTAAAATTTTATAATATTTTATATATATAACTTCACAACCATTTTATCATTTTGGAAGAAATGGAAAAAAGTTGCAATAGTCTACAGAACACTAATCCTTTCCAGGAATGTAATAAAATATAAACGATTCTCCCTGGCATTTTAGATTAACTCAGAATTTGAACTATAATATCAAATATTGAGAATCCAGAGATCATAAGTAGAGTATAATAACCAGAAGAGTGATGAAGAGAATTTCCCATTTATTTAGCAGTTCTGAAGGTCAGAAGTCTGGTACGACCTCACCAAGCTGACGCCATGTTGTCAGGAGGCTCTAGCAGAGAATCATTTGCGCTGTTGGAAGAATTTAATCTCGTGTGACTGTAGGACCAAAGTCCCCATTTCTTTGCTGGCTGTCAGCTGGGGGCCATTTTTAAGTTTGAGAGCATTGGTTCATGGCCCCCTTGCTCCATCTTCAAAGCCAGCAGTGCCAGGTCATGTCCCTCATGTTTCAACTGTCTCTTTTTTCTTCTTTAGTCACATTTCTAACTCATTCCCCACATTTCTATTCCACTTTAATAACTTCTGTGTTTACATTAGCCCACCATGGTCACCTAGGATATTCTTCCCATCTTAGTCATACTTGCAAAGTTCTTTTGCCGTGTAAGGTAACATACTCATAGGCTCTGGAGATTAAGGACATAGGCATTATTCTGACTGCCTCATATAAGCCTTGTAGGAGGAAGAGCTGACCTATCACAACTGACCCAAGCAGAAATAGAAAACTTTAATAGTGGAATTAACAGAAAAAATATCCAAAAATACATCATTGTAATACCTTTAAAGTCACCAGCACCAGAGACTTTTATAGGTGGGTGATTTGAATTTTGAACAGACAGATAAAAATAAATTCAATTGTATAAATTTAGAAAAAGCTGAAATTTTTTTTCATTTCATTTTGTAAAAAAGCCATGTTGTTGCAAATTAAAATGCTTTGGCTTCTTAGATTTATCTGTTTTGCTATGGACTTTTGAAAGCAGTTTGAAACTCAAAGCTAAGTAAACATTCCTTTTGTTTTAGCTGTATCTTCTACCACCCCAAGGCCATAAAAGCTACTAAAAGAGTACACTTCCAAGCAGCATGAGAAAACATTCATAAAAGGAAAAAGAGAAACCTAAATTTATAATAAATACTTAAATTTTTTCCACTACATCATCTTGAGGTAGGAAATGCCTTGCTAAGCAGGCTGTTGAGACAAAAGCCATAAAGGAAAATGAAGAGACACACGCATTTATATACAAAGGACTGAGGTCCAGAATTAAGAACTCCCCTAAATCAACTTTTTAAAATAAATGAGCAGAGACAATTCATACAGGACCTTCAGATGACTGAAAGATGCTCACGTTGAAAGATATTCAGCCTCACTGGTTACCAGGAAACTTCAAATACAGTGTGTCGGTAAAGTCATGGTGCACTTTTGACCGGTTGAGCTCAGATTAACAAAATAAAAAGTAAGATGATTAGATGAAGATATATCCTGTTACATTTACACATATTTATAAATATACATGCATGTATATATGTTAAAATCCTAGGAGAAAGCAACTTGGAATCATTTATGTAAATTTAAAATGCACATATAATTAAACATAGTGGTGCCACTTATAAAACTTCACCCAATAGAAATAGCAAACTGTTTGTACCTAGAGACATACCTCTTTAGAGTTTTAATTGTCATTTAGTTTGTAAAGACAAAAAATTGGAAAAATCCTAAATGTCTATTTAGGAAAGCTTTTGTTTTTCTTCACAGCCATTAAAAAGAGTAAGGCAGACTTTTACATAAGACAAAGACAAATTTCAAAGACAAGGTCAGTCCAGAAAGCAGGTCACAGAGAGAAGCATTTTTGGAATGATAGAATAAGAGCCTCTGAAAATGTTTCTCCATAAAGGCAACAAGATCAGTTGCAGAAATGTCAAAATCAGCTTTTCTGCAACTCTGGAAATTAATCAAAGAATTACAACAATTTAAGGAGCATCTATTCAAGAAAAACGGCTGGATCTAAATAAGAACAGCATGCTTTATAACTTTTTAACTTTCCTTTCCCCTCCCCAGGTCTGCCATAGTCTTTAATAGCCATTAACCCCTGGAGGAGAAAGGATGGACTTGGAGTACCCTGAAAGTCCCATCTCCAGTAAATAGAAACTGTCTGACTTGTCCAGCAGCTCCCTGGAAAAGCCTCATTCATAGGGTTTATCTTTACTTGACCTTATTCAGAACTTACTAAGGGAGAAACCCTATCCACAGACATCCATTGAAAATAATGAGTGGAGATAACTTAATATCATAGCTGCTCAAGGCAAAAATGGAGCAAACAAGAGGCTAACCAAAAGCTGAACAGGGCCTGACCTGTATGATGCAGTGGATAAAGTGTCAACCCAGAATGCTGAGATCACCAGTTCAAGACCCTGGGCTTGCCTAGTCAAGGCTCATATGGGAGTTGATGCTTCCTGCTTCCATCCCTTCTCTAAAAATGAATAAAGCCTTAAAAAATGTGTTTAAAAAGAACTTAACAGGAAAATCAGAGGATAGCAAAAAAAAAAAAAAAAAACTTATAAGGACAATCAAAGACCTATAGGGGTCTTTGAAAAGTTCCAGTATATTCCTGGGATTATAGAAGACCACATGTGCAGGATTGTGAACATGGCCAGGAAAGACTTGAAAATGGTATAATCTTTCAACTCTGGATGAAATTGAGACTCTGCATATGCAGGAATGAAAGGTAAAGCAGAATTGGAAATCTCTGCTATAGCATTGAAGGCATGCCCCAACACACATGCACATATACACAGACACACACAACCCCAGCAAAGACTTAGAGACTTATTGATTCAAGGCATTTGAGAAAAG
Organism: Rhynchonycteris naso; assembly: GCA_037038555.1. Lineage (NCBI taxonomy): Eukaryota > Metazoa > Chordata > Mammalia > Chiroptera > Emballonuridae > Rhynchonycteris > Rhynchonycteris naso. The sequence goes on along the minus strand of CM073004.1, from coordinate 46,949,651 downwards.
GAAATCTCTGCCTCTACTGGCCGCTAAGCTAACCAAACAGAGACTTCTGTGACTAAACACCACAAAGAATATAAACTTAGCAAAATTAGTTTATGGAAGTCATTAGGAAAAAACAACAAACAACAAGAAAGACAAATCCAGGGGAGGATAGTATGTAATTTGCAGAGCTGACACATTATTTTATTAAAATGTCCAGTTTTCAATAAAAATTCTGAGACATACAAAGAAATAGGAAAGTAGAAAATATGGTCCATGGCTGGCTAGCTCAATTGTCCTGAAACAAAAGGGTTGAGAGTTTGATCCCCAGTCAGGGCACATAAGGAAAGCAACCAATGAATGCTCAACTAAGTGGAACAACAAATGAATGCTTCTCTCTCTCTCACCCTTCCTCTCTCTGTCTCTCTAAAGTCAATCAATAAATAATAATAAAGTTTTAAAAAAAGTATGGCTGATATGTTGGGGAAAAAGCAGTCAATACAAACTGTCCCTGAGGAAACTGAGACACTAGACCTACTAAAGACTTTAAATTAGCTATTATAAATAGCTTCAAAAGCTAAAAGAAACTTTATCTGAAGAACTAAAGGAATGTATGAGACCAGTGTCTCACCAAAAAGAACCAAATAGATATCCTGGAATTGAAAATTACAATAACTAAAATTAAAAATTCATGGAAGAGGATCAGTATCAGATTTGAACTGACAGAAGAAAGAACCAGAACTTAAAGATATGTTCATTGAGATTATCCAGTCTAAAACATAGAAAAATAAAAGAATGAAGAAAAATGAACAGAGTTTCAAAGACCTGCAGAATATCATGAAGCATACCAACATGCAGATGATAGGTGTCAAGAAGGAAAGAAGAGAGAAAGAGGTGAAAGGAATATTGGTAGAAATGCTAGCTGAAATATTCCACAGTTTTATGAAAAACATTGTATTTCCAGGAAGCTCAATTAATTCCAAGTAGGATAAACTCAAAGACATCCAAACTTGGACATATAGACAAACTTAAAAGCCAACATCAAAGAGAAAATCTTGAAAGCACCGAGAGAAAAATAAACCATGGTAGCCAAGGAAACCTCAATAACATTTACAGGTGATTTTTTCATTGAAGTTATGTAGGCAAGAAGGTAGTAGGATGATATGATTAAAGTGATTTTTAAAAAAAATACTGTAAACCAATAGTTCTATATCCAATAAAACTATTCTTCAAAAAGGAAGGAAAATTAAGACAGTCACAAATAAAAACAATTCGCTGCTAGCAAATCTGTCCTCTGATACATAGTAGTAAAGGGGAGTCACTCAGGCTAAAATGAAAGGACATTAGAAATTAGTTTAAATCTACACAAAGAAAAAGAGCAATAATAAAGGTAACTATATAGGTAAATTTAATAAAAGACAGTATAAATGTATTTTATTTACATTTTATATTGTTAAGATGGCAATACTATTCAAATTTATTTACATAGTCAAAAAAATCCTTATCTCAGGTATCCTCTTAGAAAAAATTAACAAACTAACCCTAAAACTCATACGGCTATACGAAGCACCTTTAATAGTCAAAGCAGTGTTCAAAGAGAACTCACACTCCACTAAGTTTAGAATATTTGGAGCTAAACTTGACTCCTCTCTTTCTCTCATAGCCTTAATATATTCCTCAGTAATCCTAGTCAGTTTTTTCCAAAATCTGACCTCTTCTTACCCCCAAGCCCTGATTATTCTGCTTACTGAGAGTTTTACAGTGGCAAAAATTGATTTCCTTGCTTTTGATTTTGCCTTCTTCCATCCCTGAATTTATTCTCAACATGGCAGCCAGCATGATCCTTTTAAAAGTAAGTCAAATTAGGCTCCGGCTGGTTAGTCAGTTGGTTAGAATGCTGTTCCAAAACACCAAAGTTGCAGGTTCTATCCCAGCTCACAGCACATATGGGAAACGGCCAGTGAATACACAACCAAGTAGAAAGTGGAACAACAAATGAATGCTTCTCTCTCTCTCTGTCCCTGCCTCCCTCCCTCCCTCCCTCCCTCTCTCCCTCCCTCTCTCCCCACTTCCTCTTTCTGTCTCTTGAAGATCAATCAATTACATGAATAAACAAATAAATATTAAATAAATAAATGTAGGGCAAATTATGCCACTTCTCTGCTCAAATCCTGATGGCTTCCCTTCTCAGAGTAAAGGCAATCAAAATTGTCGACAAACCTTTACCTGATCTGCTCCCCTGCTTGCTCTTGGCGCTCACCTTCTACCCCTCATCCCTATATTTGTAGCTTTAGCCACACTGGCCTCCTTGCTGTTCCTCAAAAGCACAAAGGTCCCACCTGGGGATTTTGTCCTTAGTTTTCCTTCATTTAACCTGCAAAGCTGGTATTTTACCTTCAGATTTCTGCTCAGGTGTCAGTACCCCTCAGTACTCAGGGCCACCTGCCCTGACCTTCCTGTTTAAAGTTGCATTACCTTCCTCTGACACATTCTCCTTTACTGCTTTATTTTTCTTCACAGCACTTAGCACCATCTGAAATCATATATATGTTACTAAAGTACAGGGTGGGGCAAAAGGACAATTACAGTTGTGAATACACGGAACAGAAGAGTTTATTCTTGTGTTATTATTGATTAATTATTGTATTATTTTCCATAGAGATAACTGGAAGCCTGCTTTTGCCCCACCCTGTGTTTATCTGTCTCCTCCTCACTAGAAAGTACGCTCCCTGAAGGATGGGATATTTTATGTAGTTTCCACTGTCTCCCTGCAGCCCTACGTGTCTAACTGGGCCTTCAGGTGCTAATGGTTGAATGAGTGAATGCAGCAGGTATTTTACTAGGTTCCTTAAGTGCTCATACAGTATTATGCGAATAGCCCCATTCAAAAGCGAGACCTGCTTGGGTGCGGCTGTAACTTGACTTGTACCCCAAGCTGCCCTCTCAGCAGACTCACTAGACCCTTGCTCCTGTCGGAGGGAGCTTTCTGGCTCCAGAACCTCTCAGTGAAAAGAGCTTTGTTGGGGATCATAGATGCACTGACTCTAATGTAGGGACTAGTCTAGAAAGAAGCCCTGTGAGCCAGCACCTTGTCCCCATTCTAGATGATTCTACCATAGGCTAGGGAAGGAAAAGAGATCTTTTTGAAAAACTGGTGAAGGATTTCGATCTTTTAATATTAATAGTATAGTATACAGGATAATAGTTCTCAGTTTCTATTATTAAGAATGATTTCATTACTGAGAGTCCTGTGATTTCCAAAATTGGATTTCTTATTTTTTTTTTAGTATATGTGCAACACATAGACTATTGTAGTGTAAGTTACACATAGGAAACTATAGCATACTTCATTGTTTGAAAAAATTGGCAGCTATTCTGATACATAAAAATGCATGCATTGTCATGCCCCTTAGTGTCGTTACATTGACAGAGTGAACAAAGAAGTATCATGATTGATCACTTATTAAAAGCAGTTAGTTCAGTAATTTAGGAATAAGTGGTGTTTCATTATTGCTACTTAATTTTTCTTGCAGGACAAAGTTCTAAAACCATCAGTTCATCTCCAAGCATTGAGAGTTTGCCCGGAGGAAGAGAATGCACCAGCTCCCCACCTTTGTCTGCTACCAAAAAGGACTCCTTCTTCAGCAACATCTCCCGCTCCCGCTCGCACAGCAAGACCATGGGCAGGAAGGAATCTGTAAGTATTTAGCAACAGTGTTCTTTTCACCCTTCATTTTCCTCTACCGCAGTGTATTTGTTAAAGCTTCTTACACAGCTCTTAAAATTTTTACAGACTAAAAAGAGCTACTCATCAAAAATCACTTTATTAAAATAGTAAGGAATATCTTAAGGCGTGGTCCATGTTACAGTAGGGTGGAGGGGGAATGTAGCATCTATTTAAAATAAGTTAAACACCAAGTCTCAGTCCTTTTTCCCCTATAAATGTCTTTTGGTCCCCTATAAATGTCTTTTGGTCAAAGCCTGCTATTTCTCTAAAATGTAGCAAATAGCACTCACTATACCAAATAATAGATGAAGATACTAAAACAAACCAAACTGTTTTTTCAATTTCAGGTGTTTCTTGTAAATTAAAAATGATTATTTTAATACTTTTTAAAAAGTTATACACATTACATTTAAATTATGTTATATTAATAGTTCTGTAAGAGTGTTTGTATACATTATTCAAAAGAAAATAACTACAGCATATCAACTGCTTTAAAAAAAGACACCTAGTTGTGTCTAAAAAATTTTAAGCTACCTCATAAGAAATAAAACACTTAGCCACATTTTATAGCTAATTTAACACAATAGTTCACAATGAAGAATTCTGCCCACTGTTGCTGCAATAGTCCTAAATGAGATAAATAAAAAAGTAAAACATTTGCCAGTTAAACATTTACGGTATGAAGGCCAGATAACAACACGACATCCATCTGTGTGCCTGTGCGTGACCTTCGGCATGACATCACTTCATGGTGCTCCAGCCAGCTCATCTGCAAATTAAACATAACTGCTCTCTGAAGGAAGAGCTCGCTACATGCCCTCATGGGGCCCTTCCTGTGCGCAGAAATCGTGATCCTGTCATTTGCAGAAGAGCGGAGTGGAATGTTCATTGGAGACAACAGCGTGGATACAGGCAGTTAGTGCCGCTCCCTCTTCAGTTCCATGCCAGGGACAGTTAGGGGAGTTAAAGATAGACCCTTGAGGCATGAGGAAACCAGAAGAGAAGACAACAGCAACAAACTTGTGTTACTTGGGAAGCAGATGTTAAGTGCTAACTAACTTGGCAGACCAAGAAAGCCGAACGCCACGTCAGCAGTAGGTAAAAACCAAGAAGCAACTTGATTTAGATTTAAAATCTTCCAGAAGCTCAGGAACTGGAAATGGGGTAACGGTGGAACTGAAGACATGAGGGAGGACTGGTCATGAGTCTGTTCAGAAAGCAGTGAGATTCCCTTGCCCACCTGGCAGAAGACTGGAGGTTGGATTCTTTGGACTGAGCAGGGTCAGGCACTCGGAAGTGTGGCACTACCCAACTAGAAAGAGAGTGGTGAATATAGTTAACCACTGAATGTGAGGCAGGAGGCCTCACCCCACTCCCTTCCCAGAATCCCAGTGTGTATACACCTCCAGGCAGGAAGTGTTTTCTAAACAAAAGACACAAGTGAAAAAAAACACACAATTCTGACTTGACTGGTTCTTCAGGGAAAGGGGGGGTCCATCAAGCCCAGCCCCATCCGACACAGGCCTTCCCCTGACCTTTTAGTTTGCACTGTTTCACATGAACAAGACAGCCAAGGGTCCCCGATTGTTGAGAAGAACACCTGATAGTGAGAGGCACATAAAAACAAATAGAAAAGGCATCGTTTATCCAGCAGTTAACATGGTGCAGGCACATGGCTGGCATTTAGTCAATGCTAGAGGAAGGAAAGAAGGGAGGGAAGGAGGAAGGGGTGAATGAATGTGTGTTACAATAGTGGTGATCTCAATAAATGACATGTTGTACAATCCAGTCCCAGTATTACAACTCTGTGATACGCAATTTTCATAAAACCAACAAAACTAGAAATAATATTCTGTAGTAGGAATACAGAGATATGTGACATTTTGTCATCATCACTTTCATATCAAGTATGTTACAAAACAACCAGTCTGACCCAGGGACAGCTGACACAACCTAAACTAGAAATCCCTGTGTTTGTGAAAAGGTCAGAACTGAGACTCTGAAGGCAGAGTGCCCGGCCCCAGAGCCAAGGGGGCAAACTTAATAACTCCCTCGCTGAAGCTCTTTCTTCGTGGGTGACGACAGCTGTCCCAGCCTCACAGAATTGTCCTGACATGTGTATAGGACAGTGTGGGAAAACCCTTGGGGCACTGCTCAACCCCCATATTTCATTAAAGATAAAATAGAGTTGCTCTTACTTAAGACTTGTGTGGAAGACATCATCCCCCACCCACAATCCCACTCGTTCCTCCAGCCTCACAAGTGGGCTGAAGCTGGGGACAGGGCCAGGTGTGGGGAACGGCATTCAGAGATGCCTGTGGCACATTAAAAAAAGAGAGAGAAAGGAAAAATATTATTTATGTCCTGATGTTTTCATGTGATGCCTGGTACACAGTATTTAAGCAAGAATAACTCAAGGTGAGCTTTGGGTATGTTATTTATCTGTGGTTAGAAAATAGCAGGCAATGGTATTAACACAAAAAAATCTCACTTGATATCATTTTTTAAGTGAAATTCATTTTCTGAGTGGCTCTTTAGGTAAAAACTATTTTGACATAAAAAGAATAAAATGGTTTAAAGCAAAGAAGCAACTGGGAAGAAAGAAATCTCTGCAGAAGTAGAATGCTTCAGAAAAAATATTCATTTGGGAAACTACCACAACAGAAACTTAGAAATCAAAATATGATATCTACAATGTAAAAATAGAAGATATGGAAGATAAAATTGAGGATATACCCCCAAAAAATAGAATACAGGCAAAAATGGAAGGTAAGAAAGAAAATTAGAGAAGCAACCTCAGAGGTTCAAAATCTAAAGAAACAGGATTTCCAGAAAGACAAAACAGACGAAATAAAAGGAATGAAAGAGTCAACAATACAATTCAGTGAAGTTTTCCACTAATTAAAGACCTGAGTTTTCAGATGAAAACGTCCATAGAATGTCCCACACAAGTACATACAAACCCACACACAGATACATCACTGAGAAAGTTCAGAACTCTGTGATAATGCTATAAACTTACAGAATTGGGTGAAAAGAAAGATTTCCAAAGGATCAAGAATTAGCATAGCTTCAAATTTCCCATAGCAACACCAGACACAAGACAATGGAGGAATGCCTTCAGAGTTCTGAGAGAGAATTACTTCTGACCTAAATTCAACACCTAACCAAACTAATTAAATGTGAGGGTAAAATAAAGCTACTTTCAGACATTCGGGATTCAAAAAATTTGTTCCCCTGCACCTCAAAATTTACAAAAATGAGGATATGCACAAGAATGGAGGAGTACATGTGAGCAAGTAATAGATTCCCCAGAATAATAATGTGATTCCAAAAGTGATCATGCAGAGATTTCTCAAAACCATGTATAACACAGCAGATCCAGAGAGCAGCACCCAACCCAGACTGGAGCAAGTTAGAAGATTCCATAAAGTTTTCCCCCAAAAGATGAAATTGTAAGAATAACTAATATATTTGAACAAATTGAGAAATTTATACAACTAGAGGTGAGTTTGTATTTAAATTAGTGAGAACTTTAGAAAAAATAAGCCAGTAAAATACAGGACAGTCAGCAACCTCAAAGAAAAACAAAGTAGCTACAGGAAAAGAAAGGTTATAATAAACCTTGTAAGTGAGCCATGACTATAATTTACATTGATATTATAAAGTAAGCCAAATGACAGTCTAATCAGTATCATGCTAAAATTCACTTAAGGAACTGTGTGTTTGCATACAGCGGGGTGGGGAGCAGGTGGCAGTGGTCGTTAGAGCTAAATCCTCACCTTCCACAGTGGAAAAGTACTGAACGGTACTCTGGAACAGTGATTTTCAACCTTTTTCTCATAGCACACATAAACTAATTACCAAAATTCTGCAACAATAAAATATATATCTTTTACCAATCTGACCAACAAACAAAATAGGTATAATTTTGATTGCTTTACAAAAATAATAATAATAGTAATTACCCACCCCTTTTACTCCAAAGTGACTTTAAGAAAAGCAGGTGCCACCTGACCAGGCAGTGGCGCAGTGGATAGATAGAGTGTCGAACTGGGATGCGGAGAATCCAGGTTCGAGACCTCGAAATCGCCAGCTTGAGCGTGGGCTCATCTGGCTTGAGCAAAAAGCTCGCTAACTTGAACCCAAGGTCGCTGGCTTGAACAGGGGCTTACTTGGTCTGCTGAAGGCCCGCGGTCAAGGCACGTATGAGAAAGCAATCAATGAACAACTAAAGTGTCGCAACGAAAAACTGATGATTGATGCTTCTCATCTCTCTCCGTTCCTGTCTGTCTCTCTCTATCTGTCCCTCTCTCTGACTCTCTCTCTGTCCCTGTAAAAATAAATAAGTAAATAAATAAATAAAAAATAAATAAAAAAGCAGGTACCTATACTCCTATATAAGGATTTCTGATACCAAGAATTAACCAATCAGATGCAACCTTATTATGCAACATGACCAATAAGATGCAAGTCTCTTATATGACCTATATATTTATGGTTCAAGACAGGGCATTCACACCAGGTAACTATTGTTGTGTTGGCTGTTGTCATTTTTCTTTAACCTGACAATTTAAGGGAAAAGAATTCGCTAAATAGGTATTGCATGTTTTAAAAATTCTTGACAGCACACCAGTTGAAAATCGCTGCTCGAGAAAAATAAAGAAGTAGCAATATAAGCTAGAGCCAAGAGCTGAAAAACGGGTAAAAGAATTGAAAGTGGTTACTTCTGGAGAGCAGGAAGTGGAGGGTGGGGCTGTGTGAACAGTTTTTCATAACAAGCCTAGTAGAACCATTTGACTCTTCAAAGTAGTACATCTATAACTTAGGTTAAAAATAATAACTTCAAATTACAACAAAAATATAGTGCATTGACATAATAAATTAGAAGAGGAGATGCCTGCTTGTACAAAGAGTATGCCTCTGAAGAGGTGGAATAAGGAATAAATGAGAATGGCATATGGAGAGATGTTTCATTTGCAACATCGTAGTTTGGTAGCATATGGATTAGTCGACACCACCAATTAATTACTTTTCTTTATGGTGATGCTGTGACTTAAAACTGAGAAGTGGAGCAAAAATAGAAATAAAGTAAGTCTAACCCTCCGCAAAGACCTGCTGTGAACCAAGAAACAGAATGCCAAGTTATTATTCAAAATTTAAATATATTTCTTAACTTGTGGGGAGCACGTAGACAGAAATTTTCACGAGATAGCCCGTGGTTTTCCAAGTAGTGAGTTAGCTTATTATTCTATGAAATAATACATGGTAGTCAGTGCTCTTTGCCAAATCATCCCAGTTTCCCCCCATTCTAGGCACTGATACGATTGTACCTCCTTATTCCCTGTGACCTGTCAGAGCCGTGTGACTCTGTCCAGTGAGTTGTGAGAGGAAGTGATATGTATGTATTGTTTCTACAAGATCCTCCCACCTCTTTCTCCCTCTGGCACAATGAGCAGAGCCCGTCTGCCAACCCATGATAGACATGAAATGTGAGTGAGAAATAAACCTTTATTAATTTAAACTGAGAGGGTTGCTTATCACAGTGTAACAGTGCACAGTTGAAAAACGTTCAGGCCAATAATTGGGAGTCATTCTCCAATGAAAACCACATACTATCCCCAAGGGGTCCCAGTAGTACCAGAGCCTATGGCTGAGCACCCATCATCCCTGAGCCCACTTTGCTTTTACTGCCAGCTCAGTTCAGTGTAATACAAGGGTATTCCATGTCCTCAAAAAAGTTCAAGAGAGTTTTTTCATTAACATCACCATTATCAATTTTTCACACAGTCAAGTGGCCAAAACTGAAACAAAGACATCTTTTGCTTTGGGTCCCAGTGCCTTAAACAATATGGTATCTTTCAGATTTCAGGACTCGATTGATCTTTTAAAGTGGCCCAGGGTCAAGAAATTGTTGATGTCAGTTAACAAAAGGATGAAACAGCAATTGAAAATAGACATTAAAACAAAGATAATCTAGTAGTAGTTCTCAACCTAAGTGCAGCTAAATCTGCTGATGTTTCTAATCTAATCATTGAGAGAGGACTATCAAAATCAATACAAGATGTGACATATTCTGGACAAGTGTCGTGTACTAAGTCTCAGAACTGATTTCCTCTCTGTATTGCCTTTTTATGTATCAAATAAAGCCTTTCTGAAACCTACAGGCTAGGCTATCTTTAGATGAAGTTGTACATGTTTATTCCTGCTACTTCCCCAATTAAGTCTTATGCCTTATGCTTATAAAAGACATCATTATACTTTTCTGAAATGTGAGCAAATCAGTGGGGAGTTTTTAAAATGACCTTCCTGCATGACCAGTAGTATTGGTGTGCGGATTGATATTTGCTCCTGAACAGTTTCCCACTGCTCTGTTCCCTCAGAGAAGCCAGCCAGGCTGACCTCATTCAGACCTAGGTTTTATTTAATCAAAAGGTCTGATTTTTTAGTCTTGAAGACAAAATTCAAAAATTTATATACTTTTCATATTTCATGCTTTATTTGAAAAATATAAATAACATCTAATACTTAGTTTCCAGGTGTTTTTGTTGGTCATTCATCTGACTGTTAAAGAATTTTTACTTATTTTAACATTGTTAAAGACTCTACAGTCACTGCCAAATCATTTTCCAAGAATATCTTTGCTAAGGTTAAAGAGGAAGGAAAACGCTGAATATAAGAAAAACTCTAAGACTTATTTGTTTGTGTGAATTAGACCTAATATTTAAGCATATCAGCCAATTAAAAGATTTTTTAAATATCTCTGGTGAATTGCAAGACATTTTGCTATGCTTTGTTATAATTATATACCAATATCTAAAGCTCTAAACATATCCATTCAGAATTCTCTCTAAACCACTGGAAATCAAAATTGGCTGAGCTGGAAATCTCTACATAAAACAGGATGTGTAATGAGGTAAGAACCACCTGCTGGTTCACCTCACCACTGGGAGTGTTCCCCTGTGTCTCCATGACCCCTGCATGCACCCATCACTGCCATTTGGTAGTTTGAATATATACCATGGTCACACAAATAGACTTTTTTTTTGTAATAGTCATGGATGTATTCTTTATCCTGACAAGATAACAAAAATTGGCGGATGAATGAAAACAAATTTGAAAGCAGACTTATATTTGCTTCTGGAAGTATAGACAACCTGAACATTACCTAATCTACTTCAGGTCACATTCTAGAAATTGGAATTTAAGACATATCTGTATAAGAACTATGAGAGAGCAGTCCCAATGAGGATGCTTACAGTGAAATTGGAGGAGGAGAAACACATCAGAAGTTAAGTAATAATGACACTAAAAATAGGGCAGGAAGTATATAGTTGAATGCCATAAGCAGTAAAGACAATAAATAATATGGATTCAGAAGATAGACCCCTGTGGGCTGTGTTGGTCTAGAAAACCTTATGTGAGAGACCAAACTTCAACCACAAACATATTTCTCCTTTCATTAAATGCAACCATTTTTCCTTATGGATATCCAGAAATTGCCTAGGGCAGATTAGTGGCGGTGAATATCGCAGGCAGCCAGCAATGTCTGCTGTAGGTGTTCTCCTTCACACCCTCTGGCAGAATGTAAAATAGTTGAGATTATATCAAGTGCTTTTGGTGAAATAGGAGAAATTATTATCTCAAATGAGGAAATTTGTTGCTTGTTATTTCAAATAACAAGAGTCCTGAGATAGTCATGTCTAGAGTTGGGTAATTCTTCATTCATTGACATCACTATCTTTCTATTTTGCCCTCCTCCGTATATGGGCTCTGTCCTCAATTCCCATCGTGTTCTCCAGGGCTGCATTAGAACCAGGTAGCTACCTCTCCCACCACCCTTCTGACACATGCACATCTCCTTGAGAAGTCTAGTTGGACATCTCCCAGCAGGCTCTCTCCCTCCCATCTCATTGAGTGGCCCGGATTCAGTCCCATGCCCCTTCCCAAACCAATCTCAGGTGAAAGCAAAGCGTCAGAGAAGTCCATGACAGTGTGGAAAGGTGGGGGGGGGGGGGGAGGAATGTGACTAAGCAGTTCCATAGGGGAATTATCCCTAAACTATTAATTGCCAAAATGGCTTATCTAATCATTTCCCAAATCATTTGCATTTGAAAGAGCCAGTTGTTAGGGGTGAATTTCTAGGCAGCTTGAGTTAAATTGGTAAGTGGAAGGGAGAAACTGAGCAAGTGGCGTTCCCAACAGAACAGAATTTTTCTAATTATCTGATTTTCTCTCAGTCAATGATATATACTCGCTAAGAACACATAGTATGTGGAAAGTATTGATTGGCTTTCTTTATGGGGTTCTATATGGAATTGAAACTTGGCATCTAGAGTTTTTCTAATTATAGGATTTTTTCAGTTCATATATTTTAAATCCTTTATTATTTAATCATTAATGTTAATGATAATTGCATGAAAATACAGTGCTGTTCAAAATGCCTATCCTATTTAATGCAGTTTATTAAAATAAATAGATATAAAATGAATTTAGACATCTGCATATTTTCTAGCTTCTTTTAAGTCTCATGGTAGGAATTTTAATCTAAGGCCAAATTGAACTCAGGTATTTGAAATACGATATTTAGTCAGTCACTTGATGCTGTATGAGCCTGGTTCATAGTCTTTTGCCAGCGCGCCCGTTCAAGGTCAACGAGGGCGGACCGTATATCTTTGTAGAAGTATTCCTTCCTCCTCTCCCAGCTTTTCCTCACCCAGTTCACATAATTCCATTGTAAAGGAATGTGAACATCGAAGGGAGGATCATAACGAGCTGTTTTCAACAGTCTGTGCATGACATTTAAATTTAGCTTTTGTAAACAGCTTTTATAGCCAACTTTTTAACATCTCCGTGCTTCAGTAAATTTATTTTCAACCAAAATTCTTAGGAGCCCATGAAAGCAGAACCACAGGAAATGGGGTTCTGAACCTTGACTGCAGTGTCCTTTTTAGGGCAGTGAAGATGGTGTCCTTTGGGGACAAATGAGACACTTGTCCCCCACATGCTGGGCCTTCTTCCTCATCTGTCTTCCTCCATCATCTCCATCCTCTCCATGAAACACAGAGATGCCAGACTGGACCCACGCTGCACACTGCCCAGGAGGCATAGACGGTGTTTTAGAAATATTTAGAATCCTTGGACAGAAATTTCTGGAGGTTGAGTTGTGCTAAATTTAATGTGTCATTCATGGCATTTGCTTCTTTCCAATGATCCATCTTGAAACTTTACGTTTATTCAGTCTCGCAATGCCACATCGCCTTGGGGACAGTGCCTTAAAGTGTATGTGTGCAGGGCAGGGAAGGAAATGAGGGCTGTGAGCTGCCCGGTGCACATGGAGGTCAGTCAGGGCCAGAGGCCAAACTGTGGCGGTCATTGGGTTGTCGTCCTCTTTCCTGCTCACATGGCACCTTCCTGCTTTTTCAGCTTCTGCCCCATAGCTTCTCATCATTTATTCTTTGAAACACCTCTGCTAACTTTTCCAAGAAGCTGTAGTTTTAATCTACTGGGTTCTCATTTGAGAAAGAATGGCTTTGTGCCGGTCATAGGAATCGTAAGCCTACTAACAAAGAGGGAGATGTGTGTCACACAGGTGGCCTTTGCCTTGCCCTGAAACCTTCCCTTTCAGCTGTTTCTCCTGCTGAAGCTGCTGTGCCTGAAGGGTCTGCTGGGTGCTTGGGCTGCCACAGCCTCCTCCTTTCCCTGAACCCTGCTCCCAGATGCCCACGGACCAGAATTCATACACCTGGCAACCCTGTGGGTGGTAAGCCCCAGGAACCTGACACCCGCAGCCCAGCCCGGAGGACAGGGCAGAGTTTCAGGTTTCAGGGCACTCAGGAATGCGGCTGGGCACTTCTCACAGGAGCCCCGCTGTGGGGGCACACGGGTGCTAGAGCCAGCCTGTGCTCTGTTCACTACATAGCCTGCGCAGGCCAGGGCTCTGTTTGCTTGGAGATGGGACAAAGTCAATATCCATTCCCCAACGTCCCCAAAGGGCATGGCCTTTCCTAATTGAATTGAAAGCTTGTCTTAGGTGGGCAAAGGCCCCAAGAGGGAATTGCAGTTGTTGGAAAAATTCTTTCTATGTTGTGGCAATGATTTAAAAAAAAAAAGTGGCACATGAGCAACTTTTTAAAATATATGAGATAACAACCCAAACCCTTCTTGGCCCTATTATTACAGTGTGACTTCAGGATTTTAAAAGCCTTGAATACATAGATCACAAGAATGTAATATAATCTAATTCCCAAACTTCCTTTTTATTTATGATGATAGCATATCCTTCCATCCTTTTCATCAGAATTGTCACCAACTTAGTACTGTGCCTTTTGTCTTTTACTAATTAATTAATATATTTTTATATAAGTGACAGGCAGGGAGACAGACAGACTCCTGCATATGCCCCAACAAAGATCCATCTGGCAAGCTCCCTACCAGGCAATGCTCTGCCCATCTGAGACCACTGCTCTGTTGCTCAGCAACCAAGCTATTTTAGTACCTGAGGCGAGGCCATGGAGCCATCCTCAGCACCCAGGGCCAACTTGCTCGAACCATTCGAGCATGGCTTCAGAAGGGGCGTAGTAGAAGGAAAGAGAGAGAGAGATGGGATAGGTGGGGTGGCGAAGCAGATGGTTGCTTCTCCTGTGTGCCCTGACTGGGAATCGAGCCCAGGACTTCCACATGCCGAGCCGACGCTCTATCTCTAAGCCAACTGGCTAGGGCCACCTTTTGTCTAGAGCCTGTATCATTTCCAGTCAAAACATTTCCCAGAGTTACTTAGGTTAGTAGGTACAAACTTTAAAAGCAATACTCAAAGCATGATGATTATAGTAAGCCGTGAACAAATTGGCTTTATACTAAATCCTAGAAAGTTATGGGCTATATTTGAAAACAAGAAAGAAAAAAAACTTTTTAACTGGAAATGTAGTCATGAAAGGGCACACTTCTGTTGTCACCACAACCGTTTATTACTGGACCCCTGACCAGACTCTGATTCCTTCCTTTCTTGGTTGTCTTTTCCTATTGTTTTCTCACTTTTGATGTTCTTACTGGTCTTCTTTAAAGCTTCCTAGCTTTCTCACTTTGCTTCTTTGATGCCTCTTGATGATGGCCTGATCTCATTAAATAAATTCATTCTAACCATACCTGTGCCTGCAACAGAAAGGGCCTTTCAGACTGGCATTCGAGGTCACTTTCAGGTGGTCACTGACCTCTTGATCACCATCACCTTTATTCTTAGAGACTATCCCAAAGTTAGGACAGAATTATAAACAAGATCATGAAAGTTTGCAACATTTTCCTGAATTTTTCTATATGATCACTTAGGTAGTATTGGTTCTATTAACAAGGAAATGTAAACTTGCAAATTATATCACTAACCTGTCCCACATACACATATGCACCCACAATGACACAGTCAAGAATTGAAGAAGACCTCATATGCAGAATAATTCCCCAGTCAATTTACAGTAAGCAGTGAAAAATGCTGCCTAAGTAGCTTAACTTCAGGATATTATCAGTCAAAATTCTAGGCAATCTTCTTTTTTTGTTTTTAATTGATTTTAGAGAGGAAGAAAGAGAGAGGATTTTTTTTTGTTCTACTTATTAATGCATTCATTAATTCTTGTATGTGCCCTGACCAGGGATCAAACCCTCAATCTTGGTGTATTGAGAAGATGTTCCAACCAGTTGATCTACCTGGCCAGGACTAGGCAGTCTTGTCTGAAGTCTGTTTGTATGCTCCACATGTGCCTGTTATTCATTCATCATGATATAGAGACCTATGATCCATAATATATTAAGAACAATACCTTTTAAAATAAAATTGAAGAAAATAAGAATGAACCAGCAAGGTACCATTATGTGATAATGCTAACGTTTATGGAAATCTTAAATTCATCTCTAGACAACAAATGTTAATATCCTGCTGGACAGTGGTGAAACTATTATCTGTTTTTACTGCCCAGGATAAATAAGGTATACGTTCTTTTCTCAATGTCTATAGTTAGTCATCCACCCTCAGTCTCTATGACCAAATTCCTTTTTGGTACTCTTGATGAAGGTCTTAAGAGCTAGGTTTGAAGATTGGGCAGAAACCAGGTCTTTTTCTCAAATAAATAGGGAGGCCTAATTATTTTGCCAGGAATAGAGGTTTAAATTCCTGAGGTGGACTAATTAAACTTAAAGACTGCACTTGCATTCCATTCCAAAGAGAGTGTGATTTTTAGAACTTCTTAAATGGAACATAACAAAGATTCTGACTCAGATTGATTCGGATAATTTATTAAGTCAAATTTAAGTGTGAAGGACTTCTCATCCACATCCATGACTGCACATTAGAGTTACCTGGTGAACTTAAAAAATACCAGGAACCGAAGAACTGAATCAGAATCTCTAAGGTGGGGCCCGGGCCTTGGTAAAAGCTTCTCAACTTATTCAGATATGCCGTCAAGGTTTAGAACCCATAATTCACAAGCTCACCAGTGTCTTTAAGCAACCAGATTTGTTCCACCTCTCTGTCCTGCCCAGAACAGGCCACAGTACTTCTAGGTTCTATATCTATACACCCACACCTAGAGAAGAAAGATAGACCATGTCTTCTTGGGACATTCTCTTAAGATTGAGTTGCCAGGTAAAATTCAGGATGCCTAGTTAAATTTGAATGTCAGGTAAATGATGAATAATTTTTTTGTATAAATATGTCTCATACACGGGATCCTCGAGTTACAACACAGTTCCGTTTCTACAACAGTGACATAACCTGAATTTTGGTGTAACACCCTAGCCTAAGTCACTTCCCTATCCTAACACAGTTGTAGAATCATAATCTAGAACATAAAAGCACAACTAAGCCACAGAGAAAGGAAAAGGACATAAATATACTGTACTGTAGTAACAGAAAATAATGGCCAAAAAAATGAGTGTAAAAATATATTCCTTCATTCCTGTGGTTGGCTTACACACTGAAAGGTAGGAGAGAGTGACCTATGGGAGGAGGAAGCTGGAGAGGCAGGACAACCTGCAGAAGGTGCTGGAGATACTGGGTCTAATGATTGAATCAGGATTGCCTAAGGAGCATGCTGGAGATGATTCTACCTGTATTACAGGTGTTTCATCTGGAGAAGCAGCTGATGTAGAGGGTACAGAATCTGTTGCAGGCCTCTCTACCTTCTTAAAGAATTGTTCCATCGTAGTCTGGTACTAGTTCACCCACGTAGTCCTTAAGTACGACATTAAGGGAGTCAGCCAAAACACTCACATCTCAATTTTTTAAAGTTTTTATGGGAGTGAGCGTCATAAACTTGTAACATCCTATGTGGAGACTGTCGTAACCCAAGGATCCCCAGTAGGTGGCATGGGATATATTTATACTAAAAATATTTGTTGAGGAAACAGCCCAAGTGTCCGTCAGAGGATGAGTGGATTAAAAAGCTTTGGTACATATATACTATGGAATACTACTCAGCCATAAGAAACGATGACATCGGATCATTTACAACAAAATGGATGGACCTTGATAACATTATACGGAGTGAAATAAGTAAAACTGAAAAAAACTGAGAACAGCATGATTTCATACATAGGTGGGACATAAAAGTGAGACTATGAGACATGGACAAGAGTGTGGTGGTTACAGGGTGGGGGGAGGGAGGGAAGGGTGGGAGAGGGGGGAGGGGAGGGGCACAAAGAAAACCAGATAGGAGGTGACAGAGGACAATTTAACTTTGGGTGATGGGTATGCAACATAATTGAATGATAAGATAACCTGGAGATGTTTTCTTTGAACATATGTACCCTGATTTATTAATGTCACCCCATTAAAATTAATTTAAAAAAATATTTGTTGATTCTCTGAGATTCAGAGTTAATTGTATATCCAGTATTTCTATTTGTTATATCTGGCAATTCTGTCTTAAGAACCTTTGTTTTTGTTGTTGTTTTTTTCAAGAACCATCTCCCCAAGACTTCCCCTTAGGTCTCATTGGCCAAAATTCTTACAGCCCTTATTATAAAGGTAATGGGGGCCCCTTAAATCCAACAGCCTCGGGTTGGGCCCACTCCCTCTTGAGACCAGATGCATGGCCGCTGGCCCTGCTAGGAAGACAGGGATGGGCACTGGGAGCTCCAGCCCCTACAGTCACAGTTTAGTCAGCCCCCTCCATGTCGCCATGGCCTCTAGACTACAGCTTTTCAGCAAACAGTCACCTTTGTGGAAAAATACATAAATTTGATTGTCATGAAGGTATTCCTCTTCAAATGAATAGTCATCTTCAAAACAGTCGGCTCTAAGGCAGTTTATATCTGCACAAAAATCACCAGGCTGTGCAGAATCACGTATTAAAAACCACAGGGCTGGCTATAAAACCGACTCATGGACACAGATAAAAGTGAAGTGGTTACCGGGCGAGGGGACTAGGGGGAGGGGGGTAAAGAGGGACAAATACCCGGTGACGGAAAGTGGTTGGACTTTGGGTGGTGGGCACACAACATGATCAGTAGTACAAATGCTGTAGAGATGTTCACCTGAAACCTATGTACTCTTATTGTCACTGTCACCCCATTAAACTTAATTCATAAATAAAAATATAATGGCGCAAAAGTTAAACACAGGGCTCATGGGAAAGATGGGTTTGGGGGAAACAACATTCTACAGCTTTATTGCTGTCACATCAAACAAGGGTGGGACCTAATAAGAGTGATAGCCTGGTTTTACATATGTTAACTGATTAAGAAATGTTAATACTACAATAAATATGATCCTTTACCTTGAACAAGACCTGGAGCCTGGTTGGGGAGGGGGACATTTGAAGGTTTGTAGCTTGTGAGTTACCACAATGTAGCAGAAGGAGAATGATCTGGGATCTGACAAATTGGGATCCTGGCTGTCGCCCATTGTACACGCTGTGAACTGAGGTGACTGGCAGGTGTCTGAGGTGTGTGCAGCTATGTATCTGTGTAATCCTACAGGCCTGGATTTAGCTCCATGCTGTTTTCTGCCTTCACCAAGGGTTTCTTAGGAATAAAGTATATAAGCAAACATGAAATTCACGTTATACTCAGTTCCCTAATTTATCAGTTTCGTTGGAACAAATTCACATTTTTGAAAACAAGCATTATTACAGAACTGACTCTACTCTGGATTTCACATATAGCTTCTGATGTTGATGAGTTGGGAGAATAAAGGATAGAGAAAGATTGTACTTTTCTATATTAATATTTTTGTTATCAGTTCAGTAACCAACAGTACTATGTTAATTAGAAATTTTGGAATACATTTATTTTATTAGTGGTTACATACATCCAAAGTATTTCATTACACCAGCTGGCTCCCTGTGAATGTTTGAGTGTCAGAGTTCTACGGGGGCACCTCCCTAGGATAAACGCCAAGATTTGAAGGCACAGCCTGCAGGCCCCTGACCATCTCACCCCATCCAACCTTATCTTCAGTTCTCCCTCTGCATCCTCCACAACCCTTGGAAAGCAACAGCTATTTCAGTTCTCCCAAACCAAACATGCTGTCTCACACCTCTCTGTTGTTTCGCTCCAATGGATCCTCTGACCAGAATTGTTCATTGGCCACAAAATTCATTGAGTTCCTTCCAGTGTCAGCCCAAGCACCTTGTGTCCCATGGAGCCTTCCCTGCTCTGGAAGCTGTAAGCACTGTCATTGGGCAACTGTGGCCCTGATTAAGCTGCAAATTCCAGAGTCCACCCCCCCAAAGAAACCTACAGAGCAGCTTGTTGAGGTGAGGAGCGGCCAGGTTATCTGTAAATGTGCCCTTTGCTTTGACTTGCCGAGAACTACTTGTACTCAGTTAAAAGGCCTTGGCAGGCACTTGTCACCATCACAGTCTCCCCTGTGGCAGATGTTGTGTCTGGCACTCAGTAGGTGCTTAGGAATGAATGAGTGCTGTTGAGGGTTCTATGTGCTATGCAAGGATTTAGGTGTATTAGGCTTTATTCTGGCCTCTAGGGCCTGAAAGGTCACCCCATTTCCATTTCCCAGGGGATGCACCAACCCCATATAGAGGGATTGTTGGTACATGGTGAGAAACTGAGTTCTAGATATCAGTTTAAGAAGTGAATTAATGAAAGTGTGATAGGCATGCAAATAAAGCAGGTAATACAGGGAATTATTTTCTTCTTACCTTTTATTTTTCTTTCCAGAAGTCTCAAAATTGGTAGTGTTTGTGTTCATCAAAGCTGTTCCAAACCTTGGTTTCCTTTACCAGTCATAACTTAAAGTATTTCTTAAATCATGCTTGATCCTCAGCTTGGATTTGCTGTATGGTGCCATTTTTGTTGTTGTTTGTTTGCCCGTAATTGGACTTTGTGAGGGTCATTAGTCCAGAGAATGATGGTAGAGGGTGCACATTATATTCTCACTCAGTGCAATTAGGTTTGTTATAAGAAAACAACCTTCCATCTGGGTCAGCCATTGTGCTGAGGCCTAGTTTTTGGTGCCAGAAGCAGCCAGGGGAAGCACGCAGATTGTTCAGCCCAGCCAGCAATGATGAGAAACTGTGCCAGAGTCCCTGTGCTGGCCGGGTGGTTTCATCCGCTGATCTGATCACTCCTAAGTGGAGAGGGAAAACCCTTGTTAGATAACGTAACCTCCGTGCTAACTGGCCTACTGGAGAGGAGAGCTATTCTCATTTACAAAAGATTGTTCAGGTTGCTTGATTATAAAAAGATAACATGAAGGTATAGCCTAAAAGTCCAAAAGATGAGGACATTTCTCCGCACAAATGCCATTTAATCAGCCTCCCAAACACAATCCTTCTATGAGGGACTTTTTTCTTAGTTAAAATGTTCAAAAGATAGGTAGTTGCCTTAACAGTTATGCTTAACTTTATTTTTTTGACAAAGAGTCAGAGAGGACAGATAGGGACAGACAGACAGGAAAGGAGAAATGAGAAGCATCAATTCTTCATCGCGGCATCTTAGTTGTTCATTGAATGCTTTCTCATATGTGCCTTGACCAGGGGACTACAGCAGAGCAAATGACTCCTTGCTCAAGCCAGAGACCTTGGGCTCAAGCCAGCGACCTCATACTCAAGCTGGTGAGCTCACACTCAAGCCGGCGACCTCGGGGTCTCGAACCTGAGTCCTCTGCATCCCAGTCTGACACTCTATCCACTATGCCACCGCCTGGTCAGACATGCATAACATATTTATACCTTTTGAATTTTTGAAGGCTATAAAGTTCCTAAAACATACCATATGCATATAATTATTTTAAATGGCAGTTTTAGGATCTTTACAAATTATAAAGTTTGTAACTATAACGTTTTATTCTTCCATATGTTACACGTATGTGAGGTTTCCTAGTTAAAGATTTTATTTTAATACCCACTGTACTCATTTCAGGGTTGTAAGTTTATTCAGTTTACTTTAGAATTTGTAGTACATGATACTGTTTTTTAGTACCATTCTTGTCTGTTTATTCTGTTTACTTTTTTTTTTTGTAAACAGAGTCTAGAAAGGAAAAGTTTGATTGAAATAGCTCACGGTGTTTGAAATGGCATTAGGCCTAAAAGCATGTTTCTAAAACCTAAAAGTATTTAACAAATACTCATTTTGATTATTATATAAGTGTCTTCAGGAAATGAGAGCTGAATTTACCTGCCATGGATTATGGAAATATTCTACCTTTTTTTTATTGCATTCGTGTTTGAAAAGTATCTTTTATTCTCTGATACTTACAGCCTTATCAAAATTACAGAAAAGAGCATGCATAATCCAACAAAATTAATCTATATTTGGTTTTAAAACAACTGCTTGTGTTTAAAGGAGAACAAATGGATACCTAATAGCCTAAGACTTAGTTCTAAACAGACAGTGAAGCCACCCTGCACAGAACTGACTGAGGGAGGATGGAAAGCTGTCTTGGAAGCCTGTCACCGTACGTCTTACCTCCCAGCATCCTACTCCACGCTGAGAAGTCTCTGACCCAATAAGCACGTAACCGTGCAGCCATCTGCTACCACTGCCCTGGAGTAGGGACATACTACAGTGTGTCCGTAAAGTCATAGTGCACTTTGGACTGGTGACCGGTCAAAAGTGCACCATGACTTTACGGACACACTGTAGTGAAGTGTTTCACAGCCTTTCCAGGGGATTGATTGGAAGCTGTATTCAGAAGGAAAGAGGAGAGCATGAGGGGGTCACCTAACCCTTGCCGAAGTGTGGTCCACAGCCCAACTGCATAGTCGTCCCCTGAGGGCTTGTTAGAAATGCAGCGTCTCAGGCTCCAGGCCAGGCCTGCTAAAGGAGACTGCGTTTACCAGTGGTCCCCAGGGAATGTTTGTACATACTAAAAATGGAAAAGAAGTAGTCTAAGTAAGATTAATTGAATACCAAATCAGAAATGAGATTTTCTATAGATAAAGCCATCTTAAAATGCACCCTGGTGTGAACACGCTCTCCTTGTATGTGATAGCTAACTGATAATGGTTACAGAACGCTTTCCACGGGGGTCCTCTGTTCTCAGCGTCTACATGGATTAGCTGGTC
The DNA here is from genome assembly GCA_037038555.1 of Rhynchonycteris naso. Taxonomy (NCBI): domain Eukaryota; kingdom Metazoa; phylum Chordata; class Mammalia; order Chiroptera; family Emballonuridae; genus Rhynchonycteris; species Rhynchonycteris naso. The sequence goes on along the minus strand of CM073004.1, from coordinate 46,927,433 downwards.
TGGTCCTCAGAGGACTCTGTGAGGTTTGCTGTGAGGTGCTTGTAATTACTACCCATTTTACAGATGAGAAATCCGAGGCATAGAGAGGTTAGCTCTATCTGGGAAAAAAAAATCCCTCATGACTGAACAATGGGAAATTATTGCCTTATTAGGTAGAATCAAAAGAATAAAATGGGGTAAGAAACTAAGATCTTTATTTCCATCCCCAGTAGGCAGCTGAATAAAGGAAACTTCTTTAATTGTGAGCCTTCCAAGATCTAATTTTAAAATATTATTTATAATCCACATCCACAGGCCCCACCTACAGCAAACATGTGGTCCAAGTTAAGTACCTTAACCTGCCAATACCAGGCTTCAAAAAGATGTTTGGAACTCTCACATGTAAACCAGTGAAGCGAATGTGGGCTTGATCTGTGACACTGGGGAGCGATTCTTTTTCATTTTCTATTTCATGAGGTTTTAGAACTGTTTCTATATATTTCTGCATTGTTAATTCCAAATCTCAAATCCATTTTGTGGGGCATTTTCTAGTTTTTATGCAATTTTAACTTCTTTTTGTTATAGTTAATGGCATGCATTGGTTTTTAAACTGCAGTTAAAGGGCAATGACTCTTGGATTGAACATACAAGGCAATTAATGTTTTACAAACATCACTTTTACATAATTGTAGTTGTTTATAAATGTAAAAAGTTATTATCTGATAAAAACACCCTCTTATTTTGTTTTAAGATTGAATCATGGCTTCTTCAAGTAGGCATAAATGTAATAGTCCTGACACCTTCTGTTATATATGTAGCTGTTACACACTTCAACGTCAAAGGCACAATATTTCATCATTTGTGACACGTGCATATATTGCCTATTTTCAAGTTCTCCCTGGCAATCAAGACAAGAATTGGGCTCCTCATAGTGTGTGTCATAATTGTGACGAAATGCTTCGTGACTGGACAAAAGGAAAACGCAAAGGAATGCCTTTTGGTATTCCCATGGTTTGGCGTGAACCTAAGGACCACAGCAGTGACTGTTATTTCTGTCTGATCCATACAAAGGGCATTGGCAAGAAAAAATGGTATATGATCGCATATCCTAATATTCCTTCAGCAATACGACCTATCCCACACTCCGAGACACTCCCGGTTCTAGTTTTTAATGGTTTTATTTCTTCTAAGGATAAAGAAAGTGAACATGGTGATCAAGTGTATTTTGATAAGATGCATGAGGAAATGGTTGTAGAATCTGAAGGATCTTCTTCAGATGCCAATCATTAACCCCTCAGCAGTTTAGCCAACCTGAATTGAAAAACTTAGTAAGAGATTTGGGCCTATCAAAGAAAGCAGCTGAGTTATTAGCCTCCAGGCTTCAAGAAAAGAATGTACTTCACTGGTCAGCTACAGTATCCCATTTCAGGAAGCGTGAACAAATTTTTGTGGACTTTTTTTCTGAAGACAAACACTTTATTTACTGTCATGATATCAGTAGTCTTCTCAGCCAGCTAAGTGTTACCACTTACAGTCGAACAGAATGGCGGCTATTTCTTGACAGATCTAAACGGAGTCTGAAATGTGTTCTCCTACACAACGGTAATGTTTATGCAGTGGTTCCAATTGGTTATTCAACTCATCTGCCAGAAGATAATAATGACATAAAAATTGTCCTTGACTTTCTGAAGTATGAGGAGCATAACTGGATCATTTGTGTGGATCTTAAAATGGTCAATTTCCTGCTAGGACAACAGAGACGTTTCACGAAGTATCCTTGCTTTCTGTGTTTGTGGGACAGCCGAGCTCGGGAGAAACACTGGACACAGAAGGAGTGGATGAAACGTGAAGCTCTGGAAGTAGAGATGCAAAATATTGTGAATGAACCTGTAGTTAATCGAGATAGGATCATTTTTCCCCCACTTCACATCAAACTTGGCTTAATGAAGCAATTTGTTCAGGCTTTGATGGAGAAAGTGAATGCTTTCAACATATTATTTCTGCTTTTCCTGCCTTGTCTTTCGAGAAGATAAAAGCAGGTGTATTCGATGGACCTCAAATTTGAATCCTCGTACATGATGAAGAATTTACCAGGAAGATGAATAAGGAGGAGAAAACAGCATGGCAGTCTTTTGTCGCAGTTACAAAGAACTTCCTGACAACAAAAAAACAGAAAACTGTGAACTTCTGGTTCAAAGGATGCTGTTGGCTTTCCGCGACATTGGATGTAACATGAGCGTCAAGATTCACTTCCTGAATAGTCACCTTGATAAGTTTTTCGAAAATCTTGGAGCTGTTAGTGATGAGCAGACTACAGCTGGAGCATCAAACTTGCTCAAATTTGTTGATTGTCCCCAACAAGTACACAAATGCAAGAGCTACAAGCGCAAATTTTTGCCTGAATAGAATTTAAATAAGTTTTGCGCAAATTTTATTATTAAAATAAGTGTTTTAATATGTTTTATTTTGAAATTGTAGACCAATTCTGATGCAATCATATCTTTTAGTGTATTAGTGTATTTACTGCATTATATAAATTATTATATTTTCACAAAGATGATGATCAAGAAGACATTCTACTTCATTATGTTAAACTAAATGTTGAAAATTATACAATAAGATGAAAACCTAAAATATTGAATTGCAAAACAACTGTAGCTTACGAGAAAAAGTAATGTCAAATTTGAGATTAGCACACTCGAATTAGGTAAAAACAAGTGTTTTTGTGGATGCAACAAAATTTTGTTCCCCAGTGTAATTGATCATCTCTAGAGATATGCTAAAATCAAGTTGCAATTAGGTGGAGAAAATTTTTGCATGGAAAACTAAGTTTCTCCCTGTATTTCTCCTGGTGTCCCTTCCTCACAGCTTTTCCTGGGCTGCTGAGGGGAGGGGTTGGGAAGGTCTCTATCCATTAGGGCCAGCTGAGGGGTCAGACTGGCAAACACTCAGCTCCTTGCTCACCTCACCATTCTGATTTTAAGCAGGCTATTTTTAACTTTATAAATTACAAGGAGGCAATATATTTTTCCTTTATTTTGGTAAAATAAACCTAAAATGTACCACTTTAACCACTTTTAAGTGTACAATGTAGTTCAGTAGTATTAAATTTGTACAACTCTTTTCGTCTTATAAAATTAAAACTCTATATCCATTAAATAATAACCCTCTATTCTCCACATCACCCTGAACCTCAGCCATCATTCTTTATGTCTTTATGATTTTTGAGTACCCTAACTACCTCATATAAGTGTTATTATATAGTACCTGTGTATTCTCTCTCTCTTTCTTTTTTTAGAGGGACAGAGAGAGAGAGTCAGAGAGAGGGATAGATAGGGACAGACAGACAGGAATGGAGAGAGATGAGAAGCATCAATCATTAGTTTTTCGTTGCCATTGCAACACCATAGTTGTTCATTGATTGCTTTCTCACATGTGCCTTGACCACAGGCCTTCAGCAGACCGAGCAACCCCTTGCTGGAGCCAGCGACCTTGGGTCCAAGCTGACGAGCTTTTGCTCAAGCCATATGAGCCCACGCTCAAGCTGGTGACCTCGGGGTCTCGAACTTGGGTATTCCACATCCCAGTTCGACGCTCTATCCACTGCGCCACCACCTGGTCAGGCTAGTACCTGTGTTTTCTTGAAGAATTTCGTGTCCTTCAGGTTCATCCATGCTATAGTATATGTCAATAATTTCCACTTGAAGGCTGAATAATATTCCACTGAATGCATATACCATGTTTTGCTTATCTATCTTTTGTTGATGGACACTTGGGTTGCCTCCATGTTTCAGCTATTGTGAATAATGCTGCTATGAACATAACTGCAAATATCTCTTAGAGACTCTGCTTTCAATTATTTTGGGTATCTATCCTGAAGTAGAATTGCTGAATTGTTTAATAATTTTTAATTTTTTGAGGGACTTTTACAGTTTTTTTCACAGCTGCTGCACCATTTTACATTCCCACCAGCAGGGCACAAGGGTTTTAATTTCTTCACATTCTATTGACATTTGCTATTTTCTGGGTTTATTTATTTATTTATTTATTTATTTTTCTTAAGTGGGAAGTGGAGAGGCAAAGAGACAGACTCCCGCATGTGCCCCGGCTGGGATCTACCCAGCAAGCCCACTAGGGGCAATACTCTGCCCATCTGGGACTATCTCTCCTTTGCTTGGCAACCAAGATATTTTTAGCACCTGACGCAAAGCTATGGAGCCATCCTCAGCGCCCAGGGCCAACTCACTCCAACTGAGCCATGGCTGTTAGAGGAGAAGAGAGAGACAGAGAGAAGGGAGGGAGAAGGAAAGGGATAGAGAAACAGATGGTTACTTCTCCTGTGTGCCCTGACCAGTAATTGAACCCAGGACATCCACATACCAGGCCAATGCTCTACCACTGAGCCAACTGGCCAGGGCCTCTGGATTTTTTATTGTTGCCATCTAATGGGTGTGGATAGCAATTTGTACCTCTTAATCCTTTTTATCGTTCTACCCAGTCCCCAACCCTTCTCCCATCTGGCAACCATCAATTTGGTCCAACAAAGTCATTCTTTAGGTAGAATTTATTGCTTGTTTTCCCAATTAGTATATAATGGATTGTTGATAAATGTTCTCATATGAAAACAGTGTAAAAGTTGCATAATATTTCTGTTTATGCATGGTACCTCTTTACATAAGTCACCTATCGTTAGACAGTTAGGATTTGTGTGGAGTGTGTATGTATGTGCATGTTGCCATTGAATGTGTGATGAATATCCTGGGAGGTCTTTTTGTTTTTGTTTTTGCATATATCCATAGTTCCTTGGAATAACTTTCTAGAATTGTATTAATAAACTAGAGACAACAATAAAATGAACATTTATTGTTTCCCACATGCCAAGCACTGCGCACAGTACTTCCTCTGAAAAATCTCATGTGATTAAATCCTCCAGCACTCAATGAAGTAGGGATCATTGTTATCTTTGTTTTATAGACAGGAGGCTGAGGCTCAGAGAGCGTTGCTATCTGGTGAGGGCAGCCGTGGCGCATGCTAACTCCGAGGCTTGTGATCACGCTCCACGTGCCCTCCAGCATGCCTGCACCATTTATTTTTGTACTCCTAAAACATCTCCGTTGTGTTCCTCTTTTAGTTTAGTTTTGTTATTTTTTTGCCCTGGGAGTGTCTTCCTCTGCTACTACCATATGCTCTGGCTTGGTTTTCTTCCGCATCCTGTGTGTGTATTTTGCCCTTGTGTACGCCACAACTTCCTCAGAGCATCCATGACCTTCCCGCTGTTTTCCTCGACACTTCCCATTTCCTGCAATTCCCACTTCTTGTTCACCCATCTGTTCAAAAAAGACTGGGCTTTTTTCCTGTCTTCTGGCTTCTATATTTAGCTTGTGCCTGCTGCCTGCAGTCAGTGCTGGTGTCAGTCTCTTGTCTGCTTCTCTTGTGACCTGAAGGCACCCCCTTGGAAACCAAGCTACTCTCCACCCCACGCTCGTCCTGCCCCCTTTTCTCCCAAACCCGGGACCCTGGAGTTTTAATTAGTCCCCGGGCAGACACCGCTGCCGCCGGTGTAATCGTTACAAGCATGGTGCGTGTTCGGAGCAGTAGCACACAGTCTGCATCTCAAACCCCAGCCCCCAGAACGTAGTTATCAGGGGGGAAAATGTAATCATACTGAATGAAAAGGGAAGAAAAGTGACAGACTTCAGCTTCTGTCACTCTTCTGACTTCTTTGTTTACTAGGTTCTTGCCTCCTAAAATATCTTTATCCACCATTTCTCCTGGGCCAAGTCCCCCTTCTTCTTTAAGACCCATTAAAAATGCTGTGTCTTCCAGAAAACCTGCTTTCTTTTCCACCTCTGTACATTGGAAGCCACCTGGTCTTCCCAGAATAGTGCAGGCTCCCCTTTCCAATCTTCTGCTGAGCTTCCCCTGCGCGCTTCCTGCATCATCTACAGGCCTACCTCCTAATCTCGCACAGGTCAGAATTATGTCTCACTCGCTGTATTCTCCACAAGGCCTACACAAACTCATATATTTATTGAGTAAATTCATGAACAAGTGAATAAGTAATAAACTATAAAAGCTTTTCCTAATATATGAAATAGCAGGAAAACATGGAAGTATTTAACATAATTGATATATAAAATCCACATATTATAAAACAACTGGGATAGATAATACTTGAGTAGAAGCATAATGACACATCATCTGTTCTGGGTGAATAGGGGTGGAAACACCACTTTTTAAAAAGTAAATTCTAAAAAAATTATTTCTTTAGATACAGTCAAAATGAAAATCGTTCAGCAAACACAACGAAACAGAACACAACTAATTATGCCTAAAATTTTTTTGAAGGTAAACAATTTAGTAACTAATTTGGGGTTAGGACTTAACATGTTAATTGCTGAATCTCTCTTAAAGGAAACTGGATATAAGATGACTCACTGGAAGGACCGTAGTAAAGTAGCTAAGCGTGAGAAAGAACGTGCACACACGGAAGAAATGGGAGGAGTGGGCCAGGGGACTTGGGTTCCCACACAGCTCTCTAAACCTTGCTTACACACCAGGAATGTGTTTACAGAGACCCTGTTTCACGTAGGTGATAATGAGAGACTCTATCTATCTTACAGTTTTGTGGTGAGCGTTGAATGAGGTAATGCATGCCAAGCCCGGGGTCTGGAATATGGTCATCGCTACAGAAGGGTTAGGAGCTCAGTGTTTTTCTCTGCCAGTGCAGTGACTCTCATCATCCTGACAAGGCTGCCCAGTTCGCTGATGAGGTGCTGCACACAGTGGTCTGTCCGCCTGTGGCCCCACTTCCTAATCCTCCATCGGCGTCCCGCCTTGCACATCGATTTGCTATCCAGAACTGAAGACCGCGATGGGCTCTTAATCCCTAATTAATCTTGCTGGGCTAACCCACATAGAGTTTTTTAAACCAGAAACCAGTGTTCTACAACAGTGAGTCATAAAACCCTGTAGTTAAAATCTATTTCACTATTTTGACCTGATTTAAAGGAAAACGTTTAAAGGAAAGAATCGTTGCTTTTATTGAGTACCTGCTCTGTGCCAGATACTCTTCAGGCTGTTCTCATTTTGCTCTCCCCCAGCCCTGCCCGGTGGGGGTGAAGGCACTAAGATGACAGAGCTTGTAACTAACTCGCAGAAACTGCCTTTGAACTTATGGAACTAGCCCCCTCTCTACCTTACTTCCTCCTAGGGTGGCCGGCACTGAAAGGCAAACACAGCAAGTCCTCAGTATCATCTGTAGGCTCTGTGACTTTAGTGCAACGACTTACAACAAAACCAACGGTACTGTAGGCTAATTGACATAAATAAACAAGAGTTAAGTTTCTATGACATTTATCAACTTTGTAACAAAATAACATTGAATGAAGAGGTGTTAAGGGCCTGCTGTACAATAAACATTTTCCTCAGTGTCATTTATACATAAAAATTACACTAACTGGTTGTTTTCATAAAACCTCAGGCAAATAGCCAAGCATTTGTTTTTTATTACAGAGACCAGTTTAATGAAAACAAATGATTAAAGCTGTCAGTGTTTAAAGCATGTTAGTTGGGAAGAATGTAGAGCATGAGAAGCTAAGGTAGCGATGTGAAGGGAAGTCAATTCCACAATTTTAGAAGCCTGATTCTTGGCTTTCTTTTATCTGTAATTATATAGTGAAGAATAAATGACAAGCCACCTTTTTGCCTCCAAATGATTCCGTTTCTATTTATAAAGTCTGAGTGATAGTTGAAAGACTTAAGAATATTTTAAGATGAAACAAACTCTAGAGCAGTGGTTCTTAACCTTTTTTGAGGTACCGAACCCAGCAGTTTCATATGCGCATTCACCGAACCCTTCTTTAGTGATAAATAAAATATGATTTTTTCCCCAAATTCAAGACATAGGTATATGTTTTTTTACTGGTGCACAAAATGAGCCGTGCATGAACATCACCTTGCTCAAAGAACAAAACCAACAAAGTGCATGAACTCACAACAAATTACGGTATTACTTTATTCTGGCCTCCGCGGCAGAGGCTTCTCCAAACCCCTGAGACGGACTCATCAAACCGCTAGGGTTCGATAGAACCCAGGGTAAGAACCACTGCTCTAGAGGGGTAATACACTGGATTTCTAATTTTCAAATGGAAGAATGTCTTGGGCCCCTCAACTTCTTTTAACCGGAGCGCTCTTCTTATCTCATATTATAGGGTCTTTGTGCGAGCTTTTCCTTGGGAAAAATAAAAGGTTTCCAGGAATGGATATTGCCTTTTCTACAGTACAGCTTCCATTTGTGCTGAGGTTTACTGGGGAGTTAGGCAAGCAAGATGCTCTTCACTGGCCTCCAGAGCCCTAGGCAGCATTTCAGACTTGGAAAACGCTTCTGTTTCTAGGCAGCAGGTGCAGTGGGCTGCCACGCTTTAGGGGCTGCAGCATACACCTGTGCATGTTGTGCGCGGCACAGTCCATCACGTTTACTGCAGTAATGCTCCTGCTCTCACAGGAAAGCTTTGAGGGAGAGACCCCTGCGAGCTGCACCCCTCCACCTGCCCGGCGTCTCACCACCAGCAAGCCTGGTCCATCTCCTCCAGCGTGTCTCCTCTGAAGCACTTCTTCCCTCCCAGCTTTTAAAATAAAAATAAACTGAATAAAATAAATCCATTTAGGTAGGAATGTCTGATGGGGATTTATAGTTCCCAAGCGCTTTTGCATTTTTGAAAAAAGTTTTATTGAATGTATTGGGGTGACATTGGTTAATAAAATTACATAGGACTCCGGTGCCCAGTTCTACAAGACATCTCTGTATTGCATTGTGTGTTCAACACCCCAAGTCCAGGCTCCCTCTATTTGCATTTTTAAAGAAGTGATTCCTGAATCCAAATGAAACTACATAACACAATAGAGATGTTTTTAAGCCAGGAGCCAGTGCAGCTCATTCCTCGTGCCGTTTGTCTACTTTGGGCTGGCAGCAGCCCAGTTGGTAGCCACGGGAAGGGAAGAACTCCAGCCACAGCTGGCCCTTGCTTTTATCACATGCTAAGCTCTCACTTCACTACAATTCTAGGATCATCTGTTTGGTTTGTGCCAGGTCCACATTGAGATGGTAACTTGTTCAGTAGAAGGGACAGGTGGTAAGGACCAGCATTCCCACAGCAATTATTCTTATATAATTATGGGACTTTTGTGTCCTCAACTCATACTCTAATAATTTATATGTTTCTTATTCCAACTATAAGCTCCATGAGAGCAGAGGGTCTGACTTGTACCTTCTCCAGAGAGTGCTGAATTGAGACCCAGGTTAGGTAGAGGCTTAAAGTTATGTGACTTGTAAATGACATGATCATGTTCTTTCTGCTCTATTCCTGTTTCAGTTACCTGTTGCTGCATAACTAACTACTCCAAAAGTTCACTCCTCAAAATAACAACACTGCTGTTTCTCATAGGTTCATGGGTCAGATATTTGGACAAGTCTTGGTTGGCCTGCTCCTCTGTTCTGTGTGACGGTGACTGGGTCACTTGGCTGGCTTAAGTTGGGTTGAGCTGAATGGTCCAGTAAGACTTTATTCACATGTCTAGAACTCTGAGCTGCTCCTGTGGCCCCTTTCTCTCCATATTTTCTCTCCTCTCTTTCAGTATTCTTGCCTGAACTTCTTTATAACGTGGTAGCTGTCTTCCTCTAATGAAAGCAAAAGTCAGCAGGCTTCTTACACTGGCCGAAAACTGCCACAGTTTGACTTCTGTATTCTCTGGGTCAAGGCAAGTCACAAGGCCAGCCCAGGTTCAAGGGGAGGAAACAAGATGTACACCAAGGGAAAGGCTTGATGGTGGCCATCTTTGGAAATTCACCACAGCTGTCATTAACCAACATACAGTGTCCATTCTTCTACAGTGTGCTAATAGAACAGGGAAACTCAGCAGAGACAAAGGGTGAAGAACAATACCCTGAAGCACCCCATTCTTTTTCACCTTAAAGCCTAGCCCAAGAGAAGCTGGGCTCCCACACGCCCGCCCGTGTAATCACCCCTGGCTGAGCTGCGTCTGGTTGCATTGTCTTTATGTGTGCGTTTGAGGAGAGGCCGCTGCACTAGGCGGAACACGTGAAGAGCATGGCTAGTGCTTGGGTTACCCTACAGCAGGCCCTTCTCAACCATTTGCTTTTACAGCTACTGCTCTTTCCCTTTTCTGTGTCGAGCATTGAAATTCATAGTCCTAGGGGCTTGTTCTCCAGGCAGTAGTTAGAAAGAATACTTTTCAGTGGTGCATATGTGTGTGACTAAAGTGGATTACTCCAAGTAACCTTTTCAACTGTTAAAATCCACCTATAAGTCAAATTAGACTCCGTCTCTAAGGAAAAGCATACCCCCATACGCTTCTCTTCCCTTCTTATTTTTATGTGAAAGGACAAGCATGTAAAACTGAAAAATCAATTTTCTAGCCTGGTCTAGCTCTTGCAACATCTTTTCTTTTATTGTAACTTGGTTTAAAATATCTTACCTAATGAGGATAATTCTCTTTTTCTGAGAAAAACTCCCTTAATCTTCTTAATGTCCTTGGGAAATTTTTAAATGTATAATTTTTTTCCTTAAAAAAACAGACTTTTTCTTTTGTTACAGCTAGATTGTTTTTTTACCATTTAGATAATTACTCAACCCAGAGTATTTTTCCTAGAAACAATCCAATAAATAAAATGCTCCAGTGCCACATCAAGAAAGGAAATGTAAGAGTAGCTATTCACGGGCTGCAGGGACAAAACTTTTCCAAGTGCTTCAGGGAAATCTCTCTCTTGAAGAGATTATCATTGTCTGGAAAGTGATGAAATTCGTCTTATACAAATGGAAATCTTTTGTTTCCCAAATGTGTGTGAGAGAAAATGTAATGTTTTTGTACCAGCTGCCTGGGGAGTAAGGTTCACTGAAATCCAATTTACTCTCCCAATTTGTGTGACTCAATAGTTATTGAAGATATTTTATGTACTTTTTTATACAATGTTGTGTGGGTAAACATTTACACATGGCACAAAGCTAGTATTCGATTAGAAGTGCAGGTTTTTCCAACCTCCATTTACCCTTCCTCAGTTTATTGGTAGTGGCAAAGGTGGGTTTGTTCTTGTTTTGATTTATTTTATCTAGGACTGAAAAGACATTGTGCCTCTTTAAAAGAGTCTAGATCTTCGGAGAACTTTGGGGATTTTATTCAGCTTTTTTTTAATTTCCATATTATGACCCCTTTCATTTTAGGAAGAAGAATTAGAAGCCCAAATTTCCTTCCTTCAAGGACAGTTGAATGACCTGGATGCCATGTGCAAGTACTGTGCGAAGGTGATGGACACTCATCTTGGTGAGTGAACTCCTTTGGCCCTGGGGATAGTGGTAGTCATCACAGTAAGAGCCACTAGGCCCATTGTTAAACTCTTAACATGAATTATGCCAGGAACTCACAGCAGCCCTTTGGTGGGTGCATTGTTACTATCCCCATTGTACAGATGGGGTGACTGAAGCACAGAGAGATGAACAAAATTTCCCAAGATTATATAACTAGGAAATGGAGTGGAAACTCAAAATCAAGCAGCCTGACTATAGTTTTCAACTCTTTAACTGCTATCCTGTTTAAATATCAATCTACCTCAAACCAAAACAAAATGTTGAACTTTCAAGATCAAACAGTCAGATCTATTGTGCCAACCTGACTTTAATTACTAATGTAGATTATTTTGACAATGCTTTCTTCATTTTTTAATATACTATAATATGTTTTTAACAAGCTGCCTGAAATGCATGTCAGGACCACATGATTTTTTCTTTCTTCTGACTATGCTTAGATTCTCAGAAATGTCCTAGTGTACCTGTGAGCCATACACACATCATCTTAGAAAGTCTTTAGCCACTGCTCGCTCTGCATTTGTAGAGTTCTGTGTTTTGTATTAGAAACGATCTCTGTTGGAGCTCATATGTGTTAGCTTCAGTAAATCTATGCTGCTTGCAGAAGCTTTTAGGATGCATGTTAACTATTTTTCAGTCCACTTATGGACATTCTTTCACCACTCTGCAGTATCTAGCATCTGGAGTTTGGGAACAAATTAGGAAATAAGATATGCACGCTAATGGAATTGACCTGTGTGCTGCTCTGTGAGTGTGGAAAAGTGGCAATACCAAGTGTTGTAAGAAATCAGGTTACATCTCACCTATGAGGGGACATGGAGAGAATCTACCAAGGTCCCTTCCACTGACAGGGGCCCTGACACTGGCTGGGGCCATCACTAAGGGTGTAGACTCTCTACCTCGGACTCCATCATCTCTTAGCCTGTTAGGTCATGAGTCCATTGTATGTGGCCAGAACGGCTGTCATTTGGATATTGTAAACCATCCTTGCCTCTGGCATGTAATGAATGTTCCCTTTTAGATTTGGAGAGACACTGACCTAAGTTGTTGGCTGTCTACCAGTGTCTTAATAGGCAGCCGCCTGATTTCTACTCTTTTTTTTTTTTTTTTTGTATTTTTCTGAGTGAGAAGCAGGGAGGCAGAGAAACAGACTCCCACATGGGCCCGGCCGGGATCTACCCAGCATGCCCACCAGGGGGCGATGCTCTGCCCATCTGGCCCATTGCGCCGTTGCAACTGGAGCCATTCTAGCACCCGAGGTGGAGACCATAGAGCCATCCTCAGCACCCAGGCCAACTTTGCTTCAATGGAACCTTGGCTGTGGGAGGGGAAGAGAGAGATAGAGAGGAAGGAGAGGTGGAAGGGTGGAAAAACAGATGAGCACTTCTCCTGTATACCCTGGCCAAGAATTGAACCCGGGACTTCCACACTCTGGGCCAATGCTCTACTGCTGAGCCAACCGACCAGGGCTTGATTTCTACTCTCTTGACCACTCCTTCAGAGAAAGGGTTCAAGAGGAGGAAACAGCAGGAGAAACCCTGGAAGGTCATCAAAAGGGTAGTATCTCCCATCACAACATAAACCGGGTCACATCTGATTCCACCCCTTTACAACTATGTTTATTTATATGTTTCTTTATGACAATTCTATAAATCTAAGTTTAAGTAACTAATAGCATCACACTTTAAGATGTAGCAAAAATAAGTAATGAAAAGGTAGTTTATATATAAATAACTATTATGTAGTAGATAACTAATTTTAGTTAATTAATCTTCATTTTAAAGTGTGTATATGTATATGTGCACACATGTATTTTTGTTGTTGTTTAGTTGTGTTTTTTTGCTTTTCTGGCTACATGGGTGACCTTTTCATTACTTGATTTTGGATTTTGACCAAAGTAGGAGAACAAAGAAGTGACTGAAAGAAAGATTTTCTATAACTCCAGAAAATCCCATTAGGAAATTTCCAAGTTGTTTGGTCCACAGAGCAGCTTTACTTAAGCCTCGAAATTTTCCAACAGCTTTTGCTCTGATTTTGGTCTTCCAGTGAGCAGTAAAAGAGCATTTCTCATCGCATGGGAGGAGGACACACTTTAATTAAAGGAAAGCCCATACCAGCTGTGAATTTTCAACTAACCACAAAACTAGATTAGTGTCTGTTTCACTTTCGGCCAGAATCCCTTCCCGTAGCCTGACTTCCTTGCCACACAAGCGGCGTGACCGCGTTTGCGAAGTGGGGTTAGGAAATGCTGCTGAGAATTCCCGGCCCGACTCGCTTGCTTTCATCAGCGCAGTGCACCGCTGGGCTATTAACGGGCGTCCCCGCGTTGCAGGCAGTTTGGATTCTAAGCAGAAATTTTAGGAAAACTTGAAGCTTAATTAAGGTGAAGCTCTTGATTTACTTTTTGACTTATACTTGCTTTAAAACTGACTTGAATACCCTAGTGTTTTTTCCATGGTGTTTTTTATTTTTTTACTGATTATTAAAGTATTATAACATTGAAACAACTGAACTATCCATTAGAAAGTGGAAGAGTGTAATTCAGATATGCAGTCTTTATAAAAATTAAAATACTTTTTATTTACTAACATAGGGAGGTGTTCATGATATAGTATTAAGTGAGAAGGGCAGGTGGCAGAATAGTGTATATTTGATATGGAAATGACTGGTAACTGACTGCCTGGTGAAGGGGAGATTATACAGGGACTTTCCAAGGGACCTAATCTTCTATGCTTGGAAAATGCGAGACAGTCCCTGCAAGTCTGTAGATAGCTTCAGTGCATGTAACTAACACTGGAGGTCAGTCTTCATACTGCAGGCAAGAGTCAGCTGTCAGAGCAGCTGGATGCTATCTGAGGAGCAGAGACTGCCTCGCGTGACATCAAACAGACACAGGGTGATAACCAGGCTCTATCACTGCTTAGCTCAGCCTGATTATGATTGTGTCCTCTTATATAACATGGAGATAAAATTATCTGTCCTACCAGTGTGTTGCCAGGATAATGTATTTTTAAAGCCCCGCACAAGGCATGGCCCAGAGTAGGTATCGACACAAACCCTCTCCTCATTCCCTTTAACTCTTAACTGTCCCTTCTCAAGAAAGATTCTGACTCATCCAGCCCATGACTGTAGTGCTGAGGAATGACTCACCGAGGGCCCCACAGCTGTGTAGTTTATGGAAGAGCTGGGACCAGTACCTCATTTCCCAACACCTAACTGAATGAATATTCCTTTATCAGATGATGCAGAAAGATGGTGGAATTTGGGATGTGCTGGTTATAAGGTCACATGTCTGATTCTTGGAGTGAGTCTGCTTTATTGGAACTGAGTGATGCGTTGCTCTTGTTGACGTAAGCATTGAGGAGACCCCGCTGTGCGCCGGGCCATGGCGTGAGCTGTGGGCAGTGCCTCAGAAACTTCTTCCACCGTTAATTATTTTCACCAGGTTCCTTTCATTTCAAGAGAATTCTGTCACCCTACGTTTTCATCAGACATGTAGTAATATCTTAAAATGTCAAGTATGGCTCAAGGCTATGATTATAACTGATAGAGCAAATATAGAGAAAAGCCTTTCAGTTAAAAATTATATAAAGGCATCTGTTCACATCGTCCTTTAATTAGAGGCAATACAATTGACAGGTTAGCAGTACTTCCTTCTAGATCTGGAACCCAAAACTGAAAGAGTATTTGTTTTATCAAAATTCTAATTTTACTACCTCCACAGAATTGAAGTATTCGAATTCAAAGATTTAGAGACAGGAATTAAAAAGAACTGTTTTATTAAATCTGGACTTTTCCTGTCAACTTCAGAAGACTTTTTTTACATGTTCATTCTTCTGTTGCTATAGTGACTCCCCTTCCTGTCATCCTGACAGTTGAGTTGAAACCCATCATAGTACTGTATTAACCCCTGGGGCTGAGCTCAGCTATTTTTAGGTTTGCTGTTCCTCACATGTAACTGCACTCCTCTTGTCTGTGAGCAGTGGGGCTGAGCTGCCTGGTGTTTACCTGGAGTGCAAGCCCCTCACCCTCTGGCCTCATGCCCACCCCTGCCGGCTTCCAGTGGTGGGTTTCCATCCGTGGTTTGGTATTCAGACACTGGTGCCCAGCAGCTTGCCCTTTGGTTGGTGGTTCATACAAACAATGGGAGGGTTAAATGCAATGAATCCAGAGGAGTTAGGTTTCCCCTGCGCTGTTGAGAGTCCTGTACTAGGATCTTAGAGTGGGGACGATGTAGAAGCCCTAAAAGCCATCTCAGCTGCTCTGCATTTCCTAGATGGGGACACCAAGGCCAGCGAAGGAAGGATGAGGGGCGCGCAGCTAGCTGGCACCGGGAGTCCAGCCCGAATCCAGTCCTTAGCTTCTCGTTCACTGATGTTCCCACTGAGGCCACACTTGAATCAGTAGCAGGATTTCAGATCTCCTGCTGTTTCATTGCACATGTCGGGTACTGATTTTACACTTGTCATAATATTTATGCAAGAATTAGCTGTAAGAAGAGGCCAGTTTTGAAAATTAGTTTATTTGCCTCTGCAAGGATTTTATAAATCTGATTTTCTAATGTTTATAGAAGCAACTTTCAATGGATGTCTCTGAAAATGTTCACTAGGGCAGTTAACTAATGACGTTTGAAAAACAGAGAGAAAATGTGATCACCAGACAGCTTTCTCCCTGACAACCACACTGTGATAAAAGCTTTTCATAATTATTTTAAGAATTCGAAGTACTGCGTTTAATTGTGGGTAGCAGAGTCCTCTATAGAAGGGAAATGTACACTTTGCCTGAGGATCCTGAAAAATGCTGATTCTGTCTCAGTGGGTCTGAGGTGGGGCCTGCAGTTCTGCATGCTAACAGCCCCTGGTGGCCTGAGGTGACTGGCCCATGACCAACGGAAAGCAGCAAGGAGTGAGAGAACTTAACGTTATTAGGGCATAATTCAATCGATGTATTCCTAACCCCACACTTGAGCACGTGTGCAGTTCAAGTCTGCGGGCAGAGCGTTCAGTCTCCCTGGCATTGAAAATCAGCGCTCTTCTTGGTCTTTCTCAACTTTTTCCATTCTAGTTTCAGTCCCCCCGCACCCCCCACCCTGGCTTGATCATCAGAAGACTTGGAACAGTTGGTCAGCATCTTCCTTGTACCAACTTTATACCTATTAGAACAAGTTAGCAAATCACACACTGTCTTCTCCTTTTCCAGGTTGAGCTGCTACAACTGATCACATGACCTCAGTGCAGACTGTTGTTTTATTTTTATTTTCTGGCTCTCTCATTTCCTCACTGCTTTTCTACAGGAAGAACCCAAATGTTTCATCTTTCTTAAACTGTCGGTCTGCATGGCCTCTCTTTACCCCTTCATACCAGGCTGCCTCCCCGTGTCCCCCAGCTCCCTGTCCTCTCCAGTCACTGACCCAAGAGACCAACGATGTGCCCACCCATCTCTGTGGAAACAGGCTTCTGTCAGTTGCTTGAATGTTCAAGGACTTTGTGGCCACACAAGCATTTCCTGCTGAGCTTAGCATAGTGAGTGGGGGAGGAGAAGCCCAAGATGGGGAGGCTCCCGTTCATTGCCAGGCCCTAGGGCTGTTTACAAGCCCCAGGTGAAGAGCAGCACCTCCCTTGCAATAGATCCTTGTGTCAGCAAAACATTTAGGGCCCGAAATTCCACACACACAAATATATCCAACTTAAATCCAGTCCAGAGGGTTCATTTGACTAAATGATGTAATTTTAGGACAGTCTTAGCCAAACTGCCATCCTGTCTCACTGCTCCCAGTGCGAGGGAATGATGGCAGGGCCCCAGGCTCTTCCTCTCAGAAAGGCCCTTGGGTGTTTCTGCTTTGATGTTATAAGTCTCTATTCTGGTAAAGGCATCTAACCCTTACTGGAGCTTAGAGCCTTCTAAGTTTAAAAATATGTGTAGTCTCTTTTTCCAGCCGCCCCTCGGAGGGCAGCCATGCCAGAGCTAGGGCAGGCCTTACCTGTGAGGAGTCATGCTTCTGTCCGTCCTGGCTGGCAGGGTGGGAAACCCTACGAGAGTAACTCACCAGACGGTAGGGATCAGTGAAGATTTGGAAGTCTGTGCCAAGACTCAGTTCATGTAAGAGAAGTGTATTGGCCTGAAGACTGTGCTTAGCAGTAGAACACACATTTGCCCAGCCCCCCTTGGGGTTTCCTAAGGGATGCTCCTTTTCCAGTGCTGAGTGTAGGATTTTCAGCCATTCTGGCAGCTGGACACAAAATAGAGCCTTGGATTACACTTTCTGTGGAATCTGCTTTTTGCGTTTTAAGAGAATACTGAGCATGAAGTGCCTGACCAGTGCTTGACTCTTTGATAGATCCTGGATGATTATTGTTTCCTGTCACCTCCCTATCACCTCTTAGTCCGGGATCTGATTGATCGTGTTAGTATCACGTAATTCTCCATCTGAGAAGTATCTCACCTACGTCTGTTTCTCAGGAGATAAAAATCAGCCCCACTGCTGCTGCTGGGAAAGCCTCACTCTGGTCACCCAGCCGATTCACTGAGCCCAAACTCACAAAGTGCCTGCTCTTTGTGATGTAAAAATAGGTTCTGGGAGCAGTGGGTAGGGGGTGGAATGAAGTGGAAGAGAGGTGATCTACAACTGAGCTCGGTGTGTTTGGAAGAGGAGTGTAAAACCTCAAAGCAGGGAGAGAGCGGAAAAGAATATACCTCATCAGAAATACCGAAAGTGACACAGCTTCACGGGAAGCAAAGCAGGGTTCTCCCAGAGCACCAGTGATCTCAGGCGCATTGGCAGGGACAGTGGGGAGCTGAAGTAGGAGGGATGTCCTGAGCAGACACCACATTTGGATCCGAAGGACCTTGGGCCCAGGATTTTCACATAGAGCTGTGCAGTGTCAGGAAACTGTTAGTCTTTGAGCCTCAGCTGTGAATTACAGTTCCAAGAGTAAAAGACGAGAGTCCAGCAGTAGGTGGTAGAAAGAGCCCAGCAATGGATGCTGTCAGAAGGAAGGCTGGTAATAGGAAGCTGATGCCTAAATGCAGTTTTAAGGAGGACTTTGAAGACAAGGAGAGAATTAATGATCTAAGGAAAATAGGAGGGCCTTCCAGAAGGGGAATGCCATTTGCAGGGACGCACAGAGCTACACACCACGTAATAAAGAATGAACTTGATGCCTACAGTCTTCTCCTAAGCCTGCCTTTCCCAGGCTCTGGACAAGTGTGGACCTACCCTGTGAACAGAAATCACAACAGTCCAACCAAAGTCAATAGTAACAAATGACAGGTGTGCCCGCTCCTTCTTGCCTAATGGCCACCTCTTCGACCACTACCGCTCTGGGCATGCATGTGACCCTAGGTCAGCCCTCCATGTGACACCCTCTATTTTTTAACAGTTTACATATTTCTTCTTTAGAGTCTAGGACAGTCTTATATGAGGTTGTCAGAGGTCAGGATAACTAAATCTCTACCAGAGGCTAGAGAACCTCAGAGAGCAGAATTCACTTATCTGGGTAATTAAAATATTGGAGAAGGAAAAAAAACACACATATTAATCAATAAGAATAATAGTGAGGCAGTGTGTTAGAAGTGGACCACTTTGATTATCTCATCTAATCCTCTAAAACAACTCTCTGAAATATAGGTATTCACCCCCATCTCACTGACACACAGATCACGGCACAAGGTCATCAAAGCCCAATCTGTTAGGTGCTAGTGCCAGTGCCCCTGAAGGTCTGGTAGAAATGACTGGGCAGCCTGATTTGCATATAGGTCACTTCCCGTTTCTTCCTGGCCTCACTTAGGTCAGCTCCACCAACAACTAAAGGGCACCAGCATCTCAAGGCAGCCAAGTCAGTGTCAGGACCCCATCCTGTGCCTCCTCCATCCTCCGGCCCCTCCATCACTGCCATACACGTCATTGTGGAAGGAGCGCACGGATCATGGTGGGCAGCAATTTAACCCTAGGCCTGCCACTCCAGTCCTGAGACCTCAAATAACAGACCTGGCATTTCTGAGCCTGGCCACCTTTTCCGTACTAGGATGATAGTCCCGTCTAGGATGGTGGTGGGGATACTCAGGTGAAGTCATGTGGCCATGTGGAAATGAAAGCTGCTGGGTCCGGAGCTTCCACAGTGGCCAGATGCTGTGTGCGTGTATTTATTCTTCACAGTAGTGCTATGAGGAAGGTTCTCTGGTTACCCATCAGGCACCATGAGGAGGTTAAATGACTTGCCAACTCCACCTCCACTACAGAGAGGTGTAAGCTGCGTTTGGTCACCTTCCTGCTCCCTCACAGTGGACATAGGCTTATGCTAACCTCTGTGCCCGCCACTCAGATGGAAACACTCTTATTCCAGCATAGAAGAAAATAAGGTTTCTAAGAAATGGAAAAAGTAGTCTGAGTGCCATTTTCATTACCCTTAGAGTTAGAGATCTATTTTTGTGGCATTGACATTTCATTAAAAACAGTGAAGTCGCCATGGGATTATGGTGATGAGATTTTTGTGTAATTTCCACAGAAGTGGTTAGTTATGTGAGGTTTTCCCCTTCAGCTTCAATGCTCCAACATTTATAATATGATACTTAAGTAGGAGATTATAAAGAATGTAATCTTCCTGCTACACAGAAACAGAAAGAGCATAATTTATTATGCTTTCTTTCTATAACGGAAAATGTGCATTACATTGGAAATTTCAACATTTTACATTTCTGCTTTAAATATTTTAAAACATGAAAAGACATTTTCTATTTTTACATGCAGATGCAACTTACTTAAAGCAGATTTGTTTTATTACTGAAAGGTTATGTATTGATAGAATGTTTATAAATGTTACCTTAAAGCACTATATGGTGGAACTGGTTAGGCAGAGGATTTACATGGGCATAAAATGAAAGTTCTTGTATTCAAGATAGTAACAGCCTCTGAAGATGCCCGTTTGTTTTCTTTCCCTTTTTACAGGGACAGTGCAAGAGAGTCAGAGAGAGGGATAGACAGGAACGGAGAGAGGTGAGAAGCATCAATCCTTAGTTTTTCATTGCCATTGTGACACCTTAGTTGTTCACTGACTGCTTTCTCACATGTGCCTTGACCGCAAACCTTCAGCAGACCGAGCCACCCCTTGCTGGAGCCAGTGACCTTGGGTCCAAGCTGATGAGCTTTTGCTCAAGCCAGATGGGCCCGCGCTCAAGCTGGCGAGCTCGGGGTCTCGAACCTGGGTCTTCCGCATCCTGGTCCGATGCTCTATCCACTGCGCCACCACCTGGTCAGGCAATGCCCGTTTGTTTTCATTTGGATTTCTATACCCCGGATTTCTTACAATGAGACTAGTCAGCTTAGTTAATTGTTGTAGTTTTTTCCTTAAAATTGGGTGAACATTTTATGTGTGTGGGTTTCTGGGGCAGATGGTCTTGGTTTTGTCAGAGTCTAAAAGGTGATCTTCGGTGCCATCCAAGGAATAAGGCCTGAGAATTGCTGGGTGCAGGTACACTGCTGACGATACCGAGGCTCGGGCTCCCTCCCTGCCGTGTGCCCTGGGCCAGCCTGGCACTTGCCTCACATTCTGTGCGGAGGAGAGGCTCGGTGGGGCTGCCTGTGTAAGGCAGCTCAGCTGCTGTGCTTGTCCGGGAGTAGTCCCACCACATTTGTGTCCACCTGGAACCTGGGAATGTGCCCTATTTGGAAGTAGGGTCTTTACATATAGTCAAGGTGAGGGCATGCCGGTTTGGGGTGGACCCCAACCCAGTGACTGGTGTCCTTGTAGAAAGAGGGAGACCCGGGCACAGACACGGAGAGAGGATGCCCTGCCACAATAGAGATAAAGCCGAGGAACTCTGGGGCTGTGGACAACCTCCAGGAGGAGGGAGGGGCCACAGGAGCACGCTGCCCTGGAAGCTTCTGGAGAGGGTTCCTGCCTATACCTCGCCTTGGGACTTACAGCATCCACAGCTGAGAATATATTTTTATTTTAAACCACCTAGTTTGTAGTACCTTGAAACTAATATAATAGCTGATAGTAATAGAATTTTTAAAAAAACAACAGTAGAATAGACAATTCAGTAGGTTATGTTTTTCTCATTAAAGAGGCTCAGAGGTAGGCAGTCTGAGTAGGAATCACAGCTCCAAGGTGTGCCTGGTGCCCCAGGCCCCTGACTTCCTGCCCTCAGTCCTAAGCCATGATCCTCCTCTGTGTTTGTAAGCTGACTTGTGGGGCTCCTCAGCACTTCAGGCAGCAAAAGTGGGGGGGCTACACTCCCAAAAGGTGCACACTCAGGCAGCCCCCATGAGGATCTCCTAGTGATCCATCCAGGGTCTCCTCTCACACCTCGCTGGCCAGAGCTCTGTCATGCGACAAGCCTCAGCTAAAAGGGACGGTGTGTGCCTGACCAGGCAGTGGCACAGTGGATAGAGCATAGGACTGGGATGCGGAGGACCCAGGTTCGAGACCCCGAGGTCACCAGCTTGAGTGTGGGCTCATCTGGCTTGAGAAAAAAGCTCGCCAACTTGGACCCAAGGTCGCTGGCTCGAGCAAAGGGTTACTTGGTCTGCTGAAGGTCCATAGTCAAGGCACATGTGAGAAATCAATCAATGAGCAACTAAGGTGTCGCAACGAGAAACTGATGATTGGTGCTTGTCATCTCTCTCCGTTCCTCTCTGTCTGTCTCTATTTATCCCTCTCTGACTCTCTCTCTGTCGCTGTAAATAAATAAATAAATAAATAGGAAGGTGTGTGTGCACAGTGCTGCCCTGAATACAACCTTGGCATGTTGGGGAGGAAGGGAGGGTGGAGAGTGGGTTGGTGTAGTCCACCAGCAGCTCGTCTACCTCTTCAGACCCAAGAGACAGTGCAGTGTGGTCGTGATGATCTGGGCTTGTTAGCCTCTCTTGTTCTTATCAAGAGAGAGCACATGGGGAGCGTTGCCTTTTGAACGTGAGCATCAGCTCCGCCGAGGCCTGTAATGCAAGACAAGCCTTGTTCCATTTTCCCCGTGCACTCACACGTCCTGCCTTAGCGCCTCTCCCGTCCTCAGCGTGCCCCTGCAAGCAGCACCGCGCGCATCTGGGCAGCTGGCAGCACGACCTGGCATCCAAGAGAGGATGGCTCGGGCGGGCGCCCTGTTTCACGGGATTCTTAGGCAACGTGGCCGTATGGTTTTGTAAGATCTCAGGTGGACATTGATACTTCCGTGGTGGGACAGTAAGTCTGTCTACCCCATCTCAGGTGTATAGAAATCTTGTTCTGGAGTTCCTTTCCCAGCAATGCAGTCCAAGGCTTCAACTTGCCAGTTACTCTCTGAGTAGTACGAACGTTCATGTCCGTCCTCGTGCCTCCTGACCGTCCACAGTATGATTGATTTATTTTAAAAATGTGTAAGGCAACATTAGAAAAAGGCAAGTGTATGTTCTTGTTTCCATAAATTGGTTATCAAACAAACATGATTTTAAGTTAATAAAACTGGAACTGAAACTAATTTCATATTTTGAAAAAAACCCTCACTCCCGGGGGTCAGCGATCATGAAAAAAAAAAAAACAACTCACTACACAAAGGGTTAAAGGCAACTGTTTTCTTACAAGTTAACACCCCACCTGAATGAATGCCCACAGGGTTTCTCCCTCTGTCTCTTCTCCTGGCAGGATGGTATCAGGGTCCTGGGGTGGCTCACTGTCTCTGAGTGCTTGTGGGCCCTTGCTGGCCTCTAAGGGGAGCTCTGTTCCTGCCTATTTCTGGGCCTTTGTTCCCACTGGAGCCACTGACTGTCCTGTTGGCCTGTAGCCCGTGACCCAAAAGGCCTCGGGGCCTTGCTGCTGACCATGAGCCCCACCATCACACTGGGGGAGATACTAGGCAACTTGGCCAAACACTTTGGCTTCCACAGCAGACTGTCAAAGGAGACATCACATTTGAATTTTTCCGATTTCCTCTTTTCTTGGCCACTGTTTGCTGGGTATAGCCTCCAGAGGCCTCCCCTCCATTAGTTCCTCGGACCCAGGAAGGCCTCCATGCTTCCTACGATGTCCTGCATCTGCCCTTGAGCTGCCTTTCAGGGTTTGGGAGCTGTCTCCCTGTGGGCCCTGCTGACACACCAGGAGCTGGGAAATCTGTCCCCTCTTGGGCTCAATGGGACAGAGCCCACCACCCTACCAAACTGCCTGGCTCTGGGTACCGGGTGCTCCAGGCAGCCTGCAGGCCCTCAGTGCTCTGCCTCAAAAACCAGAGCAGTTGTAAAAACAAAAGTAACCTTTTTCAATTCCCCTAAAAGACCTACAGAGCTGTTTCTTGTTAATTTTCTGCAGTTGGTTGTCCTTAATGTCTTGTTGAGTGGATTTTGTGGGGGGTTTTTTATTGAGGGATAACAAATTGTTACAGGCTTTTAAGGAAACCAAAACCATTCACTCTCTAATTATATCTATTATTCCATTCCCATTCATCTTGCTTTCTTGTTTTGGAGTAGGCCTTTCTATTACTCAGAAACTAGTCATGTTTTATGAATAAATAAAAGCTTCTGTTTTTCTTTCTTTTTTTTTCCTTCCTTTTTTTTTTGGTGACAGAGGGACAGATGGGGACAGACAGACAGGAAGCAAGAGAGATGAGAAGCATCAGTTTTTAGTTGCAGCTCCTTATTGTTCATTGATTGCTTTCTCATATGTGCCTGGGGGTGGGTGGTTACAGCAGACTGAGTGATCCCACGCTCAAGCTGGCAAGCTCGGGGTCTCGAACCTGGATCCTCGGCATCCTAGTCTGATGCTCTATCACTGCGCCACTGCGTGGTCAGGCAAATATTCTGTTTTTTCTGCTGCTGTGTGTAAGAGGACTTGAAGCGCGGCTAGCAGGCTCACTCTTACTGAAGATTCCAATAACGTGTTCAAGCTGGACTCATGTTGATGTTTTCGGTTCTTGCCTTCCCTCTTACTGAAAATGTGTTTTGGAAGTATTTAGAACAGCAGTATTTTGAAATGCAAGTTCCAGGAGTATTTTTCCATGTTTGTTCATTCATTTAGTTAGTCGGTAAATACTTGTTGTGTACTTGAAATGCACCAGGCATTATTCTAACGGCTGGGAGCTTAGGTCCTACTGGGGGAGATGGACAACAAATAGACCAGAAAGTCCGATGGTGACAAGTGCTTGTTAGTATAGTAAAAGGTGATTCATTCAGGAGGCAGTAGAGGGTGACATGTGCTACTTTAGTTTAGGTGGGCAGGGGGCTGCTCTGAGGAGGCAACATTGGAGCAAAGAATTGGCGGTGAGGAGGAGCCGGTCTACGTGGATTTGGGGACAGGGCCTCCAGGCCAGGGAAACAGTGTTGCAGTCTTGCCTCTCCCACAGGCGGGCAGAAAGCAAGCGAGGAGTGATAAATAGCTCCGGTGGCTATTGGGGGCATGCATGGAGTTGAGAAGGCCCAATGAGAGAATGGGACAACTTTGTGAGTGAATGGCTAAGAGTGTGGCATGTCAGACCTTATAAACGGCATTTTGTAAGGCCACAAAAGATAAGCAAGTTGTTAATAGAGGGTGAGACTATTTACTGAAGTGATTCTCAAACTGGTGCACATATCAGTATGTTTTTAAAGTGTGTTTTAATTGGCCCTCACACACACATTCTCCTGCAGAGCCTTGGGGGGAGGGCTTTCTCCTCCCCGAGCCCTCCCCCAAGAATCCCTGCCTCGGGCAGCCATGGTCACCAGTGGGGCCCTGTGCGTCCACAGCAGGTGTTGGGGTGCGGTGGGGGACCACTGCGTGTTGAACCTGTCGGGGCAACATGGGGTGATGCTGAGCCTGCGGGTCAGATCAGGTCTGGACAAAAGGACTTCTCAGGTCAAGGCCGAGCCCCCTGGACGAGGTAGAGAAACAGCTCCTGGGAAGACCTTGGGCACGTCACACTGACTGCATAGACACTATTGCTGGAAGGCAAACTGTGGTGCCATGAGGTTGTCCTTTTATTTTTACCATTAGCATGAACTGACATGCTTTACTGTTGATGTCCTTAAAGTTGGTGTCTTTATTAATTTTAGTGAGCTGGTCTTTAGAGATGAGATGAGTTCACATCACTGAGCCAGGAGGCAGCGTAGACGGCCCAGGCTGGAAGCCTTCCTCCTGGGGACTGTCTCCGTGCCCCGCTGCTCCACAGGGCCGGTCAGCAAGTGTCTGGCCTCTCTGCGGGCATGGAGACACATCTGTCATCGCAAGAATGCATCTGTGGAATGCCAGCGAAGACTGCCCCCAGGCTCAGTGCTCCCGCGGCTGTGCCCGGCCCCTGCCCACCGGCAGTCTGGCAGAGCGTCCTCGGTGGGAACAGCTACTGTGAAATTTGGCAGAAAATTCTCAGCTTCTCTAAAGTTATGGTGTAATGGCAGATAAGTTATACTCAGAGCATTAGTTATAAAATGTCATTTCTCTATTTTTAGTAAATATTCAAGATGTGATATTACAAGAAAACTTGGAAAAAGAAGATCAAATTCTGGTTTCCCTGGCAGGATTAAAACAGGTATATCCACTGATGTGACCTTGTACCCCACTGGCCCCCTTTAGTGCCTGTTGGGGAGGGCATCCCCGGGGATGACATCAGAGCCAGGTCCCCCCAGCCCCTCACTTCCTCCCGGTCAGACCCCCTCCTGACTCTCCACCTCCTGTGCTCCTGCCGGTGAGCATGTCTGAGTGGCCAGCAGCCCATAATGGCTTCCCATTTCTCTCACCAAACCCGGTCTGTGGGCCCCTCACCCGGATCTGGGGGTGCGGCCCAGCGGCATGTGCAGTCATTTCCATGAACACGAGTGTTTCGGGAGCACAAGTCATCATTACCACTGGCAACAGGCCTCAGAGCCTCGAGGGCTATGTTGGACTGACCCGCATGGCCCTTAAAGGGCTGCACGGAACGTAAATGTCATGGAAACAGTCTGCTGCACTCCGATGTCTGCCGTGTAGACGGCTCAGTGGGACTGAGGACGTTAGTGGCCCAGGGCCGTTCAGTGGGCTGGGTGCGCAGGCCAGGGTGCTTCCTGCCTCAGGTCACTGCCGAGGAGGCGGCACCTGTGTCTGACCCATGAGACCCTGGCCGCTTACTAGTCAGTGGCTTTGAAAGAACTATTTCTTTCTCACGGTAATGCTATATATTGATATCCATACTCTAAAAAAAGATTGTCAACGACTAATCTAGTTTAAATATATTCCAGTGTAGCTAGCAGTGAAAAACAAAGTCATTTATCTTTTTCACTTGTTTCCCTCTTCTTTGAAAACAGATCAAAGACATTCTAAAAGGTTCCCTGCGTTTCAACCAGAGCCAGCTGGAAGCCGAGGAGAATGAGCAGATCACCATCTCGGACGACCACTACTGCTCCAGTGGGCAGGCCCAGGACCAAGGCCAGAGTGGCCAGGCGCCTGGGGCCACCATGCAGGTACAGCAGAGCTAATGAACTGGCTCACACTGATAGGGGCACAAACATAAGTTCTCTAAAGTCACGAATAAAAACCCCACCCCAGTTACTTTAGATTTCCATGTGTGAAGTTCAAAGGTGAAACACCAGTGTGGCCTGAGCCCACGCTGCTGTAGTAACTGTGCGGGCTATGTACTCTGGTGCCCCAGGATGGTGTCGTTCACAGTGACGACAGCCTCCTAGCCTTGTGCCGCACAAGCCACACACCGTTACGCGGCGGCTTTGGCCTGAACCTCCTGCCCGTCCCATCGGGTGACGTTAGGAAGCCAGAACCCAGCCGACAGCGCCGTTCCCCTGTAGCACAAGCCGTACTGCCCGTGCTCTCCTCGCGCTGCCTGGGTGCAGTGCCCTCGGCTAGAGACCTTGCAGCCTTCACGGAGAAGGCTTCCCATTATGTCCAGCCTCTGGGGCAGAGAGCTCAGCAAACAAAGGGCCAGATAGTAAGTATCTTAGGATTTGCAGGCCACAGATGTTCTCTGTCATATATTTGTTTCTTTATTTGGTGTGTTTGCTTATTTGTTTGTCAGTGTGTTTGTTTTTACAACCCTTTAAAAATATACAAGCCCTCCAGAGCTTGAGAGCCATGCAAAAGTAGGTCGTAGGCTGGATCCAGCCCACGGGCCATCATGTGCTGACCCCAGCTATCAGGTATCAGCGTTGTGTATAATTTATTCTAACATAAAATCACAGAATTTTAAAGTTAGAAAAGATCTAAGCACTTCCTCGTGTGCTAATTAGCACTGCCTGCTAGAGTTACCCACGCCCACCAGGCATTCTGGGTCCCTGCCCCTCCACGCTGCCTGCTGTGTTATCTGACAGGCCCAAGCGTTCCTGATGATACTCTTTCTCACGATTTACAAAGTTTCAACTTGAAAAATGAATATTAGCAAAATCTCATCTAAGGCACTTTCTCAAAAACTAGCATCTAGATTCTTATAAATAATTTATTTTTTATGATTTTAATAAAGCAAAATAATATTTTATAGTGGAAGTTGTTTCAGTTTTCAGAGTACTTTTCAAGAGGAGCGAGCCCTGTGTGGCTAATTTCATCCAGCTTTGAAAGAAGTTTTCATGGAGCATCTGAGTCTGAATTTTTAGCCACATGAATACATTAAAATTGCAAGCTTAACTTCATTAGTTCTTCTAATTTTCCTTCCCTGCACAGATGTTTAGTTTTTCAATAATCATTTACTTATTCAAACATTGTTGAGCCCCAGCCATTTTTAACTGCCAATTTTATTGAAAAATTTAGCATGATTCTTTTAATTGAATGTATAGAAATACTGCAGAATAAGACACACTCATGAATTTGCCAAATTTGAAACTTCAGTTTACATTGCAGTTGTCACCGGTTTTCACAGTTTACACGAGCAAAGTGCCCACTTGGGAGGTAGGAGGTCACAGCTGAGGTCTCACGTAGCCTTACGTGCATACATGTGGGAGGACAAGCCCCACTCGGACGTCCCTCCTAGCTTCCCCACAGGTGACAGCCCTGACCAGGTGCACCTTACAGAGGAACAGGGATGGGGACGAAAAAGGACAGTCTGCCTACCAAACTGTCCTCGTGCACTTGGGATCACGTCCACTTCTACCAGAGTGCCATGTGCTGTGATCTCCAGTTTTGTAAGAATTAACGTGCTGATAGAACGTAAGCAGCTTCAAGAACCTCAAGGTATTATTTCAACACTGTAACCTTAAAGGCAAATACTGTTTCTCTCTTCCAATCAAATATCTTAAAGGTAGACGGATTGTCAAGGGGGAGCCCCTTGAGCCATTATTTAGCCACTCAGCCCGTACCCCATATCACCAAGGAGAACATGAGATTCAGAGAAAGGGGCGTGTCAGTCAGGGCCAGAATTCCCTTAGAAGTGTTGCTGGGTACCAGTCTGGGCTCTGCCCCAAGTCCACAGTTGGCCTTGGCCATGCCAATCTTGAGCCAGAGGACCCAAGGGGAGCTTCCAGCCAAGGCCTCTGTGCATCTCATTAGACCTCAGTCCCCTGCACCCGTCCCTGCCCACAATAGGATGGCAGGCAGCAGGGTGGGACAGGCGTGCGCAGCCCAGAAGCTCACGTCAGCGCGGCCTGGGAACACCTCTGTGCGTCCCAGAGAAGGCAGGCGCCTCTCCGGCCTTCATTAACCACCTTTCCTGACGTTCATGAATGTCATCTTCAGTTTAAAAGCTAAACGCTAGTCATAACTGCTTAGGCAGGCAGGAAGATAACTGTAAAGCAATCCCATCTACATGTGTTTTGGCATATACTTTGCAAAGACCCATCCTGGTTTTCCTGTTGGTAGAACCTAACAGTTCCCCACCGCTGTCCCTGGGCCCCCGGGTGCGTGCCCAGGAGGGGCTTGCTGTGAGCTCTAGGTGAGGTACCCTGGGCCCTCCTGAAGCTGTCCTCTCAGCCAGGAGTGAAATCACTCCGGATCCGGGGCTTCCATGAGAAAGCCAGGCCTGTGCAGTCCATATCCGCGCGTGTCATCTCATCTCACCACACGGTGTCTGCACACTAGGACAAGAGGCAGTCCCTGTCCCCTTTGCCCAGAGGCGAGGATGAGAGACCACAGAGCACAAGGCATTGGTATGGGGGTGCCACGGGAAGCTGACAGGGCATCTGTCTACAGCCTGCTTTCTCCCGGGGGTGGGAGGGCTTTCCCCACCACTCACCAAGCTGGTTTGCTGTGTCCCGGACCGCACGCGCAGCCTTGGGGGCTGGCCTGCGCCACCGGGAGGCACCTGCTCAGGGAGGCGGGCCACCCAGGGCGTGTCCCCAGGACGAGGACATGCAGAGGGTGGGCTGGCTGTGTGCCAGGAGCCCCCAGCTCACTCCTCCACCCACGTTTCCCCGGGGCCTCCTCTGACCCTATGTGTGCTCTGACTGCTTCACAGGCCTCTTCGGAAACGCCTGGGCACACAGAGGGCAGCAGCTCCGATGACTTCATCCTGGTCTCCAAGGACGACGAGGGGGGCAGCACCAGGGTGCCCCTCCCGGGCCAGGCCCAGCCCCTCCGCAGCCTCCGGAGCACCTCGGGGAAAGGCGAGGCCATGGCCCGCTGCCCACTGCTCTTCTCCGACCCGCTGATGGGCCCAGCCTCGGCCTCCTCCAGCAACCCCAGCTCCAGCCCTGACGATGACAGCAGCAGCAAGGACTCCGGCTTCACCATCGTGAGCCCCCTGGACATCTGACCAGTGGCCGGGCCACCCCGCCACGGCCCCGGGAGGCCCCTCTGGAACCAGCGCCCTTCCCAGCGTGCACGCAGCCGGGGGCAGCCTGTCAGAACCCTTTAGAGGAAGCAAGCTGTGCCTCAGCACCGGACTGATGGTCATCAAACCCAGCCAGTGCTTTGGGGGCCTTACCTACCCCGGCCCGCCCTCTCCCTGAGCTAGATAGAGCTGGGTGAGGTGCCCGGTATCACACCGTCAGAAAAGACCAGCTCACAGGTACAACGACTTTTCCTCTGTCCTCCGCTCCCCAGATAAGGTAGGGCGTCTCCATCGAGTACATCTAGAAGAAGGAAGAAGAATTCGTTTCAAATCTCTCCTCCCTCAGCATCAGGCATAGGAAAACTGATGAGCGTCAAGAACAATTCTCTCTGGAAAGCTGAATCTCAGCCGATTTCATTTCTCCCTTGGGAAGTCACACGGCAAAGCCAAATGCAACAGAAGGACTGGTGGATTCCAGGGCTGGGAAAACCCATTACTGACCTCTTGGGAAGTTACAGTGACCTTTCGAAATGGGGTCTAAATTTAGGATTCATTTAGGTGTGATGTGTTGTAGATTTTTTCATTTGTTAAAGAATACATTTCCAAGCCTCAGGCCAGATCACTCTGGCCATCACTGCTCCTCCTTAAACAATATTTCACCTTTTAGAGTCTTTCATGCCAGAAAATAAGGTCAATCTCAGCAGACCTTGCCCTGGGGTCTTCTCTGAGAACGGCAAGGCCTCTGGACAACAGAAGCTTTCGTGGCAGTAGGTGAATAGCTTCGTCTGAAGGAAGACACACCGGTTACATCCCTGCCACTGCCGACCTTGAATTCCTCTGTAGACACATGTGACAGTGGCAGAACCTCCCACTATCTCCAAGAAAATGGCTACGGCCCAGGAGTCTACTGTGTACTCCAGTGGGAGTTCTGATTAGCTCTACAGGGACACCGACTCCTATTACATCAGCCTGGGAGGTGAGTGATAATGGGTTTGTTGAGATGTGCAGATTAGCTCTGGCTCCTGACTCTTTTTTTTTTTTTTCTTTTTTTGTGTGTATTTTTCTGAAGTTATAAGTGGGGAGGCAGAGAGACAGACTCCCGCATGCGCCCGGGATCCACCCAGCATGCCCACCAGGGGGCGATGCTCTACCCATCTGGGGCGTTGCTCCGTTGCAACCAGAGCCATTTTTTAGCACCTGAGGCAGAGGCTGTGGAGCCATCCTCTGTGCCCGGGACAATTTTGCTCCCATGGAGCCTTGGCTGCAGGAGGGGAAGAGAGAGATAGAAAAAGGAAAGGGAGAAGGGTGAAGAAGCAGATGGGCACTTCTCCTATGTGCCCTGGCTGGGAATAAAACCTGGTACTTCCACATGCCCAGCCAACACTCTACCACTGAGCCAACCAGCCAAGGCCTGGCTCCTGACTCTTGAGTAGTCCTCTCAGCATCTGTTGGGTGACTCGCTGGTTAGGTGGTTACCAAGTATATGTCCCCTTGATGGTATTTCCTATGCTCCCAAGGTCTTCCACAGTAAGTGGCCTTGCAGCTGTGCAGGAGTTGCTATTACTTTCTCTCAAAGGACGTGTCTTGGGAAGGGTTGGTGTCTTCAGTCCAAGAAGTGTGGAGCGTCCTCACCGGGGCTCCGGAACAGAGACTGGACGGGGCCACAGAGCTGGCTGGGCCACAGCCATCTGCACACTTGCAGCATTTCTTTTGCTCTGAAAGCTGGAGTCACGATGGCAGAGTGTCACTGCCCTACAACAGCCTCCAGACACACACCACACCGACAAGCTATAGGCTGGTTCCCTACTTACAGGTCACTGAAACCTCCCAGTCCTGCCAGCGCGCCGGTGGGCCCCCATCTGTGCTTCCGTGCCGGTGCCACATGAGAACCAGTGGGGTCCCTCTGAGGTGCTGCTTCTGTGGCCCCAAGAAGCTGCTCCCTCCTCAGAGGGAAGAAGCCCACCGGGGAAGTGGGCGCAGACATCGCCACCTCAGTCCCCATAGGCTATGGGCTATGAGAATTGAATTATTGTCTTATCTTTTTTAATTTTAAGTGACCTGTTTTTATTCTTCATAAGTGAGCATTGTTTGCATTTTTATTAGTTACAGTGCTACTAAAGAATTTATGTTCCTTTGTATTATTTTATCAGGTACTTATAATGGCACATTTTTTAAATCCTGAATATATGAAACCTTTTTTTTTCTTTAACAAATGTAATCATTGGAACCCTCTTGAGCTTTTATTTTTAGTGGATAAATTTTATATACATAAAGCTTAGGTGGATTCTCATTGTCACTTACTCTTTTTATATATATCCTTGTGTTCATGCATTCCTCCCAGACCAGTTTGGAAATTTAAGTTGGTATATGTGTATGTTAAATATGAGAGTTACTGATTAGAGAGCCATCATGACTTTGCCTTACCTTCTGTGTACGCCACGGGGTCATAAAACACTTGAAACATTTAATTGTACTGGATTATTCTTCCAAAACTTACCTCCTGCTAAGGTTCACTGCTAACTGCAATCTGGTAAGAAATAATGTCACTGCAGAATGGATGCCATTCACAATAAGGGGAGAACTCCTGTGACTTGCCTCCCTGCATGTGACTGAGTTCAACCTTGTGCATCCTTCCTTCGGGGGATTGATTGTCATCAACAAGAACCAGACTATGAACAGTTGTAAAATTCTGTGACAGTTCTGTTATCTCCTAATGATAAATCTACCAGAGTTGACCCAAATTTATTCTTTTTGTTTCTATTTTGTCGTTTCTTTAAGAAGCTGCCCCAGGGGTTGTTACTTAACAAAAGTGGACAGAGGACTTACTCCCCCCACTCTGAGGGGTGGTCCTGTGGCGCCCCACACACAGCCGTACCTCCCTCCCCCACAGATGCACACCTACCCCGCCCTGTGTGCCCAGAGCAGGGCCCTGGGGAAGCGGTGGGGCGGGAACAAGCGGGCAGGATGAACTGCGGGCAGCACCTGGCAAGCCAGGCTTCCTTCTCAGGCCAGAACCGCTTCCTCAGTATTCCTTTCAAAAGCTCTTTTTATATAGTATTAAAAAGAAATAAAAGGTTACTAT
Source organism: Rhynchonycteris naso (assembly GCA_037038555.1). Classification (NCBI taxonomy): domain Eukaryota; kingdom Metazoa; phylum Chordata; class Mammalia; order Chiroptera; family Emballonuridae; genus Rhynchonycteris; species Rhynchonycteris naso. The sequence continues at coordinate 46,894,373 of CM073004.1, read as the reverse complement.
GAACAAGCTTGAGACCACTTTGATGTAGAAGTTGTCATAATAATTTTTCTCACAATGGCACAATTCATTTGATTTATGGAAGACTCGGCTGTGCCATTTATATCTACCGCTCTTTTCTCATTCATCTTCGTGCTATAACTCATATTGATTCCAGAAATGACTTACCCTCTTGGCAAAGTGACCATGATTATCATGATTATAATAAAAGACTAATGTGAAACTGAGAACGTAGCTTGACTTGTTCTGGGCAGGGCATGGTGCACAGCCGTTGGCCTGGCCTCACCCGGTGGCACCCATGGGAGCAGAGCACAGCCAAGTCGAGCGTCATCCACACTGCTGCGTGGAGCTGTGGGCCCACAGCCGGCTCAGGGCTCGCTCCTAACTCCTCTGTTCCCTGCCCGAGGCCCGGCTCAGGGCTCACTCCTCTAACTCCTCTGTTCCCTGCCCGAGACCCGGCTCAGGGCTCGCTCCTAACTCCTCCGTTCCCTGCCGAGGCCCGGCTCAGGGCTCGCTCCTAACTCCTCTGTTCCCTGCCCGAGGCCCGGCTCAGGGCTCACACCTAACTCCTCTGTTCCCTGCCCGAGGCCCGGCTCAAGGCTCACTCCTAACTCCTCTGTTCCCTGCCCGAGACCCGGCTCAGGGCTCACACCTAACTCCTCTGTTCCCTGCCCGAGACCCGGCTCAGGGCTCGCTCCTAACTCCTCCGTTCCCTGCCGAGGCCCGGCTCAGGGCTCACTCCTAACTCAGCTGTTCCCTGCCTCAGGCCCGGCTCAGGGCTCACACCTAACTCCTCTGTTCCCTGCCCGAGGCCCGGCTCAGGGCTCACTCCTAAATCCTCTGTTCCCTGCCCGCCACCCGGCTCAGGGCTCACACCTAACTCCTCTGTTCCCTGCCCGCCACCTGGCTCAGGGCTCACTCCTAACTCTTCTGTTCCCTGCCCGAGGCCCGGCTCAGGGCTCGCTCCTAACTCCTCTGTTCCCTGCCCGAGGCCCGGCTCAGGGCTCACTCCTAACTCCTCTGTTCCCTGCCCGAGGCCCGGCTCAGGGCTCACTCCTAACTCCTCTGTTCCCTGCCCGAGGCCCGGCTCAAGGCTCACTCCTAACTCAGCTGTTCCCTGCCCGAGGCCCGGCTCAGGGCTCACTCCTAACTCCTCTGTTCCCTGCCCGAGGCCCGGCTCAAGGCTCACTCCTAACTCAGCTGTTCCCTGCCCGAGGCCCGGCTCAAGGCTCACTCCTAACTCAGCTGTTCCCTGCCTCTCCAATTCCGGCAACTTGCTTAACGGCTGGGGCCACAGTTCCTGTATCTGCAAATGGTTATGCAGTAGCCACTTCAGGGTGTGGTGAGGGTCAATAGAACAACACATTTCAAGCATTTGGGACAGTGCCTGGCACAGGACAGCATCATTAACTCTGACAGAACCAGGGGTCCTGTAGTCCCGCCCCTTTCATTGATGTGGAGGACCCCAGAGGCTTCCTGGAGGCCTGGCCACCTGCTGCTCAGGCTGCAGAAGCCCAGGGGCCCACCCTGTAGAAGCTCTGCTCAGCCTGCTGGTCCAAGAGGCCATTTAGGGGGTGGCCCATCAGCGTGCCCCCTCCTCCATATACACCTCAAGCATCAGGTGTACCCAGGTTGTCTCACGCCTGAAGTACATGGGGTTCGGTGAAGAGGCCATGGGGGGCTGGGGGAGTGCGCTCCAGGTCATAAATGACAAACTAGGAAAGGTAAAGGGATCTTCATAGTTCAGGTGGAGCCATGAAGCCAGCGGCACCTTAGAATCTGTCCTGGGCCCAGTTTACAGGTGCTCCCCCAACCATGAGTCACAGTCCCCCCACCCCCACCCTGGAGACTATGAACCACAGGTCCTGCCATAGAAAGGTAAGAGCTGGGCACACTTCCCAGATGGCTCGTGCTGGTGGTGATGGTGACCCCTGCTTCCCCTGACCCTGACCACACACACTGGTGCCAGGAGCAGAGGACTGCCCTGAACCTCACCGGGGTGCCTTGTGAAGACCCCTTCGCTGCTGCTGGACCATCCTCCTGCCCTACTTGGCCCGCTTGACCTGAGAGTGTGCCCCAGTCTCAGAAAGCGGCTGAGCTCACTGCCTGCGGAAAGTTCTGATGGCTGCAGGTGGAGAGGAGGCGGTGAGGGCGGCTTCCCTGCCGGGCAGCTTCCTCTCTCCCACTCCTCGCCCTCCGCGCATGTTCCCCCACACACACACACACACAGCGCCCTGGGGTATTCCTTCCGGCTGGGACCCCCACTACACGCCTCCAGGGGCCCCCTCCAGCAGCAGCCATGCGTGGCTCACCCTCCACAGCTGCGGGGTGAGCGGGCAGAGGCCGCAGGTGCACACGGTGGCTCAGATCCTCGCAGATGAGGACCACGCTGAGACCCCGTTCCTCGCTGCTCTGGCCAGCGGAGAAACCATTTCACCGGTCCCCGCGAGGGGCGGCCCTTTGTGAACGGGTTCTTGTTCCCAGAACCACCGACTTGCCAGCGCCTGCCAATGAGTGCCGCCCACCCTGATGAGGCCCTCAGGGGAGCAAGGGACAATGTCGTTTTTATTTTGTAAGCTGCCACCAACACAGCCAGCATTCTCAGCCTTTCCAGGACATGTGTGTCACCAGATATTTCTGCAGTCTGGGAGGCATCTCTGTGTTCGTGAGAAGGAACGGTTTTCCCCGAAAAGCAAAGGACCTGGGAAAGGTTTGCCAGGAAAGGATGGAAGGAGCCCAGGGAAAGGTTTAAGCTCTCGGCGCGCCCAAAGGAAGCGCTCTCTCCCACCTGATGAGGGGCTCTGGGAGACTGGTGAGCAGGACCCAGGGGGGTCAGCCAGGCCTCCCTGTGGGACCGTGAGGGACGCTCCTCTTCCCTCCGGAAGTGCTAGGATCTGAGTGCACCCAGCAAGCGGCATGTCCCACAGGCATGTGTTGTCCCGTCATTCAGTTCTAGCCAGCAAATATACCCAGAAGGCTTGCCAGGGCCTGACACCATCCTGGCTGTCAATGAGGGAGCATCTGGCAGCAGGAATCCTTCCCAGTCTCAGGCTCAGGAATGAAGGGATGTGTCACAAAGTGTAACTGAAGAGGTGAAAGGGTCGCAGTGGATGTCACCTCCCCATGGGCTCCTCCAGAGGAAGGACAGCAGCAAAGGCCACCCCATAAAGAGGAAAGAATTGTCCACAGGCCTTCCAAGGACATACTCTGCCCTCGGCATGGGTATCCCCACCTCCTAATCCCTAGGCTTCTGGCCCCCGTCCCCAATCCGCCCAGCTGTTGAGATACCACTGGTCCTACACAGCCTCCTGTCCTCATCTATCCCACGCTTTGGTCAGGCCCTTGTCCCCACTCCCCACCACGGCAGAGGTCTCATCCCCACTTAGGCCTCGCCAGTGGCCTCATTCCTGATCATCCATCTCACCTCCTCACCAGGAAGCAGCTCTGACCAAGGGTCCTCCTTCAAGCCCTCAAGAGGGAGAGTGGCTCCCTAGACCACCCACCCCCAGCCCACAGGCTGTGCTCCTGCCCAGTAGTCCTCCTGCTAGTTCCTTTCCTAGCTTGGTGCGTCACCCATGTTGTTTCCTCTGTTCAGATCCCCTCTCGTTACTCTCCGACTTACAGCTGCGGAATGCCACCTTCAACCCACCTTCACCAGCCAGACTGCTCTGGTGAGGTTACAGCAGACCTCTCTGGGCCACAGAACTGCTTCCTGGAGGTCCTACTATTATATTTCACTTTGCCCACTGTGCCAGTACCTGTGGCTACATTTCAAACTACTCCAAACTTGGTGGCATAAAATAATCATTTAATACGCTCCTGATTGTGAGGGTCAGGAACGCAGACAGAACATAGCTGGAATGGTTTATCACTGGTGCCTCTGATGTCTGGGGCCTCAGACGGAAGACTCAAAGGCTAGAGGCTGGAATCTTCTGCAGGTGGGTCACTGGGACCTTAGCTTGAGTTGTCAGCTGGAACACATACAGGTGGCTTCTTCATGTGGTGTGGGCTTCCCTGCAGCATAGGATCTGCATTCCAAGAGCAAGTGTCTGGGAAAGAGAAAGGGATGGAGGGAGGGAGGGACTTCTAGAAGTACCTTGAGACTTGAAGTATTGCTATGGCCACTTGGGGAGAATACAGTCTGCTGTCCTCATTGACTGGAAGCTTCTTCAGGTTAGCCAGAGCGCAATCCAGTCGTGCTATGGTACACTAAGGGTGCTTCAGACATACCAGAGAACTTACAGGTGCCATCCAAACCTTTAGAGCTTGTAGTTTCTCATTCTCCTCCTCCAGGAGGCCTTCGGTGATGGTTTTAAAGCATATCCCCCAAACTTTTTGATACTCCTCCTATCAAGAAGAGTCCCTTGAATCTTGGATCTGTTACTTCTTAACCAGTAAAATATGGAGGACGTCATGAAATGCCAGTTTCTGGGCCCACACCTTAAAAATACAGGCAGCTTTTTTACTTCCTGTCCTTGGAACACTCACTCCTGGAACCCAGTCACCAGTCACCATGCTGCAAGGAAGCCCAAGCAGTTCTGTGGAGAGGCCTACAAAACCAATAGCCAGTGCCAACTTGCAGTGAGCCATCTTGGAAGTGGATCCTGTGGCCGCAGTTGATACTGTGCAGGGCAGAGCTAAGGTATACCTGCCGAATCCTCCCCAAGTCCCAGAATCAGGAGCAAACAAAATGGCTGTTATTTTAAGCCACTAAGTTTGGGGTTGAGTAGTAATGCAGAAATGGATAATTGTCCCCAATGCCCTGACCAGCAGGACTCATCTCCTCCACAAATATCTCATTCAAGTTCAGAATTTGCATTTCCCTCCTTGAAAAGAGGGGCTGAGTTCTAGCTATACAGGAACCCATATTTATTGAGCACTTACTATGTTCTAAAGGCTGGATACATGCAACGAGTAAGACAGTTAAGATTGCTGTCTTGAAGGAGTTTGCAGTCCAATGGGGGAAAAAGGTTTCTCATTTAAGCATTGCCCTCGTAAATGAAGAAAGGAGATAATCTCAAAAACTTCTGGCAGAGACTTCAGGAAGTCCAGTTCCCTCTGCTGCTGAGCAGGGGCACAGCTGGACCACATTTTCTAGCCTCCCTTGCGGTGACTGAGCTCAGACCACTAGCCCATAAGTAATGCCTTAGGAGCAGCACGGGGAAAGGCAGGAGGAGATAAGAGGATGACCCTGGGAGCCCAGAATGCTGGGAGGGGGTGGGGGGTACTGAAAAATCCCCTCATCTCCCCAGATCTGGAGACCCAGCCTGTCCCAGGTTTTTCCTAGGCCTCTGTCATTCTTTACTTTCACATCTGTAGGAATCTAACCTTGAATCCTCTACAATTTGGACTGGGGAACTTTAGTTTAAAAGCCCTGAGAGAATGTCTCTTGGATGCAAACACCAAGAAGCTGTGTGAGTGAGTGCCCTTTGTGCAGACACAAAGGAATGCATGTGAACCAGCTTTAGAAAATTAGCCTAGAGGTTCTAGATTGCCCCTTCCTTTGTGCTTGTTAATAGCAAAAGAAAAGAATGTACTGACCTAACTTAGCTTTTTCTCCATGTCAGCAAAATGGCCGTTAGTCATTCTTTCCCCTTATCACCTGGCCTCCCTCCCTTGTAATCCTGTTACCTCTGTTCTGCTTCTGATCAATAAAAGCTAAGGGAGAAGGAGATTCAGGACGTCTTCTTTGCCTCCCTTGGCAGGCCTGCCCCTCTCCCTCTTGACATAAGTTTGTGTCCTGAGTAGGTTTCTTCCATGGGACACTGGTAGTTCCCAGCGGGCTGGAGTACTACACATTCCATAAATACCACTCCCAGGGAGAAAGCCAGAGCCGGCTGACAGATGGAGGAGAGCTGGAGGCCACTGTCACTCCTAACCAGCCCCATTCATTCATGGGAGATTTTAGAGCCTGTCAGACACCAACACCCTGGGGCCCCACCTGTCTAACTGAACCCTCCAGGTGCCAGGGCTCCAGCCTCCTCTCAGCCAATAAGAGGGAACTTTGAGGATGACAAGTAAGCTCTGCCAGCCTTTGTTTCCTCATCTGTAAAATGGGGGGAGGAGGGAGCATGCCAGGCCTGGCCCCCTCGCAGGGGTGGGGTCAGGTAGGACCAAGTGCGTGCAGCACCCAGCTGCCACTGGGATTACTAGCTCCGACTCACAACAACCCCAGCGGGGAGGTGATGGGGAAGGCACAGCCTTGCACTCACTTGTTCAATGTGGGCAAGAGCTGCCTGCGGCCTTGCCCTCTCAACTGCCCCTCACCCGCTTCCCAATAGCAGCTGAGAACCCGGGGTGGCAGGCTCTGCCCCCTTTGTGGGCCTGAGCCACCATGGCAGCAGTCTCTGAGTGTTTCCGTTGCCTGCTGTCAGCAGCAACGGCAAAGCCCAAACCCACTGTGTGGCAAATATGGAGGCGCCATTCCTGGGCGTGGGCTCCTGTGTGCATGCGACTCACCAGGGTTCTGACGGTGGGCAAGGCCGCTGCTGGGTTCCTAGAACCCTGTGCCTCAGAGAGTTCAGAGAAACCCAGACTTGCAGAGAAAGTCTGTCAGTGTGCGCAGAGATGTTAACCACAGAGCCGGAGCGGGGCCAAGTGAGAGCTGGTTCAGCAGGGCCAGGGGGAGTTCACCCTTCCTGTCCCCAGCTGTGGGTGGAGGTCCCCTGTCATAGGCTGCACATGTCAGATCCAGCCCAGAGGTGCGTGCGGAGGTTGGAGGAGCACCATACTGCAAGTCCGCAGCCCCGTGGTCATCTCTCCTCGTTTGGGTGCACAAGGGCCACCCAGGTCTCATTGCATTCACCTCCTGCTTGTGCAAGCTGTTATCCCAGCGCATTTGGGAGACTTTAGGGACCCCCTCACCCTTTCTGACACTTGGTTTCTCCATCTGAAAAATAAGGGCATTAGATTAGATCAGGTGTGTCTTTCAAACTTTTTTGAGCATACCCACATTAAGAAATACAGTTTACAATGTGCTACACAGGAACAGTAGGCGCTATAATTCACAGGTCTGGAGATACCAGTGGCTTAACACAAGAAGAGTTCATTTCTCACATAACGACAACAGCAGTTTTCCTGTTTTGTGGGTGCCTGTCACCCACATGGTGAATCAGACACTCAGCCACCTTAGCCCAGAATTAAAATGTCACTTTCAATCACATTCCATTGGTGAGAGTCAGTCATCCAGGTGTCCACCTAAAAGTCAAGAGGTTGGGGGTGGTCGTTTCTGGGAGGGCAACCCCACCCCAGGGACACAGCTATGTAATAGGAGGGAGTCAGCCCACCCTAGGGACACAGCTATGTAATAGGAGGTAGTCAGCCCACCCTAGGGACACAGCTATGTAATAGGAAGGAGTCAACCCACCCTAGGGACACAGCTATGTAACAGGAGGGCAGCCCCACCCTAGGGACACAGCTATGTAATAGGAGAGAGTCAGCCCACCCTAGGGACACAGCTATGTAATAGGAGGTAGTCAGCCCCACCCTAGGGACACAGCTATGTAACAGGAGGGCAGCCCCACCCTAGGGACACAGCTATGTAATAGGAGGGAGTCAGCCCACCCTAGGGACACAGCTATGTAATAGGAAGGAGTCAGCCCACCCTAGGGACACAGCTATGGAACAGGAGGGCAGCCCCACCCTAGGGACACAGCTATGTAATAGGAGGGAGTCAGCCCACCCTAGGGACACAGCTATGTAATAGGAAGGAGTCAGCCCACCCTAGGGACACAGCTATGTAACAGGAGGGCAGCCCCACCCTAGGGACACAGCTATGTAATAGGAGGGAGTCAGCCCACCCTAGGGACACAGCTATGTAATAGGAAGGAGTCAGCCCACCCTAGGGACACAGCTATGTAACAGGAGGGAGTCAGCTGCCTCTGCCACACCTTGAACACACACACACTGCAACAAAACTGGCTCAGAGTATGTGGGATGCCTTCTGATTCTAATACCTTATTTTTTTTATTGGTGCTGGGCCTGACCCACTCAATTAATCTCATGGCCAACTGTTAGGTCAATGCCTACAGTTTAAAAACTCAAAGGATTCCTTAAAGAAGTGACCATAATGTTATCCAACTCTGTAGAGTGTATGAAGTTCAGTGGCCACATGTCTTGAAGGACTTTTTCAGTCAAGAGAGAAAGTTGCTTAAAGCCGTAACGGTCATTTGGAGGAAGAGTCTATGAGGGAAAGATGGCTTTGAACCCACAATAGATTAGGATGACCTCCTAGCCATTCACAGAAGTGAGGCCTGGTCAGATGTCTAGGGCAGAAGGTGCGTCAGGGAGCCCAGGAGGGAGGCTTCTGAAGCAAATGACAACCAGGTGTGGGGAAGGACATGCTGGTTCGTGCTTCCTCCTGAGAGGGATTTGGTTAAGTGCTTTTCCCAGAATGCAGTTGATTTTGGACAAAATTCCAGCTAGGTGACAATGGTAAGTGACCATTAGCACCTGCCATAAAACTTCCTGGTGTCCCCACAGGTCACCCCTTCTCTCCCACCCTGCCCCCACCCTTAGGAAAGGTCTGTTCTACCCCACCTCATTTCTCATGTCCCCTCAGCTCTGCCAGTTTGCCAAATGCCTTCTGCACCTGGTGCTCCTTTCTCAGAAACACCTGGGAAGAGCCCCGTATCTGTCTGGGCCTCAGTTCATGATGTATGACCCAAAGGGACATTGGGACATGGGCCCTTTTCTTTGAATAGACAAATCAGCTTCCAGTGAGTGATCAGATTTTCCTTTGCAGATCCGACTTCTAACTTTCCACCTAGTGTTGGTCCACGCACTGTGATTTGTGCAGCTCTCTGTTGTGAACCCGGAGCAAGGGGCCTCTCCTGCGGAAGGTGTGCTGTGGCGGGAAGAGGGGAGCGGCAGCCAGCAGACCCGGTTGGAGTGGGGCCTCTCTCCGCACAGCTTTGTGCCCTTGAGCAATCTGTGCGACCTCTGAACCTCCATGCCCTTACCTGGAGATGAGATGGGGACATGCGTGAGGAGCAGGTGAGTGTAAAGTAAGGAAAGGGCCTGGGCCGTGGTGAGCGCCCAGTAGATGCTGGCGGCCCCCCCCCCCCCGTGCCACCTCCCTGCCATGCGGAGGGGCTGCGTAAGCATGTTTATATCGTGCGTGTAGATGTCCCCTCCCCAGGAGGGATGTGACAGGCCAAACAAACCCTTCAGCAGGAGCACCCTGTTGTGGGCTGTGCGGTGCTGTGTCCCGAGGCCCACACACCACTGCCCAGGGGAACTTATTGCCACCTTGTACCCGCTGGCAAATCCAAGTGGGACAATTTGTGAGGAGAGTAGAGGAGGAACATGACCTTCCTTAGACTAGGAGGAAGGGGTGGCAGGGGGCTTCCCCGAGGAAGGGAAGTATTGAACTGAAACAGGGCAGTTGGCTGGGCAGCTAGGCAGAGAGGGGCTGGGCAGGAATTCCAGAGCAGAATTGAATCAAGGCCCCAAGGAGGGAGGAGCCTGTGCTGCTCAGAGTCCCTGGGGGCGGGGCGGGGCTTGTGCTGGCCATCCCGGAAGGTCCTGGCTCTAGGGGTTGCCCCTGGGCCCCACTGGGAGAGCCCCTGTGGTCTGCAGACTCCATGACCTCTCTGGGATCTTCCCACCACTCTGGGCTTGTGTGTTGAGGGGTGAAGCTTTTAGAATATCTAAGGTTCAAAGCTGAATTTAAGTTGATTTAAGAAATCATCAGAATGGCCAGGCTGCCCTAGAAGGGAACCTGGGGGAGTGGCACTGCAGTAGAGGAACAGCATAAGCAAAGGCACAGAGGCTGGGACAAAAGGAGAAACAGACTAGAGAGACATTACTGGTGTCAGAAAGGAGCATGAGCAAGAAAAGTCTGCGTTTCCACCCTGGCCCTGTGTCTTGCTGAGTGACCTTGGGCAAGTTACCTCCCCTCTCTGGGCCCCAGTTGTATATCCTCATTGATGGAATGAGAGGTGGGAAATGGCCAGATCATCGGCAGGGCTGTCTAGAGCAGCGATTTTCAACGTTTTTTATCTCATGCACACATAAATTAATTACTAAAATTCAGAAGCAAACCAAAATCTATTTTTTTGCTGATATTACAGAAAATAGTTATAATTTTGATTCATTCACACCAGATGTCTGTTGTCGTGTTGGCTGTTGTCATTTTTTTATTTGACAAACTAAAGGAAAAGATTCCAGTGCTCCTAACTAGATAGGTGTTGCGTGTTTTAGAACTTACTGCAGCATCGCGGGCACACTGGTTGACAATCGCTGGTCTAGAACGTGGACTCTGGGAGCCCAGCGTGCAGTCCTGGGGTCTGGGGCACTGTGCACAAGGCTGCAGGAGAGGGAAGAGAAGGAAGGAGGGAATCAACCAAGCATGACGGAATCCCCAATTCTTCCAGTAACAATGGGCTGTTCTGACAGGAAGACTGAAGAGGCTGAGAAACTGCAACTCTCATTTCTGGTAGGAAACAACTTTCAAACATGGGTCATCAGCTTCTAAGAAAGCTAACCACACACTTATAGACAATCACATCCCTAGGGATTGACCCCCCCAAAATGAAATACATGTCTCACAGAAAGATTTAGACATTCATGTTCACAGCAGCTTTGGCCAAACTGCCCCAAACTGGAAGCAACGCACACGTGCCCCCGTCGGTGAATGGATAAGCAAACCCCAGAAGTTGTAAGCTACTGGACATAAAAGGAATGAACGTCGGTGCACACGACATGGGTGGATCTCCTAAGGGTGAGTGAGCCCCAACAGCCAAACAAGGAGGAGTACCCACTGGAGGATTCCATTCAGATAAAGTTCAAGAAAAGACAGAAATAGCCCTGGCCAGGCCGGTCAGTTGGTTAGAGCATCATCTCGATGTGCCAGGGTTGTAGGTTTGATCCCTACTCAGGGCACACACAGGATCAACCAATGCGTGCAGAAATAAGCGGAACAAATTATTTCTCTCTCTCTCTCCTTTATTCTCTCTCTAAAATCAATCAATCAATCAATAAATAAATAAATAAATAAAACCAGAAATAAATTTGTAGTAAAAAACATCACAGAGTAGATGCTGCTATTGTCGGTCAATGGGAGTGAGGTCGCCTAGGGAGCAGCCTATGACAGTGAGTCCCCTCTTCTCTGCCCTCCTCCTCCTCACCCCCTTTCCCTCTTTCTCCTTCCATGAAACTGTGTTCACATATAGTTAGTAGGATCCCAGAAAAGGGCACGTGCATATCCTGTGGTCACATGGACACATCCCTCCAGGCCCGCGTACATGCTTTCAACACATGTGCATCGAGCATTTCAGAGGCTGTTTTAGGCACTAGAGAAGCAGAAGGAATAAAAACGGTGCAGATATGTCCTTATGGGGATGACCGTCTAATGTCACTCACCCTGCCAGTCCCCTCCCTCCATCAGCCTCCTCTGAGATGTTGCAGATCTGGGTCATTGGTTTGGGTAAATGAGAGTTCAGAAAAAGTCATGATGGATAATAATTATTTTTATAATTAGAACAATAATAAAAACCAGAGAGGAGAACTTGGGAAAAAATGATTCTATGGGCCACAAAGGCATATTAAATTATATTGCAACATTACACATCAATGGAAAACTCAGAGGGGGAAGGGAAAGATGGCAGAGATCATTGAGAACACAAGCTCATTCAGAAATGGCACCCAGTGGCTTTCTTGAGTTGGCTCTTAAAAGATAAATTTTAATGTCTTGTTTTGAAATAATTTTAGGCTCACACAGGAGTGGCAAAAATAGTGCACAGAGCTCCTTTGTGCCCTTCACGGGGCTCCCTGCAGTGACGGCGTCCCACCTACCCGGAGGACAGTTCTCATGACCAGGAAATTGACGCTTGTCTATTCTTATCAACTACACTGCAGGTCCCATTCAGATTTTATCCTTTTTATGTGAATTCTTTTGTATATATATTTGGTAGATGGTTTTATGAAACGTCCCATATATAAATTCATGTCACCACCACCATAGTCACAACACAGGATGACTCCATCGCCACAAGGAACTTCCCATGGTCGCCCTCTACCAGCGTAGCCTCGTGGCCTCCTCTCTACCACCTTCATTTTCTCATTCAAGTGTGTTATATACATGGAATCAGTATGTAACCTTTCAGGGACTGCTCTTTCCACTCAGCCTAACGCTCTTGCAATCCATCCAAGTGGTATATATATCAATGGTTCGTTCCCTTTTGTTGCTACGTAGTATTCCGTGGTATGGATGCAACCCAGTTCGCTCTCCTCTCATCCACTGAAGGACAGGTGGCTGTTTGTAGTTTTGGGTGGTTACCACTAAAGCAGTTAATCACATTTATGGCCAGGTTCTTAAACTACCTTTGATGCGCGAACTTGATTTTTTCTGCCTGCCACCAGCCATGTATCAGTCCATCCTGCGCAGACCTTCACTTAGCTAGATGGAGTGCATGAGCAACACAAATGTCTGTAACACACGTTTGAGAGCTGGGAAGAAAGGAGACAAGACATGGAGGAGCAATAATGGGTGTTGTAAATGTCACAAAGTCCCTGAAGAAGGCCTATCAGCCACAGCCCCGACTTCTTAATGCATATTTTACACACAATTCCAAGATTTGGCCATCTTGTCCCTCGGCCACAGCAGTGTAGAAGGTGTGGAGATGGCTCTGACAGCAGCTGGACTTACAGTCAGTACTGTAACAGTGGGGCTGAGACTTAAAAGCCATCCCATGAAGCCAGCAAGGGGGGCCATTGAGTGCAGGGTAAAGTGTCCAATTCACTTCAGGACTTCGGGGGCATCTTTATTATGCTGCAAAGTAACTTTCAATACAGCTACCAGAGTCCTCCAGAAAAAAACTGTATGTTTTTTGTTTTTGTATCTTTTTTCTTTTATTTATTTATTTTTTTTTAGAGAGAGGCAGAAAAAGAGAGAGATAGGAAACATTGAGCTGTCCCTGTATGAGCCCTGACCAGGAATCGAACCAGCAACCTCTGCATTCTGGACAACATTCCAACCAACCAAGCTATCCAGCCAGGGCTAAATTTTTTATTGACTGATTGATTCTTTTAGAGAGATAGAGTAAAGGGAGAGAGAGGGGAGGGAAAGGGAAGCGCCCATTTGTTGTTCCGTTCAGCTGTGCATTCACTGCTTGCTTCCCATGTGTGCCCTGACCAGGGAGTGAACACACAAACTTGTCATTTTGGGATGACACTCTATTTGTATGCTTTTCAAGAAGGCAACAACCGATGGCATCTAAGAGTAATTCACATAAAGCAGTGGTTCTTAACCTGGGTTCTATCGAACCCTAGGGGTTCGATGAGTCAGTTTCAGGGGTTCGGAGAAGCCTCTGCCGCGGAGGCCAGAATAAAATAATACCGTAATTTGTTGTGAGTTCATGCACTTTGTTGGTTTTATTCTTTGAGCAAGATGATGTTCATGCACGGCTCATTGTGTGCACCAGTAAAAAAACATATATCTATGTCTTGAATTTGGGGGAAAAATCATATTTTATTTATCACTAAAGAAGGGTTCAGTGAATGTGCATATGAAACTGGTGGGTTCGATACCTCAAAAAAGGTTAAGAACCACTGACCTAAAGCTATTGGCAATTACAGAAATCAAAATGCTTTAGGAGGTGAGCTTTAGGAGGTTAACTTAAAAGACTACACTGGGGGACAACATTTTTGTTGCACCCACAAAAACACTTGTTCTTACCTAATTCCATTGTGCTGATCTCAAATCTAGCATTAGTTTTTCTCTGTACGCTACAGTTTTCTTGCAAGTCAAGATTTTAGGTTTTCATCTTATTGTAAAATTTTCAACATTTAGTTTAACATAATGAAGTAGAATGTCTTCTTGGGCATCATCCTTGTGAAAATATAATAACTTATATAATGCAGTAAATACACCAAAAGATATTGCATCAGAATTGGTCTACAATTTTAAAACAGAACATATTAAAACACTTATCTTAATAATAAAATTTGCGCAAAACATATTTAAGTTCTATTCAGGCAAAAATTTGCGTTTGTAGCTCTCGCGTTTGTGTACTTGTTGAGGACAATCTCGTTTGATGCTCCAGCAGTAGTCTGCTTATCACTAACAGCTCCAAGATTTTCGGGAAACTTATCAAGGTGACTGTTCAGGAAGTGAATCTTAAGGCTCATGTTATATCCAATGTCATGGAAAGCCAACAGCATTCTTTGAACCAGAAGTTCCCAGTTTTCTGCTTTTTTGTTGCCAACGAAGTTCTTTGTAACTGCCACAGAAGACTGCCATGCTGCTTTCTCCTCCTTCTTCATCTTCCTGGCAAATTCTTTGTCACCTATGAGGGTTCGAATTTGAGGTCCATCAAATACACCTGCTTTTATCTTCTTGAAAGACAAGGCAGGAAAAGCAGAAATAATATGTTGAAAGCACTCATTTTCTCAGTTCAAAGCTTGAATAAACTGCTTAATTAAGCCAAGTTTGATGTGAAGTGGGGGAAAAATGATCCTGTCTCGATTAACTACAACTTTATTCACAATATTTTGCATCCCTACTTCCAGAGCTTCGTGTTTCGGCCACTCCTTCTATGTCCAGTGTTTCTCCCAAGCTCGGCTGTCCCACAAACACAGAAAACAAGAATACTTCGTGAAACCTCTCTGTTGTCCTACCAGGAAATTGACCATTTTAAGATCCACACAAATGATCCAGTTATGCTCCTCAAACTTCAGAAAGTCGAGGACAATTTTTATGTCATTATAATCTTCTCACAGATTAGTTGAATAACCAATTGGAACCACTGCATAAACATTACCATTGTGTAGGAGAACACATTTCAGACTCCATTTAGAGCTGTCAAGAAATAGCCGCCATTCTGTTGGACTGTAAGTGGTAACACCTAGCTGGCTGAGAATACTGCTGATATCATGACAGTAAACTAAGTGTTTCTCTTTGGAAAAAGAGTTCACAAAAATTTATTCACGCTTCCTGAAATGGGATACTTTAGCTGACCAGTGAAGTACATTCTTTTCTTGAAGCCTGAAAGCTAATAACTCAGCTGCTTTCTTCGATAGGCCCAAATCTCTTACTATGTCATTCAATTCAGGTTGGCTAAACTGCTGAGGGGTTAATGACTGTTTGGCATCAGAAGAAGACCCTTCAGATTCTACAATCATTTCCTCATGCATTTTATTAAAATACACTGATCACCATGTTCACTTTCTTCGTCCTTAGAAGAAATAAAACCATTGAAAACTAGAACCAGGAGTGTCTCAGAGTGTTGGATAGGTCGTATTGCTGAAGGAATATTAGGATATGCGATCATATGCCGTTTTTTCTTGCCGATGCCCTTTGTATGGATCAGACAGAAATAACAGTCACTGCTGTGGTCCTTAGGTTCACGCCAAACCATGGAAATACCAAAAGGCATTCCTTTGTGTTTTCCTTTTGTCCAGTTCTGAAGCATTTCCTCACAATTATGACACACAATATGAGGAGTTCAATCTTGTCTTGATCGCCTAGGGGAACTTGAAAATAGGCAATATATGCACGTGTCACAAATGATGAAATATTGTGCCTTTGATGTTGAAGTGTGTAACAGCTACATATATAACAGAAGGTGTCAGGACTATTCTTACATTTACGCCTACTCAAAGAAGCCATGATTTAATTTTTTTTTTTTTTCAGAGACAGAGAGAGGGATAGATAGGGACAGACAGACAGGAACGGAGAGAGATGATAAGCATCAATCATTAGTTTTTTGTTGCCGTTGTGACACCTTAGTTGTTCATTGATTGCTTTCTCATATGTGCCTTAACTGCGGGCCTTCAGCAGACCGAGTCACCTCTTGCTGGAGCCAGCGACCTTGGGTCCAAGCTGGCGAGCTTTTGTTCAAGCCAGATGAGCCCACGCTCAAGCTGGCGACCTCGGGGTCTCGAACTTAGGTCCTTCCACATCCCAGTCCGTCACTCTATCCGCTGCACCACCGCCTGTTCAGGCACCGTGATTTAATCTTAAAACAAAATAAGAGGATGTTTTTATCAGATAATAATTTTTTACATTTAAAAACAACTACAGCCTGACCAGGCTCCCCTGATGCCAGTTAAAGTACCATTTCATTAATTTTAATGAACACATCCCCACTGAAGAGAGGCCTATGTTTTATGCCTACAAACAGGGCATAGACAAGAACTGAATCAAACTTTCCCCAAAGAGCATGGCTCTGAAGTCACACGCACCTTGGTGTGATTCTCAGCAGAGTGACCTTGGTCAAGTCCTTTCACCTCTCTGAGCCTCAGTTTCTTGATCATTACATGTGGGCGGTGGTGCCTACCTGCTGGTGTCACGGCAGGAATGGACCAGAATGAGCTTGTCTGTGGCTTGTCAGGGTCTCTGAATGTTCATGTGAGAATTTCACCTGGGAACAACTCTTCTTGAAGTAGTTCCAACTCTCGGCCCTCCTCGATGCGGTATGAATGAGGCCAGTTGGTGGTGGCCCTGAGGTTTCTGCTTTCCCCACTTCCTGACTCACTGTCCCCCCACTCCCTTAGGCTATGCTACCTTCCCCCCACTGCCGACCTCAAATGCTGTGCGTCTCACCAGACTCCTGCACACTCGGGGCATGCTGGCTGGCGAGTAATCTGACTGAGGGCTCCTGGCGGCGTCCCTCCTGTCGGGATCCCTCTCCACACACCCTCTCTCCATCTCTGCCAGCCAACAAGCTCCATCTCTCCTCTCTGGAGACCGGAGGCCTCCTGGAGGCAGCATCTACCAAGACCACAGCCTCTCCGGATGGAATTACCGCCAATCACCAGCCACCTTCTGAGTCTCCCAGCGACAGTCAGGAACTTCCTGACTGCCCAGACATGCCCACTTCATTAGACTCATCTGGGCAAATGTTATCCCTCTGAGAGAGTCTAGCTCAGTGCCTGGGCAGGGAAACGTGGGCGCCCCTTTTGCTGTCCTGGAACCTCTCATGCTGATGTCAGGGGATGGGTTTTGTAACGGGGAGTGTCATCCTGGAGAAACCCCTGCTTGGGGAGAAGCTCAAGTCCCAAGCTCTGCTGTCAGACAAGAGGGGGTGGGACCTGGTGCCCCCATCCAACAGTCTCACTGGGGTAAAAGACCTGGGACTCTCATAGGGCCTCAGTTTCTTCATCTGCAAAATGGGGTGACACTCTAAGACGGTGGTAGGAATTAGAGATAATTTATGCCAGGTTCTCTAAATGGTCATTGTCCCTGGCCCAACAAGCAGGAAGCAGGGGCACATTCTCCTCATAGACGGGGTAGCCCACTCTGCACTTTCCTCTCAGGCCTCTGCTTGCTCCAGGCCCGCTGATATCCATCCGGTGGCCACATCAAGGCACATGGCCAAGCCCAGCCTTGAGAAGCAGGAAGTAGACCACCCCCAGGGGAGCTAGAAGGAGTCTCCCATGGGCCACAGGTGGTATATGGCTGAGCCGGGATTTGCACCCACGTTCTCTTTGAGGCAAAGCCTCCCTGTTATTCTCCTGCAGTGATTCATACTGAGAGTGAAGCCTCAGTCATTTTACTTACAGGAAAGAGAGTCTTTCGTTAACATCCAGCTATAATTGGACTTGAATTGTTTTCCCAACAGGGAAAGGGCTATTTAGCAAGCATTTATGGGCGAGGTCTGTGAGTGCCGTACATCTATTAGCTAGTGTTAACCCTGTGAGGTAGATACTGTTAGGATCCTATTTTAGGGAAGATAAAACTGAGGCGCGGAGAGGTTGAATAACACGCTTTGGGTCTCACAAGAGTAAGGAGCAGAGACAGGATATGAACCAGCCTGGCCACCTCCAGAGCCTAAGCCCTCACCACTGTCCTGCCTGTCACAGAGTTCCACATGGGGCTGGAGTGGGACTCCTGGGGCCACCAGAGCTGGAGGGGGACCCAACTCTCCCTGGACTTGGGATAAGTGAGGGAGCAAGGGCTGGAGCTGTGGCAGGACCTTGGGATGTCCCTGAGAGGGGGCAGGGAGCCATGTCTTCCTGAGAGACCTCCCGTGGGCTTTCCTTATGGGGTGTCCTGGGGGAAAGTGGCATTCCAACCAAACTTGAACCTTGGCCCCTTCTCCCATTCTACACAATACACATTGACTCTCAGAGCAGGTGTGCCCACCTGGCCGTCTTCCTGCCCAACGCACCCACCACTCCTCACTGGCTGGGCCCAAGATGGCCTCCTAGCAATTCAGCCCAGACCCCTCCCTGCTTGTGGACTTGGGATTTTGTGGTGTGTCTCAGAGGCCCAGTAACCCCCTTGAGCCCTACTGTCAGCTGATATGCTCCAAGGACTACAGTGTAAGATGAGGGGATGCTGGCAACAAACAGGGTGAATGTGTTTGGCGAAGTCCGCCAGTGATCTGTGATTTAGCTATTAGCTGCCTACATGAAAAACCAGGGAGATTTCACATGAGAATTAGGATTCATGGCTTCTCTTGAAACCAGGGAGGCCAATTAGGACCAGGGTGAGCCAGGGAGGCACCCAAGGCTACAATGTAAGGGACCCCCCACCTGGGTCTGTGCCCACCGCTCTAGGCAACCACAGCCGCTGAGCCGGGCATCCGTGTTTGTGAGGCTTGATTTCAGGTGTGGTGGGTGCCTCGGTTTGCCATTGAAAAGCCAGACCACATCACACTCTACTCTTTCTGCTCCCCTCCTGTTCTTTCCTTCTCGTACTTGGCAACCTATTTTTTTTTTTCTTAACTGAGTTAGAATTTACATACAGTAAAGCAGATCTTAAAGCTGCAACTCAGTTCTGATGAGCGCACCTCCCCCATCAGAGGTCACGTAGGCCCCGCCCACCCAGCCGGCCCCGCCCACCCAGCCGGCCAGAGTCGCCGCTCGACCACCAGGAATGCTGCGTTTGCTCCGGACCTCCATGGGGATGGAGTAGCTTACTTTTTGGTGCCCGTCCCCTGTAGCTCACACACCGCCTGTGAGGTGAAAAAAGGAACCACAGCGGAGGCCAGCACGTTGTTGCCAGTTCCTTTTTATGGTTAGTGGTAATCCATTGTGTGGAAGGACCACAGCTGGGTTCACCCTTCTCCTGTTGATGGACAACTGAGTCATTTGCGAGCTACTGTGGATGAGGCTGATGCCTGAACCAGCCTCTTAGGGGGTTTGCGGAAATCTCTAACCCCCGCCCCCCACCTTCATGGGTGAGGGGAGCACGTAGATTAGGCTTGGTCTTCCCCTCCCCCAGCTATAAAAAGTTTTGCCCCGTTGTTTTATCTACCCACCCTTTCTGTGGAGTCGCAGAGTGAAGAATTTGTAAGGAGGGGTGTGGCTGGGGAACCAGCGGCAGATGAGAATTTAGTGGAAGATTGCTAAGGTACACTTGCACGCACGCACACTGGCACACACACCCTGCATGCCTGTGCACACTCACCGCCAAACTTCTTTGTTTCTGGGGTTGGGAAGAGTCTCCTCAGATCAGCACCTGCCGGTGATGCAGCAGCTCACAGTCTGTTGTCAGGCTGTCCGTCAGGCCTCTGCCCTCGGCCCCACCCACTGTTCCTGTCCTGAAGCTGCCAGGTTTCTCTTCTTACATAAGACACTGTTTTGTTCATGTCGCCCACTGCTTAAGTGCCTTCCATGCTCCCATCTGCTCTGCACCTCCCTCCTGCACACATGCCATGCCTGTTCCAACCCCAGGACCTTTGAGCTTCTGCCAGAAGGTCCTTCCTCGCTTTTTATCCAAGCCTTCCCCTGGCCAGTTGTCCCTTCTTGGATGAAGCCATTCCCAAATGCCGTGTTCTACCATGATCTGCCCACACTGTCACTTACCCCAGAACTTCCTCTGCTGTCCTTACTTTTGTGACCATCTAGGGGCAGGGCCAGAGAGCAGATGAGCATTCAATTGGATGTCCTGAGGCAAGACCTTGGCATTCTGGACTGACAGGAGAGGTCTAAACCTGGATATCTAAGGTGACCGGAAGCCGGGCAGGTAGTGCTAGGAACCAGGTGCGGTAGAAACGAACCTCGCTCTCCGCCTGCTTAACTGCCATGTGGGGCCCCTGAGGCACTGTGGCGGCTCCCAGTGGGTATGACACTCCCCATACCTCCTAAATACACAGGCAAACATGAAGGCCACCTTTGCTAAAATATAAGTGATGCCAAAATATAAAATTTTCCCAATGAGATCTCTTGGATCATTTTGTGACCACCTAGACATTAAGGGATTGAGCTAAACTGCTCAGTTGTCCTATATAAGATATAATTTGTTATTTGGTTGCACATAAATCTAATAATCTCTCGAAACTGGGATGTTTTGTGCTATTTCCTTTTCCTATTAAGCCCTGAGCTGCTTTGTGTCCCAAGAGCAGCCCGTGATGGGGTGCATGGGCGAAAGGGAGTGTCGGCTGGGACCCACGCTCCCCATAGGGGCCCAGGGGTGGGTGAGGCATGGCGGTGCTGGATAGAAGTGTGCCTGGGTTTCTCCCCCAGAAGTAAACCGATCATTCCCCTTCAGATAGGCCAGCCCTGGCTGCTTTCCTGATCATCTCCAGTTGCGGCCACCCTGACTCACCCATGTCCCTTGCCAAGGTTTCTTCTGGACTGGGCCATCAAGAGAGCAGGAGACAGAAGCAGAGAAAGACAGAGTGAGACAGAAATAGAGAGAAACAGATAAACAGATACACACAGATTGAGACAGCCAGACCAAGAAAGAGAGAGAAATAGACATATAGACACAAAGAGAGACCCAGTGACACTGAGGTGTTCAGAGACACCCACCAAGAAAAGCAGACTGAGCCGCAGAGGCTGATGCAGAGATAGAGAGAAGAAACAGTTAAAAAATAAGAAAAAGAAAGAGAGGAAGGGTAAGCCTTAAAATCAGCAGAGGGGAAAAAAACGAGAGAGAAAACTCCTTAGCTATAAACAGGGTGCTAATCACCAGGGCTCATCTAGCCGTTCATGTCTGGCCACCTTGAACTGCTGACAAGATCCAACACAAGCGGCCCTTCATGAGACGAATAACCTTCTCACCCAACTGCAGAGCCTGACCCCAGGATGCTTACACAGAAAGCGCTTTGAGAAACTCAGTTAAAGCTCTCACAGTGAGGGCCCAGAACACCCCACTGCCACCCACACAGAATTAGGCCACATGGCTGGTTCCCAGACACCTCCAGTAATGGACAGGGCTGAGGCCCCATGGAGCGACAACATAAAGCTACCCACAGACACCACATGGTGAGTCTCCAGGGAAACAATCTGATGCCCAGAAACAGTCCCTGATTAGAGGGCGGAGGGTGTCTAGGTCACAAAAGATGCCAAGACCCTCAAGCTGTGCCTGGCCACCGCAGCACCCCAGAGGTCCCTGCAGTGCGGCCCTAGACCCCAATCTCCGCAGTAAAGGCAAAGGAGACACAGAGAGGAATGTCATGGGATCACGGTTTCAATCAGGGCATGACAGTGCTGTGTGTGTGTGTCTGTCTGCCTGTCCACAGCTGTTACCCTGAGGAAGAGGGAGGAAAGGGACACTCCTCGATATAATGGGTGTAAATAGAACGTGGGTTCGATTCAGGGAGACGGCAGGAGCTATTTCGGGGTTAGAACAAATTCTGGCCCCGATAAAAGAGAAATTCCAGCACCAGCACCAAGCTCTTCCCTCTTGCAGGGGGGATTAAGTGTTTTTCTCCAAGTTGAAGACAAGCCAAAGTGAGCTGTGTTGTCACTGGCAGAACAGAAAAATGCCCAAATGACACTAGCAGTCCAGAGGGCTGAAGTTCCGTGTATACTTCCAACTCCTCAGCAAGAGGACACTTCTTTAGTTTGCTGACCAACCGTGCTAAGAGCTGTGCCAGCAGCCCCTGAAAATAGATCACAGTTGTGCTCCTCTCAAGAACACATACCCAAACACTCTCCCAAGCGCCGCACAACAGTGTGAACGTACCTAGTGCCACAGAGCTGTACATTTAAAAAATGGCTGAAATGGGAAATTTTATCTAATGTACATTTTACATTTTTTAAAATAAAACTATTTGCAAATTTTTGCAACATATTTTTTTTTTCTAAATGAGGGTTTCAAACAATCCCATCAGGATCTCTCAGCCTCTGAGGCTCTGCTTTCCTCCATGTTGGCTTCATTAGAAAGCAGTCTCTTCCCACCTGGTGGCAACATGGCCAGGCCACCTGGTGTAGCTCAACAAGTCCATGTACAGGTGGATTGCTCCCCACCCACCAAGACCAGCCAAATCCTCAGCCTTCTCTATGGACCACTTTGTGATGCCCAGGGCCCTACCCTGTAGCCAGGGGCCTGGACCTGATGATGGGTTAGGCTTGGCTCAAAGTGCCCCGATGTCCCCTTCTACCGCGAGTGACTGCTCGGCAGCGGCTGTGCTGGAGAGCTCTGTCCCAGGAGCAGTCTCACCGCGATGGGGAGTGAGGGGGCAGACACACACCTCAGCCTCAGAGCACATCCGGCAGCTTCTCCAGGAGGTCTGCCCACAGCTGCCCCTGTCCTTTCCTGTCTCCCGTGCCCACCCCTACCGTGTTTCCTGGCATCACCTCCTAGACGAACTACTTGCACTTGAGTCCTTGTCTCAGAGTGGGCTTTGGGGAAACAAAGCAGACAGGGCTCCAGGGCTGCTGGCAGCGGGTATATGGATCTTCTTTGGCAGACCTGGCCTCCTCTGCTTGCCCTCAGATGTGCCAGGGCTGAGCTCAGGCCTGGGGTGACAGCTGGGGGTGGCAGAGCAACCAACTGCAGCCCATGGCCCTGTGATTCTGTTACTGGAACAAACTGGAATTCTTGTTGTCTGTCACCCTTTTTGACCAATTTCACAAGAGAAAGGGGCTGAGTAGATATGAGTGTCTTTAATTCAAATTGCAGCAACTTGAGAAGGCAGGGGACTCCTGTCTAAAAGAACTGCCTTAACACTCTCCTGGTGCTGGGGGGTTCTGTAGGGCTCAGGGGCTGGTAGTAATGATGTAAAGAAAAGAAAAAAGTCCATGCGGTTTGTCATGTAACAAGGTGAGGGAGGAAGGAGTCCGGTCTGCAGGGATGCCTCCCTGGAATGTCCCTCTGACACGGGCACAGGTCTGTCTGGTGTCCTTGGTGTTGCTCTGGAACTGCCGGGGTCTGGTGCCTCTGAGAACTTTCTGCAAGAGAACTCCCTGTATTTCTTAGGCAACAAAGTAAAGATTAAAGTTTGTGAACTAAGATTCTAGTTATCTATAGTGCCTTAACAACCCCCGCCCCCAGAAAATTCTATGACTGAGCCCTTACAAGAAATTACTGAAATTTAACCCCTTACCTAATCTCCTAGTCATCACAACTAAAAAGCTACTATTACTGAAGCCACATTTCTAACTTTTCGGCTCCCCTATCAATCAATTCCCCCTCCCAACTAGCCCTCTCTGCCCCTGGGTAAAATCCCACCAAAATAATTCTTGCTTTAAGAGACAGGATGGTGCCTGCCAGGTAGACATTTAGCTGTGGTAAATATCAGAGTCACTCACACGCCACAGTGGATTTAAGTTAGAAAACAGTAATAAAGAAAAGATTAGGAGCAGAGGGCTGGGGCAGAGAGGGCCTGGAGGTGAGCAGCACATGGGGCAGTGACTGCAAACTGCTTCTTCAAAGTCGGTCTGGCACTCTAGAGCATGGGACTCAGTCCCAAGTCTCCTTTCATATGAACCCAGGTAACGGGGAAGGCTAATTAAGGGACCCGTGGCTCTGGAGAAAAGAATCTCCTTTTATTTGTAACTGAGAGGATTGAAGGGGATTTCACACGAGGAAGGAATCCTGATGACTTATTCTGAGCATGGAGGGCGTGGAACGTTTCTGTTCTGTGGGCGCCTACACTGAGCCTTATGCCCGCTGCGCTCGGCACCCGTCCTCCTGGTGGATACTGTCGACCTCAGGGGTAGACCCCTGTGGCACTGGGCGAGGACAGTCGTGATGTGTCACGCTCAAGGATATTATTGTTATTTTAGTGAGAGAGAAGAAGGGGGAGAGAAAAAAAGAGGGAGAATCCTACAAGAACTTTAAGCTGTTCCTGTATGTGCCCTGACTGGGGATTAAACCGGCAGCCTCTGTGCTTCAGAACAATGCTCTAACCAGCCGAGCTATCTTGCCAGCGTGGCAGGATCTAGGATATTAACACAAGCAACTCTGATTTATTGCAACGCGGATTTATGGAGGGCTCATTGTGAGGTCTGCACCTCACTGGAATGTTCCAACAACACCATGACCCCCATTTTACAGAAGAAAACACTATGGCACAGCAAAGAAGTGATTTGTCCATGATCAAACAGCTGGGAAATGGTAGAACTGGGATTTGAACATCCCAGGTAATCTAGCTCCAGAGACGTTGGTTGACCTGCCGTGGGATTCCGCTCCCAGGCACGGATGAAGTCACCGAGATGGAGGTAGGGACAGCGGAGACATACAGAAAGCCAGACACATGCACACACGTGCACGGCGCCCGAGCTAGGTCCAGCTATTTGAATGGACCTCCCAGCAGCGGCACTCGCTCAAGCCCACCCAAGGCTGTCTGGTCTGGTGAGGTTCTGCCACCAGAGGCGCCGGTGGGCATCAGACCCTGCAGAAATGTGCCGGGCCTGCACTCTGGCTCCTCCCCTTCCATTTCAGGGACTCTCTCTGTATCCACTGGACGCAGGTTAATTTCGAAGGGCCCCTCGCCCCAGGACCACCTCTGTTACCTCCGGGCCCAGAGAAATGCTGCTTCTCCAACAGCGCCCCACACAGCTGCCGCAGTTCCTTGCTCCCTGCACCCCCACGAAAGAGAGGCCACTGTGTCCTTCAGACTGCAGCGAGGGGCACTGCGGAGAGCTCATCAATCACATCACAGGACGGACGAAGGTTGACCAGCTGGGAAATTGGGGATAAGTACAGCCACAGAATTAGTCACCAGCTGGGAGGTTTTCCCCTCCGCAGCCAGGGTGCTGGCTTCAGAGAGCAGGACACAGCTGTTCTCATGTGAGCGCACAGTATGAAGGGGTCCTCTGTGCCCCTCACATGCCAGCCCCACTCTAAGGGCTTTGGCAAAAACTTTATAAAATCTCCTTCCCCCTCTGTCCCCTACTCCTGCATCACTTGGGGTCAAGCTGTGAGGCAGGCTCCGTAAGTTCCAAGGACCTCTCCCTTCTGTGGTTTCAATAATGTGGCTTATGCAAAACATCTTAGGTTGTTGCTCCACCAGCCCTGTACTCTCTCTGCTCTGACTTCAAGATTTTACAGTTAGGGGTTGCCCTTGGGCCATTAGGGGCAGATGGCAATGTTGCCATCAATCTATGCTCTATTACAGACCCCTCCCCCCAAGGCAATGCAACCCAATAACCCTAGCTGCCATACTTGGCAGAGCCCTGTGCTGGGTGCTTTACCTAATGATTGTGTTTAATCCACCTAGATGTTCAATGAGTGGTGCTCTAGTTCGAACTGAGATCAGCTGTGAGTGACAGGGCCATCTCAAATAATAGTAGCTCAAGACAGAGCTTCTTAAACTTTATTTCGCACACAAATCACCTGGGGATCTTGTGAACCTGCAGACTCTGATTGAGCAGGCGTGGGGTGGGGGCCAAGATTCTGCAGTTCTAACAACTTCCCAGGTGACACGAATGTTCCTGATGAAGCATCAGAAGCTTAAATCAGATAGTGGTTCATTTCTCTGCCAGGTAAATGATATCCAAAGGGAAGGAGCCCTAGGCTGGTCTATGTTTTGGTGGTATACTTTTGCTCCTCCATCTTCAATAGCTAATGTCTTCCTCCTAGCACAAGGTGGCTGCCCAAGAACCAGCTGTTACATCCGCATTACATCCAGCAGGAAGGAGGAATCGTTGAAGAAGGACATACTTGTTTTCTTGGGACACTCCCCATAATTGCACATGACATTTCTGTTTGTATCCCATTGTCCAGAACTTAGTCATATGCCTCAAGGAAGCATGGAAAATGTACTCATTATCCCAGGCAGTCATGTGTGCAGCTAAAAATTGGTGATGATGGTGGAAGCTCTATCAGAAAGCAAGAAATAGAGAGTGGATGTTGGGAATAGCTATTCTCATCCCCACTTCACAAAAGAGGAAATCAAAGGACAAAGAGCTTAAGGAATCTGAGGATTAAATGAGAATATATGAGCACATAGTAATCATGAGCTGATGTTTGTTTATCCATGAGTCTGTTTGTGGTATTAAAAAAATAAAACAAGCAACAAGGGCATTTAGAAGCCAGAGAAATAGGCTCAACTGCCTGTCAGAGCAAACATTTGGAGGAAGTGCCAGGATCACAGGTCGCTCTGGTCATTGAAACAGGTCAACTGCAACCGGGTGGGGGGGGTTGGAAGAAGTGAAGGGAGGTGGATGTATGACCTGCCTCAGCCCCGGGGCTTCCGCTTTCTGCACCCGCTGAGTTGCAGACCAAAGGGAACAGGAACAGGGGAAATGGGCTATCTTTTTCTGACAAGTCCCCACAAATGCCACCTCATCTGATATCATTACTGTATGCCAGACCCAGGAGGGGGGCCAGTTTCCAGCAGGCGAGTTCGCTACCTCACTCAGCCTGACCAGAAACATCGTTCAGTATATGCACTCATACAGAGAACCCACTGTAAACATCTTGCACAACTCCCGTAACAGTGATCATAGCAACCTGGGATCCTGGCACCTGCTCCAAATGTTTGCTCTGCCAGGCAGTCGATTGAGCCTGTTTTTTTTTTTTTCTTTTTGGCTTCTAAATGCCCTTGTACAACCTCTTCAACCCATAGCAGCCATGAGAGGAACAATTTTTCCATCACTAAGTACTTGACAATTTCAGAAACACAGGGTTTGGAGGTAACTCTGACAGTTTCTTTAAAAGGTTTAAACAAGTTACTAAGGCAAAGAATAGTTAGGAGTTCATCGGTCCTGGTTCCGCGGTCCGGGTGAGCCGACCACGTCCCTGCCGTTAGAGGCAGCTCCTGTGCGGCTCTGGCCCGTGGGATGGCAGGGAAAGGAGGAGTGCTCTTTCCAGCCCTGGTCACGAGGGCCACTTGTTTGCTCTAGCTTTGTTGGCTTGCCAAATGCAGAGGCTAAAGAGGAGGAGCCTGACGGTCCTAGGAGATCTTGTCTCCAGGTAGCGCGCTCTGTTGGCATCCCACTGTATGCCCTCAATACTCACTGTCGCTGTACATACCACTCATAGCTCCTTACTCCAGGCCTGAGGGCTCCCACTGGCCACAGGATCATGCTCAGCCCACCTACGGGGCGAGCCCTCAGTCGGTGGTAGGTAGGAGGTGGTAGATGACTCCAGTTTGTGCTAGTCTCCCAGGCCCTCTGCAAGGTGGAGCCCAATTGCCCACAACTCCTGGGTTTGATTCTTCCCTGCCTCACTTTCCCACTCCCCTACACGGCCTCCTGGGGTTATTCAGGATATGCTTTCGGGGAATGCCATCTTCCATTCCAACATGGCAGGAGAAGAGATTCCCTTCACCGCAGGGCAGAGCCTGCCTGTGAACCCAGATGGACTGCAACGGGAGGAAGGAATAAACCTTTCAAGCAGGACCAGCGGTCTTTTCCTGAAAAGGGCCCAAGAGTTATTTTAGACTTTGTGGTTGACAAGGGTCTCTGCTCCAACTGCTCAACTCTGCTGTCAGCACAAGAGCAGCCAGAAACAGTACAGAAATAAGTGGGCGTGCCTGCGGCCCAATAAGCCGCTGAACAGAAATAGGCAGTGCTTTACATTTGGCATTTGCTGGCCTCTGCCTTCCAGTATGAAGCCACTCAAGAGAGAAGGGCTATCACGTTCCTCCAGCTGCCACTCCCCTGCCCCCACTCCCGGCTTTTTAGTGGCCTCAGCATAGAACTCTCTTTATCGGAGCCCACCTATTCCTCCTGTTGGTCCTCTTGGACAGACAGCTCCAGAGAACCTCTCACTCTTGAGTGGCCCTGCTGTAGCTCATGAAACACATAATACAAATTCTTCACCCTGTTCTGGGTGGTGGTGCATTTACTTCTCAAACTCAGCCTTTGATTCACCCTCCCTCTCTCCCTGCCTGGTGGCTGGTAGCCTTATCTTCTAACCTTAAAAGTCCTCAGTCATGTGCAAAGCATTAAGTCCAATGTCCCACCATAATCGCACCATTTTAAGCTCACTGAAGACTATTGTAAAATTGGCCACAATTCTCCACCCCTTTCTTTGGTCACATGACTTTCCAAAGTGGAAATGATGATTTTCCCATCAGGATGTGGAGTTTGCCATGACCAGGTAGCTGAGTTAAAGCACTGTCCTCGTACAACATTGTGGGTTTGATCCTTGGTCAGGGCATGTACAAAAATCAATCAATCAATACATAAGTGTAATAACACATTGATGTTTCTCTCGCTCTAGTCCTCTCTCTCTAAAACCAACCAACCAACCAATCAATAATAATAATAATAATGTGTATTTTCCCTTCCTTGAATCTGGGTTGGTCTAGTGACTTGATTTGGCTAATATAGTAGAAGTAAGGACGATGAACCTTTCCCAAGCCTAAACTTGAAATGGCTTTGTACATAGTGCTCAAGGACTCTTGCCACTGTCTTGTGAACAAATGTAGACTAGTCTGCTGGGGGAAGAAAGACAGTATGGGGTAAAACTGAGTCAGCCAATTCTTCCCAGCCTCATTGAGAGAGCTCAGACAAGATCAGCAGAACTGATTTGCTGAACCAACAGTTGACTACACATGCCTAAGCAGGACATCCTAGACTAGCTAATCCCCAGACAATCTGCTTGTGAGCTTGTTAACTTTTTGAAGACACCTCCATACTGTATCCACAGTGGCTGTACCAATTTACGTTTCCACCAACAGTGCACCAGAGTTCCTTTTCTTCACCTCCTCTCTAACACTTGCTATCTCTTGTATTTTTGCTGAAAGACATTATTATGGGTATAAGGTGATATCACACTGTGGTTTTGATTTGCATTTCCTTGATGATTCGTGATGTGGAGCACCTTTTCATGTATCGATTGGCCATTTGTATGTCTTCTTTAGAGAAATGTCTATTTAAGTCATTTGCTCATTTTTTAAATCTAATTTTTGTGTATGTGTGTCTGGTTTATTTGTTTGTTTTCCTGTTGAATCATTTGAGTTCCTTATATAGTTTAGATGTTAACTCTCTATGAGGTGTAAGGCTTGCAAATATTTTTTCAATTCCAGAGGTTGTTGCTTCACTCTGTTGATTATTTACTTTGCTGTGTAGAAGTTTTTAGTTTGAGGCATCCCATTTGTCTAGTTCATTGTTGTTGACGGTGCTTTTGGGGCCATTTCAAAAAAATTATTGACCAGACCAATGTCAAGTTTTTCCCCTATGTTTTCTTCTAGCAGTTTTGCAGTTTCAGGTCTTACCTTTGGGTTGATTTTTGTGCGTAGTAGAAGACAGTGGTCCAACTTCTTCTGCATGTGAATATCCAGTTTCCCCAATACCATTTACTGAAGTGGTAATCTTTTCCCCATTATGTGTTCTTGGTACCCTTGTCAAAGATCAGTTGACAGTAAATGCATGAATTTATTTCTGGACTCCCTATTCTGTTCCATCGATCTATCTATGTGTCTATTTTTATGCCAGTACCATATGGTTTTGATTATTGTAGCTTTGAAATATATATTTTAAATCAGGAAGTGTGTTGCCTCCATTTTGTTCTTCTTTCTCAAGATTTTGTTTATGTGTGTAGGGTCTTTTATGGTCCAATATGAATTTCAGTATTTAATTTTTTATTTCTATGAAAAATGCAATTGAAATTTTGATGGTGATAGTGATTACATTGACTCCATAGATCGAATCTTTGTGATTTCAGTTATTACATTATAGTGCCTCAGTCAAAACTTCCAACTTATGCTGTTGTTTTTTGTGGGTTCAAATGTAGCTGTCACTAACTGCAGGTAGTGTTTAACTCCTAATTGCCAATACCTGGTGGTTTCTGCCTTATTACTGTTTGTATAATTTGTGGATCTGTTGTCCAGAGTGACCAATAGAACCCAGCAATGTTACTCACTTATTGTAATGGCAAAAATCAACCTAAGAGCACATTTTGTACCTTTTAAAGTATCTCACACCTAGTATCACGTACAGGTAAAATAATTTATGATGTATGCAGGTAAGTGATTAATATTCCCATTAAATGGATGAGAAAACTATGGCATAAAGGAAGGAATCAACTTGGCAAAGGTCAAAGTATAGGGCCTGATTCCAGAGCTCCAGGCTTCCAGCCAAAGTGTTTCTTGCTGCCCTCATTTCACCCGTGTCCATTCAAACTTTCTGGGTCAAGGACTTTGTGACTTCGTAATCTCTTAATCAAGCAAATGCAATCAAGATATAGAGAGGTGCTTGGCTTGGGGTTTTCCTTACAAAATCTGGGTTAACCTTCTATTTAAAATCCCTCAAAGGCAAGGACCATACATTCTCTTCAATAAACAGTAAGCAAGCTGATGATAAAAGAAAAATTACAGTCGCATGGAGTTATACAGCCTATTTATTTGAATTTCACTTATTGTTACGAGAATTTATGGCATATTTATCATCATGAAAAGCATTTATCTTTGGGCAACTAAAGCAATAAGAAAGGTATAGCATTTAATTTTACCCACAATATTTCCTTTAATTCAATCTGACACCACAAGAAAAAGAATCAGTTAGAATTTACTGGCTCGGGATAATTCCTAATTCTCAGATGGCAGCTGCCAGAAAAGCTAATTAATTCAGATTGACTGCTGGGATTCATTTTTATTTGGACTTTACAAAAATTAAAGAGGGTAGCAGATCAATAGCATATGTGCAGCCTGGGCTCACATTCTAAGATGTTCTCTGCCAGCTGGGTTCTGAGGCTCTATCCCACAGAGGAAAAAGGTTCTGGGAGGATGGTGCCTTTCAAGTATTCATAAGAGCCAAAGCTGTCTGGGCTGGGTTCTAGAGGAAGACACCAGGGAAAGTCTGAGCGCTGAAGTCAAATAGGTCTGATTTATTCTCTCACTTACTGTGTGACTGTGGGCAAGTTGATTCACCATTCTGAGCTCCAGTTTCCTCTGTAATTGGGCATAATACTACCTACTGCACAGGCTGTTAAAGGGAATTAAATTGCACAGCAAGTGATCATTGGCTAGAAGAAGCATTGCATACAACGTATCCCATTACACCAGCTCTTCATTGTACAGTGTTGTCTATCAGAAAAGGTTCACCCCTTCATTCGTTTGTTTAACTAAGATGTACTGAGCATCTATAATGGGTTGTGGCAGTGAGTGCTGGGGAGACAGACATTAGTGAATAAGACGAATGAGTCCTGGCCACGGTGGTGTTTATAGGCTCATAGAGAGATAACTGGTTATAAGTAAACAAAATGTCTTTGGAAGAAATCAGTCAAGTCGAGCTGAAGAGTGAGGAATGAGAGTGTGTGGCCAGGGAAGGCCTCAGGGACATCAGTGTTGAGCCTGGAATGATGCGAAGGAGGCCAGTACTGCGAAGTGCTATGGAGAGCATTCTGGGCATAGAAAGAGCGAGTGCCCAGCCCCTGAGGGGGCAGGGAGCATGTGTGTGGCTGCAGCCAGGAGAGGAGGCTGGGGGTGGGTGGGGGCCAGAGTGTGTAGACCTCTGGTTAGGGGTTGGCAAACCTTTTCTGTAAAGGGCTAGGGAACAAATCGTAGGCTCTGTGAACCATATGGGTTCTGTCACAACTATGGCTGCAGCAGAAAGCAGGCGCAGACAATATGTAAAGATTGTCTGTGTCCCAACAAAACTTTATGGACAAAACCAGCTGATGAGCAGGACTTGGCCCAGAGGCTGTAGTTTGCCAGCCCTTGTTTTAAGTCATGGCAGAGTTTGAGTCTATCCCAAGCACAAAGGGTTGCCATTAGAATGCGTTGAGCAGAGAGGTATGACGCGGTCTGACCCATGCTCATGACTTTGATCTGAGCTTCACACCAAGAATACAGTAAGTCCTCATTTAACATCCTCAACAGTTTCTTGGAAACTGTGACTTCCAGTGCTAAATGAATAACATTAAAAAAAAAAATTTAATGTCCAGAGTTGAAGACATGCAAGATTTCATAATGAAAGGGTCCATCAGTTACCCAGCAAGGCATTAAAAACTATCGACATACTGGAGACCATCAGATCTCTCTCTAACTTCTCACCTGCCCGGGATGTGTGGCTTATACACTAGACTTCAGTGGTCTCTCCGGCATCTCAACAAAGATATGTCCAAATAGCACCAAACTTGATTCTCCCCACACCTTCCTCATTGAGTCAATGATGCACCAGTCACCTAGTGTGACTGTCACATAGCACAGATATGAATGTTTCCATCATCACAGAAAGCTCTGCTGGACATCCTTGGTCTAATGTTTGGGTGACAATAATCAGAAGAATCAAAGCCAGAAATGATTAAGTGTAAGTTCTTGGCACTGAGGCTGGGGAAAACTGGAGGTGGCTGTTACTCTTCCTCTGGTAGCTTTTTTATGCTTTGAATATTTATGATCTATATCATATTTTGTGATGGGTCCAGAATGCTCATCTCAACCTGTCATCTCAATGGTCACAACAGTCCATTTCCACAGAATTTTAATGATTTTTGGTTTTTATTAAAAAATATCTTTTAACAGGGAAGATACCTATTCTTGTACATTCTAATAGTCATACACAAATGTTGTTGTTAATCCCTATTTTCTACCCAACACCTGTGGCTTCGATAAGACACAAAATTATTCTAATTTATAAAATTGAATTAACTGTTCTTTATCATCTTCCAGGCCATCGCTTTCCTTCCTAAATACTCAAGTGTTTGATTTCTGGGACCGTTAAGGAGAGCTATGCCTTTTCTCAACAATACAAGTCGGAACTTCTCTGAGGAGGAGGGCCCTTACTGGTGGCATTTAAACATGCCCACGTATGAGGCGCTAGCCCAACCGCTTCCCATGGGGAGCGGGAGACGGGCAGTGTGAGGGGCACGTGTGCTTTTTTGTTAAAGATTTTTTTAAATTTAGAAATTAAATTTAATGGGTGACACTGATCAATAAGAGTACATAGGTTTCAGGTGAACATCTCTATAGCAGCAAGGAGCATATATTTCTTTTGTAATTAAGAAAAGCCAATAAAAGGTAGATTAAATATAATAAAACTAAATGTTTGGCACGAACCTTTAAGGGAAACGAGACCGAAATCCCTGGCGAGGCTCACAGAGCCTTTGCGGGGACTCCGGGACAATGCCATCTCAGTGCGCGCGCTCTCTCTTTCTCTCTCTCTCTCTCTCTGCACTCCAGTCTTTTTTTCAGGTCCTCAAGCCTGCCCTACCCTCCCACCACTGGGTTTTGCGACCTGCTGGTTTCTCTGTTAGGTTGCCTTCATTGCTTCACCCTTCCTGACCATCTTTGCCTTCAGGTTTCAGCTAAAACACCACTTTCACAGGGAACCCTCTATGGCTGACTGTATTTTCCAAACACGGTCTGAACAACATCTCCTATCCCATAGCCTCTTCTGCAGCATGACCTTGCCACTCAGCCATCGAGAGGAGGACTCAGTTTCCTTACCCCCTTGAACCTGGGCGGACCTAGTGACTGGCTTGAACAACAGAATGCAGGAAACGTGACACCCTGGGGCTTCTGAAGATAAGCTCCAGAAGCCTCAGGAAGATGTGCCGTTTCCAAATGGGTCTTCTGGAATGCCGTTCCTGTGATGCTCCCTCTTGGCACCCAGAGCCCTGCTTTAAGAAGTCCAAGCCACATGGAGAGACCACATGAGGACACTCTGGTCAACAGCCCACCTGGGCCCCCTGCCAACAGCCACGTGAGGAAGCCAATTTGCACATCCAGCCCAACTGGATGACCACAGCCCCAGCTGACATCTGCCAGCAACCGCCCTGCGGACCCCAAGGAAGAAGTGAGGACAGCCAGCCCACAGAACCATGAGAGATAACAGATTACTGCTTCGAGTTTTGGGGCCTGTGTTTGGGAGCAGTAGATGTGCAACTCATCTTCCCAGAAGGGTGAGGCCCCTCACACCCTCACACACTCTCATGGACCCTTCCTTTCAAGAGTAACTAATGGTAAAAATACAACAGGCCCACTGTGAGCCGGGCACTGCACCTAGAGCCTTGCAAACACTATCTTCTTCTGTCCTTACACAAATCCCTGGAGAAAAAGAAAGCACTTTTATTTGTCCTTTTTAAAGTTACGGTGGCACGGTAGGTTAGGAAAGTTGCTCCTTCATACTCAGCCAGCATGTAGACCCAAGGAACCTTTTTGTAGCACTTCCCACAGTTTGTCACCGTACCTGTATCTTCATAATTATTTGGATTAACATCTCTTCCTTCCCAACTAAACTGTGAGTCCCATGGGGGTTGAAACCACGCTGTTTTAGTTCACGGTGAATCCTTAGTGCCTAAAATGTGCTCAATAAAATCAGAGTGGATAAATCTCGGTGGCTTCCTAGGGGGGCTCATGTTTAATGTGAAAGAATAAAATGCAATGCTACTTACCTTGCAGTTTAGATGTGAAACATCTATTTGGAATCTAGACACATATAGACATAGTGCTTGGGAACATAGGCTTTGGATCAGACAGACCTGGTTCAAATCCTGACTTGAGCATCCTGTGACCTTGGCTAACATCATCATCATTTCTTTACCTATAGCATCGTATAGAAATACCTTGCTAGTTGTTGAAAGGATGAAATAACGTGCAAAATACCTTGAACGCAGTGCTTAGTGCACAGTCCTGACAATGAGTCCCACTGTCAAATGTAAGAGATAGAAAAGTCTTCCAACTCATGGCACGTGTGAGGTCTGCTCCTGTCAAACACCTCAGACATGAGAAAACACTGAACGTAGTGGTGAGATCTATCTAGCCTGAATGTTCTCATTCCTTGGATGGGTACAATGGAACTAGGCTGTGACAGCCCTAAACTTTGCATTATTATAATTTTCTAAATCCTTGGTTAAAGTTCAACGAATTTGAAGTGCCCAACATACAAAGTGCAGCCACATGGTAAAGACTGCGAGCTGGATGACCTTCCAGCTCCAAGCACATGGACAGCGCCCTCCCTAGGATTAGAACAGCCAGCCAGAGGGGAACTCTACCGGGTCTGCACCTGGGCCGCAGGGCCATGAAATGGAGGAAGGAAGCATTTGAGGTTTAGAGGCATTCTCCCCCAGTGTTCAGAAGCCACAGCTGCTAAAAGCAGAAAACAGACCAACACCTGAAGTGGCTTAAGTCGCAGAGAGGACCAATTTAAGCAACAAGTGCAAAGAGGCGGCGGAAGTCCTTGGTGGGTCAGAGATGCCTGAGGATTTACTCCCTCCCTGGACAGGAGGCGGCCCGCCTGATGAGAACCTTACGTGGGCCCCTTTTCCACGTTGCCGGTGTGACTTTTCATTTCCCGCGGGACTGACCAGCTGTTTGCTGTGGTCTCGGTGCCTTTTTGCCCGACTCTTCCTTCTCCTGTGTCCTTGGCAGAGCTTCACCAGCAGTTTTGATGGACTTGCCATGAGCCGTTTGCCCTGATTAGGAGTGACGCACAGTGTGTGTGTGCAGGGTGTGACTAATGCACGGAGGGGCAACATCAGCAGGGCATTGTTTGTGTTTACAGTAAGTAACTGAATTGGGTGTTCCCCTGCCATGAGGGCAGGAAGCCAGCATGCACCCCACTGTCACCACAATCTCAGCGGAGGGTGCCTCACTTCTGTTTGATCGGTAGGGGGTTATAAAAAGGTCGCCGGAGATTCAATCCGGAGTGGACCAGTTAGTCCTCTGCAAGAGAAAACTCTTTACAAAGTTTTCTTTGCAAAAGAAAACTGTTTACAGCCTTGGCCCTTGCACATCTGATGAGCGCCGTCCGTTGCCGCGTGAACGGGGAAGAGAGAACAGCTCAGTTTTCTGTGAACGCGTGCTGCACGGATCTGGGCCGGCCTCTTAAAGGAGCTAGACAAATGGGAGAGACACTGCAGTCTGGGAACAACTCCGCAGCAAGGGTAGCTGCTTTTCCCATCACGTTCCTTACGCCTTTGAAGAGGCAGGTTAAAAAAAAAAAAAAAGGTTGATTTTATTTTTTTTTAGTGAGGAAAAGTAGAGCCAACCCTGGGCTGGGCCCAGTGTCAACACTAACCCCACCAGACTTTGTGACGTTGGGCAAGGCATTTTATTGTTCTTGTCCGCACCTTCTGCACCTGGAGGTGTCCAATGAAACGATCTCATCCACTACACTCCTTCCGTTTCGGTCCCCGATTTCTAAGCCTGTGTCCACTAGCAACCAACTCCATGTGCCTCGCCCCCCACTCAAGTCATATATGGGGAAATGCCTGCCGACGCTATAGAAATGCAGCATTTCCCCCAGTTTCATTCTATTTGAAGAGTTATTTTTATGATTTCTGGATTTTCACTTTAAATATTGTTCTTTACTTACCAGTTACGTTCAAGGATTACTGACAATAATCTAAATTACGCGTTATTTTATTTCTCATCCTATAAAACTACTTTTAATTCTTTGCCATTCCTTTCTTCCCCCCTTCTTTCCCATGTAGAGTTCATTTCAGAGCTAGGAGCCTAAGCTACTGGCTGGTGGTGGTTAGCTAAGGCGTGCAGGGAACCACACCGTTACTCAAATAACAGGTTGAATTCTCTATCTGGAACTACATCTGGGAGATGCGTACCTTAACTTAAACACATTACAATGCAAATAACAAGCACTGAGCAAAGGAATTGATTTTTAAGAGGATATTTATAAATACATTATCCTGAGCACCTCCCTAACTCTGAGAGAATAACGATGAGATACCAAGTAGGAGGTTACACACACTCATCTGCTCACATACCTGAATCACAGAAAAGAAAATGGACAGATCAAAAAGGGATCATGGAAGCCTTAGACATCTCTTCTAAAAATTGAAAGCAATTTTGGTTTGGGAGAAGCAGCAAGTAGGCTGCAGTGTTTGGTATCTTTTCAAAAAATAGCACAAAGTTTCCCTGATTTCGAAAAGAAGAGCTCAGGTTAAAAACTCAGCTGACCGTAGAACCCATCTTTTCAAGCCTTTAACTTACCATTTGCATTGTTTTGAGGCACACAGCCAGTGTGAGCCGAGAAACAGAAAGAGGTGTCTCAGTGCACTTTTCAAGAGGCCATCTGCCAACTGTGTAAAGTTAACACCTTACTAAAAGCAAAAGTGTCAAGCCAAACAAGCAACTTGTTTTTGACAAAGCTGTACACCAGGTTAACTGGTTACTCATAAGAGCAGAACATCTTGAAACTAAATAAATTTGTTTTTAAAGTTCAAACTTCATTAAATGCAGGTACTGCTATTGGAGAAATATCATAAAACATCTTTTTAATGTGAACACTACTTCATACAATGAAAAACTATGTACAATGGGTTGCTCCAGATCGGCTTTTACATCGTATATATACCCAGCACGGATCTCCAGCGGGGGAGCGTCAGTCCAATTGCACGTTCTCCTTGGATTTGATGGCTTTCCAAGGTCCCTGGGGAGTCAGGGTATCTGACTTACATTCTCCTTAGTAATTATGGCTCAGCAGGCATGCCACCCAAATCATCTCTAACCTTGGCAATCACACATATGCAAAACGCATAGACTAGGTTTTCCTCCAATAAATACTAATAGGACGATACAATCCATTCCCATCTTAAGAAAGTGTTTTCAGTTAGAAAAACGTTTTCTTTTCTTTCTCTCAATGGAACTAGAGTGAATAGTCTGTTGTTCACACTGGAACTAAGTGATGACATCTTTTATACAAATACACCATACTTTGGCCAGGAATACAATTTCTTGTTAAAGAGTTTATTTGCCTTCACACGCCGGATTGCTACACACACTCACAGTTTTAATAGACTGTAATTAGCCATTCCAGTTGTGCTTTGGAATTCCAAATATTATTTTCGTTAGTGCAAAGCAAATGCTCCATCTGACTACAATTGGTCCTAGAGTTATGAACTCCATAATGATTCCGAGGGAGTTGCCTCATTCTCCAGTTTCATCGTTGACTTTTTCAGGTATGGCTTCCAGACTCCGGCGGGGCTTCTGAACGTCGGCATTTTCCGTCCCTGGTTTATTCAGTCCACAGGAAACAGCAGCATAATGGATTTGTTTCAGGTTCTCCAAAGTCTCATTCTTAGCATATTTTAGAAGATCCGCTTGTCCCTGTAACAAAACGTGATGAAACATGTTAGATGTGACATGACTTACTGTTAAAAGTTTGACAACACAGGTCTTGCGCTGAAATCGAAATATTTTGATTCCTCCAAGGAGACATGTATATTTCTTATTGGCATGGCACCGGAATAAGTCAATTTTAATAAAAAATGAGTTTGTTTCCCCAGTTTTCAACATCATACGCCAAGAGCTTGCTGCCTTTTTGGTTTTTTCCACTTATAAATCTGAATAGAGTTGTGTGTGTGTGTGTGTGTGTGTGTGTGTGTGAGAGAGAGAGAGAGAGAGAGAGAGAGAGAGTGGGTATCATTTCCTCTATCCTGGTTAAAATTACGTCTTCCAGTAATTATTTGGCCAATCTTGTTCCCCTCCCTCTTTTTTTTCTTTTAAGGTTTTTCTTAAACCTTTTATTCTGAAATATGTATAAACTCACAGGAGTATGCAAATATAATACAGAGATGACTTGTGTACCCCAATATCCCCCCATGCTTACCTCGTACATCTACAGCACATCACACAAACCAGGGACTGACACCAATACAATGTGTATGTATAGTTCTGCGTCACTTTATCCCACGTGTGGATTCATGTAACCACCGCTGAAATCAACACACAGACCTACTCCTTCACCACAAAGATGTGCTTGGTGGTAGACTCCACAGTCACACCCATCCCTAGCCCGGGACAGCCACTAATCTGGTGGTGGTGGGGAGCTATCTTGTATGTCTTAAGGTACTTAGCAGCATCCCTGGCCTTTCTCCGCTAGAGACTAGTAGAAACCACTCAGCTATGACAACCAAAATGTCTGCTGACATTATCAAATGTCCCCTGGGGAGTGGAACTGCCCATACAGCCAATGATTTCAAGATTATTCAGCAGAAGAAATGTGATGTAAATTGCTTCATTGTTCTAAATTCCAACTTGGGTTTTTGTTCTATTTTTCCTTCCTATATTTAATCTGCTTCCTGCCAACCATTCTACTTACTATTACCTTTCCTTTCTTATTCTCTTTGCTCACTGTTTTTCTCTTTTCTTAGGCTCTAACTTTATTCTATACTGCTCACAAATATTAGAGGATATTTCAAAATGAATATGAAGTGATAAAAAAAGCATTTAATTTTTTTTTTTATTAAACAAGAACATCACAAAAGCAAACGACAAGTCAAAGAAAGTTGCTCGATTATGCAGATGAGATGCAAAGCCAACTTTGATTTCATTGGTGAAAACACGCTATACAAAGGCTGCAGGTACTGCAGGATCTATCTGCACGCGCCCTGATCCCGATTTTGTGAGCAGTGTATTACTCTACAATCCCTCCATAGGCTGACTTTTTCTTTGCCATGCTTACATTCTTAGCACCATCCCTTTCTGATTTTGATTTTGTTGAACTGCTTCCCAATGTGCATCCTCATGAAAGAGCTCCTGGGCACCTGATGCTCGGGGCCGCTGCAGAGGCTCGCAGGTGAGGACTGGCTTTCGCAGGCACCTGGACTATCATCAAATCAGTCACTGTGAAGTGGGAACCCACAGAATGGTTTGCTGTGTACCACTTACTACCCATGATTTCCCTGCTTTATAAAGACCTTTCCTTAGTTATTATAAATAGATGTTCCACTGCAAGAAGGCCCTTTATTTCTATTCACTGGAACTGAACTCATACAATGATGTTACAAACATGTGTTACAACTGATGAGCTTGCATTGTTACATCATCGCCACCTGAAGCCCATGGTTTACAGCAGGGCTCACTCTTGGTGCTGGACATTCTAATGGGTTCGGACAAATGTATCCACCATGACAGAGCCACATAAAGTAGTGTCACTGCCCTAAAAATCCTCTGCCCCACCAATTCATCCCTCCCTTCCCCCTAATCCCTGGCAACCAGTGAGCTTTCTACTGACTCAATAGCTTTGCCTTTTCCAGAATGTCATGCAGTTGGATTTGCACAGCATGTAGCCTTTTCAGATTGGCTTCTTTCACTTAGTAATATGCACTTAACTTTCCTCCACATCTTTTATGTCTCAGTGGCTCATTTCTTTCTAATGCTAAAGAAGATTCTGTTATCTGGATGCACCACAGCTTATTCATTCACCTGCTGAAGGACATCCTGGTTACATCCAGTTTTGGCAATTATGAACGAAGCTGCTATATGTGTCCACATGCAGGTTTTTTGTGGATATGTTTTCAATTCATTTTTGTCGATACCAAAGGAAGCATGGTTGGTGTAGCATATGGTAAGGGTATGTTTAGTTTTGTAAGAAACTGCCGAACTGTCTTGCAGAGGGGTGGTACCCTTCTGCATTCCCAGCAGTGATGAGTCAGAGCGCCTGCTGCTCGGCACCCTCATATCCGCATCTGGCGTTGGCAGTGTTTCAGACAGGTCGTTCCAGTAGGTCTGTAGTGCTGTCTCATTTTGTTTTAATTTGCAATTCCCTAGTGACAAATGATATTGAACATCCTTCCATATACTTGCTTGACATCTGTATGCCTTCTTCGGTAAGCTGTCTGCTCAGGAATTTTGCCCATATTTTTAAATTAGGTTCATTTAAAAAAAAACTTTTTTTTGTTTGATTGATTTTAGAGAGAGAAAGACAGGAAGGAAGAAAAAATATAGAGAGAGTAACACTGATTTGTTATTCCATTTATTTGTGCATTCATTGGTTACTTCTGGTATGTGCCCTAACCGGGGTTCAAACCCACAACCTTGGTGTATTGGGATGATGCTCTAACCAATTGAGCTACCCAGCCAGGGTGGGGTTATTCATTTCCTTATTGTTGGATTTTGAATAACAGTCCTTTATCTGATGTGTATTTTGCTGATATTTTCCCCAAGTCTGTGGCTTATTTTCTTATTCTCTCCACTTATCCTTTGCAGAGCAAAAGTTTCTAATCTTAATGAAGTACAAGTTATGATTGTTTTCTTTCATGAATCATGTCTTTGCTGTGGTATCTAAAAAGCCATCACCATGCTCAAGGTCATCTTGGTTTAATCCTATGTTATCTTCTAGGAGTTTTATAGTTTTGTGTATTAAATTTAGGTCTATGATCTGTTTTGAGTTAATTTTGTGAAGGGTAGAAGGTCTGTGTCTACATTTATTTATTTTTTGCATGTGGATGTCCATTTGTTCAAGCTCTACTTGTTAAAAGATCTTTGCTGCATTATATTGCCTTTGCTCTTCTGCAAACAATGAGTCAACTATATATATATATATGTGTGTGGGTCTATATCTGGGTTCTTTATTCTGTCCCATTGATGTAATTGTCTATTCTTTCACCAATATGGCTGTTTTGATTACTGTAACTACAGAAAACCTTGAGGTTAGGCATTAGTCCTCTGATTTTGCTGTACTTCAATATTGTGTTGGTGATACCAGTTTCTCACCATTAAATATGATGTTAGTTACAATTCTTTTTGTAGATGTTGTTTATTAAGTTGAGAAAGTTCTTTATTTCTAGTTTGCTCAGAGTTCTTTCATGAATAAGTGTTGGATTTTGTCAAGTATTTTTACTCTATGTACTGAGATGATCATTCCACTTCTTTACTTTATTAACGTGACAGATAACACTAACTGATTTCTGATGTTGAACCAACCTTTCATATGTGGTACAAATCTCATCTGATCATGGATTTGTGCCCTTGTCATTCTGCATGCAGGGAAGGCTCCTTCCCAGAAATGCACACCAAATCTCCCTCCCCCAGGCCTTGACTTGGAAGCTCCCTGACAACCTCTCTAAAATTAGGACTCTCACCTCCTGCTCTCAGTTCTCCTACCCTCCCCTGCCTTGCTTTCTCCATGACACTTATTATCACCAGACATCCTCTATGCCCAGTTTACTGTCTGTCTCTCTCCTGTTACGTGTGAGCTCCACGAAGGCAGAGACTTCTATGTCTTCGGGTCACTGCTGAACCCTCCAAGCCTGGAGTGGCACCAGGCACACAAAGGGGGCTCAGTAATGACACTGAATGAATATAATTACAGTATAATGTCAAAGTCTCTTTAATCTTTACAGCTGCTTCCCAAACAATGTGTTCTACCTTCCTCTCTGCATGTATATATTACAAATAAGTATTTTATTTTATTTTTACATCAATGAAATCAAGCAGACTATATTATTCATCAGTTTCCTTTTTGTTCGCCAAGAACCATGTCTTGGCGATCTTTCCGCGTCAGCAACACGCAGCCCCACCACAGGATGACAGGGTATCGAAAAAGAAAAACTCCAGATGGTGGAATAATTAGTGTGGTAATAACAGAGTTCTTTATCTGGTTGACTCTCATGTTTCCAACGTTCAGACAAGTCATTATGGCATCCTGAACAGACTAGGCTTTGGTCATTATCCAGACAAGACACAAAGGCCCTCTACAGGTCCTGGGCCCGGGCTTGGGGAGCTGCTGAACCCTGCCCACATCACTTTCACTTTGTTCCGTGCATCGAAGAGCCAACATGTCTGACATGTCTCGGAATTGTGGTGCCTAGCCTGAGCAAAGAACCGTTCGAAAGAGGTGATGGCATTTGCTATGACAATGTCCACAGCGCATCGCCTCCAAAGAGCAAAGGCTATTTACCCCGCCGCTGCCCACTAACACGAGGTGTCTGGATTTGAAGACCTTACAGAAGTGGCTCCACAGTGTTTTTAGTTGAGAAACTCAAACCCTACTTGGTGTCACAAATTCTGTGTTGAATTTCGTGACTCATTCTATTTGGTTTTCATCTTGAAATATTTATTACAACTTTAGGTAAAAATAGTTAAGCTTCTTAGTTAGACTCAGAAAATAATGTTTAAAAGATGGAGCGAAGGGCAGGGCCGGCTCCCAGCAGCGCTGGCTGAGAGTCTGATGTGACCCTGTTCCTTCGGCTCTGCCCGTGGCTCACCCGGGGTTGGGGCGGAGGCTGGAGCCGCCGGGTGGGAACGAGGGCAGATGCCAGAGGCCAGGGCTGGTGCCCCAGCCTTACTCAACATTGGGCCAGTTGACACACTTTGTGTGGTCTTTTGACCACAGAAGATGCCCTAGTTTTTTTAACATATTAAAAATGTTTCAAGGCCTGCCTGTTCGTGCTAGTTTTTAAATCCAAAATTTACAAACACAATTCATTGTTTTTATTCAGACCTAGAGCTAAAACAATAGGGATTCTATACTTCAGTTAATTTTTTCAAAGCTTTTCCCATCAAATTATTTATTAGAGGAAAATGGAGCTGTCTTCATTCTGAGGCGAGTGGTCCAGTGTGGTCACAAAGACTCCCCAGCCCCGGCCACCAGCCTGTGCCATGGGCGCATGGCTGAGACAGAGAGAACAAAGACTCCGCCCGCCCCTCCTGGGGGCCGGCAGGTGCGCTGCTGCCAAAGCCCACGCAGTGGGAGGGAACAGAAAGAAGAGGACACACGCACCATTTTGGGGGTCTGAAGGAGGCACCAAAGTAGTTGAACACTTTTTCTTTCTTTTTTTTTTTCTTTTTTTTGTGGGAGAGACAGAGAGTCAGAGAGAGGAACAGACAGACAGGAAGGGAGAGAGATGAGAAACATTAATTCTTCGTTATGGTTCCTTAGTTGTCCATTGATTGATTTCTCATATGTGCCTTGACCGGGGGGCTACAGCAGACCGAGTGACCCCTTGCTCGAGCCAGCGACCTCAGGCTCAAACCCGATAAGCTCATGCTCAAGTTGGCAACCTCGGGGTCTTGAACCCAGGTCCTCAGCATCCCAGTCTGATGCTCTATCCACTGCGCCACCACCTGGTCAGGCACGTTTTCATTTTTTTAATGTAAATAGGAATGTAAGTTCTCAGCGTCTGGTGTGACCTCAGCATGTCTGGGGCCCACAACGACTTTTGGGTTTTTCTGGGACCAAAGGCCCCAAGCCAAGAAGGTCCGTGTCCATGGTGCAGGCTGCCTGCCCCCACTCAGGAACACAGCAAGGAACACCACGAGCTGTGTGCAGCTTCTGCGCCCACGAGGAGAGATGAGACTGACTCTGGGACAAAGAAAGGGGAGGACAGCTGGAGAGCAGCGGGGCCCAGCAGGAAGACAGTCCTCAGTCAAGGCCACAGGCTGGGTCCTTGCTTAAGCAATTTCACATGTGTGTGTCCTCACTGTTCCTGTCACCGTGCAGGCCTCCAAACTCAGGTACCCTCTCAGCATCAGCCTACGGGGCCGGCACACGGGTTTAGGGTGCCTCCGCCGTCTCTCACCTGAGCATCCATGGCAACCACAACCAGAGACTCGAATACACTCGCATGGCAGGAGATAAAAGCCTCTATCTAGACTATTTACAGCAGTCGGTGGTCACAGAGTGTCTTAGTAAATATTTTTTGGTTAGTCACAGACTTGGGTGATGTGAGACTCATATAGAAACCAAATACATTTCAAGCATGTCTTTGGTAAGTATTCAGAATCACAGGGCAAATGCCCAAACCTCTTTTAAGAGTGCTATGGGAACAATTTAATATATTTCTTACAACAACAATTCAAATTGGCACAGATGGGCTGTGGATGTAATTATAGACCTAAATTTGAAACCACAGTGCCTACAATATGTCTAAAATTCGTTATGTAGGCATGTATATCAGCAAAGTCTTCTGGAAACAACCGTCACCATTTATTGAGTGACTACTGAATGCCAGACACTGTATTAAGCCCTTTACAAAGATTATCTGATGTGAGCTTCTCAACTCTGCAAGAGGTGCAAGTTACCGTCCACACTTTAAACATGAGCAAACGGAGTTGGGAGAGATTCAGAGCCTCGCCCAAGTCAGAGTCCACCCAGCAAAGGACACTCAAACACACACAGCTGTCTCTCTGTGCATTTCCTTTTCTTACATGTAACACTTGAAAGCGAGCAGGCAAAGTGGAGCATCCACCACATTTTTAATGTG
The DNA here is from genome assembly GCA_037038555.1 of Rhynchonycteris naso. Classification (NCBI taxonomy): domain Eukaryota; kingdom Metazoa; phylum Chordata; class Mammalia; order Chiroptera; family Emballonuridae; genus Rhynchonycteris; species Rhynchonycteris naso. The sequence goes on along the minus strand of CM073004.1, from coordinate 46,849,414 downwards.
CTCAGCATATTACTGCTGTGCAGACAATCCACTCTTCCTGCAATGAAACACAGGAACAGAAACAGAGATTTCCGATTCGTCTTGTTGAATGAGGAATGAGTGAAGAGAGAATGAATGGCTGTGAGAGTCTCAGCTACTGATGCTAAATTGCCACGGCACACTCCGACCGCTCCCCCGGAGCGGTCTGGGCTGCCGGCTGGCTGCTCACATCCCTCACAGGGAAAGAAGGCCCCTGGGCTTGGTCAGGCCTTCTTCCCACTGAGGTCTCAGTAAACCTCACACTTGGGAAAAGACCCTCGGATCATCTGCACCTGAAGCTCGCACGACGGGGGATGTGGCACATGCTTTCCTGTGGGATGTTAGATTCCACTGAAAGGTTTCATTTTCCTCTGTCCTTTTGGCTTCCCCTGATGCCCATTCCCAGGTCTGAAGGGAGTGAAATATGACTATGCTGTCTTGATTCTCCAGCCAACCTCCTTTCCTGCCAATATTTTGGTTATTTCATCACATTTGCAGTTATTCGTCAACTTTACAATGGTTGTGCTCAAAGGATTGTACAAAAATTAATAATGAAAACTCTTAAGTAAAAGAGTCCATTTCATTTACATTCAGAATGAATGCCTTCCTCCTCAGAAACAATTTTATGGTTCACTCGACAAAGACGGCAGAGTGGGGCTCCTGGGCAGCACCCCTGATGAGGCATGGTGTCTGAGCTGGACCTCAGCGGAGGGCAGCACAGGATTCCAGCTGGCCCGGGGGCTGTGGGCCACACCGCCTCCCACACCGGGCTCCACGCTCCAACCAGGAATGCCTCTGGGATCTGCCCATTGCTCAGTAGTGTGCTTTCTATACTACAAAGCTTTCCAAGTTCCAGCTGTGTCCTCTCTTCCCTATGGTACCGACCCGGCCATTAGGAAGAACTAATTTCCACCCTGGTGGGTAGTGTAGCACCTTCCCACCCCCACCCCCCCCGGGGGAGATGGGCCTCTCCTGGCACAGAGGTGGTTGCTCTGGTGGCAGAAGTAAAGTGAGGGTTTTGAGAGCAGCCATTGGAGTCACCAGAGAGTGGGAGTGAGCCACAACCTAGGCACAGAGGGCCGGAGGTCAAGAAGAGGTTCCAGGCAGACCGGGGCCAGCGAGGAGGGGAGTGCAGCTCAACTGCACAGAGAGAGGCGGAGAGAGTGCGGGGGCCGTGAGCGTGACCACTCCTGCAAACATTAGTGACAACACACGTGCATCAGCACTTTCTTTGCCCTCTTCGTCCTTTCAGCACACCTCTGCAGAATCAAGCATCAGCTGAATAATCACTAATTCCACATTCGTGGGATCCAACTGTCTGGTGTTCTACTATGCTTTAAATGGACCAGAAAGCACAGCCTGTCTAATGACAAACGCTATTGTAGTTTAATTTTCTGAACCATCTGAGGGGGTTTTTACACACTAAATAGAGGAGTGGCTTTCAGTCAATGACAGCCTTTCAGAAAAGCAGGCAACATAATACATCGCCTATGATAAATAACATAACTGCAGGATATCAGCGTCAATACAGAAAATAAGTTACACGTGGATTACCAAGGTAATATTCAGAAAGGAAACAAATGTTAGGCTTAGGTCGTCAAGGTAAATACCGTACCTCAAGTAAAAACAAATGAAATCAAGATTAATGTCTTACCAGGTGCAAAATCTGTCTGGTTTAATCATTTATTTCTGGCAGAAGTCTTACGTTCTGAAAGAGAACAAACCTTTCCTTACGTTCAGGGTTCATGTTTTAGTTTCATTCCGAGGGGGGAAGGGCCCAGGATGGCAAGAGGTGGCTTCGGAGCAATCCATCGGTAAAACGCCCTGGGTTGTGACAGCTTCATTTAAGTCTGTCACTCATGTGCTATACAGTCCAACATAATTTTGGTCTGTATTAACAGTAAGATTATGTCAGACTACGAGCAAAATCACATCGAGGAGTCTCACGGTAGGCTGGTGAGCCCAGCCGGCATCTGAAGTATGGGAATAGCTGGTCGCCCCATATTGTGAAGAACATGGACACAGAGAGCCTGCAGGAGGGGACCAGGAGCCATCTCATCCTAGCATCTGTGGAAGAGACTGTGTCTGAGCCGAGTCAGGGAGGTCTGAGAGAAGGCGTGACTGCTCGCCCTGGGGAAAAGGGAACAGAATCATTCTGTGCTGCCTGGGGGCAGTTCTGTAGCCAGAAGTGAGGGTAGAGTCACATTCTACACATCCACTATGAGATTCTACCGTCTGAGAAATGGTGATTAATAGAAATGGGAAACCCATCACCACCACAGTGAATATTTTAGCAAATGGGAAGCAAAAAAGGAGGAATGTCTTGAATAAACTGATGGGTTAACAATGCATTGCAGTGTGTACTTCCCACATTCCTGACAGAGCGAGCAACAAGAGAAAAGTTAGCAAAAACAAAAACAAACATAAAATCACAAACAGCAACCAAACGAAGAAGAGGATATAGCATAATTTAATGAACTTCTAAAAGTCACCGGATTCACACTGGTAATTCATAAAAACCCTGCAAGTTCTAACAGCCCAGCGAACTGGAGAGGAGCAAAGGGGGTGAGTGTGCTCTTTTCACTGCTGCCTGGCGGAGTGGAGGAGGTGATGGGACGGAGTGGGGCTGCATCTCAAAGCCTTCTGCTAAGGGAAGGCAGCCAGGCACAGAAACTTCCAGCTCCATGATGCTCTGGACCAGGGGAAAGGGCAGAGGCAGAGAGCGGGTCAGTGGTTGGTAAGGTGACCACAAAGGTACACGCAGGACGTCAGGGGGAGACGGGAAGCTCTATCATCTTTGTGTGTGTGTGGGGGGGGTGCATGGCTATAAACATTTGTCAAAATTCATTGAACTGTGCAGTTAAAATTGGTGAATTTTATTTTATATAAATTATACTTCAATAAAGATTATCTAATGAGACTGAGGTCTGGAGGGCTGGCTTCTGAATTAAAGAAGCAGCCACCCCCTCGGCAATCATGCAGCAGAAACGCCAGAAAAGGACATGTGCAAACTAAGAGCGCTGGGTCCAAGTACTCCAGCTGAGGCTGTGACCCACTGAGATTCACCTCCTCTCCTCCACTCCTGCAGGCTACAGAAAAGGGTGGGTGACTTTTCTTTAGTTTTTATTTTATTGATTTTAGAGAGGTGAAAGGTCAGGTGCCCTGACTGGGGATCAAACCAGTAACCTCTGCGCTTCAGGACAATGCTCTAATCAACAGAGCTATTTGGCCACCGTGGTGACTTCTTGATCTGGAGACGACAATGAACTAATTGAAGTATTAAACTTACACCAACCAACATGTGAATTAGTCTTGGGACCAAATGGGAATATTTAAACTTGGACAACGTAAAATAACAATATGCCTAACTCCCTACCCAGGTATAGTTCAAGTACTGATATATACTCATCTTTCACAGCAGAAGGCCAACCAACAGAGCTTATAACTGAAATATGTAGCTTTAGAAAAACCCAACAAGATGCTACCTGTTAACATTTCTCATCTCTATTCTTAACCTCAGTGGGATTTAGAGGAAACAAATAGCCCTTACAGTATAAACCGCTCAGTAACTCACTTAGCTTCTTTGTGGCTTACTTTTCTTCTGTTAGAGCATGTAAGGTGAAATTTAGTACTTTTTAAAAAAATTAAAAAGAGCAATTATGGTAGATTCTATTTACTGACATAGCTTATTTTATAATATCTGAAACACTAGTGCTTAGGAGATGTACCATTATTTTATACACCACTAAGCAAGAAACACCACTGCCAATATACCTAGGACATGATGCAAAGATGTCACAGACTGCAGATACATCCCAAGTTCAAAAACATGAAAATAAATATGACAAAAAAAGGTACGTCCACTGATCCATCGACAATAAAGTTTCCTGAAGTCGGGTCACCTACATTTAATAATAGGTATTTCTCATAGGAAAGATCTGAGGTCATTTTAAAACTTTCATCTTTTCTACATTAAAAAAGAAAAGTTCTTTATAATAAAGACATACTTATAAAACAAATGATTTTTATTCAAAGATAAAAAAATGACTGGAATATGTCAAGATGTTAACAGTGGGTCATTCGGGGTGGTCAGGGATGACATTTCTGTATTTTAAAGCAATTCTTAAAATTGGAAAAGCACACAAAGCAAGGAAGGCTTCATGAAGACTGGCATGGCCGTCCTTAGAGGAAAGGAGGTTATGGCAGCGTGCCTCCTCTCCAGGAGACCGACTGTCCTGGTTTACCCAGAAGCGACCCAGTTTTCACACTGAAAGTGCTACGTCCCTGGATGACTGGTCACCCTGCCTCTATTGTTCCCACGAGAGGGCTGATACACAAGGAAAGATATGTGAGATTTGATCCTAGAGAGTTCAGACTCGTTTTCTTTAGGATGCCCCGAATCCCCGGAGAAAGTTGGTAAGCAAGCAGATTCCTGCACCCACCCCTGGAGACTCTGCTCCAGGGCCAGGGGTTGGGGGGGGGGGGGAGCTCAGGAGACTGCATTTTAAAATTCCCCAGGTAATTCCTACACCTGGCCTCACATCACCCTCCGCAGTCCTGCCTGCCTGCCTTCCTCCTCCTCTCTCCTTACCCAGCGCCGTGGGAAACCAGCCCTGAGTCTGTGCCACCTGCTGCCAGCTGCACACCGCTCGCTCGTGGCCCCGGAGGGCTGCCTCTTGTCCACGCTCACTGCAAAGAGCGAGCGACGAGAGGAACTCCTGCCAAGGACACGTGCAGTAGCTCAACTCAGACCCAACTCTCGTCCGAGAGTCCAGGAGCTCTGACTCTTCTGGAGAAAGGGGAAGCCTGTGAAATACACAGGAAGGAAAAAACGACCTTCACAGATCTCTCCAATTCTGGTCCGTTCCTCGCTTAGGTTCCACCATACTCAGACGCCACCCAGGCACATAGTAACCTGGAAATCTTTAAACCATCTATTATCCTATCCTACACATTTGTTTCCGTGAACGTAGTTAATTCTCTCTCCCGATAAGTCCGTGGACAAGAAAGGGGGTATGTACGAGTTCAGCCACTGAAAGTAGTATCACGGGGGGCGGGACGGGTGTGGATGAACTGATCGTAAATTTCTAAATGCAGAGGTCATGGTAGGTGGTCACACTCCAGGCTTAGAACTTCTTTAGTAAAAAGGTTAAGCAAGTTCTGCCCATGGCTCTGTGCATCCAGGTTAACACACCTTTGAAATACCAGAGGTAATCCTCTTTCCCGGACCCCTAGAAGCTCGCAGGGAGCTCATTATCCAGTTAACTATCCTGGACCTTGCTGTCTCCCACCTGCATGTAATCTTCCTTGCACTTCCTCATTAATGCTGATGGTGTAAGACACTGTAAACTGTCATCCTCCAGAGAACTGGAGATCTTGCTTCTTGACATTGTCACCAGTTTGGCTCAAGTAAATTCTTACAAAGATTTTCTACAGTTCCTATGTTGACAAGTCAAAAGAAAAGATGTTTCCTCAGCATAGCTATTTGGTTCCATTACTTATTTCTGAAATCTGGTATGTTATGTCAACCATCTTTCATAAATATGTGAGTCAGGCTCCCAATTTGGGTGGTTCTTTTCCAAGTGCTTCTCAAACTTTAATGTACATACAAATGTCCGGGAATCTTATAAAAACAGATTCTGATGGGACCTGTCTAGGTAGGGACCTGGGAATTGGTATTCTGAACAAGCTCCCAGATGATGCCCAGACTGCTGGTTCCTGGACAAACAAGCTGCAAGGGCAGCTCACAGGTGGAGGTTTGGTCCCGAAGTCTATTTTGCCCAAGAAGAGCCAAGTGGCATTTGTCTCTATCACAAACTACTATGCTGTTTTTTTCCTGAGCTTTGCTGGAAATTCAAAGTGTAACCCCCCATCTCTGGTGGGAGTGAGTCAGCAAGTAGTGAAGCCAAACTCATTTTCATTGTAAAGTCTTATCTCTGCTGCTTACTGACCTGCAAACTATCAGTTAAATACTAAGCAGAAGATCTAGAGATTTAAAAAAGTACGTGCAGAAGAAAATGATTTTAATCATAAAAATGAGTAGGAATTAAAAGTGAGAAAATGCAAGTGGGCTAGTTTTGGAAGGGCTACTTTTCTTAAATCAACTCAGAGTACTGTTGTCAGCTGCAGGGATGAACCCTCTAACTTGAAGGGGAGTGGGGAGATTAAAAGAGGCAGTGTGATAATAATTTTGAGCAGAAAGTTTGGCAGGTGAATACCAGAGAGTAATTTTACATTTTGCTGTCCAAGAGCCAGAATGAAATAATGTGTTCTGTGTTATCACTATTCAGGTTCCCAAACACTGAGAAGAAGAAAAGTGAAGATCACTGAGGTAAAACTCAAACAAGTTTCAAGGTACATACAAAGCATTATTTTAAAATCATGTCATATTATGTATACCATAGAGAAAAAGACTGGGCCCTGGCCGGTTGGCTCAGTGGTAGAGAGTTGGTCCAGTGTGTGGAAGTCCCAGGTTTGATTCCTGGTCAGAATACACAGGAGAAGCGACCATCTGCTTCTCCACCCCTTCTCCCCCCATTTCCTTCCTGCAGCCATGGCTTGAATGGTTCAGGAAAGTTGGCCCTGGAGCTCTGAGGATGGCTCCATGGCCTTACCTCAGGCACTAAAATATCTCAGTTACCAAGCAACAGAGCAATGGCCACAGATGGGCAGAGCATTGCCAGGTAGGGGGCTTGCTGTGTGGATCCCGGTCAGGGCGCATGCAAGAGTCTGTCTCTCTGTCTCCTCATTTCTCACTTAAGAAAGAAATAAAGAAAAGAAAAAAGAAAAAGACTGGGAGAAGGTATAGCAAAGGGCCAGCGGTCATTGTCTCTGGATGGTGGGCCTTTGTTTACTTTCAATTATGCTATTTTGACATTTTCTAAAATATTTATTATTACTTTTATAATAAAATAGTTAATTTTTTAAAAATGAACATGCTGAGACAAATAGATGGAAGAGAAGGAGAAAAGTGGGGAGCAAGGAGGGAAGGAAAGAAGGAAGGAAGGAAGGAAGGAAGGAAGGAAGGAAGGAAGGAAGGAAGGAAGGAAGGAAAGGAGGGAGGGAGGGTAGGGAGGGAGGGAAAGAAGGAAAGAAGGAAGGAAGGAAGGGAGGGAGGGAGGGAGGGAAAGAAGGAAGGAAGGAAAAAGGAAAGCTGAAAGAAAGGGAGGGAGGGAGAGAAGAAGAAAGGAAGGAAGGAAGGAAGGAAGATCAGTGGCTTTTCCCTTGAGGGAGAATTTCTTTCAAATGGTGATTCCTTTACATATTTCTTTTCATTATGCCCCAAACAATTCTTTCCTGTTTTTCTGGGATCCTACTAAAATTAAGGCTGTGATTATAATTTAGAGTAACTAGAATCTTTGAAGTCCTAAGAATTCTTCTATAACCAATATTTTCTATTTCACATATAGCAATGGGCACTTATGAACTTTACAATGCTTCAAGGATGAAATGTTAGGTCCTCTTTCCCTTCCTACCATAATCCACAGTGTGCCAACCGTTATTAAAATCCCCACATTCTGCCTCCGAGCCTCACCGCCCAGCAATGGTGCAGACTCTCCCGCAGGTAGAGGGGACAATCTATTTGTCACTGCATGCCTGTGAGCATGCCTGTGAGCATGCTGATAGAAAGAAACACACCAGGAAAGTCTGCAAAATCACTAGCCCCAGAGTTACCTAAAGGTAACTCACTAGATACCTTTAGGATGGTGATATTCCAGGTAAAGCTCTCCACTGCTTTCTGTAGCTTCCGTTCCTTCAGACCTTCCTTGGTGCCTATGCTGTGCAAGTGTTCATGGAATTCCATGGCTGAAAGAGGTAAAAAGACAAAGTCAGTCACGTCTCCATCCAATCTGTGGTCATTGAACCAGCAACATTTACTTTTCTAGGGCTTGCTAAACGATTCCAACTTCCAATGGGATTTTGTGAATGCGTCTATTTAAGAATGTAATAATGGGGAGAAACATGGAAAATTCATGGTTTTCACAAGGCGAAAGGTGTGTGAGAGATCAGCGGTGATTCCTCATGGTTTGAAGGTTGGACAGGGCACACAGGATCATTCTCACTCTCATTAGAGGTGGGAATCTGGGGGCTCTGCAAGGTTCAGAGTTCTGGAGGAGGCAGGGACTAGAAACCCTGCCTCCTCCAGAACTCTGCTGAGGCCATAGCATTGGTTGCTGGGGGCAAAACGAATGAATGCAAAGTGTATATCCTGTCCCAGTAGTGTCAATCTGAGGTCAGACACCAATCATGTTGTAAAGGGGAGAAGATGAGGAGAAGGATCAAAAAGTCTGACTACACATTTATATTATGATATATTCTAATAATTACATAATCCCATTAACATTCCCGACTGTCATTCAAGATCTTCTCTCAGAGGCTCCTCATGCAGGGCTGGTATGATGACCCTTTCACTGGTTTAGTACTTTGATGCATGGATTTTTTGCACATTCAGTTAGCAGTTAACACCCCCATCTCTAGCCAATGGAAATCCTTTAGACAGGAGGGTTCTATGCCCTTTTGAAATGACCAGTTAGCCTTTGGTATGTTCCTTGTTTTCTTGCACAAGATTCTCAAGACCACCAAGCACATTTCCCACACAGACCTCGAACTAAGCAGCTTTCTAAGGACCTCTGGAATCTGTCACTGGGAAGGGTGTTTAAAGGCCACAATCTGGGGGCTAGGAGTGCTCACTGTTACTGAGTTTTCATTGTTTTCTAGGACTGTCAATGGACAGATCTCAAACACATGTCTTTTCTTTTTAAGGAAAGAATAAGATCTTGCTAGAATTGTAATTCAAATTTAAGTACACAGGGTTTTCATATATTTTTGTTAGGTAGAAAATCTTAATTCCTCACCACATCAACATAACTATTAATAGTAAGACCTCTGAATCCAATTTAAACTCCCTTTGAATTTTTTTGTTTGTACTTAAGAGCGTATCTCATTGAGAATGACCAGTAAAAATACTGTGTTCTAAAGCCAGTCGGAAGAATTCTTTTCTCTACATGGTTATGTCACTAACAAAGTATAGCTAGGTTCATTTGTTCCTTTTTTCTTCTTTCATTTTGTGTGTGTATGGAGGAGGGATGCTTTTTTTGGGTCTAATTTATGTTATAATTATGTCAAAAGTTTACATGACTCCAAAGTCAAACTACATACCAAGGTGTCTTCAGGTAAGTGCGTCCCTCCAGGTCCCTCCCTCCCCCTTACCCCTCCCGCCCCCTATACATTTTTATTTGCTTTTATCCATCTTTCTACTGTAACATTTCTCCCTGAAAATATAAGCAGATGTGTACGTAGACTCATCCTCCCCTCCATGTACAGAAAGCAGCGCACGGGCACTGTTCCGTACCTTGGCTTGGCTGTTTTTCTTCACGTAACCACACAGTGGGCACCACTCCGTGTCACTGGACGCAGAGCTCTCCCCGCCTCTTCTTTTTCTTAACAGTTTCACAGACTCTACTGTGTGCATGGGTCAGCATTTACTGACCCAGTCCTCTACTGAAGGATACTGAGTTATTTCAAATCCTTTCCTATTACAAATAATATAATAGTTCCAAGACGTTCCCTGTGCTCCTTTGAACACGTCTTCTGTTAAGCTGGGCATTCTGATTTCCAACTCCCCTTCTATATAAGACAACTCCAGGGCAACCCTTTATAGAGTAAGTGACGGCAACTTGATTCCTTAGTGGCTTTAAACAGTAAGCAAAAGCTGACACACATATAATAAATACGGTACACTGCCAATTTAATCTTCTTTTCCCTCTCTTTATTACTTTCCCCATCTAACAGGAAATATGGTCCTACTTCCTGTCAGGCTAGTAAGGCTTAAGAAACTTATTGGTTTCATGAAAGAAAAGCAATTAGTAAAAAACTCATTACATTGTCTAGGAAACTACCACATTGACCACTTTCCTTTTTTCCAACTTTTCTTTGTCAGTGATGGTACTTAAGAACATGTCACTTGATTAACTGACCCCCCTCCACCCCACTGCTGGTGACATAGCTCGGAGGGTCATATTCCCTATATCTAGTTCTGACTTTCATTGGATGCGCTTGGTGGAACACACAGAAAAACAAACTAACAAAAACAAACAAAATAACTATGGCTGGGTGACAATCTTGTCCTGAAACCCAGACTGTTTTGCTACAGCATTAAACCAAACACACACACACATACACACACACACACACACACACACACATTTCCCTGGTCACATGTCGGAGCATCCCTGGAGTGTGCTGTACTTCTTAGAACATGGTCAGGCGAGGCTCTAACGGTAATACCCCAAGGTACTGGGTTTTTTTAAAATTAAGATTTAATACTGGACTTCAGCACAACCTGGGGTTCAGGACCTGAATTATTAATACTCATAATGTTTCAATCCTGGCAGTCAGGAGGCACTAGAGTCTTGTCAGTATCCCTGAGGTTTGGTAGATAGAAGTCAGGACTGGGTTACAGGAAGGAGAAGAGCCCAGGAGAAGGAGTAGTGGTGGGCAGGTAACCCCCTGTAATAGAAAGACACACAGCTGTAGGGGCTCCGAGGTCACAGGACAAGACACGGGAGGGTCACAGGAGGGATGTCAGTGCAGAACTACACACTACCACTGCTCACCAGATGCAGGTTACTCACGACGCTTTTTTATTACAAAATTCAAAACTGGCACAAAGATGTGATACAACAATCCTGGGGAATATTTTAACTACCCAGGTACCTCACTCCACTAGATGTGGACCGTCCATCCTGCCTGGCAGACATCTGATCAATGCAACTGTGTTAACAGTTTAATACGACCTTTTCTCCTTTCTTTCCTTTGATTCAAGCTGGACTCATCTAGCACTCTGACTCTGCGGCCTCTTTCTCCCTGCCTGATCGCTCCTTTAAGCATGAAGCCCTCAGGACAATGAGGTTCTGATCAGCATCAAACAATCTTTAGAACGAAGCCTCAGGTCTGTTGATCCCAGAGACAGAGCTTGGTCAGACTAGAGATAACATCTAGGCCTCAGCTGTATTTCAGCTCCAGGCCCAGAAAAGCAGAGAAACCAGACAAAGTGATGCTGACATCAGGACCAGATGTACTGATTAACTACCCCTTAGTGCCCACTAAGCAGTAGAGTCCACAACTCTGACCACGATCCTAATTCCCTTAGTCACCGTCCTTAGTGATTTCCCCCTATATAACCCATCCCCCGGAAGCCATCGGGAGCCAGGTCTTTGAGCGTGAGCTCACCTGTCCCCGGGCAAGGATCACTTCCTAAAAACCAACCCTTGTTTTCTTTGCTGCAGACTCCTGTTCACGTCTTACTGGGCTCTGCTGCACACAGGCAAACGGACCTGTTAACCCAGGGACATCACCAGTAAGGTAATGAGCAGGGACAAGAACTGCTACACTGGGCTTCATACCAGCCGACAAGGGAAAGCCTACAGATAATACAAGCACAGAAGAGCAGGAGAAGGCAGCGCTGAGCTCTGACAAACATTTACCCCAGATTCAGAGAAAGCAGCTTTGAGAAAGTCCGGAGGAACACAGGGCCGGAGGCAAGAAAAAGACAGGCTGCTTTGAGAAGGATGCTTCAAGAAACAAGTACAGCTATCTGAAATGCTCCTATTTTACTTGTTTATTATAAAGTGAGACTAGATAATTCACCCGCATCTTTCTCCTCTTAAAATATATGCAGTCCAATAAAATCTATAGGGAAGTGCAAAATGTATTAACTGAGTGCTTTAAAAATGGGGCACAAAAAGTTGATAAGTTGAAAACTGGAAAAGTTATGTTAAAAATATAACACCCCCTTCCCCAATTTTTTAAAGTAACCAAGACTGTCAGTCCCATTGTTACTTATTTCATTGTCTGGTTTGCTGTACAACAGATGTGTTTCCTTAAAATATATTTCTATAGTGTTAACTTATAGACTGATCATTGCAAACATTTTGCTAATCTGCTGCTATGAAGCATACGTTGATTTTACTGTTATGGGAATAAAAGGATGCTCGCCTTGGCCTAGGCAGCTTGAGTGCACCATTTCCTCCTTCCCTGTCACAGGCAAGGTCCGGGGCAAGGACTTAGGACACACACGCAGGGAAGCAAGAGGCAGTTCTCCAGGCCCTTTGCATATTAGAGAGAAACCTTGGAGAGCGCTACAGAACTTGCTCAAGGAAATGGTAAGGGAGGACTTGAATACTGTTTTGCCTGAGCCCAGTACTCCGTGGTTTTCCAACTACCCTGCATTATTTCTGAGTGAGGGTCCCTGTCCTTAATATGAGCTCACGCTATAGTTATGTGTATCAAATAATTCCGCTGGAGGTAGAACATTGTAAGGACTATTGGGTCAGCACTGACCCAATTCTAAGAGAATATAGAGGGAGACAGAATGACATTATGCATTTGAACTCGGTCAGCCCCTATATAACAAGAAAATCTAATTATATATCTAAGATGCAAATTGCATTATTCCCTTGACATTAAATTACCAGGAAACCTATTCTAACATGTCACAGGAGGTCTTTTCAGTTCTTACCATCAATAGTTAAGTATGCAAAACTTGTCTAGGGTAGATGTTATTAAGTAACTTTCTCCCGATTTCCCAAATTATTTTCAGCAAAGAAACACGAACCCAATGAAAAGGTCCTTATCTTATTAAGAAACTTAAAAGCAGTATCTCTTCTCCTTTCTGTCAGTCACACCTTTTTATCTAAAGAGCAGAGTGAGTTTCAAAGCAGCTGATGAAAATCAGATAAGTAAAACTTTAAGTTACCACCTCCGCCTGAGCCCCACACAAAGAAACCAAGTTGTTTTTGCTTTAAAACTCCTGGTTCTGTAATTTCAGTTTGAGGGTGGTGGGGTTAGGAGCCAGTGGAAGGGGAAGGAATTTGTAAGCCCCACTTCAGGGGTGAGGATGGGGGGTTGACCAGTGCTGGGAGGAGCTGGTGGTGGACAGGGAGCTGGTGGGAACTGGAGACTGCAGGTGAACAAGAGTGGAGGAAGCAGGGGGTTAGGAGGTTGCTCCAGTAGGCTAGAGAATTTTAAGAGCACGTGGCCTTGTGGCCTGCCTTGTTTGAGAGAGCTTGGAGGAATTAAGTAACGCAGCAAAGGATTTGGGGAAGGGAGCCTGTATGAGGACAGGTTGCGCCCACAGTGATCTCAAACCTCAGTGTACCACAGAATCATTGGAGGGGTGTGTTTAAAATGCAGCCTCTCGGCCTCTCCCCCGGGACTCTGATTCAGGAGGTCTGGGGTGTGGCCAGACTTGGGCAGTTTTAGCAAGCACCAGAAGACTTCCATGCAAGGGGGTTAGGGATCATTCTCAGGAAAACCAGACCAGGATGATGGGGAGATGGGACTGAGAGATGGAGACTGAGAGATGGAAAGTCACGATGAAGACGGAACATGCTCAGGAGAAGTCAGAGAGCCATGATTAGAGGGACATTTCAGAAACCTAAAAATTAGGATGCTGTCAACTCTGTCCTAAAAAGAAGGAAGAAAGGAAGGGGGAGGGCAGGGAAGTCAAGACTCTTGGTTTTTAAATGATTGGTCCAGCTCACATATACAAATATTTATTTCTAATTATTTTGTTTATCTTGAATAAGATTTATTTCTATGTTTTCTAGTTTCATGCTCATTAAAAAGGACTCTAATGTGAAACAATCAGGAATAGTTAACTTGAAGAGATAAAACAACTATTACCTAGGATTTCCTTTACATGGTGATTTCTTCAGAATAGTTCTCTGTTCCTATAATTAGTGATTAATCTCCATTAGATTGAGATACAAAAGGCTGCATCATTTTGGCTAATGAAAGTAATTCTTGATTCGTGAAGTAATAACATTAATTGGTCAGCCAATAACATTTATCGATCACACACCAAATGCAGGTCATTTGATCATTTGCTGTGTTAAATCCTATTAGAACCCATTACTTAAATATGTTGAACACTCTGTAAAAGCCACAAATTTCTAGATGCCTGGGGAAAAAGGTGGGGTCAGAGAACTAGTACTTACGTTACTAGCTCATTGACAACTCTTCCATAAGGAAACCTTTATAATTCTGTCAGGAATACAATGGCTGTGTTTAGAGCCATTCATAAAGCAAATGCAGCAATGGCATAAAAATCATGATGTGAGAATACATAATAATTGTTGCTTGTTAAAAATCAGTGCCAAAATAAACTCTGTAGATACAATAGCAAATCAGGACTTTTGTACTAAGAAAAAGAAATTACATCTGGGAGATTTGGTAGGCAAAGATGGACCAAATGCTATAAAGTAAAAGGTTACAGAATAAATTATAAACAACTGGCAATTTAGGATTAGATTACTTAATCTCACAAAATAAACAAAAAATAATAAATCAAACAAGTTTAAATTTCTGAAAACTTGAGGAAGTCCATCCTGTGTTTTTACTTAAGTGACTAGACAGAAAATGAGAAGATAATAAATACATTTATTATTTATTATCTAAGGTGCAGTTGACTGCCCTTACACTTGTTATAAAACTGTAAGTAATTATATTGGAAAGTTACATAATGAGGAAGACAGGGAGTTTTTTTTATCATTTCCTGATTTTGATCTTGGCTAGCCTTAGTGTCCTAAGTGAAGAATAAGAATGCTGAGCTCTAATTTTAAAAGCTATTTGTTTAGCTCCTATCCTCAGGAGACACCTACCACCCAGACAGAGCCTGGGATGCGGGACCTGTGAACAGCCAGCACAGGTCAGCTGTGGCCTTAGGGTGCAGGATGGGCCTCAAGACGCCTGCGCCTATTACTGTGTTCAATGGCAAAACCTGGACACTTCTGGCGCCTGTTCACCTGGTCAGCTTCCAGAGGCTGGCTCTACCTCCTTAACTACGCCAGCCACTTCCAACCTTTTTCATCTCATGGTGCACATAATTACTAAAATTCTACAGCACACCAAAAAATCCTTTTTTTTGCCGATCTACAAAAAAAAAAGAAGGGTATAATTTTGATTCATTCATGGCAGACAGCTATTGTGTTGGCTGTCGTCTTTTTATTTGAAAATCTAAGGGAAAGAGATCAGTGCCTCTGACTAATCAGGTTTACATGTTTTAAAATTCTTGTGGCTCACTGGCTATTAACCCCACTGACAGGCAATTACACAAGTAAATATCTGACTTTTTTTTTTTTTGCATGTTCTTTGTTTAGTTATTCCCGATGTGTCTTTTCTCTGCCTGTCTCTACTGTGGCAGTTTTAGAGTGACAGTCCCTCCTCCCTGGGAAGGGGACTGTTCATTTACATAGGGCTGTGCTTAGAAGCAGCCTCATGAACAGACTTTTCATATTTGTTCAGAGGAGTCTTTACAATTGTTAAATGGATAAGGGGCGCTGAACTACCCAAAGCAGCTTCTCTAAGCAAGCAGAAAGAACAGTCCCGCTGCCACCCTTCCCTCGGCAGGCGCCACTGCACACAGTCCCCTGGCACGGCCCCGTGGGCACTGTGGGGAGATGCAGAGCAAGGCAGCCTTCTGGGGAACCTCCGTGTCTGCGTCTGTGGCATTGGGGGCTAAAAGAGAGGGCTTTCCTGTACCAACACACAAGCCTCCTTTATTGATGAACTATAGATAAGAAAAATCTACGTGCTCTGGAAAAAAATGAGAATTTTGTTGATAATTTCTTTTGTAACCATCTATAAAATCAATATTGAGAAGTTTTAAAATGATAGATGTAAGCCAAAAGAGGTTTTATATCCTTACAGAACGTGGCTGTGAGCTTACATGGCCTGACCCTGCCTGGCTGACTCACAGACAGCGGCCAGCCAGGCAAGGGTGACAAATGAGAGGAGGCAGGTCCTTGGCGGAGTCGCTGCTGCTGCTGCCGCTCAGTGACGAGAATTCCCACTGTGAAAACAATCTTCAGGTTCACACATAGAAACCAGGCCAAGAACAGGGAGGAAATAAGAAGAGGGATTGTTTTCTTCTTTCAGAAACAAGCTCTCTTTCCTTGTGTGTGTCCAGTATCTTCCAAATACCCCGTTGACAGATTTTCATTGTAAATGTGCATATTTTAGAACGATGTGTAGTTGTTTACATTATCTTGTAGTTGTCAACATAAATATGTGTATTTTTCTATTAGTTAATGTCCCATCTACTAGTCTGACTTAAACTATATGCCATTGTAAGAGCCTCAAATAAAGCATGGCTTTGCTTTCTTTTAAGCTGAAGTGTAACCTTTTTTGGTAAACTACTTCTTCAGGAGGTCGGGAAGGGAGCAGGATTCCTTGATTCTGCTACAACGCTGCCATCACAGTAAGACAGGAGCTAACAGGTCATTCTGGCCAAAGAAATTGAAATGTTTGTTAAGTGTTAGTAAACTTCATTTGAAAATCAATACTAACTAGGTAAACAGTTCTCTGAAACCTGGGACGTGTAGCACAGCTGTAATGTGCTATATTATTTGACAGTCAAAATATACAATGTGTCTGAAGGCATTCAAGTTTGAAGGCCACGAGAGTATTACACAAATCCAATGTCGAGCACAGGTACCTGGGCAAAAGCTTGGGGTAAGTGACGTCCAGAAAGCAGAGAATGGTCATGTCCCACACACAGTCCAGCTGGACCTGCTGGGGCTGCTCTTGCCAAAAACCTACAATTATGTTCCTCTGACTCCATGATCCCAAGTTTCTGTTCCTAGGGAAAAGCTGTGGGTTATTTTTCTTCTGGAATGTTAGCCAAGAAGAAAATCTCTCCAATTTTTTTGCGGTGACAAACTTAATAACTGAGAAAATAGATAGCAAGTCATCAAACAGCAGAGGACGGACAAACGGAAGACCCATACTCAGGCGATTTCTACACAAGTTTAGTTCGGTTCCAGTCCACAGGGTACGGAAGACACAGACCATGTGACCAAAGAACAAGGCCAGGCAATGGGTCCATGGTGGGGACTGCACCAATCAGTTTTGTTTACAGCAATAATGTTAACATTTTAGAACTGGCGTGGCCACACAAAGTACATTATTTCACTTGCATGTAGAGAACCGTATTTAGAAAGTTATTGCTTCTTACATCATCTCTCGAAAATTTTAACAGCTCAGATTTTTTATACAGGTATGGGGTGATTTCACATAAGTTCCCAATTATTATTTCAAAATACTTTATAACGTAAATATTTTAAAGGTTTTTCTTTGAGGCGCTTAAAGCTTAATGACAATAAAGAGTGAAATGTAATGCTGATACAAGTATCATGTTTCATAAAAACGAGTTAAGTGAGTGTAAATTTTCTAAGATGAGAGAAGAAAGTTAAGAACATTAGTACGACTGCATATAATGGAATGTAGTGGAGAGAAATTCCACTTCTATGAAGTTTTCTGCTTCCCATCACAGAAAAAATAGATGAAAACCAAACAGCCATAAAAATAAAGTAAAAAATTAAAAAAACGTATAATATATATAATACTAAGATATAAAAGAGGCTTTTGCTTTGAAGGGAAGGGGGTTTCAGTCAGAAACATGGCATCATTTCCTCTTCGATTGAAACGCATGCAGTTTATTCTTGCCAAACGTAAAGCAGGTGACCTTTCAAACATTCTAATTGGGATTTTCTCTACCAATCAAATGATATGAACCTAAAATATACCATGTAGCACATGGCTAAGAATTTTTAGAAGTATAATTTTAAAAAAGTACTCATGAAAGAGACAAATTGATTTTAAACTGATACATTTAAAGATTTGTTTTTCAAATGAAAAATTACTTTGCTGTCCTAGAAAGCTTTTATTTATATTTTATTGCAAGCACACCCAGCACAAAAATACTTTTCTGTGTGTATTGAAAATAAAAAGCAAAAGCAAGGGGTAAAATTTTTTAAATGGTGACAAAAGAAACATATATTTATCATTTTAATAGATTTCAAATGTCCCAAATTAGGTGTAGGGAGCTATTTCCTAGAAGATGGACTAGAACACGGGTCTCCTTGGGACCTCATTCAAGAAGTCCATTTATCCACAGTATTAAGAGCCCCTCAGTATAACATGGTCTGCACGTGTCTTGTGGCACAGTGTCAAAGTACCTTGAAAACAAAATATGGGTAATCATTTTTTTCCCAACTATTTTACATACAGCCCTTGTTAAAGTATACAGCCTGTGTGAGCCGCACACTCTGCCCCTGAGCTCCAGCGGTTGGCGCGTGGGTGTGCTGCCGGAACGTGGGCGTTTAGACCATAATCCCCATGGAACACGGCAGTGCCTAATTAGCTTTCACATAGTTCCAGTTGGTAGTCTCTTTTTCTTGGCCTTCTTCCCAAACACGCTTGGCATTAACAAAAGCCAAATTATTTTAAGATGGATTTTGAGCTGTTAAATCCCGTTCCACACGAGGGGGAAGAGATAAACCAGGACTCTTAAATATATCCATGAAACCCAGATGGATGACAAGATCCCCACAGCAGTGTAATTTGTGAATGAATTATATGAAGGAGGTTCTACTTCCTCTGCCAGAGCGGTCCATCTGGGGAAGTCTAGGTAACATGACGTGGTATCTAGTTACGGCGCCACCATTCTAAACACATGACCTGGATCACAGAGGAGTCATGTGTCTATGTGTTTAGCAGGACCCTCCTCATTCCATTGCACTGAAAAATAAAAAGGCCTTCCTCACCCCAATTAGATCTTTTTTTTTTTTTTTTTTTTTTAACTAGGATACCTTTGTTTGGATTGTCACTCTTAAATCGCTTCTTTCCTCTCCGTCACAGTTGGGCATGGCTACCACAGGCAAGACCCTTCTGACCTTATTGATCCTCATCTCCCTTTCTTTTTACACCTCCTCTTATTTTATGAATAGACAGTATAATCCTCTGGCTCAACAATTTAAATGGTATAAACATAGAGAATTACCTTCCTCTGCCCCACTGCTCAGTTCCCTTGCTCCCCTCCCATCAGGCAACCGTTATGCCCTCCCACGTGTCCCTGCAGAGAGGGAGCACTGACAGCAGGGACCCGGGGCTCCAGTCGGCACCCCTCCATCCAACACTAGTAAAGAGCACAGTGACCCATAGATATACACACAAATAAAATATATCTGCCATACATATGTGTATATGTCGTCTGTAGGTAAATATATCTACAGGGTGGGGACAAAGTGGGTGTACAGTTGTGAGTACATGAAACACAGAGTTTCTTCTTATATTATTACTTCTTAGTTATGGTATCATTCCCCATATGAACAACTATACACCTACTTTGGCCCCACCCTGTATGTCTATTCTTTTCTATGGTAGCATAATGTCCCATTATATGAATCTATCACAAGGTATTTAACAAGGGCCCTCCCGTGGAACATGGAGGTTGTTCTAAGTGTTATGAGAAAATCCTGTACAAATGTCTTTCCCCAAGTATATGATCATATCTGTATAGTAAACTGAGAAATGAAATTGCTTGTTCAAAGTGTACATCATTTGTAATGCCTAAATTTACCGCCATATGGCTTTCCTTAGTTAGGCGTGAACCCAATTTACAACCCCCACCCCCAGCAATGTGACCTTCATCAGTTTCTTCAAATTCTCACCAATCCATTGTGACCTGCATGTGATGGAACTTTGGGTCTTGGATACAAATGTTTGGATCTGATGCATGAAAAACGGCATCTCCTTGAAATATCTCATTTACTCAATTTCTAGATCAATCACCCTGGACCAAGTTACAATCACTGATTTGCGGGACCGTTGTAAAAGCCTCCTGCACAGTCTCCCAGCATCTGCGCTTGCCCTGATCCCCTACTGCCTGGCTGATGCCGCCGCTCCTCTGCTCAGAGCCTCAGAAGGACCTCTCATCTTCCTGAGAACAGAGCCAGCATCTTCACAAGGGTCTGGCCTCCCTGTCACCTGGCCCACTGTTAGCGGAGGCTCCTGCCCTCCCCTCCTCTTGCTCACAGGACTGCAGCCTCACTGGCCTGCTGGTTCCTCCTTGGACACATCAAGGCCTCGCCTCCGTGGCCCCTCTTCCTGGGATAATCCCTGCCCAGAGGTTTAAAAAGCTCGCTCTCCACCTCCAATCACATCTGCACAAATGTCACTCAGTTCATGGAGGTTTTCTCTGAGCACTTTATTTAAAAGACCCCCACTCCTGACACCCTATCCCCTTCTCTGCCTCACTGGTTCTAAAGCACTCCTCACTGTCTGACACACCTCTTTGTTCTTTGTCTCCCACAACTCGATTTCAGCTTCACGAAGGTAGAAATTGAGGCTTTTTGTTCATAATCGTATGTATTCTCCGTACCTGGGATAGGTTTACATCTTTTATGAACGAAGCTGATCTTTTCATATTATTTTAGAATCTTAAATTTCCCTGTCATGAACTATGCTCCTAGTCTTTGCAAACACTGGAGTTGTTGGCCTAAGCTTACTGATTTGAGGAGTTCCCTACATATTAGGGATACTAGCCGTTTCTAATATGTACTGTTAACAATCTTCTAAGTTTGCAGTTTTGTTGAGTCTTCGCTTTTGATCGTTTTCTTAATTTAATTTTTTTAATTTTTAATTTTATTGATTTTTAGATAGAGGAGAGAAAGAAGAAAGAAAGAGAGAGAGAGAGAGAGAGAGAGAGAGAGAGAGAGAGAGAGGAGCGTGAAGCATCAACTCATAGTAGTTGCTTTCTGTATGTACCTTGACAAGGCGAGGCCAGGGTTTCGAACCAGTGACCTCAGCATTCAGGGTCAACGCTTTATCCACTGCGCCACCACAGGTCAAGCACTTCTTTTTTTTTAAGTGAGAGGAGGGGAGATAGAGAGACAGACTCCCACATGTACCCTGGCCAGGATCTACCAGCAACCTCGGCTGAGGCCGATGCTTGAACCAAACAAGCTATCCTCAATGCCTGAGGCCAATGCTCAGACCAACCGAGCCACTGGCTGTGAGAGGGGAAGAGAAAGAAAAAGGGAAGAGGGAGAAGAAGAGAAACAGATGGCCACTTCTCCTGTGTACCCTGACTGGGGAATGAACTTGGGATGTCCATATGCCAGATGGATGCTCTATCCACTGAGCCAGCCAGTGAGGGCCACAGAGACTTCTTTTCATGCAGACTAACACACTGAGGTGTTTTGTTTAATGTTATGTTAAAGCTCCCGGGTTTGTGTGGCTTCCATCTCCAGCCTCATTGCTCCTCCATCCTCGTCACAGCCACAGCTAGCGTGGGCCTCACTGCCCTGCACGTGCTCTTCTTCCTGCCAGGAACTGCTGTCCCTACGTGCCTCACTCCCACACAAACCACCTTTCCTGACTCACTCCTGCTCTAAGATGTGGTCTGACGATGGGCCCTGACAGTGTTACCCATGGAGTGCGCTGTCCCGGCCGCTCAGAGTGAATGCCCTCTTGCGACTTGGTGACGTGCCTATGCAGTGAGGGTCTCTTCATGTACCTTCCTCCCACCCTCCATCCGCAGCCCCCCAAGGGCGGGGAAGCAAAGCCCCCAGCTTCCGTTAGACTGAAACTAAGGACACAATACATGTCTGGTGAATAAATGAACAAATAAATGCAGCATTCTATGTTCAACTGAATTCAGAATATATTTACCGAGGGCTAGCTTCGTGCCAGCCTGGCTTTCCCGGCATTTTGGATACGTTATGAATAAACCAAGGCCCTGCCCTTAAGGAGCTGACATTCTAGCAGGAAGAAGAACTCTAAAAGCAACAGACACAAGTGAACTAACTGTGTGGTAGGTTAGAAGGTAACGATTGCTACAGAAAAGGACAAAGCCGAGCAGGATGAGGGGGGCTGCTGTACCAGAGATTAATTTAACTTTGATGTTAAATGTCCAGCTCTGAATCATAGACTCATCATCATACCCCATATCCTCCAACCCTTTCTTTCTTGGAGAACTTATCTCATCAAATGACTTCCATCTGGATGACACCAATTCTGTCTCTAGCTGTAAGACTGATTCCATCCCAAGCTTTCATTACAGTTGCCTCAACAACTTGTTAGCTATTTCCATTCAACCATCTGCTATGGTCTGAATGTTTGTGTGTCCCCTCCCCTCATATGTTGCAATCCTACTGCCCAGCGCAATGGTATTAGGAGGTCGGGCTTTGGAGAGGTGCTTAGGTCATGTGGGTGGTGCCCTCATGAATGAGATTAGTATCCTTTAATTTTATTTATTGAGTTATTATTTATTTTGTATTTTTCCGAAGTTAGAAGTGGGGAAGCAGAAAGACTCCTGCATGAGCCCCCCCACCCCACCCGGGATCCACCCGGCATGCCCACCAGGGGGCGATGCTCTGCCCATCTGAGGCATTGCTCCTTTGCGATTGGAGCCATTCTATCGCCTGAGGCGGAGGCCATGGAGTGCTTGGGCCATCTTTGCTCCAATGGAGCCTTGGCTGCGGGAGAGGAAGAAAGAGAGATAGAGAGGAAGGCGATGAGGAAGGGTGGAGAAGCAGATGGGTGCTTCTTCTGTGTGCCCTGACCGGGAATTGAACCCAGGACTTCCACACACCGGGCCAATGCTCTGTCGCTGAGCCAACCAGCCAGGGCAAGATTAGCATTCTTATAAAAGGGACCTGAGAGAGTTCCTTAGCACCTTATCCCAATGAGAACACAGCAAGACGGTGCTGTCCATGAACCAGGAAGTAGACCCTCACGAGCCACCATGTCAAATCTGCTGGCGCCATGATCTTGGACTTCTCAGCTTGCAGACATGTGAGAAAAATATTTCTGTTGTTTTTAAACTACTCAGTCTGTGGTATTTTGTCATAGCAGCCAGAATGGACTAAGACACCATCATTCTGTGCTCCTGTGATCTCATGCTCGCCTCACCTAAGCCAGACCTTCACAATCAACTTTTTCCCAGTCTAACATTTCAGGCCAACATCCCATCACTGGGAGCGGTATTTGAACAGGGGGAGAGGAGACAATGAGTGAGTCCTCAAACCTGTCCCAAACTATTTAGTGGCTCCACTGCCTACAGCAATGTCCTAAAATGCTCAAGACATTGACAGAGAGAAGTCGAAATAGGGCTTTATAAACTAGTAAGTTCGGGAAATAAATGCTGAGTTAAACTGGAGGCTATTTAGCATGCTAGTGTGTACTGAGAATCGCCAAAGGGCATTGAGTTGTGTTATGAAGATTTGATGATGAAATTCTTCACTGACGGAGCATGACTAGTGTTCTGAATGGAGCTTTGGGAAATGTGGACCTAGAAAATCAAGCCCAAATATTTTATCCTTGAACTAAAAGGCTTCCGTTATTGGCCCAACAAGTATTTCCAGCCTGAATTTCTGCTGCTTCCTGAAGCAAACATCCCTCTTCAGCCAGGACAACATATTTTATGAGCACAGAAAGCGCACCTTGACCATGACGCCTCCAATGCTTTGGCCCATCTATAAAGCCCTGTTCCTTCTGCTCTGCTACCAGGGACCCTGTATGCCCTCAGAGTCCTGGCTCCAGCCTACCTACTTCCCTACCAACAACCCCCCTGGGCTTACTCCTTTGTCCAGACGTCATTTGTACCTACTATCTGCACCATCTGCTTGGTAGTGTTTTATAACTTGCTATGATAGCAGAGAAGTTTTGTTGTTTTTTTGCATCTCTGATAAGGAATTAGTGCGACATCATGTCATTGAACACATTCCACAAATGCATGATTCTATTTTTCCTTTAGTACGTTAACATGTGTATTGACATGTTAATGAGTTAGTTAAAGTTTCTTAAAATGCTTTATCCTTATAAGATTTCTCTCTATCTATATATATATCTATATAGATATATCTGTATATCTATATAGATATATAGATATATAGAGGGAGCTATAGAGAGAGATATATATACAGATATAGATATACAAATATATACATACACATATACATATACTTACACATTCTGGTATTTGTCTGTGAATGATAATTTATCTGTGTACTTTACTTCGATTGAGGTTCTTTAATAAACAAGTATGACAGAATAACAAATAAAAAAAATGTATAGGCATGCCTGAGTTGAAAGCAGTTTGACCCCTTCCCTGCAGGGTATCTGCTGAGATGACCTTGCAAGTTGCTATTTAAATGCAAAGTGATGCTTTCAGATCCTCTGGGTTTAGAAAGGAAGGAGGGAGGAAGAAGTGAGCAGAAAGCACAGCTCTGAGATCTGCTCCGGGGACGGGTGTCCCAGGCAGGTAAAGCATCCCCACAATTTCCATTCCCTTCCTTCTTGGCACCGGGGCAATTTCACCAGAGAAAGAACTGTATTAGGAAGAAGGGATAGGCTCCTTGAGAAAGCCAACGTGGCTGTCAACTAATCACACAAACAAGTGCATGTCTGAGTCTGAACAGTTACTTGTTCCCTTTGGGGGCAATGAGGCGCTGAGATGAGCATGAACCCAGGACGGGGCCTGCTGTGCTCCACCCTCTAGAGAGAGGTTCTCAAAGCCTGACCGTGCTCATTCAAATGCATATTCCTTAGCCTTGTCCCCAAAGATTCCATATTGGGAGTGATGCAAAAACACTGCATTGAACAAGGACGAATAGTATTAGTATGGCAGCTGACTTGAGAATCTTGAAGCAGGATGAGGTGATGGGTACAGAAGGTGATAGGGGGTGGGGAGACAGTGGGTTTTCAGAGACCCGTGGCTTATTTTAAAGTTTTGCTGTGAGTTGGCCTAGCTGTCACCTTTGTGACCATTCTTTCTACTGTCCCTTACCAGTGATGAAGGTTCCTTTTGAGGGAATGTCAAAGGGGAAAACAGGCTGGCCAGCCACTGAAGACCTCATACTTCTTGGCTTCCCATGGCTTCACTAACTGTGTGTTACTTAAAGCACCCAGGAGAACAGGAAGGACGCTGAGGGCTCCAAAGGCACTCTGGGAGTCTGACTCAGCCTCGTATGTCTTGCCCCCACCAGGGAGATCACTCTTCACCTTCAAAGCAGGTATTAACTTTCTGTTTCGAAACTCACGTTGATAGGTTTGTAATTAATGTAACCCATGCCATTGTATGGATTACTTCTTTGATCTGGTAATCTTTTTAAGTAACTGTAATGAAGACATCCCAAAAAGTAGACTATCAATCTTAGGTCATTATTTTAGAACCCACAGGGCTGGCAGGGAATCATAATTCCATGACACTTAGGAGAAAAATCAGACAGAGGAGTCAAGTGACTAACCTAATATCACACAGCAAGAGCATAGACAGAGGGCACAAGAACATGGGTCTCCGGACCCCCAAGGAAGAACTTCCTGCTTCCGAAAAACAGAGCTGAGAAACATCCTGACATAAATAAAAATGAAAGTCACAAGCTCCCAGGTTTTCTTCTGTAAACATTTTCAAACAGAACACCTGTGAAGCGTTTTCAGAATGATTCTGCCAGGTGATTTAACGTCTCCCCTACTGGGCAAGGTAACATGTGAGCAGACCAAGTGATAGGGGGTGACAGGTTACTTAGGAGGTATCGGCAGCTCCCTAAAACACACTGAGATCCAAGGAGCTTGCAGAATAAAAGAGACCTCTGAGCAATCAAATCTGGGTCACAGAGGTCTGGCCTGACAGTCCGCTTTTCCCCAGATGGGAGTGCCGGGCTCTCATTCGCTTCTCGGTGAGGATCAATCTATTCAGCGCGATCACAGGGAAATGCCAACTGCTCGGCAGACTGGAAGCAGTAAATTAGAAAAGAAACAAGTGGAGGACAAAAAGGCCGTCGAAACTCAGTACAAATTAGCAGTAGGAAGTGAAATTTGAACAAGACAGAATTTAACCATTAACCTCGGAAACGGGATCTGAAGACAGAGCAAGGCCGCTGAGCGTGCAGGTGACGGGTCCTCCAGAAGGAAAGGCTCCCGGAGAAATGGCCGCGTTCAGCAGCAGAATGGTAATAGGTGCCTCTCAAGGTGACCCCCAGTCACCAAAAGCTCAAATTATAGAAAGCAGGGATGGATAGAATCCATTATAGAAAAAGTCCTATTAAACTGGTTGCAATGAAGCGTAATTAAAGCGTTCATCATTTGGAGAATTACCTTACATCCCACTTACCTCAGTGATGACGCAACCCTGCTGTGCATAAGCCTGCCTTAGAGCTTTTAGAGAAGATGCTTCTATTGAAATAGGTGCGGGGTGGGCTGAGTTTTCCTTCATTAGAGCTTGATCTTCCTTCAGTCATCTTGGCAATACACCTGCTCACGCCCACCCAGCTATACAGACAGCCTCTGGCACAGGGCCTGCGCATGAAGCCAGGAGGCCGGCAGGGGTCTTTGGCAGTAGTCTATTTAACACCCAACACTGTCCCCACGCCTTGTGGGTATGACCCACGCCTTCTCTGGGAACACCCTTAGGGAATCCTGAGTCAGCTTCTGTTTCCTTCCTTCCTTTGTTTTTTTAATTCAGTAATTTAATTTTTATCAGAATTTTGCATGCACATTTAAACAATTTTTTTTTCTCTTACAAGTGAGAAGAGGGGAGATAAAGAGACAGACTCCCATATGAGCCATGACCCCCAACCGGATCCACCCGGCAACCCTGGTCTGGGACCATGTTCTCAACCAAGCTATTTTTAGCACCTAGGGCAAGACCATGGAGCCATTCTTAGCACCCAGGGCCACTTGTTGAACCACTGGAGCCATGGCTGTGGGAAAGAAAGAGAGAAGGAAGAGGGGGAAGGGTTGAGAAGCAGATGGCTGCCTCTCCTGTGTGCCCTGATTGGGAATCAAACCCAGGACATCTACACACCGGATCAATGCTCTACCACTGGGCCATATGGCCCACACCGAATGCACACAGTTTTAAAGAGGCAAATAATTGTCCTATTTCTCCCTCTTTGGAAGCATTAGCTGAACTTTGTGTTCCCTTTTTTAGTATTTGTGTCAACATTTCTAAATAACGTGCTTATATTGTTTAGTTAGATTGGTTATTTTTTCAAGTGTTACCTATGAAACCCCCCTATGAAGGGAGAAAATTTGGCTATTTTTAGCCTGCCTACTGCCCAACCACAGGTACACTCTTGGCCATCTGGGGTCTCAAATATTTTTTTTAGTTGAATTTATTGGGATGACACTGGTTCGCAAACCCATATCTGTTATAAATGTACAACTCTATAAAACACCATCTGCACACTGTGTCATGCTTCCTCCACCCCAAGCGGTCTCCTTCTGTCCCCGTGCCCCTCCTCCACACTTCGCCCACCTCTTCCTAGCCCTCACCCCCCTTGCCCCTCGCCATCGCCACACTGGTGTTTGTGTCTGTGTGTTATGTATCTATGTGTTTTGGCTAATCCCTTCTCATCATTCCTTAAGCCAGCTTTGGGGCAACTCCCTCTTTCCCCTGACTTTATTCTAACTTCCAGAGGCCCCTGGTGCCACTGAGCTGGTGGGGGGTGGTCTGCAGTGTAAATCGGATTGCTTGTCAGGTCCATGCTGCCTGCGCGGGGCTCGCGTCAGCTAAGCCAGTCATCACTTGGTCAGCTGTTTTTTAGTTTCCAAATTTTTGTGGCTCCCATTTTTGTTTATTTGTTTGTTTGTTTTTTGTCCTTACGGGTTTATGCCTTAAAACAAAAAATGAAACACTGTCATTTTAATGAGGCTCAGAAGGGAGTGCGGATTACATGCATGTGTGAATTCACCATCTTTGACAGGAGGCATGTCATCGATTTCTTTTTCTTTTCCAGAGAACAAATTATTTTCCATTTAGATTCACATGATAAAAATACCCGACTCACTGAACCAAAGCAGTTTGAGTTTCTTTCTAGATCATCTTCTTATCTTTTACAAAACAGATCAATAAAGCAGCTATGAAAGAAATTAAAATTCAATGACTGTCTGCCTTTTTGACCAGAGAGAGAGAGATTAGAAAGCGGAAAAGACTTTCTCTTGAAAGAATATGGCTTACCTTACATCAATTTCTATAAACCTTTTTAAAAAGAACTTCCTGATGCTTCTCCCACTGCAGATTCCTCATTGGCTCCCCTGCACTGCGCCTTACCAATCACCTACTTCACTATGTTTTGGGAGAACAAGCATTTGTTAGATTCAGGATGAGTATCTGAGAGTATTCAACTATGCTCATGAGTTTGTACATACTCGTCCTTGTATGGCCACGCCACTTACTACTCACCCATCTTCCTCATTCATGTGCCGGCCCAGATCCCCTCCTTCACGTCATGCCCCCTGCTCTCACATCTAATTAGACCCCTGTACTGTCTCATCTTGTAAAGTCTTCCTTTTCACTTCACCACTGGATGCCTCCTATTCCTGGGAGCATGGTTTTCTCATTAAGATGTTCCTTTAAGCCTCTGACCCTTGGTGTTGCCACAGTCTCTTCCTAAAACAGATAGCTACAGAGGCTTCCCCAGCTGCCCACCACCTGCTTGTTCCCTCTGCCCTCCCTGTGGCCCGTCCCTTTGGGCCACCTGCCTGCAGGGTCCTAGTGTACTTGGGCTGGAGGTCTCCACTTCTCCGCCTTCCTCTCCTGTCTCCTCCCTCTTCTCAGAAACAACACCAGCAGACACATTTCTGTCTCCAAAAAACCAACTACACAGCTGGAGTCCAAACCTGTCCAAACTGGGGGCGCATTTTAACATGGGACTGCAGGTGGAGTGTAACTCCTTTTTACTTAAATGTCAAAAAGAAGGTTTATCTAATAAGAATATGAATTAGTGTTTTAAAAGTTTGATATGCTTCTAACATGCTCTCTTCCAGCACTTTGGTGATCTATGTCTTCATTTTGTCATTGTAAGATTAGTCATGTAAGCGAAATAGCAATTACTTATCAAAAGTAAAACCTTATGCAAATGCTTTTAAGCCAAATACAAATTAGCAATTCTTCATATGACTAATGACTATATGCCCTTCCGATAACTGTAAACATGCGAGACAAAAGATCAAGGGACCCTAAAATAAGCACTCGGGATAACAGAAGGGCTGTGTAGCGTTCAACAGTAACTGTGAAACCAAAAGATAATCATTACAGCTGTGGAACATACATCAGATAGAATACTTACTCAGCCACAAGAAAAGATGAAATACTGCCACTTATGACAGCATGGATGGAACTTGAGAATTTTATACTAAGTGAAAAAGGTCACTCAGAAACAGCTTAAGCACTGTATGATTTTACTCCTACATGGGATACAAAACTGAAACACCACAGACAACAGCATCGCGGTTCCCAGAGGGAGGGGTCTGGGCAGTGGGAAAGGAAACGGGAGCCAAATACATGGTGATGGAAGATGATCTGACTTCGGGTGGTGGGCACACAATGCAAGTGCAGCTTATGTGTCACAGAATTGTGCACCTGAAACCGATATAATCTTGTAAACTAATGGCACCTAAATAAATTTAATTATAAATAAAGTAAAAGATAATCATTGTATGCTTCTAAAGATCCTTAAACCCAGAGCAACACAAACAATACAGTGGTTATTCTCTGCCTTGCCCCTCCCAGGCTAAAACCTTTAATAGACAAGACTCTTCCGTTTTTTAAATACACGCAAAGATATCCATTATTGAAACCAAATAGAAAAACAACGTTGCATTATGTTAGAAATTATCAAACTTCATAAACCAATAAAGTTGCAAAGAATTGACAAATTGTTCAACTAAATAGTTGTTTTTTTCTGATAAATGTAGTTTCAAATTCTAATAGCCCACAATTCTCATAGCGATACATACATTTGATAGAATTGAATACTTAAATCACAGTTAATATTTGAGCAGAATGTTAGGACAAATGTCTTGGCTAAAATCCAAAGAGCAACTCAATATGCAAACCAGGTGCCACAGGAGGTTACCATCCTATCTGGAAGGTGGAATACATTAATAAACTATACAATAACTGATGAAGCTCTATCAGCCGAACAAAACACTGTCCATGTTAGAAGGGCTGAGAAGAAGGGTTAATGTAAATCCTGGAATCATACATAATAGGTCTTCTGGAAGACTGTTGAGACCAAAGGAAGAGAGGTACAGACTGGCAGAGAGGCGGGAGAGAGAGGTCTTACCAGAGGGATGGAGTGTGAAAATCTGGCTAAGTAGAAACACACTTAGTTGGAAAGGACAAGGACAGCCCAAAGGCCAGGCTGGATGAACACGTCACTTCCTTTCCTTCCTCACTGCTCCCAATAGCCTCCTAATCAGGTTCTGCCCACAAAAACACTCTGCACACTGCTGTTACGGTCACCATCTTAACACTCAGTCCCTCTCCCATTCTGTTAAAAAAAAAAAAACACTGGCTCCCACTGCCTCGTAAACCGAGTTCAGACTCCTGAGTAACACACAGTATGTTCTCAATACATTCAACTGTGTGCGATGACTATCATATCCCCATTCAATTGGAAGGCTCTAGAAGGCAAAATATCAATCTTGTTTATGTTTTGATAAGCAAGTACCTCTCACTAATACCTTATGCACGGTAGAAGATCAAAACATATTTATTAAATGAGCAGATGATTTAATTAATGAAATTTATATCACATCGTCAAAATGGGTGGACCGGTGAGTAGATGACCCTGTGTGAGAAGTTAGAAGTTTAGATTTGACACACAGACTCTCTAGCAAGCTACTGGATGATTTTGTGTAGGGTAGTGACATGATAAAAATGGTGTCTGAGGTCAGCTGTTTTCGGTGAGGTTGCAGGGAATATTACCCCAGAAGTAGAAAGACACTTTGCTGATAATGTTTTGCTAACAAAATGAGGAAAAGAAGATGAGGATTTTTGTCTGTTCACTAGTCACTAATGCATATATTCCTTCAATCAATACCAAAAAAAGAAGAAAACTGTCATATGGATCCTCATCTTCAGTCTATTTTAAATGAGTTCTGATTTTTTCTTTCCAGGCTAGGTAATAGTTATAGTGTCCTGATTTTGAAGAACAGCCACCAAAAGCCTTAGAAATTAAGGACAGATATTCTTGCTTATGAAGTACAAATATTCTCCATATTAGAATCTTCCTAATCACATTCAAACCAATTTGAAAAGTGAAAGAACTCCATCCTGTCTGTTCTTATTGCAATATACTTATTGCAAAATATTCGACGTTTTGGTTTTATCACAGCTAAAATTAATTAGGTGGTTTTTATGTAAGCAGAATTTTATAATCTAGTATATAACATTTGGATGTTAAATTAATGAATTCATCAGCATTTGAAAATGTCAGTACATTAAAAGGTGTTAAGAGGTTGCAACTGGTGCCCATTCTTCTAAGAACTCATTCCTTCTCTGCTCAAGCCTCACCCGTCCTACCATGTGCCAGAGAGTCATGGATGGCAGGAGGGGGGTTGGCAGCAAAGGATACACTGAGGAAGAGATTGATACAATCTAGGCTGCTCATTAGAAAAAACCGGGAGCTTGTAACAGCTATGAATTCTTAAGCCATGCTCCAGATCAATGTCAATATATTTTAAAAGCCACACTCAACTCCCTATCCCATCGGACCCCCACCAGATGCTTGGTTGTCTAGGCTTGAGAATCAGGGAATTCGTATTTTCTTTACCATGGAAAGATAATTTTGATATCTGATTTTCTTGATGTAGTAGAAAAAAGGATGGAGTAGTTTGGAGGCAAAAATGTATGATGCTGCTAATTTTATTTTTTATTTTTTTAAATGTTTTATTTATTTTTATTTTATTTTTTACAGGGACAGGGAGAGAGTCAGAGAGAGGGACAGATAGGGACAGACAGACAGGAACGGAGAGAGGTGAGAAGCATCAATCATGAGAGGGCAATCAATGAACAACTGTGGTGTCGCTGCTAATTTTATTTTAAAGAAAAGACAGACTTGCACTTACCTGCCTTCTGACAATGTACGATCTTCTCATACACAGCATCTGCATTTTCAATCAGGGTCTTGAGGGCCTGGATCATCTGCAGAGGGAACATCCAGACACGAGGTTATAGCGACAGTGACACACCAGTCTGCACACATGCACGAGGTTCTTCCCCTAAAACCAGGCGGAGGCTCTTTAATCTGACTTCCCACTACTCAAGTTCAAATGTGTATATGAAAAATGATAAAATCATGCATCGCTACAAAATGCTTTTAAACAACCCTGAGTGGTAAGTTTCAGGTAAAATTAGGCTTGGACAACAGTGAATTTGAACTATGAGCCAGTACTGAACTGAGTTCATTTCAGTGTGAAAAGCTACAAACAAATGTGTACACAGTGTTTTAAATCATATTTGCAATCACTCATTTGAACAAAATCGTCAACTTCATCCTATACCTACACACCTTACCCTTTTTAGCCAAAATGCTTCCTCATCTGAAGACTAGTTTAAAACTTGTGAGGATCAAAGAGCAGCTTTTATTTGATGCATTCATGAATGGTAAGATATTTTTAATGTTCCTATCAATGATTTAAAAATATTCAATGTTGAATTCTTGTTCCAAATTTCATGTGCTTGTTTTAAGAATCAAGGTTGAATAAGGAAAAGTAGAAGAGCACAGATGATCAATTATTTTAGTTACCATAATGTTGGGGAAAAATCTGTGTGAAGTAATCGTTCTGACTCTAAACTTACCATGAAAATGAGACAGCTAAATTCAGCTTTGCTGGTTCAAATGGGTCCAATTATTGATGCTTCCTTAAGTGTAGCTTCTAACTTTTTGTATTTAAATTTCCAAATATTTTGCATTATAATATTATTTATCTATTTTATGTGACCATTCTAAATAATAAACACCAATTCAACATTCTTCAAATCTTTAAATTCTGCCTTGTTTTTCTTTATAGCATTTATCCCTGGTTGTCATAGTAATTATTTTATAGAAACTAAATATACATAGGTGGGATTATTTGTATAATTCAACACCATATTTTGATTAGCTACATTCATTTAACCTAAAGCATAATCAACGTGCCTCTTAAGAAGTGTACCGTGTTCTTATTGAGTCACACAGCATTTATCAACTTCCATTGTTCTGGGGAAATTATAGTAAATATCCAAAGGTTTGAAGACTAAAGCCGGTGTTCATTTATGTCTTTGTTCATTTTTCATGGGAGGTCTGCTCTAGGCAGCCCCTGAGCAGGAGCTGGGGACACAGCAGTATACAGGATGTAGCCCATCTTCAAGTTCATAGCTTGGTGGTGGGGCTTACACTTTGGAATTCAGTGTTTTCACATTCATTCTTCAAGATCTGAATCATCCCTGTAAATTAAATTATTCTAGCTTACAGCTTGACATACTGAACAGGCAGTGATAAAAATGAATAGTTAAGAACTTAATTATACTGATATAGTCATTTGTACTGTTACATAATTCGCACACTAAAAAGGTTCATCCCGTCATCGGTAACCTTTTTCAGCTTTGATGTCAAGCCAGATGAGAGCCATGAAGAAGCAAGAAATTCTTCAAGTAAGGATGGTGGCTGTCACAGCTCAGGATCAAAGAACTGGCCAACTGTGTCCCCCTCATTCAAGTAGAAACAAAGAGGGGGGAATACAAGTGATGAAATGAATCTGGTCATGAGACAATGGGCAGGACAGGAGCAGTAACAGAAGGAATGGAGGAAAACCAAACAGCAGCATTAAGCACAGGATCCTACATATAGACAAACTGTTTGGGGGAAAGGTGTTCAAAACAGATTTGTAGGAACATTCTACGAAAATAAGCAGAGTTAGAATAATAATTAAAGACAGTGAGGTGCCCCTAGGGCGAAAGTCCTGAGCAGACAAGAACCCCGGGCCTCTCTGACCTGTACAGTGCATGCTGGAAACAGCAAAGCAGCAGGATAAGACTCAGCAACAAGAAACCTTTAGGCTCTCAGAACAGAGATTAGAAGTAAGCATGTTCCCTGCACTTTACTTCACCCCTGAAAACTTCTGTCTGTTTCCTTAAGTTATTTGTACTGGCTAATAGATATTTGAGTAAGGTGCTTCAGTCCTTTGGTCTGCGGACTGGGACTGTTTCCTCCCTTCGACCCCTCGGAGCATTTCATCTGGTCTCTGAGTAGTTCAGTGTCGCCGCAACTCAGATTCACACTGGGGACAGTGGAGGGGCAGGAAGAGCACAGATCTGAGAGTTCAAATTCTGGTTCTGCTATTCATTAGCTTTGTCATCTAGGACAAGATTTAATATATCATGGAGCCATAATTTCTTACGTGTGAAATGAGTTTAATAAGAGACATGACCGTCATACTGTTGTGAAGATTAAATCAAAGGATTCACGAGCCTGTCACAATGGAAACACCTGTGATTAGTTGATGCCACAATGGACTCCTCATTCATCCAGGGGCCTCACAGAACATTTTCTGGTAGCCCAAAATTAGCTGCACCAGTATGACTTCCTTTCCTATGTTCCCTGGCCATGTTTCAAGCACCCATCACTTATTTCAGTTTTATTTGAAAAGCCTGGTGTGATGAAGGTCAGAGAAACAATAAACTGCATTATTATTCTTGAAAGCCTCTTCCAGTTCAAACTGTCACAAAGGTTACATAGTTATGCACCTTTTAGCTGTAAAATACATACAAGGCTTAAGAAATGCACGTCTATCTCTAGAGCATTAGCCTGGAGTGTGGAAGTCCTAGGTTTGATTCCCGGCCAGGGCACACAGGAGAAGCACCCATCTGCTTTTCCACCCCTTCCCCTCTCCTTTTTCTCTCTCTCTCTCTTCCCCTCCCGCAGCAAAGGCTCCATTGGAGCAAAGTTGGCCCAGGTGCTGAGGATGTCTCCAAGGCCTCTGCCTCAGGTGCTAATGGCTCCAGTTGCAGCGGAGCAATGCCCCAGAGGGGCCAAGCATCGTCCCCTAGTGGGCATGCTGGGTGGATCCTTGTCGGGAGCATGTGGGAGTCTGTCTGCATTTCCCCCGCCCCCAGCTTCTCACTTTGGAAAAAAAGGAAATGCACATCTATCTCAAGGGGCTGGAGAAGGAAGCTCACAGGCCTGCTGTGTTGGAGATCAGTCCTTTGCTCTTGGGACAATCATCTTCTGAGGCCCTCTAAGTGGGACCCTGAGCTAAGTGCCAAGAATGAATAAAGAAGAGTTGCTGACCCAAGACTCTGAGCAG
Organism: Rhynchonycteris naso; assembly: GCA_037038555.1. NCBI lineage: Eukaryota > Metazoa > Chordata > Mammalia > Chiroptera > Emballonuridae > Rhynchonycteris > Rhynchonycteris naso. The sequence continues at coordinate 46,814,476 of CM073004.1, read as the reverse complement.
ACAACAATCACGATAACATGGCATTGTCATTGTAGCCCACGTGCTATTGAGTGTGACAGCCGTCGCAGTTTGGTGAGATATTTAATGGCGGTGTCCCGGTGTCCATGGTGATGTTCCCTTTGTGGCTTAGACTTCAATACAAAAGTCCTTCTCCCAATAATGGGGTTAAAAATGTGCCTGCCTCTGCCCTTCCTTATGAGCAGTATACAAAATATGAAGGTGGCTAACACACCAGGGAGAAGAGCGCAGACGCAGGGAAAGGCCAGTCCTCCCGGTCTGTAAGTCAACAGCAGCCGGTATTTGCAGACTGTGTTGTGTTGGAGGGGAATGCCAGAGGAGCCAGCTTACCAGAAAGCAGGCACACACGGCTAGCAGAGCTCCGACAAGGCAGGAAGAAAACCCATCCAGACCAGACCTCAGCAGAGATGAATCACTTTGCCACACCACTTATTAAATGCTTTCACCACTTCCTTTGGGAGGAGAAATTGCCGTTTTATATCTTTTTATAGTTTTAGGGTATATATTTACAGTTAGGGCGCACATTCATCATTAAATTAACATATGGCAGGTTGTAGTTCCCGTCCATAACATGAGTTCAGTAATTCTCAACTCTTGCAGTATTTGCCTAAGTTCTTCTCGAGTCAAAGAGCCCCGCTCGGTATTCTTAAGGAAGCGCTCTGCTCTGCGAGCCCTCCCACCCCATATAAGCACCGGGTTGAGGGCCCAGTGGGCTGAGACACAGGGCTTTCCTGCCTGCCAGCTGGCTCCTGTCTTGCTTCATTCAGCTGACAACCATGACAATGTGGAGCAGCACATGGCGCTGAGGATACAGCAGGGACGTGATGGGGGTGCCATCAGATCTAGTGGGGACCAACCTCTGTCTGGGCCTGCTACTTTATAACAAGTTGTGGTTATAAATAGTACAAGTGTTGCTTGAATGAATAAAAACGAAAGTAATTCAATGCCTCCTCTGCATCAGGAACATACTTGCTGCATTCTATTTCATTTAATGCTCACAAAATCCATGTGAAGTGGGTATTTAGGCTGTTAGTTTTACAGATGTGAACATTGAAGACCTGGGAGTTAAGTAACTTCCCCAAGGTCATTTGTTATTCTGGACAAAGGGACAGGGATGAATAAGCAATGGAACTGGTATTCCATTTGACCTCAAAGCCTCTGTTTTTTCAGAGCACTGTGCTAGATCTTGACACATGAGTGGCGACTGCACCAGAAGAGGAAAGGCACTCCCAACAGAAAGATGTGCAAAAGGAAATTTAGTTAAATTCTGATAGGTACTGTGGACCCTGAAATAAAAGGGTTCCTGGTAACTAACTGGGGTCAAATTTTAAAAACAGCCTAGCAGCCATTTCCACACAGGCGCCTCTCAAACAAACTGCACTTCAGGGAAGGGAAGAGCCTGCACTAAGCTACCTGCCTCCTGCACTGAACTGCCTGCTTGCACTATTTCTGCCATCTGATCCAGCCCTTAAAGGAGTTCCTGGAATCTTTTTTCAACCTATAGGAGTGAGGCTTTTCCTAGCATATTGGAGCTGTGTAGTTAGGTCCCCTATCAACATCTTCACTGACCAATCAGAGCACCTTCATTCTGACCAATCAGGAGTGCCTTTTGGACCAATCACACTGCAAGAATTTGGAGTCCTCATTTGCATGAAGGTCCAGAGGTGGGGACTTCTGACTTTATTAAGTCAGTTATAAATTGAATGTGGAGCTCAATTTCCCTCTCCATCAAAGATTGAAGACTGCATTTCCTCTGTTGGAGCTGAAACACTGAAGATGTCTCATCAGAGCAGAGTGGAGCAGAGCAGTATAGCCAGAGAGGGGCCTGGCTCCAGGGCTTCCCAATAGCCATGCTATTTTCATAGCCCGCGTGCTGTGATTGAACCCAATTGACCTGTTTGCAACAAACAAAGTTTCCTTCGTCATCACACCCCCAAATTGGGGATTCCCATTGGCACTGAACTGGCACCAATGACCATGGGTTGACAGCTTCACAGTATGGTAGGGTCTTCTCAACTACTGATATTGACCCAGAACTATTGTTTTAAATACTATTTCTATGAAGCACTTTGGAAAAACATTTTTAAAAATGACAATAAAGAATGTATTTGGCTCCACTTAACAATTCATTATTATAGCAGAGAAATAATTTATATTTAATGTGAAACTACAAGAATAAGCATCTCAGACTAGACGAAAGCAGACATGTAGGGAGGAACATCAAGGGATGAGTCAAAGGGAAAACTTTTAAGTTATCCTGCTTCTTTGCATATATTACATTAAGATGTCAATACAATGCAAGGCTCATTAGTGTGGCTGGTTTTATAAGCAGGATTTACATTAATGCAAATAGCCTAATTTCACCATTCCCCTTTAAATAATTAGGTAGGAGTCTCAGCACTGCCTTCGGACACACTACTGCTAGCCCCAGTAACTCACCACATGGACACTGCTTATTAAGTTCAAGATGCTGTTATATAGCTGTCGCTGATGGAGTTTATATTACTGCCTCGTTACCAGTACATCCTAAATTTCAGGAAGTAAAGGCAAAGTAAAAACTCAAATTCATATTTTATTAAGCTGGAAAGAAACCAGAAATGACTTTTATGAGAATACTCTGTTTTGAAAATAACTCCCAATGTTAGTGTAAGGCAAACTTTTCTGTTTATAGGTGTTATAAGAAGGACAATTACTATATTAATATAGTTCACATTATTGGATTTCTATTGACTGCTTCTTTATTTTCTATTTTGAAAACTGCATATCAATTTGGAAAATTCTGCTCTCAGAATAAGCAAGTCTAAGGTTTTATGTAAGAATGTTAGGTTTGATTTTGGACAACACACCAAGTCTCCCTTCATTCTAAGAATATAGATTTTGATAACTATAAAACTAATTCATCAATAATTTAAGTCCTTTGGTGAAAACAAATTTAATAATATCAGTAATAACATCTTCTAAATTCTATATATTTTCCCCTTTGGCCCTCAGTTTCAGATAAAAGATGCCCTTTTCTTAAGATCTTTCTCTGCCTGTCCCTACCTTAACACATGGACGCTGTGCGCCTTCTGTTGTAGCTGTTTCTAGTGAAGTTACAGAGTCTGAGACATACTGAGGTTGTTAGAAAAGGGAACAGTTAGATGGCAAAAAGGGTTTGTTTTTTTGCACAGATTCTGTGACTGGGGCACACATAAAAAATTCCCCACTCAAATAATTGAGCACCCTTGTCAAACTTTCCAATGGATTTATAAATATAGTACACCTAGTCGTCACTGAATACCCCCAGAGTGCTAGGTCTGTCTTGGAAGTCTGTGGTAGGCCTTGGTTGACTGTGAATGGCCAGCTGGCAGGCTGGTGGTGGCTTCAGGAACCACCGAGCTCAGGAATGAGCCTGCGAGGACCAGCCGGACTTGCCTCTCAGGACTCCAGGGAAGAACAAAACAGCACATGGGAAACAAGGATCGCAGTCTTTGGAAGATGAACTAATTCCATCCAAAGAAGTATTCTATTCTACTGCTAATGAGAATGATCTTTGTGGCAGTCTCTAAGGCTCAATTAACTGGCGGATTGTCACCCAGCCCTGGGCCACACAATCTTACAAAGTGAACTGGTTCACTAATGCTGAGAATGGGACAGGAAATAAGAGGAAAATTCCCTCAGGAATCTGTACACTGTGCTTTTTTCTGTGCTCTTGAAAGTACCATCTCTCTGAGTTAACAACAGCACTTGTTTTTTAAACACTGTATAATTATTAGTATATGGGTGAATAACTTAACAATCAAATGCAGGAACACTGACATTCAGAGGCAACATTTTCTTTCACTAAACCTTCCAAGTACAGCAAATATCTCAAAGTTGAACTAATGGAAGAGAAACCACTTATAAAGCTATTGTTGGAAAATATAACATAGCTTTTAATTCTAGAAAATAATAAGTCACACATTTGGACTGTGATATGACAGTTATATTGCCGTGGGGGTGGGTAGTCCCAGCTCAGCTGCATGCTATAATTAAGCCCAGTCTGCCCCCACCCCCATCTCAGGCAGATGGAGGGTTTCGGCCACATTCTGTGTGTGGGGGAGGGCAGAGAGCCAGTTACCATCCAGGGACGGAGGTATGCTGTGTCATTAATAGCTGTGGTCATCATCCCTTTCAGAGAGGCCACTATGAAGACACACTAAATAACAAACCGTTTCCCGAGTAACCTGTCTTAGCTTCTTCATGAAATCTCTCTCCCGCTTCCACATTTTCCACTATGCAAATTATAAAAAATTCTAGAAAAAATCTTACACAGTAGCAAAATTCTAGAAAGAACCTAGAGCTCTGCCAGATTAAAAAGCCAGATTGTTATCAGACGCAGAGAGGTGCACATTTGGTTTGGGTGCCGCCCCACACGGGACCCCACTGCGGGCACGACGGAGGGGCACGGCATGAATCAATGAAATACCGTTAAGCTGCCGAGCACTTCCCTTCCCTGGAGGAAAGGAGCAAAACACGACAGTTTTAATGGGATACAGAGGTACAATTTCAGCAGAAATGCTCCATGGTCAAAGTATGAACGAAGGGTGAGGGAAGAAGTAGAGGTGGAGGTCTGAATGGGGGAGGGGGGGCAGCCGGCAGGGAGCCCTGCTACATGAGTGACATGGGGGTCCGAAGAGGGGTAAAAAGGGGGACACTGAGAAGCTGTGCAGGGAGAAACGGGCAGACGGAACAGGGATGGGTGATTTAGGTGCCGTGGGCACCGAATGAAGAGCCAGAGACGTAGAGGGTAAACTGATAGATAAGAAAAACCGTAAGCCACCCAGCAGCTGGAAAGCATCTCACCATTTACAGAGAGCCTTTAATATGGTAACCACGTCAGGGTGTGGAGTTCCACCTTATGTGAGCTGTACTGGTGGTTCCAACTGGCAGCTTTGAGAAAAACCATGAGCGACCAGAAGCTGTGTAAACGCATGGCTCCAGCAGTGGAAAAAGGGGAATTTTCTGCACCGAGGTTGTAGCTGAGATGAAACAAGGTCTCCATCTCCAAGGGAGGAGCTTTAAAGATAACAGATTAAAACATCACAGCAGTGGCCCAGAATCAGTCCAATTAATGGGCGGAGAAAACCAGTGTAAGAGACACAGAAGTGGTTTGAGGGGGAAGGAACGGACCAAGGATATTAACCATTTACAGATGTGAGAGCTGCGTTTCTGCAAGGGAGTGGGTCCACAGTACTGGGAGCTCTGCCCTGGGCCGTTTATAATTGCGGAGAATGTAATCACAGTCCCAACAGCTCTGCTATAAAGTGATGGCACATGTGTTCCTAACAATCAGTGCGCTGAACAGGACTGTGCACGAAAATCCAGGAGGTTGGTGGAAAAATGGGGTTAGGGACCCAACATTTAAAATTTTTGCACTGACACCTTAAACAAAGACAGGAGCTGCCTAAAAGTGACAGTACGCGGTCCTGCATATGTTAAATAGGTAAGGAATGCAAATGACTACCATGAATGTAGCACTGGACCTTGAAAGAGACCCGGGAGTTGCTTGTGGAAATGAGTGTGGGAGGTGTCGCAGCTTGTGAGTTGCTGTGAAGTGGGAGACAAGGGTGATCTGAGACCAGAAGCAAAGCAGTAACACGAGAAGTGGACGGGCGTAGCGCCTAACTCTGCTGGCAAGCTGAGGCAGCTGTAGGTGCCCGAGGTGTGAATGTGTGCAGTCAGTTCGCCAAGGGGCAGTTTTCTGCGTTCCCTAGTGTGTCTAGTGGTCAAAACTGTGCATGAGCCAACACACAACGTGCCTTAGGCTAACAGGGCTCACGAACATGTCAATCATCCAAACAAATCTGCATTTTCAAAACACATGTTGTAGCAGAACTGACTGTAAAAGGGAGAGTATTTCAAAATCTTTCTGATTTTCTTTTTCAAAGTCTCCTATGCAATTATATCGTGAAGTATAAACTCTCAGTTTCTATCATGTTCAACCTAAGTGTGGTTTTGGCATCATATATGCCTGCCTCAACACTGTACTCAACTAGGTTAACAATCACTTCTTGCCAAAGAATAGATGCCAAGTGCTAGATAAATCTGGAGTGAATTACGAGTGACCCAGGGTCCACATTCAGGAAGCCAAGAACTCTCTAGCTTTTCAGTATGTTCTAACTTCTCACGATCACTTCAGGGACAGCGTGGTAAGTACCTATGGGATGAATGTGGCTCTCTTGTTACACAACTTTGATCTAAACACGGGTGCAATCTGAATCTCTTAAGCAATAAGTTTCAGATCAAATCCTGTCAAGTGACATCCCATGTCATCTATGGGTGTCTAGTTGAATTTTCACATAATAAAAAGTCTCCCCTACAAAAATTAATGTCTCCAGCTATAATTTCTCACTCTAAATAAATATATCACCATATTTGCACACTCGGAAAGGGCTGCATCTCACAGGTGTTATACTTCAAGTGTAATTAAACTACAATTTCTGGGGCAAATCAATGTGAAGAGATAAAGCTATTATGCTAATTACATAGAGTAATATAGCTTTCTTCTGTTCTCACTGAAATAACCATTTAAATTCAGTACAGAAGTCACAAAAATAAATAGTGTCACGTGGTCAAACCCCAGCCTGCCCTAAGTCCGCGCTCTCTATCAGCTGCACCCAGTTCATGCTGGATGGACAGGAAGCTTCCACTTGCTGGTGTTTCTGAGAGGCACTTCCAGTGGTAGCCACTAGAAGTCCTTAGTAATACACATTTGTGAGGCTGGAGGAGAGGAGAACGGAGCAGAGATGGGAGAACGCACCACGAAGAGTAAACTGGGGGTCAGAGGAGAACCCCATGTGCAGGAATTAAAGAAGGAAGGAAAGATGAGATCACAGAGGTAGAATGAAGAGGCACTAAGACAGTGAATGCAGCCTGGCAATTTATCTTATCCAAGGATAACATTTTAAATCAGATAAGAAATTTTGAATCGAGGTAAAGCATTTTTATTTTATGCAGGTAACTGAATAAACTAGAAAGCCATGTCCACACCCTTATTCCCTCACATCTGGAAGGTAATCGGGATTTAGCATTACTAGAAGTCTCCATATATTCCCAAATGTATTTAAATAAAATAGACCAGGGGCCGAGAAGTGCCATCATGCAAAACAGCCAGGGGAAATTAAAAAGGGGCTCTGAGAAAACCAGGAGTTTCTAGAATCCGAAGACTAGTTATGAAGTCAATGTACAAGTTTAAAGTGTTCTTCCTACTATCAATTGTTGGACGAGTTTTAAAACTTCTGAATAGGTTTAGTTTCACGATGTATACAGAATTTCAAAAAGTGGAACAGAATTGTGGTTTTGATCTTGTACTGTTTCTGATCCTGCACAATACAATACTCAGAGAAAACAAAAGTTACTGAAAATTGAGAAACAAAATGGTAACCCAAACTACCCTGAAAGGGAATCTCCACGGCAGTTATAACACTCTCCAGAAAAGCCATAGACCAATTGCTACCAGTTCATGTAGCGATGCGGCGCCATGCTTTTCTGCTGGGGAGAGTGACTGCAGGAAGTTCGCATGCACTTTAATTAAAACATTCCTGTTATTTCTCCACTTCATGCTCAACCTCATATGATCAGAACTCACTTTAGAGAAGAAGGTGGTGTGTGCTACATGTCATTTTCTACATAATTACTGTGGGAAGCCTTACACAACTCTCCTACACTAAACAGGCGACTTCGTAGCACGGGATGACTTGTGGTCCACAGTTACCTGATGGACAGGCACACACAAACCCGTCCCCTCTGGGGCCTCTGGCCATGTAAGCCTCTTAACACTGAAAAATGCTCTCTGCTTTCCTAAACTGTAACGATGATGTGCTTACATGACATCCTCATACCAGATCAGACGGCATGCCGTGCCCAAGTATCCTCTGTGGTTATAGAGTAGGAAGGGATAAGTGAGGGGCTTAGCAACTTGGAAAGGAACTTTCAACTGGGCCTTTGGGCAGCCAGGCGCCGTCCGGTGGGGATACAGTCTACAGCCAGCGCGCACTTCTGCCTCTAGTCGGTGCCTAAGAGGGGAGGAGGACCACGGGACCACGGCGACATTCCTGGTCTGGAAGTTTCAAAGGCAGTGAGTGCTGAGGCTACATGGTGGATGGAGATGGGAGTCTCCAGAGAACTGACGAGACTGGCTTAAAACCTAACCACAAGCATCCCTGCAGGAAGAAAGAGGAACGTGAACTTGTCACACCCCTGTATTCAGCGGGCAAGGTACTTCCGGAGAGTAGAGTAGGAACTTCGGGATGTTACACTGACTCTTCCAAGTCTCCAAGGACCATTTAGAGGTTTGCCATGCCCGTTTAACACTGTTATTACCAAATTAATTAAATTTCAAAAGATACAATTTGAATTAAACATAGTACCACTTTTATTACTGTGTATTTATGTCAAGGCTTTTCTCCAAGGGGATCAAGGTGATTTAGAAACTCCTAATTAACAGAAGATAATTCAATCACGGCATTACTGTACGGTACCATCCGTTTCTCTCAGGCTTGTGATAACTAAGTAGAGATGTTAGCTAAGACAGAAAAGCAATTCGAGATTTCTCTGTAATGAAAAGCAATACTTTTTAGCACAATGAAGTGTCCACAGTATTCCAGGAATGGCAGCTGGAAGACAAGAATGCACACACCAGCCACCACAGTATTTACTATGGAAACCCAGGCATTCTTCTTAGTGCTGACCACATACCTGGCATGTTCCTCTGTCCTTCCTTTTCAGGGTAGACAATCGACTGGCTCAGCGAGCTGATGTGAAACCGCACCTTCTGCTTATCACTGTGTAATCTTACACCCGCCTCTCTGAAACAGCGTGACCACGCCCTCCGTACAGCACAATGACTGCTGCAACAATCCGAGCCTCTCTGAAACAGCGTGACCACGCCCTCCGTACAGCACAGTGACTGCTGCAACAATCCGAGCCTCTCTGAAACAGCGTGACCACGCCCTCCGTACAGCACAGTGACTGCTGCAACAATGCGAGCGATGTTGAAACAGACACACAGAAAGGTCTTGAAGCTTTAAGGGCTACACGTTTCTGGCCTTTGACCAGTCATAATGACATGATCATGACTACCATTTATGGAGACTTTATTATGTTCTCTGCTATTTACATGTGATCTCATAGCCTCTGAGAAGGTGATACCATGCCCACTTTACAGAGGAAGATATGGACTTGCCCACTGTCACAGAGTAAGCCCTGGAGCAGGGACTTTCACCATCAGTGTTCGTATTCTTTGCTAGAATCATCCCCTAAAAAGGTCTCATTCAGCTACTGCCCAGGGCAGCGATTTTCAACAGGTGAGCCACAAAAACATCTTAAAACGTGACAGTTTAGTCGGGGCACCACCCTCTCTTCCCTTAGACTGCCAAATAAAAGTTAACAACCAGCACAACCATAGCTATCCAGTGTCAATGAATCAAAATTATACCTATTTTTTATCAGATCGGCAAAAAATATATTTTGTGTGTCCCATAGAATTTTAGTAATTAGCTTACTAATTTTTGGACTTTAGTTTGCATGTGCCATTAGATGAAAAAAGCTGAAAACTGCTGTCCCTCCTTCATCTCCCAAAGTCTAGTCACAGCGCCGCTGAGTAAGAACCACCTTGTACACATACATTAATGCCCCACGCACACCTGCCTGGCTGGCCTCTGCGGATCCTCCACTGCATTGGGCCTTGGCAAACATGCCAGGGCATATCTTCTGCTGGGCACGTGAGATGACGAAGATGAGGATTTCCCAGGTGGGTGGGAGTAGCATCGTGTGTGGTTCTGGGTTTCCTCCCCCAAGAGCACGCGAGTGTGGTATGGCTCATTCACCAGGGCCAGTTTAATGCCAGGGATGGGTGGATGCAACACCAAGAGCTCTCATCATTTCCTCCTCTCCCTTCTACTCCTCAGCCTCTCTGTTTTCTCGCTAGGACACACCCACCTCTAAGCAGGGATTTCAGGCAGGACGCAGCATTCCCTGGTAAAGGGTAAGAGGAAAATGACCCGGTGAGCTGCCTGCCTTCCTCCCCCGTGGTCTAGGCCCAGCCCCTTCTGCCTCTGGCCTATCCTCACCACAAGCTCTACAGGAGGCCGCCTCCTCCCTGGACTGGCAAGGCCACCACTAGGTGCATTAAGACAGGGGTGCTAGCATCCAGACTAAGACTGGAAGAGCAGCCGCTCCACAAGCCACCGCCGACCAGCCCCCAACACCCTGCCAAGGAAGGCTACTTGTGCTGATGAAAGTCAGTGCAGTCCAGGGAAATGCAGGCACTCTGGGACACAGAAATGGGGTAGAAAGGACACGTGGTATCTGTGCTGCGGAGACCAAGGTCACTTTCACTCATTCATTCACACATGTATTTTAAGTGCCTGCTCTGTGGTGAGAACACTGGTCACCAGGACACACACACTGTCCGCTTTCCGAAGCTCAGACTTGGGGGAGGGAGAGAGAGATACCTTACCTAAAGGAACCAAACCAACGAACGTGTAATTACACGCTGCAGTGCGTGTGAGAAGGGGACGGGCTGCGTGGGAGTAGCAGGGCGTGGGAACCCACGTGGCTGCCCAGCAGCTTTCCCTGCCCCTCGTGCGAGAGGGCCTCCTGGGTTTGGTGTCTGCCGCCAGCACCCCTACCGACCTGTGCGCTTGTAAGACAGCTTTAAATAGAATGTGGTTAGCGTGGCCTGGATGCAGTATCTGAGAGAAAGCCTTCCTCCTCCCTGCTAGGGAGGGGAGAGGAAACCAGAGGTGTTTAGAGAAGATGTAGAGCCTCCACCCAATTCCCCTTTCTCTGCCCACCCCTCCCCTCCCTGGACGAGAGCTGCTTGATCTGAGAAGAGGAGCGCCACCTCCACTGGACCCTTTGGCTGGTCTTTATGCCTTCTCACCACACGGCACCATCCCGATCCCGCATCTCACTAAGGATGTTAGGTTCCTTACAAACTTTACAGGACCACAACACAGCGCTGCTGACACGCCAGGCGTGCCTTGTGGAGGCGGTTAGAAATCAGAGCCAACTTTCATTTTCACGGCTTTCCTCTTCACCTTTCTGCCTCTGGTGTCTTCAGGTTCCTGACTGTCTAAGTGCTTAACAATTCCTGTTACTGCTTTCCGGACTCACTGCTTTATCCAGGACAAAAGTCCTCAAGCAGTTAGAGGACTCCTCTCCTACTGGGCTAACAAGTAGAATGACGTCCTTACAGATCAAAGTCAAAATGCACTGAGTATATTCTTAAAAAAAAAAAAAAAGAAAGAAAAAATCTTTAAGTCATAATTTAAGCTGGCAAAAGTGAATTTGGAAACCAGTGCATCGAAGGAAATGCCCTAAGGACCTTTACTCCCTGTCCTGTTTGAGGGGCTGGCCAGCTCCTATGAAGGGGCAGACAGGACACGTCTTAGGCTTCAGGCTTAGTGTTGAATCTGTTGCACGTGCGTAGCCCGCCACTGCCGTGGGAAGGCGGGCACGAAGAATGTGCCACGGATATGGCTGTGCTCTAACACTTCATTAATGGACCCTGACCTGAGGTCTGAATTTCATATGATGATCGCATGTCATGAAATACTATCATTTTTCTTTTCAATAGTTTAACATACAAAAAAAAAAAATCTTAGCTTGTGGACCATAAAAAGATGATCCCAGATTGGCCTCCTAGGCCACCATTCCCCAACCCCTGCTCTAACACGTCACATGATGCATCATTTGGTGACACTGGACTAAAAGTATTCAAGAGGAGACAGTTTGGTATGCTATACATACATTTTAGAAAAGACAGTGATAAGGCAAGTGCAGGTAGTATTTTAAAAGGATAAACAGATGCTATGATATATGTAAGCAAAAAAAATTATTTTTGGCTATTGAGAATCCTAACATTGGTTAAAGACTTCCACAAACTCACAAAGACAGGGCTCAGCCTTAGGAAATTAACTAAAAATTATTAGGTACCATCCCACTTACATTCAGCTAAATACTCAAATAATCATTTATATTCACAAAGTAGGTTTTGTTTCTGTTTTGCTTTTAGCACCAGATAACTGACTTAAAGTCAGAATTATTTTGTGCCATATAATGTCATAAGTGATGGTGTAACTCCACTCGCTCGCTCTCCATTACAGAAGGGTGATAATTATAAAGAAAACTAGAATGATCAATACTTATTTCAAAGTTGAGTTATCAATCAAACTTGAATAAAAGATTTCTACAAATAAAGGATCTTCTGTATAAAATTTATGTCTAATAATTTGAATAATACTAAATGTAGTAGAAAAATAAATACTTTAAATTACTTAACATGTTATTTTTAAGTTAATTGGTAATTAGCTTGGGGAGTTCACCTTAACTCTTAACCCATCATATTGTCTACCCACTGAGTTTACTGTGAGAGTAATTTTTCTATGGCTCAGAATTTAAAATCCCCTAATTTAGTTAGAAAAGATGTTAAAACCATTATTAAATGTTCTTATTCCTGATACATTCGTGTGGTGGTAAAAATCAGATTTCTAACATAAAAGGTGGTTATTTTAGCGGGGTGAGTGGCATTAATTATTCCACAGCAGTCTAGGGGAATATAAGTCAACAAAATGAAACAAGTAGCTGTTAAAACAGAAGAACAAGTGACAGTCGCTGCCGCCCCTACCGAGAGAGCAGTTAATGTGCAGAGGGCAGTCAGCTCCCCGCATCCCCCAGCACGACCTGATTAGAGAGGTCTGGTCAGGCAGAGGGCGAGCCCTCCCACCTGTGTGGAAACGAGGGGTGACGACTCCACAGGCCAGTCTGACTTTTTCAGTCTCATGAACATGAGGCCAAATGTAACATGTCAACAAAATCAACTGAAGCGTATATACAGCACCAAATGTTATTTATAGGAACATATCCAGCTGTGGAGAAAAATCACTGCCTCACTGTTCAATAGGCTGTGGAAAACCACCTGCAGTTTCTTCACCCAGTTCATGACCAGGGACATAACAGACAGGAAAACGGATCAGAAATGAATCTTTTCTTCACTGCTCAAGAAAAAATGCCAGGGCCCTCGCCGGGTGGCTCAGTGGATAAAGTATCATCCTGGCGTGCTGAGGTCGTGGGTTCGATCCCCAGTCAGGACACATATAAGAAGCAATTATTGAATATACAACCAAATGGAATAACTAAGGAGAACAGCGAGTTGATGCTACTCTCTTTCCCTCTCCCTCTCTCAAATCAATGGAAATTTTAGAAAGAAAGAGAGAGAAAGAAAGAAAGAAAGAAATAAGAGATGCTAGAAGGTGGCTCAAGTATCTACATTTTCTCAAAAACAATTCTGAAATATTTGATTTTTTCATACAAACTGGTTATTTCAATAGCTTCATTTTATGAAGGTGACTCCATCGACATATGCCATTTCTTAGAGCACTGTCTTCTAAAATGTAACTGCTCATCCAGAGAGTATGTGTTCATGAAAATGAAGAGCTCATTGTGGCAATACGTACCAATCTATATACCAAGAACAATTTTACACATGGATCTAATGTGATTTCAATGTTTTCGATTCAACTCAAAATTGAATTCGCAACACTGCTGAATTTCCCAATGGAAAAAGGTACATGCCGTTCTAAACCACACAAAAATGGGTGGCAATAGAGCAAGTTAATCAGTGATGCATGGGTCTTGTATTTATAAAGTCAGGGAATGATGTAGAGAACATCAAGATCCTAAACAATGAAATTATATTATTACTGCCACTTACATGCTTTCTCTAACGTGAATATGAGCAACAATGAAATGTAATAAAATATTAAACAATTCATGCTCTTGATGAAACTTTAATTTTTTTTTTATTTTAGTAGGAGAAGGGGAGGCAGAGAGACAGACTCCCGCATGCGCCCCTACCAGGATCCACCTGGCAAGCCCACTAGGGGGCGATGCTTTGCCCATCTGGGGCCCTTGCTCCATTGCTCAGCAATGTAGCCATTTTTTTTTAGCACCTGAGGCAGAGGGCACGAGCCATCCTCAGCACCTGAGGTCAACTCAAACTAATAGAGAGAGAGGAGAGAGGAGAGAGAAGAGAGAGGGGGAGGGATGGAGAAGCAGATGGTCGCTTCTCCTGTGTGTTCTGACTGGGAATCAAACCTGGGAAATCCATACGCCGGGCTGATGCTTTACCAATGAGCCAACTGGTCAGGGCCTTGATGAACCTTTAACAAAAAGTACTTCTGCAAAGAAATTCCTATTTGTGATTCCTACTGGCTAACCATGGCCAGCACTTTGAATCCAGTGAAGTTAAAATAATCAGCAGGTAGCCTGACCACACAGTGGTGCAGTGGATAGAGCGTCGGACTGGGACGTGGAAAACCCGGGTTTAAAACCCCGAGGTCACCAGCTTGAGCGCGGGCTCATCCGACTTGGGCATGGGCTCACCAGCTTGAGCGAGGGGTTGCTGGCTTGAGCATGGGATCATAGACATAACCCCATGGTTGCTAGCGTGAGCCCAAAGGTCGCTGGCTTAAAGCCTAAGGTTGCTGGCTTGAGCCCAAGGTCACTGGCTTGAGCAAGGGGTCACTTGCTTTGTTGAAGCCTCCCAGTCAAGGAACATATGAGAAAGCAATCATTGAACAACTAAGGAGCTGCCATGAAGAATTGATGCTTCTCATCTCTCTCCCTTCCTGTCTGTCTGTCCCTCTCTCTGATTCTCTGTCTCTGTCAAATCATCATCATCATCATCATCATCATCATCATCACTCAGGCAAATTATTTCCATTTAACTAGCTGAAGAGCATTCAGAGGCCTCCATGGAGCCAGACATCAGGGCAAACCACAGCCTCAAATGACAAAGGCAGACACCTCTCCAGGTGGAATGCAGAATCACCATAGGTTTCACATCCCCCCCAAACTCCCCACTGGGTCAAGAATTGCCATCCTTAGGAAACAAATTAAGTCAAACGGTGAAGATACATCTACTGGCTCCTCCAATGTGGTGTTCCCAGAGAGTACACAGTGCTCCAAAGTTTTTCCAGGTCTCTGTAAGTTCACAGCAAGAGATTAATGCATCAATTTCCTTTCAAAGTAGCCAGCACAGGCTGGCACAACCCGCTCTGTGCCACCAGCACACAGGATCAAGGCAAGACTCAGCCCTCTTCAGGGTCTAGGGAGAGGAAGCCAGAGGGTTCTCAAACACATGGGAGAAGCAGGCTGAAGGCATTACGGAGCTATGAAATACATGTTCTAAGCCAGCTAATCTTAATTTTTGTGAATCTGAAAGGATTTAGAACTCAAGCTGTATAAAGACATACAAATTATCACCTACTGAAGGCCAATTAGGCTCTTTGTGTCTTTGATCATTGCTTTTCTGTTTGAAATGGATTTCTACAATGGAGGACAATCCCAGCCACAAAACTGGATGTAGAGATGATACCATTCTGCAGATACTACAGGAATAATTTCAACCTCTAATGTCAAAATTCTGGATGCTGTAAAAATTTTATTTTTAAAGGGCTGTATAGTATTAATAGTGTTTGATGTATGTTCAAGAGCAAATAAATTGTTTTTATTCTGAAAGACACTAATTGTTTGAAGAATACATGCATGAGGTTCATATTCTTAAAGTTATTCACCCCACACACACATTCCCCCCCACATTTTCCCCCTCTTGGCAATTATTATTAGGCTTAACATAAATTCATTTATCCAAACACACCTAAGGGATGCACCTGTTCCCAGATGCTCTTACAACATGCTTTTACTCATCTAACAATAACAGTCTAGATAATAGACAACAATCTGTCTATTTCTCTTGATGATCATAATATAATCCCTTTTGGCCCTGGCTGGTTGGCTCAGTGGGTGGTAGAGCATCCACCTGGCATGTAGATGACCTGGGCTTGATTCCCAGTCAGGGCACACAGGAAGTGGACATGTACTTCTCCATTCTTCCCCTTCCCCTTTCTCTCTCTCTCATCCTTTCCCACAGCCATAGCTCCATTGGTTCAAGTATGTGAGCCCCAAGAGCTGAGGATGGCTCCATAGAATCTCTGCCTCAGGCACTAAAAATAGCTTGGTTATGAGCATGGCTCCCAAATGGGCGGAGCATCGGCCCCAGACGGGAGTTGCCAGGTGGATCCTGATTGGGGCACATGTGGGAGTCTGTCTCTCTATATCCCCTCCTCTCACTTGGAAAAGAAGAATATATATATATATATATATATATATATATATATATATATATATATATATATATATATATATATATAATCCCTTTTGCTGGTCTAGTTCTGAAAGTTGTCACATCATACATCTAACTCTGCCTACAGGCTTCTGCCTGAGACAGCCAGGTCTTTCTCTAGGCAATACTTCAGGATGCCTGTCCTTACAGCAACCAGGAGATAAGTCCAGAGGGGAGGGGATGCAGCAGTCTGGTGGCTACAACAATAACAGAGGTAAAATGGGGCTGGTGTAAAATTACTTGTTCCAACAAATGTTGCCATATTTGAGAAATCATTTTGCCCTGGGGCTTTCCACCTATTCAAACAGCGAGTTTCAGAGCCTGAGTGAAGAGCAACTACCTTATAAAAACAAAGACACCTCTTAAAGGTCAAATTAGATTTTCATTCAGGTTCCCACCAAAACGACAGGCTTCAAAGTAAGGATTTGTCAAGGAGAAACTACTTTCTGAATTATTTTAACATACCAAGAAGCAACCCTGGAGCTCCATCCCCTTGGGTGGAGAGGACAACCTTTCCACCTGCAGGGCTGGCCCGAGGACTGCAGCACTGGACCTGGGACAGATGGGGCAAGGGCAGTGCAGTGCAGAAGTCAGAAGGCAGTTCCGCCAGTCCTGAGTGACAGGAGACGGAGCTAGGAATTCCCCCACTGCATGGACCAAACTCGAGGTGCGTGGGGAGTGAGGGCGGAAGACGGTGAGTGTTAGTGAGGACACAGAAAAAAGACTTCTGCATTCATTCCCCTCTGGGCAACCAGTGGCCACTTTGTGGAGAAGCAGAGGGATAAAAAATCTGAGACACGGAACATTTCCCTTAAAGAGCTGAGCATTTAAAGTCCAAAATGGATAATGTAAATCAGTGCAAATGGATCAGTTTACCAAACTGAAGGAAAATTTAGGAATACCCATCTCTCCGTAAGAGAGGTAGAAAAGGTACATTTTCTTTGTCGTTTGAGTTAAGTGTGAATGCTGAACTCAGACTCTGCCACACTGACACCAAGTGAGAAGGGGCTGAGTTAGGATGACGGCCACAGAAATGGCGAGTCAGCCTGCACTGCCTCGTCTGCTCAATTAACATTTATTTATTCAAAGTCTCATGGAAACAAACATTAGTGAGTAAACGTAGATAAGGAAACTAAATGCCTCCTCACAGCTCTGAAGAGCCATCAGTACACGTCATGACTGGCCAAAAGAACTTTGTATATTATTTATAGAGAAAATACAGAATTATAAAGAATGTAATATATGGTCCCTTTTTAAAATTTCCCTTAGGCATCCCTGACAGCAACAAGAATTTAGCGAACAACTCAAGGAGACACCTTTAACCACTGCAGAAACAAAACAAAATACTTGCAGTCAAGAACAGAGTATAGTAAAAATAAGCTCTGAAGGAATTATATAAGAACAAAATCCAGTGTTCAGTGTGGAATGTGGCAGGAACACAGAAAGTAATCCCTTTGCTGTTACAGAAGAAAAAGTACTACAGTACTTCATGATCTTGTTTTATGGAAGATGTCAGTGTTTTTTTGCATAAAGCATAAGTTTAGAAAGAAGTTCTCTAACTTTTCTGGAGCTTTAGGTTTCGTGTGTGTGTGTGTGTGTGTGTGTGTGTGTGTGTGTGTGTGTGTGTGTGTGTGTGTGTTATTATTATTATTATTAAGTGAGAGGAGAGGAGGCAGAGAGACAGACTCCTGCATGCACCTGGACCGGGCAATGCTTTGCCCATCTGGGGCCCTGGCAACATTGCTTGGCTACCGAGCTATTTTAGCACCTGAGGCGAGGCCATGGAGTCATCCTCAGCGCCCAGGGCCAACTTGCTCAAATGAGCCATGGCTGTGGGATGAGGGGGAGGGGGAGAAAGAGAGAGAGAGAGAAAGGAAGAAGAGTGGGAGGGCTGAAGAACCAGATGGTCGCTTCTCCTGTGTGCCCTGATCAGGAACCATACCTGGCACTTCCACACTCCGGGCTGACACTCTACTGCTGAGCCAATTGGCCAGGGCCCAGATATATTTTACATATATATTTCCTACCAGATTCAGGGAAATAAAGTGTTTGAAAAATAAGCAAGCTGTTGATTTTTAAAAGCAATACAAAAGCTCTAAACAGAGAAGTAAAACAGTAGAGACGCCACCAAAATACAAGGTCCCTAACCATTGTACCGTAACAGCTCCCCAGGTGGCTTTGGTTCACGTGAAATCTACCCACAAGCTGAAGGAATGCCAACAACAGCATCTAGTGATCACGTCCTAGCTTACGGAGAAACTGTAAATCAGACTGTAAATATGTCAGAGTGGCTTGCTTAATACCATTTATTATTTCTTGTCTTAAGACATCATCTGACAGCATGCCGATCCCCGTTGTGATTTTCATCTCTGTCCTCCCAGAGATCTTGGAAAAGGGCATCAAAACAAATTAATAAAACAGCTATATGATAAAGTCTATTTCAAGAGGATTGTCAGCCCCTAACATGCTCCTCTCTCCCAACTGTTCATAGCTTAGTATCTTGTGTGTGTGTGTGTGTGTGTGTGTGTAAGAATACTTGTGTTCCTCACTAGTTTCTGTGGAGACATGTACAACAAGAAAACTGGATCAGAAATAAAGTCTTATAATCACCATGTGCTCACCCTGAAGCACCATCTTTCAAAAGTTTCCAGATCTCCCTGCATCTGATTACCGAGAGGCAGCCTGCTCCATCGGATCTGATGATCGTCACGCTCTTAAACATTTCTTTCCCCTTCCATTGGCTTGGCAGCCTTCTGGAGTGGCTCCGCTGTATGGCTTTGATGACCCCAGGGAACCTGCTGTCATTGGCAGAACCTCCTCGGTCACCGAATTAAGCTCCAGCCTTGGGGACTCGGCTTTTCCCTCTGTAGCAGGATACAGCTCCCTTCCCCTCTTTGTTTTAAAGCACAGTCTTATTCCAAAGCATAATATTCTCTTGCTTTCTGTTTTATAGTTACAAAAGTTGGGAAAGTTGACACCTCTAATTAAAAGAAGCTTTTAATGTCAAGTTCTGAGGCAGGACAGTGATAAAAGCAGTCACAAAGGAGGTGGAGATCAATAGTAACCTTATTACAGATCATCTCTGGCTTGGTCCAGATGGGCAGACTCCGTTAATTATGGAGTGTGATTTATGTCTTCACTGCGTTAAGCAATGGCAAGGCGAAACACAGGAAACCACACCGACAAGCTAACGCAGAGTGTTCCTGCCGCTGTGTGCCAACTACCGACATGTCTGTGTGAGGACAGCTCCTCCATTTCCACATCGGATTTCAAGAAGCTTGTTTCTATTTAACGAGTATTTAAAGACATCAGTTGGAAGAAACAGTCATTTATATTTTAAAAAATTCCGAGAGAGCAAATAACATCCTCGTAGACAAAGCATCTTGTTCCTTTTAACACTAAAAAAAAAAAAAAAAAAAAAAAAGACTGCTTTCCACAGGATACATGGGTTCCGCAGAGAACAGACAAGGGAACTGCAATGGTAAGAATGGACTCATGAATAATCTCTGAACAGATGCTGCTGTGTCGATGGGCAACGAGGCTGCCCATTACAGAGGTAGGCAGCATTTCTCTGCTCGTTCCTCTTCTCCCCTGTCTACTCCCTACAACTGCATCTTCAATTTAATTGTAATGGCTAATGCACGTTCCCTAAAAATTATAGCAAAATTAAGACAAAAACTATTTTTTCTTTTCAAGAAAATTTTACTGTGATAAGAACACTTAACATGAGCTCTACCCTCCTGACAAATTTTCAGTGTACAATACCTTGCTGTTGGATAGGTACAATGCTGTTCACAGATCTCTAGAGTTCGTTCATCTCACTCTCTGTCTCTTCCCTGATAACTCCCCAATGCTAACACTAACTCTTTCCCAGCCCTAGCAACTATCACACTAGTCTTTGACTTCATGAAGTTGACTATTTTAGGTAGTTTACACAAGTAGAATCAAGCAGTACTTGTTTTTCTGTCTGACTTATTTCACTTAGAAAACTACCCTCAAGGTCCAATGAAAAAACTTTTTACAGAGAATTTTCTTTTTATGTCACACTTCACAAAATATTTAAATTCCCAATGTTTTCTTCAACAGAGGAAGAATACTGACTCTCCTCGGTCTCTCTATATTAGCATAGAGCTCAAAACTTTTTTTAAAATTTAACTATAAAACAGACAGTAAATCTGAAACTAAGAAACAAAGATGGCTAGCCTGACCTGTGGTGGTGCAGTGGATTAAAGCCTTGACCCACAACTCTGAGGTCGCTGGTTTGAAACCCTGGGCTTGCCTGGTTGAGGCACATATGGGAGTTGATGCTTCCTGCTCCTCTCCACCCTCTCTCTCTTTTCCCTTTTTCTCTCCCTCTCTCTCTCCTCTCTGAAATGAATAAATAATAAATATAATTTAAAAAAGATGGCTAGAGCGGAATTATTGCTTTGATCGTCATTAAAAAGATGGTAAAAATCAGTTCAGTTAAAAAAGCTGTTGCATTAGATACTTCTATTGATGGTGGGGGGAACAGAGTGCTGAAATGCTGGTGTAGCTGCATTCGTAAAGGCACTGGGTACCATAAAGAATACCCAGTTATTCACTAGACTCTCTCAAACTCAGGTTACATAATCATTCCTTTCTCCCACCAGCCTTTAGCTGCATGAGGGAACAAGCACAATCTTGATATTTGATTGTAAACAGTGGATTCATTCAAGTTCATTTACATAAGTTTTAAGTAAAATATTTAAATTATCTTTTCTGAAGCAATAATATAAAAGATAGGCTAAAATACTTGTAAACAGATTTCTTTGACTGGAATTTGATCTATTAATTATAGCCTTCCTTATTTTAAGCTCATTGACCCTACCTCTTAAGGTACACTAAAGTATGCCTGATGAATTATTTTCCACTTTCCTGGGGAGCAAGACTAAGAAACATGGTACCTATGACTTCAAGAGCACAACACAAACAACTTTATGTTACTATTATTGAAGCTACCTGGGCCATATTGGTATATCGATCATTCATCTACACGGCTAATTTTACTGATCTGGATTGCAGGAAAAGAAACTGGACCGAGAGACTCCTCAAGCTGACCCTGGTTCTGCCATTCCTTGGATGTACCACAGGGTTTTCATTCTTTCACCTGCAAGATAAAGGGGCTCCACAGGTGGTCTCTGAGTTCTCCTTCACTCCAGCCTTCCAGGGGTCACAAGGCCTAAAGCTCAGCATGACCTTCCACTGCTCAGAAATGTTCAAGAACTCCCACGCTCCAAACCTGGATATCCCAAAATACATGCTTCCCATTTCTGAGTATGTGTCACCCTGTTAAGTCAGCTTGCAACAGCCTCCTTCTTATCTTTACCTGTGGAGATGTGACTCATTCTTAAAGGTGTAGCTCAAAAGCCAGTGGTTCCTGGATGCCTTCCTAATCCCTAAACCTGAAACAAATCATTCTTTCCCATGAACATACAAATAATTTGTCTACATATTTTTAAATATCTATCAATCATCGGTCATCTTAGTATCTATGGATACTCTTCATATCTTCTATTAAATTGTAAACTCCTCAAGGGAAGCAAAGTCTTCTATGTCTGACAACACATGGTCATTCCCACTCTTCATACCAGTCCAGTTCCTATTTGTAACAGCCCTTGCCCCGATTTGTCTCATCTAAGGAGGTCTCTGTACTTCTCTTTTCCTGGATTCCTGAATGGCTTTGACCCTTGCCTTCCTGAACGAGGTCCCAGGCCCAAACCTCACCACTTCCAGGACCCAGGAAGGATCACAAACAGGGTCCAACCACAGTTGGGGCAGTTTTGTTTGTTGGTGGTAATCACAGGAGCCACTAGAACAATCGAGGGTCCACAGGCATGGCGACTGTACAACTATTTATCTAAATACATATACTTTAAAGAGTTAGAGAAAGAATTATTAATAATGGTGCCAGGACAACGAGTGTATAAAGAGGGTCCATCCCAGTAAAAGTGGGATGTGTGGCAAGCTCTGCACGGGCACTCTTTCCTAGTCTCTGTTCAGCCTTACATGTCATGTCTCCATCGTCAGTTCCTTCTCTGCGTTCTCTTTGCCTCCTTCCGACAGTTTATTAATAAGAGTTTAGATCCTGAAAAGTCATCACAGTCTTGGCAGCATGAGTACATATCTGCACCCCTTAGGAGACACCACAAGCCTGTCCTCACCGGAGGGGCGTTTCAGCAGTGTGGACCAGCAGTGACCCCGGAGTTCTGGACAGGACTTCCTAAACAACCCAAACTTCTCATTTGGAGTCTTCAAATTAGAGATGGGAAGGCAACAAAATGAAATAAGATCTTATTTCTCAGGTTAATTTTGGGGTAATTTCAATGTAGCATTATAAGATCAAAAAGATATATTTAAAGTGACAGGCTGTGCAAGATGGCAGTGCATTTCCCACCAGTATCTCACCTTTGTCACAAGGTCACTAACAAAGGGCTGTGAAAGATCACGAGAGTTATAGTATTGCTGCAGAAAAATTAGGATTTTTAAAATTAAAATTACATTCATTTCAATTGATTTTAAATATTGTATAGTTCAGTGGTTCTTAACCTGGGTTCTATCGAACCCTAGGGGTTCGATGAGTAGGTCTCAGGGGTTCAGAGAAGCCTCTGCCGCGGAGGCCAGAATAAAGTAATACCGTAATTTCTTGTGAGTTCATGCACTTTGTTGGTTTTGTTCTTTGAGCAAGGTGATGTTCATGCGTGGCTCATTGTGTGCACCAGTAAAAAAACATATACCTATGTCTTGAATTTGGGGAAAAAAATAATATTTATCACTGAAGAAGGGTTCGGTGAATGCGCATATGAAACCAGTGGGTTCGGTACCTCAAAAAGGTTAAGAACCACTGGTATAGTTTAACTTATCAGATGGAATTAAAAGCAGGACAAATCAATAAAGCTAGGGGCATAATGCAGTGCAGCTGTTTTAATTAAACATTAGGTAAGAGTAATTCCACAGTTTAAAATATTTAAACAAGCTAATACAGTCTATCTTATGACATGCATTGGTAAAGTTATATGCTGGTCAGAGTTACACCATAAGTGTTTACCATTCCAGGAAAAGGAAGAGGCAGGAAGCAAGGAACAGTGAGCGATTCCTGTGCCCAGTACTGTGGTGGGTGCCCTACGCAGGTGATAACAGCGTACCCTGGACAAGGGTCAGTACCCAGGCTCCTGAGGGCCTAGCATGGTCACACCCCTGCTCTGCACCAGCACTCAGCCCTGAACCAGGTCCTGGGCACCAACCCTTGTCCAGTCTATCCTGCTATCGTCTATGTAGGGTACCACCACCCCACTGGCAGGAAACCCTTACAAGAAAGGTTACCATGAAGAAATGTCACTGCACAGCTGCCACAGCAATCAGTGAGATACCTCGGTAAAATAAGTTATGTTAGGTTTTGGTCAGTGAAATAGGACTGCAAAATGTCAAATGATTTCATCTGTGGCTTAAACTTAAAAAGCATTTACTAGTTGTTTTGGCTTCTTCTCGTAAAACTTAAAGAGCTGGGAACTAACTAGGTAGCTTGGGTCACAGCATGAAAGAGCTTGTTCAACTTCTCCACATTTCCCTTTTCCCTATGTTTCCTTCCCTTTGCCCCGCCCCCAGAATTTCAGCACTAGCTTCCTGTGTGGAGGTCACTGCCAGCTGTCTCCATTACCTCCTGGTGGACCGGACGCCCCGAGGATGGGGCCCAGCACGGTGCTTCCCCGTGTGTATCAGGTGTATTATTCTCAGCCTCCTTCCTTCTGCAGGTTGATAGACACTCTCTAGTTTGCCTGCAGTCGCGAATGTTCAGTCCTTTACAGCTCTTATGTGACCATGAACTCTAAGCTGGAAATAGCAGGGATAAAAAGCACCCGCTACAAAGTGTGGCCTACTGGGTAGGAACCTGTAAAACAGATCTAGTGCCACTTTTAAGGTATAAACTGATAGGTTATTTAAAACATTCTTCTGACTTGCTCTTCAAGTAGTGAAGGGAATCAAGAACAAAAGTTTGGAATTTTGTTTCTGGCCATAGTATCCTGTGGACAAATCAATTTGTGAAATAGGGCATACTATGTCTGTCACCCCCTCAGGAACTCGCTGTGCCAGGAAATAAGAGGCCCTGAGAAGCCCAGCAATAAAGACATCTGATTAATTTTGTTCAGATCAGTATTTCCTCAAATTATTTCGACACGAAAGCTTTTCCCCCATGTGACATTTACTAACATCCTAAGACACTGAGGTTCCTTAGAACATACTCTGGGCAATGCTGACCTCGAGTGGTTTTTCTTCTTTCCCTTGAACTGTATGAACCCCTCTAAATTGCAGCTTTCAGATCACTGTATAAAACACCTAAAAATTATTTTTGTTAAAGTACATGTTATCAATCTTGTTCTGTTTTGATCACGACAGGCTACATCAGAAGAAGCCTAGTGTTTAGTGGGCTTAGCTTGTGCATTCCGTGTGGAGGAGGTGAGGCCTCTGACCTGAGCATCCTGAATAGGAAAAGGCGACAGCCTGGTCCAGCCGGGAGGGGAGTGCCCGGCACCAACCTTAACCTTGACAAGCTGGAGAGGAACTGCCGGCTCTTGTGAATTTCCGATAGCTTCAGCTACACTGTGAGCTTGAAACGGGCACAGTTCACCCACTAGATTCTCCCTCAGCATTATGATAAGTCAAAAAGTACAAAAAGAGCAGGGTGTGATTAAGAAAATGCAAGATACACTCTAAGTGCAAATATGTAATGTTCCAGGTCTCCTGAGGATACTACATGAATTAGCTGATTACTGATTATAGGTGTCTCAGAACACCTGCTGTGGGTAAGAAAACCATCACACCGAATAGAGTTATGTGACGGAAGCACCTGCCCCAATGGCCCTTAAAATGTATTTTTTTAAACAGTAAATTTCTCACCTTTACCAGTCTAAAAAATGAAACCAAAACAAAGTGAGTGAAGCAATGGCTGGTTTCAAGGGAAGGTAAAAAACAGAACAACAACAAAAAAACACTTTACTATACATCTGTGGAAAACATAGTATATCCTTTAGAAATCTAACCAGATATAGTTCTTGAAAAGCAAGCTATTATGCAATCCAACAGAAGCAAAAGCCTTTGAATCTTGCTTTCTAAAACAACACCTAAACACGAAACGCCTTCTAATCCCGCAAGGTCAGGAGAGTCATTTTTCCAGCACAGGTAAATGAAGCATGAAATAGGAAAGCACATCTCAGCCAGAGCTCTTAATTACGTCTGCAGTGCTACATTCAGCTATCTTCCTCACCCCGGCTGCACAAGAGCACAAAAAACTACTCACCATGTCGTAAGTTGTTACAATCTTTTTTAGAACCTCAGGCACGATTCCCTGCAACTCCATCGTTGGGTACTGCTCGCTGAGATTCAGGACCACCAGGGGTGTGTTATCAGGCCCCAGGAAGCGGGGGGACACGGCCAGCATGCACTGCATGAGATTGGCCACGGAGGAGAGGCCACACAGCTCCTTGAATGAAACGACTGCATTCTGTCAAATGGAAAGAAGGAGGCACGTTGTAATTAAACAGGGGTTTTAATTTCTCATGGATGTTATACTTGATAAACTTGATTAGACTTGAACTGCCTAATACAACAGTTATTAGCAATGTCACGGCAGAATTGGCTAATGACTGTTTTATCCTGCAAAAGCTGGCTATTTCCCAAAGTAAACACAGTTATAGGTATTTGTAATACCAATTTATCAAAATTGCCGAAAATGCAAACAAGTTAAATTAGTCCCAAGGGCATACATAGCCCCATTTCGGATCAAAGTTCAGAGCAGTGCGGAGGCTGATACGCAATTTTATGAGCAAACAAAAAGAATGGCTTCTGCATTCACACAGGTACAGGGTAAGAAAAAAATAAAAGCTGGCTTCAAATCAGCATCAAGAATGCCAGCCATCCAAAAAGGAAAGGAGTATTTATTTGTGAGGGAGGAACCTGACTCTCTCACCTGTCTGTCTATACCTGCTGGTTGCGGATCTAAAGGAACTCTGAGGGCGCTGCGGCTCGTGGCCAGGTCTGCCACGCGGGGGGACCGTGGCTGCCACGGCCTTCCCCGAACATGTCGCCACGGACCTCAGCGCTTCTTCCCGTCGTGTTCTCTAATCACCAGAGGGACACCCTCAAAGTGTCCATTAAAGAAAACCCTTCAACACTACAACTTCATGAATGGGCATTCTCTCAGCACTTACCAAGTGCAAACCAAGAGCAGGTATGTGTATTACACAATTCCTCGTTTCAACCTCTAACAAGCCCCGTTGTGGGTGAGGAAACTGAGCCTCAGCCCTGGCCTCTCTTGGTGATTTGTCTAAGGTCACACACACAGCTGGGAAGGAAAGGAGTCAAGATTTTACCTGAAATGTGTTGATGATGAGGCCTATGCTCCTGATCATTTTGCTATAAAAACAGGTAAACTCAAATCGAAATGGGAGTCAGGCTATTACTGCAGGCACAGCTGGGTGCTGACCTTGGCTGAGCACTGTCAGTGGGAAGGGATCTAGGCCCGCCAAGCCCTGTGCCTTTGGCTCGCTAATCCCTTGGCTCTGGGAAACGAGCAGCACGTTAGTCTTCAATCTAAACGTTTTCTTTTTGCTAATATTGCTTTACACGGGGACGTCAAACTATATGTCATCTGGCTCAAAAGCACTTCAGTGTTGACTGTTCCCAATAATAAATCATCACTGTCATATCTGAAGTGGTGTCTCCCCACCCACCTTCCACTGCTCGGTCACACCTCCCTGTTTATTGTCTTCACAGCACGTGCTTGTGTCTACAGTTGTCCTGTTTGTTTATTCACCTGCCTACGGTCTGGTTCCCCCACCACGGCCTGACCCACTGCCAGCTGAAGTCATCTGTGTGCCCATGCTGCAGCCTCATGACTGGGCTGCCTGGCATGGAGCTCATTAAACAGCTCCACCAACTGCTCTATCGGGTTGCAAGCAGACACACAGCTCGGGAAAGATGACACTCCAGCTCTGGCAGGTCCTCAAGGGAGTTCTGTCTCACACACATGGGGCAGAGGACAATGTGGCTTGCTCAGGGCTGAGGGTTTACTGAGCCATTTTTCACCCTCAAAAAGAGGGGAAAGCCCTTCACATTTCTGGTATGCTTTTACTTTGAAACAGAATAAAACTTTCCTACTGTGGGTCGGTCTTTTCATTAATGAGGCAGCCACAGAATACATAGAGGCGTGAAATATATTGAATTTTCTGAGTTGAATTTTAACTGCTGGTGGCATTCTCATTACAATAGTTATATTCAGGGTGGGGCAAAAGAAGGTTTGTGTTTTTGTATGGAAAATAATACAAGAATAAATTCTGTGTTTTGCATACTCACAACTATAAACTGACTTTGCCCAACCCTGTCAATACACACACATACACATATAGTCAACCAATATATTATATACACTTCTTTAATAAACCCACACTGAGAAGTTGTCATGCACACAGCACTTTTCAGCCTGGTATGCGTTAGGCCTGGCACCCTGTGAGGTGGGCCCTTGCTACCTACTGCTGTGTCACTCGTGGGCCATGGCATACTGCTAGACATGTGGACGATCCTTAATTCCTAAGCGATTGCGTTTAGCCATTATATAGTTCAGAGGTAATCATTAGAATTGTAATACCCATACCACATGTCTTTTACTTAAAACAATTAAGCAGCTGCCCTCTAAAATCAAAAGGAGGTTCAAAATGCAAACACTGGCTTACTGAAGTGCTTGCTCTTTTCCTAGCAGAAGAGTTCCATAAGAAAGGACTGGGGCATGTCCCTTTTATTTTGATAGGTCATCAGTTAGTGTTCCAACTCAGGAATATTCAGTAAAACCAGAGATTTCCAGGTACACTACTAGAAATAAAGTGGGGTACTGTCAAGCATTAATTAAAAGGGACTAAGGTGCGGTGTGTGAGACAGCAGCAAGACTGGTTTATTCTGATATGTTGTCACTACTCCCAATACCAACTGCGGTAGTTTTGAAAATGTAAATGATTTTAAAAATGAGACTAGTGGTAAACATTCTAATAGCCAATTAGAATTTACAAATAATTTAAAATCAAATATACTACTATAAAAAAAAAACCCACACGTGCACTAAGAAGGGAAACCGCCAAGTAATTACTTAAACACTAAGATGTACCTGCATGTTCTCTCTCAGGTCCGTGGCATCCCGAATAGGGGGCTGGGCATTTTTGAACACCTCATCCACAGTTTTAATCCACAGTGTTCTCAAAGATGCATATTCCCTGGACTTCTTCCCTTTTCTCACAGAAAGGCCCCTTTTATGAGGTTTCCCTCCTCCTCTTCGGTTGGTAATAGCCACATGGACGAACAAAGAGGCGTGTGCTAGGACCTCTCCAGTCAATGACTGCAGGGGGACATGGCGGTAGCCCGTCTGTAAACATTCAAAGGGAATTGTGTACTGACCAATAAATTCATCCCCGATATAGTCATCATCCAGTACCACAAAGCGCACCATGGCCAGTTCTGGGAGGTTGATTTGAAACTCAAAGCTTTCATCGAAAATGGGAGTATCTCCATTCTGGTGCACTGTTTTCGTCCTTTGTTCTGCACAGTCGGCGGGGATTCCGTGAATTTCCACATAGACATAAGGATCTACCACATCCCCTTTGGCACCAGACCCTTTGGGTTTGGGAAAGTTCTGCCCACTGATGATTTTGATGTGCAGGAGCTGAGGTGAGACTCCTGGGACAGAGTCTTTTGTGTTAGCACTAAAGAAGGAGACTTCCTCCCTCATGATGGCTGGCCGGAGAACATAGCCACAGTTCCCATTCTGTCTAAACCAGCCAATGTTCAGGTCCATCATCAGCCCTGGCGTCTGAAAGTTCATGGCAACGATCTGACAACCACATTTCCAAAAGTCTTGAGGGTTCATGTTACTGGAGTCGATCCTCATGGGGCTGGGGAACACCCTAGCAAGAAAACGTTTGTTGTAATTTACAAAGTCCCCCGGATTTTCGTTGGCGTATTTGCTGGCGAGCACTTCGTTGAAGGAACAGATTTCCCAGTACTTCTGCACCTGAAAGGACACCTGGAATTCTTTGAACTGGACAGACTTACAAATGCTTACCAGTTCAGACAGTTCCTTGCAGAGCTGAAAGCGTTTCATGGGCACATGGTTGGGCTGCTCCATGATCTCCTTCCCCATCCGCTGAGACATTTCTGCTCCTTCGTCTTCATCTGTCACATCTCCTTCTACGCCCGAGCAATTGGAGGACAGCTTCTTTGCCTTAATTAATATCTTCCCTTTCAGGACATCTGGGGATGGTAAGTATGACTCCTCAACATTGGGGGATGTTGTATAGAGCTTGTCTCCTAAAATTTTCTTCATGTGTTGAACCATTACCTTCTGCTGTTTAATAGAACAGTGGTTTTCTAAACACAGGATAAGCGGATACTCTGAGGCAAAGAAGGCATACTTGTTAATAATATCAATAACACTGCGGAAGACTATCTGAGAGGTCATGGTGTGGCCCGTGTAAATGACAGGTTCATTGTCAGGTCCATCCCATACATCTAATTCAACACTCCGGCAACCCATTTTAAGAGCACGAATGTATCCTGTGATATCAGAGGGACCTCGGAACTGATCCTCTATTAAGTATGTATTATGAGATGAGTTTATAAAGTAATGAGACAAAGGCTGCTTCATATCCTGACAGACCTTCTTATGTTCCGGGTCAAATATATAACAGTCAGGTGACATAAGGTAATTAGTGAACCCGTCTATGGAGAGCCAGCCCTTTTCCTGGCCCTCTTTGGATGGCTCATATTTGTGAATAATTTCAAGGCTTATTTCCTCATTTATATGTGCTACACCCTGCTCTGCCTCAAGAAACATCATAAGATCCTTGGTATCAAGGAATTCTTTATTGCTTGAAAACTGAACTAAAAGGAAATAAATTTCAGGTCTAGTACAAAGCTCATGGAACACCTCAACAAATTCTTCCTTTGTGACTTCAGTACCAGTCGTGTCCTTGGATTTGTGCAATTCTTTGAACTTTAGCTCAATTTTGCTAGTTTTTAAGCCAGGATTGAGGTTTCTGATACACTGCACTGCATTACAAAGGCTTATGTGTCCATGGTTATCTACGTCGATTTCACTGAACATTTGTGAAACCCAAGAAGTCCTCATGTTGTCTTGGCTACTTTCTAACATATCAAGTGTATGTTTCCCATAAGAAATTAGGTACCGCAGTCCTGTCACCCAGATGTTTGCAACATCGGCAGAGTTGGCAACCAAATCAAGTGACTCATAATTCTCTCCATATATAACTGAAAAAGCACAGTCTTCAGAAATCTGCTCAGAGATGCCATTGCTGCGGAATATGTCCGTATTTTTTCCTGTTCTCACTTCCTTGATGGATTTAATATCAATTTTGGCTTTCTCGGAATCCTTCTTAGATGGCTCCCACCTCAGGCTCTGCATGTCGGCATCCAGTAAAAAATACCTATGGTAAATTCTAGAGTTGGAGCGAACCTTTTTGAGTTCCGAACCCTCAACCATGGAATTGATGCAATCACTTGCACTGCTGATTTTCTTCTCAGTTGGCATACTACTGAATGAGACTGTCTTTTTCCGTTCTCTTTTCTGTTTTGTACCATCCTAGGATGTAAAACAAATAGAGTATTAGAATGACATAATGCACGTTTCTCTGTTCAAGACTAGTAATAAATATTTAATTTCCTTGAGAAAAAAATCACACTGTTAGAATTTCCTATCTTATGGTCTATAAAGAATGATACTCATTCACATGTAGAACTTAGAAGCGTCTGGCCTTAGCGTTTCAGCTTAATATAAACTGGGACAAAAGTATTATTAAATAATTGCAATCCATGGGCACCAAAAAACACCATTTCAGTAACACCCAATAAAATTCTGTATAGAGAGCCGGCTACCTAATTTGCAGGCCTCAGGGAATAATGAAAATGTAGGACTCCTTATTCAGAAATTATTAAAAACTTCAAGAAGGTGACAGAAGACCATTAAGCCACGTGCAGGGCCCTTCTAAGTGGGAGGCCTATTCAGCTGTGCAGGTCATATAACCCACAGAGCAGGTCCTGTGTGGACATACCTTTTCTATATGAGAGTTTCTCAAAGGGTTGTCACTAGACCACTTGCCTCAGAATCACCTGGCTTATCTGGTTAAACTGCAGATTCGATACTCACGATATCAGATCTCTAGGGAGTGGTATCCAAGAATTTGCATTTTAGGCCATACTCTAGGGGATGGGGATGTACACTAGAGTTTGAAAACCACTTCCTGACCACAGATGTCTGGGCTATTCCTGGAAACTACACACACCAAACGACCAAAACCAGCTAAGTATGAGCCATGTAATAATTAAGTAGGCACTGGAATTCAAGCAGAAATTCCTGGATCTTCTGAGTCTCCTGTTGGATTATTCCTGGTCCTAAATATTTCAGATAGATACGGCTTTTCTGCTACACTTGTGTTATGTCTGGGTGGGAGGCCTAGATTACAAATACAGCTGGAGGTGCTTCTAAAATTCCAGAATTGATTTATTACAGCCTATTATCATGCGCTGGGCTAATGCTCAGAACATGTCACCTAAGTACCTCTAATAGTAATAGATTATTAACACTACCAAGTGAAGAATTTCAGGCAGCATCTATTTCTAAAGAAGTTTACACCGGCAGTAACACAGTCTTCCAACTTTTCTACATAAAGAAACAGGTGCCCGTGTGAAGGAGCTGTCACCACATCTAAGTGTGGATGGATTTAAGTCCTTCCTTATACTGGCGCCTTAATTAGTTAAAAAATAACTGCTCAAATGAGTGCACATCTTTCACAAATTTTAACTGGAAACATGATACTGCCTTTCAGGAGGTACATAAAATTTCTGATAAATTTTCAGTGAGTCATTATATTCATAAATTAGGAGGAGAGGTGGAGTTTGCAATTATATAACGTTCACGGCAATAAAGAAGAGAGCATGAAAAATATTATACTAAGGCAATTCTAACTTTCCTGTGCTGGAGAGACTCTATTTTGAATAAAATCTCTAAAAAAGCAATTATGCTATTCTCTATGTCTCAGATTTAAAACCACTTTTATTTTTTGACTACCTACACTTCCAAAAGCAATTTGAAGAAGGTAATTAAACTTAAACTTTAAATCATATGGGTATCATTTCCCTCAAGTTTCAAAATGAACCATAGAGGCTTTTGTGATTTGAATGCCAAGATAAAACATAAAAGCCACAAGGCAGAGTACTTCTTTACAACTGTATCCTCAGAACAATAAAGTACAAAAGACATAAAAACTGTGGTAATTGTATCCATAAGATGTATTATATTATAGCTGCTCCAAATCCCTAAAGTGCCTGATTTTATTCTATCTATTCAAGCAAGCTGACATGAAATGTGTAACCAGCCATGCATAAAAAGCATGAAATAAATGTATAATTTCCCATTTTTCACAATGAAGGCTGTCTTTATCTTTAAAAAAAAAAACACCTTTAATAAAGACAACATACTAATTAAGGAAATTTAATTATCTTTATAAGTTATACCCCAACAGTGCCACTAGTGAAAATAAGTCACAAAGATAAATGGAAGTGCTTATCCATTTAGCCATTAAAAGTATAGACAGCACTTTCAACACTGCAATCTTTCATTCTGTCATTTTCAACATATTGAGCAATATTCAACTACCACTTTCTAATTTATTACGAATGACATATTCCACATTCATAGGCCTCTTTGTTATTAAGATGTAAAAAGCCAAATTGCAAAGCAAGTTAATAATACCCACTCACACCCACATCTGTAGGGCAGTCAATAGCTTAAACTCCATACCTGTGGCTTTAAAAACACTGCCTTGCCTTTCACAAGCCAGCCAGGCAATGATTGGTGACTGCAAACCATCGCCTACAGACACAAGAACATGCCAGTCTCCCAAGCACAGGCTGCTGTAATGACCGCAAGGACTCCCCTCACCAGACACTTCCTGCCTCCTCTCCCCCTTCTGTCTGCTGTTGCCTAGAACCATCCAGTCCTCTCCACAGCGCAAGCACGAGGCCTGAATGAAAAGGTTTGTTGGTTTGTTTCCTGTCCTTGCGTGCAGATAAAGCTATTAAGAAACGCTGATAAAGGAGTGTGCTTGCTGAGAGACCAAAAAGGGGAACTTATCACTGGATACACCGAGTCTCAGGCTAGAAGCAACAGGTGGATGTGCTGGTGAGCGGGCCCTCCACTGCTAAGGGGGAAGGAGGGGGGAGGAAGGAGAGGACGGGGGCAGAGGTGGGGAGGGGAGGGGAGGAGAACTCAGGGTCAAGGACAGGACACCCCAGCTCTCAACCTGCTTGACTCCCAGGACCTTCACCCCACTCCTGCTCACCCACCTGGCTTTCGTTTTCCACCCAGTGGTGATCAAGTACTTATACAGGCTGAATCTAGTATTTTCTAGGTTGCTTCTTAATGTTAGTTTAAACTTAACAATGAAAAGTGACCGAACTACATGCGCTAGATGTACAGTAGTTTTTTTTAACTAAAAGAAAACTAAGTGCATATAACTTATATGCATTAATCACCTAAAACCGGGGTGAGGGGACAAACAAACCAAGCTTCTGCTGAGATGGAGGTGCCTCAAAATAATTACAAAAAATGGTTTCAGAGCCGGCTCTTATATTGTAAGTACTCATCACCCAAAGCTTCTCGGTAGAGAAAGCAACAAACTGTGAACCTGTCTACTGGTGCATTTCTGCTACTCTATCGGCACTGACTACCATCAAGGGAAAGGACACAAAGCCAAGGTCCAGGCTGGCAGAAAACCGGCTTCCAAAAGGACCCACCGTATCAACCCTGAGATTTTGAATTCTAGATAAAGATAATCATAAAACTTTGAGGCTAAGCAAACTTACCACAGCGGATCCAAGAATAAACATGCTGACAAGATGTATTTCACATTAGAAATGGAAACGGCATATTGAGCTCAATGGAGAAATATACATATTTCTAACAAGACTGCCTACTTTGTTTAGTAGAAGCTTGTCACGACCTTTTAGCCGCTAAAACTACCGTCCGGGATATTTGAGAGGCAGCAGCAATTGCATAAATGAGCGTGGGCAAGTTCATAAATGCTCATCCAGCAGTGAGGTAGCCAACAGGTGTGCCTCCTCGCTTCTGCTGGCCACACAGTCGGGGTCGCTGATCTGACTGGCCCACCAAGCTCATTCTGGAGCCGACGAAGCCTACTGAGAGTGGGAGTCTGTCTCCGGACACACTGAGAGCGACGCCCTGCTGGACGGACGACAGCTACCCTGGGTCCTACTGCCTTTCTCTCGCCTTTCAACACTGGTTCGTTTCTTTGTGAATGTTTCTCAGCAAACATCATTAGAAAATGATGAGTCAATATCCAGATTCAATACACTGGCAAAAAAAAGTGATGGAGTCTAGGCAGCGATTCTGGTGGGGGTGGGAAGCAGTACAGATTTGAGGACGGGGGTGCAGCCCGAAAACAAAGCAGCCCTTTCTCCTTCTGCTTTCTTCTGAGTCCAGTTATTTATTTCGATTTATAAATAGCATCAAAGAAGAGTATGAGATCTGAATGCTTACTGAAGGCGGCCTAGGATTAAAGAGACTTGAGAAACACTGGGTTAAAGAAATCTCTATCCTTGACAAAACAAAACAGAAAACCAGAACTACTTGAGGCCCATTAGAGCAGCATAGCAAGGCCTGACCTTTCTTTAGCTCAATAGCAATAACTCTGAACTGAAAGAATAAGTCATGCCGGGCACATCAGGGTTATCTTGAAAGGTTTTTAACACATCTTTAAAACTTTGATGTACTCTCCAAGATGAGCAAAAGGAGGGGGGAAAGGACCTGGGCACAAGCGGTCCCTCTGCAGGTCATTTTATAATATCCAGTGAATTGAAAAAGAATAAATAACTTGAAGAAAAGGTAGGTACAGTCAAGTGCTGCTTTCCACTTATGGGGGGAGGTCTACCATTGTAAATAACAGAAAGCCACTTGGCCCATGGATGCCTCTCCTCACGGGCCTCCTCTTCCATGATGCCCTCTGGAGGATTCCGAAAGCTAACCCTGGCCCAGGTTTGGCAAGTAGTCTATGAGGGCACCTATCTGCTCATGGCTGAGGAACTTAGGGAGCACTTGGAAGTCATGAACGGGGGGCAAGTACAGGTCAGATGATGGCTGACAATGTGGAAAGCCAAAAGAAAACATCAGCTCTGACAAGAAAAAGCCAGACTCCCTGTGAAACAGTGACTCCTCTGGTACCCATCAGAATGCGTGGTCGCAAGGCAACCGAGAGAACAGACTCCAGAGGGACAGCCCTTCTACGGAGAGAAAAGACATAGAAAGTACTTAATGTTCAGCAGAGCATGGGAGGGAGAGGCCCCATGGAAGTAGGTAAGGAAAAAAAATCAGTTGAAAGTATAAGGAATTCCTAAAGACCAATTATGGACTAGCAGGGTTAAGTGGTCAATTATCAGGTTAACTGACAGGGTAACTGGGTGCCCCAGACACAGGGAGAGTCTGTACTCGTGTGTACATCTTTGTGGGTGCTCCTGAGAAAGACGGGGCAGAGTGCGGAACAGAAGAGGGACCTCTGTCTGGGGCACAGGTATGCCACTGGGGAGAGCGTGAAACTCTGCCCACGTCCCCAACCATAAGAAGGAGCTCTCCACCCCCACTCATACGAAGCAAAAACCTAAGCCACTAGGGCAAAGACAGCAAGCCCTCTTTCTCGTAGGGCTAATGAGAGAAGGGTAGAAGCCAAATCCATCTACCTCTGTACAGCCAGGCTAAAATCTACGGCCCCAAGAGGCCTCTTGGACTCCAGAGCCTGCGCCAATATGGCAGAGCCCCGCTACCACCAGGAGAGAGGCAGAAAGCTGTCTGCCTCCCCCACTCACCTACAGACACAAGCAGAGGCTGGCTACCTTGGAGAGCAGGGCAAGGATGTGAAGACGGTCCCACCCCCATGGCCCAGGTGCAGAGGGCAGCCCGAGACTGAAACTAGACCAGGAGGATCGAGAATTGCCCCTGACTCAACCAGAAGCCCACACCAAGCAGCAAGCAGTGCACCCGGAGGAGGAAAGAGGGCAAGAGCGTGGGAGGAGATGCCTTTCTGACCCCGGCATGAGCGTGAAGTCTGAGGGCAGGGCACTGAGTGAACCCCTTTGACAACATTCTTTAGGAGACATGCTTTCACTACTACTGAAATAGTGACTTAAAGTAAATTTATAAAACCATAATGTACATCTGTGTCCAATGGAAGGTGCAATAAAACTCATCGGGTTTCTCCAGTAAGAAAAAACTTCAGGGTGAGCACCGAGCTCCTATAAACTACCCCAGCGCCCCTTTACATCCGGTGAAAATACTGATGCTAATGAATTTTAATTTATGATCTATAATAATGGTACTTAAGTGGGCCGCTTTAGTGTGAAAACTGTCAGTGTTTCTCAACTGTGTATACGGTGATTCCTTATCTGGCACACTATAAAGCCTGTGGTCACATAATTTTAATTGTTAATAACTGTCTGGTAAATCACACTGAATTTCAAAAGGCAGGCAAGTCCAATCCCATAATGTGAATTCTCAGCTGCAAATACGATGAACCCTGAGAGTAACTTCACAATCAATTTTTTTTCTCCTCAAATTCTTCACTATGTCCAGATAGCATAGGTGGAAGAGTTTATTTTTCTAATTTTTTTTATCCTTAAATCTGTCATTGCTTGGCATTGACAGATGATTATGGCAACTCAGGGGTAGTGCGGGCTCAGAAAGCAAGCTTCCAGAGACCTGTGCATAGGCAAAGCTACTGCCATGGGCCCCATCCACCACAGAGAAGAACGAACAGTAGTTCTTTCAATCAGAAATTTTAATATTTCCACATTTTAAAATTAAAATTTTTTAAGGAAAATTGCTTCACCAACAACTTATTATACAATCATCTTGTTTATTTTTCTTTTTATGCAGTATCTTGTTGAAAAAAATTTCCTGGGGCCCTTTCTTAATTCAATCATTTATATTCACATGTGAAATTACTGTGTGTGCGTGTCTGTGTGTAGGGGGAACAATTAGGTCAGAAAAGCAAACAAACAATAATAATGAATCATACAAAAGGGAAACTCAGCTTTCCACAAAATATTCTGTTAAGTTCCAAGCCATTCATGAGCCTGTACTAGTCCAGCCCTCAATGTCATCTCTTCTCCAGACTCACACAGTATTTATAGTCTCCACCATATAATTTAACTCTTAATTATAGTCTTATTCAGTTCTCTAATTGTTTTATGTGGGTTAGCCTTATCTCCTCAAGTAGACAGTGAGCTTTTGGAGGAAATGAGCATTTCTTACATTGGCTGGCCCATAGTGCAGTCAGAACAGTACCCCTCTGATGAACTGGTAATTTCAGTGATAAAGGGGTCAATCCAACATTTGTAAATATTTATGAACTTGACTTGGGGTGGAAAACACACAATACAATATACAGATGATGCACTGTAAAACTGTACACCTGCAACCTATATAATTTTATTAATAAATGTCACCACATTAAGTTCAGTAAAAAAAGAAAAAATATATATATGAACTCAACATAGGAAAGCCTAAATATATAAAACAAATATTACCAAACCTAAAGGGAGAAATAGACAGCCATGCAATAATTATAGGAAACTTTAAAGCCCCACTTATATCAATGGATAATCCACCCAGACGGAAAAACAATAAGGAAACATTGGCCTTAAATGACACATTAGACCAAGTGCACTTAACAAAAGACATCAAAAAAAAAAATCAAGAAATACCTTGAGACAAATGAAAATGGAAATATATCAAAATTTACGGGATACAGCAGAAGCAATTTTCAGAAGGAAGTTCATAGCAATAAATGCCTATAGTAAGAAACATGAAAGTTCTCAAATGAACAACCAACTTTACATTTCAAAGAACTAGAAATAGAAGAACAAACCAAGCCCAGGGTTAGAGGAACAGAATAGAAACGAATAAAATAGACTAAAAAGACAATAGAAAATCAAGACAGAGAGAAGATAAACTCATGGAGAACAGGCTGACAGCTGTTGGTGGGGGGTTGCTGGGGGGAGTGTGTGTGGAGGGATTGAGCCAAAAAGGGGAAAAAAAGAGAAAAAACTCAAGGACAAAGACAACAGTGTGGTGATTGTGGA
Source organism: Rhynchonycteris naso (assembly GCA_037038555.1). Taxonomy (NCBI): domain Eukaryota; kingdom Metazoa; phylum Chordata; class Mammalia; order Chiroptera; family Emballonuridae; genus Rhynchonycteris; species Rhynchonycteris naso. The sequence continues at coordinate 46,776,024 of CM073004.1, read as the reverse complement.
GGGAGGGAGAGGGAGAAGGTGGAGGAGGGTCTGAGAGGGATAAATGGTGATGGAAGGAGACTTGATTTGGGGTGGTGAACACACAACAGAGTACAGATGATGTATTGTAGACTTACTTGTGCACCTGAAACTTGTATAATTTCTTAAGCCAATGTCACCCAAATAAATTCAATACAAAACAGACAAATCTTTAGCTAGAATCACCAAAACAAGGGGAGAGGTCTCAGACAAGTAAAAACAGAAACGAAAGAGCAGACATTACAGCTGATATCAGAGAACTGCAGAGGACGAGTCTGAGGAAGATGGTACTAATTCTTCCTTAAATGTTTGGGAGAATTCACCAGTGAAGCCATCGGCTTCTGGCCTTTTTCTCTTTTGGGAGATTCTCACAATTTTAAAGGGCCTACTCTTTTAACCAAGTGCTTTTTGTTTACTGATCACATGCTCTTATTGTTGAGCATGCCTCTAAGACACTGGCTACTAACAAATTCTAGAGGGTAGGAAACATTCACGAAGTTAAACTGAGTTCTAATCTTTTCTTCCAGGCTCACCCAACTTGAAAACTGTTGCTCTTACCCATGAGCCCCAAGCTCAATGCTACAGTTTAGGGGCTTCGGTGGTCTATGCCCTACCCTGCAGCCTTCAGCCATAAAAACCTTGCAGGTCTTCTCCATGGATTCTGAGTGTCCAGCTCACAGAGGCGGTCCCAGCTGCGGAAGGTGCTACCTGCCTTCCCTTTCCTTGCCCCTTACTCAAACAAGCCTCTGGACGGGTTCCTTAAGTACCCTCATTCCAGTGAATCTTCCCTCCACTGCTCGTTCCACTCTGCCTTCCCAAAGAAGCAGTAACAAGTGCACGCACGCTGAGGCTCAAGTGAACGTGAATACTCCAGGGCTGAAAGGAGACCCGTGCGGCTGTAGTACAGTTAGCTGGGCGAGACTGGAAGGAGAGGAAACCACACCAGGAGAGGCAGAGGCTAGAGCCTGCAGAATCTTAAAGGCACCTTAAGTCATTTGGATTTCATTCTAAGGGTAACTCCTTGAAGGAGAGTGGCATGGTCCAATTTACTTTTAAAAAACAGTGCCCAGTGGAGGTGGATTAGAATGAAAAAAGACTGGAGGCAGGACATAGTTTAAGGTCAACTACAGTATCCCAGACATAGGATGATGATAGCTGGGATCACAGTAGTGACAACAGAGGTGGAGGGAGGTGGAGGGCTTCGAGATAACTTCAATGATAGAGCCAACAACATTTGCTGATGGACTGGATGCAGATCATGAGAAAAATGGAGGAAGCTAAGATGGGAAGATCAGGAATTGTTTGGGGGGAGAGGAAATCAGTAGTTTTGTTTTGAACATTGTAAGTTTGAGATGCCTTTAGATATCCAACTGGAGATGGCATATAGGCAGTTTAATATAGGAATCTGGAAATCAGGAAAGTCAAGCCTACTGATGTATACTTGAAAGCAATAGCACTCTGGTGGCCAATGCAATTCCCTAGCAAAGAAGGAGAGAGAAGAGAAGATGACCTAGGATTGAACCTGGTGCACTCCAGTGTTAGGCAGGGGAGAAAAAAATGGGACCAGCAAGAAAAGGCAAGAAAGCAGAAGCCAGCGATGTAACGGTGACTCCAGAAGATTGTCATCTATCAGCAGCCGAGAATAAATTGTTTAAATAAGAACAGAGTAGCCCACAATGCTTCTGAGAGGTCCAGTCAGAAAAGTGAAGTATGCTAAATGTGAGCATAGCCTCACCAGCTTTCTTAAAGTTGCTGTTTCCATGACCTAGCTTTTCCCATCTTTTTGCTTCCAACCTATTGTCTTTGACCCAAATGGTAGACAGCATGCAGTCAGATCTTTACAAAAGAAAATCCAGCCTCACAGGCTTTGCTTTGGATTACTAAATCCGTTCACATAATGTTATTACTGATACAGGTGAATTCACATCTGCCACTTCACTTTTTCTTTTCTATATGTCTTTTACCTTTTCGTTCATTTATTCCCTTCTGCAATGATTTCTTTGATGTTAAGTTAGCGAGTTATATTTGAGATTTGACGGCCCAGAGCCCTTTGGTGACCCCAGCAAAAGCAGTTTCAAGGCAGTAAAAATGGGCCAGACAGCCTTCTGGAGTGAGCTGGAGACAGAGAGGAAAAGGAAGATGGGAGACAGTGAATGCAGTTATGTGAAGGAGCCAGGGAGAGGAAGTGGTAGAAAGAGGGACCTAGTTTATTCATACTGGAGATATTAGAGCAGGATTCTATGCAGAAGGAATCTGCCCAGCAAAAAGGGGAAAATTAATGATGCCGAGAAAGAGAACATATCAGTGAAGGAACAAAATCCTTTGAAAAGCAGGAAATGAGATCATCATTAACTGCCCTCCAACCCTTTCAGGGTGACTTCTGAGCTGGATCCTGATGGAAAATGAAAAGGAAGGGAAGGCTAATTACCCAGAGGGAACAGCATATGCAAAGACGTGAAACAGGAAAGGGCCCATTTAACGTCTGCAGATGCTCACACAGCCAGGGCAGGATAACAGGCAGCCAGCCGGCAAGAGGAGGCGAGAGGGAGTCCTGTGGGCGACCCTGCAGAGTGAGGCCACCATCCTCCATGGGACAGAAGTCAGCACTTCTTCTGAGGAGGCCTCCGCGACCTTGGGAGTTCACATCACTGCGCCCTAGGTAGAAGAAATACAAGCCCGTACAAAACTGATAATCATGTGCATTGTCCCTGTGTGTACAAATACAGCTCACTGCCTTTTTTGAAGGGTCAACAAATGAATAAGGTCTTATTTGTTTTATAATTTAAAAATCAACAGCCCATTCATGTCAGTATTTGTTTCTGTCTTCACAGTCTAAGAAAACTGGCCTAAAGGATATGTCATGTGTAATTGTTACACAGTTTAGTTTCCCCCCAACTAGGAATGAAAGAACGCAAAGATTGCCACTTGAAGGATCCCCATTTCCAACATCAGAGAGAAATCTGTATACTTTAAAAATAACTTTTAAACAGTTACCATGATCTCCAAATGCACATTGATAGAATCCAAAATTTTTTAATTATTGAAAAAATTTTAAATGACAGTCAACTCCAAACCCTCTGCTTTTCTACTTAGATGGTATTCGATGCAAATAAAAGGTTTTCGGACAGGAACATCACAGAAGTGGCACGCCTGTGCCTCCCAATCTTTGCATCTGCTGGACTCACAGTGGCCATGGACTCACGCTTTATGTCATGACAACAGTAAGCCCCATTTTTTTCAAATTAAAAGCCACACTTGGGTTCAGAAATCAATAAAAATGCCAATGCCCACATGGCAGGAATCCATAAGACTTGAACAATTACTCTAGAGCATTTGCAAAATAGTGCGATGCCAATTTGAATAGCAGAAGGCCCAGGTCTGCCATTTTCCTGAATCATTGCACACCCTTTTAAAACCACAGGTCCCTTCCAAATTAATTAGCTCATCACACTGAAATGAAAAGCACTTTTAAAAACCAGAGAAATCTCATCATTAGTGCACTTTAAATGGTCTGCGCTGCCAGTGACTAAAGCAATTTAACTGCCTCAGTGAAGTCCTGTGTCACCATTTCGAGTCCTCATCGCTGTAAACCTCTCTACTGGGGGAAAAGCACAAGTAGCAAATGTACAATTAAATCCACGTGGCAGGTACAAAACTCGTTCTCAATACAGCTTCCGAAACATAGCTCGTGTTTTAAATAATACGGCACAGCATGCACCACTAATACTTGTACAGGACATAAAACCAAGCAGCTCAGGCAATCCTACAAAATCCATACTGTAAACCTGAGTTTCAAGAGTTGGATCTAAAAGGCGTTCTATTAATATGCTTCTGAATACTGGTGTGAGGATAAAATGTAGGTATTACTAAGGCACGCTTAAATTTTATATAAAGGTATTATAACGTAAGATTAAAATGACACAATTACTTGCCCTGTATTTTGTTTCATTCAAGTTATCCAGGGGTAGAAACAAGGGCTCAATCTGCTGGCAAACTAATTGCCAAAGCCCTTCTTATGAGGATGCTGTCCTCATTCCAAGAATCCGGCTGCTATACCAGCGGCACTTCCAAGCAAGGCTTTGGTTTCTGAGAGGTCTGAAGCCGACTCTCAGTCCATTTGTGTAACTCTGTGCTGACCCGCTAAGGCCCACGCTCCTTAGAGAGAGTGAGCACTGGGGAAGGAAGTGTCCCCACAGACGGCTCCAACTGAGGAGCAAAGACACAAGGGCCCCGGCACCCACAGGCCACGGCGATGGTGGTGACCGCTGCCAACTGGTAGATGACACTCCCACAAGGTAGACTGACTCTAAATTGGAACACTTCTGGGCATGAAGGGGGGAATTATCAACAAATATGCCACCACAACAGGGACATTTCTGGGCAAACTGAAACATACAGTCACCCCACTTGAAAGTGACCTTATTAATAATGTGTTAAGTCATGACAAATGCCAGGCACTGAAGATTCAGGTATACCAGAGTCTAATCTCAGCTTCCGGAATGTTCCCCTGCTGACTGGCAGACAGGCAGACCTCACCATGTCTAGTCTGAGTCCCATCCTACCCAGGCTGGGGACCCATCCCAACCTGTTTTGGAGATCTGGACAGTCTTGCTGCCCTGAAACAGTGGGTAGGTGGCCTAGTCCTAAAGCTACTTCTTATTTATTTCCTGAGGCTGCTACAGCTCTCCCCACCCTCTGCTCTGTGTGGGACAGACCCTTAGCCTAATGCCCTGCTCCCAGCTGCAGCTCCCCTGTGCTCTGCACAGGCCTTGATGGGGGAACAGTAAGACTATCAGCTTCGCTGTGCAGAGTCCCGCTCTCCTGTGGGGCCCATGAGGTGAAGCCCTGCAGAAACTGGCCTGGGTTTACCACACACCCCTGGACATTGCAATTCGGGTTCCCCATTCTCAACTCCTGCCCCTCCCACAGTCTCATTTTCCTGTGCAGCTCACAAAAGGAGAAGCGATACACACGCAGGGGCTGTGATCTGCAGGGTGTGATGGACAGAGGTGAGGGTGAGCACGGTGGGGAGCAGGCGATATACCAGGGAGACCTTCACAGAGGAGATTCAGTTGTCAGAAGGGGCTTACTGGAGGCAGTGTGAGATCTTGCAGCTGGAGAAGAAATACGGGGTGAGGCCGGGCAAAGGAACTGATGCTGGACTGTTCCAATTGACCATTTCAACAGACCATAGATCAGTCCTCCTGGAGATCAAATCATGCCCCCTGCCCCAGTACTTGCATGGGTCTCATGTTAGATTTCAAAAAAACGAATGTATTACACACATTATCACTGTCATGTGTCACGACGGACACTCTAGGATTCTCTGTCCCACAGTCACCGCATAACTCAAGTCTTCAAGTTCAGAAACCCTTCGTAAGGCTGCTGAGTTGAGTCTGGCTCACGACATTTAAGGCATCTAAAAATTAGATTAGCAAACAGTTTATTCTTTAATCTAATTTTATGTATTTCCCTTCCTCTGCCAATCCAAATATGATGTAAAATTCACCCGGGCTTACTGGAAATTATAATGGCAACCCAGAAATCACATTTTGTCCTCTGAAGAGAGCTGAAGTTTTAGCTGAACCATGATTATTCCAATTATACATTTTTTTAAGTAATTCAATTGTGCTTTTAAAAGCATTACTGTAGAACTTTTTTTTTTTTTAAATAAGACTAAAACTTGAGACCAAGGGCTTTTCAAAATAAGACGGGACTGGGAATGCGAGGAACTCAAGCCTCAGCACGGGCTGTGTGGGCTCGCTCGCTCGGCGCAGTCTCAGGGCTTGCAGACCCACCGCCCCAGGACAGAATGGGAAGTGCCCTTGGTTTAGATAATGTGATAGGTTCTCGTTATGAATTGAGAAAGAAGAAAATTCCAATAACAATAAGGAGAAGGAAGTGTGGGGAGGGACTAGCCTAGTCCACAATCGCTCACTCACAGTGCTCAAAGACGACCAGGATGTGAATTCCTGCTTGTCATGCCTTCAGCTTGTCGGGCACATGGTAAGGACTGTGCACCTTAGCTGCACTTGTCCCCATGGGAAGGAGAGGTGGGCTGACCTTTGTGGAGCTACTGTTAGGCACAGGCACTTGATCAACGTTATCTCTTTGAATCTCCAACTGTGTCGGGCAGGAGCTATTATCTCAGAGGTTAAATAGTTTGCCCAGGCAGGTCAGTTCCTCCAACCCTGCTCTGCTCTGCATGACCAGAGAGCCGGCCCTCCTGGGGCTCATTTCCTCTGACCTCCAGGCAGCTGGCTGCCTACTGGGTTAGGATCCTGGGGCTCCTGGTAGAGGACTGGAGACTGGGCAGGAGAAAGTGCAAATCTGGATGGTTTCCCTCCTCTTTAGAGCTGCAGGGGAGAGGCCGGCAGAGGCTTCATCCTTTCTGAGGTTCCTGTGCCCCCCTGGCTCCCTGTCTCTCTACCCTGCAAGTGGGGATAGTTTTCTGCTGTTGCTCATCTCTGACGGCTTCACCAGTCTGCTGTTTGGCCTTGTGGCTCTTCAGGCACCTATAACGATTCCCTAGACTGAATTCACAAGGCAAAAACTATTCCTCTGGTTGGGCCAGCACTGGGTGACTCAGGGCTCCAAGTTATAGCTACTAAGTGCCAAGCCAGGTCCTGAAGCTGGCCTGGCCTGGTCCCCTGCCCCCAGTACCTCCACCCTCACCCCCACCCCCACCACTGCCTGGCCAGCCCACTCTGCTGGCGAGAGCTGAGTTCTCCTAGATCCCCAGTTACTGGTTGTGCAGCCTCGGCAAGATCAATAAACCTCTTGAAACCTTAGCCACTAATTTTATAAAATGAAGAAAGTAATTAGTTGCCCTTAATTACTTTAAAGACCCTGGTAAAGCACGAACGAGGTAACAAATGTGAAAGCACTGTGGAGGGTGAGTGAACTATGACTTCTACGTGATGGTGCATTCCAAGTCTTCAAGTCTGTTTACTGGGATTCCTGGACAGTGATAAAAGGAACTCACCTGAAATTAACCCCCAAATTAATCTCACAAACCTAACTGTTTAAAGATTACACAAAGCTGCCTTCTAAGAGCTCATTTCCAGCTACCAACACTTGATCTCATAAACGGGAAATCAGAAGGCCGATGGTCCCCACGGCTCCCACAGCACGTCTGTCTGACCGCCAGTTTGGGGGCTGACGCAGCACCACCACTTCCTGTGTAACGAACCCTGGCCTGATGCTCCTGAAACACGGACAGTGATGAGAGGATGTCTCCCAGGGTGGTTGTATTAAACAAGATCACATAGAAATGCCTACTGAAGTTCTCGATGCTCTTAATAAACATCAAGTCTAGCTAACATGTTTGATCGTATCACTTATTATTGGCATCATTCCTCTCTCCTACAAGGAGCATTTTACAGGGGTTTGATCAGAGCTTTCTCTTTCGCCTGTATCATTCCAAGACAAGTGGCAATCTTAGATAGGCTTCCTGAACATCTTTGTTTAACTGAATTTATTAGGTGACACTGAGTAATAAAATTATATATGTCTCAATATAAGGCACAATTCTACGACACATCATCTGTACGTGTATTGTGTTTACCACCGCAAGTCAAGATTCCTTCTATCACCATTTCTCCCTCCTTTACCCACTTCTACACCCCCCCCCTCCTCGTGGTAATCACCATACTGCTGTCTATAAGGGTTTTTTCTTTTTCTTTTTTCTTAATGTACTTCAAACAGTCACCATTTCACATGGATGGCTCTCCCCCCTTACCCCGTTTCTTTCTTTCCTTTCTACTCTAAACACCCAGGAGCCTAGGTTTCAGTATCTTTTATTTTTATTTTTTTAAGGGTGTGTCTTTTTTTTTTTTTTTTTTTTTTTTACAGGGACAAAGAGAGAGTCAGAGAGAGGGATAGATAGGGACAGACAGACAGGAGCGGAGAGATATGAGAAGCATCAATCATTAGTTTTTTCATTGCTGTCGCAACACCTTAGTTGTTCATTGATTGCTTTCTCACATGTGCCTTGACTGTGGGCCTTCAGCAGACCAAGTAATCCCTTGCTGGAGCCAGCGACCTTGGGTCCAAGCTGGCGAGCTTTTTGCTCAAGCCAGATGGGCCCGCGCTCAAGCTGGCGAGCTCAGGGTCTCGAACCTGGGTCTTCCGCATCCCAGTCCGACGCTCTATCCACTGTGCCACCACCTGGTCAGGCTCTTTTATCTTTTTAATTAATCATAATGTAAAAGAAAATATGGGCTACTTGTTATGTATTTACATAACAATGGGCTAATCAAAGGGCCAATAAGAAATCATATACTCTGATTTCTTATCTTGTTATACTTTGACTGCTATTGTTTGTTGTGGTTATAAATAAGAGTATTTAAGGGGAAAACACTGAATTGTCTTTGGGTAGATGAGTCCTTTCCCTCAATGATAGTGTTGAAAGGAAGCAGAGACACAATCACTGCTGCCCAAAAATGTACGAGAGTCACATATATAATTTAAAATTTTCTAGTAGCCATCATAAAATTTTTTTAAAAGAAACAGATGAAATAAACTTTAATAATTTATTTTATTTGACCCAAAATACTATTATTTCAACATGTAATCAATATAAAAATTATCCAGATTGCTGTCTTCTTTTCTTAGAGTAAGTCTTTGAGATTCAGCCACAGTGTACAATGTACAGCACGTGTCAATTGCGACCAACCACGCTGCAGTGCCCAATACCTAGGGGGCTCTGGGGCTAACGTACCAGACAGTGCCGGTCTAGATGAAAAGCTCCTTCAGGATAGGAACTTGTCATACTTTCATTCCAAACTCCCCCTGACATTTCTAGTGTGGTGCTTTGCCCAAAGCAAACAGCCAATTTCATCACTGAACTTGGGAATGATGGTTAGAAAGGACTGACACTCATAAATGTAAGCAAAGCCAATATAAATATTTTTTTAAAAAGTAACATTTTGTGGGTCTTAGACTTTAAAAAATTATAAAGGAATACAATTGCTAAAATTTCCATAAATGTTAACTCCCCCCATATCACCACAAAAGCCACACTATCAAGAAAAAGCAAGAATAACAGTCCTCCACAAGAGAATAAAAAGGAGGCAGGGAGAAAAACAAAAATGACCCCAATTAGATCTCTATAATAAATGATCACAATGAATCATCAAATTACTATTTTTTCTTTCTTTTTTTGGTGAGAGACAGAGAGGGAGACAGGAAGAAAGAGAGATGACAAGCATCAATTTTTCATTGCGGCACCTTAGTTGTTCATTGATGGCTTTCTCATATGTGCTTTGACTGAGGGTGCTCCAGTTGAGCCACTGACGCCTTGCTCAAGCCAGTGACATTGGGCTCAATCCAGCTACCTTTGGACGCAAGCCAGCGACCATGGGGTCATGTCTGTGATCCCACGCTAAAGCCGGTGACACTGCGCTCAAATTGGTGAGCCTACACTCAAGCCAGATGAACCCATGCTCAAACCAATGACCTCAGGGTTTCAAACCTGTGTTCTCAGTGTCCCAGATCAATGCTCTATCCACTGTGCCACCACCTGGTCAGGCGATCATCAGATACTATTTAAATGACCTCACATATCTGATATTATGTAAGAAATAATGTATGCTAGGACACAGATATAACTTAAAAAGTAATTAAAAACTAATATTTCAACCAGGTAATCTATGAGAATATTTTTTTCTATGTTACTGAAGGCATATTTTACTTGATGTTTAGAGGCTCAACAAAGGCAAATTTAGTTTTCATCTTGTTGATGAAACCAACCTTCTCCATTGGGATAACTACTTAAAAATAATTTTCAGTTCCCATAGGCAGAAGTACACCGTTTATATACAGAGACATAGCCAAAAGAAAGCTCTGTCTATGTATAGCTCCTTTCATCTTGTGGTCCAGACATCGTCAATGTCAAGTTCTTTTTGACTACCAAGAGTGCCTGTCCACAGAAAGACTACCCAGCCTGCTGCCACTGGCTGTCAATGACAGCTTCTTCACACAACTCAATGGGCATCCCATTCCCCTCGAGAAAGAAAAGGGTTAGCCTGAACCCAAGTTGTATGACATTGCGAAATACCAGGTGTAGCTTCGTTAAAATTGTGAAATGAACTTCTCAGGAAAAGTCAATCAGCACTAAAGGCATTTACTTAGAAGGAAAAAAAGGTTTCTTCTTTACTGGAACAGGGTTGATTTTTGCTAGTTCTAAATACTCTGTGACCAAATGAATTAAAAGGGAAAAAAGCATCTTGACCTATTTGGCTTTCTGTCGAATCTCCAACCTGCTGGGGCAGGAAGAACTGATATGCAAACGAGAAACTCCATGACCACAGGAGTTGCCTTTCTACCTCTAGTGAAAAATCCTCATTTAACTAAAACTTAATTTATTTAACCAAGTAGAATTTCCATTATATCCCAGCTTGATAATTCTTCTGTGGTTTCTGATAAAATACCTGTTTAGCTAGCCTTCACATTTTTATCATCAAAATTCTGATAAAACATATAGCTAATAGCTTCATTTATTTGGCCAAGAACAGGCATAGTACATTTACTTCCTAAATTATTATATTTACTTTTCATTTTCAACCTGATTGGAAGCTGTGCCATCCTTTACATGAAAATCAATAGTGCCTTTTAAAATCTCTATAATGGCAACTTTTGAACATTTAAACTTAAAGGGTAAAGAAATGGACAATACAGGAATCAAGTTTTACATCATTACTTTTTCTTAATTTAGAAATTAAATTTAATGGGGTGACACTGATCAATAAGTACACATTTCAGGTAAACCTTTTTATAGCACTTGAACTGTTGATTGTGTTGTGTGCCCATCACCCCAAGTTCAATCATTTTCTGTCACCATATTTGTCCCTCTTTACTCCCCTCCCCCATCATTACTTTTTTAAAAATATTTTTAGGCTTAGAGTTTACTCTCCTGCAGAGGTAATGTGAGCCTCTTAAGTAATTTAAAAAATTGTTGACATCTTTTGATTTTAATATTTTGTTAGTTTTTCACACATTGTCCAATTACTTTTTTAAATTACTGCAAAGCCATCTGAGTGGATCCTAAGTTAATAAATGTCACATATTTTTCAGAAATTCAATAATGTCGATGACAAATTCCATGTCGCTGACAATCTGCCACTTGCTGAAATACTTCGTTTTCTACCTCAACTGGTGACATTGCTCCACTGGGTAAATATTTGTCGATAGCTTGCCATGGGCTGGCTATTGTTGGGCCCTGGGTTTGCCAGGCAGAGCTCCGGCCTCCCAGACGCGCCCAGTGCAGAGGAAGGGACTGCTGCCTTTGAATCCCCTCCTTCCAGGAAGCCGTTCTGCATTTCAGCACATGTGGGAGAATAAACTGCACGGACGTCAGTACCTGACAGACCTGGATCCGAAGTCTGCCTCTGCCTGCTCGTAGCTGACAACCTAAGGCCACTAGATCTGCCTTGCCTTGGCCTCAATTTCCTCACACATTACACAAAGAGAATAATATATTCTACATGGTTGTTGTGAGAGTCAAATGAAATAATGGAGGTAAAGGAAAAAAAAACATCTGGTACTCAGAAGTCCCACAGATGTGAGATTCCTTCCTTCAATTCCTCTTAAAAGCACAGCTTTCTATACTAAATGGACATTATTTTTAAAGCAAAGAGACAGATGAACTGTACATCTTAAGCATGCGTTGATATATCAAATATTCAGGAGTTATATGTAGTAAGGGCCCTTGGTAACTTGAGAGTCTATCACCAGTTTGATCCCCCATCCAGAGTTTCTTTGACAGGTGACTCTTTTTGGGTCAATTGTTAGTTTATCATTTGCTCTTTACCAAAACAATTCAACCCCGTCCAAAATAGGCACTAAAGAACCGCTAGGGGCGTGGCCCTTCATCTGTGGGGTGATTCACACTAGAAGCGTAGGGTCAGGAAGGAATTAAGATATCGAGCAATTACAGCAGGTTGGGCCCATGCCATTACCACCCCTAAAACCCACAGCCACTCCAAGACGCAGATATTATCTTTCACCTTCTCCCAGTAGTCAGGGAGGCTAGTGTTGCCCACAGTGCCAGAGACAGAAGTTACCCAACATCATGTCTCATAACTTCTCTTCTAACTTGCAGGGTCATTAGACCCCTTGGCTTGGTAGCTGTCTGCCTGCTTCCTCCCTACAGCTCCCCCAGCCTGTTCCTGTTGGTTGGACAAGACCTCCCGCCTGCAGATTAGAAGTGTCTAGGTCTTGACTGCACTGACTGCCCCTATTAACATCTCCCAGGCTGCTCAGACTCGTCGGCAGCCTGATATCAGAGTTCCATGGATATCTTAAGTTTTTGTTCTCCTCCTCCTGCTATCTCTGAGGGACTGCCAGCCAGGATGGTGACCAACTCTATCTCTTCTGCAAATCCCTTAGGAGTTACCACTGAAAACAAGCATATACTCTCCCATGCCCACCTCCCACCTGCTCTTACTATGGTGATGAAGCCTACCTAGCCCTCCTTATTCAGGATGAGCTAGTGTAAAGTGAGAGTGGCCTTCAAGGACAGTTGCTGGTACTCCTCTTGGCAGTGCCCAAGCACAGGTAATATAACAGTAACAGCCCCAAATCCTTCTCACAAGTGTTCCCTTTGTGGAGACAAAAGCACACAGAGCACACAAATGAAGCACAGACACAGACATATGACTCTCTATGAGACATATGACTCTCATATGAGACGGTGTCTCCCTGCGGAAACACACTGAAAGTGACCCTCAGAATAATAAGCCAAAAGTCTCCCTCACCTTTTTACCTTTCCATGTTTCAATATGTATAATAAAGGAATATTAGACTCATCAAATATATTGTCAACTTCAGGCATAAGACAGCCCATTTTTATGCTTTCTATTTTGGCTTTCAGTTTAGTTCAATTCAATAAACAATTATTAAGCATCGTGAGCCAAAGACTGCGGAAGTGCTAAAAAAGCTTATAGTACTGAATAGTGGAGATGGCAGAAATAACAATCCCAAAAGTATATGACTAGAAGCCAATAGGGAAGCATACCCCGGGAGCTATGGCACCAGAGCGATGGTTTTCTATTCTAGGACTGCTGAGCCTTGAAATAACTAAGTCACCCAGAGGTCAGGCTACTATATCCTTTAGGGAAGACAAGAAGTAATTGAAGAAATTCCATGAAAAATTCTCTTTGCCAAATGATATAAAAATCAGGAATGTCTAAAGATCAGGAATGAAGCACTTGCATTTGTACTTCAGGAAAGCAACCAATCTTAGCTTCTTTCAAGTAATCTATTTATGCCTGAAATTGCTAGGGGTGGGTCTGAGTCTTAAGTCATAACTCTTAAAGCGTAACCTTTCTTTTTCTTACTGATGACATCCTCTTCTTTCTTTCCAGGTCAATTATGAATTATCATTACTCTCACTCTCTAATTTATGCAGATCAGAGTCCAAGTATATTACCCAAAGAGGTAAACCCTGAAAAGACTCATACAGAAAAAACAAATTCTTACTCCCCTGCCCAAACAGAAAGTTTATAATCAAAGAACCAGGAAAATTATTTATTGAATAAAACCTTATTTTCCCCAAATTCCAGAACTTTACAACCAATTAGAGTCTACTAAGCAAAATTAATAGGTGAAATAGAAAGGAAGCTTCAAGGGACATGAATGGCGATGGTATGTTGTTTCTATTCTTAGAATTATTAGGCCCTTATTTCTTCTTTAAAAAATCAGTCTTAAAAACAGACTGTTACTAATCCTCATTTATTTTAAAAACAAGTATCAACACCTATTGGTGGGGCCTTACTAGTTAAGCTTTGCAGATTAGAAAAGAAATACCGGACACGTATTCAACTGTGAAAAGACATACTAACACAACTTTTGGCAGAAACCTTAGAATTACTTTATTTTCTGTCTTGGCTGTAAATAACAATTTCTCTAAATGGTTGAAAATAAATAACTTTTACCTTTTGACTAAGTGCCACAAAACCCAGAAAAATAGAGTGTGCTGATGACTGCAATGAGATGCAAAATCATTGCATTTGAAAATGTGACGAAATGGAAGCCTTAGAAACATTCAGCCTTAATTAAAGAATAAGAATTTGCTCAAATGGCATCTAACGTATGTTTTGGAATACCTTTCTGGATAACATAGAGAAAGTCTTTACAATGAGAATGTCTCTGTTTCTATTAAAATCATCTCAGTCTAAATTAGTCATTGCTAGCATGATAAATTAGTCAGTGGTGGGTAATACTGGCCAGCTCATTAGGTTAGACGGCATCGTTCTGAAGACTCTGACGACCTTATCTCATATAGGCCATTTTATTCCCACAGGAGTCAATTAGCTCTGCTTTGAACAGTGGACACAAATCACAGACTTTTAAACTTGGCTGAGCATTTTATAAATCCAAAGGACAGTGAATTAGAGGCTGCGACTGGGTCATGACAAGTTAAACCATGAACAAACAAAAAGCACCCTTTAATAACAGCTATGCTAGATCTGTGTACAACTGGAAGGCAACATGCATTAGCAAAGATAGCTGTGCGGAAGGAATGGGACCTAGAGGGTCCCCCCCCCAAATATTCTTAAATATATGTTTTATCATCTTTAAACAATAACAAAAAAAATAAAGACATATAAAAACGTGCCACTGCTCTGGAAAAAGCACTCAAAGGGAAGTCCCACTAATGGCAGATTAACAGTTGTGTATTTACATGGAACACAGAAGGCAGATATGGGTGAAGACACGGTTACATAGAGATAAAAATATACTCAAGGACGAAATACTCAAGTTTATTATTGTCATTAAATAGGGAAGAATGGGTTTCCATTTTAGAAACCTCCACAATGGCTTTCTTCACTTTATCTTCTTTTAATTTTATGGTAAGAAACTGCATCTGTAGAATAGCGTTTCACCTTTGGAGAAAGGAGAAGAGAGCTCAGCACTGGAGGAGAGGTCAATGCTGTTCATAAAGAAAGTCAGTTCTCCTGGCTCAAAGGGCTCATAAGTGAGCGGGGAAAGAGAAAACACAATTGCTAGAAACTAAACACTACCTTAAACCGGGCAAGTCCACACAACATTCTGTCCCAGGCTCTGCTTCTGACACTTGCTTTTCCAAATGGCTGAAAAACCCTCTGCCCAGATGTGTGCACTTCTGCTTTGGCTCTGGGCCACATTGCTAGGTTCGATAAACGTGGTAGATGCCAAGTGCTGCATTTATGATGATCCATACCATCCCTCCACCCAAACACACACGCACACCTCAAGGCAAGAAGAGGAAACAAAATGGCAAACTGTGGATCAGAAGCGCTCACGGAATTCTCAGGGGGGAGTAAACAACGTGACTAAAAACTTGCTAAAGCCTAAATAAACTGGTCAAATGAAGAAAAAGGACAGAAGTTAGAGGAAGGAAAAAATGGTACCAACGGAGAACAGGTCTTAAGTTTACAGTCTGGGCGTAGACACATGTGGTATACCACTTCAACTGGAAAGAGCTTGAGAGTGCCTCCCAGGTGCCATGAACTTTTCTAATGTACTCTAGGGTTCTGAACATGAAGCAGTGCATTCTCTGCCTCAGGGGTTCCTGTTCTGCACCACTTTCTTAGGGATGAAACTATTATCCAGTAAATGTATTTTTAGAAATGTGTATCCTGCCTATTTACAAAGACTCTGCAGTGACATGTGGTTACAGTATAATATAAAAGAGGTTAATTTGGGCTAAAAAAATAAAAGAGGACATCTAAAAAAAGCTTCAGGAGTTCTGGCCGCATAGCTCAGTTGGTTAGTGTGTCATCCCAATATGTCAAGGTTGCGGGTTTGATTCCCAGTCAGGGCACATATAAGAATCAACTCATGAATGCATGAATGAGTAGAACAAAAAGTTGATGTTTTTCTCTCTCTCAGGTCAATGAATAAAACATAAAGTAAAATAAATAAAAATAAATTTTAAAAGCTTCAAGCTAAGAGGTCACCACATACCTGAGATATATACACTGCTATGGTTAGATGCGATATTTTTGTGACAGAAAGGTCACAAGTGGCAATACACAGGGTTACACATAATTTCCTGTCCAACAACATTAGTCAAACAAAGTCCTTGCTAAGACTAGCTTTTAGAAATTTAGTTCAAGATGCAATTCATCTTATGGTTCTTATATAAAGAGCACTGTGAAATAAAATGGATTGTAATTACTTTTTTATGTAGGAAAGAGAATCCCAAAGAATTAAATGTTAATCATTAAATTAACCTTCAGGTACGCTCTCTGGGCATTTTGCAAACAAAATATAAATCTTTCAGCAGATGTACGTACATATGAACCAAATAACCAGAATCACAGAAAACTTCATGACTACTTTAAACTCCATAAAGTACCCCACTAATACTGAAATTGCTCATTTCTCATAGACAGTAAAAATGAAGATGGACTAGCAATTTTAGTCATGGGATTACTGTTGGCTGCCTTTTTCCAAATAAAACCTTAAAGTGTTATTATTTTTAAAAATCTAACTATATACAAAATTTTCATAAATTTAAAAGGAAAGTAAACTGGTAAATAGTAAAATTTGTTTTTGCTATTTTATCAGTATATGATCAATATTATATTATTATTTAAATAGTATATTATTAAAATAAACTTATTTCCAGCAAATACAAATGATAACAACTGCAGTTAAGAGTGGTTTGACACCAAAATTTATAAAGAACTTATCAAACTCAACAGCAGGAAGACAAACAATCCAATCAAAAAATGAGCAAAAGAAATGAATAGAAATTTCTCCAAAGAGGACATACAGATGGCCAAAAGGCATATGAAAAAATGCTCAACATCACTAATCATTAGAGAAATACAAATTAA
Organism: Rhynchonycteris naso; assembly: GCA_037038555.1. Classification (NCBI taxonomy): domain Eukaryota; kingdom Metazoa; phylum Chordata; class Mammalia; order Chiroptera; family Emballonuridae; genus Rhynchonycteris; species Rhynchonycteris naso. The sequence continues at coordinate 46,759,177 of CM073004.1, read as the reverse complement.
AATCACAATGAGATATCACCTCACACCAGTCAGAATGGCACTCATCAGCAAAACAACACAGAATAAGTGCTGGCGAGGATGTGGAGAAAAGGGAACCCTTCTGCACTGCTGGTGGGAATGCAGACTGGTGCAGCCACTGTGGAAAATAGTATGAAGATTCCTCAAAAAATTAAAAATCGAACTGCCTTTTGACCCAGCTATCCCACTTATAGGAATATACCTTAAGAACACCATAGCACTGTTTGAAAAGAAGAAATGCGCCCCCGTGTTCGTGGCAGCATTGTTCACAATAGCTAAGATCTGGAAACAGCCCGTGTCCGTCAGAGGACGAGTGGATTAAAAAGCTTTGGTACAGACCTGACCTGTGGTGGCGCAGTGGATAAAGTGTCGACCTGGGAACACTGAGGTCGCCAGTTCAAAACCCTGCACTGGTCTGGTCAAGGCACATATGGGAGTTGATGCTTCCAGCTCCTCCCCCCTTTCTCTCTTTCTCTCTCTCTCTCTCTCACTCTGTGTCTCCTCTCTAAAATGAATAAATAAAAAGAAAAAAAGTATTTAGAAAAAAAAGCTTTGGTACATATATACTATGGAATACTACTCAGCCATAAGAAATGATGACATCGGATCATTTACAACAAAATGGATGGACCTTGATAACATTATACGGAGTGAAATAAGTAAATCAGAAAAAAACTGAGAACAGCATGATTTCATACATAGGTGGGACATAAAAGTGTGACTATGAGACATGGACAAGAGAGTGGTGGTTACGGGGTGGGGGGAGGGAAAAGAGGGTGGGATAGGGAGGAGGGGAGGGGCACAGGGAAAACCAGACAGAAGGTGACAGAGGACAATTTGACTTCGGGTGATGGGTATGCAACACAATTGAATGATAAGATAACCTGGAGATGTTTTCGTTGTACATATGTACCCTGATTTATTGGTGTCACCCCATTAAAATTAATTTAAAAAAATAACCTAAAAAAAAGAGTGGTTTGACAAATTTTACATTTTCAAAGTGGTAGTGCAAATTAAGCCAAACTGCAAAGAGTTCATATACGCAAAGTACCCTGGAGGGAGAGGGAACCTGTCCATAAGTACTATAAGAAACAAGAATTCATGCCTTAGACTTGAGGCTTTTAATCCCAAGGTAAATGCGGCTGTGTCTCCTAGAATGTATAAGTCATATCATGAGGTAGTTTTGAAATATTAATCAGATGTGGAGACTCCTATTTGGACTTATGCTGGCCCAGAGGCACGCCACCCAAAAGTAAATAAGGCGACAGCAAAACAAATCGATGATGCTGCAAAAGAGTAAACACTCCAAAAACAAGGCTTTCCTCATTCCTTAGAATTTTCTTTTTGACAAATATTCTCTTTGGGCAAGTATCCCTGCATCAGCTAAAAGTTCCACGAGAACAGCAAGAGCTGACCTACAGACACATACACACGAGTTTCCATAAGCTTTGGCAAAGGGCAAGATCTGCTTTTCCTCTCTGCCAACAAAACTTCCTAATGTGAAAAGAGGCGTTTTCAGTAAGTTTCCAACGTTTAAAATTGTTGCTAGGATTCTGGGCGCGTTGCATCGACACAATGTCGCCCGGCACTGGAGTGTGCCAATGCCTGTATGGCAAGAAAACTAATGAGCTTGTAAGAATGCCCTTAGATCATTATATCCCCAAGAACATTCTGGCCGCCTGCACTTCCCCACAGTTAATCATTTTTCTTCCTTTTAGTGTAATATCTAGGCTAGATCTAAACTCACTGAACTGCAAAAGAAACGAAGGCCAGCTCCTGCCCACACCTTTTCTATATCCCATTATACTAAGGGTTCTGAAGTGGCAGCTAATGTAGTAAGAAAAGTGAAGTTTCAGGTTGCTGTCCCAGGTCCCCAGAGCAAGTCATCAATACCCAAAATAAGGCCCACTGAGAAAGAAGTCACGAATAATTTTTAATCTTGTTTTGCAGCCATTTATGATCAGGTGTTTTTTGTTAACTACCCTCTTATCAACAATAAGAGGGGCCAGAAGGATCTTAATTTCTTCTGTCCTTGGACTATGTTCCAAATATAAAAAGAAACACAAAGTTTGAGACTATCCAGAAACTGGATAATCAGCTCAAGATAATATGACTGAAGAAGATTCCTAATCTATGCATCAAACATAACGCAAGGACAGCTGTAGGCTCCAGTGAGTACCTCTGCTCAGTACCTGTTCCATATAGTACCTCTGCTCAGTACCTGTAGAGCACAAGGTACTGAGCAGAGGGACTATATGGAACGAGACATAGACCATCCTCCAGCAGTTTTCAACACAGAGGCTAAAGGAAATCCCTACATGGTAAGTATATTAGAAGAGGTTTATATTATGGCTATGATGTCCTGAATACAGGGACAGGGGGTCCTGGGTAGGCACCTGAGCTTCTCATCTACTGAGTAATGGATCTGAATGGGTGAAAATGAAAGGAACTGGCAAGAAAGCGCATTTCCGGTGGATGGAACATAGTGAGAGTGGAAATGCCCTGGGGGTGACTGTGAGGGGCAGCTAGTTTGGTGTGGACTGAGTGTGAGCTAAGGGAGGGGGACTGTAAGAGCTAAGGCTAGAAAGGTAAACTGAGGCAAATCCAGCAACTGTGAATGCCAATCAAAGAATAACTACTCATGGGACTATGTTCTAGGACCGTGATGGCGAACTTATGACACACGTGTCAGCACTGATGCGCGGCTGCATACCAGAGAAGTATGGGGCCGCATGCCAAGAAGGACGTTTCATCCTCGGCTCCTGCACGGCCAGGTGCAGTAGCCAAGGCTAAAACATCTGCTGTAGTGTAGACACTGTGCTGGAGGTCTGTAGGCCAAAACAACAGAACTCCGGCACAGAGCGTCTAGTTCTGGGACTTCCAGTTAGGCCGTTTTTCTTGAAGTGACACACCACCCGAGTTATGCTCGGTTTTTTTGGCAAATTTTGACACACCAAGATCAAAAGATTTCGCATCACTGATTTAGGATGTGCTACTTTAAAATCACTCCCTTCTAATCAGGGGGAAAGACAAATCATAATGTAAGTGATTTGCAATTATTCATTCAATAAATACATATTCAATGGCTATTCCAACACCTAGCACAGTGCCTGGAACTTAAAAGAGTTCAGTATTTTTTAAATGAAAAATTTCAATTATGTATGAGACTCAGCACTAAGATACTAGACACTGTGGAGCTATCAAGATTAAAACAACAACAACAGACAAACAAACAAAACATGAACTCTACCCTTAAGCTGCTTCCCTCCCTGTATATGGGCCCCAGTCAAGGACCAGGAGTCTGGGACTCTGGATGGTAGCAGTGAGGGTAAGCTCTTAAGAAGGGGGTGGTCTGTGGTAAGCCTGTCTTCCACATGCCATTCCGGTATGGGCCAATGGACAACTCAAAGTTTAAGAATTAAGCCTCACAAATCAAGACAACACGTCCTCTGCCCCCTTCCTCCTACTGTCTCTTGAGGGAAAAATGATTACCTAATGCCTTTCCCTTCCTTAAGAAATGGTGACGTTTCATGAGCGCTGTGGTGATGGTTCCTTTTGTGTTGACTTGGGTAGGCTATGGTAATCAGTTGTTTGGTCAGGAACTAGTCCAGATATGGTTGTAGAAATATATTTTTAGGTGCAATGAATATGTACAATCAGTTGACTTTGAGTAAAGTAGATCAGCCTCCATAACGTGGGTGGGCCTCATCCAATCGTTTGAAAGCCTTAGGAGCAAAGACTCGGGTTTGTCAAGAAGGAATTTTGCCTCCAGAAGGCAGCATAGAAAATGTAGCTGCCATGCCTGCGTTTCCAGACTCCACACTCAAGACTGCCCTATCAGCTCTTACTTCGGCCTACAGACAGCTGCTGGCTCGCTCTGTGGATTTGAAACATGTCGGTTCAGTCGCTCATTTTCTCTCCCACTCTCCCTGCCTTTCTACACACACACACACACACACACACACACATACACACACACACACACCCCCCTATTGATATTTTTTCTCTGGAGAATACTGAGTAATAATACAATTGTGATTTGAACTATGTCCTCTTTTATAACCATCTCTCCTTCCCTCAATAGTTGTCTGAGAAGTCCACTTTGTTCCTTTGCCCATGTCTTTCTCAGAGGTGATCCCCTGGAGGAGCAAGGTTCAGCATTTTCTTCTTTCAGTTCATTCTAAAGAGGGACTCTAGAATGGCACTATACAGTCAGGCTAGTAGCAGAAGCTCAGCCATGCCAGACCTGAGCCAAGGGGAGCGGGCCTTCTGCAGGCCTGGCAGCGGCCTCCTTGCTGGCACATGGAGCTCGGAGGAGGCTGGCGTCCCCAAGGCTAGGGTATGGTACCTCAGATGACCTTTGCCCCAACCACTCAGAGCACCTCAGATCAACAACTTCCTTTTCCCAATTCAGTCACTCTGACTTCTGCCCAACCAGTTGTTCAATTAAGGGCACATCCTCCCAGCCAACCCCTACACCCAGCCACCTGGGAGAATTATATGGTAGAAGTGCATTTGAGCATCACATGGCCTAGAAATCCTAGTGACAAGTCCCACCCTGCCTGGGCCTCTCAGACCTTTCTGCCAGTGCAGATAGTCAAGAGAGCTACATACATCCTTTGACCCTATAATTTGGGAGTCTGATCCTTCACAAGGCCCCAAACCATCTCTAAGGCCCTTTCTAGCATTCACCTTCAGTAACTCTAGCACTTTATAGCACGAGATGTGTTTTATGTTTTAAATGTTACAAGGCTGTGCTAAGAAAAGTGGCAGGCTCTCCCTCTGCACGGAAACAAGACGACACACTTTAATAGCAATATTCCATATAGAAAATATATTTTAAAAATTATGTTCAAAGAATGTTAGGCTTATGCTACTATGAGAAATTTTTGGTATTTCATTGACTAGAGATGATCGGATTATTTGAAATCTTATTCAAGGTTTCTTAACCTGTTAACTATTCCAACTGTGATGCCTGACAACTAATAAGTAGTTACTGAAATTATCTTTGGCATAATAATGGTCACCAGAGGGGACAGACAAAAGGGAAACTCAAAGTATAGCTAGGAAAAATAAAACTAAAATATATTTTAAGAAACAGAAAAAAGTGGAATGGCTTCAGGAAAGATTTCTGACAGAAGGTGAGGTTCATGCCCAGGATTATTAATTTATCCATAGACAAGACACAGATGAAAATATTCTATTGAAGTACAGAGCACTGACTTTAGATGCAGATTCAGGGAGATTTTGGTGGTCCCTCAAAACTAGGCAGGACTTGGAATGGAGTGAAGTGGCCAGTCCTGACAAACAGCCAATTCTGCAACCGAAGGTATGAACAGGAGAATGCAGCTGCCAGAATGTAGGGAGGGAGGGAGGAAGTAGGGACAGAGGAACAGCCAAACTCCCAAGGGTCCTGAGAGTCTGGTCTGAAGCTAAAACCCGTCAAAACAAATAAGGAGCCACCAAATGATCAGTGGCTTGACCCCAGTGCTGTTTAGGACTCAGCCTCAGGCCCGGGAGGAGTTCACGGTCAGAAGGCCAGGCAAGGGCAGAGGGACCAGGGTGGTGGCACATGCTCAGTGAGCTGACAAAAATCAGCACACGACTCCATCCAGGATAGCAGGGCCGCGTGAGATAAGACAGACGTCTAAATTTGTCAGCTAAAACACGAGAATAGGTGGTACCATTTAAGAGGTCAGAATAATGGCAGTGCTTTGTTAAAACAAAGACTTTTTATAAATTAACTTGTTTTACAGAGATGACTTTCTTTTCACCCAAAAAATCACAGGTTCTCAAGTGGAAAAGGACATTATAGTGGGGCATCTAACTGAAAATGGTCTGAACACAGGTGGAACAGAGCACTGAGAGCCAGGTAAGTGTTCAAGGATAGGACTATGACCAAGAAGCCACTGGTGAGAGGTGTTATCTGCTGCTTATGACAACTCTTCCGGGGACAAACATGGACAGAGGAGAGTGTGGACTCAAGGCAGGGATGTAAGGAATGCCTACTGTCACACCACAGAAGGCAAAGTCACCAGCAAAGCAAGCTGGGAAGAACTGGCTATAAAGGCCAGAGAGAATCATGATGGATGACATGAGAAAAAGCAAGAGGAATCAGTTCTCATGCAAAGCATAGTCATCAACATTAGTGCTGCAAAAACGCCAACGTGAGAAATAATGAACAGAACTTTGGATTCTGCAATATAAAGAATGAGGGTAGCACTGGAGAAAGAAGTTGTTGAATAGATTGGTGGAAATAAAAAATCAATTGGAGAGTTTGGGAGACTGCAGGCATGAACCGCTTGTTCAATATGTTTCGTAGCAAAAAGGAGCAAAAGAGAATAGGAGTCAAAAGACATATAACCTGTTACGATCGCAAGGCTAGGTGCATGGTTGAATTCAGAGGGCTGGAAGGAAGATCCTGGGGAGAATAAAGTGGACAGGAGTGACACCATCAGGAACAGGTGCAGGGGTTAGCTCTGCAGCAGAGTTGAAACTTCCCTCTCTCTGCATTTGATTGAGAAGATGGAAAAAATATATAAAAAAGCCAATGATGGCCTGAGGTGCTGATGAGACAAATGTACAGTTAAGCTTTTGCATGGAAAACAAAGTGCAGGCTCTGGCTGGTTGGCTGAATGGTAGAGTGTTGTCCTGGGGTGTGGAAATCCTGGGTTCGATTCCCGGTCAGGGCACATAGGAGAAGCAAACATCTGCTTCTCCACCCTTCCCCATCTCTCTCTCTCTCTCTCTCTCCTCCCCTCCATTCCACAGCCATGGCTTGAGTGGTTCAAGCAAGTTGGCCCCAGACACTAAGGATGGCGCCATGGCCTCACCTCAGGTGCTAAAATAGCTCAATTGCTGAGCAGCGGAGCAGTGGCCCCAGATGGGCAGAGCATTGCCCGGTAGGGGACTTGCCAGGTGGATCCTGGTCCAGGCGCATGCAGGAGTCTGTCTCTCTGCCTCCCTGCCTCTCACTTAATGAAAAGAAAAGAGAAAAGGAGAAAAGAAAAGACAGAGACAAACATCTCATCCCAATAAAGGAGGGGGTGTTAGGGGAAATGTCTACAGTAGTCATAGTATCTATCCATGGGAGCAAAGCTGAAGGGTACCAGAAGCCTCATCCAGCAATTCCCAAAACCTAGCTCTCAGCATTGCTCCTGACGTCGGTGTACTTTCTGAACAGCTTATTAAACAAATACAGAAAACGAATTACCAGCTTAGGTAGAGCTTAGAGGTGCAGAACAGAGAAAGACAAAAACTAATGCATACGTTTTAAGTGATTAAATGGGGAAGTCTTGCAAAACTATCCACAATGACTTGACTTTACCTTTTATACAAAAGGTCAGTAGCTTTATTTTTCTCTTCTTTGTAATCTTCATATCAGGAATTTAACTCAACATTCAACATGTCACTTATTTCAACTACCATTGATTGTAAAGATAATAATGGTTTAACCTATCAACTAAGTCTTAAACTACAAATAGAATCATTTTTATAACTTTTGCTTGCTTTTTTAATTTGCTCTATTACAGTTTTACTTTTGAGCATTGTACCCACATTTACTGTGCACAAAAGCATAAAGCATTCAGACACCGAGTATGCAAGCTGCATTATTAACGAGACATTTTTACAAACACTGTTTTAAAATATAGCCTCATGATTACCTACAATTAGTGGTTTACTGCTCATCCTTTACTAAGCTTGGCTTGGAATACTAGGCATTTAAAGAAGGGATAACAGAACTGCTCAAAAAATATAAATGCTTTAAGTGAAAATTATAGCTTATTACTGTATGTGTTAACAGGTATTTTAAAGTTCATCAGATACATTAAATGAAAGTGAGAAATCAACTCAAAATTTAAATGACTGCTCAGATCTTTTTAGTTTTATATGATACTTGTGACCCATAAATAAAAATTCTTCCGAAGGGTTATTTCTCTCCTCCATAAACTTTATACTATGTCGAGTATGAAAGATACAATGGTGCAAGCATTATAGTTTTATTATATTTCATAGGAACTCCTACAGTTTTAAGTAGTACTGATGTTAGTAATTTTATCCATCTAATTCTTTTCTCAGACAAGTTAAATATACACCAGGGGATTATCTCACCTGTATAGGATAAATGTCCATTAAATTCACACTAGTTCACAGAAGTAAGAAATTCCTAAATTGTTAGGTATGGTGATAAATGGTAACTAGACTTACTGTGGTGACCATTTTACAACGTATACAAATACAGAATCATTATGTTGTACGCCTGAGACTAATGTGATATTTTATGTTAACTATACCTCAAAATGTTTAAAAGAAATGATTAAATTGTAACTGATTTCTACAAATTATCATGGTACTACCTATTAAACATAATTATATGAATGTTGTATACCTGTGAAAAAGAATTTCAGAAGACAAGCCTGGGGGCAATGATTCTATTTCATATGCTAATTACACCACTAGTCTACGGATATAACCAGAGAGAGGAAACACATACAGTATCTGATTACAGTGATTATATTTCTCACTTTTTAAAATTTATTTTTATCAAAACTTGTTTAACATGATTTGCTATAAAAATTCAAAATTGTAGTAATATATGAAGAGAAGTTGCCCAGGTTCTGCATTTTGCTCACAGGTGGGTACTGTTTACTATCATACATATTTCCCCAAGTCAAATTTAATGCATGTGCACACGTGTGTGTGCATGTGCATACACACATCCCGTTGTTTTCCAAAACGAAGATCATATTACATATAGTATTTTGCAACTAATTTCATTAACTTAAAAATGTATCCTGGACATTTTTCATGTCCTTATCCATAAAAGTTCACCTTCCTTTTTAAGGTTTGTATAATATTGCCTGGTTTAGATATAACATAATTTATTCAACCAGCTCCATACTGATGGATATTAGAATTTTATTCTAAGTTTTCGCTATTTATAAACAGTACTTAGTGAAACCCTTCTTCACTTTTATAAGCCCTTCCGTAGGCTTAATTCACAGCAGGAAACTTTCTGGGTCAAAGAATATGAATATTCAATCTAGATACAAATTGCTAAACCGCCCGTCATAATTGCCTAGCACTATTACCACCAGCAGATAAGAATATCTATCTATTTCCTCCTTCACACTCTCCAACACAGTATGTATTTGTATTCTTTGTTCCATGGATATTATTTCAATTTAAATTTGACTGGGTATACTTTACATTAAATCTGCCATGATCACTTGAAGCACTATGCCTTTAAAGCTAGATACTCCAATTAGCACGCCCCTGGCTTTAGATGATGTAAACATTAAACCAGGGGTCCCCAAACTACAGGCCGATTGCGGCCCCCTGAGGCCATTTATCTGGCCACCGCCGCATTTCCGGAAGGGGCACCTCTTTCACTGGTGGTCAGTGAGAGGAGCACAGGATGTATCCGCACCCGTAGTTCCCATTGAAATACTGGTTAGTTTGTTGATTTAAATTTACTTGTTCTTTATTTTAAATATTGTATTTATTCCCATTTTGTTTTTGTACTTTAAAATAAGATATGTGCAGTGTGCGTAGGGATTTGTTCATAGTTTTTTTTATAGTCCGGCCCTCCAAAGGTCTGAGGGACAGTGAACTGGCCCCCTGTGTAAAAAGTTTGGGGACCCCTGCACTAAACAAAAGAAATTATTTGATAAAAACATACCCCCAAAGAGACACATTTTATTATTAAATAAATCATGACTCTACAAATTTTGAAAACATAGCAAAATATAAAGAAAAAAATAATATATATATACCCCATCATTCAAGAGGTAATTATTAAAAATAACTTTTTTCTATGTATACATTTAAAGTACATATACCATTTTTCTCAAAAATGTAATCATACTATATGCTATTTTAATATTCTGCTGTATTACATAACAACAGCAGAAACAATTCCCCCACATAATCTCAAATATTCTTTTAAAAAATCTCTTCATTTGTTTACTATTAACTCCTGGACATTTATTCTGGTTTTTCATTATTACAAATTATACAGAAAAACATCATAATTGTATCTCTTAGAATTCAATTAGGTTAGAGAGTCCTGAAAGTAGTTAGAACATATTCTTTATTTTAAAATGATAAATGATATCTTTGCAATAACAAGTCCTAAGGTTTCTATCATCTGTTAAATATAGTCCCATCTATGTAGGTGACTTTTCACTTCCTTAGGATTTGACAGAAACCATGGTTGGACTGAGCTTTACACTTAAAAAACCAGAAATGTGTCCTTTCTGATTTTTTGCAAACTTGTTCATGACCTTGACTGAATACCAGCATATTTGATTGACAAAACAGTCATCATGAAGAGACTTACTATACTTTTTTCAGCAGAAATCATCAAGAACAGAAAATTAGAAATGAGAGCATCTGAATATAAATTTAATAAGCATTAGCCTTTAGTATAGTCACAAAAAGTGACCTTGTATTAGGCCACAAAGGAGCACTCAAAAACATTTCCAAAAACAGAAATATACAGGGCAAATAACCTGACAGATAAGAATAACCAGAAGAATCCCATAAATGTAGAAATTTTAAAATATACTCCCAAAAAACTTTTAGAATAAGGAAAAATAATCAAAATGGAACTCCCCACTTGTCTGAAAATGAATCATAAGAACACGGTGCTGTTAGCTAATGGCACCTAGGAAAATGTATATTGCCCGAAATGTCTGATTAGAAAATATGAACAATACTAAATAAGTGGCCTAAATTTTAAATTCAAAAAGATAGGAAAACAGAAACAAAATAAACATATAGAATACATATAGAAAAGAGCAGTTAATAAAGATGTAAGAGAGAGATGAATGAGAAATTAAGAAATACAGAAAACAAAAAAATAGTCAAGTTGATCAATAAATCCCAAACCTGGTAATATTCAAGTACAAATAAAACACATAAATATCTGGCAAAATAATTTGGGGATAAAAAGAATAGAACTATTATTTTTAAATTCAGTTCACATATAATTATGAATAGATTAGAAAAATAAACAAAGTAGTCAATTTCCCAGGAAAATTTAGGAGAAAAATTTATAAAGACAATTAGTATAGTAACAAATTAAAAGAGGAAAAATCATGATTGTGTTAATTAATGCATGGGAAAGGACTGTTAAAATGAAAAACACATTAATGGTAAAAAACTCTTATGAGAAGTAGAAATTTTCCTTAACCTGAACAAGGGAATCTCTGAGAAACCAATGGCATATTTTCTCTGTAATGATGAAATTTCAGATGCATCCCAATTGAAAAATAACACTTTTATTAGTTAAAGCAATATCTCAAGAAAAAAGTAAGAAATGCACATTTGTAAAAATAAAACACAAAATTGTAATTATTTGCAGATATTTAAAATTGTCTACCTAAAGAGTTAAGAGAACCAACGGCAAACTATTATATCTGAAAGGATGTCAGCAAGGAAGTCCAATACAAGTTGAAAATAGAAAATATTAGTTTTTATATACATATTAGCAATGATTAATTAGAAAAATTTAGAAATAAATGTCATTCAAAGTAACAATTTGAAAATGCCAGACATGGAAGACTATTATGAAAAAAATATATAAAATTTTACTGAAGGACATAAAGTAATTAAAGGAGAGAGACATCTTATCCCTGGATGGGAAGACAATATTATAATGATTTTATTTTTCTCCAAATTTAATTTACAAATTTAATGTAACCCTTAACAAAATACCAAATGAAATTTGCAAGGAATTGGACATGCTAATACAAAATATTAAAACAAATGAATAAACATACAATAAAGTTGAGGTCATCTTAAAAGAAAAAACAAAGGTCTTGCTCTAACAGATTAAAAAAAAATTGTGAAGATATACTAATTAAAACAGGATGATATTGGTGCCGAAACCGATAATCATATTCACAGAACAGAACACAGACTCCAAAGACAGTCCACAACAGAATTCAAAATATAATAAAAGTGGCATTCCATTAACTACTCAACAAATGGTATTGAAATAATTGGCTGTCCATTTGCACAAAGCATAAAATAAAAAATATAAAATTTCTTCACACAAGTCACACACAGAAAGTCCAGAGTAATTAAAGACTTCAATCTAACATATAAGCAGGACCGACTACATAATTTGTGAGGCCCAGTGCAGAAGGGAAATGCAAGACTTTCCGGATGGCAATACTAAAAACTTAGATTGAAGATGAAGATGGAGGAGCTTCTGAGCACAAAAAGATAAATTTGCCTACATCTAAATTCAAAACTTCTGCCTGATGTAAGATGCCATAAACAAACTGTTAAGACAAACCACGGAGGAAGAAAAGATTTACAACACCTATGAGACAGATGATTAATATCTAAAATATATAAAGAATGTCTACCAATCATAAGAAAAAGATAAATAACCCAACATTAAAAAATTGGATAAAGGATACACAAGAATAACTCGCAGAAGAAGAAATTTAAGAGCCATTAAACATAAAAATCTGTTCAACTTCATGAATACTCATGAAAATACAAATTAAAGCAAGGACTTATTATTTTAACCACAGAGTTTCATGATGTCAGATGTTGGCAAGTGCGCAGGGAAACTGCTGGTGGGAGGACACGCTGGTACCTTCAAGGGCTCAACTTGGTGGTACTGACATGGAAAATTGGCATAGCTTCCACCAGCAATGCTTTCTCTTGTTTACTACCCTAGAGAAGGCCTTCCCATGTGCATGTCCGCAGAAGTCATACTGTACTGGGATCATGCATATAACAAACTCTCTGCAGCAGTTAGCAAGTGTATAACCTTGCCTATAGACATAAAAAGCTCTCCTAGGCATATTTTTTAATAGGAAAAATTGCTATGATGTTGTTGGGGTTTTCTGTTTTTGTTTTTTTAAGGAAATCACACATCCAAACAATATATTTCTATGGGAACAAATACCTACACATGAAATACAAAGAAAAAAGACCTTAAACCTCAAAGACAGTATTGACCAAATCAGGAACAGTAGTTTCCTTTCTGGAGAGAAATGGGATTGATTGGGTGGTAATTAAAGGAAATTTTAGCTGAATCTGTGATGTGTGAATATTTTTAAAAATATTTTCAAAATATTCAAAAATTATTTAATTATTAAAAAGAACTTAAAATGCTTCAGGATAAACACTGCTGACTTTGAAGATGGGTGTTACCCTCAACACACTCCACCTGGACAACCCTAAACAATTTCAAATCTCCTATGCCCGGAATGTTTCTTCCATCTCAAAGAGGAAGAGAGGAAGCACAAATATTTTCTTGAGACCTCTTGCAGCATACTGATTTCTCATTTCCCCTTCATACACCAAGATTAATTATTCAAATGACTTTAACTTCCCAAATCCACATAACAATCACATTGCCTGAACTGCCTTTTATGGTTTATGGCAAAATACTGTATTACAATTGGCCTGGAGACACTGCATAGCAAGGTCTTCTCTAAAGCAAACAGCAAAACATATTTTCAGTACCTTCAAGAAACAATGCCGATTATTTCAAGTAATCATTCAGACTTTAAAGAAAAATTTCAGTACATGTAAACTCTGAGATTGGCTTCCCAGGATATAATCACAGTATTTTCAAATTCATGAAATAGGGAATTTGTTCTTTATTCACTAGAATTTGTTCATTCTCACCTGAACAGAGTTTCAAAGAGATGTTGAGGGTTTTCCTAAGTAGACATTAAATTTATTCATGCACTATGCATTATACAGTGTGTCCGTAAAGTCATGGTGCACTTTTGACCGTGTGACCGGTCAAAAGTGCACCATGACTTTACGGACACACTGTATTTATTTACTAATTGAATGAACATGCTATGTACCTCTAAAGTCTCTTCCATTACATTATATGAAATCAGTGAATGAATTACTAACAAAAAAATGTTAATAACAACCTTTTTGATATAATAATGCACATACCATATAAATCATGTAAAGTATACAATTCAGTACTTTTAGAACATTCAGAGTTCTGCAACCATCACGATAACTGACTTCAGAACATTTTCATCACCCCAAAAATATCCTACACCCATTAGCAGTCAGTCAATGTCCTTGCCCTCCAAACCCCCACCCTCACCCTAGGCAACCACAAATCTACTTTCTTTTACCATGAATTTGTCCCTCTTGACGTTTTGTGTAAATGGACTCAAATATGTGGCCTTTTGTGACTGATTGCTTCCACTTGGCATATAATGACCTCAAGGTTATTCCATGTTGTAGCATGTATCAGTACTTCATTTCCTTTTATTACCTAACAGCATTCCATGGTATGGATGTACCACATTGTATTTGCTAATTCTTCACTTAATAGATATTTGGGTTGTTTCCACCTTTTGGGTATTATGAATAATGGTGATATGAACATTTATGCCTAAGTAAAAAGCTTTTTTTAAAAAGCCGAACAATGCTATGTAAATGTATGTTGGATGATTTAGAAAGTAGGACAATTAAAAGACATGTTTTTTCTTTATGCATCCTAACAAGTAATCGTTAATAAATCAAATGAGCCATTTTATAAAAATAGGAAACAAGAAACAGTTATTGATATCACACCAGCTATAATTAACTTCCAAATTAACCTTCTCATAGATGCTAAATTTTAAGAAATGAGTTTTTGTAACTAGGGAAATACCCATAGCCAGCAATTGATTTACTGCTTAGAATTTTCTGAAGAGAAAGAATTGAAAGCACTTTCTGAAATGCAGAGGGGGCAGGGGTTTTTAAATCTTGCTAATTACTGAAGTAATCAAACATTTTGGTGGCAAAAATACTTTGCACTCTGGCTTGGAATGAATGTTTATAATTATCTGGAATAACAATATAACCGGAGATAAAACCATTGAAAAGCAGAGAATATTTTCTTCTGAAAACACTTCTTCCCCACGAATGCAATTAATTGCTCTTCGAAAGTGCAAAAGTACCAGACACGGAAGATGTAGCCATCCAAAGGGTTTGCAAGTGGCTCTTGCTTTCAGACTGTCTCAGTATAAATTATTCCTTCAGCACATTTATTGAGTGGGGTTGCAGGGACAAAGGCACCCTCCTTTCTCCTAAGGAACTCATGTGTTACATGGTCCAATATTACAAAAGTGAGATCATAAGAAAATCTTTACTTACTGCTCTTTGAGCAATTTTGTTTGAGCTCCTATACAAAACTATGCTGAGTCATAAGAATGACTTTAATCTTATATTCACTCACTTACTCTTCTTATGTGAAAAAAAAACAAATATAAAAAAATCTCTACCTGATTATTCTCTGATTAAAAGACAGAGAAAAAGGGAAGTATTAATCATTTTTTTTTATTTATTCATTTTAGAGAGGAGACAGAGAGAGAGAGAGAGAGAGAGAGAGAGAAAGGGGGGAGGAGCTGGAAGCCTCAACTCCCATATGTGCCTTGACCAGACCAGTGCAGGGTTTTTGAACTGGCGACCTCAGTGTTCCCAGGTCGACACTTTATCCACTGCGCCACCACAGGTCAGGCGTATTAATCATTTTTAAATATTATTATATAATAAGAAAGTTAAAATAATTTATGACAGGACTTACTATTTGTTTTAACTTTTTGATCAGCTGAAATAGAGTAACCATGGAATCAAAAAGAAAACCCATAGTGAAGTGTACTTATGAATTAGACAAGCAAAATGTGAAACCAAAACTGAAAACCAAAAATAAAATTTAAATAACAAAAATAAAATCCACCATTTAGTTATTTTCTAAAAGTTTCTATTTAAATCTGTTGCCTCCAACTCCAAATTGATTCTCCCATAAACCTGCAGTGTAAACAGGGCTTACAATCTCAGACAAACCCAGAAAAGCCTATGTAATCCATAATGTAGCTGAGATAATGTACACAGACATTTTAAAAAATGGGGAAATTACTGTTGACATCCTAGTAATGAAACCAAACTGAAAGTAATTTAAATTCAGTAATAATAATCTTAAAAACTTTTATTTTGATCCTCCTACTCAATCCAGTACAGGAAGAAAAGCCAATGTGAACTGAAGGGGAATGAAAACACCCACTTCTGCTGAAATTCTGAAGGGCCCTGCAGGCACGCGGAGAGCTGGGAAGGCTGGGAACAGGATTTGGGAAGGAGGCCTCCGCCTCCTTTTTGCTTTTCATTGCCCACTAATTCAACCACCCTTCCTTCCCTTTCTCTTCCATCCCAATCCTGCTAACTCTCAATCTTGCATTTAAATCTTGCTATTTCCACAAAGGCCACCTGAGTCAGAAAGGATCTTGACCTCGACAAGAAGCTTGCTGCACCTGTAAACTTACCATTCCTCTGACAACTCACATTTATGGACCAGCACTGCTCCTGCTTTTGCTAGTCAGTGCGAGTTGCCTGTTGGCTCACCAAAGGGTCCCATGCAAGCATGGAAGAAAGAAATGAAACTCTTCTGAGCAACCCAGGGAAGAGCGAGGAGGGAAAGGTGGAGAGGATGAAGGGAAGTCGTGAGTAACTAGAGATGGATCAGAAAGGTCCCGGGTACATTACAGAGTGGAACCATGAACTCGGGGTCTATAAATTTGCTTTGGGAAGAAAAAGAAAAGGGAGCAACAGGCTGGCTATAGAAATACTCCTGATGCTGGCATCCACACATATCCATTAACTGGTTACTGAGCACCCAGTATGTAGAGGGCACTATTGGATACACTAACCCTGGGGGATTAGGACTTCAACCTACAAGTTTTGGGGGAGACACACCTCAATTCCATAACAAGTGTCAAGGATGATTTAGAAGGTTTTGGGCTGATCCAGTAGAAAGACACAGAACCATTGGAGCTCACCACTGAATGCCAGGTAGGCTTCTGACACATGGAGAAAGGCCTGAGAAGTAGAAATCATAGAGTGGAAAGATCCACTAACACGAATTAGTACTTACGACATGTAAGGCACCACACTGAGCACTTATGTACACACTTTGTTTGACCCTTACAACAACACTACGATGTTAGGATTACCATCTCCATTTACAAACCAGGAAGCAGAGGCTAAGCACGGTTACACAAACATGCCCAAAGTCAGAAAGCTATTAAGTGGAAGCAGGCAACAAAAGAATATTTTAAGAAAAACCTTCTAAAAATATTATATATATTATATGTATATGCAAAAGTCCAGATGAAAATAGACTAAAAAGGAGAGATAGTAAGAATGTAGATAATTTTTACTTCCTCTTTTAAACCTTTCTCCTATGTCTGACTTTTCTATAGTAAATACACGTTGTTTATAAAATCAGAAAAACAATACTATTGCCAATCTAGAAAGATTTTCTTTTTAATTAAGTGAGAGCATGGAGGCAGAGACAGATTCCTGCATGTGCCCCCATCAGGATCCACTGGGCAAGCCCCCTATGTGGTGATGCTCTGTCCATCTGGGGCATTGCTCCATTGCTTGGCAACCAACCTATTTTTAGCACCTATGGCAGAGGCCATGGAGCCATCTACAGTGCCAGGGGGCCAACTCACTTGAGCCAATGAGACATGGGGGGGGGGCAGAAAGAATGAACGGGAAAGGGTGCAGAGCAGATGGTTGCTTCTCCTGTGTGCCCTGATTGGGAATCGAACCGGGGACTTCCATAGGCCTTGCCAATGCTCTACTGCTCTACCACTGAGCTAACCAGCCAGGGCCCTAGAAAGATTTTTAAAACTATTTCCTTTATACTTTGCTGCCCACACTCTTCCGAAGCTTGGGGGCTCTCAGGACAAGATGGCATTCAAGCCTTCTAGGAGTGACTTCTTTCAGGTGGCTCTTTTTACACCCAAAGTGACCCCTGGGAGGCACTCTGGAAGCGTTGGAGAGCTGGTACAGAGGACTCCTATACTCACAGTTAAGAACTCACTCAGACTCAGAGAATCAACTTTTCACAAACACAGTGTCTGACCTCAAAGAGTGCGACCATATTATCCAGCCAGTGTTTTATTATTCAGCTGGTATTTTTAGTGATATTAGATCTGCCAAGACTGTCATTTATGTCAAAGCCATTTATGTCAGGATTATAAAATAAAGTACTGATGATAATGTTTAAAAGAAGGAGGTGGGTAAGGGCATGAAAGAGAAAGCAGGGGGAATGCTTAGGGCCCAATCAACCAAAACGTAGTTGCTGCATCAGATTAAGTACTTATTAATCTGAGCTAACTGAACAGCCGACTCTCCCTGAGCTCTTTAATTCTCTGTGTGGCACCATGTTATGCCCTGAGAAGAGAAAGATGCTGTAAGTAAAGCATGGCCCCTTTGGGACCACTGTCATTTTTTAATGTGGCCTATGGCACTAAAACAAAATTCCTTTCCATTTACTAAGGGAAGCTGCCCAACTGAAGTGGAAGTCATCTCATGACCCTGGTCTTTTACACATTTTCTTTACAGGTGTTTCTTTTGTTCTTTGCTTGTAAAGGGGGCAAAGTAAGCGCCGGGCTAACCTAGAAAGACAGATGATAGTGAGAAGACAGGCGAGGAAAACATGAGAGGAAGCAGTAAAAGTACTGAGAGTCAGTACTGAATGTGTAAGACAGGAACTGCACGAGAGGACAGAACAAGCTGGAAGAATGGAAACGCAGCACGTGGGAGAGAGGCACGTCAGTCCGGCTCCTTGCTGGACAATGAGAAAGGACAAGGAGGGCAGCAGCGTGGGGACTCTGTGAGCGAGCTCCCTGAAGCGCCCGCTCTGCGCTGGGGTTCTGAGGACAACCTCAGCGGGGCCCTGGGAGGGAAGGAGGCTCTCTTCCTCCAGGGCGTGCTTTCTGGTCTGTCTGCAGGAAACACGTGTATTCAGACTACACAGACCCTTTCCCCTGACCACTCTGCCCTCCTCCCCGACCCTGGTTGCAGGAAAGCCATTTCACACACTGATGGGATAGGAGCTTGGCTTCTGGAAAGATGTAAGAGAGAGCTGCTTTTCCCCCTAAATAATCACAGAGCCTGCTCACAGGCACTTGGACAAGAGAGAACCAGGTACTCTCATTGGCCAATTCTCACTTGAGATTTCCCATATAGGATTCAACTGGTCCACAGGATGAGGAAGCTTCAGTCTGGAGACCCAGACCTAGTATAACTCATTTAGACTCAGAAAAGCAAGTCTTCACCCAATCATTCATCTCATCCTAGGAATTCACGTCATCTATTTCCCCTCACCTCTGCTTCTTTCGGAATTAGCAGATTCCATTTAACAAGCTTTTTATTTGACTGCACACTTTGCTAAACATGAGGGTAAAAGGATAAGAGCCGTCCTTGCTCTTAAGGGGTTTATAATCTTTGGGGAGACACACACATAATTTTAGCAGAGGCTGGTAAACCTGTGTTATGATCCTGAATAAAGTCTACAATGTATACAGAAACCCCGTGTACACGTACTTACACGCACACGTGGGAAATGGCATTTTCTCATTGAGTCCATTCTGTACAGTTTTATTTTTTTCAATGGGTCATAATTATAGCCTGGGAAATAAATGAGGTCCTGGGGCAGGACACAGGAGGGGCCCTCGGCCCTGCCGGGACTCAGACAGGGCCCTAGAGAGAGGAAGGCTGTGCTGAAGACAGTAAGGGAGCTAACAGAAGGAGGAGAGAGTCCAGGAAGAGCAAATACCATGAAGCTTGGAGGTAAAACTGCGCAGTATGTTTCGAGAACCCACTGGCATTGGGTATTATCAGAGCACATGCTGTGACGGGGGAGGGACAGGAACGGGGGCCGAGTAGACCAGAGGCAGGAGCAGGAGGACCCTGGGTGTCACAGTGAGATGCTGTCGCTTGTGCTGCAGGCCCAGGGGCTCGACTAAAGGCAGATACTCTGATTTGCCTTTTCCAGAAATCATTCTGCCTAGGCAACAACTCAATTTAAGAAAGATAAAAACAGAAGAAAAAAAGAATACTTAAGAGGCCACAGAGGAAGTAAGAGGTGATGGTGTTCTGAACATGCTAAGAGTGAATGGGACCCAGGCCTCCCAGTGATGATGCCAGGCGGCAACAGAGCCTGGAATCGCACTGTGAGCATGACAGCAAAGTGGCGGGCAGGGCAGGGGGCCAAGGGCTTACCCCTTGGCAGAGCCCTCCTCTCAGTAGTGGGGAAAGGCCAAGGAGGCCAGGAAGAGGCTGAACCCCGTGGGCCGGGTCAGAAACAAACCTACAGGAAGCCAAGGGGTTGGAGCACAAAGAGGACCCCAGGACTATAAAATCAAAAGTGGCCGCAGGTCTAGTGACAGTGACTGCACCAGCTGGTGTCCAGAAGTAGGATCAGCAGCTATGCTATTCATCATGCAGCATCTCCTGGGGGCTGGCACCGTGCACTGCATACTTTGTCATATACGTGTGTGTGTGTGTATTACATACTTTATCACACTAGTCTGTATAATAAAAGCAGCTATGATCATCCCACTTCATGACGAAAGGCTCAGAGGTCAAGTAACTTGTCTGATGTCACTCAATTAGTTTACCACAGAGCCAAGATTCAACTCCCCATCTACCTCACGCCAAGACCTATTATAAAAGGACTAAAGTTTACAACATGGAACTTAGTTGTGGCCTTTGCAAAAGCAAACATAAGATTACATAGCTACGGGGGAGATGGGGAAAGAGAAAGTGAGAAGAAAGCGTCCATTTCTCTTGCAATAAAACCTACGTGGCGGGAAACCAAACAGGGGATACCGTCCCTAAGAAGACGGTTCAGGGAGTGAGAGAGGTGAGCTCGTTCAGAGGCTGCAAGGGAAGTCAGTGTAGAGAAAGCATTTGAACAAGAGGCAAGGGGCCAGCGGGATGATGAGGATGGGGGTTGCTGTGCAACCAGAGGAACATGTCACCCCCTGAGACTGCAGGGAGGGCAGAGGAGGAAGCTGCCTAGATGCTTTGCCTAGGAAAGTAATCCAGATGTTCCCTGTCTTCCCGTCATTTAATGAGGCCTGTGCTTATCCTCTATGGCTTCCCACAAATCCCACTCATTTGCGCAAATCCCACTCATTTGTGGTTTTGAATGCCACTGTCTCAATTAGGACCTGAAGGTCTCAGCTGCCACCCACCACTCACATGGCTGGGATTTCTTCTGCTCCCTCACTGCCCTGCAGACCGGAAAGAGTCGTTCAGTTTCTTCTCATTCTATAGTGTCTGGAAACAAACACTTTCCTGAGGTTTTGTAAAACATGTTACTTTGCAGGGAAACAGATGGAGTGGAAATAACAAAAGTATTACCCTACAAATGCTGTCCCCAATATCCTGGGCAGGGGAAACAGAACAAGGCCCCGGACCTTCTTATTCAGAGGCTCTACAATTGTCATGATTTTTCTTCCACTGAGGCCTAATCCATCTTTAGTGATTTTATTCTAGAACAGTGGTTCTTAACCTGGGTTCTATCGAACCCTAGGGGTTCAATGAGTCGGTCTCAGGGGTTCGGAGAAGCCTCTGCCATGGAGGCCACAATAAAGTAATACCGTAACTTGTTGTGAGTTCATGCATTTTGTTGGTTTTGCTCTTTGAGCAAGGTGATGTTCATGCACGGCTCATTTTGTGCACCAGTAACAAAACATATACCTATGTCTTCAATTTGGAAAAAATAATCATATTTTATTTATCACTAAAGAAGGGTTCGGTGAATGCGCACATGAAACTGGTGGGTTCGGTACCTCAAAAAAGGTTAAGAACCACTGTTCTAGAATAACTACTTTTTGACTGCTTCAGCCAATTTCAATAATCTGCAGGCACTTATCTGATTGTTTCCTCATTTTATTTATGTGGCCATGATCTGTCTTGTTTATTACTGGGTGTCCAGGACAATAAACACAAATATATGCAGAATAGAAAGATCTTGTCTTTGGACCTGAAGATCACCTCGTTAGCGACGGTAAAATACAAGTGGGACAAGAGCAGGTCTACAGTTGTGAGTACGTGAAACACAGCTCGATCTTGTACTGCTATTTATTAATTGTTGTTTTACTTGTCTTAAAACTGTACACCTACTTTTGCCACACCCTGTATAACAACAGACTCTGCCAAAGCTGAGTGATGACGTAGAGCTCACACTCGGGACTGTAGCCTCATTAGTCCCCTGCCCCCATAAACTCAACCAACAGACTCTCCTAAAATAAGCATTTAAAATAAAAAACCCACAGGCCAAAGCTTTGTGTTTGTTTCTAAGTCAACACACCTAGAAATTCTGGAAGAGTAAACAGTGGTAGTTTGAATCTACCCAAATTTCAACAGTTCTTAGGCCGCTGCCCTAAAAGAAAACATGATGAGGAAGAGCATGTGATTACCCATCCAGCCTTCATGCTACCTACAGAAGGAACTGTATCTTTGACGTTTGCACAAGCACGCATGGGCCTTAGTTGATCTTCAGGAAGATAAAACATGGATTCACAGCATCTCTAGAAATGTTTATACATATTTAGACAAAGACAAGGCCAGATGTTTCAAACAAACAATATAGTTAGCTGTTAATACATTTTTAAAAATTGCATACAAGTTAGAGACGGGACTAATATCCTTCCTCAAGCACGTATATACATTTATTACTGAATTCTGTGCTCTTAATTTTTGGAGTGACAGCGTTGGCAGTCTCTGTTTCAGGCACAAATATAGTATGACAGCAGTAAAGTGAATGTAAGTACTTGACATCAACAGCTCCTGCCTAGGGAGACACAAACAAAAGAGGTATAGGGAAGACAGGCCCTGAAGACATCTTCTTTTCCAGACGTTTTCAAGGCACCCAGCCTCCTGACATCAGTCTAATTAAACTGCTCCTATGTGTTACCTTTGCACTATATATGTGACCAAAAAAATGGGTTACTATTTCCTGGTTTTATACAGAAATGTATTCAGACAAGAGCCAATCAATACCTGCCAGGAAAAAATTTTTAACATGCAGCCTTCCACAGGTAGGTTGCTTTCTCGGAAGCTGTGGCATCCCCTTCGACTGGCCCGTCAACTCCTACTGTAGATGACAAGTTAAGGCTGGGCAGAGAGAAACTCGGGATGGCTAGGCTTCTTGTATTTCTTTCCAGAAGCTTTTTTTATTGTTGTTGTTGTTTTCTGTAAAACCTCTTCTGCCCTCTATTAGCAATGATCACTGAAGTCATCTTTGAAAGCTGACTATAATTCTAAGTATTTTATAGTCCTAAAAATATGCACTAAAGGGCATTTTTAAACAGTGCAGAAACACTTCATCATAATCTAATTATCCAAAAGCTTTATAAAATCACTGAACTTTTTAAAAAAAACAAAAACAGATTCAAACATGATTAATTGCTTGTCTAATATAAGCAAAGCAATGTTTCTGGCAGGAGATTTATAATTCACTCACTTAATTAATAAAAGTGTATTTAACAATGAATTAACACAATTCCATTATACAGGCAGTATGCCTGAAAGCAGTATTAAAAATGATGTAAGATGAGTAAGTACATCTTAATATGGAACATCAAATTACACATCAATTGCCACCTTTTGGACCAATTTTTCATAAAGTAATTTCTATGACATCATTTAAAAATTCAATAAAGAAGTGTAACCTGGTATCCAAAATTAATGCAAGTACAACATTCTCTGCTGGAGACCAAGTCTGTGGCATGGCTCTTTTGTCTGTACCGTAGAGTTCAATAAGAAGGAAGAAACATGTTTAAAAATCAGCAAGAGTGAGAGGGAAATTAAACCATATGCAAGGAAAACACACGCCACTAATTTCTAAGTGTGTAACTTACAGTCATTAAAACACGTAATCAAGTAAGGGTTTTGTTACAGGCTTTGGGTTGATCTTCCAGATTTTGCACAGCTAGTGGATGTTTCATCTGAATGGGTCAACCATCCACAGAAAGCCACAACCTGCACATCTTGCCTAGCTGGCATGCCTAGAGGAGCAGGCAGGTCTTTTAGGAAACAAGCACCCTGGGGTCTTTTATTTATGTCATTAGCACAGCAACTAATTGAACGACCATAACTGATTCACTATAGAAGTGTCATGTGATTCCTGCCCTTCTCCTGGAATCCGCTGAGACCTACATCAGATCAGTCTCTCTAGGAAATAACCTCCCAGATTCTCAAGCCCAGGCCCAGTCTCAGTTCACTGATTTTACTTCCAGTATCATAAGTTCAGTTAATGACTTCCTGTGCTATGAAATTTAATTGTATTTCCACTGAAGTTTAAAGGGTCCTTTCCAGTAGCCTATGACTGTCCTGAAGACAACTACCTGATTTGATAGATCAAATATAAATCCTAATCCGACCAAACCTACCTTTTTCTGCATTGATACAAGTGGCTCATAAACAGGGATCACACGTTCCCAAAGGTGACACTTCACAATGTCTGGGAGACATATTTTTAACTTTCATGGCTAGAGGAATAGGGAGAGGTGTTACTGTCAGCTAGTAAATGGAGACCAGGAATGTGGCTGAACATTCTACAAAACAAAGGCCAGCCCCTACAGCAAAGAATTATCCAGCCCAAAATGTCAACAGTGCTAAGGCTGGGGACCCGGAACTATAAAGATAAGATTTAAGGGTAATACACACACCTGGACAATATCAGAAATCCTGTGCCATAAAAAGGGAAAATAAGGAATAGCAGCTTCCCATTAAAAAAAAAAAAAAGGATGACTTCCAACACTCACTCTTTTCCTGATATCAAACACACAAAGAATATTCAAGTATAGTCTTGCTTTTTGCAAAGATATCAAAATACAAAGTCATATTCATTTTGAGTTATTATTCCTAACCTTAAAAAAAAAATGCAATCACTTGAAAAAATTGCTCCAGGAAAACCACCTTTTGTTATTTCAGGAATGTAATTACATTTAGATTGTCCACAAATTAATGTAAAATGATAAACATTTAACATATAATGCTTGTTTGCTTTTTTTAAAAAAAAAACAACACAAGTTGGCAAAAACACCGAGAACAGACAAACCACAGAATTTATCAAACAGATACACATGGCATCCTGGGTGGCCTGAAAGCCACTGAACCCCACCTCAGACTCTTGCAAACAGCATTTACTGGGCAGCATGGCTTCCCCGGAGAGCCAAAGGTCCAGGCTGGCGTGCAGAACACAGCCGCTCTGAGCCACACACATCAAACACTCCCATTCCCAGGCTCGTCTCTCAATGTCTCCCTACAGAGGCAGAACAGGGCAGTGCTTTCTCTGGTCCAAACCAAGCTTCACAATTAAAAATTTTAAAAATTAGACTTCCCTTAGGCACCAAATTTACTTCTGAAAGTTTAGGAAATGTTAATCTTGCTGCCAAAAGGATCAATGTCAGGGACTGTGGTATTTTATTTCCTAAGATTCCGGGAGCCATCTGGAGACTGTTGTGTTCAGTGATGTGGGTCAGGACATGACAATCATGGCCTTGTGTTCTGATTTCCTCTACCACAGTCAACAGAATGGGCTCTCCTGGGCATGCTGTGTAGACAGACACCCAGGAACACGCAAAGGTGGGAGCCACCATCCACCTGAAAACTCATTTTGGTGTTAATTAATGTTTCAAAGAAGAAGGATAACTTTAACTTTACAGTAAAATGCAGGTTGCAAGCACATAAACCATAGGCAGTATTTTATGACCTGAACTTTCCCTCACACTCCTGATTTCAAACAATCTATTCTTTTGACCACACCAAATGCCTCAGAAATTCCAATATTTCTACATCGAATCTATGAGACTGTTTCCCCACACAAATTACATAAAAATTCTTTGTCAGACTACGTGTCCTGATTTTTGGGTTCAGAAAGAATTTTTTTTTACCTTTACTTTTAACTTTGGGAACTAAAAATGTAAATTTCTTTTACATTTTACACCAGAAAAATCCTGATTAGTTAAAGGTTTAAAGATAGATAATGACAATAAAAGTGAATGTTTATACAAATTATAATATTTCTATAACCTAGGTTTGGAGAAAGACTTTCTCAACACCAAAGGCAGAAGCCATGAACAAAACATTTTATTATATTAAAAAAACTTTCTGATAAAACACAACATGAACAAAAGCAAGTACAATAACCAGCTAGGAAAATACTGCAACAAATATAAGATAAAGGGGTAAGTAACTAAAATATTTATAGAGCTCAGAAATAAGGAAGACAAATGGTTGAGGAGAAAAATAAACCAAAAAACATGAATTTTGCAATTAGTATAAATATAATTAGTAAATACATGCGAAAAAACTGCAGCTCATAGAAACACACACACACACAAAACTCAGCAAAGAAAAGATATGTGTTTTCTGACTATTAGACTGGTGTAGATTCACAGCGATGACACACCAATGAAGCTGAAACTATGGGGAAATGGCAGTGTCCCCACCACTAGTGGATCCACAAATCCTTTATGGAGGCCATTTGACTATGTTATTAAAAATTTTTAAAGTCTTGTTTCCTCTGACTCAACAATTCCACTTCCAGGGTTTATCCAAGTGAAACACAGTGGAAAGTTCATAAAAATGCACATATTAAATGCATTGTTTGTAAGTTACTTTAAAGTGGAGGTCTCCTGACCAGGCGGTGGCGCAGTAGATAGAGCATCGGACTGGGATGCGGAAAACCCAGGTACGAGACCCCGAGGTCGCCAGCTTGAGCACGGGCCCATCTGGCTTGCGCAAAAAGCTCTCCAGCTTGGACCCAAGGTCGCTGGCTCCAGCAAGGGGTGGCTCGGTCTGCTGAAGGCCCACAGTCAAGGCACATATGAGAAAGCAATCAATGAACAACTAAGATGTCGCAACGGCAACAAAAAACTAATGATTGATGCTTCTCATCGCTCTCCGTTCCTGTCTGTCTGTCCCTATCTGTCCCTCTCTCTGACTTTCTCTCTGTCCCTGTTAAAAAAAAGAAAAATTAAAGTGGAAGCCTCTGCCTCTACACCCAGATCCAGCCATCACTAACTCCTATGGACCCCCTGTCCAAAGAGCTCTCCAATGTCTACTTCTTTCCGCCTGCACGGTCATCACCTGGTTCAGGCCACCATCGCTCCTCACTGGGTTTATTGCCACAGCTTCCTAGAGAACCTCCTATCCTTTTCTAGCGCATCCTCCACAGTCACAGTTAGAATGAGATTTTAAAAACATGAACCAGGTAACTTCACATTCCTGGCAAAAGCCTTCAGTGGTCTCCAGGAGCCTAAAATCCATGTCCTTACCGCTTGTAGAGAGCGGTGGCTATCCTGCTCCCTGATTATCTCGCCAGCCTCTTCTCCCCAACCCTTTGATGGCCACACTTTGAAGTCCCTTCATTGGGCTGCGCGGGGGTCTGTGCAGGCTGCTGCTTCCTCTCCTAGAACACGGGTGCCCACGCTATTCCACGGCTTAGCTAACCTATGCCCTTCCAGCATATTCTGCAGTGCTCAGGTTGACAGGCACTCCCTCCGGGAAGCTCCCTGCCCCTCCCTGAGTCAGATGGAACACCGAAGCACACACTGTGCACAGCGCCCCGCACTTACCCCGTCACAGCACCAACCGCACTGCACCAGAACTGTGGGGTTAACTGGGGGTCACCTAGTTTGCAGGCATCTCAGGTCACCTTTATCACCACTTGGCCTTTTAGCAGAGAAAGTCTTTGCATGCCCACAAGCTCCCTCTCCTATTCATCCGCCAAGTTTTTCAGGTCCGCAGCACCAACGCCATTTCTTTTCCACAAGTTCAACTATTCCATAACGCTACACCTGAGGGCAGCTGCCTGGGATAGCAGGACGCTGGGCAAATGCACAGAAGCTGCACATTTTATAGATAACTTTTGTGGTTCTTGGGTTCTTACTGGTTCTCCTTTAAGACCTATCATATGTGATTTTTGTAGTTTTGGAAACAGAGATCTTACAGAAATTCCTTGTATTTTTTTTCTCTAAAACAAATGATTAATTACATCAACAGAACACAAGATATTAGGACAGCATTCACAAACTACAAAGAAAAAATTTAAAAATACTTCCTCCCAGCACCTTTGATAATAATCAAAGATGAAAAGCAACCTAGCCTGACCAGGCAGTGGTGCAGTGGATAGAGCGTTGGACTGGGACACAGAGGACCCAGGTTTGAAATCCCGAGGTCACCAGCTTGAGCCCAAGGTCGCTCGCTTGAGCAAGGAGTCACTCGGTCTGCTGTAGTCCCCCCCCCCCGCCCCCGTGAAGCAACATATAAGAAAGCAATCAATGAACAACTAAGGTGCCACAACAAAGAATTGATGCTTCTCATCTCCCTTCCTTCCTGTCTGTCTGTCCCTATCTGTCCCTCTCTCTGTCTCTGTAAAAAAAAATTTAAAAATAAGGAAAAGCAATCTAAATGTCCCCCAAGAGGAAACTAATTAAATAAATTATACATCAACCCAATGGAGCACTGTGCAGGAATAAGAATAAGAAACTCTTCATATACTTAGTTGAAAAACGTCAGAAACTAGCATAAGGTAAAAAAAGCAAAGTGATGAATGATATGATAATATGTTGCATGTGTCAAAAAAGGGCAGACACACGCATCTGTGTGCTGGTGTCTGCATCAACTACCAGAGAGAACAGACTGTGGGGAGAGACCGGAGTGGCAGGGGCCGGAGAGGGAGACCTCCCGTGTGATCCTTTACTGTTCAGCCCTAGGAATGTACTAGATATTTCAATGATTGCTTACTTTGGATTTTTATTTAACTAAATAGGCATGAACGTTTCACAAAACTCTTTACATGGGAAGCACAAAGGCTAATTTTAATAGCTCCCCCCAATACACACAGAAAAGGCCCACAAAGAAACCTTACAATTTCTAGTGCTCTTAAACAAGGCTGCCATAGGGCCCTGGCCCAACAGCTCGGTTGGTTAGAGCATCGTCTCATACAAAGGTTGTAGGTTCGATCCCCAGTCAGAATGAAACAAATCAATGTCTCTGTCTCTTTCCCTTCCTCTCTTTACAATCAACAGATATATATATTTTTAAATCAAGGCTGCCAAGAGATAGCAGTAACACCATCTTCCCTTTTAAAGTATGTCTCAGTGGCCTTCTGTGGGGTCCGCTCTGCTTGTTTCTCAGACCTTCCCCCTAAAATGTCAAACACCGTCACTGTTCCCCCGTCAACAATACTTGGCTACCTTCCGTTTTCTTGGGGGCAGTGTAAAACTAGGACGGTTTCTTCCCAGAAAGTGGTGCTGAAACCAAAGAAAAAAGCAATATAAAATGAAATAAAGGAAAAGCAATTTTCAACAAAAATATGAAATAAAGGAAAACTATGAAATTGTACAGCCAAACAGCACTAACTACATATTCTGCTTCTGTGACCCATATAAAAAAAATTGATTGGACTGACAACAGAAAACAAGAAAGAGAGGGAGAAAAATCCTTCACGCCAATGGGCTTTTCCTGTTCCTTTGACTGGACACAGCCAACGTGCAAGACAAACAGGGTGGGCTGATTTCCTCCTGATTCGTATGGGGTTATGGACTCTGTCTACAACTAATAAGTTGTAATCCATGCCTTAAATTAATTCTTCCTACACCTTAATGACGCGTACAAGGCAAGAACAGGCTCTGAATCGCCTGTATTTCCTAGTGCCATCCAGGCGCCCTGCTCTCCCCGTCTGAATCAGCACAGGGCACAGAGAGAGGGCCCTAGCCCAAAGGACAACAGCAAGGGATAGGAAATTCAGCAGAAATGCCTAACGACATACTGATGACCATGAAACATCTTACTTCTTGCCTTCATACCAAAATGAAAATAAACTCCCAAACGAAACTGCAAAATTTAATCATTAAGTTATAAAAAGACAATCAATCCAATGATATCCAAAACATGGGGGAGAAATAATGAGTATTCCAAAAATTCTTTAACAAGAAGAAAAAATTCAACCCCGTTGTCCTGCGAAACCATCAGCTGAAATAACAGCTGTACGTGTTATTATTACCCAAAAGGATGCTGCTAACCTGAAATAAAGATAGATTTTGAAAACAGTGCTTGAGACATAACACATAGCTAGAGTTGGTACTAAATAAACCAACCAGTAGAATAATTATCAAATCCAGGCCTAATAAATATATATAAATTTATTTATATATATATATACATATATATATATATATATATATTAATCCCGATGCAACTAAAAATTGAGAACTCATCTATGCCAGAACTTAATATCTTTTTTTTTTTTTTACAGGGACAGAGAGAAAGAGAGAGGGACAGACAGACAGGAACGGAGAGAGGTGAAAAGCATCAATCATTAGTTTCTCGTCGCCGTTGCAACACCATAGTTGTTCATTGATTGCTTTCTCACATGTGCCTTGACCGTGGGCCTTCAGCAGACCGAGCAACCCCTTGCTGGAGCCAGCAACCTTGGGTCCAAGCTGGTGAGTTTTTTGCTCAAGCCAGATGGGCCCACACTCAAGCCGACCACCTTGGGGTCTCAAACCTGGGTCTTCCGCATCCCAGTCTGACGCTCTATCCACTGCGCCACCGCCGGGTCAGGCCAGGACTTAATATCTTAATGCTAATCAAAATGCTTTCATATCCAATATCCCATCGAATCCTGACCACATAGCTTTGTCAGGCAGGTAACAGGATTCTCCTTTTGTGAAGAACACAACCTAAAAAAAAAAAAAACCAGTGGAGATTTGCCTGGGGTGGTTTTCTTTTCTATTCCTTAATGTCAACAGATGTTAATTAAACTGTGTTTTGCAAGAACAATGATAATGCAACTAGGTTATTCCATTTGCTGATAAAGTCTGTATTTAATTTACAGAAACAGAATTTTTATGTATATTTTTCTTTCTAAGGAGAGAAGCAAAAGAGGAGGGAAGAGGAAAACAGACTAAAGAGGGATGGATCAAATGAGAAAAAATAAGCATCATTTACAGGACCTCTTCTAGCCCACATATCTTTTTCTAAATTCAAATCGATTAAATTTAGCCATTAGTGTTTGTGCTGACATATGTGCAGACACGGATCTAAACACAAACTGGTTCTTACCCTAAGATCTCATACTCTAGTCTAGCTGGAGTTAGACCGCAGATAAAAAAAAATTAAATAATTTTGTGAGCATTAGAGTAAAAACAGAAAAACTGGTAATCCAGAGAAAGAAGAGAATGCAGCCTCCTGGGAGGTGTGCTCAGGGAGGAATGTCCCTGGGGAGTACGTGACATCTGGGTAGAGAAATGGGAACTGGCCAGGAGTACAAGGACTTCAAGGAGAAACATTAATGTACAGACATTGCCTATTTCTACCACCTGCACTGATAGGAGAAATAATACAGACTGATCTGACTAGAGCATGCATCACAGAAAATGGGCTCATCAAATGTACAGCGGAGGTGAGCCAAAAAAGAGATAAAGATGGCTCCATGCTTAGGTCATTAAAAAATGCCATTAACGACACAGGAACTATTGGAGGAGAAGCAGACTTAAGGAGAAAATTATGGATAACTTTTGGGACATACTGAACCTCAGATGCCGGTAAGACAGTTAGTTCCAAGAGGCTTAAGAGACAGGGTGATTCAAGTTTAGGAGTGAGGATGAGGTTCACAAATCTGAGTTGTAGTCCCTCAGGGATTTTATGAAAGCATCTCTTATTTATTACTCTAGGTTCCATTTCTTAGAAATGAACAGAGGCTGAAGAAGGCTGGAATTATTTTTTTCAGAAGAAAAAAGACTGAATTGTGGTAGAAAGCCCTAGGAGTTTAAGAAAACAGTACACTACAGCTCTTATTTATAGCAGTTCTGATCAAAACAAAGAGATATGATCAGCGAAAGTCCTATTCATACATTTGTTGAACTACAGATCTACAGATAGAATAAATACCAATTAGGAGACTTTCAAACACAGCTGTTCCCAATACTGGCTCTGCCCTGCCGTTGTTGAGGAAGGGCCATTGCTTCCTCTCGGCCACAAGTATTTAAGCACGGGGAGCACGCCCTCAAAGTTCGGTGTTCTTCCATCTACTCATGAAATCTTGCCTGTCTTCAGAATAAGGGAAACAAAAATAGGAACCCATGAGGTTATATCCTCGAGTTGAATGAAGAAATAATCAAAAGCATACCCTTAACCCACATGAAATATTTTTTAGACTAAAATATAGGGGAGATCAAGGAGGAGCATTTATCACCCTGTTCTGGGTTCCAAGGCAAATTCTGGCTGGAAGAATCTAACTCTAAATTAAGAGTCTTGTGACTTTTTTCCTTCGGCAAGTCGCTCCCATGGTGTTTCTGCACCTGTAAGGACAGGCCTCCATTGTCCTGAGAGTCCCCCAGAGCCTCTGGTTTGGGGAGGACTGTTGCTGGAGTTAAGAATGACTGCCAAGCGAGTCTGTGTTCTGTTCTAAGGTGCTGTTTCCCGGGGTGCTTGATGACTTTACCAAGATGCTCTGACTCTTGCCTGTCTTCTCAGGAGCCTTTTCAGGGTTTGAAAACATGTTATCTTTATAAAGTAAACACCGCCCTAGTACACACTAGACCCTGACATTCAGGAAACTATAAATCTCAATTCTAGCAGCGTCTAAACGCTCAGAGGCACGTCCTGGCGAAGGACAGTTTCTCTCCCGATCCCTGACTGCCACCCCTCTGCCGTCTTTAGCTCCCTGTTTTCCTAGACATCCTACACCTGTCACTTAGCTTCACCATCTCCACCTGGCCTGGCCTCTGACCCCCACCCATCCTCAAAATCTGACTCTCTCCAAGAGGCAGAGAAGGGGGCAAAGAGTCCAGAGGGAAAGGGGAAGAGAGGAGGGGATCAAAGAAGGGAAAGACATTAGTGAAAGTATATAAGCATAACACAGAGAGATAGAGGACAGGGTAGTAAATTATGGAGGAGAGGGGGAAGGTGGTGGTGGGGAAGGTGGTGGGGGAAGGTGGTGGGGGGAAGGGACAAAGGGGGTATCAAGGAGAACAAGGGGGGAGAGAGGGAGATATATTCGGGCGTACACTTGTAACTATGTTAACACAACAAATTAAAATCAATTTTAAAAAATCTGACTTCAGCAACAATCCTCCCCAAACCATTCATAACTAACCTTGAGAAAACTTCTAAACTCACAGCCTCTACTTTTCCACCTACTCACTCCTCAAACTGTCACTCCAGTGAAATGGATTTTCGCCAAGCTCACCCATACCACCATGATACTGAATGCCATGGGTGTGTCTGAGTCCTTGTCCTGTTTGATAAAATACTGGTGGTACCACCCACTGTTTACTGAGCACTTCTTATATGCCAAGTATAATATTCTACACTATGTGTTCTTCAATGCCCGTTGATGAAATAGGCTTTACTCTAGACCTTTCATAAACTGAACCTTTGAGAAGTAAAGTAACACGTTTCCAATGTCACATTCCTGTGAGGTAGGCAGTGAGGACACAAAACACAAGCTAAGCTCTGAGCCCAAGCCCCCAGCCACCACACTTGCTTCCTCTCCGCAGCCTTGGATAACAGCCTTCACCTCTCTCGATGCTTCCTCCTACCTCCTTCTTGGTCTCCACCGGGGGCTGCTCTTTGTCTGTGTACCCTTAAACACTGTTGTCCCAGGGTTCTACCCTTGGCTCCTAGCATGTTCTCATCTAGTCCCTGGCCTCAATTATTGTACACAGGAATCAAAATCTGTCTCTCTGGCCAGTCTACAAACTGGCTTCTCCAACGGGCCTACTATCACCTCCATAGATGCCTCAGCTCAGTGCACTAACCCCCCTATGCCATAGTCACCGGGTCTCTGTCTGCCTGTTCTGTGTACTGCTGTTGTCCGCCAGCCCCTGACACTGGGGCTAGCATGGGATAGGTGCTCACTCAGCAATTACGGAATTGATTCATGCATAACCTTTGGCTGGTCAAGTAACCTCCTCTGACCTCAGTCTCCTCACCTGGAAAATGACAGAGTAGGACCAGGGGACGGAAGTGTGTTCCACCCTGCATGCTGCCGTTTGATAAAGGAAGGCTCTGTAGTCAAGTTAAGTGGAGACAGACTGCACTTTCCACTCTTGGGAGCTCACAATAGCTAGCATATTAAAAGCTCTGACAATCTTCTATTGTTTGTTTAAGTGGGGGTCTCCCAAACCTATTTAACCTCAGAATCTTCTTTTCCTGGAGCACCCCAGGCCCCCCAGAGTCAGTGGTGCTCCATGGCTGCAGCCTCTGGCAAACACTAGGTCAGTGATTCTCAAGGGGAGAGAGGGCAGTGTCGCCCCCAGAAAACAGTTGACCATATCTGGAGACAGTTTAAGTTGTCACACAGAAGCAGAGGGGAAAGGCGGGAGGTGCTACTGACATCTAGTAGGTAGAGATGCTGTTCAACATCCTGCAATGCAGAGGACGGTCCCCACAACAAAGAACCCGAACTGTCAGCTCAAATTGTCAGCCCCCAAGTGTCAACCAGGCCCAGGCTGAGAATGCTAAGCTAGACTGACCTTTATTACCAAGGTCCCTTCCAGCTCTAAAACTGCTGATGCTACCAAGTGATAAGAACTTACCAAGATGCTCCAGATGTAGATAATGAGACATCCTACTTAGGACAGAGACTGAGCAACGATGTACTCTTTCTAAACTAACAAAGAGGGTCTGAGCAGAATGTTCAACTAACTATTCTTGGCCGTTTTCATTTGTCTTCCATTGTTTATTTCACACATTTATTTTTTAATTTTTGCATTTTGTCATTATTTGATTTGTACTATATTTGTACCATTACATATGGGGTAATAACTGGAAAAAATTCACTTTGTTTGGTAACTTACTATAACAAAGCAGAATTAAATTAAAATGTGACAGTTGATACCCTATTGTACAACCAAATGTCTGGCCAGCATTCTGTGAAGGGTTTAATTTGTTCTTTCTTAAAGAATAATGTTAAAGTAGTGTGTCATGAGTGACTTTAACATTGCATTTTAGCTATAGAAAACATTTCTGTGTCCAAATTTTATATGCTCCAGGAGAAAAAGGAAAATAAAAACAAACTGCTTTAGTTTTTTTTTTTTTTTTTTTTTTTTTTTTTTTTTTTAATATATATTTTATTATTATTAATTCTAATGGGGTGACATCAACAAATCAGGGTACATATGTACAATGAAATCATCTCCAGGTTATCTTATCATTCAATTGTGTTGCATACCCATCACCAAAAGTCAAATTGTCCTCTGTCACCTTCAATCTGGTTTTCCCTGCATCCCTCCCCTCCTCCCTATCCCACTCTTCCCTCCCTCCCCCCATCCCATAACCACCACTCTCTTGTCCATGTCTCATACCCTCACTTTCATGTCCCACCTATGTATATAATCGTGCTGTTCTCAGTTTTTCTTTTTTTCTGATTTACTTATTTCACTCCGTATAATGTTATCAAGGTACATCCATTTTGTTATAAATGCTCCGATGTCATCGTTTCTTATGGCTGAGTAGTATTCCATAGTATATATGTACCATAGCTTTTTAATCCACTCGTCTTCTGACGGACACTTGGGCTGGTTCCAGATCTTCGCTATTGTGAACAATGCTGCCACGAACATGGGGGCGCATTTCTTCTTTTCGAACAGTGCTATGGTGTTCTTAGGGTATATTCCTAAAAGTGGGATAGCTGGGTCAAAAGGCAGTTCGATTTTTAGTTTTCTGAGGAATCTCCAAACTGTTTTCCACAGTGGCTGCACCAGTCTGCATTCCCACCAGCAGTGCAGAAGGGTTCCCTTTTCTCCACATCCTCGCCAGCACTTATTCTGTGTTGTTTTGCTGATAAGTGCCATTCTGACTGGTGTGAGGTGATATCTCATTGTGGTTTTAATTTGCATTTCTCTAATGATTAGTGATGTTGAGCATTTTTTCATATGCCTATTGGCCATCTGTATGTCCTCTTTGGAGAAATTTCTATTCATTTCTTTTGCCCATTTTTTGATTGGGTTGTTTGTCTTCCTGGTGTTGCGTTTTATAAGTTCTTTATAAATTTTAGTTATTAACCCCTTATCAGATGTGCTGTCGAATATGTTCTCCCATTGTGTGGTTTGTCTTTTTATTCTGTTCCTATTGTCTTTAGCTGTGCAAAAACTTTTTAGTTTGATATAGTCCCATTTGTTTATCTTGCCTTTTATTTCAGTTGCCCATGAAGATAAATCGGCAAATATACCGCTGCTACAGATGTCGGAGAGCTTGCTGCCTATGTTTTCTTCTAAGATGCTTATGGTTTCACGGCTTACATTTAAGTCTTTTATCCATTTTGAGTTTGTTTTTGTGAATGGTGTAAGTTGATGGTCTAGTTTCATTTTTTTGCAGGTAGATGTCCAATTTTCCCAACACCATTTGTTAAAGAGGCTGTCTTTACTCCATTGTATGTTCTTTCCTCCTTTGTCAAATATCAGTTGTCCATAAAGCTGTGGGTTTATTTCTGTGTTCTCTGTTCTGTTCCATTGATCTATGTGCCTGTTCTTATGCCAGTACCAGGCTGTCTTGAGTATAATGGCCTTGTAGTAAACCTTGATATCAGGAAGAGTGATACCTCCTGCTTTATTTTTTCTTTTTAAGATTGCTGAGGCTATTCGTGTTCTTTTTTGGTTCCATATAAATTTTTGGAATATGTGTTCTATATCTTTGAAGTATGTCATTGGTATTTTAATTGGTATTGCATTGAATTTATAAATTGCTTTGGGTAATATAGACATTTTAATGATGTTTATTCTTCCTAGCCATGAGCACGGTATGTGCTTCCACTTGTTTGTATCTTCTTTGATTTCTTTTATCAATGTTCTATAATTTTCCGAGTACAAGTCCTTAACCTCCTTGGTTAAATTTACTCCTAGGTACTTTATTTTTTTGGCTGCAATAGTGAAGGGGATTGTTTCCTTAATTTCTTTTGCTGATATTTCATTGTTGGTGTATAGAAATGCCTCTGATTTCTGAGTATTAATTTTATATCCTGCCACCTTGCTGAAATCATTTATAAGGTCCAGTAGTTTTTTGACTGAGACTTTAGGGTTTTCAATATACATTATCATATCATCTGCAAATAATGACAGTTTTACTTCTTCTTTTCCAATTTGGATGCCTTTTATTTCTTCTTCTTGTCTGCTTGCTGTAGCTAGGACTTCCAGAACTATGTTGAATAAGAGTGGTGAAAGTGGGCAACCCTGCCTGGTTCCTGATCTTAAGGGGATTGCTTTTAATCTTTGTCCATTTAGTATGATGTTTGCTGTCGGTTTATCGTAGATGGCCTTTATCATGTTAAAGAATGATCCCTGTATTCCCACTTTACTGAGAGTTTTGAGCATGAATGGGTGCTGGATTTTATCAAATGCCTTTTCTGCATCTATTGAAATTATCATGTGATTTTTGTCCTTCCTTTTGTTTATGTGGTGAATCACATTGATTGATTTGCGAATATTGAACCAGCCTTGCCTCTCCAGAATAAATCCCACTTGATCGTGGTGTATGATTTTTTTCATATATTGCTGGATCCGGTTGGCTAATATTTTGTTGAGAATTTTAGCGTCTAAATTCATCAGGGATATAGGCCTATAATTTTCTTTCTTTGTGTTGTCTTTGCCCGGTTTTGGGATCAGAATTATGCTCGCCTCATAAAAGGAGTTTGGTAGTCTTCCTTCCTCTTGAATTTTTTGAAATAGCTTGAGGAGAATAGGAGTTAGTTCTTCTTTGAATTTTTGATAGAATTCACTTGTGAAGCCATCAGGCCCAGGACTTTTCTTTTTTGGGAGTTTTTTGATAACTGTTTCGATCTCATTTGCTGTAATTGGTCTGTTTAGGTGTTCTGATTCTTCCAGATTGATTTTTGGAAGGTTATATGATTCAAGAAATTTGTCCATTTCACCAAGATTGTCTAATTTTTTGGCATATAGTTCTTCATAGTATTTTCTTACAATGCTTTGTATTTCTGTTGTGTCAGTTGTTATTTCTCCACTGTCCTTTCTAATTTTATTTATTTGAGTCCTCTCTCTTTTTTTCTTGGTGAGTCTAGTTAAAGCTTCATCAATCTTGTTTACCTTTTCAAAGAACCAGCTTCTTGTTTCATTGATCCTCTGTATTGTTTCCTTAGCCTCTATGTCATTTATTTCTGCTCTGACCTTTATTATTTCCTTCCTTCTACTTGTCTTGGGTTTTATTTGTTGTTGTTTTTCTAGTTCTTTTAGATGCAGGGTCAGGTTGCTTATTTGAGCTTTTTCTAGCTTCTTATGATATGCCTGTAGTGCAATAAACTTCCCTCTCAGAACTGCTTTTGCTGTGTCCCATAAATTTTGAGTTGATGTATGCTCATTATCATTTGTTTCTAGAAACTTTTTTATTTCTTCCTTGATCTCATTGTTGATCCATTCATTATTTAATAACATGCTATTTAGTTTCCAAGTGTTTGAGTATTTTTCATTTTTTCTTTTGTGGTTAATTTCTAGTTTCATGGCATTGTGATCAGAGAAAATGCTTGATATGATTTCAATCTTCTTAAATTTATTGAGACCATTTTTGTGTCCTAACATGTGGTCTATCCTAGAAAACGTACCATGAGCGCTTGAGAAGAATGTATATTCTACTGCTTTAGGGTGAAAAGTTCTGAAGATATCTATTAAATCTAGTTGATCTAGTGTATCCTTTAAGTCTGCTGTTTCTTTATTAATTTTCTTTCTTGAGGATCTATCCAGTGTTGTTAGAGGAGTATTGAAATCCCCTACTATGATAGTATTGCTGTTTATCTCGCCCTTTATATCCATCAAAGTCTGCTTTATGTATGTCGGGGCTCCTATATTTGGTGCATAGATATTTACAATAGTTATATCTTCCTGTTGAATTGTTCCCTTTATCATTATGTAGTGTCCTCCTTTATCTCTTACTACAGCCTTTGTTTTAAAGTCTATTTTGTCTGATATAAGTATTGCTACCCCTGCTTTTTTTTCATTTCCATTTGCATGAAATATTTTTTTCCATCCTTTTACCTTCAGTCTATGAGCATCTTTTGTTTTAAGGTGTGTCTCTTGTAGACAGCATATGTATGGGTCCTGTTTCTTTATCCATGCAGCTACCCTATGTCTTTTGATTGGATCATTTAATCCATTTACATTTAAGGTTATTATTGATATGTAGTTGTTTATTGCCATTTTATTCTTTAAAGCTGTATTCTTCTTTTGCTCTATTCATTCCTCCCTTTAAACTGTTCACAAGAGGCCCCTTAGTATCTCTTGCAGAATTGGTTTGGTTTTTATGAATTCCTTCAGGCTTTCTTTTTCTGGGAAGCTCTTTATTTCTCCTTCAATTTTAAACGTTAGCCTTGCTGGATAAAGTAGTCTTGGTTGTAGGTTCTTGTTCTGCATTACTTTGATTATTTCTTGCCATTCCCTTCTGGCCTCAAGTGTTTCTGTTGAGAAGTCCGATGTCATCCTTATGGGGGCTCCTTTGTAGGTGATAGTCTTTTTTTCTCTAGCAGCTTTTAAAATTTTTTCTTTATCCATTAGCTTTGGTATTTTAACTATGATGTGTCTTGGTGTAGATTTTTTTGGGTTTCTCCTTAATGGAGTTCTGTGTGCTTCTTGAATGTGTGGAGTGTTTCCCAGCCTTAATTTAGGAAAGTTTTCTGCTATGATTTGATTGAACAAAGTTTCCATTTCCTGTCCTCTCTCCTCTTCTTCAGGCACCCCAATGATGCGAATGTTGTTTCTCTTCATGTTGTCACAAAGCTCCCTTAAAGTTTCCTCACATTTTTTAAGTCTCTTTTCCTTTTTCTTCTCTGCTTCTGTGCCTTTGTTTATTGTGTCCTCTAACTCGCTTATTCGATCCTCAGCGTCATCCATCCTGCTTTTAATTCCTTCCATTGTGGTCTTCAGTTCTGATACTGTATTTGTCATTTCTGTCTGATTCTTTTTTATTATTTCAATTTCATTTTTTATACTTGTTATCTCTTTATTTAGGTGTTCATAATGACTATCCATTGTTGCTCTAATTTCTTTGAACATCCTAACTATCATTATTCTAAATTCTGCTTCTGGTAATTTGGTTATATCTGGTTCATTCAGGTCCTTCTCTGGGGATTTCTCTTGATTCATTTGGTTTGCATTCCTCTGCCTGCCCATTTTTTCTGTGTATAAGCGGGTTGTGGCCACTGGAGTCCAGTAGGTGTTGCCTTTGTGTTCCCTAGGTGTGGTCTATCTGCAGGCCCCCCACCTCCTCTGCCGGTGCCTAGGGTGGTTGGGTATGAGCGTTGCCAGCGCCGGCCCACTGTGGCTTTTGCTATGATTTCTGCCTCTCCTCCGTGGGAGGGGCTGTGACTGAAGCCACAAGATTAGCACCAAGGGTAGAGGTGAGCACCTTTGCTCAGCTGTGGACCCAGCCTATTTCCGGACTTCCGCCCAGAACCAGCAGTCGGAGCCTGCTCGCTACAGTTCCGCGGGTTAGGCGGGGCTTTTGACGTGCTCTCAGCTGTAAGCTTTTGCCCGTCTGGAGCTTTAGCCCCGCCCTCGAGGCCAAGGCCCTACTGCGCAGGGTCGGAAACCAAGGTTTATTGGGGCGGGCGTGTTTGCTGGCTTCCGCCGAGCTGCGTACTTCCGCTCGTCCCGGACTCTACCCCGCCCCCGCGTTCGGAGCCCGCTCGTGCACGTATGAATACTATCCGGGCTTTCTCCAGCCGGGCGCGGATAGCAGCGTGGGCTCAGCTGCGAGCCTCCACTTGTCTCGGGGTCCACCCCGTTCCCTCGCTCGGAGCCCGTTCGCGCACCGTATACTGGCCAACCGCGGTTTCTCCGGCCCGGGGGGGGGGGGGGTTGGGGTGGGGAAGTGGGGGACTGGCAGCGTCAGCTCAGCCACAGCCCCTGCCCGTCCCTGGTCCTAGCCCGGTCCCCGCGATCAGGGCCGGCTTGCGCAGGGCCTGCCCGTTCCTGGCCTCCCGCTTTTTCCCCGTAAGTGGGATTAAAGGCGGGCCCGCAGCTTCCGGACCGCTCTCGCGCGTCCCCTCTGACCCTCTGGGCTAGACCGATCTCCCACCGGCTTGGCCTCTGCCCACGCCGACAGAACCGCCTTTCAGCGTCCTGCCGCCCCAAAACCTTAAGCAGCCCTCAGCAGAGTAGGAAGGGACCTAATACTCCACACTGTAGGCCTGGGAGCTCCCTCACTTGTTTCACAACTCAAAACTGTCCAAACGCCTTTCTAGGCTCTGAGACTGCAGGCTGGGGCTTGGTTCCTGGGACCCAGGTCCCTCCCTCTCCGCCAAACTCTCCTCCCGCCACACGGGTCTCTCCGGGCTGCCGTTTGCTCCGGGGAGCTGGGCAGCCCCCTTCGCGTTTTCGCTATTCCTACCAGTCTCAATGTGGCTTCTTCTGTGTTCCTTGGTTGAAGAGTCCACTTAGTTTTGTTGAAAGTTGGTTTATCCAGGTGATGGTTCTTAAAATTGAGTTGTAATCCACTTTGGTTCTGGGAGTTGGAAGTCGGTACGTCCGCCTACTCCGTCGCCATCTTGCTCCCCAAACTGCTTTAGTTTTATATACATCAAGGATAAAATGATAATAACTACCAAGGAGCAATTTCAAATTAATTTAAGCTCCCCTTCACCCCCATTATTTTACCTTAAGAAGTTTTTTTATTACAAATTATTTTGTTTGCTAGAATGGAAACCTGATCACTGTAGTAATATAAGTTTCATCTCCAAACAGTTGTAGGGAATATTTTAAAACATTATTTAATTTCTTCTTCCAAAGAAAATCTTTGCAGTTAAATAATGACATAACTAATGTTAAATGTAATTAGCCCTAAGCACTCAGGAAGGGCCAGACCTCATTCTAATACTTCCATGAACACCTGGAAGTAGATACTAGTATTAATCCCATTTAGCAGAAGAAAAAACTGAGGTTCAAGAAAGGGAACTATTCCTCAAAGTGGCAATGCCGGGAACCTAGCAGCAGAGCTAGGTCTTCCTATCTATCTGACTCTAGAATATTTGATGTTATAAATAAGTGACTTTTTTTGTTTTGCTTGATTGTGAACAATTTAAAGCTGCATACGCAAAAATGCCAGCTATCATGAAGAATCAGCAAAAGACTTTAATTCTGATAAAAACAGCAGTAATATTTAGAAGTGTTGACATGGGTGATCAAAAGAAAAATATTTTAACTGTTTTTGTGCAGACAGTATTCATACAAATGGGTAGCATCTGAAACATTTAGTTTATAGAAATGTTAGCCAATATCACCCATTCCTTTGCTTTGTGAACTTGAAATAGTCACCTGGAAAGCAGGCTGGGTCACTTTAGAAACATATGGCGGGTTCTCAAAAAATTAACTTATTTACCATATGACCCACTGATTCCATGTTTAGGTATATATACAGCCAAAGGGAAATAAAAACATATGTCCACACAAAAATGTATGCATAAATGTGCATCATGGCATTATTTTTAGTAGCCAGCAGGTATAAGTTACCCACATGTCTATCAACTGATGAGTGGACAAACAAAATGTGGCAGATCCATACAATGGAATATTCTTCAGCCATAAAAAAGAGTGAAGTATTGATTCTATATG
This sequence comes from Rhynchonycteris naso, assembly GCA_037038555.1. Taxonomy (NCBI): domain Eukaryota; kingdom Metazoa; phylum Chordata; class Mammalia; order Chiroptera; family Emballonuridae; genus Rhynchonycteris; species Rhynchonycteris naso. The sequence continues at coordinate 46,716,743 of CM073004.1, read as the reverse complement.
CCATAACATGGAGAAACTTTGAAAACATCCTAAGTGGAAAAAAACAAAGGCCACTTGCAAAAGACCACATATTGTATGACTGTACTTACATAAACAAGACAGAAAGTGGATTAGTGGCTATGAGGGGCTGAGTGACTGCATATGCGAAAGGTGTTTCTTTTTGGGGTGATGAAAATGTTCTGGAGTCAGATGGTGGTGATGGATGCAAAGCTGTGAATATACTAAAAACCAGCAAACTGTACACTTTAAAGGATGAATTGTATTGTATGTGAATTACAACTCCGTCAGAAAAGCACCTGGGATAAGTGCAACAAGCAAGGTGAACAGTAAAGCTCGTGTGTGTGATACGAATTGGCGGAGATAAATATGTGTACAACAGGAATTGGAGAGTTTAAGCTGACATGCTGATTCACCATATGACTCTTAGGTCATTCACACTAAAAAACAAGAACCTGTATTCTATAGATTTATTTTTTGAAAAGACTTTATTCATTCTAGAGAGAGAGAGAGAGAGAGAGAGAGAGAGAGAGAGAAAAGATGTGGGAAGAACAGGAACCATCAACTTCCATATGTGCCTCAACCAGGCAAGCCCAGGGTTTTGAACTGGCAACCTCAGTATTCCAGGTTGATATTTTATCCACTGCACCACCACGGGTCAGGTGTATTCTGTAGATTTAAAGTCCAAATACACGAAGTAAAGCAGAATGAGATCTGAAATTGGACCTATAGGTTATAATTCTAATAGCTAGTATCACAGTTATTCCCAATCACTGATTTATGCTGAGCAATGCTGATCAGCCCCCCACCCCCACTGCCATTGCCTTACAAGCTGATGGGGAAATCCATTATCCTCCATTCTCTGTGCCAGTGTCCCTTAACCAGCACAGACAGTGACAGGTTGACTGTAGGTTGTTGAAAAGTTAATGTGCTCACACAGCTGACAGCTCCAATGGCTGGAATGCTAAACTCCTAGACTTCCAATTTACATTTCACTCTTTTCATAAACGATATTATTAAAGGAATTAAGAGTATCTTATAGTCATTTACATACAAGGGGAAAATCTGTCCTGACAGGTCCAGCTGAAAGGATGGATCTTAAGTAAGCCTCAGAAACTAAGGGTAAAATTTAGGAAACTTTCCCATTACTCTATTGTTTTTACATAACACAACTTAAAGGTCTAGATAATTCAAGTTTTACATATCTTAACTCCACAGTCTTCATCTAACCTCCCCAGTGTTCGTGCGTTCGTTCGTTCATTCATTCATTCATTCTACAACTCAAGTGCTAGTGCCATGCCTGGTGCTAAGGGTATGAAAGTGGATAGAACCAGAGATTGTCCCCACATTAGCAGGTTCTTAAATCAGTGGGCAAGACAGGCATTAATTAAATAATAGCACGCATAAATGTGTGCAATGAACACTATTTATTCAGAAGTTAGATAAATTCTGGGAACGTAGAATCTTGGAGCAACTCTAGGATTCTCCCAGCTTTATCTTATTTATTATCATGCAAGGAAATCTTATTTTATTAAAGATACTAGATTTAAAACTTTTATTACATTAACTTGGAAAATCAATAAAAAGGCTCTGGATATGCCTATAGACTCTAGAGAGTTCTGAAAAGCAGAGCATTATGAAAAGGAAGTTGCAATATCAAATGCATAAGCCATATAGAGTATATTTAGTCACATATTTCATTAAAAGGATTCTTGGCCCTGGTCAGCTGGCTCAGTGGTAGAGCACTGGCCCAGCGTGTGGATACCCCGGGTTTGATTCCCGGTCAGGGCACACAGGAGAAGCACCCATCTGCTTCTCCACCCCTCCTCCTCTCACTTCTCTATCTCTCTTCCCCTCCCGCAGCTATGGCTCGACTGGAGTGAGTTGGCACTGAGCGCTGAGGATGGTTCCATGGCCTCCACCTCAGACACTAAAAAATGGCTCTGGTTGCAAAGGGGCCGGGGTCCCACATGTGCAGAGCATCACCCCCAAGTCGGCTTGCCAGGTGGATCCTGGTTGGGGAGCATGCGGGAGTCTGTCTCTGCCTCCCTCTCTTTTCACTAAAAAAAAAAAGAAAGAAAAAGAAAAGATTTTCAAGAAATGTTGAGAGTTAGATGGAAGTTAAATTAAGCAGTTACAGTTTAAAGTTAATAGCAGTCTCTTAAACCAAGGTCAGATGCTAAAGTGACATTAGTGAAAATAGCAGGGTAGGAAATTCCTAAAGTCTGTTCATCCACAAAAGTGTTGAATAAACAGGCAAAACTGTCGCAATCAACATTTTTGATCTGTGTTAACAACTTAAAAAATGCAGCAACCGGGGGAACACTTAATCAATAGAAACAGCTGAATCTCAGTAGGAGTAGCCAGCTTTGGTATAACTTCCCCTGGTCCCATCCGCCATGCCCTAGCTAAGTTGGGGGCCTTGAAGACAACATCCCCTTTTCCCAGTACATATACTATTACCAGAGGGAGCAGAACAGAGCTTATTCTGAAAGAACTGTGATTGTTTTGATCTGCTGAGTGACTCAGCTCAAAGGGTTTGGCTTAATCTCTCCTAACATGGAACTCAACTTCTTTTGAAATAAGGTGTCTATCCAGAGGGCTTTTGTTGAAAACAAATGTGTAGTAGAGCTGTGCACCTAAAACCTATATAACTTTGCTAACCAGAGTCATCCCAATAAATATGATAAAAATTTAAAAAAAGCAAATATATTTGTCCCTGCTGTCTGGGTCAATGGGTAAAAGTTGAGGTAAACAATAAACTAACCAAAAGTTTGGGAGGAAAGACTAGGGAATGAGTTCCTTTGATAAATAAGGACTTTGAAAAGATCAGACATGTTCTTGGGAATCCGGACTAAAACATGCATGAATGCACGGGGCTAACTACATGTTCAGGAAAGCCCTGAGCTAGCTCTAAACTCTCATCTATGGCTAACCTTGACGTTGCAGTAAGGAGGAAGTGAAGGCTAAGACAGAATTGTACATTTCAGTCCAATCACTAGCCGATCACCAAGCTAAGGGAATAGAGATGTCAACAGCCACACATGAGAAGGAATAGACTTCAAAACACAACAGAACAGAAAACAATAGCAACTACAACAGTAGCAACAAATCCTGGAGAGTAGAGAGAATCTGATTTCTAGAGTTGCCACATTGTAATATTAAAAACGCCCAGTTTTCAACAACTACAAAAATTATACAGCATGTAAAGAAACAAGAAAGTGTGGCTTAGACACAGGAAAAAAAGTCAATTAATAGAAACTGTCCCTGAAGAAGCCCTCACATTGAACTCACTAGACAAAGACTTTATATCAACTCTTTTAAATATGCTCAAAGAACTAAAAAAAAAAAAAAAAAAGGAAATCATAAGAATAGCGTCTCATCAAAGAGAGAACCAATAGATAGATGGAAATGATTTTTATATGATTTTCCTGACAAAAATATACCTGCAGGGTAGATTTCAATAGTACCCAATTCCACAGTTTTGAAGCCCTCTATTAAACATATTATACTATTAGCAAATACATGCACAGAAAGATTACTTCTCAAATGCGGCCTCCTGTATAGCTATATTTGGTGGAATTATGAGACCTTAAGAGTGATTTCTTTTGACAAAGGAAGTAATCTTTTATGAGAGTTAAGAAACACAATGCATTATCAGGAAAGGCATAAAGAGATTTCAGATCTTTTAAGTTACCATTTTTAGATGACTTTAAAATTTCAAAATTGTTTTAAAGTGTTAAGGGGGGGGCTAGATGCTTAAAATAGGTTTTGACTTAGCATTTCTATTACAAACTCTAAATTGCAGTGCTGAATTCTGAATACTAAAATCCTGCCCGAATAAGCTATAACCTAACAAAAACTGCAGAGCCAAATTCTTCTCTTGGTAAAGGTTCTTCCTCACAGAAATTAATTTTAAAAGTTCATAACTATTAAAAAGCATGAATTTTCTTCTACTAAGCCATAGATTAAAAATAGCTTTTGTTGTATCACATTCTTTTTAAATAGTTGCATGCAATTCTCTCTCACACTTGTTCTGGGTTTTGTTTTGTTTTTTTGATCTTACTAAAAATATGTATAACTCAACCAACCTACTAAAATCAAAGCATCTTCAACTATGTTTTTCCCACAGCTACAGCGTCTTGGATAATACTCTTCCCCACAGCTATTTCAGTAATTCTTGTCTACTTATTTAAACAGACAATATTTCTATTTGGACCCTGCAGTCAAATACTTTCTAGCCTGATTAACAGAAACAGGCAGTGGTAAAGATCACGGTAAAAGGATGTGCACCTGACATTAGAAAACATGCTTGCGCTTGTATATGAACATGAATAGTGATCTTCTGGGAATTTAGAACCTTGTTTTCTATCAAAGTCTGCCCTACAGTTCTAGTTCACATTTGGCTATGATCCTGCCAGCAGTGCATCTCCTGTTTATCTCCGCCACATCCTCACACAGCTTTTGAAGAATACTGAGCGCATGGTGAAATAGGGTCTCCTCTTCAGGGAATCTGGGTGCCATTTGCCTCAGCAAATGATTGTTCTCAGCTCATGTGCTTAACGATTTTACCATTTACTACATAGTTCTTCGGCTTGCCAAGAATAGATATGAGAGTCTCCAATTCACAGTCACCATTAAGCAGGTAAATCACATTTTCAATATATCGAGGTCCCTTGATCCCATGGTCACTATATTTAAAGCCTTTTTATACAAAAAAAAAAAAGACCAATGATTAAATTAAAAACCAAAACAATATGCTTGGTGCTGATTACTTAAGATTCTCTACAAAAGTAACTTTATTCTGGAACTGTCCGTTTTTAAAGATGTGATTGAGTTGAGAAATTAATACTCAAAATGTTTTATTCTATTCTCTAGTAATGGTCAGCAATACAGTAAGGTCCTATTTATTCACAGTATTTAGGCAACCGGGTGGCCTCCAGTTAAATGAAAAGTCAATCTATTTTCAAAATAAATCAAAATGCCCCACTAGCACTTGCACTCCACATTCCGTGATCGTGTCCCACTTAGAAGGACGGCAGCGCTCTGCATGTGAACCAGCAGCCAAGCCAGCACGCAAGAACCACACACAGGGCTCCGAGCACTTGTTCTCTTGCTTGCTCTCTCCCTCTCCCTCTCTCGAATTTACATAACTGCTTTTTAGTCTGTGATTGATCTTTCCAGTTGTTCGGGTCCTCCGTATACAGAAGTTTATCTATCATATAATCAAATTAAATAATAAAAATAACTTAAATCCATTTAGAACACGCTAGGAGTTAGTACAATGCTTTATCTTACATCATCTCTAAAAAAAGAAACACATAAAAGGAATAAAAATATCTCTAATAAATGCAGTTGAAAAAAAGTTAAATGATATCGTAGAGCCAAGAAGTAATACCTTCACTGGCTTTCTAAACAGCAAGCCTTTCTGGAATCCAGAATCCATATCAAGCAACTCAAGAACCTGCTGTCATGTTGACAGGCTACAAAATGGAAGGTTTTTTTTATAGAGACTAAAGTAACTAAACAACAAACAGTACCGTAAACATAACATTGTGGGCCAAAAATGTTAATTTGTTTAAAAACATACAGGCTCTTTGCCTCACTGATTTTTCACCCTTAGAGGCAAGGAGGGAAAAACAAATTGGATTGGTCAGAGCATACTGTGGTGATTAAGTTTAAGACTGATGCTATATATGTGGTACATTTATGGGAATTAGTTATCTTCCATTTTGCCTGAATGAATTTTCAAATGTTTTGCTCATTCTTAGCGCCACAGCTTCCAGAAAATACCATTTTGAAGTTTGTATTCATAGGATCTTTGTGATGAGGATTCCCAGGGGAGAATATTTATTCACACACTGCTATCTGAGTGAGGTCACTCTTCCTCACTCTGCAGGAAGCACTTCCAGGAAGACAAGTGTTCATTCAACCACTAAAAACGGTTGGTCATAAAATGTATATATTTTCTGTAAGCCAACTATACAAACCACAGAATTAATACCCTGAAGGAAGGCTGAATATTAAAGAGCTAAGCAGCCTGACCAGGTGGTGGCGCAGTGGATAGAGCGTTGGACTGGGATGCGGAAGACCCAGGTTTGAGACCCCGAGGTCGCCAGCTTGAGCGTGGGCCCATCTGGCTTGAGCAAAAGCTCACCAGCTTGGACCCAAGGTTGCTGGCTCGAGCAAGGGGTTACTCGGTTTGCTGAAGGCCTGTGTGAGAAAGCAATCAATGAACAACTAAGGTGTTGCAACAAAATACTGATGATTGATGCTTCTCATCTCTCTCTGTTCCTATCTGTCTGTCCCTGTCTATCCCTCTCTCTGACTCTCTCTCTGTCTCTGTCAAAGAAAATAAAAAAGAGCTAACCATACAACTTAGTCACAAAATAGCAAAAAGGATAAACTCAAAGGGGGGAGGGGAAGAATAATAATAAAGGAAATAATAAAGATAAAAGCAGAAATTAATGAAACAGAAAAGGGATACAAGCAACAGAGACACTCCACAAAGCCACAAGTTGGCTTTTTAAAAAAAAACTGTGAAACTGATAGACCACCAGTAAATGTGATCAAGAAAAAAGAAGGAATAAACATTTCTAGTAATGAAAAGAAGGACATATTTACATATGCAGCGGATTTTCGAAAGGTGAGAGAATATGATGAACGTTACTTCAGTACATTTGAAAACTTAGGCAAAACAGACCCCAGAACCTCAACTGCACTATGTCCTATTAAATCGTTATATAGTAATTTAAATTCTGGCTCTAAATACATCAGTTCATGGTGTTTTTTTGTTTGTTTGTGGTTCAAATGAATAAAACTAAAAACAATTTTATCTACAATATTTAATATTTAAATATTATGATTTGTAAATGTTAAAAAGGGTATCCATATCTTTTAAAATAATTTACTTAATCCAGAGTTTTCCTATAGTATTTCTGTTTAGTTTTGGGGGGCAGTCAAAACAAATTTAGGTCACTAATTATAAACTGACTAAAATGTAATAACTTTCTGAAACTTAAATGAATGACCCTTGTACTTCTATATTTAATATTAACTTTGAGCTGCCATATAACTATCTTGTTCTGGGCTAGGTAAATGGCAGAACAATAAAGTCAAAGCACTATAAAGTTAGGAGAGATTTCAACCCCCGACTTTACACAGAAGAAAACTGAGATCCAATGAGGTGAGGTAACTTGCCCAGGTTTTTATGCCTTAGTTTTTTTCAAACTTCAACACGGAAAGTCATGATGACTCTGTACTCTGTGGGACATAACTCTGTCCCGCTGCCTTCACTACCAAGGTATTTGGGAACTATCACTAAAACCCCAATGTGCATCTCTCCGGGGCACACAGTTTAGAGTCATCAGCACAGCCTTTGATGTTTAATTTTCATACATTATCTAAGACTATTTTCTGCACGGAAATTTTCATTATTTTTAAAATTTCTCTCCTTTCATTTTACTGTTTTAAATGCCCTGTTGACTGTAGAGTTCACAGTCACAATTCGCTCTTTCCTATGATAAATAACCTAGCACAATCTTAGAGTCTTGTTTTAGCTTCTCAGATTAAGCGGATGAATGAAGAGCGTGCTGAACAGCCCTCCTTTGACTCTGCAGTTATACAAAAGTCAGATAGCAACACAAGGAAATAAGAAGGAGAATATTCAGGCAATCATCCAAATTCTTTGGTACATAATACTAAATTTTCAAATTATGAGATATTTGAATGATTCACCTAACAAAATAGAAATTAGCATTATGGAATCAAAATACCGAGATGCGGTTTCCCCTTTTGCAGAAGTTCCCAGATGACTGCTACAATGTCTCTCACGCTACCTGCTCTTTAGTGTGACCTTGCTACCCCCATCAAGGAGTGGGGTCTCATTCCCCACTCCTTAAATCTGGGCTGGCCTATGAGTCACTGGTAACTAAAAGAATGCAGCAGAAGTCACTTGGGCTGACAGCTGAGGCCAGGTCGGGAGGGCCATGCAGCGTCTACTCCACCTACTTGTCTTGGGAAGCTTGCACCGGGGGGCATTCAATGATCTGAGGCCACCATGTTGGAAAGGCCAAACACAGGCACTCAGCTGAACCCAGTCTTCCCATTCTCCCCACAAAAGTGCTCCACATGTGAGTGAAGAGGCCATCTGGGAAGTGGATTCTCCAGCCTCAGCCCAGGTCTGAGTCACCTGGTCATTCAAGTCTTCCCTGTTGAGAGCCAGACTGAGGAGCAAAGACTATCTTCCCCTGATGTTCCTCTCCAAGTTACTGACCCAAAGAACCCATGATCATGGTAAAATGGTCAGTTTCATGCCAGTAAGTTTAAGGCGGTTTGCTTACAGTGGTTGACAACCAGAAGGACATGTTTTAGACTAAAACAAAAGCCTAAAACTCTGCATTACTGTGGAGCCGAGTTATGGGACTAATTCTGGTATCTATTAGCTAGATAGCCAGATAGACCAGAAGGCTCAAAAGACCTTTCAGGCCTGACTTTCACTGAAGGGATGATCAATCTGCTAGCATGCAGAGGATGCATGTCCTTAACAAAACGGACCGTATTCTGTGCACATCCGGACCGGGAAGGACAGAGAAGGGCTAAGTACCAGGAAAAGGCTGGGCCAGGGAAGGAAGAGCCTTTTATAGCATAGCTATCTCACTCTCCAGTCACTGCCAGGCAACCCTCTAAGGAAACTATGAGTCTCCAAGGGGCTTATAAGACAAAGAACACAGGCAAGGGAAGAGGGGGAGAGAAAGAACCCACAAGTTGTTCCTTTATCCTTTGAGGTACAGAATGACACATGGCTAATGTATGACCACAAAATAGAGAAGGGAGCCTGAGACATAATTTACCATGCAGACTTGAACACCAAAGGGGGGGAAATCAAGTATTTCAACTATCTTTACCTTTTATCCTTCAAAATTCTGTTGGTAATATATTTATATTTTAAGTCTTTTTAAGGAACTAGTGTCAAAATAATTTCAAACCAACAATTTCATCACCAACAATTTGGATTTTTCTTCTCAGTAAAAAGGTAAGAGTTATATGAAGAACATTCACTTGGTACCTCAATAGCATCAACTCTTTGATAGGAATGATATTTTCTTCTTTTAGAAATAACATATTGGATGCTCTTGGTGGTAAATTATCCCTGGACCTTTGGCAGTAACAAATTAGAATGCCAAGTTGCAGAATACATTTTTTGATCAGAAATACTTCTGGGAGAGACTACTTCCCTTTGGACCATTTCTCCACTCTATGGGAGAGACTACTTCCCTTTGGACCATTTCTCCACTCTATGTACCATTTTCTTTTCTTTTAATTTTTCCTATTGATTTGATAGAGAGAAAGAGAGAGCGTGAAAAGGAGAGTGAAAGAGAGTAAAAGAAAAACAGTGAGGGAGAGGAGGAGAGAGAGAGGGAAACATCAACTCATTGTTCCATTTAGATGTGCACTCATTGGTTGCTTCTCAAACATGCCCTGACCAGGCACCAGAATGATGCTCTATCCACCGAACCACCCAGCCATGGCCTATAAACCATTTTATTTCCTTTCTTCAATGTTTCATGACTGCTACCCTCAGTATATGCACAAATCACTTCACTAAGAAATACGTAAGGTTCAATAAAATTTATAACCCAACAAGGGATATTACATTTTCTTGATCAGAACAACTGAGAAACAACTACGGCAAAAGCAAAATATTTGGTTACTCATTGTTTGATAAAGCTGAATAATCTTTTATTCCACAATCCTCATCCTTCAAATTTGTCTGCTTCCTAGTATGGCAGGTTTACAGTCAGTGTTACCTCTGTTCATTCTGGTGCTATAGTTTTAAAGTAGGCTATCCATAGATTATAATCTGCAAAAATAAAAAACAAAATAAAAACTTTCAAAGCTCAAAACACAGAATACTTTTCAAGATTATAAGCATGCTTTGATTTCATTCATTACAAATAATGGAAATCTTCGCTGACAATGTTGGGTGCTCAAGACTAAGGCATAAGCAAGTTGGAAAAAATTGAATATTTCCATTCCATGCTTCTCAATGTAAACTGAATTGTGTGTACCTCTTTTTTTCTCTCATCTTGGCTATTACCTCTTCTCTCTGCCCTTCACAAAGCTGTGAGTGGTAGGTTGGGGGACACAGGAAAGACATTGTTCTCTCCCTTACATCAAACCTGGCTTGACGTAAATAATATCAAAAGAACCTTTCTAAAAATAATCAGTTCCCATAGTTCCATGATGACTGTAAAAGGAAAAACAAAATAGCATAAACAAAATAAATCAATGAGAAGTAATTACCTAAAGACAGAATTAAAGCACTATTCTGAATAAAAGGAAAAAGTTATAAAATTAAAGAAAAAATATTAGAGCAGCAAAATACCTACCTATACCACCAGATAATATATATTCACTAGTATGTAATATATAGACACCAAGCGAAGTACAGTAACTGTTTCTGAGGCCATGAAAACTCGTGAATTATGGAATACAGATAACTCGAACAAAAAATACTGAAAAATCTCAGAGATTCTAACAGCAAATACATGCTGAGGTTCCTTTTTCAGGATTTGGCTACATGTTAACAGAAAGCTATGTGCATGTTAAGACTCAGGACTCGCACCTTAAAAATAAAAGTCAAGGAAAGAATGAATGTGAAGATTTGAGTAAAGTCTTAAGCAACTTCTAGGCCATGAATCAAAAGCATTAAGCTCATAGAGAGAAGGATGGTCACTAATGTTATGCATTGTTTGGTTTCTGTTATTTTTCTTTACCACATTATAAAAGATAAGTTTTAATTGATTTATTCTAATATTCCTAATACAGCTTTATCAGCAAGTAAAATTTTTGTTCTCCTAAATTGAAAATATTGTTTCACAATTTTAAGTGATATTTTATGAAGTTATCTTTAAATCACATATAATTTTTAAATCCTGTAACAAGAAGGCTCTCTAACAAACTCTATAAGAATTTTTAATCATTCATTTCTACTATAATGTAATTTTATGAAAACTAAGATTCAAAACACTCTATTAAAAAATTAAAGATACTCACATATTTTAATCCAGTAAAGTTGCACCACCGAGGGAAAAAAGAAGCTTGAAAATTCAAATTTATTTTATCATGAAATACTCTAATATTTTAATAAGCTCAAAATTAAACTCAACATAATTTTAATAATGGGTGAGCTTGAACATAGCTTTTGAAAACTGCTTTCCATCAGATAACATTAGTGTTTGAGAAAGTGAAATTAAATTAGTATGCTTCCCCCTAATTCCTCCCTTCACTGTTACATATATTTCTTCATATACAAAATGTACTTTCTTATCCTCCTGAAGACTTTATAGACTATATGAAGATCTACGTTAGAGTTACCTTAATTATCTCTCAACCAGCTTCCTCACAACTCACAATTAAAACAATTTCTCAAGTAATGGCGTGCACCAAAAGTCCCACATTAAACAAGAAGAAAGAAATGAATGCTGATAGAATACAACTGAGTTGCATTCTGTAGTTACCGAATTGAAAACATTATTGCAGATACCGAGGTTGTTCAAGATTCCCTGTAACAGAGGAATCAGGAGAGTCAGACATCACAGGGGATTGCAAAGAAAAACATTTTAAAAAGAAAAACACGATGGTGAATGTTAACATTAATCTTATAGTTTCTATATTTCAATAATCTGAAATAAAAATCTTTTATTATTTTGCAACAGCAATTAAATTTACAGTCAAATCTTTTCACTTCCACATCATGAATCTAAATCAGCACCTTGAGCATTCTATTCAAAATGATTATGAGCTTTGTATTGTTTTTTTATGAGCATGCTATTATAAAATGACCTCATGAAAGGTAAATTACATACATATGTGCAAAGTATATTTATATATATTCATATTCGATTAAACAATTAGATTTAATTTTCCATTCTTAAATCAAAGTCGCTTTACATTTCATAAAATCTTTGACTAAATTGAAACGCTTGTTTTCCTAACAGCCAAATTTAAGACGATATTATTTCAAGTAAATGTATCATCAGAAAGTAGTAAACTATTAAAAGACTAATTTTTTTTAGTAATTATAACAGGATTCCAGCAATAATCTGATGATATGATTAAGAAAAATTTTATACCAACTCCCATACTAGACAGGGATTCTACGTCCTAAGTGAAGACATTAGTAAGGCCACAGAAGAATCTTAGAAGCTAAAGAGTATATACAGCACAACTCTACACTCAACATTTCAACTAATGAGTAAGAAGTGCCCCAAGAAAAGGGCAGGGCCTGCTAACCCAGAGAGGAAGGATGTTTCTGGAATAGGGCACAGAATACAGAACTGGAATAGGGGGTCGGCCAGAAGCAAAAGATGATCCTGGACAAACACCCAGGACAGAGCTCCGGCCTAAAAACAAAGGGCATCACAGAACTGTTGACTCAAGAATTTTACAAAGTAGTGTAATAGGAGTATTAATCTGCAAACTTTCTGAAAAAGAATTTGGGGAAAGGGGAGAAGAACAGGAGGAAGGGAGATTGGTTCTTGTAATGATCCAAGCGTATAGTGACAAGAGCTGGTACCAGTGTCAGATATGATGGGACAGACATGGGGACAATGAGAACATGGTCAGCTAGTAGGAGGAGGCTACCTTCTAATACCAACACCTCAAGAAGTGCTTTGTTTGTTGGAAAGGTTGATTTGGTTGTTAGGAAGTACATTTTTATGGATCTAAGGTTCATTTTATAGTCATTAGTTATTCTGTATTTTGTATTATTATTATTTTTTTAAGCAAAGAAAGCAGAATAGCTCAGTGGAGAGCACCTGGTCTCACAGTCAGGAACCCACAAATCTATTTTTGGCTTTTTGAGCAATGTTGCTCATCACCTTATACAAACAAATAGGTCTCAGTTCCCTTCAAAGAAAAATAGTAGAGCAAACTATGTAACTCATAAAGTGTTAAAGAGGGGGCAAACAAATCCAAATCTTTGAAATAAAGTGCTTGGGACTAGCATTTAAATAAAATATTTAAAACAAAAATAATTTAACAGTTGCATTAAACCCAAGTCTATGATGCAAGGCATTTGTAAAATAGTTCAGGAGGGGTTACTTATCTCCCATTAAACTACATTCTAAAAAATTACGCAAATATAAAATGAAAAATAATAGTAAAGACTTTGGAGTCTGATGGAGCTGGGCTCAAATCAGAGCTGTGCCTATTACTAACTCTATAATGGGGATAATAGCTCTATCACACTCTGGGACTCCAGACATAGTTTGAAGGTAAAGCCAAAAGATTTGCTGATAGAGGAGACGTGGTGTACGAGAAAAAGAGAGGCATCAGAGAGCCGGAGGCCTGGACAGCTAGAAGGGTGCCGTCAAACTGAGGCAGGGAAGATGGAAAGGAAAATAGTCATCTCTGAGACATGGTAAGTGCAGAGATATAAGAGGAAGTTGGATATGTGAGCCTGGAGGATAGAAGAGATTGGCTGGAGGTATAAATTTGGAAATGGTTGACAAAACTATGAGACAGGATGAGAGATCATCAAAGAAATGTAAGCAGATAGAAAAGAACAGATAGAGAAAGACAGAGATTACTACAACATTGAGGTCAAAGAGAAGAAGACGAATTGGCAAAGGGGACTGAAAAGACTGACTAGTGAGATGAGAAAATCGGCAGAGTAGGGAGCCATGGAAACCAAGTGAAGGAAGCATATCGAGGCAGGGAACGGCCAACTGTGTCACATGCTCCGGATGGGTAAAGTAAAAGGAGGACTGAGAACTGATGATTTAAGAACTTGGTGACCTTGACAAGAGTAACTCTGGTGAATAACGAAGGTAAGAACCTGAATGGAGTGGATTTAAAAAAAAAAAATGGGAGCAAGGCATACTCAATTTTTTAAGTTGTTTTGCTGCAAAAAGAGACAAAGAAATTGGGCAGCAACCAGCAGAGAAGTGGCATCATGAGGACCGGGAAGAAACTTCGGAATGCTTGATGCTGAAGGGAATGACCTGGTAGAGAGCGAAAGCTGACTCTACAGAAGACGGAAGAGCTGACGTATGAATGAGCTGAGTACTCAGGAGAGGCAGAGGTCTGCCGCCTGGATGGAGAGGCTGGGGCAGGTCATCTTGGTAACACTAAGGAAAGCATAAGATGTGGGTGCAGAGCTGGTAAGTGGGGAGAGACCACAGTGAGCAGGACCAAATAACAATGAAGGTAATCAGTCAGAACAATTCTAGTGTGTCTTTGGAATACGACTGGAAGGGCCCTTAAAGAGGAAAGAAACCACCCTAAACCTCAGATTTCCTAATTATCAAAAGAGAGACAGCACTTAAGCCAATATAGGAAAAAGGCAAAGGTATTTCTGACACACTGGCGTTTGCTGACAGGAATGGGGGTTCCAAACCAATAGTAAATCAATCACAGAATATAAAGGAAGTTATGAAATATAAAAGAAACGTATCCAAGTTAATGTGCAAATTTCAACCCTAGAAGACATAAAAGTTAGTATCTTTGTTCATATTCCTCTTCACTAGTCATTGTTTGTTTAGTGCACCTTAACTCAATGACCCCAAAAGGTATTTGATAAGAAAACAATAAAAATAAGAATAAAATTAAAAATAATAATAATGCATTGCATGCTTTGGTGTACCTAACCCGATGCTAAATACTGTAATACACCTATTCTCATTAAACCAGCACACAGTCCCTGACAGAAGAACTAGAATTATTATTAATAGTGCCTTTTCAAATATCAGGAGGCTGTGCATTAAGAAGTCATGTAACTTTCCCGACAGTAAGAGACAGAGTTACGACTGAAACCCAAGTCCCTTGCTATCAAGAAACAGCAAAACTCTGCATGTTATGAGTGTAAGTTATCACATCAAGAACTGTAAGTTATCACATCAAGAGCTCAGCCCAAGATCATCAACACCAATCAATAGCAATTGTTTAAAGGTATGAGACAAAAACATAAAAATACTGATCACGTCAACAGCCAAAATATTATTACTTTTACCCGAATTCAGCAGGTGGGTAACACAAGCCTTTCTAGATACACCTGGAACTCAGAGACAACCATGGTCTGCAATTTGGGATGTCATCATATACTAGCATTACTTTTATTTTAAAGAAATAGAAAGAAAGCTAAAGCATACTTTGTTCCAAATATCTAGATAACTTAGATTCCATGACGCTTATCACACATTACCATAATTTGCCAATTGAGACATTATCAGATAATAAATGTTAATTGATATATTACATAATTCCAATAGTTTTCCCACCATCTCATTTTTATTAACTTCATCCTCATCTGAAAAAACAAAGTATTTTTAAGCTCAGCATCAAAAACATAGAATAAACCACAACCTGGGCACACCTCAGTCTCCAGCATCTCCTCCCTGAGGCTGCCTGCCTCCAGGAAAGCCAGTGTTCATCACTCCACCACACAGGCTATGCTGTACCCCTCCCAGATCTCTGCTTATGCTGCCTTTGCCTGGAAGTTCTCCAGCAAGCTGTGGATGCCACTGGAGCCCAGTCCAAACCCCCAACTGCGCCAAGTGCTGGTTGCTAATAGCTCTCAGCTAACTGTGGAATGCTATGTCCTCCTGCCCAGGGGCAATGATTGAATGACATGGGAAGACTAAAAGAGACTTAAGAGATACATCAACAATTGATTGCAGTATGTGAGACCTGACTGGGATCCTGACTTAAACAAAGTATATATTTTTAAAGACAACTGGGTATCTGGATACTGACTGGTTATTTAATATTAAGGAATTATTGTTAATATTTAGGTATAATTAAGATATTGTGGCTTGTAGAAATATATTTATAAATCATACAGTATCAGGGATTTGCTTTGAAATAATACAGGATGAGAATAAGTGGGCAGAAGTACAGAGGAAACGAGATTGGCCATGAGCTGATAACTGTTGAAGCTGGATGATGGTACATAAGCATCCTCTGTAACAGAATCCACAAAAGGGACAGAGGGAATTAAGTACATAGTAGGAATCACAACCTGAAAGTGCCAAATCAGCCTATCAAATTAAGTTTTCACTTATATTTGCTTAAACATTACTTGGAATAAATACTGGAATTGATAGCCGTGGTCAGAATAAAAGTAGTAACAACCCATTAAATGCGTTTTGAAATGAACAGTATTGAAACAGATTAAGTGAACTGACACATTTCTTCCATGTAGTCATTTTGAAGGCAGATAAAGAAATGGAAGGGCATGACACGCCAGACGCTAAGTTCCGACTCCTGCTGTTCTGTACGTCAGTACGAGAGAGCCGTCACTATGCGCTTCTTTTATATTTCTTGTGCCTCCTATGGATGACCTCAGTGCATTCTCACAGGAATCCAAAGTCAATCCTGCCAGTATACCTACTATTTTAGAGATGAGGAAAGGTTATTAGGTGACCCCAGGCTGGATTCACACCCAAGCCAGCTCACTCCAAAGCCTAAGTGATAAACTCCTCCTTCCAAAGCAGGGCTCTGTGAAACTGGAACCATCCATTCCCTAGTGCCTTACTATTGAGTTAAAAAGGCAATGATACTGGGCAAAGGGTCCCAAAAGCACCAGATTGGTATCACTAGGATGTCTGTCTGGTCATAGCATTGCATTAAGCTGCACTGCGCTTCTCTTTAAAAAGAGAAAAGGCCGTGCACTTCTCCAGGATGTTCATGACTCCTGACAGGCTTGTCTGGTTAATATTCAGTCTCCTGAAGATGCGTCTTTCCTAGGTACAATGCCTAAGCAGGAACTAAACTCAAAATCTAGGTCCCTTTAACAAGTAAGTAGCCATCTTTTTAGACTATCAGGAACAACACAGAATTATGAACTGACACAAAATTTCAATATTTCCTTTCACGGCATGGGGCTTAGATAAAACATATAAATAGGAAGGAGAATGAACCGAAAATAACTGATTCATCAGACTCATTTTCAGATAATAGCATGTGAGAATAATTTATCGGAGCTGCCAAAGAAAGGAAACAGGACTGAGAAGTTAGTCGAAAGGATGATCTCTTCCTTCAACTGCAACGGAAGGGAAAACACATTCTCCAAGCCACCAGCAGCCTTCCCCAAGCCTGTGACCACAAGGCTGTGTTTTAGACTGGGTGGAGCAGAGGGTAAATAAACACAGTTTCTATTTTTAGCGTGCTTTTTCTGGCCACTCTGAAATTTCCAAGTCACAAAATTATTGCCTGTTATCTTTTAAAGTAGATTTATACTCAAAGAATTCATAGAAAACTCAGAATCAGGAGGCAACATATAGAAGTTCTTGTGTAAAGCTAATTTAGTTCAGAAAATAATTTATTATATAAAAAGGATTATATGTTCACAAAATAAACTAGAATGTTTAAAATATCTTCCATTGCATACACTCAAAAGAGCAAATCTTCTCAAACTCTATAGAATTTGAATTACTGATTTTAACAGTTAAAATTTTAATTAAAGAAACCTTTATTAAATTTTGAAAATGAATGTCTGGGCAAAAATTAACAATACAGTAAGTCTAAACTGAAGGTTCAAATTATAATATAAATTGACTGGTGAAAAATTCTCCCCGAACTTGAAATTCGCAGAATGCTCAATGACTTCTCTCAACTTTACTCAGGAATAATCGATTGGACATAAAAAGAAGGTATTGATTTGTATATTCCACTTCTTCCTCATACATTTAAGAAAGAAAACCAGAGATGGTCGCATGTATCAAGGCCAACTCATCCACTGGACAGTAGGCACGCAATGTCAGGCCCACAAAAATGTTTTAATTTCTTTTAAAACCGGAAGGAAAAAAAGAACCTTCTGGTTGAAAAAATGTTTTAAATCTATAATATTATTTTATGTGTCTTTATTCAACACAGTTGTAAACCATATTTTTTTATTTAAATAAAGGAAGAAACCCACAAAGAGAAAAGGGCCAAGGCCCCGAAAAGTCAAAATGCAGCCCTGCGACATATAAGTCCCTCCTGTCCCAGAAGTTTCTATTGGCAGGTCTGGACTGTGTTCTGCAACGCAGAAGGTGGTTTACCTGTGCCTTGGCTGACCTGAGAGCGATGGGCACCTGTCATCAACTATGCCTCCATTTGCAGGGACCCCTCCCATCTCAGCATCCTCCTTCCATTCTCCCCCCAAAATGAGAGCACAGCACCAATGGTAGAATATGAATGGGACCCCTGCATGCTGTCAATATTCTGAGGAGGCTTAACCAATAAGCTAGATCTGCTGGAACAACACAGCCCTGCTCTGAATTAATTGTCGGTCTGTTTTACATTTCAGATGCTGTAAGAAATCCAAAGAGAACTTCTCAGAGACATATGTACATAGCCACAAAAGTTTGCATGTCATCACTGGAAATTCATTTCCTTCACGTAAAAGATTTTAAAATTTTGTAAATAATACTTCTCCAAAAATTGACTGCTTCTGAAAAAAACTGAAATGAATCTATATAGTACGGATACAAGAGAAGCACACCATATACTAAAAGAAATGTTCAATTAGAAGGCAGCTACTTGACTTTGCTATAGAAGTTGAAATTGGGTCCTGGCATTCAAGTCAACCAGCTTCGACTTCTAGTTTTTATTTTAATGATAAAAGATGAGTATTGCCATCAGGAAACTCCTCTTCATGAAAACAGCAAAGCCTTGCTCTGAATCAATTACTTTTCGTTGTTTCTTACATTTCATGTTCCTTTCTCAAAATATGCAAACAGGTCACACACACACTATTCTCACATTTGCCCCAGTGTTAACCAAATGAAATCTGTAGTCTGCTCCCATTGCTTTGTCCAGATCTCTTAAAAAGGGAAAGTCATGGTGTGGTTCTCGCCAAACTGAAAACTTTACAGGCATCCAATGTTTTTTTTTTTTTAGGATTACTGGCTGGCAGACTTAACCAAACTGAGCAGGGACACTGAAAGCAACAAGTTCTCATGACACATGGGACCTTTAACACCGGGGCAGTGAAACCAGATTAGCTGCCCCAGGTCTGGACACTCCCTGCCCACGGGATCAAGATTCTTACCGTCACAGTTTCACGTTTCAGATATAGCTGTGGCCACTGCACTTTCCAAAAAGAGGTCACAAAAGATGAGTCCTCTGAAATTCCACACACACACATGTAACAGATGAAAACCATCAGGTGGTTGCAATAAAGAATTCCAACGGCTCACCCAGGTGCAGACTAAAGGGACCCGTCCTGCCAAAAAGGGCTTTAAAATGTCAGAAGAAATGCCAGCCACCTAGATTGTGCACTGCCATGTTAAATATACCCCTTCAATTCTTCCCTTCTATACTCAGCCACAGAACCAACCTGAATATAAAACACGGCCCAGAAATAAAGCTTCCCTGGCTCTCTCCGACCAGACGTGGCATGTCCCACCTGACCATATGATACACGACCAGAATCTTCACCGCTCTGTTGCCTCACACGGCTGAGGACCCACTGCTGGGCACACCAGAATGCCTACTGATTCTGCCCTTCCATTGGCAAGGACCTTGCTAGGCAACCGGCACAGGGGTTTTGTGTCTCACCGTGTTCAGCAACAAATGTAAAATAAAAGGCCTGAGCTCCAACAGCCTTTGCCATCTTTAGCATTTTCCAGTATAGGAGGAGCTGGATGTCCATGATAATGGGACAGAACAGGACTGCTTTAGCGCCTAAGGGGAACTAATCTAATTCCAAAACAAGCAGGTAGACCCAAAGGTGACTTCCAGACCATGCGTTCTATCATTGCATCCCACTGATACTCACCTGCAGCAAAACAGCTACGTATTATCTCTGGCACACCAAAATAATTTTTTCACAGTAACATTCCATAGTAACAGGAAGAAATCAGTGAGGAAAATATTCTAAATCACAGATCCAGAGTAAGAATTACTGTCTTAGTCTAAAGATGATTAGATGCCAAACTGAAACCTAAAAAGGAAAAGAAATTCACATAGATACACCTTTTCAAAATGCTTTAAAACTGCCCCTCTCTGCTCACAGAGATGCCTATTCCTCACTTTCTCTGTAAGAAAACAATGTTTCTGAGCCACATACCAATTCAGTTTTGCTTTGCAATTTTCAGTGAACCAATGCATGGCAAATAATAAGAGACTCTCAAAGACGGATGGAGGTGGAAGGCAGAGACACTTGAGTATCTAGTTACATGCACAATTCTCTCTAACCCATTTTAGACTAAAAATCACAGAGAAAGTTATACTTAAGAGTATATTTTAATTCAATTCAGCCCATGTTCTTGCTATAGAAATCATGCACTTACCTAATTTTAATAGCAACATATATCAGAACTGGCCATTTTCTTTTTTAATAAAAGGGTAAGTGCAAGCATTTTTCTTGGGAAAGAAGAGCTTGCAACAATTTCCTGAACTTCCCAACTCCTTTAAAAAATACTCTCTCTTTTATCCAGACTGATTTTTCAATCATAAAGAAAGCAGAATGGATAGTGGCACCATGTGCCAAACTAAATAGCCCCAGACAAGGACCAGCTGGAAGGTGGGGTGGGATAAGAAGGGGAGGGTTGGATTTGAACACGCAGCAATGAGATGTGCAGTGATTTGCGAGAGCAATGCTGAGGTGACAGCTGTATATTGGGCTCACAGGGCAAATCTGAGCTAGAGACATTTATCGAAGACTCATTCCTGAATGCCTATTTAACTGCAGCTACAGCTACGGGGAAGCTGCCCAGGATGAAGCCTGGAATGAGGGAAGGAGGCCTATTAGCCATATGGCATGGTGAGTGACAACCTTCACTGGTGGGAGAAGGGGGAGGAAAAAGTGGAAGGAGAGGACATGGAGCAGGGTGATCACCACGACTCTCACCATACAGCTGAAGAGGGTGGGGGGAAGGGTAGGACTATCTTTCTGGGATTTTTTTTTCTTTATTTTATTCATTTTAGAGAGGAGACACAGAGTGAGAGAGAGAGAGAGAGAGAGAGAAAGTGGGGAGGAGCTGGAAGCATCAACTCCCATATGTGCCTTGACCAGACCAGTGCAGGGTTTTGAACTGGCGACCTCAGTGTTCCCAGGTCGACGCTTTATCCACTGCGCCACCACAGGTCAGGCTCTTTCTGGTTTTTTAAGAACCTGAGCATGCTTACATGATGATGGGGACACAAAAGCCACAGGAGGGAAAGGATGGCATCTGGAATACAGGGACAGTGGGGCAGAGAGGCAGGACCAGTGACCAGGTCTCAGGGCAAAGGCTGAGAGGTTTCTCTAGGAAGCAATAAAAACCGCATGTTAGGATGGTGGGGAGGAGGTGACAGGGAGGACACCCACAGGTTTCCTTGCCAAGAGTTAGTTACCCATTTGTGTTACCCACTGAGGGTCAGGGATGCAGACTTGGACCAGAGAGTGGAGTTTTTATCTCTGCAAAGCCCCTGGCTCAGGACAGTCTGGACCCTGTCCTCATCAGCACCAGCTTCCCCCGGGGGCACAGGGCGGTGGGAAAAGGACTGCCCAGCACAGCTGGCTGTGCACAGCCCCACATTCTGAAGGCCCTTTACCACCCAGGAGCAGCTCCTCACAAGCAACAGGTGACCTCTGGGACAGCGGGGAGCAATACTGTTGCTTTATTGGAATGACAAACACGTCTGACTTGCTAAATAAATTGAGGGCAAAAATACAACTATTTTTTAAACTTCAAGGACGTACAGATGGCCTGCCTTATCAGAATGAGCAGCGAGGCAGTTAATTTTTCTAAGTAATAGTGGGCCAGAGACAAATGTTCAAGACATTAACCTTCAGTTCCTTTCACGGCAGGAAAACAACTCCGGGTTTCTCAACCAGCCAAACAATTCACCACCTCCAATGGGTGCTACCCCGAGATTACCTTTTGACGATGCCGGGTTTCTATTTTCCTGTCTCGTTAATTAAGTCGGGGAGGAATGAAGTGCCACCCTTCCAATTTACACGTGGAAAGTGTGTGAAGATACCTGAGGAGCAAGGACGTGTCGAAGTCCCGCCTTGCTAACATGTTGTGTGACTGTGTGAGACTCTGTTATGAGCATAAGCCCAGTTGTGAAAAGTCCCGAGTAGAAATTAAAGAACTATGCAAATATGAGGTGTGATCTGCAGATAACTGCCCCCCCCTTTTGTGGTTGTAACTATTGTTACCACCATTTTATGTTTCCATAACATCTTTCCTTAGGGGCTTTAAAACTCCTATCAAAGCGTCAGGAAGATTATCCTAATAAAATGAATAGATCAACATATAGCTTTTATTTAAATATATAGAGACTATGGTGAGATATAAAGAGTTTAACTGATATTCTCACAAGTCAAAATACAAGCTAGACAGAAAGTTCAGACCTTCTGTCTTCAATTGGATGCCCTGTGGAAAAGAATAAAGTGTAATTTCAATAATTAAAAATGTTATTATCTTTTCAAGTCCACTGAAAAACTATTAAAAATATACAAATAACTCTATGTAAATTATTATTTCCCTAAGAGACTTCCTGAATTCTTCTCTAAATTTTTTACCTTGGTCCAGGAGAAAAACAAAGGTTTTTGCTTTCGTATCACAAGTCACTGCTACATCGTAACACAACTTTTTAAAACGCTAAGATTAAGACCTCAATGGGCCTATTCTGGGAGAAATGAAAACAATCACGCCAACCTGCCGGCTCATAATGCAGGAAGCCAATAAAAATGACGGACTGGGGAGGATGCACAAGGCCAGGGGTTAAGCGGTTCAGTTAGAAATAGTAGGCAAGCTGTCTGACCTGTGGTGGCGCAGTGGATAAAGCATCAACCTGGGACGCTGAGGTCATCAGTTCAAAACCCCAGGCTTGCGTGGTCAAGGCATATATGGGAGTTGATGCTCCCTGCTCCCCCCCCTTCTTTCTCTCACTCTACTCCTCTCTAAAATAAATAAATAAATAAATCTTGGGGGAAAAAAGTCAAGCTGTGAAATAAATAAATAAATAAATGGTAGGTAAACCAAGACCAGAGTGAGCCACATTAAAAATATGAAACCAAAACATGATATTCAAATAAGGTGGAACAGAGAGTACTAAAAACAATACTTTAAATTATGAATGGTAGGGGAAGAGGGAACATTGAATGTGACCTTTAAAATAAGACAGTTCTTTGGAGTGAGGAGCAAGTAATTTAATAGATTTATGAGCAACCTTAACAGGAACAGCACAGATCTTTGTCATGTAATGCATCGAAATCAACAGTAAAATGGCAGAAACTGAATCATTTAGACAAACAGATCATCCCAAGATGTATGTTTCGCTTACCGCACTGGTCACGCAAAAGAGCATGCACCTAGGTGCCCAAAAGATTTAAGTATGGCAGACAGGCACTCAGGTACTTCATTAAATCATAAAGAGGAGAAAGGAGAGACCACTCACAATTTAACATTTCAATCAAGCAGACACAGAAACCCTAAATCAGGGCCCGAAACTCTTGACTTGCAGCTTCTGATCTCCACAGGACAGCTCCCTAAGCTCTGGAACTAGAGTCCACATCTCAGGTTTGAACCTCTGCAGAGAAACTCAGGGGAGTCAGCCTCCCTGCCCACTTGAGGCTTTTTTGTTATTGGTTTTAAACATGACCCCAATGATCTGATCTGCTCAGATACAGCAGAAATCCCAAGGCTAGATCAACACCCTACACTCTCTACACTCAGAGTCGGCCCTCCGTGAATGTAGTACTTGACAGTTACTCTCACTCTTGAGATGCTCCAATCTGTGTGGTCCTCACATCCATAAGCCAGGCAGGATAACCTGTGTATTACCATGTGCACAGTGGCAACAGCTCCATGGCTGTCTTGGGGCCACACTCCAATCCACCCCTAAAGTGAGCTTGCCAGTGGAGTGGTATTATAGAGGGCACCACCTCAACCGCAGAGATGCGAGGTACTCCAAGGCCAACTGTACCTTCCCTGACACGTCCTCTCTCCTCTACACCACCTTTAAAGCACAGTCTCCTAATCAGTGTGCCCCAGAACACCACCGAGTGCCACCAGTGAATTACAACTGCCAAGACAAGGTTCCCGTAACCCCCCACCTTCCATCCTTGCCTTCACCGCACCTGGTTGAGACCTCTAGCCACAAGCAATCTCCTCAAACCCAGCTGTACAATTATGTCATTTTTCTATCTGCAGCTTAGCCTGGAAAAGGTTGAAAGAGCTCTTTTGCAGCATAATTTATGAATCTAATGGCCCCTGGTGCTCCTAGGAATATAGGCCGGAGAGTTGCCAAATTCTATCCGGGAACAGAAGCTTTTTCACGCTTTGTTACATTGGTGACACCTTCTAAGCCATCTTCCTCCTTGTTTTCCCTTTCAAGCAGTAATGAGGAATGAGGACAGGAGGATAAATGCACTGAGGTCAGGGCACTTCCACAGAGGACACTGCCCACCTACTTCTGTGTAAGGCACCCAGCAGAACGCTGTGTCCTATTTCTCCCACTTCAGTTCACTTTTTTGCTTCCCGATCCCTCCAGGGCACATTTGTCAAAGGCAGCTATTCTTTGGGACAAAGAGCTATTTAACTGCTTAAAAACAGTCTTCAACAACACATTTTTCCTAACAAAGAGGATGGCTAAGAAGATCTGGCTAATTATGCGGTAGGAAAGGAAACCTCTCTCATTCTTTACTTGGTCAATATCACTGAGTCCTAAGTTTTCACAAAAAGATTATAGACTTTCTTCCCCAAAGAATATTAAAGCTCGTTTCTACCTTGCCTCACACTGATAACTAAATTAAACCACATATTAAAGATAGATGTATTAGCTGGCCCAGTGATGACACAGTAGATAAAGCAGTAACCTGGAATGCCCGGGCTTGCCTGACAAGGCACAGATATTACGAGTTGATGTTTCTCGCTCCCTCTCTCTCACTCTAAAGTCAATAAATAGAAAACCTTTAAATATATATATCAGTATGTGGGTCCCAATCACAATCAGAAAGCTTGAGAACACTTTTTTGCAGATAGACTGTGAGTTCTCTCCAGCTTCTAGAGCAGTGGTTCTTAACCTTTTTTGAGGTACCGAACCCACCAGTTTCATATGCGCATTCACCGAACCCTTCTCTAGTGATAAATAAAACATGATTTTTTTTCCCAAATTCAAGACAGGTATATGTCTTTTTACTGGTGCACAAATGAGCCGTGCATGAACATCACCTTGCTCAAAGAACAAAACCAACAAAGTGCATGAACTCACAACAAATTATGGTATTACTTTATTCTGGCCTCCGCGGCAGAGGCTTCTCCGACCCCTGAGACCGACTCATCGAACCCCTAGGGTTCGACAGAACCCAGGTTAAGAACCACTGTTCTAGAGAATAGAGTCTCCAAAGATGCAGCCTTCCCACCAGACCACGTCTCTTCCTTGGTATAAGTGGACATACGCTTCTCTGCTGGAAGATTCCCTCCCCATCTTAATTTAGAAGAGGGAAAAAATATTGACCTGAAAAAATAAATGGGAACATTGATGATCTGCTAACAGAGCATCCAAACTGAGGAGAAAAGAGTATACATCAAGAATTTAGGACTAGGAGTAAGCAACCCTGATATTTTCAAGTTACTGCTTTGCAGCCCATAAAATATTTTTATAGACGCTTTGGGAATTCAATGGTCATTCCTCTTGACCGCAAGGGTCTATGTGACAAGAGGGAAATGCTACAGCCTTCAGAGAGCACTCACTCCTCCAAAGGTCATGGCATACAAACCGGACTGTCAGCCCGCCATAACGTGGTGCACATCATACACTGGTTCTCTTCCTCTCAGTCTAAATTACCTAAACAAATAGATATGTGTCTGGCAAGTGTCAATTTATCATCTTCTCTGAGTAAACAGCATTTTGCTACTGTCGCCACCTGAGCACAGATGAGCTGGTTAAAGGAAATGTGAGGGCTCAATTATGCAAGGTTTGAAATGGACGATCAGTCTTTCTAGAAAGAGTGGTCATGCCTCAGTAAAACTAGTTCTTTCCAAAAAGATATTCCTCCTGGGAAAGTTCTTCCTCCATGATGCATAATGTCATGGACACACATATGTCTTTTCTCTGTCAAAGGTGGAAAAGAGCCTAGATGGACCAGGAAATAGCGGCTGCACAATGATGTTTAATCTAGGTAGACTAAGGCTCCAAACTGCCACTCCGGGGCCTTTGTGACAACAGGCACCACATATTCCTTTACTTGGATCAAAAATACATTTTTACAAAAAAAAAAAAAAATACATTTTTATGTACAATGATTAATACACAGGGTAAGCCATCATTTTCACATATAAAATCTGTTTCTCCAAAATGTAACTAAGAAATGTTTCCTCTTCATTTCACTGCCCCTAAGAAAAAGGGCAAGTCAGCTAAAGCTCCAAGGAGGCAACTGAAGGCTTAACCCAAGCCCCTGCGGTCCACCAGCCGCAGGATCACCAACTGTCACCTGCAGCGTTCTGGAACCATCTGTTCTCTAAAAAAGTTAAAAGGGGTAGTCAAAGATCCAATGCATGAGAAAGGTTTCATATTCTTAATCCTGGCTACCCCTTAAAATCTCTGAGGGTTAGGAAACCCTCAGAAATTCTGATTTATCTGGACTGGAGTGGATCTGCACATTAGTAGGCTTTCGAATTCAGGCAATTCCAGTGTGTACTAAAACAACCCTTTGAAAGACTGGGTGTTTTCCCCACATGAAAGAATATTTAGATAGGACAAGATGAGTGTTCAGAGCCAAAACGATATGCTGACTTTCTGGGATCCTAGGTAGACTGCTATTCAATAGTAATCAAATAATTCTTGCTTTTATGTACAGACCTGGGTAACTGATTTCCCTTTTTAACTATTTTTGAGACCAAAAAGTGCCATCTAGAAAACTGTCATGCAGAAAACAGGTGCTCCACAAAACGAATGGTTCTCAAAGTTTGGTTACGAGCCGCACACTTCTAAATATTAAAGCCTCTGAGTGCACCTGAATGGATTAAAGCTCTCAAAACAACATCAAAACAAGTATTAAATAACTCCCAGCAGTCATGACACAGTGTAAGGTGACTCCAACAACCAACACACCCTTCACTGCTGTGTCAACTTCCCACCCAGGCCCAGCTCTTGTGTGTTCTCAGTGTAGTCCAGGAAAGACACTGTCTGCATGCCACGCCCTCAGCTGCCCCGCTCTCCACCCACTCTCCACACCATCCCTCGGAGGCCCAGGGGCCCAGGACTGGATCAGTCTCACCTCTGCATGGTACTCATGGCTGCAGAAAGGTGTTTCACGTGTTTGTGAAAGTTTCATTCGTTTGCCTGGTTTTGAACTTGAGAGTCATGAAGTCATACAATATGTATTTTTTGTGGCTGGTTTCTTTCCCTCAACATTATGCTTCAGAGACTAGAGCTGTACACATAGCAGTCACTTGTTCTTTTGTTATGTCTTTTTCCTTGATGGTATTCCGTTGTATGATGTGCTATTTTAAAAGATGGGCATTTGGTTGTTTCTAGTTTGGGGTTGTTACAGTTAATGCTGCCATAAGCATTTCTGTGGGTATCTTTAAATACAGATGTCAGGTATTATACTTAGTAAGAAAGACAGTGTGGTACAAGGACAGGTAAATAAATCAATGTGACAAAATAAACTCTAGAAATAGACCTACACATATAGAGTTACTTGATTTATGACAAAGAGCCAAATGCAGTGCAGTGGGGGAAAACGTTTTTAAATAACTCATGCTGAATTAATTAATTGAATATATATGGAAATAAAAACTTTGACCCCTACCTCACACCATACACAAAATAATTTCCAGATAGAGTGCACACCTAAATGTGGAAGAAAAGGGCTCTAGAAGTTAAATTAATTAGTATCATTCATGGTCTTAAGATATCTTAAAGAGGACACAAAAATAATAACCATAAAAGAAAAGCTGATAAATGGATTTCACTAAAATTAAGAATTGTTGCTCATTAAAAGATGCCATTTAAGATATATATATAACACAAAAAACATACCTGAAAAAATGGAAACAAGTTTTGCAAATTAATTTAAACAAAAACCCAATTCTTAAAAATGGGAAAAAGACTTGAACAGGCATTTTACAAAGAAGGATATCCAAATGACCAAGGAAACATATAAAAGGTGTTCAGCATCATTAGTCACAAGGGCAATGCAACCTGAAAGCCACTGTGAGGTACCATTACACAGCCATCACAGAGGTTACAGTTCAAAACAGTATCAAGTACTATATTAGAAAGCATTAGAGCAACTAGAACTCATATAACCAGGTGGCTATGACAATTGGTTTAACCAGTTAGAAAAATCACATGAAAATATTTACTAAAGCTCAATATATACATATCCTATGACAGCAGTTCTAATATTATTTTTAATATATAAAAACATTTATGAAAATATACATAAACCAGATAAAGCTTTGAAAGAGCACACCACTCTCTTTCAACAAATCACCAAAAATTCCAAAGATAAGCACATTCTTAAAACTTGCATTACATCAGGAATTCTATTAATTCCAATATGAAAACATCTGAATAATTCTACCAGTATTTAAAATTATCTATTAGTATAGATTGATAGAAATAAAAATCTAAGCAAGTTGCTGTATTTCTTCCAAGAATAAACATTAAACCATATTAACTACATGAAAAATTACATCTACTATACCCTCAGGATATCAGAGCTTGGGAGGAAGATGGAAAATAAAAGCTATCAGGAAACCATATGGAGAGAGTCATACGGCTTCTGATTCTAATGGTAGCTGCAAATGAGGTCACTTATCCTTCTGTGGCCACACTAATTGGTCAAGAGCAACAGAGGCTTCATCAGCACTGCTCATAAAAAACAGCCTTCCCCTTGCTGGGCATTTTCAATTTAGAGAGCTGACACCTGCTACCCATCAGTCTCCCACAAGACAGAACTCGTGTCAACCTACCACTACATTATTTGATTCGCTTTTAATCTTTACTATTTATAAACAGAGTCTTCAGAGTATATGAATGCACAAGGATGGCATATGTACACATGCAGCTATCTATAGCAAAAAACAAATTCTCAAATACAGCTCTTTGGAAGACCACATCTTGTTCTATTAATACTCACATACTGCAGTATTACATAACTTTTTTTTTTTCAATTCAGTTACGCTAATATGCAAATAAATGAATTCAACCATAGCTAGGAGCTAAATGTACTAATCAGTATGGCCTTGTGTATATCTAATTACAAAAGAATTTTACATGATCTCTCTCAGTTCTAAAAATCCCACAATCTACATTATTAATCACTTTTAAATCCAGCTGCTTAGTTTCTAGGGTGTTGTTAACAGCGCTACTTCCAAATCAGTATACTTAGCATACTCTAAGAAGATACCTGAATACCAATTTCACAGTAATGTGTTGTAATTATTAACATATTTTATAATGTTATAATTACTTGAAAATTCCAAAGCAATAATAAGGATGGATACTATAAGAAAAAGCTCATCAAAAACGAATTGTTACTATTATCTGTTTTCGCTTCTAGGAAGCTAAAATATACATTAACTGTAGTTTTTGTTTAAAAAGAAACAAAAATGGAAAATGACACCCCCCAAAAAAGAGTTTTCTAATCAATCAACTGAGAATGGAGAGGAAAAGGACAAAATTTTGGTTGGTGGCTCAGACAGAAATGATGAACAGGACTACGGCTACAGCTTTTTGATGGTTAGGTACAAACTGGCTTCATCTCAATATCCAGCTCCAAAAGGCCAAACTTTCCTAATTAAAAATCAGTCATCGCCTGACCAGGCGGTGGCACAGTGGATAGAGCGTCGGACTGGGATGCGGAAGACCCAGGTTCGAGACCCCAAGGTCGCCAGCTTGAGCATGGGCCCATCTGGCTTGAGCAAAAGCTCGTCAGCTTGGACCCGAGGTCGCTGGCTCCAGCAAGGGGTTGCTCACTCTGCTGAAGGCCTACAGTCAAGGCACGTGTGAGAAAGCAATCAATGAACAACTAAGGTGTCACAACCAAAAACTAATGATTGATGCTTCTCACCTCTCTCCGTTCCTGTCTGTCTGTCCCTCTCTATCCCTCTCTCTGACTCTCACTCTGTCCCTGTAAAAAAAAAAAAAATTAATTAATTTTTAAAAAATCAGTCATCTATTTTAGGACTGGTTGAAACTGCTAAGATCAAGGAGCTAGAATGGTTTGGGCAAGTAGGAGAAAAAAGGAAAAAGTCAAAGATACATTTCAAAAGATGAATGGAGGAAACAGAAAGAGGAATGGAGCAGTTCAAAGTGTGGGCTTTCAAGTCAATCAAATTTGGTCTGAATCTGGCTCTGCCTGATACAAGCTCTATGACCTTGCTTGGAAATACCCAGACCTTGAGGAGTGGATTTCCTTGTCTGCAAAAGGGAATAATAATGTCTCCTTGCAGCTTGTGGTGAGACCTGCGTGAGATGATGCATACAAAGCATTTCTTAGTAACTTCCATACCCAATCCTTGAGTTGCGATATAGGATAGAATCTCTACCAATGTGTTTAGAGATTAAGGATCCTACTTCTACAACTCTGCCTTTATTCCTTATTTATTTCCCATTTTATTATTATTTCTAAAGTACTCCCAATGAATATAGTTTGACAATCCAATGTTAATGACAATAAAAGTTTAAGTAATTCAGTTCCTTAAAAATGAACAAAAATCAAGCAAAAACTATAATCATTTCAAGAAACCGAAAACTAGAAAATCGAGTAAATGCTTTAAAAAACAGTAAAGCTCTCTCGCCATGCTTTGTAAACTGAGCTAGAACATAAAAGCAATTTTCAAAGGTCTACTCCTATTTCAGGGGCACCAAAGGGGACAGATAATTTATACTGACATTCCGCAAAACAATTATGGAACCAACCAAATTCCTGGGTCCAACATGAAATGAAGGCATTTCCTCCCATTTGATTGTTTCCAAAATTATGTAGGTGAAATAAATTTCTCCTTTGAAGTACAATGAGTTTTATATTCCAATCAAAACCAGTGAGAGCTCAGTCTAAATAACATCTCCATCAAACCCCTAAAATAAGTTATATCAGTGGTTTTCAACTGCCAGCCCATGGGCCAGTACCAGTCTGCCAGAAATTTCATGTGGATCTGACTCTACAATCTTCATTCACATAACACAAAATTTCTGGCGGACCAGCTTGAAAATCACTTAGTTGTAGCATTCATGTTTATTTATTCCTCCCATCACACATTTACTCAACAAGTATATACTTAAATAGCTGCTTTCTCCAAGGCATTAAAGTAGGTATTTCCATAAATGGCAGAAGAAAACAGGGTTGTACAGAGAGGTACAGGCAGAGTGGTGGTTGAAAGGCAGAGAGAGAGGCTGACCAGGCGGTGGCGCAGTGGATAGAGCATCGGACTGGGATG
This sequence comes from Rhynchonycteris naso, assembly GCA_037038555.1. Lineage (NCBI taxonomy): Eukaryota > Metazoa > Chordata > Mammalia > Chiroptera > Emballonuridae > Rhynchonycteris > Rhynchonycteris naso. The sequence continues at coordinate 46,685,367 of CM073004.1, read as the reverse complement.
TGAAGGACCCAGGTTCAAGACCCCGAGGTCACCAGCTTGAGCGTGGGCCCATCTGGTTTGAGCAAGGCTCACCAGCTTGAGCCCAAGGTCGCTGGCTTGAGCAAGGGGTCACTCGATCTGCTGTAGCCCCCTGGTCAAAGCACATATGAGAAATCAATCAATGAACAACTAAGGAAGGAACTGCAACGAAGAACTGATGTTCTCATCTCTCTCCCCTCCTGTCTGTCTGTCCCTATCTGTCCCTCTCTCTGTCTCTGAAAAAAAAAAAGAAAGGCAGAGAGAGAAACAATTCATGATGAGAGGTGGTTAACTGAGGAAGACCTTGAAGGTGACCGAGAGAGAAGTAAAGCATTCCAGGCTGAGAAAAAGGGGGTATAAATGTCAAAGCTAAGTTCAGGCATAGAGGGCAGTCTCATGGAGCTCCCACACAGGTTGCAACAAAGAGTTTGTGGAAAGCAGATAAGTAGAGTGGCCATATTACTTATCCAAACCATGATGCCTTTGAGAGTGAAAGAAGGCGCTATAAATAATTGCATCAGGACGAAAGGTGTAAATCAAGACCGCCTGAGCAAATCAAGACATATGGGTGCCCAACTCCGGGAAAATGATGTTCACTACCCTCTGACCATTAAGCTGAGGCTGTTTCCATATGTGCACAGTTGTCTGGGGCTTCAGCTTTAGAAAGGCACCAAAACAAATAATTGTTGAAAGCATCTTTAGAACATGTCTGAAAATTTTTTCTGGATACCTTCTGCATATTTCAAAATACAAAACTTCCAACGCAGGCATGGCAACGTGAGTGACTTCCAACGCGACGGGAGCTAACCGAGTTGGCTCATCTCAGGATAAGCTCCAAATAAGAGAAACTGAAAATCAAAAACACAAACAGTCTAGGAACTGTTTTCTGAGAGTGTATCACGTGTCACACGCTGCTCTATTTCACTCCCATCATCTCATCCTCTCAAAACGCTCTGAGGGGTTATTTTCTTCTCTCTGTTGACAGGGTAACTAGACACAGACTTAAATATCTTGCCCTAGGCCACGCAGAAAGGAAGAGAGGGAGCCAGAATCTGACCCAAGCACCTAACGCCACATCGTCTATTTTTCCCACCACCGTTCCACCTCCTGAATAATCCAGACATGCAACATGAGGCTTGTGTGCAGCAAAAGATCCCAGAATACAGCCCAGCTGAGATTATTAGCTAGAATCCATGTTGCCTCATTATCCCTGCCATGTGACCAAGCACTAGTGGCCAGCAGGGCGCCTAGCCACCTGCCCTCCTCTACCACTTGGAAATAGGCAGGTGCCAAGTGTCCTGCCAGCAAGCTGGACCATTCGCATAATCATTGCTAAAGTTCAATGTAATTAATTATAGACTTTGAGCACCCTAGAGCCATGGCATTATTCTGACACAAGAAAAACAGGTACTGCAGAGACTTCCCTGAGGGCTCTGACTTGAATCTGAGTCACTACTAATACTCGTATGCCAAGCACAATCCTCTCCATTCACTATTATTATCAGTAGGAACACACAGTTTCAGATCCTGTGGCCCGCAGGTAAAAATAATTAAATATCCCTGCACCACAGAATCCCATTAATATCAAATAAAAAGGCAGCTAAATTAATCCAGCAGTCTGGTAAATGAGTCAGTAACGACAGCCACAACTTAATATTAATAAGGAATAGAGCATCTATTCTTGAATATACATGTATATAAAATAAAGCCTGAAGAGAAAATATTAACGTTCATACCTCTTTTACATCTTCATCGAGGCTGTAAATAACACTGCCTTAACATTTTCAATACTCAGGCATGGGCAACTTAAGTATTAAAAAAGAAAGAGAAAAAGAAAAAAAGAACAGTCTGGTTTAGACCCCTTGCCGAGGGCACAGAAAAATACATAAAAGCAATTGAACAGATCTGGGAGAGAGTAGTCTAAGAAAGCTTGAGTGGCCGACATTGACAATTAAAAATATAAACAATTTCCTATCAGTTGCCTATTTAGACTTGATGGAAAAACAACAAAAATCAAACATAATTGTTTGAAGGAAAGGCTGAAAAACTAGGAAGGGAAAATGCAAAAGGGGGCGAGTCGGGTTTTAGGGTATGAACATTAATACCCTTTGTTCTTTTGAAACCTGAACTCGGAATTGTGACGAAAGCTCTCGGAGCAGCTAAGAGAGGCAACCATGCCCTGGCCTTTCAACAGTTATCTTGTGTGGCCTAAAATGCATTAGTAGAAAGTGAAGTGGAGAGCTGCTGATTGGCCATTAGATTTTTTTTACCTAAATGATGCAAGCTACCTATCTATTCAGACAAATTCACTTTGTGATCCCGTTACCGTTTATTTAATATTTATGATATGTCCACAAGCTTTCTGGGCATATGGTTGTCTTCTCCCAACCATTGAAAAAAATAAGAAAATGTCTAAAGTCAAGTGCAGATAGTATATTTAAGATCCAATTCAAAACATAGTTATTGAGTGCTGCTTATCTGCGCAGAACTGATAAATGCAATTCAACTTTTGACTGCAAGGCATCTAGTTTATTTAAAGCATGAGTCAATAAAATATCCACGTGCACATTTTTATTATTTTGTTTAAATACATATAATAAATTCAAAAAGCTTGCTCACTCCCCACCGTGGGGTGCTCGGCATTGAGACATAGGGAATGATGTTGGCACGAAGATAATAAAGCTGTTTCTCCTACACAGCATGACACTATAATAATGACAACAAGGATTTTAAGAAAAATAAGGGTTGCCACCTTGGGCAAGGTCAAACCATTGGTTCCAGTGAAGCTGGCAGCTCTGGTCAAGCAGCCAGAACAGGTGACTAAACAGCTGCCTGGTTACATTATCTGTCAACCTCTTCTGCCAGCAGAAATAGAAATCCTTTCACCCCCTCCAATGTCCCCTAGATTTAAAGAGGAAAATCATATGCAGTGTTCCAAATTACCAAGGCTGCCTTAATTATATAGAAAATTTAAAATAGCCAGTGTGATTGGGGGGGGGGGAGCAGAGTACAGCTGTACCCAAGTGGGGCACATCAACCAGCTCCAAGACTCTGGGCCAGTGGTTAACCTCTCTGAACTCTGGCTTTCAGCCTATGTGATTGGTCCAGGACCAAGTCAGAGAATAACGTTAAGCACTTTTCATGTGTTTTGCATGTTGTAAGTGCTTAATAAATGGTGGCTGCTGTTAGTACTTTTAAATACTAAAACAATGCAATAGCTGTATTTCTTACTTATTAAAAAAGTACCTAAGATCAAAAGCTGCCGTGGTCTGGGGACCAGGCAAAGAGAAGACTACAAAGGAATTGGGGAATATTTTGAGGTGATGGAATTCTTCTCAGTCTTGATTGTGGTAGTGATTAAATGACTGTATGTTTGTCAAATCTCACAGAACTAGACGCCAACAGAAGTGAATTTTACTTTATGAAAAGTATACCACAGTTTTTAAAGTCCCAACTAAAATATTCAATTAGTTTTGATTAAACTAAACCATCCAAATAATTAACATTTTAACTTCAATTATTTCCAAAATTAAAAAGAAAATTTAAAGCCTAAAATGCTACTTCATATTTTCAGACCAAACACCTGAATTAAATGATTGAGCTATTTGTAAAAAAAAATGGATGCTATCTGAACAATTAATCCAACTGTTTCAAAATAAAGTGTGCACTGTGTTGAATGGTGTGATGAAATGAAATATGAGAAGAGAAAATGAAAGTGCTGTTTTCTCAGTAAATTACATAGAAGAAAACATAGGTACTAAACTCATGGACCTTGGCCATAGAGAGCATTTTATGAATTTGACTCCAAAGGCAAGGGAAGTGAAGGCAAAGATAAATGAATGGGACCACATCAGACTAAGAAGTTTTGCACAGCAAGAGAAACTGACAGCAAAACAAGCAGACAGCCAACTAAATGGGAGATGATATTTTCAAAGAACAGCTCAGACAAAGGCCTAATATTCAAAATATACCAAGAACTCACAAAACTCAACAACATACAAGCAAACAATCCAATAAAATAAAAATGGGAAGAGGACATGAACTGACACTACAAATGGCCAATAGATACATGAAAAGATGCTCATCTTCATTAGCTATTAGAGAAATGCAAATCAAAACTACAATGAGATACCACCTCACACCTGTTAGATTAGCTGTTATCAACAAGACAGGTAATATCAAGTGTTGGAGAGGCTGTGGAGAAAAAGGAACCCTCATTTACTGTTGGTGGGAATGTAAAGTAGTACAACCACTATGGAAGTAAGTATGACGGATCCTCAAAAAATTAAGAATAGAACTACCATATGACCCAGCAATCCCTCTACTGGGTATATACCCTCAAAACTCAAAAACATTGGTACGTAAAGACACATGCAGCCACATGTTCATCACAGCATTGTTCACAGTGGCCAAGACATGGAAACAGCTGAAATTCCCTTCAATAGAAGATTGGATAAAGAAGATGTGGTACATATATACTACAGAATACTACTCAGCCATAAGAAATGATGACACCGGATCATTTACAACAACGTGGATGGACCTTGATAACATTATACTGAGTGAAATTAGTAAATCAGAAAAAACTAAGAACAGTATGATTCCATACATAGGTGGGACACAAAACTGAGATTCATGGACATAGATAAGAGTGCAGTGGTTACCAGGGGGCAGGGAAGGGAGGAGATGGAAGAGGGTGAGGAGAGGGGAGGGGAGGGGCGTAAAGAAAACAAATAAAAGGTGAGGGAGGATGATTTACGTTGGGTGATGGGTATACAACATAACTGAATGTCAAAATGATCTGGAGATGTTTTCTCTAAATCTATGTACCCTAGTTGACCAATGTCACCCGTTAAAATTAATTGTCTAAATAAAATAAAAAATAAAGTTTTCTTTTACTAGATTACTTAAGAAGACAAACATAGTGTCTCTTCCCCTAAAACTCTAGTGATGGGCCTTTGTAAACAATCTTAAGAGTATAACATTATTTTCTAATAAACCAAAGAAAAGTAGAAAATTATGGTGATAAGTTCCATGATTTATTTATCTTCCTATGGTATTTGTAAAAGGTTCTACAAGGCTGCTTACTCTGAATTTTCATCAACACTGTTACCATGAACAAGGAGCTCTTTCAGTATAGATCTGTGCATCTAACTTGGCAGATACTAGTTTTGCAACAATTTCTTACTCAACACCATATTTACAAAACAGATGGGAGTTCAAAAGAAATGATTTTAAATGAAGAATATAACTTTGGTCAGCCCACAGTGTATCTCTGCATATGTCCAGCATGCACCGCAGCAACAGTTCCTTCCTCTGCCCACTGTTGATCACATTTAGGCTGTTATTTCTCTCGTTCATTTGGAGCCCCTCCCCTAAGAGGGCTATAATGCAGATGGAAGCTAGGAAACAGGCCTAGCTCTCAAGCCTGACATTTCGGCTAACGCAACCCCATAAATTTACTCCTGCCATTTTCTCATGCCCCCAATTATCTCCTTGTTAACTAATCTACTATTCTATCACCAGACTGCATTCATCCCCAATATTAAAAACAACATAAGAAAACCCAAGAAGGATGTCATTACTGCTTTTTCACATGGGCTTTTGATAAGATTTTTTTTTATTATTTTTTAACAAAAATTGAAATAGAATTTCTGCCACTCATGTGACAAAAATGTCTGTGCATTATTCATAGCTAGATGAAATTTGATGTTAAAGTAAAAGATCTCTTCATTCTAATAGGCTATTTGTCTTGACGCTGTTGTTTCTTAGGAAACTACACTAAATTTCTAGTCTTGATTCTTGAAGGCATCAATTCAAGAGGAAGTTTACCAAATAGTACCCTACTTAATTATATTATAACCATTTCCTATAATCCAGGCTTGATCAACTTTCAACACTATTTTCCTAGGAGTGTTTAAGAAAATGTTATTCCAAAATAAATGCAAGAAAAAGTAGTCAATCGAGTCATCTTAGGAGATACAAGTCAATGAATAAGATATGAGATTGGTAAATCCAAAATACCCCATTTTAGAAATTATGAGAACTTAACAGAGAAAACATATACTTCCTTATCATTCCTCCATTCATTCAGGAAGCAATCAATCTATTGAGGCCTTACTATGTTCCTGGCCATGTGCATCTCAGACTACAATTGGGAACAAGAAGCCAACTAACTGCCTTCATTAGCAAGAAGAAAAATGACAAAGAAATCTTTGTAAGCTTAACAATTCAAAAACCAGTGATTTCAGAATAATTAATCATTTCCCCATGTTCTAGAATCTTCAAAGAAAGACATCTGACAAGCTGTCAATTCCACATATCAGAAATATTGGCAAACCATCCTTCCTAATCTCCCAAAAATGTAAAATTAAAACAGATACTGTTCTAAGTAAGTTAAGTAAATTACACCGTGAATCCCACTATGGACACCAGTAAAGTCTGAACTTTTTAAAATGTAAAAGCAGGCCCCTCCAAAAAATTGGGGGGGGGTGAGGAATTAAAAATAAAGTAGACTGATACTTTCTTTGGAATTTTCATCTCAAATTTCATTTATACCACAGTGCAAAATCACCACAAATCTCTAGTCACCAATAAAAACAGATATGACACAACTCTGTCAATAGGATTGATGATCACACACAGTTGAAAGCAACTTACATGAAAACATAAGCTACAGAATAAAAGAAAATATGAGTCACTAAAAGCTAGGTATGTAGCAAAAATATACTTTACTTTCCTAAAACTGAAATGCCTGCTTCAGGTAGTTAATACACTTGAGCTTTAAGCCCTTCAATTGTGCCCTTGCCCAGACATAAACTGTGCAAACAGATGACAAAGCGAAAAGCAGTTTCACAACTGCCTGTTACATAGAGTAGCAAGCTGGTATATTTCACTAGCTTACTGCTTAAGTTGATAACAGCATCAGACACTTACATTGCACTTAGAAATTTCTGTAGGTCCACTTAAATTTCAAATATCACCAGTGCCAACTCTTTTCAGTATGGCCCATTCTGTCTTCCTTCCCACCAGTCATCAGCCATAGAAAGGGTGGGTGCAGCCCTTTGCTGCATTAGCATATTTTTTGCTAATGTGCTTTGCGGCTCACTGTCCTGGTAACTCCTTGTTTCAGACAGCAACACTTTCATATTTGCTCCACACTTGAGCAGAATGAGCGTAACCGTGCCTAAGGCTCTGGTCTTCTTAGCTCACCAACTCTTTCTTCTTCACTTCATGTCACGAGAAGTATTTTTACACTGCAGACCATACTGTAATATTAGAATGAAACCACCACACTCAAGAGTTCCTAATATTACTTCTTGAGCTTAAAATACACAAAACAATCACTGACTTTTTCTGCTAAAGAACACAATGCAAAAAAATATCAAAACCAAGCAAACTAACCAAAAGAACTTCCACAAAACTGAAGACTAGCTTACTGCAGCAAGAAAAAGACGAAATCGTGAAAAATTAGAATCTCTCAGCGCTTTCAGCCTAAGAAAGCAGAAATCTGCATTTACGTTCAGAATCCTACTCCATGTCTCGTGTGATTGAGTGAACAGAGACTTTGTAGCCTGGAAGTATAACTGTTTACAAAGGCCATATAGAGATCAGAAGAAATCTATTAAATAATCTGTTTACACCCTGGGATTATGAAGAAAATGTTTTCACGTAATCACTAACTGGGCACAATAGAAACCTTACAGGGAGTCTGTTACGAGCTGAGGCTACCACAGAAGAACATGTCCTGCCCAGCCAGGTACAGGCCATAATTCCAGGCCACTCCTGGGAAAGGTGACAACCCCAAGTTCAACCGGGAATGTCTGAGCACAGCTCCCCCTGCACATTAACGGACACCTCTCCAATCTTTCCAAATGACATTTGCATCCAATCCCTGTTCAACCATCCCAAGCACCATGCCCCAACGGTTCCCATTAGCAAAGGGCTCCTCTTACAACCCCTTCCTTCCACCACCACTCCCCTCTTGGGGAAACAGACTCCAAGGACGACTAGGGGTGGGCGAAGAGCGCCCTTCTCCCACCTACCTTGATGATGCTGCTCCGGCGGGGCAGGCCGCCCGGTTTGTTATCCCGAGGGAGGGGGCAGGCTGCCGGGCTGGGGATCGGAGCGAGCGCCCCGCCGTGGGGTCCCTTAGCGGGGCTGGCCCGGGCTTCGTCCCCGGACACGCCGAGGCTGCAGTCTCCGTTGGAAACCCCGCCGCTGTCACAGCGCGCCCGCCCGTAGCCGAGGCGACCTCCCGCGCCGCCACTGCCGCCGCCTTCCCCGGCTACGGCTTTCAGAACTCCCTTGGCGCCGAGTACCGGGCCCGGGGAGGTGGGCAGGGCCCCACCGGCGGCGCCCCCCCGGCCGCACTCCGCCATGGGCGCCCCGCGACCCGCTAGCACAAAGCCGCGTCCCCGCGTCCCCGCGTCCCCGCCGCCGCCTCGGGCCGCTGTGCGCGGCCCCTCCTCCTCGCCTCCTCCCGCCGCTGCTGCCTCGGCCGCTTCTTCCGCTTTTTTTTCTTTCTTTTTTTTTTTTTTTTTTTAATTTAGATGTGATGTTTGTTTCGAGCTCGCCTCGTGCACTGTGAAAGTCGTGGTGGCAGAATGGTCTAAAGATTCCTGCAGGGGAGAGAAGACAGAGGCACAAGTCAGCTCCAGCGGGCTCCCGGCACCTGGGGAAGGAAAACACGCCCAGACACACGCGCCGCCGCGGGCGCCAAAAATAACCCGCGCGGGCCAGGCGCCCACCGCGGGGATCCGGGTACCCACCCTAAGGTAACGGAGCGCCCAGCTCGGGGGCTCGGGGCGCCCTCTCCAGGGGATCAGAACACCAACCCCCGGGGTCCGAGCACGCATCACGCGGGAACCGGTGCCCTGCCGCGGGGCCAGGGTGCCCACCTCGAGCTTAACGCGAGGGGAAGCCGAAGACGACCGGACGCGCTCTGGCCACGCGGAGGCGCCTCCCGAGGGTCTCGCTTCCCTGCGTGGACGGGAAGCGACCTGGGTCTCCCTGGATCCCAATTCCCCGAAGGCCGTCTGTGCGGACCCTGCCACGTCCTCCCAGGGTCCCGCTAAGGCCTGAAGCACCGAGAGGAAGCGCACCGCGGGCAGGGGCGACCGGGCTGTGACAGTCGCCGAGTGGCCCAGAGTAGCCCAGAGCCACCCACCCCCGCCCGCGGCTATCTTCTCCCGGGCTCGGGGCTGCCCCCTACAGGCCGCAGGGAGCATTCCCGGCTGCCCCTAACCCAACGCGAGCCTCACGGGCTCCGGCTCCAGGTCGCCGCCGACGCGGAGGGGCCAGGTCATGGGCCGCGGGAACCTCGCAGCCTAACGGACGGCGACGGGAGGAGGCAACCGGTCCTGGATACCCCCCCCCGCCCTACCAGAGCTGCGGCAACTGCCAATCACCCGCCTGGCGCCCCGAAGGGCAATGACCCCGCAGGCCTGGAGGCAAGAAGCCGAGGTCCCTGGTCTCGGGGGGCTCGGCCGCTGCGCCTGCCTCCTACCCCCAGCCCCATGCACGGGCTCGTTCCCACCACTACCAAGTTTGGGGAAAAACCATCCGGACATTCCCCTCTGGGCTTCCCCAATGGGTCAGACGCAAGTCACATACAGAAACCAATTCCGTCCCCTTGGGCTCTTGAACTATGAACTGATTCAGCCGGTTTCAAGGATGCCAGGGCAGGGGGTGGGGCAACAGACGGCGAGAAAGGAGGAGCAGGGGACCTTGGCAGAGCCTGCTCTGTACCCTCCGAGTCGCCCTACAGGGATTTATCACCGACGTCCCTCCCTCCTAGAGTCCTTCCTGATCCCGCAGCGTGCAGTTCTCTGAGGGCCCCGCCTTAGGGGAGGACAGGGTACCCTACTTGGATCACAACGGCCCGTCCCTCCTCTCTGATCATCCTGGGTTACCCCCGGCCCTGATGCTTCAGATAGAGTGACTCGCCTAAAAATCAAGCTTGATCATGTCGCTCCTTGGCACAAATACCCCTCCCAGAATCTTCATTCCCCCAGCCAGACAAGGCACAAACTCACAGCGTGGTACCCAAGGGCCAACCCACCTCTCCATCTCAGGCTCCCTGGCTCCATTCTTCAGCTCTCCTTTAGCACCCCAGCTCTTCTCCTTTCTAGGAGTTCCCTTTTCTAGGAATGCGTTTCCCTCAGGGCACGAAGGAGAAACGGATAGTCCGCTGAGGGGTGAAGTTAAAGACCTTGCTTTCATTAGCATGATGTAGCCAACTGCCAAGTAGCCTTTGAGGTAAGGGGCTTTACATACATACATAGGTACCCGCCTCTGCCTCTGAAGCAACTTCAACTACCTTGGTGTTATTCTTGGGGGCATTTTAATTCTTCTGATCTTCTGGATTCATGTTTTTGTAACCCATCAGACAGGCTTTTATCCAAGTCTCTTATCAACCAGGGCCTACACGCTCACCGAAATATTTTTACATCGACGGACAGCAATGTTTTCATATTTGATTCAGTCCCATCCCTTTTCTTTCCCAATAGTTTTCGTTCAAAAAATGTTTTCCTTTTTGCTTGTGACAGTTTTTGTGGAAAAATATGTTCAAATAATTCAAATCAGGTTCTTAATCTACTTTATTGAATTTATAGTCTTAGTATCCTCTGAGTATGCCGTGGGGGAAGGAAAGAAGAATGCTGGGTCTTTACTCCTAAGTTCTCTAACTTTGGTATTTTGAACAAACGCCCAGAGGTATCTCTGCCCCTTCCTGCATTTCCCAATGACTAGTAAAATGCTTTGAGAATCATATATCCTGCAACTTGGACTGTGAGTTTCTCCGGGTGAGTAGGGACATATAGAGATTTAAACCTCCAGTATGCTTTTTATAAAACTACCATGTCATTTGCCTAATGTTCTCCAAAATGAACACCTATCCATCTCACTCTAGACTCCCAACAGGTCAAACCAGGGAGACTTCGTTGAAATATACTTGGCATTTAAATTAAAACGTTTCCCAAAGTATCTTGGCAGACCTGTAACTAATGATGCCAGAAGCCCAAGCCCGTGCCAGGCTCTTCTTTATCCCTTCCTTTAAGTGCTCATATCCCAGAAGCCGCTGGTATACTTCTTCACAACTATACTGTAGGTACCATTTCTTCTATATGGTGATGGGAAGCAGCATGTTCCTCTGACATGTACAATTCTCAGCTCCCAGAAGGTTTTTTAATAGCTAAGCTCAGATGTTTCTTCCATCACGAACAGCATAGTAAGCGACTGTTTCTCCTCCTTCCTTCTTGTCTCTCTGCAGTTACTGATTGCTTTTCATTTCTCCTATTCCGTGAGCAATGTTGTTGAAGAAATTGTAAATATTTTGCCAAAATTCTTGCTGAAGTGTTTTCATGACATTGTAAAGTTCATAGAAGTCAGAATGAGAAAAAAGCCAAAATATCATTGTCATTCCTCACCACAGGCTAGTGGTTCCTTCAGACTAATTCTGGATCACTCCATAGTGTTTGAGCTGATTTATTGTATCTGTATCAGTGGTTCTTAACCTGGGTTCTATCGAACCCTAGGGGTTCGATGACTTGGTCTCAGGGGTTTAGAGAAGCCTCTGCTGCGGAGGCCAGAATAAAGTAATACCGTCATTTGTTGTGAGTTCATGCACTTTGTTGGTTTTGTTCTTTGAGCAAGGTGATGTTCATGCACGGCTCATTTTGTGCACCAGTAAAAAAACATATACCTATGTCTTGAATTTGGGGAAAAAAATCATATTTTTTCCCATATCACTAAAGAAGGGTTCGGTGAATGAGCATATGAAACTGGTGGGTTCGGTACCAGGTTAAGAACCACTGATCTATATACTAATGGTTAAATTCTGATAAATAATTTGTTCATAATGTTTAAAGTCAATAGATACCTGTAATACGTAGCCTTAACTCTTTTAATTTTTTTCATATTTCATTCGGTCTCAGCTTTTATTCATTGTTGTCACCATTCACCAAACAGGCTCCTGTTTGTTGGTGTCTAATCTGATGCCTACAGCAGGAGCTCTTCTGGCTCCCTGATCCATAATAACCTTCCTTCAGCCTCCCAGGATAACACGGACGCTGTTTACTGACTTCTTGCCACCATTTATAGCCTTGCAGGATACATCTAGTTTCCAGTTCATAGGCTCCAACATTATGACTCTAAATTTTTCTCACTGAATACTTGGCCTTTAGATTATTTTTCCCCTCACTGTATTATGACAATTTTCTTTCCCAAATCTTGGTCTCATTTTATTTTCTGTATTTCTCTAAAGATGCAATTGAACCTCTGAACTTTCACATTCGACTGCTCCCCAGATGGTTAATGCAAGAGTTTACTAGAGCACAAAGTAGAAGACCAAAATGCTTTAAGGAAATAGCAGATTATATCAATGTGCTGGTCCACAATGGCTACCTATTTGCTTCCTGAGTTAATCCAAGGTGTTGATTCTAATCTTGTATGCTCCTAAGGTTTATGCTTATTTTTTTCATGATTCTCAACCAGAAATATGTAGTGATTACCCTTCTTCCTAGGCACCAATGAGATGAGTTAGACCTGACAAAAACTTTCATTTGCATAGTCTTTCTTTCTTAACACTAAAGATCCTTCTGCTGTTTTCCTTGAAGCCAACGTCTCTAAGTATATATAGCTACCAAGAAGTCTAACTCAGGGAATTAGACTGATTCATCCTAGCCACTGAGGAACCACCATGTGAATTCATTGAATTGTTGTTGGTGGCTACTGAGTCAGGTATCACTTTGCAGGAATCTATGAATTCCTGGGGATTTGATAGGATTATTCTATCAGCAAAAGTAACAATATAATTTGCTCTAAAATTTACTGTTGCTTATGACACTACATACTTTTGTAAAAGCTCATGTATTTGATTGTATTTTACTATTATTTTATTATAGGAGTCATTGAATACTCAAATGCCTATAGGAGCCAGATAATTAATGTGATGAGTAAAGCTGGGAGCATTTGTTTCCTAAGAGCAGCATAATTTATACTCTTTAAACAGTGATATATTTGCATATCAAATACAGAATGATACACTTCCTGAGTCATCTTTGGTTTTTCAAAGTTGAAAGAGCCTCGGATATAAGAAATATTTCCCTTTCCTCTTAACTCCGAGAACAACAGCGTGAACATAATGATAAATAGCAACTGACAGTCAGGTGTGGGCAGCAAAATGAAGAGGTAGGGATTCAGACAACCTGGCATCTCATTACTGCCCCGAGGAAATCCTGGCCCAGTGCTGCCAGGGTCATCTTATTTCCAAAGAAGTCAAAAATCTGGAATATAAAATTCATTGATGTGTTAGTTCATTCTCTTAATAGAAGAATACCCATGAACTGAGGTCTCCAGATACTGTTCTTTGTAAGGTCTACAGAAAGGCCTTTTTTTTTCCCCTATCCTACCTCCTAATTGCATGATACGCAAAGCAGAATACCTTCCAAATTTTTCATTGATTTGGGTCTCATCAATCTGAGTTTCAAGGACAAACAACTTCTCTTCATCTACCCACTCCCACTTCCCAAACCCAGAATTATTTTATTTCTGACATCTGAAACTCAGGAAACTACCCTCTGGCCACACACTCTGCCTTTTCATTGGTCCCATTCCCTTATTTCCCCAAACCTACCTCTTTTGTGGGACCTGTCCTTCCTCCACCCCTTCCCACGCTCAAACCATCAGCACTTTCGTCTGTGCTATTGCCCCCTATCCAGCCTGGGCCTCATGAGTAAGACTTTCAACCACATTCTCACCAGCATCCTAGACCCGTGATGGCAAACCTATGTCATGCGTAGCCATTTTTGATGACACGCGGCCAGATTACCAGCGAAGTATGGGGCCGCATGTCAAGAAGGACGTTTCATCCTCGGCTCCTGCACGGCCAGGTGCAGTAGCCGAGGATAAAACATTTGCTGTAGTGTAGACACTGTGCTGGAGGTCTGTTGGCCAAAACAACAGAACTCCGGCACAGAGCGTCTAGTTCTGGGACTTCCGGTTAGGCCGTTTTTCTCAAAGTAACACATCACCAGAGTTATGCTTGGTTTTTTGGTGAATTTTGACACACCAAGCTCAAAAGAGTGCCCATCACTGTCCTAGACATTTCACATCATTATCTATACGTTGTATCTACCTTGCCAATCTACAGCTTTGCATAACTCCAACCATAATTTCCCCTTTTCATGCCCCCAGAATGCTACTCTGCTAGAGGAAAACCTCACATAGCCATGCTTGCTGGACACGTGAATGGTGTCTGTGTTCAGAGGGGCCTTTGATGCTCTTGGGCAATATTTTACCTTTTGTTAATTGTCTCCAATTTCCACTCTCCAAACTATTCCTCTCCAAATCCCAACTAACCCACTGTCCCTCTTCTCATCAGCAGTCCTAGGATCCTACGTCACGCAGACAATACGAGATACCAAGAAATAAACTGTTTTATTTATTGATCCTTCCCTCATCTGCCACTCCTGCTGTCTTAAGTGAATCCAAAAATCAGAAACCATCTGTGAATGTCTTGTATGATTATGGGACTCTTCTGCTCTGATGTGACTATTCCTCCTTTTGGGATCACAGGGTTTTGTCACTTTCTTTGGCTAGAAGGTAGAGTGGAGGCTTCCCTGAAGGAGTGGCCAATTTCAATGTCAACCATACAAGGAGAAGAGTCAAGGGTTTGGAAGGCAACCTTAGATCAAAGAGAGCGGCAATGCTTCACTCCCGGGCCCCTGTCTCTTGGGCCTGGTGTCTAGGTAGGTCTTTGTGAGTGCTCCTGAGCAGGGAGGAAAACAGGCCTCCAGAAGCTGGGACTGGACGGAACTGACTTCATCAGAAACCGCATAAGCCTGTGGCTGTGTGCTCTAAGGATAGGGACATTTGTGTGGCCAGTTCAAAGTTGCTCTTTACCCAAGCTGTTGGGAGAATTAAGGAGGAGTTAGGTATGATAGCACCTCTCAGCTGTACCACTGGATAAGGGGATGGATGGTCTGTGAAAGAAAAAGAAACCCTTTCTCCACCCCACAGCCAGCTGCAGCAGCCAATACTGAGATCCTAGGGGGCAAGTACCATATTTCCCCACGTATAAGACACACCTTTTTGAAAAATTTGGGGTCTAAAAACTGGATGTGTCTTATACAGTGGTTGTAGTTTTATTTTAAGTTGCATTTCCTGCTTTTTTGCACTTGTATGAATTTTATGATGAATAAAACTTGAGTTCAGTAACTTTATGTAATACATCCTTTTTTTCAAATTTCAGGCCCCAAAATTAAGGTGCATCTTATACATGGGAGTGTCTTATACATGGGAAAATACGGTGCATCCTGAGGGGGTACCACAGGGAGTGTCCCTCCCCTCTGCAAACCTGGCAGAGCTGGGGCAGTTCTCCCACCTGTCCTACCTTGCTAGCCACATCTCTTCATCCATTCCTCTATTCGCTGCTCTCCTTCTACGTATAAATAATTCTAGACCTGCCTTGCTAAAAATCATTTTACAGTTACCAGCCTATTGTAACTGGTTTCCTTCCTCTTCTACTGAAACGGCCCTTCCTAAAAGTCACGGCTGACATCCTAATTAACAAACTCAATGGCTACTTTTTAATCTTTATCTTCCTTGACCTTGGGAGAATATTGGATATGGCTAATTCTGCCTCTATCGTTGAAACGCTTTCCATGCAGAGATGCTTGGCCTGAACGTGCCACAGAAATCTCAGACTAACAAGCCTTAGGTTGAGTTCACCCAATAGGTGCTCTCTATATCTATTCTCCTATACGCTATATTTCTTTTAGTAGCACTGTGACCACAAAGTAGCCTTATAGAAGACTATGGCATCAACCTTCATTCCCTGAACCCCTTTATCCCTGTCTCGTTCCAGTTAACTATTAAGGCGTAGTTAATCATGTAAACCAACCTAGAAATTTTTCTAAAACCCATTCCCACCCGAATGGCCTAGATTACTGTCTCCTCACCCTTGGCTTTGATTAGTGGACTAGTGGATTGTCCTGCTTGACTTTCATCCCTTCTTGCTTCAATCTGTTTTCTCAAGCCACCATCAGAATGGTACTAAGGGGGGAAGAAGAGTGAATTACTTCTCAACCTAAAACTCTCCAACAGTTCCACGTCAGGACAAAGTTCATTCTCCTTAGAAGACACACACAGCCCATAACAACCTAGTCCCCTGCTTCCCTTCCAGTATCACCTCCTACCCAGATATGCTTCCTACACACCAGTCACACTGACTTGTTTTCCCGCATAGGCTGTGCATGTTCACCCTCTGAATGCTTGTTCCTCGTGTTTGCTAGGTTTAGAATCCCTGTTTTCCTCTCTCCCTGGGAAAATTTAGAAGCCTTTTTCAAGAAAGCACAAATGTTTTCTCCTTTGATAAGATGTCCCTGACTCCAGAAGACATAATGAGCTGCTCCTAGGCTCTTAAAATACTTAGTACAACTTACAAGTCTTTTCTCCATAATAACTGAGCTTCTCAGAATTTGACACCACAAGGATTCACCCTCACATTTCACCAGACCAGGACCTGCCATATGATTGATCCTTAATACATTTTAAAATTTTTAATTCATAAGCCTTTCTGAAAACCAATCATTGTCCCTCATATCTTTATAAAATGCTTTCTTATTTCATCAGGTCTCTTTCTTTGCAGTGCTGGGTGTGTTCATTCATATAGCTAGCATCTGTTAAATACACACATACTCTGTGGGAAGGACTATATTTGAGGCCATGGGGGAAGGTAGCTGGGAGTCTGAGATTGAAGGGAGGTTTATTTCCCACTGTGCATGCATTACAGTTTCAATTTTAAAAGTAATTAAAAATAACAAATTAAAGGAGCACATTCAGTCCTGCCATGGGTCAGTAAAAATCCTGACCTAGCTTTGAGAGTTAGGATATAGCAAAACCTGATCAGACAGAAAACACTGGCCCTGCAGCTTGGCCCACTGCCCACTCCTTTCTTAATTAGTTAGAAATTCCCACAATTAGCAGTACATAACACAAGAGGACAACATCTCCAGAAGGCTGCTGTTACGATGTGCAAATTACCTGGAAAAAGGAAGCTTCCCTAGATAGTTCCCACTTACGCACATTAGCAAAAAAATTAGCCAAATGGCACCTTATTTCTTTTGGCAGAGACATATGGAGGCCACATGAGGAAGAAGACAGGTTAGTTTCGTTACACAGAAGGTAGGGGACAAGGCTTAGGAAACTAGCCACCCCTCTCCCACAAGATCTCTCTCTCTCTCTCTCTCTCTCTCTCTCTCTCTCTCACACACACACACACACACACACACACGGGGTGGGGTTGGTGCTTAGGGCAAGTGAAGAGAGATTGGGAAGTGTGTCCTTGTGGTTTTATAATTTGGCTCTGCGTCTGCCGCAAGTATAGAGTAATGCCTGAGAGGGGAGAGGGGCCTTAAGCATATAGTAAACTGAGAGGGGAGAGGGGCCTTAAGCATATAGTAAAGGAAGTGCTGGAGCTGGCTGGCTGAACAGGGGTCAGAGGTCATTCGAGGGAAGCCAGAGAGCACAAGCCAAGACACATCCAAGTTCTCCTTGTCACCAGTTCCTGTGCAACACAGTGTGTGTGTGTGGGGGGGGGGGGTGGCTGGGTGTGTGTGTGTGTGTGTTTAAACTTTAGTTAAGATACGATGTGGAGGGAGCCTAAAATGAACTTTCCAAATTATGTGATCATATAAATAGAGGATCCTGAGTTGAACTAGGACTAGCAGAAGAACAAGAGGAAGCAGATAAATGGCAGCCCTAGGATTTTAGGCTCTACGGAGAGGAAATATTCCCGGTGCTTCTATTGAGGTACTGCTATGCATTACCAAAGGGGCCTTGGAATTTCCTTTTCACAAGAACCTTGAGAACAGGAGTGGCAATTATCTACCAGGATGGTATCAGCAGTTCCAGCCTCAAGGCAAAGTTCAGAATGAATCACTCCTTTGACCTGCTGAATCCGGGGCGTTTAAACACAGATTTTTAAAAACCCTTTTTTTAAAATCAAATGTTGGGATTTTGTTTTGTTTTTCCAGTTCTTGGTAATCTTTCTGTTAGTGGCATTACTCTTTGGTGTGATATAATGAAATGTCTCTGCCCTCTTCCAACCACATGTACTTGTCACTGAAGGATCCAATTTCCTACCATTTGCTGTCTTGAAATTGAATACCTTTGTAATCATATATTCTGGTAATCTAGAGTTCACATGTTTTTCATAATTAGTCCGTTTTCCCTACCTCCTATGCTAGGTTCCCTGCTTTCCCCCTTTGAATGAGCCAAAGACCCCAGGACATTCTGTCCTCTAAGTAGATTCTCCATTAGGTGAACAATAAATGGCCCTTTTCCTAACATGGGAATTTCTTTGATGCTTAAGACTTGCTGTGTTTGTAACACAGTTAGGGACAATTCAGGTGTCTAGTACAGTGATTTTCAACCTTTTTCATCACATGATACAAAAAATGAATTACTAAAATTCTTCAGCAAACCAAAAAATATCTTTTTGCCAATCTGACAAAAGAAATGGGTATAATTTTGATTCATTCACATTGGAAAGCTATTGTCAAATTGGTTGTTGTCATTGTTTTTATTTGACAATCTAAGGGAAAAGAGGTCAGTGCCCCTATCTAAATACAGTGTGTCCATAAAGTCATGGTGCACTGCTTTCCTGTAACTGGTTAAAAGTACACCATGACTTTACAGACACACTGTAGTTAGGTATTTCATGTATTAAAAATTCTTACAGTGCCTGACCAGGTGGTGTCACAGTGGATAGAGCGTCGGACTGGGATGCGGAAGGGCCCAGGTTCAAGACCCCAAGGTCGCCAGCTTGAGCACGGGCTCATCTGGTTTGAGCAAAAGCTCACCAGCTTGGACCCAAGGTCACTGGCTCCAGCAAGGGGTTGCTCAGTCTGCCCGAGGTCGCCAGCTTGAGCGCGGGCCCATCTAGCTTGAGCAAAGGCTCGCCAGCTCCAGCAAGGGGTTGCTCAGTCTGCTGAAGGCCCGCGGACAAGGCATGTGTGAGAAAGCAATCAATGAACAACTAAGGTGTCGCAACAGAAAACTGATGATTGATGCTTCTCATCTCTCTCCGTTCCTGTCTCTCTGTCCCTATCTATCCCTCTCTCTGATTCTTTCTTTGTCTCAGTAAAGGAGAAAAAAAAATTCTTATGGCACACTGGTTGAAAATCGCTGGTCTTGTAGAGTAAAATGTTAATGCAATTAGTGTATGTGGAATGATTTTAAATCATCCTCAATCTCCAGTTCTGATAATAGGCACCTTGGGTTTTTAACTCTATGTTATAGCCAAAATGAAAAAGTTATCACCATTCTCTAGGGTCAAACTCAGCCTTATTGCCCTCATAAACATATTGTATATTGAACCATCTCTATGGTTCTTTTATTCATTTGTCTCCCTACAAAGACTGTATTAGTCTATACAGATGTTTCAGCCATAAAAATGATCCCAACTATCTCTGCTCTGCCTTCCTTTTTCTTTTATACACAGCTTAACTCTTAAATCTTTCGTAAACCCTTTCTCTGCAGTGGTGTGTAAACATTTCATTCCAACAGTTTATTGTTCTCACTCTCACTTTAAGGGAAATTCAAATCTTCTGCCTGATTTTGGAGGTTAAGAAGTAGCTTGGCCATGTGATTCAGCCCCTGAGATGCTCACTGGGAGTACAGACCAGAACCCTCGCCATGTGGTCACTGCTTGGCAGAAGACAAAACTTTTAAACTTTGAGGGTTTTGTTTATCTCCATAGTCACATAGGGATAAAACCACAGACCTACCTCCTGGGATTGAAGGCAGACCAACATTTGTAAACATTGAAGAATGGTATACAGGGGATCTTTGGGTTATGACACAGTTCCCTTCCTAACGATAGTGATGTAACCTGGATTTTGGTGTAAGTAGAAACACACCCTAGCCTAAGTCACTTACCTATCCTAACACAGTTGTAAAATTATAATTTAGAACATAAAAACACAATTAAGCCACAGAAAATGGAAAAGGGTGTAAATATACTGTACTGTACACTGTACTATAGTAACAGGAAAAATGAATGTAAAAAAATTCCTTACCTTTATTCCTGTGGTTGGCTTGCACCCTGGAAGGGGCATTGTAAGGTGGGAGAGTGATCTATTGAGAGAAAGAAGCTGGAGAGGGAGGAGGACCTGCAGAAGGCGCTGGAGATACTGGATCAGGTGTATCAGGATTGCCTAAGGAACATGCAGGAGACGCTGGAGATGATTCTACCTGTATTAAGTCTTTATGGGAGTGAGTATCAGAAACTCGAAATGTCTTACATTGAGATTGTCATAACCTGAGGACCCCTGTACATGATGATTGAAAAAGAAACAACTTGCGCTCACAAATAATTTCCCCTAAAGATCAATTAGACCCACAGCATTTCTCTTGCACACACAGGAAGTCTCAGACCCAGCTCTGTTGAATGTACTTCCTTTATCATGGGTCACCATAAAGGTGATTTTAGGGTGTAATAAACATTTCACAGTAAAAATTTCCATGCCCCCAAATTCCAGAACCCCAATCAGTAGCCCCGTATTTTTATTCAGAGTAAAACAAAAGTGGGTATTTGTTGGAACATACAGGCTACATTCCCTTTGTAATGCTACTGACAACTGAATCCTGTACATTATGTTGCCTTGGGGTTTTCTGACAGTTTGTTATAAAACTTTTTGGTCTTTCTAGTGCTTCTCATGAGCTAATAATTCTGAGGAGAAACAGAAAACAACAATAGGACAGAAACTGTGTCCTGCTAAATTGTGATCTCATTGAAAAGAGAGAAGCTAGCCCAGCAACCAGACTGTAATGGGGAAAACTTCATCAGTTCAGAAAGATGGATGAGTAATAGGGCTCATAGGTTGGGAACACGGCTATTCCTGAGTATCAAAATGAAAGAAAGCATTAGTAGAATGAGAGCGTTCCCTCTGTGGCTGGTTCAAGAGCCCTCCTTGTTTCTGGCTTGACTGAAGAGGGCAGGACCCAAGTATTAAGCAGTTCGTTCCTCCAGGCAAGTCTATAATATCTTACCATGCCATGGGGCAGGGTGTACAGGCATCTTGGAATGAGCATGTGAGATGTGGCTTCATGTCCTTATTTGAGCCTGAACATGGGCCCTTTAGAGGTGAGTACACAGAGGACCTAAGATGGGTCTGCTTTTAGAGTCAGGCTTTCTGACTTTATGCCTTCAAGACTCTGTCTCGAGCATCTGGAGGTGAGATTTCGGTGAGTGGATTTCCGCCTGTGGCAGCAACAACACTTAAGAAAGTAAAAGGATGTCAATTTGAGGAAGGAGAGGAATGAGGCAGAGATAAGCGGGGTCTATAAGCAGTATGGAGTATGCTTTTCTCCTTCTGAGCCAACGGCCTCCGTCGGTGAGTGAGAGGGAAGGGGGAACATCATGGTGAGACCAGCAAGGGTGGCTGGTTGGACACATTTACTTCTACTTTACAGATGAGGCTCCAGAGGCACTTTCAAAGTTGGTAACTTGCCCAGGATCAAGTATGGCTTCAAAACGTCTATTGACTTAACCACTATGCAATTCTGAGGGAAGAAAAAGCGAAAAAGTCAGGGTTTCCTCCTTGATAGTCCAACCCAAGAGGAACTATGGGGCACACTATGTTTCTGTATTTGTTTTTCAGCAGGTTGAGATCCAGTTTAATTATTTTGATTGGTTATTCCTTTGCTAGGGTCACAGAGACTTGGAGAATTTCTCCCTTCTTCCTTTCTAAGGTCAGAGTACGAAGGGAGAAAGAACACTTCAGAAAGTCAATCAGAACCACCATCTTGGCACAGCCTTGAGGGTCAACCCGGCAGCTCAGTGGGGAATCAGTGAGCACTTATTATGTTCTAGCACCATTTCAAGAGCTTCCCAGACCCCCAGACTCTGATAAGTAGCTATGGTTATTTTCTCCATTTCACAAACAGAAGGATTAAGAAAGCACAGAAAGGTAAAGCGCCTTTCCTAAGGGTCCAACCACAGATGAGAGACAAATTGATCTCAAATTCAAATCTTCAGGGATGCTCTGATAGGTTTTAACCCTGTCCTGTAGCCGCTGTTCCCCCAGGGTGCATTTACACAGTTAAGCTTCCTCTTTCACTCCTCAAAAAAAAGGGCTGTATCCGAAGTCAAGTGAGTTTTGCCCCTCTAGGGCAGAGAGTATGCTAAGTCAGAGAATGTGGCAAGAAAGAATCACAGGCCTGAAATCCCAAGTGCATGGGAGCAAGACTAGTCCTCTGAGTGTTGAGAGGTGGCAGAAGGTGAGGATCCGTGGGCCGTGTGGAAGGAAGGGAGGTTAGAGGCAGCACTTTTTCTCCTGTTGCTGCTCCAGGCAAAAGCCCTAGTGGGGCCAGAGCTGAGCCCCATCGGTTGGACACCTGACCACAAGCTCCTCTGGAAGTAATATAAGAACACTTGACATTAAGTGAAGGAAACACAAAGAGAGAACTTTCAGCAGTGATTTTACTCCAGGGTTGGGGAAGAGCTAACCAGAGGACTTTCCCAACACTGGAAGAAGCTCCCATTTTAGATGATGTAATGACTTATCTAGAAAATTCAACAAATCATTCCAAATAAGCTTGTGATAAAAAATTAGTTCGGCAGTCTCAGAATAGAAGGAACAAGTAGGACCAGCTACGTAGTTTGAGGCGGCCCATTGCAAAGTGAAAAGGCAAAGCCTTTTTTGTTCATAAATTATTAAAATTTTCAAGACTGTGACAGCAGAGCATTAAACCAAGTGCAGGACCATTTTGAAAGCAGGACTCTGTGTGACGGCTTGGGTTGAAAATACCATGGAAGCCACCCCATAATCAAGGCATAGAAAGGAGAAATTGGCCCAGTGCCAAAAAGAAATTTATAGAAATATATTCAGAATCTGTGAACAAATGGAAAGGAAACAACAAAGCTGGAAAATATAAGAAAAAGTAGAGCTAACAGACATATGGAAAGTATTGAATCATCAACAAGGAATTACAAAGATTCTTTTTAATCATTAAAATAAATCATATACTAGGTCAGAAAATGTACTTGTTTAATCCAAAGAAATAATAACATGATATTTGTGAGACCACATTTTCACATCATAACAATACAGTTATAATTAAATAGGGAAAATAGAATACAGAAACAAATTACATAAAAATTAAAATTCAGAATACCATATAAACTTCCATAGAGGAAAGCTACAGTAAAATCTTTTCTAAAAATAGCAAGCATGTAAGCACAACACATAATAATTAATAAGATGCTGTAAGAGCCTGACCAGGTGGTGGCACAGTGGATAGAGCATCAGACTGGGATGCGGAAAACCCAGGTTCGAGACCCCAAGGCCTCCAGCTTGAGTGCGGGCTCATCTGGCTTAAGCAAAAAGTTCACCAGCTTGGACCCAAGGTCGCTGGCTCCAGCAAGGGGTTACTTGGTCTGCTGAAGGCCTGCGGTCAAGGCATATATGAAAAAGCAATCAATGAACAACTAAGGTGTCCCAACGAAAACCTGATGATTGATGCTTCTCATCTCTCTCCGTTCCTATCTGTCTGTCCCTATCTATCCCTCTCTCTGCCTCTCTCTCTGTCTCTGTAAAAAAAAAAAAAAAAGATGTTGGAAGAAGTGTAGTGAGAAGAAAAATGTATCTCTCTTGGTATATATTAATAATAAAATGAAACTAGAAGCCACATGAATTAATTCTACACCCAAAGAACTTCAAAATGGAATAATCTAATGAACCAAAACAGAATTAGAAAATGAAAATACAATAAAATTTTAAAAGAAAGGTTGAGAATAGAAATAAACCAACAGAACCATCATTTGCATTCTGACAAAATGAACAAAATTGATAAACCATTGGCCCAACAAAAAAGGAGAAATTACAAATTAATGTAATCAGGGAAAGGCAAAATAGCATAGATGTTGTTAAATGTTAAACAGCATTGTTCTCAGCTATAAATGTATGGCTAATTTATTTAATAATCGCACTTATATTATTTCTCTCGAATAGGTAATAAAAATATATGCAACAAGAAATAGAAAACATTATTAATTCATAGTATTGAAATAGAAAAAAGTAGGTATTATAACCATGATGATTTAACTGCAGAATTTTCCAAGCTTTTAAAGAATAAATAACCCCTTATGCTACTTTAATTGCTCCCAAAATATATTTTTAAAGTATGAAATATTTCCTTAGGGGATAATATTTCCTCAGTAAATTTGTTGAGCCTTTGTTGTGGGGCTAGAAAAATCTCATTAATGAAACAAAGATGCAAAACTTGAAGCAAAATCTTAGCCAACATTATATAATTGGGCAAAATTTTGTTCAGTATGGAAAAAAGCAGGATTTACTCCAAGAGTGTAAAGCTGGTATATTATTGCAAAATGTTTACTAAAGTTGATCATAAAAAATAAGCAAAATAAGCACAATAGATTACTGCCTTATAATAAAGCATAGATACTTAATAGTAAAAGCCAAATACAAATGCTAGCATAATGTATTCAAGAAGGGAAAAAAAGACATTCTTGTTTTGCAAGTTAATGCAACTATATCTAGAAAGTAGACACTAGAAATAAACAAGCCACAAAAGTATTAAGATAACTAAGAAATGTTCAAAGGAATTAAAAGCCAGAATTTAATGCCATTCCTTTATATTGGCAAAACACCACTAGAAAATACAAAGAATTTCTATAAAAATTTTTTAAAAGCTTAATGATGTCAAGTCAGAATAAATGGTTTTAAAAAATTGTAAAACACAGGTAGAAAGATAAAGGAATATATACTTTATAAAGAGACATCAGTCATTTGTGAAGCCTAAAATTGGAATGGCAATATTTTAAAATTAATAAAAATATTTAATGCACTATGAAGTCAAAGTTGCTATAATATACAGATCTTTATGAATTGATGGTACACATCATCTGGATAGAAAAGAAACCCCTAATACCAAATAGTATTTTAAAGATGTGATTGAACAGGTTCTATTTTAAGTATATTTTAAACATTTAAAATAATTATCAAAAACACAGGAATTAGGTGTAAAAAGTTAGAAAAAATAATTATATAGAAAATCCATACATAAATTTATGGCATTAGATCAGGACTGTCCAAAAGAAATATAAAGTAAGCCATATACATAATTTAAAATGTTCCTAATAGCCATATATTTTAAAGTACAAAGAGACAGGTGAAATTAATTTTAATAATGTTTTATTTAACCCAATATATCTAAAATCTTTCAACACACAATCAATATAAAAATGAGTAATGATCTATTTTACATTTTTTGTTCATAGTAATTAATCTACGGGCTACAGGGTATATTTTACATCTATAGCTCATATCAATTCAGACTAGCCACACTTCATATGAGCTATCATACTGGACAAGATAAAACAGTATAGATAATAATATTTGACAAATTGCTTATATATAAATATTTAGTATATATTTATAATATATATAAATGGCTAAAGAAAAAAATGAATGCAAATTTCTTAGTCTGTTCAGTCTGCTAAAACAAAATACCATAGACGAGGTAGCTTAGAAGAAACAGTATTTTATTTTTCACAGTTCTGGAGGCTGGTAAGTCCAAGATCAAGGTGCTGGCATGGACACTTCCTGATTCATAACCAGCACCTCACATGTTAGAAGGGGCTAAGGAGATCTGTGGGGTCTCTTTAGTAAGAGTACTAATCCCATTCATTAGAGCTCTACCCTCCTGAATTAACTACCTTCCAAAGGCCCTGTTTTCTAACACTATAGCTCTGAACATTGGGATTTTCACATGTGAATTTTGGGGAGATGTAAGCATTCAGACCTACGTAGTAAATATTATCATCGTAACATTATTTATAATACCGGTACCTTGGAAACATCCAAATGATACTAAATAGGGTCCAGGCTAAAAAGATCATGTGAAATCAATAAAATAACACATTCTGTAACAAGTCTAGAGATAACTGTCATGTCACAAAAATAATGAGATTATAATATTGCATGAAGTAAACAAAGTCCAAACAAAGCAACACTATTACAAAAGCATTTTTGTGCAATGACAAAGAAAATACCTAATTGCAAGGAATGCAATAGTAATATTGCCATAAAAATATAGCGTGACCATAGCAGTTTTACATTAATCATATTTCAGTGGATGTAAGGCTTCTTTTCTTATAAAGAAACTTCTGCTTATAAATGAAGGAAAGGAAATGCTATGCTATATTGCAACATGACCACAATAGTTACCAAATTTTGGTTATACGGTGCAATTGCACCACGTATTTGACTTATGGATATTCAATGTATTCACATCTCTCCCATATAATTTTAAATGCTGCCAAATTAGGTTTTTTCTTTCTCACTTGGGGTTCCAGGAGATTAATTAAGTCTCAATGTCCTAAGATATTCATTCATAGTAAGGAATGGATTCGCTTATATCTGGAACTGTGTTCACTGAGCACCCTTGATCATCACACCAACAAACCAGTTGTAACCCCAACTATGTCCTTTTGATAAAGCTCAAACAAGTATGTCTTTGCCTTCTGCTATTCTTTTTCTCCCTCTAAATACTGCACATTTGGAGGCTTTTAACAAAATAAAGATTGTCAGAAGAGGGGATGATATATGAACTTCTGAATAATTCTGCTTATATCAATGAACAGGCTAGGGTACCATCCGCCCCTGGAGGCTTTCCCAGGAAGATTAATGATCATCTAAAATCAAATGGAAACAAACCAAGGTCAAAGAGCAGTAAATCAAGATCCAGATGAACACACTGAAAGTTCAGCCTTGAATCTTACATCAAACAGTGTTCAGTGTTTTTAAAAACATATGAAAACTGGGAGGGAGGAGGGCTTGACAGGATCACTTCATGAAAAGAGTTTCATTCTCATCAAGCTCAAATGAAATGGAAATGCCCCCTGCAAAGAAGTTGAGCGCAGAAGTATTTATCAAAGCTGTTGATAGCCAAGAACCTCTCATTCTATGTTCTATAAAATTCTATAAAATTTGACTGAATCCTCATTCATGTGGTCATTCCCTGGGGTTGATTCCCTGGGAAACTGACTCTGAGGTGGCAATTAACATATAGAAGGATTATCAGGAGTATTGTCAGGATCAACACTTACAAGAAGGAAGAGAAAGAAAGCAGGATTGGGCAGAAAGAAAGGTTGGGTTGTGCTGCAGTCACAACAGAGGCCTCAACCACTCCCACAGGAAGTTCTGGAGCTGGGATGGCCTTTGTTGGTCAATCCAGGAGGCTAGGCTTTTTACCCTTTCACTAGCCTCTTTTCAGCTAAGGGCAATTCTGAAGAGGGTTGAAGGCCATCTGCCGATAGCACTCTCAACAGCTAGGGAAATAGGTCCCTCAGCCCGGAAGGTAGATCTGGGTGATGTGTGACAGCATGTACCATTGCTTCTTTAACAAGAATTTGTTGAACATCAGCTCTGTGCCAGGCACTAAGCTCAGGTCTGTGGAGACATGACTAGGAACAAGATAGATTTTTCCTTGAGGATTTCCCCAGGAAATCCTCATTCCATAATGAGAATAAATTTAAAACCTTTGACTTAAAAGACATCAAGAGCCAGTCTGCTTTTGTTTGACATCAAAAGCAATCTGCTTTTCCTTTCTTCATTTTGGAATGAAATTTCAAGAGTTTCTTTAAACAGTTTACAGCTCTGGTTCTCTTAAATCTCCTTTGGATGGCTTGATTTTTAATTGGGATCAAAGAATCATGGTATTTTAGATTAAGAAGAGACATTAGAGATCACATGCCATAACCTGTCTCCTAAAGTTGAAGACATTCCTTCTACAACATCTCAGACACATGGTGATTTAGCTTCTCTTACATACTTCCAAGGATAGAGAACTTCCTATCCAGAGAGGAAGCCTGTTTCATTGTTGGGTAACTTCAGTTGTTACTAATGACCTCCACCCATTGATTCTATCTAGTTCTGTTGTCTTGAACAATATCAAATATCCATACTCCTTCTGGAAATGGGAGACTAATCTTAGCCTTCTCTACTCCAGGTTAAATATACCCAGTTCTTCTAATTATATCTCATTAAATTATATCTTTTAGTTATCTTCATAATGTTTTCCCATGTGTCCATTTCTCTTAGACTGCTTGCCTTCAGGCCTTATTCTTACATTGTTGATTCCAGGCTCTAAACTTTCCTTCCAAAAATACATTATATTATAAGCCAGAATCATATTTTTATAGCAGAGATCTACTAGTCACTTCCCAACCCCCACACTACAATATGTTTGAATACAAGATCCAAATCTCTAACAGCACAAAAAGTCCATCAAGATGAGTCCCTACCTATGATTTGAGCCTCAAGTCCTACTACCTCCAGTGTGTACCCTATGATTAAAACACCATCTCTTCTTTGTACATGGCCTCCTTCCTCTTTGCCGTGGCTGTTCTATCTTTCTAGTCAAATCCTATTAAATCTTCAAAATCCAGTTTAAAAGTCAACTCCTCCATATGATAATCCCAAAGAAGTTGTTTTCATCTCTGTACTTCTGCAGAACTGTTTAACCCTCTCTTATACCACTTATCACATTGTTAAGTAATAATCAGTTATGAGTCTACCTCCTCAATTAGAATGTAAGTCTTTGAGAGCCAGAAATTCTGGTCTATTTTTGGCATGCTCTAATTAAGTACATGAGTAAATGAATGAATAAATGAATGAGTGAGTGAATGGAAATAAAATTTTTTTTTTAATTTTTTAAATTTTATTTTATTCATTTTAGAGAGGAGACACAGAGTGAGAGAGAGAGAGAGAGAAAGAAAGGGGGGAGGAGCTGGAAGCATCAACTCCCATATGTGCCTTGACCGAACCAGTGCAAGGTTTTGAACTGGCAACCTCAGTGTTCCCAGGTCGACGCTTTATCCACTGCGCCACCACAGGTCAGGCTGGAAATAAAATATTTTTTAAAACCATCAGCTTAATGATCTGCCACTAAATTTTTAATATTTATCTTAACCAACCTAGGACAGCCTCACCCTCAGAGTGTGCAATTAAGTTTTGAAACTGAAGACAGAGATTTGCATTTTTCCCTGTAAAGTAAATTTCTTGTCTGTCATAATAAAATCTAATCTTAATTCTGTTACTGGTAATGTTAGCTAGTCCTTGTCTCAGTTTCGTACTATGTATACAATTGTCAACAGAAAATGGATAATTTTATGTCTTCAAATAAATTGCTGACAAAACTGATAACCAGAACTGAGCTAACAACCCATAACTTTCCTCTAACAGCTTCTTTTCAGATGCCAGGACAATAAGCTACATCCTTACTGCTGTTATAGAAAGTCCAATCATCTCATCTTGGCATCATTGAAAACTAACCAATCCATGTATTCTTCATGACAGAACAGTGGGTCTATCATTAAAGGTCTGTATTTGTTTTAAAAAAAAGAGTTTTTAAGGCAAATAGAAATGTAAATTAGTGACAATTTTCTTGGATTTTCAAAAAGTATATTTCAAAATCTTACCTTTATTCTTGATCCCATGCTCAGTCTATACTGGTAACATGAGTCATACCTTGAACTAATGAAGGGAAGAGAAAAATATAATGTATTATGGTCTTTTCCTAAAGCCAAAATGCAGCCTTGTCCCATGTTAGCTTTTGGAGGAAAAACATTTTGCTCCTATCATTACGCTAAATAGATGGTTTGTGTCATTTAGTATCTCCCTATAACACCACGACATAGTTAAGTGATAGATTAAATCTTGCCCCATTATGCAATTTAGGATATGTCTCTTACTGTAACATGAAAAACCTTGCTGTCTTTTAACAACTTAAAAGTGGGGGCCCAGGGAAAGATTCTGATCATTCTTTCCATCATTAAATGCATACCTGAATCACTATACTAAAATCTGGGAGTGTCAGATGAGAAGACAAGGTTCATTTGTAAGGTCTAAGAGTTGAAAGGAGGGGAGGAGAGAGATGGCTTGACCAGGTGGTGGCGCAGTGGATAAAGCATCAGACTAGGATGCAGAGGACACAGGTTTGAAAACCCAAGGTCTCCAGCTTGAGCATGGGCTCATCCAGCTTGAGCACAGGCTCACCAGCTTCAGCGTGGGGTCACTGTCTTGAGAAAGGGATCATAGACTTGACCTAATGGTAGCTGGCTTGAGCCCAAGGTCGCTGGCTCTGCTGGAGGCCCCGGTCAAAGCACATATGAGAAAGCAATTAATGAACAACTTAGGAGCTGCAATGAAAACTTGATGCTTCTCATCTCTCTCCTTTCCAGTCTGTTTGTCCCTATCTGTCCCTCTCTCTGTCTCTCTCTCTGTCTCTATTAAAAAAAAAAAAAAAAAAAAAGAAGGGGGAGATGATTTTGCTGATTTTTCCAACTCCAGTTCTGGAAGCATCATTGGTATTCTGTAAAATATGGCTGACGAATTAAGATAGCATGGACCTACTGGCTTATAATATGGAAACTCAATGCAATTCTGAGTCTTTTAAAAAGTTCCTTGACTCAGTCATGATGAGAACCTAAAATGTTATACATAATAGGGGAGATCTAGGGATGAAGATGAATACACAGAAGAATAAAATGTAGAGATTTCCAAATCTTATTGGAATGTGTAAATTAAAGATGTAAAATTTATTATTATGATGGGCCTCAAGGATATTTTTCATTAATGTTTTCATCAAGACAGAGTTTTAAATACACAAATAAACTTGAAATGTCAACACACCATCTAACATTTTTGTGCACACTCTGACTTTGAATGAATCAATTTAACCTTGTTTGCTATTTGCTAAAGAACCTTGCTGATATATTCTAAGGTTATTGTAACCCTCGGCCCCCAACAGTCATTTCTACCCAGTTGAAATAAGATTAAAGTATTATTCACTGAAATAGAGCACTTTAAGAAAACTCGGTGCTAAATTCAGCAGATGACAGTTGTTCAAATTATATTCAAGTTTTTCCCATTTGGAGTCTGAAGATGAGGCAGCAACTCATTGCCTTACTGAGAAAACTAGATGATCGTTCTTCAGCAGTAAAACATTCATAAAAGTCCACAGTATCGTATTACTCACTCCCCACTTCTGACTCATGCACATTTTCAGAAATAATCCTCCTTTGAATGTTGCTGCAATGGGAAATATGAAGAGCAAAATTGTTTTGGCACAACTTCATGCTTGTTTTGTTGAGTTGTGAACTGTGTTTAGTTTCACGCTTTTGATTTTATGCATCCTGGATGATATATTGACATACATAACATCTCTCTGTACATTAGAAATAGACATGCTATGACACCTTCTATGATTTAAAAATTCTCTATACAGCTACTTACAGAAATGTCTTTTATAGTAAGTAATCTATTACCTTCCACCATGAAAATATTTACTACCATTAAAATAAAATAAATTTTATAGACTATGTATTGTAATACATTTTATTTGAAAGTATGATATTGTACTTATGCATAAGAAAAAGTTGATAAGCAAATTTTTACATAGAGTTGATTTTACTTTTGGAAATAAAAAGGGGAAGTGAATTTATAAATTTCAATGCTTTAGGACATATCTTCCCAATGATAGTAAAAGAAGAGAAAACTGTTTCAGTCTAGCTCAAGGATACCCATTTCTGAGAAACTTTTGTAAACAACTCTGGTCTGCTGTGATTGCTGCCTCCTCTGAATTCCAGTGGAAACTTAATGTCATTTCACTCATTTTGGCTCTTAATCATGACCTTTCATGATTTTGTTGATTCATACCTTGTGTTTTTCAGTATGGACTTTGGAGTCAGAGATAGGCTTGGATTTCATGTCGGTCTTAATCAATAAAACAGGGAAATCATAATTTCCACTAAGGGTCATTGTAAGGATTAATGCACTAATGTATGCAAAGCTTTGAGCACAGGGCCAGGCATATGTTAGGAGTTTTAAAACCAATAGCTATTATTGCAATTTGACAGTTATAAATATGTTATATACCTGTTGAAATATTTAGAGGTAAAGTGACATGATGTTTGCAACTTACTTTCAAATGATTAAAGAAAAGATATACATATACACAGACACATACATATATATAAATATAAATATGTATATGAGAGAGAGAGAGAGAACAAAGTATTAACAACTGGTGACATTAGATAAAGAGTATACAGATGTTCATTGTACCATATTTTTTTCAAGTTTTTCATAGTTTTAAATTTTTTTAAATATAAGAAGAAGTGTAAATTAGATTGTATAATTTTCTTATTTACATATTTTTAAAAGTTACTTGTGAACATTCATATTTCAGTCTTATAATGACCATTTAATCACATAGACACATTTTACTTCATGGTGCACATAAAAGTTAATTGTCACAAATGGCTCTCCAGCCATCTTTCCATCTGCCTGTTTTGTTCATCATTTTATGCTCTCACCTTACCAGCTCTTGATTCTCATGACTCTATCCTCTGCTTCTTATAACTCTGTTCCTGACATGACTTCTGTTTAAAAACCCATTTGGTTTCTCTTTCTGGCTTGTTCAGATCCTGTTTCATGCTTTTGTTGACTTTTTTATTATTTTAACTTAAAAAAGCAACAAATTAATGCATATTTGTGGTAAAATATAAAATTCAGGCTACACTGAAATGCAGAGAAGAAACCAAGTAAAAGCTAAACTCTCCACTTCACAGTTCCACTTCTCAAAGAAAATAATAGTTTAGCACGTACCTGTCAGGTAGTTTCCTGTTCACATTCAAGGATATAGACACATTTCTATTTTTAGTTTTTATTTATTGATTTTAGAGAAAGAGAAGAAGAAGAGGGAGAGAGAGAGAAACATCGAGTTTTTTTCTTCCACTTATTTATGCATTCATTGGTTGATTCTTGTATGTGCCCTAACTGGAGATTATACCCACAAACAACTGAGCTACCCACCAGGGCTGTTTAATTTTTTAATTGAGTTAGGTTACTTATTTTTTTTCTTATTGCATTGGTTTGACCTTCTAGAACAATGTAAGTTAACAATGATAACAAATACCCTTAAATTATTCCTGATTCTACTCTTTTAAAATCATATTCTCAGATTTAAACTATATTTCTTTCATTAGTCTTTCCCAAAATAAACCCTCATTAATGAGGTTAGCCTAACTTCTCTATAGGTAAGATAAATCAACTAATTAAACTCGTAAGTAAGGGCAGAAACTATTTCTTATCATTTATATTTCCTTTTGGACTTATCCATGCATTTTGCTAGTTCTTGGAAAGAAAAAGGATCAGATAAATATTACCTTTTTCTAGATGTGGAGTCAGTTTTACTACAGACTAGTTTTGATATACTAGAAATACATTATGATTATTCTACAAACATTACTGTTAGAGGCTGATAATCAAAATTGAACAACTTCTGGACAAACTTACCTCAAGTAGGTTTTGTCATTTTAGACCTACTGTAGCAAACAATTAGGTGCCTGCATGCAATAATTTGCATGCAACTACTTGCCCGTATGGCCAGTAGTTGCGGCCATCACCGCTGTCAGGCAGGTGCAGGTTCCCATTAGATTCAGGCAGATGGTAAAGAAACTGCAGAGCCAAAAACTGGTGGGCCATCCTTTTATTCTACCCTTGCACCTGGCAAGGAAAACACGTTTCTTTCCATTCAGGACTCCCAAAGCCACTAACACATTCAGGTTTTCCTAGAATCAAAGGCTCCCACCAGTCTTAGTTACCTCTGGTTCCCCATCTGCCAACATGGCTTCTTACTCTGCAAAACTGGCTTCTCTCTCCTTCACTTCCATCTTGGCTTCTTCTTCAGCACCCTGCCATCTTGGCTTCTTCTTCTTCTTCCTGCTAAAAAACTACCTGGGCCCACACAGACCCCTCCTCCAGTTACATAAGCATAACAATGGCCCTTCCCAACCAGGAAGGTGATTAGCAGTTTCACCTGGGCAGCGTCATTCACATGGGCAGTGCCATTTTTAACAAAGTGAGCAAACATAAAAATCACATTTTACAAACTTATTTGCCCAACAGTGCCAAATGAAAAGCTCACAAGACTTACACTCTGGATCTTTAGAATCTTTTGTAAAATCCAATAAAACATACTGTGAACTATGCATTTCTGGGGCCAGAGTCAAGGACAGAGGTAATATTGGCAGAAAGAATGATCGATGGAAGTAGCGCATCTTTACAGTCAACCAGAATACATTTTTAACAGTATCTATTCCCTGCAAAGTTAGAAAAAGAGTGAATTGACCACATGTACATAATATTCAGTCTGTTAAACAAGAGAAATATGATCTTCCTCAAGAGAAAACTGCACACATAGTTTCTAAATATTCCTGAATTTTGCTATAAGGAAGGTGATTGGATGGAGCCATTGAGCTTTCTTTTCTTTAATCACACAACTTGCAAATACCTGCACAAATAAATTCTTACCACCTCAGAATAGGTCTCTAATTTTCCATCGGATTCATTTCAGTCTGGCGTCTGGGTCAAGAGTGTATTCAATTAAAATCTTGAAAGCCAGATTTCATATCAACCCATCAACTTATGAATGACTACTTGTTATGCTAATGCCATAAAAATACTCTTCAGCCAATTATCCCTGTTAATTGAGTGGTTATTTTATTCTTGAAACCTTTTTGAATGCCTACTATGTACTAGTTCTTATGCTACAGATGGCAATAAAAAGGTAAGTAAGCCATGGTCCCTGGCATCAAGTTCTTCATAATATCTACCTTTCTATTGAGAAGTTTAAAAAATTACATTTCAGTATAATGATGTGGTTTAGTTTATATTATTTATTCCCATCATAATTATTACAATTAAAGCACAATAAACAGCAGCAAAATTTAAGTCTGTTAATATCCATTTAATTTAACTGTGCCAATGGGAGTCAGACCTTCTAAAAGCCTTCTTCCTTATGTAGGCTCTGTTTTTACTATTCTCCCAAAGGATAAATTAAATAGAGTGCACATAGGCTAGAACCTAAGTAACCAGTTACAACAGTGTGACAGATGTTCTCGTGATGACAACTGAGCATAACACAAGAATGTCAAAAAAGTTGGAAGTCACTGGTCTCACAAGAACATATAGACTGGATGTTTCTATATTATCTCTACAGAGTTCTCCTGGACAAAATTACATCACAATACTCAGAAAGCAGTTTCACTGGTTTATAACTACATGTTTTTAGTAGCCCACTAAACCTAACACTCATCAACAAGGTCATGGCCTTAGGCAATCAGTAGGGATGTAATAAGATACTAGAAAGTATTTAATCAAATGGTGTCAACACACCCCAGCTTGTTTATAGAATACTATGCCCAGCCTGACCTGGTTGTGGCGCAGTGAATAGAACGTAGGTCTGGGATGTGGAAGACCCAGGTTCGAGACCCTGAGGTCGCCAGCTTGAGCACGGGCCCATCCAGCTTGAGCAAAAGCTCGCCAGCTTGGACCCAAGGTCATTGGCTCCAGCAAGGGGTGGCTCGGGCTGCTGAAGGCCCGCAGTCAAGGCACATATGAGAAAGCAATCAATGAACAACTAAGGTGTCACAACGAAAAAACCTGATGATTGATGCTTCTCATCTCTCTCCGTTCCTGTCTGTCTGTCCCTATCTATCCCTCTTTCTGATTCTCTCTCTGTCCCTGTAAAAAAAAAAAAAAAAAGAACACTATGCCCAGCTCTGCACCAAAGTACCCAAGTCCTTTATTTTTTCTTTAAAGCATGCATTTTAGAATGTGAATCTACCCTTATAAATGCATAATTATCTACTTTTATGGCATTATCAATTAGGAGCAATCCATTTTCTCTTATATTTTATAGAGAATATATTTTCTTTCTCTTTTTCCCAATGAGCTTCATAATTATGTCACCTTTTCCTCTGAACAGATCATATATGTAGAATATATACATGGTGATTGATTCCATAATAACCATGATTCATGGTTATCAAGTCATAATTTTTTGTTTTTGTTTTTATGACTTTCACATATGATGACTCTTTTTTGACTTTCTACTGATAACTGCCAGAATGAAAAAAAGCAACAATTTATAAGAAAAGTGTTATGGAGGCTGATTGGTCATTTCTTGCTAGTAAGCCTGCAATCTCATTGCTGGCACCCAATGGAAGAAATAACCTTTTAATGACAGTCCCGGCCCTAAAATTCTACCATCAAATCATACAATTAAACTATTTATATGCTTGTATTTTAAAAATAAGGGAGAGAAATAAAATGTTATATCTATTTATAGTAAATTAAAAGCATTATTAAATATACACAAAGGATCCCATTAAGTAATGTCTAAACACTTCATTTGTTAGACTCAACTAGTTGAGAACCCTTCTCTTTCTCAACTACTCACAAGTCTCAACTCTCTCAACAAAATGCTTTATTTTCTGCCCTCTGGTTTCCTCTCTGTTTTCTCTGCAAACTTCTCAAGGGAGAATTTATACACAAAGCCTCATTTCCCTCCCTCAGCTCCCCATTGGGTACCCCCAATGTATCAGCTAGAGTTTTAGCAGAAAAACAAAACCAGTAGGACATGGAGAGATTAGATATAGATATAAATATATTGATATAG
Source organism: Rhynchonycteris naso (assembly GCA_037038555.1). NCBI lineage: Eukaryota > Metazoa > Chordata > Mammalia > Chiroptera > Emballonuridae > Rhynchonycteris > Rhynchonycteris naso. Next base: position 46,648,791 of record CM073004.1, on the reverse strand, counting down.
ATATATAATATATGTAATATAATATATGTTAGGAGGTATATTAATATATAATATATTATGCATAATAAATTATTATATAGTACCACATATAGGATGTTTATTAGATATATATAAAGAAAGAAAAACTATATATATAATATTTTTATATATGTGTGATTTTATACATATATAAAGAGAGAGAGAGATTTCAAGGAATTGGTTTATGCAATTGTGGGAAGAGGGCAAATCCAAAATCCATAGGACAAACTGGGAGGCTGGATTTCTTATTCAGGGAAACCTTAGTTTTTTTTTCCCTTTAGGTTTTCAACTGATTGAACAAACCCATCTAGAGAATATTAACAAAGATATTCTCCTCTAAAGTCTATTGATTTTACATAACAAAATACCTTCAGAGCAATAACTGGACTAATGTTTAGTTGAATAACAGGGTAATATGGCCTAGCCAAGTTGACACATAAAACTAACCATTACAATGCCCAATTACAGTGATTTCCCTCTAAGTTCACCAGTGATGTCCTGGCTGCTAGATTGAGAGTCTTTTATTGGAGTTCATTTTCTGTTACATTTGACAGGGTTCACTATTCTTTTTAAAAATTCCTCTCCAGCCTGACCTGTGGTGGCGCAGTGGATAAAGCGTCGACCTGGGAACACTGAGGTTGCCAGTTCAAAACCTTGCACTGGTTCGGTCAAGGCACATATGGGAGTTGATGCTTCTAGCTCCTCCCCCCTTTCTCTCTTTCTCTCTCTCTCTCTCTCTCACTCTGTGTCTCCTCTCTAAAAATGAATAAAATAAAAATTTAAAAAAAAACTCCTTCTCCAGAATATAGGTTATCCTATTCCAAGTCAAGTGTTCCTAGTTTCTCCAGTTTTCAATCTAGCCCTTTTAAAGAAATATTATATTTCTTGAGAGCAATATTAATGCTATGGGAATGTTATGACATTCTAATTATACTGAGGAACAAAATTTTTGTTGCATTCACAAAAAGACTTGTTCTTACCTGATTCAAGTATGCTGATCTCAAATCTAACATTAGTTTTTCTCTGTAAGCTACACTTTTTTTTGCAATTTAAGATGTTAGGTTTTCATCTTTTTTTAAAAAAGCTTTTATTTTACTTTATTTTTACAGGGACAGAGAGAGAGTCAGAGAGAGGGATAGATAGGGACAGACAGACAGGAAAGGAGAGAGGTGAGAAGCATCATTCATCAGTTTTTAGTTGTGACACCTTAGCTGTTCATTGATTGCTTTCTCACATGTGCCTTGACCACAGGTGCTCAGCAGACCAAGCAACCCCTTGTTGCAACCTTGGGTGCAAGCTGGCGAGCTTTTGCTCAAGCCAGATGGGCCCCATGCTCAAGCTGGCGAGCTCATTGTCTTGAATCTTGGTCTTCCGCATCCCAGTCAGACGCTCTATCTACTGCGCCACCGCCTGGTTAGGCTAGGTTTTCATCTTATTGTAAAATTTTCAACATTTAGTTTAACATAATGAAGTAGAATGTTGTCTTGAGCATCATCTTTGTGAAAATATAATAATTTATATAATGCAGTAAATACACTAATACACTAAAAGATATGATTGCATCAGAATTGGTCTACAATTTTGAAATAGAACATATTAAAACACTTATTTTAATCATAAAATTTGCGCAAAACTTATTTAAATTCTATTTAGGCAAAAATTTGCATTTGTAGCTATTCCAATTGTGTACTTGTTGAAGACAATCTTGTTTTATGCTCCAACAATAGTCTGCCATCATATTTCTGTCCCATCACCCCTGATAATGCTCTTCTATTGTCTTCAGATCTTCATGAAAGTGTTCTCCCTGCTCATCACTAACAGCTCCTAGATTTTCGGGAAACTTATCAAGGTGTCTGTTCAGGAAGTGAATCTTAACGTTCATGTTACATCCAATGTCGCCGAAAACCAACAGCATCCTTTGAACCAGAAGTTCCTAGTTTTCTTCTTTTTTGTTGCCAAGGAAGTTCTTTGTAACTGCCACAGAAGACTGCCATGATGCTTTCTCCTCCTTATCATCTTCCTGGCAAATTCTTCATCGCGTATGAGGGTTCGAATTTGAGGTCCATCGAATACACCTGCTTTTATCTTCTCAAAAGACAAGGCAGGAAAGGCAGAAATAATATGTTGAAAGCATTCACTTTCTCAGTTCAAAGCCTGAACAAACTGCTTCATTAAGCCAAGTTTGATGTGAAGTGGGGGGAAATGATCATGTCTCAATTAACTACAGGTTCATTCACAAGATTTTGCATTCCTACTCCCAGTGCTTCACATTTTGGCCACTCCTTCTGTGTCCAGTGTTTCTCCCAAACTCGGCTGTCCCAAAACACAGAAAGCAAGGATACTTCGTGAAACCTCTCTGTTGTCCTAGCAGGAAATTTATCATTTTAAGATCCACACAAATGATCCAGTTATGCTCCTCAAACTTCAGAAAGTCGAGGACAATTTTTATGTCATTATAATCTTCTCGCAGATGAGTTGAATAACAAATTGGAACTGTGGCATAAACATTACCATTGTGTAGAAGAACACATTTCAGATTCCGTTTAGAACTGTCAAGAAATAGCCGCCATTCTGTTGGACTGTAAGTGGTAACACCTAGCTGGCTGAGAAGACTACTGATATCATGACAGTAAGCAAAGTGTTTGTATTCGGAAAAAAAGGCCACAAAAATTTGTTCACACTTCCAGAAATGGGATACTTTAGCTGACCAGTGAAGTACATTTTTTCCTTGAAGCCTGGAAGCTAATAACCCAGCTGCTTTCTTTAATAGGCCCAAATCTCTTACTAAGTCATTCAATTCGGGTTGGCTAAACTGCTGAGGGGTTAATGACTGCTTGGCATCAGAAGAAGACCCTTCAGATTCTACAACTATTTCCTCATGCATCTTATCAAAATACACTTGATCACCATGTTCACTTTCTTCATCCTTAAAAGAAATAAAACCATTGAAAATTAGAACTGGGAGTGTCTCAGAGTGTGGGATAGGTCGTATTGCTGAAGGAATATTAAGATATGCGATCATATGCCGTTTTTTCTTGCTGATGCCCTCTGTATGGTTCAGACAGAAATAATAGTCACTGCTGTGGTCCTTAGGTTCACGCCGAACCATGGGAGTACCAAAAGGCATTCCTTTGCGTTTTCCTTTTGTCCAGTCACGAAGCTTTTCATCACGATTATGACACACACTATGAGTAGCCCAATTCTTGTCTTGATCTCCAAGAAGAACTTGAAAATAGGCAATATATGCACATGTCACAAATGATGAAATATTGTGCCTTTGACGTGGAAGTGTGTAACAGCCACATATATAACAGAAGGTGTCAGGACTATTCTTACATTTATGCCTATTCGAAGAAGCCATGATTCAATCTTAAAACAAAATAAGAGGGTATTTTTTATCAGATAATAATTCTTTACATTTAAAAACAACTACAATTATGTAAAAGTGATGTTTTTAAAACATTAATTTGCCTTGTGGTTATGTTCAATCCAAGAGTCATTGCCCTTTAACTGCAATTTATAAACCAATGCATGCCATTAATTGTAACGAAAAGAAATTAAAATTGCATAAAAGCTAGAGCATGCACCAAAAAACGGTTTCAGATTTGCAATCAGCAATGCAGATATATATAGAAAAAGTTCTAAAACCTCATGCAGCAGGAAATGAAAAAGAAAATTGTTCCCCAGTGTTATTTAAGAAGTGACTACATGTGTTTGAGGTTTATGTTAAATTGTATTAACCAGGGCTCTGGGGACCTCAGAGAAATCTTGGTCCAAATACTGCATTTTATAGATTTGGAAATAGCCAGAACACCCCATTCCTCTATAAGTGATAATAATAAAGAGTCTTCAGTAAAATCTAAGACACTCAATTATTATCATTATGATAAATGGTATTTTACAAATAGGGAAAGGAAGAAAAAAGGGTGGTGAAAAAAGAAAAAATGCTTTGACAAAGCTCTTGACCTGTTGATTAAGCATTATATCTGGATTCAAAACCCAGGTCATTCAGCAAATGGCCCTGTGATATCCACATACAAGAAAATGAAGAAAACTCACTCAAAATGGATCAAACACGTAAATATAAGAGCAAAACATTAGAACAAAACATAGGAGTAAATCTTTGTGACCTTGGATTTGACAATGTGTTTTTAGCTATAACAATAAAAGCACAAATGACACAAGAAAAGATAAATAGGAGTTCATCAAAATTTAAACCTTTGGTGCTTCAAATGACACATCAAAAACATGACAGACAATTCAGGGAATAGAAGACAATATTTGCAAATTGAACATCTAACAAGGGACTTGATTTCAGAATGCATAAAGTACTTTCACAGCTCAACAATAAAAAGACAAATAATCCAATTTAAAAATGGGAAAAGGATTTGAATAGATATTTCTCCAAAGAAGACATACAAAAGTCCAATAGGTACAGGAAGAGATACTCAACATGATGATCCACTGGGGAAATGTAAATCAAAACCACAATGAGCTACCATATCATCCCAACCAAGATGACTAAAAAAAAAAACATAAACAATCGCAAAAGTTGATCTGCTGGTGGGATTGCAAAATGGCACATCAAAAATTTATACACAAATGTTTATGATAGCATTGTTATAATAAACAAAAAGTGGAACCAATTCAAACATCTAACTAGTGAACAGATAAAAAAAATGTAGTAGGTCCATGCAATGGAATATTGTCTAGCCATGAAAAAGAATGATACATGCTGTGATATGGAATAAACCTTATGCCAACTGAAAGAAGCTAGTTACAAAGGGCAACCTTTTATATGATTCAATTTATATGAAATGTCCAGAGTAGGAAAAATTGTAAAGGCAGGAAATAAATTAATGGTTGCAGGAGCCATGTGGAACGGGAATGGAGAGGAGTGTCTGATAATGGGCAGGAATTTCTTTTCAGGTGATGAAAAGGTTCTGAAATTAGATAGTGATTAATAATTGCACAAGTCTGTAAATATACTGAAAACCACTGTACATTCTAAAAGTGTATAATTCTAGAAGTGTAAATCTTATTATATGTTATATCTCAATAAACCTGTTGTTTTTAAAAACCTAAGCCAATGCATCTTGCTACCAATTTTGTTCTTGTGATGAGGGTGTCTTTTCTTTTCTTTTAGCTGGGGGTGGAGGGAGAGCGATGAGAAGCATCAGTTCTTCATTGCAACACCTTAGTTGTTCATTGATTGCTTTCTCGTATGTGCCTTGATGGGGGATGGGGCTCCAGTGGAGTGAGTGACCCTTTGCTCAAGCCAGTGACCTTAGGCTCAAGCCAGCAACCATGAGGTCATGTCTATGATCTCATGCTCAAGCCGGCAACCCTGTGCTCAAACTGGTGAGCCCATGCCCAAGCTGGCAACCTCACAGTTTCCAACCTGGGTCCTCAGCATCCAAGGCTGATGCTCTATCCACTGTGCCACTGCCTGGTCAGTCAATGATGGTGTATTTTCAATCATTAGACTTGTATATGATACAAGAATTCATACTCTTGGAAAACCACTGAATCATGCCAAATTAAAAGACAAAGAAGCCTGACCTGTGGTGGCGCAGTGGATTAAAGCATCGACCTGGGAACACTGAGGTTGCCAGTTCAAATCCCTGCACTGGTCTGGTCAAGGCACATATGGAAATTGATGCTTCCAGCTCCTCCCCCATTTCTCTCTTTCTCTCTCTCACTCTGTGTCTCCACTCTAAAATGAATAAAATAAAAAATTATATATAAAAAAAAGCTTACCAATAAGTGGTGGGTCAGCTATAAAAAAAAAAAAGACAAAAAAAATAACATTTTTTCCAAGAGGTAAATGGTTAATTCTGGGTTTTTTAAGTGGAAGAAATTAGTTTTCCCATTGACAATGAAGAGTTTTATAATGCAGTAATACTATGTAACAAATTTGCAGCACATGGAATTTCAATCTTAATTTAACTTTCAATCTTGTCTTTCCTCTGCATCTTGTACTAAAAAATGACAGCCTAATATCAGGTAGAACTTATAGCATTACATCAGAAGATTCTATAGGTTAGAGAGGAATCATATTTCTTTTATCTGAATTTAGGTTTAAAGCAACTGAATTGCCCTGCAGGATCCAATTCTCCACCAGATTATTTCAGTGTTTCTCAACCTACTTTCCATTATCCCTTCTCCTAAGAAACCCTTTTAGACAGACACTTCCTTTCTTAATTGCCTCTCTCTCTCATGAAACTTTAACTCTACAGGTATATTCTATATTTGTTTATATACTCTATGTGCCATCTATCTATGCTTTATCCATAAAAAAGGTGAGAATTTCATCAATGAAACCAATTTTCACTCCCTTTGGAGTAATATATAGTCCCTGTTGAGAATGCATGGTGTACCTTTAAAATTCATGAGTGTATGTGAGTATACATAGCTTCTTTTCCTCACTTTATATAGAATTTAGAATGCTATCAGCAATTCAAATCTAACATTTATACATTTAGGTAAATAAAATTTAATTTTGATAAATTTAACAAGAATAATTTGGAAAATATATAAATAATTTTTAGAAATTGCTAAATTCAGATAATAGGTACCCTTTAAAGTTATTGTTTGAAAATATTAATTGACACTGGAATTTGCTTTATGTTATTAAGTGGGAAAAATTAATATGCAAAACTATATCAAGAATACTTTAGAAAATTTCTTAAATTACACACATATGTGAGAACTGATGACTAGAAAATATTCATTGAAATATTAACAGTTATCTCTGGGTACAAAGATTGTAGGTGATTGTCAGTCTCAGCTTTATACATGTCTATAGTTTCCAAGTGTTCTATTATGAGTTTGCATTACTATTATTGTTAGAAATAATTACCAACACAGTATCTGTTGAAATTAGCTCATACTAATGGAAAGCAGGACTGCCATCAGTCCTTTTGAAACAAAGAGCCAGCTTTGGGCTAGCAGTCTTCATGATGTGCAAGTGTGCATGTGTGTGCTTTTTGTTTTGAAAATATAATTGAGAGAAAATATACACTGCATTATAAAACTCTTCATTGTCAACGGAAAAACTCATTTCTTCCACTTAAAAAATCCAGAATTAATCATTTACCTATTGAAAAAAATATGTTATTTTCTTTATCTTTTAATTTGACATGATTCAATGGTTTCCCAAGAGTATGAATTCTCGTATCATATACAAGTCTAATGATTGAAAAGACACCATCATTGACTGACCAGAGGAAGATATTATAATGTCTGCTTTATAACCCTTGAAATAAAGTACATAGTTATGTAGTCTTTGGGGAAAAGGTTTTGTTTTTGTTTTTGTTTACATGCCACAGACAAAGGTACACTATTTCCAGCCCCTGGTCTTACTAGTATTTTCAGTGCAGCAAAAGTATTAATCGTTAGCAAATGAGAACCTGACTATGACCCAGGCTCATAGCCACTGTCCTTCTGTAGAACCAACTCTAATGCATTTCAAAGCTCCAGGGGAATCATTTAGCAAGCAAATGTTTGCTGATGAGCTTTTAAAGAGGGTATATCCAGCAAACAACTTAAAGTCATTATGTACTTGATTTCAACAGAGCCTATTTAAGTGATGATTCAGACTTGAATGTCAGCAACTTTGGGTGCTAGTGAAGGAAAGATAGTTTGAATATCATTTGGATAACATTTTGCAGAATGTTCTTATTTGATGCTCACAACAACCTTGTGTGTCACCTGATATCCTCTGTTTTATTTGTGGGTACATGTGTGGCAAATGAAAGCACTGGTACTCCAACCAAAGTTTTTGATTGACAGTTTTGAGTACTTTTTTTTCTTTGGACCATCATTCAATGCTAAATATATTGAGTATTTTAAGCATGAGTAAAATAAGTGAAGCAATTAGTCATGATTTAAAACTACTAGCTATTGCTTTCTATAGAATAGAGTTCAAACATACCCCCAATCTATCAACACTCATATGGCAAGCTTCATCTAGACCAGTGGTTCTTAATATTTTTTGAGGTACCGAACCCACCAGTTTCATATGCGCATTCACTGTACCCTTCTTTAGTGATAAATAAAATATGATTTTTCCCCAAATTCAAGACATAGGTATATGTTTTTTTACTGGTGCACAAAATGAGCCATGCATGAACATCACCTTGCTCAAAAAACAAAACCAACAAAGTGCATGAACTCACAACAAATGACGGTATTGCTTTATTCTGGCCTCCATGGCAGAGGCTTCTCCGAACCCCTGAGACCGACTCATCGAACCCCTAGGGTTCGATAGAACCCAGGTTAAGAACCACTGATCTAGACTATTAGCAGTGTGGTGAGTTCTGCCTCAAAGCATGATGGGTCCTCTCCTCTAGTACTTTTAGAATTCAAAGGTGGAGAAGGGTGGGGTGAAGGGCAATAGGATGGGACCACAAGGTTTCAGGAGGCTACACTCAGACTGGGCTCAGGGAGTATGTACTGTTGTGGAATTTCCACATGAGAAGACTGAGGAACACCATGGAATGAGGGCTTTGGTAGGGAACGCGCTGCAATGCACAGTAATTGGCTACTGTCTTCTTGGTCAGTTCCAACCTCCAACCCAAGGCCGAATACTTTAAGACATAAGCCAAAACACCAAAAGAATTCCAGTCTACATTTTTTCTGATGGCTTGGCTAAATTTTTATTTTAAAGAAAAAATAGCTTAAATTTAAGAACTCACATTTTTTTCAGTTTTAAAGATGTATTATTTTTAAAATCCTTAAAATTTACATATAGGCATATAAATTAATAATATAAAGCAATTCAATAAAACAATGAAAATGTTGTAGATTATATCTATTGCTCTCCTAACAGAGCAACAAATCTCACAAATATTCATGATCAGTCTGTTAAATTGGACATGAGTCACTTCCAAGGTTTTCACTTCAATTTCCTTTGGCTAGTAAAATAACACATCATGATTTAGCTCTGTGATGTTATAAATTAAGGCTGAAATAAATACAAATATATATCAGTGCTTAAATATGCCAATGTCTAAATATACATTGGTACGTGTGTGTGTAGAGAGAGAAACTGGAACTCTAATACTATATATTGTCACTATCTAAAAATGGTACTACCACTTAGGAAAGTAATTTGATAGTTTCTTATAATGTTAAATATTTGCCTACCCTATAACTTAGCATTTTAACTTCTAGTTATTTATCCAAGGGCAATGAAAACATATACTATTCACAAAAAGAAGTATATGTGAATGTGTATGGCAGCTTTATTCATAATAGCCCCAAACTGGAAGCAACCCAAATGTTCATCACATATGCATGGATTAACAACTTGTGGTATCTTTATACAACGGAATACTACTCAGTAATAAAAAAGAGTAACATACTAATACCACAAGAATATGGATGACTCTCAAAACCATTATTTTAATGACACAAAAGAGTGTATACTACATAATTCCATTAACACAAAGTTCTAAAGTTGAGACAGAGGAGAGATCAAAGGGACCAGAGGGAAAGAGAACAGAGGAAAAGGGGATGATAGGATGGGATAAACCTGAAGGGAAGGGGGGAGGGCATAATGGGGAGGGATGTTAAGGGAATATGGGGGAGAGGGGATACATTTGGGGCAACATTAGAATCTATGTAAACACAATAAATTAAAATCAGTAATGAAAAAGGAAACTTGGTGTGAAGGTATACAAGAATTCTATACTACCTTTGCAATTTTTCTGTAAATTTAAAATATTCTTAAATTAAATTTGTATTTAAATACACAAAAAACTGTAAAACTTACCAATGTTGATAGAAATCAGAACAGTATTAGCCTCCGGTGGAGAGGAGCTGAAACGTAGGAGGTACGCTTGATGGTAAAAAACCAAGATGAAACTATACTGGATTATGAAAATATTCAACATCATGATTTTGTGGTGATACACAGGAATATACACTTGACAAAATTCATCAAACAATAGACTTTAAATCTGTGCATTTTATTGTAAGTTAATTGTCTCGTTAAGTTGACTAATAACAAATATTTGAAATACTTATGCACTTTTTAAGAATAAAACCTGCATCACTTTATCACTCAAGAACAACTAGAATATTCCTTTTCAAAGCAAATGATTAAAGACTGTGAGTCTTTCTGCCTGGGCACATAGAAGATATGGAATTTCACCCAGTTAAGATTTTAAATCAAATCCATCCTCTTAAGACTTATTAATTCTTATTAATTCTCTCTTTCTCTTTCTCTTCCCCCCCCCACTTGTTGTGTCTCTCTCCTATAACTGCCCAGTACAAGATTAATGCAAAACACTATGGTGAGTTCAAACACTCAACTGCACAAGCACTATGGAGGATCAGCTGTTTAAGTGAAAAAGTAGAGGTCATTGTTTCTCAATTTTGAGAGCTTCCCAACCTTGTAGAAAACCTTTAAGGACTACCAAGGTGGCTTGCCTTCCATTTTAAGATGTACTAACCTGGAAGTTCTTTTGTATGTGATTGTGCAAAGAACTGATATGATCCTATGAAGCAATAGCGGACAAATGTGCCATTCAAGAGAACGGACAAACAACTGCAGAAGATGCTACAATGCTACAAACAAAAGCTTATGGAAGGAAGAGGATGTGGGGATACAGTGGATGGACTGGGTGTAAGTAGATGTCTGTCAGCGGAAAGACCAGTTAGCAGGCTGGATTGATGCCCAGCCCTTGGATAGTAAGGATCTAAATTACCTATAGCAACAGAGAGGAAGAAAAAAGATAAGAGGTGTTTCCAAAGAAGAACTTCAAGGTAGTGTCCTGACATCCTCAGCCTGGACCAAGTTTTATAAATTTGCAAAGTCATTAGAATCCTGTTAAAGTTATTCTGAAGGTAACTGAATTCACTCTGGATTGTCTTCTCAAACTTAGAGCAGGCAGATGAAAATTAAAATACTCAAAAGGGAAAAAAGCATAGGAGAGTTTTTGATGAGACAGAGCTGGAGCCTAGTTCACATTCAGCGAGGAACAGTTTGGCTGCCTTGGCTGCTAGTTCATTTTCTTTTCCCTAGGACAGGAAACTATGTGAGGCTCAAAATACTCTCCCTTACAACTCTGTGACTGAGTACAGCTGTTCTGACTGAATTTTCAGAAACCAGGCTCCATACATGAAGACTTGTGCATTGCCAACATGTTTGGTACCCACTCTGTGCAAGGTGCATTGGTAGGTCTGCGTCCAGTCTTATGTCTGAGCTGGCAGCCAGTAGAGAATATGCTGGCTCTGAGCCACTGTAGAAATGTAGTAGTCCCCTTTGACCCCCTGCCAAATTTCCAGAGCATTCCTGTTGCCTAGTTCAGCTTTTTTATCTCCTCTTCAGACCTTTAGAGGGTTTCTTCTACCCAGAACCAGTTGTGCCAGTTCCCACTGTTTCGGCAGAACCAGTAACTAACTTTTCGTTGAGTTTGGTAAATCATTTTGTTAAAATGGCACATGTAATCAGGATTCTCTCTAAGGTGGGTGCCTGGGCAGCCGCCCAGTTTGAAAATCACAAATTTACATTCCTTACTCTTTTTTTTTAAAGGTCATCTGCGCAACAGTGTATTCTAAGCAACCGTAGTAATGTTCATTCTGTCCACAGGTGAAAAAAATTTGACGGAACTATGCTTGTAATATTTATTGATTCATTTCATAAAACTCCTTATAACTTTGATGAAATACTACGTTTTAATTCCCTTGCATTTGTTACTTTAGTAAACATATAACGTAAAGAGAAAAAGTGCCAAACAACCGGGGACTGACAAGCTGTCCCTGGAAATACCTTAAATGACAGTTCTGTTGTTTTTTGTCAGATATTATTTAATTTTTTTTCATTAATACTTTAAAACTTTTTCTTATAACATAATCTAGCTTTGTGTACCTCTTTTATTGTCCTTAAGTATTAAATGAATGAAATAAAAAACTACCTTTAGGTATATAATTTTTTTAGTACTTAAAACAGTCATTAGGACAGAGAACCTGCCATTAAATTCGAATCCCACCACTGCCCACAACCCTACCCTATGCTCCAGAACCATCATCTCTCACTTGCGGCACACAATATTGGCAGCATTCTGACTCATCAGTGTGTGTGTGTGCGTGTGTGTTCATGTGTGTGTGTTTCAGAAGCTAAAGAATAGTAGGTAACAAATTAACACTATTAAATATGGCTTCCTAGAAAATGTGTGAAGGTGTTTATGGTTCTTAAAGTGATTTCCTGAACGTTCTCTTTTTCTTAACCTTTTCTATCTCTCGTTTTAACAGGCTGTAAATAATGTTTTCTTTAACAAAAATAAAAATGAAGAGAGAGAGAAAGAAGGAAGATTTAAAACATGAAGAAAGAAACAGAACTTCCTTATTTTCCAAGTGGGAAACACTTTCTTTAAAAAAAAAAAAAAAAGCCTGACAGAGGAAGTATGGTTGCAAACATTACCTGGTACTAAACCATATTAATTTTCCATTCAAGAAGAAAAGTAAGCAACTTGGACTAAAAGAAGCAAATTGCATGGCTCTATTATTTAGCACGTTTGAAATGAAAGTCAGTACTGCTTTTGAAGCCATGGCTGGCTGATGCAGCTTTCTCTTCCTTTCTCTAACGCCCGCCCACAGGTTGCCTGGCAACCAAATTACATTGCTGAGAACACTCCCCAGCAATAACTGACCCTGAATTTTAATTTTTGTGCTGACGCTTAAGTGGATAAATAAATAAATAAATGCAATCTTCCCTGAAACAGTATTCATTCTGACTAATAAGCAGCATGTGTAGAAGATTATAGGATAGCAAATAGAACCATGCAAAACACTGGTAAATTCTTTTGCAGAAAGATTTTGTTTTAAAAAATATATGTATATTATATATTCATATTTATATATATGAAAAATCTGGGTAGGCTTCTGAAAAAATTTAATAAAATGATTGTTTGAAGGTAAGAATGGGAGATGAGTGGAACCAAAAATATTCTAACATCTATAATAACGTAAAGAACAAAATGTTAATTTTTATCATCCTTTAATTGGAATAGCTTTTCAAAAATGAGAAATGACATAAAATATGGTATGCATTAAAGAATCTCAATGGCATACCCAACGCTAGCATTATCCTCCCGTTTCCCATGTAGTAGAAATAATAATTGACATGCGTAGTAGAAAAAAGAGGCAGGTTGGGTTGGAATTTTCACGTTAATGTGTAAATGTTGCTTTGTGTTTGAATAAAAGATTTTTGAATCGAACATGTTGTAAGTAAGTCCTCACAGTCTCTACTCTTTATTCACAACTTCTTAATATGTGGCCTCACATTGCTGTTTAGGTGATTCTAATTTGGAGGCTAGCAATGATCAGTTTCACCATTCCTTCTAGTTTAAACTGAAAACGAAAGGGGAGCTCATTCAAACTCTTATCACTTAAGTATGTGGTAATATTTTGTCTGGAAACTTAACGTTCTTTATTTTATGTAGTATCTGTAATTTATTCCCATCATCTGGTTTTAATGAGCTATAATTGACATACATCATTGTGTAAGTTTAAGGTGTATAGCATAATGATTTGACTTATATTGTGAAATGATTACCACAATAAGTTTATTTAGCAGGAAACTTAAATTCTTCCTTGGAAATATTCTTTTAAGCACTTACCAAAACAAATAAAACAAGGACTTATGTTTCAAATTCTAGCTCCCGGACTTTTCAGCTGTGGGACCAATTAGTGACTGCTCTTATTTCCTCATTGGTAAATGCAGACACCATTAATAACCCTCTCTTTGGGAAGTTGTGGGCTGAGATCACCTAGCACAGTGCTGTAATGTGGTAAGTACTCAATTTAGGACATTATTACTGTTGGTCATTCTGGGTAGTATATGTCTTTAGTGGAGGCTGTGATGTGCCACAATGATCCCCCTTTGGGAACGAAGGAGTTATTCTCCTAGCTTCTGGAATGCTACCCCAAGAGAGCCTCCAGCCAAGAGCCCTCTTGGAGAACTGCCTGTGGCTAGAGAACACTGCCTGGCCTAAGACCATGCATCCTTCCAGGAGCAACACAAAAACCAATCAGTGATTCCCCTGGGGATATAAAGGTCCAGTGACAATCTACAAGCTCAGTAGGGCCATCCCTGCTTCAAAGTTCACCGCAGAGTAGGCTAGGGCAGTGATGGGCAATCTTTTGAGCTTGGTGTGTCAAAATTCACCAAAAAAACGAGCATAACTCGGGTGGTGTGTCACTTCGAGAAAAATGGCCTAACTGGAAGTCCCAGAACTAGACACTCTGTGCCGGAGTTCTATTGTTTTGGCCTCATACCTCCGGCACAGAGTGTCTACACTACAGCAAATGTTTTATCCTCGGCTACTGCACCTGGCCGTGCAGGAGCCGAGGATGAAATGTCCTTCTTGGCATGCGGCCCCGTACTTCTCTGGTATGCGGCTGCATGCGGCTGCGTGTCAGTGCTGACACGCGTGTCATAGGTTCGCCATCACGGGGCTAGGATTTTCACTAGGTCTACATCACAGCCCAGGCTCCCCCTCTGTCTAGTCCTGCTTCCTTCTTTTCCTTTTTGCAGCTGTGGATCCCAAGGGCACGCCCTAATAATTATCCTGCATGCCAATCTGCATCTCAGAGTCAACTTCCTGGGGAAGCAACCCACAACAGTGAACCATCACAAATGCCTTTAAGAGGATTTTTAGTGATTGTGGTATACTTGTTTGTGAAAAGAGAGGGTTGCCAAACTCAACATATGGGATGATTTCAACTATGATAAATTTTATTTATACGAGTGTGTATGATTGGAAAACTGAAAAGTACACCAAGATTAACAATGTTTCTGTCTGGGTGGTAGAATTATTTTCTTTATACTTTTCTGTGCTTTCTAAGTTTCCTTCAAGGAGCAAATGACTTTTTCTGTGGTGGGGGTGGGAGGGTGGGGATGGATCTTCCAAGGTCTGAGCCCATCCTCTACACTAGTTCCCCTAAGTAGTTCAGCTTTCAGATAGTCATGAAGAAGAGACCAATCTATAATACTACTTACCACTGTAACTGGTGAGCTCACCATCATGTTTCTAATACTGGGACTGCTAGTTGTCAAGCTTTAGCTAAGGAATCTTTTCTTTCAAACACAAGCTTACTCTGGTACTCTATATAGAAAGTATCTAAAATTAGGACTTGTATGATAGAAGCCAAGATTGGGAATAGGTGGGGGGAGAAGGGAAAATATAGAAGTCTCTGCCCCTTGGTCAAGTCTTTAAGAAGTCACTTTAAAAACCCTGAGTCAGAGTCAGGATTTTTAAATATCACAGTGTCCATACTGTGATATATTTTTTAGGTTCACCAACTAAAACGTTTATTAGTCACCTTAGTCATCAAATGAAGAAACAATACTGGTGAATTACATGTAAATGAATCATAAACAGAGGTATTTTTAATACAAAGCTTTAAAGGGAAAATGTTTGGCCATATGTTCTTTCCAATTTTCTAAATATTGTTCAATGCTACAACCAATGGGTTAAAAAGAAGATATTTTACAGCTTTATTGAGCTATAGTTCACATACCATATAGTTCACCCCTTTAACATGTATATGTCAATAATTTTTTTGTGTGTATATTCACAAACATAGGCAAAGACCACCACAGTCAATTTTAGGTTTTCATCACTTCAAAAAGAAACTGTCATTTAAATATCACTTCCCTAGGTCCCTAGATAAACGACTACCAATCTACTTTCTATCTCTAGAGATTTAACTATTCTGGACATTTCATTTAAATAGAATCATATAATAGGTAGTCTTTTGTAGCTGGCTTCTTTTATTTAGCCTAATATTTTCCGGATTCATCCATGTTGTAGCATGTATGAGTATTTCACTAATTTTTATGGCCAAATGCTATTCCATCATATGTATATGCACATTGTGTTCATCCATTCATCAGCTAATGGAAATTTGGGTTCTTTCTACTTCGGTACTCATGTACAGGCCTTTGTTTCTCTTGGTAATAAGGCTAGGAGTCATATTGTTGAGTCATATAATGATTTGCATTTAACCATTTGAAGACCTGCCAGAGTGTTTTCCAAAGTGGCATCACCATTTTACATTCCCATCAGCAGTGCATGAGTGTTCCGATTTTTTCATATTTGCAATTGCTAATACTTGTTATTATCTGACTTTTTTATTTTAACCATTCTAGCGGGTATGAAGTAGCTCACTGTGGTTTTGATTTGCATTTCCCTGGGGGCTAATAATGTCAAACATCTTTTCTTGTACTTACTGGTCATTTGTAGTATAACTTCTTTGGAGAACTGAATTGTTAGATCATTTGCCCATTTTAAAATAAGATTGTCTTGCCTGAGCAGGCCGTGGTGCGGTGGATAGAGCATCACACTGGGATGTGGAAAACCCAGGTCTGAGACCCCAAGCTCACCAGCTTGAGCGCGGAACCATCTGGCTTGAACAAAAGCTCGCCAGCTTGGACCCAAGGTCGCTGGCTCCAGCAAGGGGTGGCTCGGTCTGCTGAAGGCCCGCAGTCAAGGCACATGTGAGAAAGCAATCAATGAACAACTATGGTGTCGCAATGGCAACGAAAAACTAATGATTGATGCTTCTCACCTCTCTCTGTTTCTGTCTGTCTGTCCCTATCTATCCCTCTCTCTGACTCTCTCTCTCTCTCCCTATAAAATAAATAAATAAATAAATAAATAAATAAAACATTAAAATAAGATTGTCTTTCTGTTATTGAGTTCTATGAGTTTTTGTATGTTGTAGATATGAGTCCCTTATCACATATATGATTTACAGTTATTTTCTCTTATTTTGTGAGTTATTTTTTTCTTTCTTGATAGTGTCCTTGAAGCATAAGATTTTAAATTTTAATGAAGTCTAATTTCTCTATTTTATTTTCTTTGTTGCTCATTCTTTTAGTATAATATCTAAGAATCCATTTCCAAATTCCATATCATGAAGATGCATTCCATGTTATTTTCTAAGTGTTTTATAGTTTTAGCTCTTATATTTAGGTCTTGGATCCATTTTGAGTTAATTTTTTTAGGTGTTGTGAGGTAAGGACCTCACTTCATTTGTTTTATATGTGGCTATCAAATTGTCCTAATACCATCTGTTGAAACAATTATTTCCTCATTGAATGGCATTGGAACCCTTGCTGAAAATCAATTGACTATAGACACATGAGTTTATTTCTGGACTCTTAATTCTATTCATTTGATCTATAGTTCTGTCCTTATGCCAGCACAACACTGCCTTGATTAATGTTACTTTGTATTAAGTTTTGAAATTGGGAAATGTGAATCCTCCCACTTGGATCTTTTTTCAAGATTGTTTTGTATATTCTGAATTGCCTGAATTCCCATATAGGCTTGTCAGTTCTATTCTTGATATTATAATTAATTTTATTCCAAATATTTTTATGTAAAAATTCTTACTCACATTTGCTCAAGAAAAAGTCTAGTAACTATCATTATTGGTCCAAAGGGATGAGTAAACATCATGAACATGGCTTTCAATACTATTTCAGACCTTTTTCATCTCTTGCCCAAATTTCCTCCACAACCACTGGGCTGCTATCTCATCAAAGATGGCTGGTCCCTCCAGTCCAGCCATTTAACACTTGCTAGACTCACCTTGGCAAAATACTACCTGCATGAGTGTGCTCTTCTGCTCACAACTCTTCTGTGGCTCCCATTTTCTTCAGGGTAAAATTTAATTATCTGAGATTGGCATTCTCATCCTTCTAAAATCTGATCCCAGCCCATTTCCAGTCTGACTGCTGACAAATATTTTTATTCCATTCCAAGTACGTGCTGCCTGCTTCCCCCACATGCTGTATCCATTTCTGTCTCCTCAACTCATTCACTTGTATCTTCTGCTGTGTCAACTGCAAGCATCATCTCTTTTCTCAGACCCAGTCTGGTTTTCCAGTGTTCCATCGGGATTTTCTCACACCTCCTTGGACTGCTATTCAACATTCTATGTACTCAGTATCTATCCAACTCAATGGCAAGCAAATAGGGATCGGTGATTGCATCTGCCAGACTTAGCTTTCTTCCTCAGAGTACCTAGTTTACTGCTACACATAGAATAAATGTCTAGTGATTGAACAGCTGTTGAACAAAGAAAGTAGTCAGTCAATCTCCATTGTCTAAAAGTAAGCTTACTCTCTACATTTTCTAATTTTTGTATTCAATTCAGCAACATCCTCATTGCGTAAGTTCTGGATTTTGCCATCTCTGGGTATCTCAATTACCACTGGCAACTTTTTTTTTTTTTTTTTTTTTTGAGATAGAGAGAGACAGAACGGGAGTTGGGGAGGAGAGAAATGAGAAGCATCAATTTGTAGTTGTTTCACTTTAGTTGTTTATTGATTGTTTCCTATATGTGCCTTGACAGGGGGCTCAAGCTGACACCTTGCTTAAGCCAACAACCTTGGGCTCAAACCAGTGACCTTTGGGTTCAAGCCAGCAACCCTGGGATCATGTTGATGATTCCGTGCTCAAGTCAGCAACCCTGAGCTCAAGCTGGCAAGCCTGCACTCAAATCCATGAGCCCACTCTCAAGCCAGTAACCTAGGGGTTTCAAACCGGGGCCCTGGGCATTTCAGGCCAACACTCAATCCACAGCACCAAGATTCTTTTTTATTTTTTAAGTGAGAGGCAGGGAGGCAGAGAGAAAGACTTTCACATGCACCCCAACCGGGATCCACCTGGCAAGCCCCTATGGGGCAATGCTCTGCCCCTTCGGGGCCGTTGTTCCATTGCTTGGCAACCGAGCTATTTTAGCCCCTGAAGCAAAGCTATGGAGCCATCCTCAGCACCCAGGGCCAAGTTTCTTGAACCATTTCGAGCCATGGCTGCAGGAGGGGTGGGGGGGGGGGGAGAGAGAGAGAAGGGGTCGGGGTGGAGAAGCAAATGGTCACTTCTCCTGTGTGCCTTGACTAGGAATCAAACTCAGGACTTCCACATGCCAGGCTGATGCTCTACCACTGAGTTAACTGGTCAGGGGATACCGGCAACTCTTAAAAGTAAAAAATCTTACACTGTATGTCAGTGCTGTCCACTGAAATGTTTTATATCCATATCTGTGTTGTCCAGTTTGTTAACCCCTAGCCACATGCGGCTACTGAGCACTTGGCAATGCATCTAGAGTGCAATTAAGTTTTAATTCTATGTCATTCTCGTTAATATAAATAACCACATGTGGCTAGTATAAACAGTACCAGTCTAAATATTCACAGACAGAAGGAAAAACAAGATAGATGGTATAAGCCCAAGAGCTTTTCAACAACTCCTCTAAACTGTAAGTAATACACAACAGTATTGAGCAATGCTGTCACGAGCTTTCTGGCCCCTTTCACAAATATAATACACAGATTCAGCTAGGTTTACACCTACTGGCTGTCTGTCGACCTAACATTTCTGTTTTTATGGTCCACTGGAATTCCAGAAGCCCAGCTCAATAGATCTCATAGACAGAAAAAATTCTCCCACATGATGCCCCCTTATAACTAGAAACCAACTCACACCTAAGGGTCTCACTTGAAGTCTTCTGTCAAGACTTCCATTTCTGTAACTATCTGTGTTTTTCTATTTTAGGTTCTAATAAAAATATTATTTAAAAACACTAGTTATCTAGCATTATACATGTTAATGGAGGGAAGATATGGCGAAAATAAATAACATTCACTTATATGCCCTACCGTAGACAAAAATGCTCATCCTCACTAAACTGTATCAATCAATGTGTTGTCAAGTTGGCTAATATCAACTTAGCTCTTAACAAAAATAACAGAAAAACATTTGTTGAATGTTTACAATTGCTGGAAGCAACTTATAGGTATTATCACAACAACTCTCTGAAGAAGGATCATGCTCATTTTAAAGATGAGGAAATTGAGGCACAATGATATCACGGGATATGCCCAGATTTATGCAGCTGGCACAGAGCAGTGCCGGGATTTGCACCCAAGCATTCATCCTAACTCCAGTGTCTGTTCTTTTAACTACTCTGTTATTCTCCTGCTCAACCCAATATGAGGTATTGATATTCATTCATTCATGCATTCACTTCAAACTGAGTCAGAAATAAGCACTACCTGCTCATGTGTATCAGACACTGCGCTATCTGTGGAGTGGATCTCCCTCATGGAGCTATAGCCTAGGACTTTAAGAACTCTATCATAGTGACTTGACATCTACCACCAGGTTTGCTCTGAGTACCTAAGGGACAAAAAAGGATTGCTAAGGAAACAAGACCATTAAGCAGAGGGACCCATGTCAGGTGAGTGTTAGCACTATGCTTCTCAGACAATCAGGTTTAGGGCTGAGTTTTAAAGAATGAATTAAACCCCTAATAGTATTAAAAAGCAAGCCCAGTGCCAGTTCAGGGCTATTCAACAAAATCTCAACTTCTCTCAAGATTCGAACCTCCCCACTCCTGAACTGACTCACCTGGGATGTTGCCTCTCATGGGAATATCCTTTTCTACTTCCCTAGCTGGCTAGCTCCTTATTAGGCATCACTTAGGATTTTGATATTCAAAGTGTGGACCTGGGACCAGCAACATTCCCTAGGATCATGTTAATAATGCAGAATCTCAGGCAAGACCTTCAGGTGATTCTGATGCCCATTGAAGTCTGGGAAGTGCCAAGTTAAGATGCAGCTCAGCTATGTCACTTTCTTGTGCCCCTGAATTCAATAAGATTCTTCTCTAGGGAGTGCCCACAATCCCTTGTTCTTGGTCCACCACTGAAGCTTGTTGACTCTCGTCCTCCTCCCTGGATTCCAGAAGGGAAGCTATGGTGTCTTATTTCTCTTGATTTCTCCAGTGTGATAACAATACCCCGAGGAAGCATCGGTTGAGCAAATAACTGAACGGTCCTGAAAACACATGAAGGCTCTCTGAAAAGTTAGCCTCATGTTGTCTGAGCCCATCTGGAACCCTGTACTTGGCATTTCTCCCTCCCAGTTGCTCAGGCAACACGCTGGACAGGAGCCCCGAATCTCCGAATTCGCCTAAATTCAGCCTGCAGGGCTGAGCCAGGGCTGGGAGTTCTCTGAGCCTTCTGCTTTTAGCCACCAAGTCACAGAAGCCAGCAGGAAGGCCCCAGCAAACAAGGGCGGTCCCTCTGTTGCTGAGCACAGCCACCTCAACACAAGCAGGTTGCTTCCTGTGGGGCCCAGCCCAACCTGGCATCCCACCCCACAGGGGGTTCCCCAGTGTTTAGGTCGCCAAAGCCTTTGTTTCTGCAGGCGCTGGGGGCACACCCCATGGGGACAGCTCCAGCACCTGTCAGAGTCAACAGCTGCCAGAGTTAACTCCACTTTAGTCTTCAGAGATCCTGCAAAAGCAGAAAGGGGCTCTAGCCTGCTTCCAGTTTCCTCTCAGTGACTGCCGTCCCCTTATGAGCCTCACACACACACTCTGACTTGGAGGAGCGTCTCTCTTCTTAGAGAACACAGAAAAGGCACTTTACCCCTTAATAATGTCTTTCTTTTGTAAGTAGGTTTCCTTTCTTTCTTTCTTTTTTTTAAAGCATTTTTGGTAGCTCCACGAGATTGGGTAATGCGCAAGGCTTTGCCAACCTCACTGTGTTATTTTTTTCACTTGTAACATATGTGACCACAGATGGGGCAGCAAGTATCACGTGGCTCAGTGCCCAGAGCTGCGAGGGAGACACGCCTCTCTTCTCCCTCTGACCACGGAGCTCGCCTCTTCCCTTTCCTGCTGAAATTACTGCGCTGTCGGAACTAATTGCCCGCCGATTAAAGAAAAAAGTAAAACAAATTGCTTTCTCATTGTTTAAACTGTTAGACGCATTTTATGTTTTATGCACTACCTCTTCGTGCTTATTGTAGAAAAACTGAAGAGCACAGAGCAGCATAAATTCCCTAGAATGCCACAATACAAAGAAAAATGATCCTTACTATTTTTTATTTTGCTAAATTTCTCAACAAACATCCATGACTTTATGGAAGGGGGCTAGGGATTAGCTGTTATTTACCTCCCAGCTTCAACTTTCACTTAAGGAATTTCATAACAATACAAACCTACATTTCATGCAGTTTAGAATTTTGGTGCCATTATGGGTGGGCTATTGTGTTTAGATAATTGAGCTAAAATTATATTCAAATTTTTATGTTAATAATTATTTAATTTGCTTAAAAGAATATCAAGAGTATTCCCCCATGTTAATATTTTGACAATTTTCTAATTTGTCAAAGTAATTAAAATGATATAAAATGTTGTAAGTTAGAAGGCCACTAATGTGTCATAATAAGGTTTAAATAAAATCATATAATATTCAAAGTGCTTAGTCTAGTCAGCATATAGTTAACTTTTTATAAATGGCTACAGATTATTACTAAAATCTCACTTTAATGCCAGCATAGTATTTCATGCTAAGAAGTATATTTAACTTATCTTTTTATTGCACTGAACTTATTTCTAATTTTTCCTACTTAAAATTGTAGCACTATAACAGATATCTTTGAATATAACTTTCAAAATATATTATTTCTTTAAAATGAATGACTGTATTGGATGACATAAATACTTAGAGGCTTTTATTATATATTGACAAATAACTTTCCAGTGATTGTACCAAATTTCCCACGAGCCCTGACTTGGATCACCTGTCTTTCTGCATCCTCATTAGCAGTTAGTGTTTTGAGTATAAATCTGCCAATTTGATCAGTGTAAATTAGATATCATTGTTCCTTAATTTTGGAATTTTTAAAATTACCAGTGAAATCGAAATACTGTTCCATACATATTAAACACTTGTATTTCTCCTTTTATGAATTACCTCTTCTCATTCCTCATAGTAAAAAATATCAAATGATTTGGATTTTCTTTTTTGTGTGTGATGTTTCTCATATCAAAACTTTTCAGAAGTGCAATCATTTTCTATATACATGGCAAATCTAACAGTGAGGCCATTTAGGATTTTATTAGCAATGTATTTAAATTTAAACACATAACTAATAATATTTGGCAAAGACCCACTGCATATACCCCTACAGTAGCCTTCACCACAGATTCTGTCCAAGATTAATTAGTGTGAGAGAGAGGGGTAGACAACGGCCAGGGCATAGGTAGCCAGGTGCTATTGACATCTCATTTTATCTGAGCCTACGCCAGGCAAGGAGACCCTCAGAACTCAGGTGAGTCGCCCAGCTCCTGCAGCTAGCACCTGAGATTTGGTGAATCCATAAGAGTGGGAGGTGACATGATGGAGCACACCGCACGGGCACATTCTGCCGCTTTGCACCCTCATCTCTCACCGTTCCCATTTTGCAAACAAGAAAACCACAGCTTGAAGAAGTTAAGCTGCTGAAGGTCACAGAGAAAGTGGCAAAGCTACGATTCAACCTTGGACCCAGTGAACCCCAACGTGGGTACGCTCAGCCACCAAACCACACAGCTTCCCTTAAAAATAGTGTCTCTAAACATGAGAACCTCAAATGTTTATCTTCTGAAAGCCTCAAATAATATTTTTTAATTCTAGTCCTCTTACTAATTTTTATCCTCAAAGTAAAATGTCTCCAGCAAAGGAACCCATTTCCTTGGGAATTCCCTGGGTCCATCACCCACCCGGGTCCTTCACTTCCAGGAGATAAACTGAGGTCAATCCTGGCTTCTAAGGAGGAGCTTATTTGTATTGTGACTCTATTTTTACTCCTAAAAAAGGGGAACCACTCCTTGTAAGGCAAAAGTGACTACAGAGTATCATCAGGTACTGAGAACTGTTTCATAGATACTGTATAGCAACTACAATTCGTAGAATGCCTGCTGATAAATGATGATTGAAATTATTGTGAAAGTCATGTGCCAGTAAAAAAAGCAGGATCTGCGTTAAGTCTTGCCAAGATTTCTGAATATCCATCCCAGCAAAGTTGTCACCCCCAGAACCAATGATCCCCGGCCCTCAATCCCTACCGTGCAGGGACATGCAAAAGCATTACCTATAACCTGCCACTTAAAAACAATGACGAGCTCTAGTTCCCCCTCGAAAATATATTTAACTTATTCATAACCTGACGAATTTCTGAGGTACACTGATCCATATGATCGAAGTAATAT
This sequence comes from Rhynchonycteris naso, assembly GCA_037038555.1. Taxonomy (NCBI): domain Eukaryota; kingdom Metazoa; phylum Chordata; class Mammalia; order Chiroptera; family Emballonuridae; genus Rhynchonycteris; species Rhynchonycteris naso. Next base: position 46,624,707 of record CM073004.1, on the reverse strand, counting down.
ATCTCCCTTTTCCAGTGCCTGGGGAGCTATAAAAATAGTCATCCTTTTGAGCTATAGAAATCCATTTTCTCATTCATGTTCTGTCAAAGTACTCAATGCTACCTGTCAGAAAGGGATTGAGATACACACGTTTCCATATCTGAATCTGAAATAAGAGGGAAAGGCAAAAAATATTTCATGCTAGACCTCACGAGTTCAGATAGCGCTGTTTTTAATTTTCAACTTGAACTATTTATACTAAGGAACCAATTTGAGTGTCCAAAACAGTTAACAAGTTTGCTTCTGCAAAGCAAGCTGATACTGACTGCTTTTGCCTGAATTAAACAAACGCTGGCAATGCTATCAGGACCTGGTATGGCCAGATGGCAGTCGCCACACCTTGCCAGTTACCAATCAGCATGCAACAGCTGGGCTTAACCAAACAACAACTGCCCTTGACCCTGACTTCTGATCATCTGGTAGCTATAAATAGAAGCTGGGTGTCAAGAAAAGAGAGCAAAGTACTTCACACCAGCAATTCAGGAAATCCATCTGAAAGCAATGTAGCCAGTTTAGTGTATTGAGCTAGTTTCTGAAACACTTGAGAATGGGAAAACATATTGTCAAATAACTGAACATCCCTACAGCAAGAAGAGGTAGATGCTTTTATAAAATGAAGACTAGGCTATTTCCAGGTACATATGTAGTCATATTGAAAACATGATGTATCAGTGCTTGAAGCCCCCCTGGGTTTGACAGATATCAGGTGATGCAGTTTGCTTAAGAAATAGAACAGTATATCCAAAATTCAGTGTCATGCTTTTCCTATACCAAATGATGCACAGGCAAAAAGTTGCAAGTTCACCATTCTGCTTCATGTAATGTATTTTCACCCATTTATGAAATTTCATACAAGACCTAAAGACTGAGGCCTGACCTGTGGTGGCGCAGTGGATAAAGCGTCAACCTAGGAACACTGAGGTCGCCAGTTCAAAACCCTGCACTGGTCTGGTCAAGGCACATATGGGAGTTGATGCTTCCAGCTCCTCCCCCCTTTCTCTCTCTCTCTCCTCTCTAAAATGAATAAAATAAAATAAATAAAAATTTAAGACCTAAAGACTGAGAGATGAGTGTTTTGTGGACTCAGATCTGGACTGGGTAATTCTAAAAGAAAAGCTATGTGGCTAAATATCCATATTTTCCAAAGACAAAAGACAAGAGGTGGGGGATAAAGCAGAAAATGACACTTTTTTAAAAGCAAAACTGTGAAACTGTGATTACCTTCAACCTGCTGTATGAAGTGGAGCCCACACATTCTGAGTGACATGAAAACACCGCTCAGCAAGAAAGGAAAAAGCAGCAAGGTGGAATAAAAAATAAGAAAAAAGAAACTAGCTGAGTTAAAGCTTCCGAGAGGTGTTCATTAAACCACTACCAGTGGTCAGCAAACCGCGGCTTGTGAGCCTCATGCAGCTCTTTGGCCCATTGAGTGCGGGCGCAAAGGCCATCTTAGGAGTGCCCTAATTAAGTTAATAACAATGTACCTACCTATTAGTTTAAGTTTAAAACATTTGGCTCTCAAAAGAGATGTCAATCGTTGTACCGTTGATATTTGGCTCTGTTGACTAATGAGTTTGCCGACCACTGTGCTAGGCCATTATGTGGGGCTGTGCTTTATAGATTAAGGGGCACAGGCAGGCAGGCCCAGACCCAGAGCAGCTGGGGACGTCTTTCACTGTTGACAACTGGGGCGGGCGAGCGTGTGGATAGAACCAGCAACTGTGGGCTTGGCAGGACTCCATGAAACCGAGGGCAGGCCAGCTGGGCAGAGCCTGGCATGGAAGAGCCTCTTCTTCCTCGTTCTGCCAGGAGGACCTGAGCACAGGCCTGTGGAGACCAGGGCAGTGCAGTCAGCCTCTGTGCTCACAGGACCCTCTTTCAAAGGGAAAAACTGTACTGAGGACCTCGTGTGTAAGCGGTTATACTTCGAGTAGTCACCGGGAATTCATAAGGCTTTTAAAAATAATTTGCTTTTAAAAATAATTTGCATTTTGTTCCTCAGCATACCATCAATATAGATTTAGGGACGAGTCACACAAAATCTGTGAAAGGAGGTATTTTTTCATTCCATGGACGGATGGATTAGAAGGCCCCCTGGCCTTTCAGAAGCTCAGACAGAACATTCGATCATGTCATCTGACTTTGGGGCTGACCACTTGATTAAAAATTGCATTATTTATGCCTCTCCAGGATTGTAGCATCTGAGGCCTAAAACCACTTTCTGTGGTGGCCTTTCCCCTGATTTTAGGTGCATGAATCTCCTTTTTCAGTATATTGGTTAAGTTTTGATTCATGGTTGGATTTAAAAAAGAATTTGTCAGTTTTTCTTATTTTCTTTTCACCACTCAAACAAACCAATCACGATCCAAATTGGGAGGATCCCTTTTCACCTTGCCCTCAGACCAGTCTTCCTTTTCTAGAAGGTTCTGTACATACTGGCCCCAGGTCTCAAGTCACTGTTATTCTCTAAGTGACTCTTAGACCTCTAAGAATCTGAGAAAACCAGTGTTATCTCAGCAATGAAGGTATTTCCATCACAATCTGGTGCTTGGAAAGCAAATCGAGAAACTGTGATAAACAGTAATTGGCAGAGGTTTCCGTTTTAGAAGAATTCTAAAAAATTCTTCAAATTGTGCAAACGTCTCTGAGAAGGTGTACTTATAAAGCATCGCAGGCCTGCAGCCTGCTCCTCGCACACACAACACGAACTGGGGTAGACTTCCTGAGAAGGCTGGTTTTCCACAATTCAGAGTTTCTGGGAAGAGCCCACCCTAACCCATGACCAAGCTTTTTTTTTTTTTACTTTGAAGGTCATTCTGATTCATAGTGCAAGTGGTTAGGCTTGTCAAAGAAGATCAAAGAATGAAAAAATAACCTTGGGAAAGCCCGCCCCTCACATGTCATTAACCAGGAAATGAAAACTTGAGTGTTTAGAGCCCAGAACACATACTGACAATACCATTTTTCATCTGTTTTCGGTGATGTCTTCCATTGTATGTTAGCCAGGCACCACCTTTAATACCTAAAGTGCAGAAACACTGGTTACCTAAAAGGAATTAAGGTGGGATTTCCTTGGTATAATATACACTTTGTGCCATGTACTGTGCTTGGTTGATGGGGTGTAATGACTTTGCTGACACTGCTACTCAGGGTCCCATGCCTCTTGGTGACTTATCAAACCACGACCAGCAGTGGTATGGCATTTGATTTTCACATTTGGAGTTCCATCCCTGTTTTCTACACATTCCCAGAAACTCTGAAGCCACCTAAAATGGCAACCCTTCCTCTCCACCAGCTCGCATTTTCTGTGGATGGGATTATCAATGATACCCACCAAGTTTGCTTTGCTAATCTTTATTTTTCTTTTTTTTTATGGGGACAGAGAGAGAGTCAGAGAGAGGGATAGATAGGGACAGACAGACAGGAATGGAGAGAGATGAGAAGCATCAATCATTAGTTTTTCGTTGCTATTGCAACACATAGTTGTTCATTGATTGCTTTCTCCCACGTGCCTTGTCCGCGGGCCTTCAGCAGACCGAGCAACCCCTTGCTGGAGCCAGCGACCTTGGGTCCAAGCTGGCGAGCTTTTTGCTCAAGCCTGATGGGCCCACGCTCAAGCTGGCGAGCTCGGGGTCTTGAACCTGGGTCTTCCGCATCCCAGTGCGATGCTCTATCCACTGCGCCACCGCCTGGTCAGGCTGCTTTGCTAATCTTGACGTTAATATTGTCTATCTCTGCAAGCTGAAAGCTGACAAAAATGAGTATGACTGAGACAGATTGCTTCATAGGTATCCAGGAGTATGTATCAGTCAGGGTTAACCAGAGAATCCAAACCAGTAGGAGAAGATATTAAAAGGTTTATTGCAAGAAATTGTATCAGGCAATTGTGAGGGCTGGCTGGGTGAATGTGAAGTCTGAAGGAGAGGCTGTTGGGAGGGGTTGGCACTAGCCAGAGGTGCAGTTCACAGGTGGAATTCCTTCTTCAGGGAAACCTCGGTTCTGCCTTTTTTTTTGAGGCGGGGGGTGGAGAGAACAGGAAGGGAGAGAGAGAGGAGAGAAAATGAGAAGTATCAACTTGTAGTTGCTTCACTTAAATTGTACATTGGTTGCTTTTCATATGTACCTTGACTGGAGGGCTCCAGCTAATCCAGTGATCCTTTGCTTAAGCTGGTGACCTTTGGGCTCATGCCAGAGACCTTGGGCTTCAAGACAGTGACCCTTGGTCTCAAGCCAGAAACCCTGGGATCATGTCAACAATTCCATGCTCAAGCCAGAGACCTCAGGGTTTCAAACTGGGCACCTCAGCACCCCAGGCTAACACTGTATCCACTGCGCCACCACCAGTCAGTCTTCAGTTTTGCTTTTAAACTCACCCAGATTATTGAGGATATTCTCCTTACTTAAATCAACTGATTATGGACTTTAATCTCCCAAATATCTTCATAGCAACACCTAAATTAGTATTTGATTGAACACCAGGGACTCTATGGCTTGACTATGGTCAAGCTGACATAACACTGGCCACCATCACAGGGGGCACTATTCTGCATTCTCTATGAAATATTTCCATATTGAAAGAGACAGTGTCTCCAGTTGTTCTTAGCATTGTGTCAGGCACAAAATTGACAACAAATATTTGTTGAATGATTGAATGAGATCATGAAACATATAGAAGTATGGAGATCTAGGCCTGTTCTGGGGGCCTGGCAGAGGAAGGGAACAATAGGTCCAGGCAGAGCCCCAAGGGAGTGTGTGATTATAGGGTTTGAGATTGGGGCACATTTCCCCAACAATTTTATATGAGCAAAAGAAGCAAACTTTCCACCAAGGACCTCATCGAAAGGGGAAAATTCAAAAAGGACAAACAAATATGCTTATGGGAAAGGGTAGATACTCTTTCATCAGCGGAAAATCGGGGCAGGAGGAAGGCCAAGGTCCTCCATCACCTCCTTTGCCTAAGCTTTGCCTTTGCTGCCCCATGTCCTGTCAGCCAGAAAAACCAAAGCAATGGCTGTGATCCCTCATGTGAGGGGCAGGGCTGGTAGATGCATCGGCTTCCTCACCCACTGGCTATCTGTACTCCCTTCCATGAGCCTTAGTTTCCTAACTTGAAAAGTGGTCTTAATAATATCTAACTCTCTGAACCATAGCAGGATTATCATATGTATTGAAAGCAGTGGTGAATTTATCTTGAAGCTAACGAAGCATAAGCTTCAGGGCTTCTCAGTTGCATGGGTCTCTTCAAGGCTCAGAGTATCCCTCAGGGACGTGGGAGGAAATAGCAGACCACAGCAGAGTGCCAGAGTAGAGTGCCCTGCAGCTTGGGGCCACCCTTTGTGCCCTGTGAGAGATAGTCGTAAGGCTGCCCGCATTACCTCCACATCCAACTGACCCCAGCAGCCATTTGCCACTTAGGTACTAATTGGCTGAATTTGTGGAGGGGAAGGCATACAAGTTTTAAAAAATGTTAGGTAGTGTTATTATTAAAAAGCCTTACATAGCATTTGAGTCGGTACAGGGTAAAGAGTAGATGCTAAAATTAACGTTGAGCTCTATAGATGCTCTTAGGAGCTGAATTCTGTCCTGCCTGGGTAATCATTTTCCTACTAAAGTGAGCTATTTTTATTGGTCTTCAAAGTGTATTATTTTAACTGGGATATAACAGGTAAAAATAACAGGTTTGGCCCTGGCCTGTTGGCTCAGTGGTAGAGTATCGGCCCGGTATGTGGATATCCTGGGTTTGATTCCTGGTCAGGATACACAGGAGAAGCGCCCATCTGCTTCTTCATCCTTTCCCCCCTTTCTCCCTCTCTCTCACTCGCCCTCTCTCTCTCTTTTTCTCTCTTTCCCTCCTGCAGCCATGCATGGCTCGATTAGAGCAAGCTTTTCCCAGGTGCTGAGGATGGCTCCATGGCCTCCGCATTAGGCACTAAGAAGAGCTCAGTTGCTGAGCAATGAAGCAATGCCTTGTAAGGTGACCAGATGTCCCGCTTTTGGCGGGACAGTCCCAATTTTTAACAATTTGTCCCGTGTTCCCTGGTGTTTTAAAAAAGTCCTGATTTAAAAAAATATATTACAATAGTGTTTTTGCATTCTATGAAATTTTTTTTTTTTGCTCCGTATAGACCAAATTTTTAATCAAGAACCACCACCGCCCCCCCCCCTCGTCAATGGTGTCTCGCTTTACCAATTTTAAAATCTGGTCACCTTACCAGACGGGCAGAGCATCACCCCTTAGTGGGGTTGCTGGATGGATCATGGTTGGGGCACATGCAGGAATCTGTCTCTCTGCCTCCCCTCCTCTCACTAAAATAATAATAATAATAATAATAACAACAACAACAACAATGGCTTTGCTGGCTTAGTGTTAAAAATAATAAAACATGGCTTGATTACCCTAACCATCTTTTCCCCCATTTTATTTCTAGAACTCACAGACTAGTTTTTGGCTAGCAAGAAACCAAGAATGGACTTGAGTGGTCAGAATAAAGAGATGAAATGAACAACTCAAGTGAGAAACATTTAAAATGAAGCTCATTGTTCATCTCTCCTAAAGAGCTGCCAAGCCCTCTTCCCAGTTGATTGAAGGTTCTACCTTTTGGCCTCCAGTTACTGGGAAAATATGAGAGAATCTCCAGCCCCATTTCTTAGAACTTGACTAGATTGTCTCCATTATTATCCAGAGGGTCTTTAGTCCAACTACACTGAGTGCCTTCCAGAAATTATGAAATATGCCACACGTTGACTATCATGATTCCAACAGCAATAGGAATATTCGAAGAAACATAAACTGTCCCACTCTGTCAAGAGACAACAACAAGGAAAATTAAACTTGATGGTCAATTCCCAACTATCATTATCCAAAATGGTTTAACACCATGGTGTGTGTTGTGAAGCTCTCTCTGTACCTGGTTGTGAAAAATGGGGACAAAACGTAGGTTAGAATAATAATACTTGTTGTGGCAAAAGATAAGTCTTATTGGCTTAACTCAGCAAAGGTTTGTTTTTAACTCTCCTAAAGCCTTACCTAGGTCAGGTGGTCCTATTCCAACCTGTAGCTTAGATAGATCTGGTAGTCCTATTTTATCTGGAACCTGTGGTTCTTCAAGAGCATTTCAGCTGGAGAACAGAGTAATGCAAGATAGACTCCAGCTATTAGCAGCCTTGGTACATGTTATTTCTGCTCTCTTTAAATTGGTCAACAGTCATATACGGCCACAAGTACCATATTTCCCCATGTATAAAACACTGCCACGTATAAGACACACCTTAATTTGGGGGCCCGAAATTTGAAAAAATAATGTATTGCATAAAGTCATTGAACTCAGGTTTTATTCATCATAAAATTCATACTTCTCATCACTGTCAAAGCTCCCATCCATTAGCTTGTCCTCATCTGTGTCTGAGGATGAATCACTGTTTCCAACAATGAGTGCAACAAGAAGCACAAAAAAAAGCAGGAAATGCAAGTAAAAAAATCTACAACCACTGTAAAAGACACACCCAGTTTTTAGACCCCAAATTTTTTGAAAAAGGGTGTCTTATACATGAGGAAATATGGTAATTGCAAGGGAGGGTGGGAAATGTAGGGGAAAGGCACAGATGTTATGTAATAACCTAATATCTTTACTGCCTATAAAAAACCACAAACAACAAGATGACTGAAGATAACTGTTCATTCATGGATTCATTGTGAGGATCTACATTGTGTTCTACCCCATAGAAACCAGGGATATAGCAGAGAACATAACAAATGTAGCTCTGACCACCGTGAAGTTTCCAGTCTAATGGGAGAGACAGATATCAAAGACATACTTACACAATTAATTAACATTATATGGATGTGGAAAGTGAAATTGAAAGCAAGCAGCTTTAGCACCCTGAGTGCTTGTCCACACTTTTTTCCAGGAAATTCTGTTTAAAATGGTTTATGCAGTTTTCACACTATGGGTCTAGCCCTGTTGAAAATAAGAGGGAAATGAATGCACACTATATAGAAACAAAGGCACCTTACTTGGACTGCATCAATAGCATCTTCCCTTCCCGACCTCGCCACTTCTTTGCCCTCCAACCTTTAAAGTCTATTCATCATACACTAGCCAAAATGATGTTTCCAAAATGGAATTCGGAGCATGTCATTCGTTCAGAACAACTCTCCATTTCACTCAATAAAAATCAAAAGTTCTCACTATGGTTGTGTACAAGGCTTTACATGATCTGGCCCCTAACTGCTCCTCAGACCTTGTCTCTTTTCTCCCCTGCCCCTCATTCACTCTGCTTCCCTGACGGGGGCCTCCCTGCTGCCTTGGGGACTTTGAACTCGCTACTATATTTCCTCTTCCTTGACTTCCTTTCTCCAGACACCCCTATGGTTTACTCCTCTTCCTAAAGGTCTCAACTTAAATGAATGTCCTTCTATTAAAGAGGCTTTCAGGATGTACCCCTCCCCTATAAAATAGCCCCTCTTCTCCCACCTTGTCACTCTTGTTCTCCAAGCCGCCACCATGGCCTGCAAACTTTGATGCTGTTATTTTCCTCCATCCCTCCCTTCTTTTCTGCCTTCTCTCCTTTTTTCAACCTTTTTTCTTTTCTTTTCTTTCTGTTTGTAACAGCTTTATTGGTATATAGTGGTACCTTAAGGTACGGATTTAATTCGTTCTGTAACCGAGCTTGTAAGTCAGTCAACTCATATATCAAACTGCCGATACTGGATCCATGCGCCAACGTGCCAACTAGCAGCAGCTTCCCAAATAATGATTCGTATCTCGGAATTTCGCTCGGATCTCGAACAAAAATATGGACGCAGGTGCAGCTCATATTTTAAAAAAGTTGGTCTGTTTGTATCTCAAGGTGCCACTGTAATTCACATACTATGCAATTCACCCATTAAAAGAATAGATAATTCCAAGAGTTTGTTAGTATATTTAGAGTTGTGCAACCATCCCTACAATTATAGAACATTTTCATCCTCTCCAAAAAAATACCCTGTTCCCTTCACTTATCACTCTCAAAATCTTCATCCACTCCAGCCTTACCCCAGTCCTAAGCAATTAGCAATTTACTTTGTCTCTCTATATTTTCTCATTCTGGACATTTCATATAAATGAAATCATACAATATGTGGTCTTTTGTTATTGGCTTCACTTCCTTAGCATAATGTTTTCAAATTTCCTCCACGTTGTAGCACACATCATCAGTGCTTCATTCCTTTTTATGCCTGAATAAATATTCCATTCTATGGGTATGCCACATTTTGTATATTCAAACATCAATTGATGGACAGGGGTTGTTTCCGTGATTTGACTATTATGACTCATACTGCTATGAATGTTCATGTATAAGTTTCTGTATATACATGTTTTCATTTCTCTTAGGTGTATATCTTAGAGTGAAATTGATGGATCAAATGGTACCTCACTGTTCAATCATTTGAGGAACGGCCAGACTGCACTAGACTGTTTTCCAAAGTGGCTGCACCATTTTTTATTCCCACTAACAATGTGTGAAGTTTCTAATTCTTTTTCACATCCTTATCAACATTTGCTATTATCTGACATTTTTAGTATAGCTATCCTGATATGTGTAGATTTTCTCTCTTTTTTGAGTTGAATTTTTATTTATTTATTTTAAATTTTGTGGAGTCCATGGATGGAGGAATGGATAAACAAAATGTGATCTGTGCATACAATGGAAGGTTATTCAGCCATAAAACGGAAATTCTCACACATGCTACAAGGATGAACCTTGAGGACATTACGCTACATGAAATAAATAAGTCAGAAATAATTATGATTACATTTATATGAGGCACCTACAGTAGCCAAATTCACAGCGAGAGAAAAAATAGTGGTTCATAGTGTAACTTTTCTATGTTGCTTAGTTTTGTCTATTTTACTGATTCTTTGACAACTGAATTATAGAATAAAACGTTGGAATTTTAAAATAGTAAAATTGAATAAATCTTGAAGGCTATTACATTTAAAATGTCAAGCTCAAATTTTATGATTAAGAAAACTAAAGCCTGACTAGGTGGTGGTGCAGAGGATGAAGTGTCGGACTGGGACGCAGAGGACCCAGGTTCAAGACCCCAGGGTTACTGGCTTGAGCGCGGGGCCCATCTGGCTTGAGCAAAAAGCTCGCCAGCTTGGACCCAAAGTCGATGGCTCAAGAAAAGAGTTGCTCGGTCTGCTGAAGGCCCACGGTCAAGGCACATGTGAGGGAGCAGTCAATGAGCGGCTAAGGTGTCACAACGAAAAACTAATGATTGATGCTTCACATCTCTCTCTGTCACTCTCTCTGTCCCTTTAAAAAAAAAAAAAAAGAAAACTGAAATAATAACTAATATATGTAGTACTTAATATATGCCAGGGTCTGTTCATTTAGTCTTCTTAGCAACCCCCAGAGGCAAGTACTATTATTAATCCCATTTTCCAGATGAGGGAGTTGAGGCAAGTGATGTTAGAAATAAGTTGCCCAAGGCCTCAGAGTTAGTCTGGCAGAGCTTCAATTTGGACTTAGGTCATCTGATTCTAGAGCCTGCGTTATTGCTGTGATTTCTATGCCATTATAGTTTATGATAAGTATTCTGTTGATCTAAAAACTCTTGATATGCAAACTATTATCCATTTTCAGATAGAAAAGTCTCAACCAAAATAATATCTAAGTTTATGAGCTGCTGAGAATTTACTGGTAAGATGTTTTTGTACCTAAGCTAAAGACCAAGATGCATATACCAAATATACGGATTATAAGATATTTTTTCCTTTTGGTAATAACCAAAATCTCAAGAGAAGCTAAGTATCCATTAATTAAAAAATTATTTAAGTAAATTATGATCTGCCCGTAAAATTATAATATTCTGCAACCACTAAAAAAAGCATGTAAGACTGGTCTATAGTAATGTAGAAACTTTGGAAGATATGAAGAAACATATTTATATAAATAATACAGAATGTGCATATAATTTTCTGAAAGCACATAGAAAAATATAACTGTGGTTAATACTAAAGTTAAGGCAAGGGAGAAAACATCACAATGTGAATTAATACTGTACCACTATTGAACTGTATACTTAAAAGTGGTCAAGATCTAAATTTCATGTTATATGCATTTTAATACAATAAAAATAAAAAAATAAGTAAAGAGAAGAGACATATGCTTCTCATTTCATATCTTCTGTCTTTGAGAATTGTAGATTTTACTTTTATTTTCATGAATAGTCCAGTAAAAAATAAAGTTTGAGCAGTTAGAGGGACTGAAAATTACTTATAATCTACATCCAGCCATATTTTTTATTAATGTCCCATATGAAAAGCCCTAAGAGTCAACAATAATTAAGTTTATGTGCGATTTCACGTGACTATGAGGTCATTTAAAAGTTCGAAGTAAACAGCTCCCAGAAAGTTTCTGATCCCACTAATGGAAGACAGTTCTGTTGAGTGCGGTCTGTGTAAAAACAACATTGGACTCATCACCCACCTGACATATTTCTCTGGAATTTATTTCAGATTACGTTGTTTTGAAGAACAGGTAGTTCCTCTGTAATTTCAGACTGTCCTTCTGAGGACATGTTATCCTGGTGTCCTCTCCTTGACCATGCAATTTCTTCATAACCTTTTATGGCTTTTGTGTTGTCCCTGTTTATGACTTCAAACAGTGAGCCAGAATATAAAAATGCACAGGGAGGAGGCCAAACATTGTAAATTATATGTCAAAGTTAAAGATAAAACATAGGCAAGTATCTAACAGAGAATGTTAACATTTATTGGTTTTACTTCGTTTGTCCCTTATGTTTATGTGAAAATATTGGCTGAGCCTGAGTCTCCAAGATTTTATTCCTGCCTCACAGGCTTTAGGATCCCCTGAATACAGAAATCTCAACTTCTGGAAGAGACTTTGGAGATCATCTGATTTTCAATTTCTGCCGGGGCCAGATGGTAAGTAAACAGAGATGTTGGCCAGGTGGGGAATGAAGAAACCTATGGGGAGAGTTCCCCACAGTTATGCTGTAGGACCCAGTGAGGCAAGAATGTCTCTACTGATTTTTCAATAGAAGCTGGAAATCTAGACTTGTATGTAAATGATTCCAAGTTTTAAATGGTGGCAATTAATGTGAAAAATTTGAAAGCACTGAGAGGGCCCAACAAAACGTGTCTCTTGGCTGAACTGAGATGTAACCTTAAACGTAATCCAATTCTTCCTTTTGTGGAAGAGGCTGAGAGAGATGTGAAGTCACTCATCTAGGGTTCCTGGGCTGGTCTGGGGAAGGAACTGGCAGCAGATCTAGCGTGCCTTCCAATCCCATTCTCCTTCCTCAGCCTTTTAGCCCATCTAAAGCTGCAGACTAATTTTAGGCAAGCACATGACAAGTTTTCCATCTCAACACGTAAGTAAGCCTTCAACTTGATGGGCTAGACCTTAATCATAAAAAGAAGACCCAGTTGGCCCGCTGGCAACTTAATTCTGGCTAGAGTCTAACTCCCGATCTTTTTGGGTGGAGCTGGGGGATAAAAAGGAACTAGTTGAAATTTTTACCCTTAGACAGTCTGTGGGAGGAATAGGAAAGTCTGCGCTTTCTGGTAGACATTTTTAAAAATCACTAACTATAAATGCGGCATTGCTTGGGAAGATCTTTTACTCGGCTTCCCAGACAGCAGATATAGTCTCTAGCCCCTGTCCCATGGTAACTTTGCAGTATGGGGCTTTGCCAAGAACTTCTGTTTCCCATGGCATGAGGGATCTGGAGCTGGATGGCCTGGGTTCAAATCCAGACCCTAGAAATGACCAGTTGTATGATCTTGGACAAAGCTTGACACTCTGCTATGCCTCTATCTCTTCATCTGTGAAATGGGAAGAGTGCCTGCGCCTATTTTATAAGATAGGTGCAAGGATTAGATGTGTTAGCATGCATAAGACATATGGCAAGCACTGAGTATGCCAGCCGCACTGTAGAAGCAACTGGGGAGTTTTCAAAACAAATATTGACACTTGGGTCTCACCCCCCCCCAAAGATTCCATTTTAACTGCTCCAAGTTGTGTGTGGCTTGGGCACCAGAGCTTCTAAAGTCTCCCAGGCAATTCCAGTGTGCAGCCAACCTTGAGAACCTCTAGCGTAAGTGCTTGTTCAATAAATGATGGTCCCTGAGAAATTGATGGGCAAGGGTGTGTGGGGATAAAACAATAAAAATGTATTGTCTCACAATCCTGGAGGCTGGAAGTCCAGAACCAAGTGCCATCAGAGCCACGCTTCCCCTGACACCCTATGGAAGAACCCCTCCTTGCCTAACCTGGCTTATGATGGTGGCCGTTAAGCCCAATGGTTTCTTGGTTTGCAGCTGCATCTCTGAGTAATTGATTTTTAAAGAAACTAAAGTGCTCTCTTCTTCATGTTAGTACATATTTTGCAGCTTCTTCATGAAGTTCCCTGGGTGGTCATCTTTCAGTAGTTTTCGGCATGGGGGGGGGCACAAGGTCTTGGACCAGTTTGCAAAGATGGTGAAATGCTTCTGGGAGTCTCCCTGTGCCCTCTGCATGCCTTTCACACCTCTACCCTGCTTCAAGTACTCAGGAAGCCCCTGAAGGCTCGGATTCAGCTGGGTGGCAGACCAAGAACTGGTGAGAATTCTTTGATTAAACATAAACATGCATGTTTAAAAGAGGGATCTGTAAAACCAAATAATCTCTTTTTTTTATATATATATATATATTTTATTATTATTCATTCTAATGGGGTGACATCAATAAATCAGGGTACATATGTACAATGAAAACATCTCCAGGTTATCTTATCATTCAATTGTGTTGCACACCCATCACCAAAAGTCAAATTGTCCTCTGTCACCTTCAATCTGGTTTTCCCTGCGTCCCTCCCCTCCTCCCTATCCCATTCTTCCCCCCCTCCCCCCATCCCATAACCACCACACTCTTGTCCATGTCTCATACCCTCACTTTCATGTCCCACCTATGTATGTAATCGTGCTGTTCTCAGTTTTTCTTTTTTTCTGATTTACTTATTTCACTCCGTATAATGTTATCAAGGTACATCCATTTTGTTATAAATGATCCGATGTCATCGTTTCTTATGGCTGAGTAGTATTCCATAGTATATATGTACCATAGCTTTTTAATCCACTCGTCTTCTGACGGACACTTGGGCTGGTTCCAGATCTTCGCTATTGTGAACAATGCTGCCACGAACATGGGGGCGCATTTCTTCTTTTCGAACAGTGCTATGGTGTTCTTAGGGTATATTCCTAAAAGTGGGATAGCTGGGTCAAAAGGCAGTTCGATTTTTAATTTTCTGAGGAATCTCCAAACTGTTTTCCACAGTGGCTGCACCAGTCTGCATTCCCACCAGCAGTGCAGAAGGGTTCCCTTTTCTCCACATCCTCGCCAGCACTTATTCTGTGTTGTTTTGCTGATAAGTGCCATTCTGACTGGTGTGAGGTGATATCTCATTGTGGTTTTAATTTGCATTTCTCTAATGATTAGTGATGTTGAGCATTTTTTCATATGCCTATTGGCCATCTGTATGTCCTCTTTGTAAAAATTTCTATTCATTTCTTTTGCCCATTTTTTGATTGGGTTGTTTGTCTTCCTGGTGTTGCTTTTTATAAGTTCTTTATAAATTTTAGTTATTAACCCCTTATCAGATGTGCTGTCGAATATATTCTCCCATTGTGTGGTTTGTCTTTTTATTCTGTTCCTATTGTCTTTAGCTGTGCAAAAACTTTTTAGTTTGATATAGTCCCATTTGTTTATCTTGCCTTTTATTTCAGTTGCCCATGAAGATAAATCGGCAAATATACCGCTGCTACAGATGTCGGAGAGCTTGCTGCCTATGTTTTCTTCTAAGATGTTTATGGTTTCACGGCTTACATTTAAGTCTTTTATCCATTTTGAGTTTGTTTTTGTGAATGGTGTAAGTTGATGGTCTAGTTTCATTTTTTTGCAGGTAGATGTCCAATTTTCCCAACACCATTTGTTAAAGAGGCTGTCTTTACTCCATTGTATGTTCTTTCCTCCTTTGTCAAATATCAGTTGTCCATAAAGCTGTGGGTTTATTTCTGGGTTTTCTGTTCTGTTCCATTGATCACTGTGCCTGTTCTTATGCCAGTACCAGGCTGTCTTGAGTATAATGGCCTTGTAGTAAACCTTGATATCAGGAAGAGTGATACCTCCTGCTTTATTTTTTCTTTTTAAGATTGCTGAGGCTATTCGTGTTCTTTTTTGGTTCCATATAAATTTTTGGAATATGTGTTCTATATCTTTGAAGTATGTCATTGGTATTTTAATTGGTATTGCATTGAATTTATAAATTGCTTTGGGTAATATAGACATTTTAATGATGTTTATTCTTCCTAGCCATGAGCACGGTATGTGCTTCCACTTGTTTGTATCTTCCTTGATTTCTTTTATCAATGTTCTATAATTTTCTGAGTACAAGTCCTTAACCTCCTTGGTTAAATTTACTGCTAGGTACTTTATTTTTTTGGCTGCAATAGTGAAGGGGATTGTTTCCTTAATTTCTTTTGCTGATATTTCATTGTTGGTGTATAGAAATGCCTCTGATTTCTGAGTATTAATTTTATATCCTGCCACTTTGCTGAATTCATTTATCAGGTCCAGTAGTTTTTTGACTGAGACTTTAGGGTTTTCAATATACAATATCATATCATCTGCAAATAATGACAGTTTTACTTCTTCTTTTCCAATTTGTATGCCTTTTATTTCTTCTTCTTGTCTGATTGCTGTAGCTAGGACTTCCAGAACTATGTTGAATAAGAGTGGTGAAAGTGGGCAACCCTGCCTGGTTCCTGATCTTAAGGGGATTGCTTTTAATCTTTGTCCATTTAGTATGATGTTTGCTGTCGGTTTATCGTAGATGGCCTTTATCATGTTAAGGAATGATCCCTGTATTCCCACTTCACTGAGAGTTTTGAGCATGAATGGGTGCTGGATTTTATCAAATGCCTTTTCTGCATCTATTGAAATTATCATGTGATTTTTGTCCTTCCTTTTGTTTATGTGGTGAACCACATTAATTGATTTGCGAATATTGAACCAGCCTTGCCTCTCCAGAATAAATCCCACTTGATCGTGGTGTATGATTTTTTTCATATATTGCTGGATCCGGTTGGCTAATATTTTGTTGAGAATTTTAGCGTCTAAATTCATCAGGGATATAGGCCTATAATTTTCTTTCTTTGTGTTGTCTTTGCCCGGTTTTGGGATCAGAATTATGCTCGCCTCATAAAAGGAGTTTGGAATTCTTCCTTCTCTCTTGAATTTTTTGAAATAGCTTGAGGAGAATAGGAGTTAGTTCTTCTTTGAATTTTTGATAGAATTCACTTGTGAAGCCATCAGGCCCAGGACTTTTCTTTTTTGGGAGTCTTTTGATAACTGTTTCGATCTCATTTGCTGTAATTGGTCTGTTTAGGTGTTCTGATTCTTCCAGATTGATTTTTGGAAGGTTATATGATTCAAGAAATTTGTCCATTTCACCAAGATTGTCTAATTTTTTGGCATATAGTTCTTCATAGTATTTTCTTACAATGCTTTGTATTTCTGTTGTGTCAGTTGTTATTTCTCCACTGTCCTTTCTAATTTTATTTATTTGAGTCCTCTCTCTTTTTTTCTTGGTGAGTCTAGTTAAAGGTTCATCAATCTTGTTTACCTTTTCACAGAACCAGCTTCTTGTTTCATTGATCCTCTGTATTGTTTCCTTCGCCTCTATGTCATTTATTTCTGCTCTGACCTTTATTATTTCCTTTCTTCTACTTGTCTTGGGTTTTATTTGTTGTTGTTTTTCTAGTTCTTTTAGATGCAGGGTCAGGTTGCTTATTTGAGCTTTTTCTAGCTTCTTATGATATGCCTGTAGTGCAATAAACTTCCCTCTCAGAACTGCTTTTGCTGTGTCCCATAAATTTTGAGTTGATGTATGCTCATTATCATTTGTTTCTAGAAACTTTTTTATTTCTTCTTTGATCTCATTGTTAATCCATTCATTATTTAATAACAAGCTATTTAGTTTCCAAGTGTTTGAGTATTTTTCAGATTTTCTTTTGTGGTTAATTTCTAGTTTCATGGCATTGTGATCAGAGAAAATGCTTGATATGATTTCAATCTTCTTAAATTTATTGAGACCATTTTTGTGTCCTAACATGTGGTCTATCCTAGAAAACGTACCATGAGCGCTTGAGAAGAATGTATATTCTACTGCTTTCGGGTGAAAAGTTCTGAAGATATCTATTAAATCAAGTTGATCTAGTGTATCCTTTAAGTCTGCTGTTTCTTTATTAATTTTCTTTCTTGAGGATCTATCCAGTGTTGTTAGAGGGGTATTGAAATCCCCTACTATGATAGTATTGCTGTTAATCTTGCCCTTTATATCCATCAAAGTCTGCTTTATGTATGTCGGGGCTCCTATATTTGGTGCATAGATATTTATAATAGTTATATCTTCCTGTTGAATTGTTCCCTTTATCATTATGTAGTGTCCTCTTTTATCTCTTACTACAGCCTTTGTTTTAAAGTCCATTTTGTCTGAGATAAGTATTGCTACCCCTGCTTTTTTTTCATTTCCATTTGCATGAAATATTTTTTTCCATCCTTTTACCTTCAGTCTATGAGCATCTTTTGTTTTAAGGTGTGTCTCTTGTAGACAGCATATGTATGGATCCTGTTTCTTTATCCATGCAGCTACCCTATGTCTTTTGATTGGATCATTTAATCCATTTACATTTAAGGTTATTATTGATATGTAGTTGTTTATTGCCATTTTATTCTTTAAAGCTGTATTCTTCTTTTGCTCTATTCATTCCTCCCTTTAAACTGTTCACAAGAGGCCCCTTAGTATCTCTTGCAGAATTGGTTTGGTTTTTATGAATTCCTTCAGGCTTTCTTTTTCTGGGAAGCTCTTTATTTCTCCTTCAATTTTAAACGTTAGCCTTGCTGGATAAAGTAGTCTTGGTTGTAGGTTCTTTTCTGCATTACTTTGATTATTTCTTGCCATTCCCTTCTGGCCTCAAGTGTTTCTGTTGAGAAGTCCGATGTCATCCTAATGGGGGCTCCTTTGTAGGTGATAGTCTTTTTTTCTCTAGCAGCTTTTAAAATTTTTTCTTTATCCATTAGCTTTGGTATTTTAACTATGATGTGTCTTGGTGTAGATTTTTTTGGGTTTCTCCTTAATGGAGTTCTGTGTGCTTCTTGAACGTGTGGAGTGTTTCCCAGCCTTAATTTAGGAAAGTTTTCTGCTATAATTTGATTGAACAAAGTTTCCATTTCCTGTCCTCTCTCCTCTTCTTCAGGCACCCCTATGATGCGAATGTTGTTTCTCTTCATGTTGTCACAAAGCTCCCTTAGAGTTTCCTCACATTTTTTAAGTCTCTTTTCCTTTTTCTTCTCTACTTCTGTGTCTTTGTTTATTGTGTCCTCTAACTCGCTTATTCGATCCTCAGCGTCATCCATCCTGCTTTTAATTCCTTCCATTGTGGTCTTCAGTTCTGATACTGTATTTGTCATTTCTGTCTGATTCTTTTTTATTATTTCAATTTCATTTTTTATACTTGTTATCTCTTTGTTTAGGTTTTCATAATGACTATCCATTGTTGCTCTAATTTCTTTGAACATCCTAACTATCATTATTCTAAATTCTGCTTCTGGTAATTTGGTTATATCTGGTTCATTCAGGTCCTTCTCTGGGGATTTCTCTTGATTCATTTGGTTTGCATTCCTCTGCCTGCCCATTTTTTCTGTGTATAAGCAAGTTTTGGCCACTGGAGTCCAGTAGGTGTTGCCTTTGTGTTCTCTCGGTGTGGTCTATCTGCAGGCCCCCCACCCCCTCTGCCGGTGCCTAGGGTGGTTGGGTATGGGCGTTGCCAGCGCCGGCCCACTGTGGCTTTTGCTATGATTTCTGCCTCTCCTCCGTGGGAGGGGCTGTGACTGAAGCCACAAGATTAGCACCAAGGGTAGAGGCGAGCACCTTTCCTCAGCTGCGGACCCAGCCTATTTCCGGACTTCCGCCCAGAACCAGCAGTCGGAGCCTGCTCGCTACAGTTCCGCGGGTTAGGCGGGGCTTTTGACGTGCTCTCAGCTGTAAGCTTTTGCCCGTCAGGAGCTTTAGCTCCGCCCTCGAGGCCAGGGCCCTTTGCGCAGGGTCGGAAACCAAGGTTTATCGGGGCGGGTGTGTTTGCTGGTTTCCGCCGAGCTGCGTATTTCCTCTCGTCCCGGACTCTACCCCGCCCCCGCGTTCGGAGCCCGCTCGTGCACGTATGAACGCTATCCGGGGTTTCTCCGGCCGGATGGGGATAGTAGCGTGGGCTCAGCTGCGAGCCTCCACCCGTCTCGGGGTCCACCCCGTTCCCGCGCTCGGAGCCCGCTCGCGCACGTATACTGGCCAACCGCGGTTTCTCCGGCCGGGGGGGGGGGGTGAGGGGGGGGGGACTGGTAGCGTCAGCTCAGCCACAGCCCCTGCCCGTCCCTGGTCCTAGCCTGGTCCCCGCGGTCAGGGCCGGCTTGCGCAGGGCCTGCCCGTTACTGTCCTCCCGCTTTGTCCCCGTAAGTGGGACCAAAGGCGGGCCCGCAGCTTCCGGACCGCTTTCGCGGTCCCCTCTGACCCTCTGGGCTAGACCGATCTCCCACCGGCTTGGCCTCTGCCCACGCCGACAGAACCGCCTTTCAGCGTCCTGCCGCCCCAAAACCTTAAGCAGCCCTCAGCAGAGTAGGAAGGAACCTAATACTCCACACTGTAGGCCTGGGAGCTCCCTCACTTGTTTCACAGCTCAATACTGTCCAAACGCCTCTTTTAGGCTCTAGGACTGGAGGCTGGGGCTTGGTTCCTGGGACCCAGGTCCCTCCCTCTCCGCCAAACTCTCCTCCCGCCCCGCGGGTCTCTCCGGGCTGCCGTTTGCTCCGGGTAGCTGGGCAGCCCTCTTCGCGTTTTCGCTATTCCTACCAGTCTCAATGTGGCTTCTTCTGTGTTCCTTGGTTGAAGAGTCCACTTAGTTTTGTTCAAAGTTGGTTTATCCAGGTGATGGTTCTTAAAATTGAGTTGTAATCCACTTTGGTTCTGGGAGTTGGAAGTTGGTACGTCCGCCTACTCCGTCGCCATCTTGCTCCCCTCCCAAATAATCTTTGATTAGTGGAATAAGCTTGTGGAGACATGGGGGGATGGGGATCAGTGCTGGAGAGTTAGGGTGCATGTCTTCCCCATTTCCCTGACCTTACCAATTCCACTGATCCCCAGCCAATTGGAGAACAAGGGCCTCTAATGTGGCTACCCAGCGTCAAAGGATGGTAACTCAGAGATGCCGACTGAGTCAAGAATACCACTGATGCAGTGCATTATTAGCAATCAAGTGTGTTGCATCCTTAAAATGCAACACTGCATGCTCTCAAATTACAATGGAATGGTTTTGATTTCACTCCGCCACAGGAGGCTTGTTTGTAACTTATTATCCCAACATGTTCAGTTTTGATGCTGATCAGAAAGTCTAATGTCACCGGGTTAGGGGGTAAGAACAGGAAAGGCTAATGCTTTTCCTGTATGTGACAGAATGTCTGCCCTGAAATAGGAAATTTTGGGGGAAGGCTTTAAACTAATTGAAACCTTGATGAGTTTGAACACAACTGTGGTTTGAGGCACAGAATAACCCAGTTCCTTTGTATTTGAATAACCAGTGCCTCTGGTACTTTATAAGCTTCCATGCTTCTCCTCGCCTCAGTATCGTATTAATAAGCACTCCATTGAACACATTTGTTTTCAAGGTGGGAATTTTAATATGAAGTCTTCCATGGTGATTCTGGAATTTGCCACTAGAAAAATAAGGAAATCGGCCCTGGCCTGTTAGCTCCGTCGGTTAAGAGCATCATCCTGAAACAACAAGGTTGTGGGTTCGTTCCCTCGTCAGGGCATACACGGGAACAACCAATGCATGCAGGACTGAATGAAACAACAGATGAGTGCTTCGCTCCGCCCCTCCCTTGTCTCTCCTTTCCTCTCTCTGGCTCTTTAAAAATTAATAAATAACCCTAGCTGCTTGGTAAGGAGGTTGCCGGTTCTATTCCCAAGTCAGGGCACATATAGGAGCAGCTTGATGTTCCTGTCTTTCTCTCTCTACTTGTATCTAAAAAAAAGAGGAAGGAAGGAAGGAAGAAAGGAGGGAGAGAGGGAGGGAGGGAAGGAAGGAAAGAAGGAAGGAAGGAAGGAAGGAAGGAAGGAAGGAAGGAAGGAAGGAAGGGAGGGAGGGAGGGAGGGAAGGAGGGAGAGAGGGAGGGAGGGAAGGAAGGAAGGGAGGGAGGAAGGAAGGAAGGGAGGAAGGAAGGAAGGAAGGAAGGTAAGAAGGAAGGAAATGAGGGAGGGATGAAGGGGAGAGGAAGGGAAAAATGAGGAAGTTAGTTGACCAAAGGCAGAGTTATTCCTTACACACTTCCAACCTGAAGCATCACAAGCCTCCCTATACTGCAACCAGTGGGTTATGGGGCTTGTCATAGAGGGCTAGACCCCCGGCCATTACCATTTCTCTGTTCTAGGTTGTTAAAATTTCTGAGGTTGCAGGAACAAATAATAATAACAATTATAATAGCTAATACTTCCATAGTGCCGACTATCCTAAACTTTAAGCTCTTCCCATAAACTACCAGATCCAATCCTCAAACAACCCGATGAGGTAGGTAAGCCAATTTTTCAGACGAGGAAACCAAGACACAAAAAAGATTAAGTGGCATACCCAAAGTCACACAGCTTGGATTGGCAGAGTCTCAGAGCCTAAACTAGAATCCAGGCTGTTCCATTTCAGCTACACTCCCTTCCCAGAGAGTGCCTAGCCTGGCACAGCAAAGCTTTAGTTAGATTATGTGGTCAGGGAGGGACACTTTCAAAATCCCACTTCTCCTTTATAGGCCCTTAAAAGAACACCTCAGCCACCTTCCTCTCAACACTTCAGTGAGTGAAAACATCTAAGCTGTTTCCCAGGAGATCCCTCAACTGCCCTCATCTCACCCTGACCCCTTCTACTCATAGTTCCTCTTCTTCTCGTGTTTCTGAGAACAAGGGCTCACCCATCCCAGGACGAACACACCAGCCGTGCTTTAGATCACTCCTTGAACCGTTCCTCCTTGGAGCAGCAACATTCCACAGATTCTGTATATTTTGTTTCTCTCTTTCTCCTTCCCTGGTACCCACAAAAGTGCAAGCATCTCAGAATACCCAGGTAGCCAGCACTGGCTCAGAGCCAGGTTGTCTGGGTTTGAATCCTGGACCTGTGACTTAAGCTCTCTGTGCCACCATAACTTAGGGATGACAATACCCATCCAAAGGGATTGGTTTCAAGATCAAAATAAATTGAACCAAGTACTCAGGACAGTACCAGGCACATAACAAGTGTTCTAAATGTCACTCTATCTTATCTCCTTTACTGGAGATACATTGTACTTGGTCCCATTGCTCTATGCACATACCTTCCCAGTTTCTTCTTTGATCCCAGTGACCAGGTAACTCTCCCAATCAAAAACCCTTCAGTGGCTAGCTCCCCATTGTCTGCCCAATAAGATAAGACATTTTAGTGTTTAAGGCCTGCCCCTTCTCCCAGCTGGAATGTTTCCTCCCTCCGTACCTGCCTGATCAACCCTGGCCCATCCATCAAGACCCAGGTCCCACGATGACTCCTACAAGAAACCTTCTCAGATCCCTGTGTAGGTGCTGAGACTCCTGGGTCCCACCACTCCCCAGTCTTCCTCACATACAACCATCTAGCAGGTGCTCTCTGTCATCTACCAGCCACTACGTTTCTTCTTCTTTCCTACAATTACTTCTACAGCCAGCTCGCACTCACTGAGCGCTCACTAGGTCCTAAACACTGAAGTACATTTTCTCAGCCAATCCCTATGAAAAGCAGTGGCAGTCATTATCCACATTTTACAGAGGAAGCCCAGGCAGCTTCATAACTTACCCAAAGTCACTGAACCAGCAAGTGACAGAGCCCAGACTTAAAGCCAGGCCACAGAGCTTGTTACTTTAACTATCACATTCCACAGCTGCTTGGCTGTCTTTGTATGTACCCCAGCCTTCATACAAAAATAAAATAAAATGAAAGTGTGCTGCTGAGCACTTCACTGGGTGCTTAGTAATAATCATAATGACAACACTGATTGATCATCATAATGTAACAGCTAACTTGAGTGCTTACTGTGTGCAGGGCTCCTTTCTGAACACTTTACCTCTATTAATGAATGCACTCTTCACAACAACCATTTGAAGTAGATGCACTTATTTCTCCATTTGGTAGATGAGGAAACCGAAGCACGAAGCATTAAATAACTTGCTCGGGTTTATATGCTGTCAGGAGTGAATCTGAGAAGCAAACTCAGAAAGTCTGCCCCAGAGTCCATGCACTTTATTAATTTACTACTTCCTAGCATGTCTATTTTGAATGAATGGGTTTAAATGAGAAAAGAAATAAAGAAAGAGATATATCTTTGAAATACAGAATTTAATAAACTTGCACTTTGTAGACATTCCCTAAATCAGATAACAGGAACTGAACTATCGCATTGAGCCACAAGTCCTATTCTGGGGGTAGGTAGGTCAGGATATACAGAAATGGTGCCAACACTCACAGAGAACCTGGAAGAGAGCAAAAGGCCCAGGCAGCACCGCTCGCCACAGTTCCCTGCTTCTTCCGGTCTCAAAGCCATGCAGACTCATTCAGGTGGCCTTGCGCTCTCAGCTGAAAATCAAGAAGGGGCTGCTGGCCCCCGCCTGCCACCCAGCTCAGGCAGTGTGCCGGCCCAAGTGCATGGTGAATTCTACAAGCATGAGCCTCTGTGCCCACGTAGGTCACTCTGTGCAACCTCCAGGCACCTGCCCAAGGTACATGGGGTCAAAGTTGCCATTTGGCAGCAGTTGGCTAAACACTTCTCTTGCTCTCTTGGACTTCATTCAGAAAGGGGCAAAGGTGCAGATGGAGGAGAAGAGAAGACTAAACAGAGGTCCTTACTCTCCTATCCCGGGGCTTGTTCTGGACTCCTTAACTGGGACAAATGGTCCCAATTCTAGCTATCTCATTGATATGCATGGAGACTGACTGCTTTTCTCATACTAAACATCTTGCTCTTTCCTTACAAGAATACTTATTTTCCTTCACTGTGATTGCCCTTTGAATGGTCATTTACCTATAAATGGTAAGTAAGCTCCATAAGGGCAGGAGTCATGCCTGCTCGTTCATCTCTTATCTACCGGTTCACTGTCATACCCAGAAGATATGCAAATATCTGTTGAACAAATGCATGAGTAAGTAAATGAACACACGATCACGTCTACAGGGCCAGCCGACAGATGTGCTCATGAATATCTAATTTTCCTCTCTGAAGTTCTTATTTCTGTAGTGGTTGGGTGGGATCACCTGACTTGTTCTGGCCAATGAGTTGTGAATGGAGATGGCATGTCATTTCTAGCCTGGGGCTTCAGTTGTTGGTACAAGGCCCACAGAGCTCTCTTTCCCTCTACCATGGCTATTGATAGTTTTCCAGATGGTGGGTTTTCTCTCAACCTAGATCCTATGTTGGACGTATAGCATGAGTGAGAAATAAACCTTTGCTGTTTGAAGCCGTCAAGACTTGGGGGCTTATTTGTTACTCCAGCAAAGCTTCGTCCATCTTGACTGATAGCTATCAAATCCATTTAAGTTTGGCAGGGCCTACAGAACTAAAGAGACCCAGGAAGCTCTCCTCTAGAAGACCTCAATACAACTTTCTGCAATTATGAAAATGTTCTATAGCCACTCTGTCCAATACCATAGCCACTAGCCATATGTGGTTATTAAGCACTTGAAATGTGTCTAGTGTGACTGAGACTCTGAATTTTTTATTTTAATTAGTTTAAATGTGACTAATGCTTATTGTATTGGATAGCACAGTTCTAGAATGTACCATAGCAGGAAGTGCTGTAATGCATTATACATCTGATTTCAGGGTAGCAATGGTGAGCAGTTCCATGCCCACGTCTTGAGTACCACATCCAGTACATGTTACAGTGTCTGTCTGGTCTGCCTTCTTGGAGACTGTGAAAGCCATAGAGCCAACTGCGAAAGTACATAGATGTGATGGAGAGGTGGTGCGACCAGAAGCAATCTTCAACAGCGGAGGACAGAAGGCAGTGCTTACATGTTCCAGCCTTCCTTTTCTCTGGTAGGAAGATTCTGAGACATGTTTGTCATGGGTTTGACACCATTTCTAAGGGATTCCCCCAAGAGAGTCTTCTAGAAAGTAGCCCATTCATTCATGTACCTACTCTTAGTCTTGCTCACATTCCCTACTCCCTCAGTTCTGCTTTCTGGGATCACCTCCTAAACAAGCTACTTGCACCCAAGGGCCACTGGTGGCGAGATGCTTTCGAAGGGATCCAAACTAAGATAAAGTGGTTCTACTTTCCTGCAAACCCCACAATGGAGGCTACTAATTCATTACTTCAATAAATCTTTTCAACTTTGACTAACTATCCAATAATGGTTTGTCTTTCTACATTTTCTAGCCTGCCTTTCTGATAGGTAAAGGTAAGGAGTGGGCTGGGGAGGGGGGCGTGCAAAGGAAGGACACTGCTTTTTGCTTTACAATGCAAACAAAAGACAGATAGTATCCTTACTAAATGGCATCTGAAACACAAATCTCAGTTTTTATTAGTGTGGGGGAAAGGATAGAATTTAATCTACATATAATATTTAGAGACTGAGCTAAACATTTTAAGGCTCCAAATTCCATTCCTCCCAGTCTGCATTTTTAAAAATGTATTCTAATGATGATTTATTCAGGCTGCTGTCTCCCAGGTCCCTGCAGGAGGCAGCTGCCTCTTGAATCCCTTGAGCTAATTTACTTTGTCAAAATATAATCTCTCCCCACTTGTTAGCCTCGACTCTGATGGAGAACAATATGCAATGAGGAGGAAGGAGTGCAGAAATGGCTGGCTTTGCGGAAAAACCCTGCTCAGGAAAAGCGTCCATGAATCTAACTATTACCTACTTCATATGTGCCCATGGCACCCTGGTGCTACTGTTGGTGTGTACAAAGGCATATTCTTATGAGAGGAAACTGTCCATTACTGAGGGCTAGCCATGGTTGGACTCTGTACTAGGTGTTATGTATAAGATCTTATTAATCGTGAGAGACAGGTGTTATCAGAGCCATTTTGCAGCTAAGGAAAACTAAGTCCCATAGACAACAAGGAATGGGGATACAGACTCAACCTGATCCCAAATTTCATATGTTCTCCTGCTTTTTATATCATGCTTAGGATATGTGGCCCTCCCATAGATCTTTGGACAAAACGGGGAAAAACAAAAGAATAGCAAGAACAGAAGAGGCTTTTGTGTTAAGAGAAAGAGTAAAGAAGAAGCAGAAGGAAGAGAATGAGCAATGAATTAGGAAACAGATATGAGTTCCAGTTCAGTTTTTGCAAGACCTCAGATAAATACCTTGTTCTCTCTAGACCTCCGTTTCTTCATCTGTGAAATCGAACGATTCAATGGAGTCATCTCTATGGTCTCTACCAGCTCACTATTTTTACTGGTCTGTTCATCCAGCCCTAAAGGCTGCTAACCTCAACCTCCCTGGAACATCCCAAGTTAGATTTTGTTTTGTTGTGCTACTCTTAGACTTACAAAGTTCAGGGTCGGTATTGGGAGGTGTTATATTCACAACCAGTCTAAGTCAGATGAAACTGCTATGGCTTCATTGGTTATATGGTCCAATTCAAATATCTGTAATTCAATTTTTTTAAACAAATTGTTTAACTTTAGAACAGTTTGAGGTTTAAAGAAAAATGTCAAAAACAATACTGAGCATTCCCATGCACCCCACACCAGGGTCCTTCATTATTAGCATCCTGGGTTCCTATGGTACGTCTGTCACAATCAGTGAGCCAATAATGACTCACTATTATAACTAAACATCATTCTTTATTCAAATATCCTTCATTTTTATGCCCCTTTTCTTTTCCAGACTCTCATCCAGGACACCACATTACATTTAGCAGTCATGTTTTTTAGGCTTCTCTAAAATATGACCATTTCTTAGATCTTTTTTTTAATTGATTGATTTGAGAGAGAGAGAGAGAAAAAAAAAAAAAACAGGGACATCCATCTGTTCCTATATGTGCCCTGACTGAAGATCAAACCAGCAACCTCTGTGTTTCTGGACGACACTCTAACCAAGTAAGCTATCTGGTCAGGGCAGATTTTCTTATTTTTGATGACTTTGATAATTTTGAGCAGTACTGATTAGATATTTTGTAGACTCTCCCTCAATTTGCTTTTGTTTGGTGTTTTTACTCATGGTTAGACTGCGCTTATTAGTTTAGAGGAGGGTGACTACAGAAATACAGGGCCATTCTCATCACATCATATCAAGGGTACACACTCATCAACATGACATCTTTATTGATATAAACCTTGATCACATGGCTTAAGGACTGTTTCCCATGTTTTTCCGCAGGAAGGTCATTTCCCTTCCTTTCATACTGTACTCTGAAAGTAAGCCTCTATGTGTAGCCTGCCTACACGTAAGAGACGGGGAATACGCTCTACCTCCTTGATGGGGGAACATGCATTTTTGTAAAGTACAAACATCTAGGCAATTTCTAGCGAACAGATTCCAACTTTAAACTTTATTGCCCCAAATAACAAAGCCAAAATGTTGGTGAGATGGAATCACTGTATCTAGTCTTTGAAAGGGGCATTCCTCAACAATGAGGGCAAATTGCTCTATCCACATGGCATACATAAAGCACCCTACACAAAAGATGTTGTTAAATAGAGGGTTTATTCCTCTTCCTGTTTACACAAGACTTACATACTGCTCACAGCACTGCTCGTTCTCACCTACAAATCCAATGCAGTTAAGTATTGCCTATAGAAAGCTCTTAGAAATCAATAAGTAAAAAAGTTTTTAATTTATCTTTTCAAGTGAACAAAGAGGCTAAACAATCAATTCCCGTAAGAAATGCAAATGGACAGTAAATAAACATATATGCCAAGGAGTCTAATGTGGCTATCTCTGAGGTGGGCACAATGATGAAGAAATTATACATACTTTCTATATTATGATTTCTGAATATTAAACCAATAACTTTTTGCAACCATTTTCTGAGAGTAGTAAATAATTTTAACATAAGAAAATTATATCCATGGAAATATATGTGGTGTGGTTTCTCATCTGATACTGGCCATAAAACTTAAAATTTGGGCCCTGTCCAGTTGACTCAGTGATGGAGCGTCGGCCTGGCATGTGGATGTCCTGAGTTAGATTAAGCACACAGGAGAAGTGACCATCTGCTTCTCCACCCCTCCTCCTTCCCCTTTTCTTTCTCTATCTCTCTCTCTTCCCCCTTCCCGCAGCCATGGCTTGATAAGTTCAAGTGCATCAGCCCTGGGTATTGAGGATGGCTTTGTGGAGCCTCCGCCTCAAACCTAAAAATAGCTTGTTCACAAGCATGGCCCCAGATGAACAAAGCATTGACCCCAGATGGGGATTGCTGGTGGATCCCAGTCGGGGCACATATGGCAGTCTATCTCTCTATCTCCTTTCCTCTCAACTTGGAAAAGAAGAAAAACAAACAAACAAAACAAAACACAATAAAACTTGAAATTTGCTCTAGATTCTCTCTTTTGCTTAGCTGTTTTGTGCAGTGGAGAACCTACAGGCTTTGAAAAGATGGCTGGTATTGTGAAACATTATGTGACTATATGCAACTCTTAACTGGAAATTTAGCATGCAAGGTCACTCCACCTTATGTTTATAATAAGAAATTACAGATATCTTTCTTTGCTAGATTTTCAAGATTTGGCAATTAGGACTATGACAGTGAAAAACCATTGTTTACTAGGCAGTTCTTTTTCTCTTTCCCATAAACTGGTAAAAAATTTGTCATAATATTATTATTTTTCTGCATACTCTTGCTTTGTTGATATCAAGTGAATATCTATGTAGACAGCTTTCTCAATGGAGTTGTTAAACTAAGATCATTATGATATAAAGGAATCATAAAAATCTGTCATCTCTAATTCTTAAAAATATTTCATTGAATTTATCAGTGGTGACATTGGTTAATAAAATTATACAGGTTTCCGGTGCATAATTCTATAATACATCATCTGTATACTACACTGTGTATTCACCACCCTGAGTCAAGTCTCCTCTATGACCATCTATTCCCTCTCTACTCCATCCATGTTCCCTCACCCTCCTTTCCTTCCTGCAATCCTCACACTGCTGTGTCATCTCTACTTAACTTGTAACAAGAATGAGAAAAATGAAGAATAACTGGATCCAAAATTTAATTATAAATTTATATTCCTGGAAAGATGGCTCTTGAGTAAACACACTGATATTTGGCAGTGTTCAAGCAAGAGGAATATAATGCGATATTAAAATTCAACCATTGCTACTGAGTAATAAGCCTGTAATAAGGTATAATCCTGGCATGTGCTACTGAAATGCTGCAGCAGAAAGAAGGGTGGTAGAGCTGCTGGCCAGGCAAGGCTAACACTAGTTCTGCATCATCCCCAGAGAAAGAACCTGAGAGAAACACAGATGGGAGCAAGAGAAATCAATGCCCACTTATTTTAAGGTGTGATTGTATGTGTAGAAAAGATGCTCACTGAAGTGCTCTGCATTTGTATTTGTTTCTCTGACAAAGGCTAGAGCCATGGTCACAAGCCTTGACCTGCAAGGGATTGAATTAGCTTTGACTTTATTTTTCTGGGCCTCTGAATACCTCCTCGTCTGCTATTCACTGATTAGCTGAAGAAAATACAGTCACACACATAATGAAACCTCCTCTGTCAACAAGTTTTTATTTGACTTTCAGGGCTGAGCAGCCAAAATAACTTCAGAAGCCACTGAGAATGTAAGGCAAGTATATTTATTGAGACTTAGGGAGGCAGACGTGTGACTTATGCCATCATGAATATCAGTAGACATTTTGAACATTTAGGAGATCCTAATGGAAAATGGTTTGGGTTTTTTGTTTTGTTTTGTTTTGATTTTGGACTTGATGCTGACTCCATTTGGAACAATTTAAAATTCTGGAAACTATTTTTGAACAAAAGTTTTCTACAAATTTCACTCAGAAAGAGTTGAGATGAAAGAAAGGAACCCTAAAATTATTTTCCCAATTCCAAACCTTCAAACAACATTGGAATATTTATACTGGAGATCTACAGGGCAACATTACCCAATTTGGTTACAATCTTTCCACCACAGTGGACTGCCAGACTGAAAAACAACCAGAGTGGTGATGGGAATATTTTTTAAATCTGGCAGCGACTAAATACAAATAAAATTCTTTAAAATATCTAACTCAGCCCCTCCGCATCTTTCTCTGAAGTTCTGATTCATCATCAGAATCTTGCCTAAAACAAAATCTCTTGAATTGTTGGACAATTTGTTTTGGAGAACAATTTCCTCAGATGTATACTCTATATTGCCAAATGTTTCAGCTATTTATTTTCCACTTTCTTGTGCCAACTCCTGCCAGAAAATGGTCTTAATGTACCACTGAGCTGATAGGGTTTCTGTTGATATATCTTTTAATGTAGACAATACATCTGCTGCTGGGAATCAACAGGAAGATCAAAGGGGCTGCCAGCTGTCTCAGGTGTCTGATCTGGGCAAACCTGGGCAGTCTGTGATCCCTCAGGTCAAGGACATTTTGCTAAATACAATAGGTATGTTCAATAGCACCTGACACATTGTAGCTCACATTGGCTCTTTTCCAAACCAACACTACCAACAAAAAAACAAACCATTTAAATAAGCATCTTCCATACTTTGGTCAAAGATGTGAAAGTCACCAGAAGATGCAATACTTGCATTAGAAGATGTTTTCCAAATTTTATTTAAATATAACTATGTAAAACCTTGCCATATTCTAGGGCCACTGTACTATGAAGTGGAACCATATAAAGTTATGTTTGGGCATGCATTAGTAAATAAGAAATTTCATATGTTTTAATCTAATATTATTTACTTGATATTATTTTCAGATTAACTAACTTTAAAATCTTATATTGCATACAGCAATTGTGCTACTCAGTATTTATCCAGTGGAGTTGAAAACTTAAGTCTACACAAAAGCCAACATGCAGATGTTATAACCGTGATGGCGAACCTAAGACACGCATGTCAACACTGACACGTGTAGCCATTTTCGATGACACGCGACCGCATGTGGCCACATGCCAGAGAAGTATGGAGCCTCATGCCTAGAAGGACATTTTATCCTCGGCTCCTGCACGGCCAGGTGCAATAGCCAAGGATAAAACATTTGCAGTAGTGAAGATACTCTGTGCCAGAGGTCTGTAGGCCAAAACAACGGAACTTTGGCACAGAGTGTCTAGTTCTGGGACTTGCAGTTAGGCCATTTTTCTCGGAGTGACACACTACCCAAGTTATGCTCGGTTTTTTGGTGAATTTTGACACACCAAGCTCAAAAGATTGCCCATCACTGTGTTATAACATAATTACCAAAACTTGGAAGCAATCAAAATGTCCTTCAGTAGGTGAATAGATAAATAAACTGTTGCATATTCAGACAATGGGATATTGATCATCACTAAAAAGAAATAAGCCTGACCAAGTGGTGGCACAGTGGATAGAGCATCGGACTGGGATGTGGAAGACCCATGTTCAAAACCCCGAGGTCTCCGCCTTAATGCGAGCTCATCTGCTTTGAGCAAGGCTCATCAGCTTGAGCCCAAGGTCATTGGCTTGAGCAAGGGGTCACTTGGTCTGCTGTAGCCCCCCGGTCAAGGCACATATGAGAAATCAATCAATGAACAACTAAGGAGCTGCAATGAAGAATTTATGTTTCTCAACTCTCTCCCTTCCTGTCTGTCTGTCCCTATCTGTCTCTCTTTGTCTCTGTCACAAAATAATAATAATAAATAAATAATAAAGAAACAAGCTAGCAAATCATGAAAAGATATGGAGCAAACTTAAGTGGTCATTTCTAAGTGACTGAAGTCAATTTGAAAAGGCTGAATACCGTATAATTCCAAATATGACATTCTGTAAAAGACAAAACTATAAACACAGTAAGAATATCAGTGATTGTCAGTGGCTGAAGGAGAAAGGGATAAACAAGCTGAATATGGAAGAAGTAGAAGGCAATGAAAATGCTCTGTATAATACTATACTGATGGATACATGTCATTATTCATCCATCCAATCTGTAGAATGTACAACAGAGAGCCCTAAGGTAAACTATGATCTCTGGGTGATTATTATGTATCAATGTAGGTTTATCAATTATAATAAATGTAACCCTTTCATGGGCGATATTGATAATGGGGGGAGGCTATGCACATCTGGGGCAAGAGGTATATGGAAAATCTTTCTACTTCCTCTCAATTTTTCTATGAACATAAAACAGTTCTAAAACTAGCCTATTTATAGTAAAAAAAAACCAACACTAACAACGAAACCTTAAATTAGTAATAAACATTTTAGTCCTTAGCCATAGTGTAATAGAAAGTCTCCAAATATGGCCACCATGAACTCCTTCCCTCCATGCACATGCATGGCCCACAGAAATCAATGAGGATAATAAAATGCTTGTTGTTTTAGGTTATTAAGTTGAGAAATAAAGAAAAAAATTGAAACATTCTGCTTCAGAAGATTGTGTGGTGCTTATGACATATAAATTAGGGGATATTTCAAAATAAATAGCAAGCGATAAAATATCCCCTAATTTTTCTGAGCAGTGTAGATTCTGGAGCCAGACTGCTTCAGATCTCAGCTTGACTACTTGCTAGCTAGGTCAATTAGGTCAATTATGACTATGGGAGTTTGCTGCATTGGTGTTAATGAACCACACTTCCCAATATTTACCACCCTTACGCAGTCTCTCCCACACTGACTCTGGACTGCCCATGTGACTTGCGTTGGCCAATGGGACAACAGCAAGTATAATGTAAGCAGAGACTTGATAAGCACTTACATAATGGAACATGTCCTCTTGGAAAACTTGCTCTTAGAGCCCTGAGCCACCATGTAAAGAAAGGCCAGCAACCTGGCTGAAGAGAACACCTAGAAGGAGAGAGAGATTTCCAGCTAGCCCCAACTGTTCCAGCATCCTAGCTCAGGTGGCAGACGCATGAGTAAAGAAGAGCAGAACTCATGGACACAAATAAAAGTGAAGTGCTTATGGGGAGCAGAGGTTGAAGGGGAGATGGTGGGGGGAGGGAAGTAAAGAGGGACAAATATAAGTTGACAAAAAATGATTTGACTTTGGGTGATGCACACACAACACAATCAACAGTTCAAATGCTCTAGAGATATTTATTTGGAACCTATGTACTCTTATGGATCAATGTCACCCCATTAAATATAAATAAAATTAAGGAGAAAAAGAAAGAAGAACAGAACTGACCTACAAAGCCCAGCCCAGATCACAAGTCAAAAAATAATAAAAAATCGTTGTTTAAAGCCACTAAGTTCAGGGATGATTTGTTATGCAGCAATAAATAACTAAAATAGAAATTTTATCCATGAAATAATAAATGTAATTACTATCTTTCCTAGCACACATTAAAATGTTTTAAAAGTCAATGTACCACATAAAATTATCTTATGTACCACCAAACAATCCACTTACCGGACTTTGAGAAATGCAGTTTTAATGAGACAAAACCAATGACAATATATATAATGGCAATCATTAATAAACTATGTTTTTCTAGATCCTGGGCTAAATGGTTTATAACCATCTAACATATAATCCTCCCAACAACCCTTTAGGGAGGTGGTATTATTCCTATTGTAAGACAAGGAACGCGAAGCGCAGAATGGTGATTTGCCAAAGGTCACCTGAGGGTGACCTTCCATGACCCTTACAACTTTTTTTGTTGCTGTTGAGTAAAACCTTTTCTTGATCTGAAAACAAATAAAGGAGATCTATTCTCTATATAAATGTTTTCTACTTTTAGTCATGAATTGCTGATATCTTTGTTTCTCTCGCACTCGGGATCTATTTCCGGGGTAAAGCTTCTTTTCTTGACCAGAAACTTGGGCTACAGACAGGCTTTTCGCCCATCACCACCTTACCAATCACCTACTCCTACTGGGGGAAAGGGGCTGTCAGGACCAGTACACTGTTCTCATCAGAGCCATTGTGACTTTAATAACCAATACTATGTACTGGGCATGTAGTGTGTGCTCAGTTTTAGGCCGAGTTTTGGGGTGGGGATGATAGGTTAAGAAGAGACTCAGCATAAGGATAAACTATGACTTGAACTCTCAAAGATGACTATTTTCCATATTCAAAATAGTTGCTAGACTAAGTAGACCATTTTAAATTACACGGAACAAATATATCACAGAAATTGGGAGGAAAAATAAAAAAACCAGGGAGGCCGAAAGGAAAAGGAAACTCTTGCATGCCTAGTAAGTTGAGCTAGGTTTTACAGTATTGGAGTGGAGAGGAGAGGGCACTCCAGGTAAAGAAAATACCCCAAGACAAGGTATGGTGGTGAGAATAATTATGGGACAGACAGACAGGTTGGGGGTAGAAAATAAGTTTGGATCCATAGATCAGAAGCACTGGACAGACAAAGAACAAGTTGGATTCACTTCATGCTTCAAACCCAGCACAAGGCATGGCACACAGTAAGTATGGTACCCATTGAATAGGCAAATCACAGGAAAACTTCATGGAATATTTATGGATGGAGGGCTGGATTGGAGAGAGGAAGACTAGAAGGCAAGAAGGTAAACTTCCAAGGATTATTCTAGGAATGAAGTCAGAGGCCACACCCATGACCTTTCAGGAGGCCTACTGGGGATGGTCCATAGAGCCCAAAAGGATTAACATCCTGAGAAGAAAGCATCCTCTCCTCCAATGAAACCCTACCGGCCTGGGGCAAAGGCCTCCCCACCCTGAACCATCAAGTGTCTGAAACAGGTGCACTCCAACTACTGAGAGACAGAGGAAGCTCCATGGAGTCTTCCTTCATTGGGATTGGACAGAGCTCAGTAACTGTCCTCTCTCTTCAGAAACTGACTTTGACTCCACAATGACCCATTTCTTCCCTCCAGCAGTAAGCACCTCATACACACCCATCTTTCTCCTGGGCCTGACCAGTAGTTTCTGTTCCTGCATTCAGCCTGAAGAGTCCTCCTGCAGGTGGACTTGGAGGTCTTGAAGTCCCCATCAGCCTGTGGGGTCTATATGTCTCCTTCAAACTTCTTTGACCTGGCAAAGCCATGTGCCACAACCAATTTCCATCATGGTGAAACCCTTCTGGTGCAAAGTCAGCAAAATCCAAACAAGCCTCCTGACTTCCCGACGCTCTGAGCCGAGCGCACCTTTGCCTTTGCACAATGTTCTCACTCTCTCTTTGTTCTTCAGGGAACAGTGAGCTTTGGTTTGAGGTTACCTCAAAGGAAAGACAATCTGATGTGTGATAAGTAGGCCTCTGGCTGCTAGCAGACAAGGCGAGCTTATCGGACCTGGTTCCAATGAAACAAATCTAGGTTTTCGTAGGGGGCCAGGCTCAACCATAGCTCTAGTTTTTGATGAAAAGAAACCGGCTGAAAATCCAGCCCAAGGCTGACACCTGGGAAACCTTCTAGAATTGTAAATAAGCAAAGGAAGTTGTGCTTGGGGACCTGGGTACTAGCAAAGCAATTTCATAAACTTATATATTTCAAAACAACACCTCTACAAAAACAGCTCAATTTGAAATAGTCATTTGCATTAGAATAGTCATGAATATTCAAAAGTCAGCCAGTGTATTAAAGCCATTGTCTATTCCTGGTGCTTTCATCTTCCCCTTGAAAAGCAGATCATGGGTTTTCAAGAAAGGTGGGCTCGGCTGGTTTTTTGCACTGCTTTGCTTGGCAGGAAAGGGGGTGATTATTTTCTTCTTTCTTAATATTTAAAAAGAAAGCCTCAGCTGGTGTTAAGTCTTTGCTCTTTGTTCTGGTCAAGATATGAATAATGACACAGACCTTGAATCTAGCCTAGGGGTTCATTTTTTCAAACTGCTAGGCAGACCTTTCTCTTCAGAATCCTGTACATATTTCTCTACTGGCAGGTTTCTTAAAGAGAAAGTCCCACCAGGGTCATGATACAGACCAAGGAATGTATATCGCCCTAAGATTTGCGAGACTCCTGTCAGGGTGCCCAGACTCGGGGTCACTTCGGCCAAGCCACTTCTCTTCTGTACTTTAATATCCCCAATGGTCAGATGCAGACACACATGGGTCCATCCTCCCTCTTTACTCTTTCCTCAATTTCACAGAGCTAAATAAGACGAAGTGCTTTGACCTCCTTGGAGTAAAATCAAGAACTATGGCCAAGTCAATGGTTGTATATAAGAGCTTTCATTGCAAGAAAGCAA
This sequence comes from Rhynchonycteris naso, assembly GCA_037038555.1. Classification (NCBI taxonomy): domain Eukaryota; kingdom Metazoa; phylum Chordata; class Mammalia; order Chiroptera; family Emballonuridae; genus Rhynchonycteris; species Rhynchonycteris naso. The sequence goes on along the minus strand of CM073004.1, from coordinate 46,588,276 downwards.
TACAATCTTATGATTCACAAGGGATTGTTTCAAACAGTTTTAAAGTTAAGAAAACAAGTGGCATGAAAAAGAAAAGGGTGACTCACCAGTTTATCATTTGCTGAGATGATTGGCAGCTACTCCTCTTTTATATACTAAAACCTGATTTTCCCAACATGCCTTCTTTAGGCTCCAAATTGATAAACGTTCAGTAAGAGGTCTAAGGTGGGTTATGAGAGAAGGAGAGACGGGAAGGTTGAACTGCTGCAGACTTTTTTTGACAATTCACCCCTCTGCCCCCACCCCATTCCAGTTGGAGTTAATTCAACTGTCACCTAGGCTTTGTCTAAATTGTTCAGTGTATGTGACGAAGTCTTGATGATGTCCTTCTAGGGCTGTCAGATGAGTCAATGCAATGTCAACTTCGGTGTGAAGCCATGGTTACAAAAGTGCCTTTAGTGACAATGAAAATGTGAGAAGTCTTACCTGCAATTATTTCTGTATTTAGTCTGCAAAATAATGCATGAGTGCCTCTCCACCAACCCTCTACTTCTGGTTCGAGCTGTGCTCTATTTAATCATCAGCTTCCTCAGGAATGGCTTCAGATCACCGGCTAGAGTCCCTGAATGTTAGTGCTGAGGAGGACTCTGAAGCTACAGTAGATCATCTGAACATCCAGATGATAGTATAGTTCAAAACAAATATTTTTATTAACTAGGCCTTTTTTAAAAAATGCATTGACATCATAAGACTAAAAAGAATCTGAGTCAAAGGGAAACATCTGAGGATAGGGTAAATCAGGACAGAAGGTTGACATACTGCCCATGGCTAGAGAGAGAATAAATACCTCAGCTTCCATACTCTTCAATGGGACAACTTTTAGGTATGTCTTGCACAGTCCTAGAGGCCCCTGGTGAACCTGACCTCTTGCCACCCACAGCAGTAGCCAGCAGTAACACACCCTTTATTGGCTTTCCTCCCTTCTCTGACTCACTTCCCAATCCCTCATAATTCTTCCTCAGATGACCTCCTAAATCAACTACTTGCACTTAATTGTCTCAAGGACTGCTTTTGACAATGCAGACAAGCCATACTTCCAAAGGTCCTCCCCATAGAGGACTGGTCCTCTACTAGGGCTCACTTTGCTTCCCAGAGGCATTTGGGAAAATCCAGGGACATTTTGGTTTTCACAACTGGGGGAGAGGATACTACTGTCATGTAATGGGTAGAGGCCAGAATGCTGCTAAACACCCTGCAGTGCATAAGAATGGCCCCTGTGGCCCCGGTCATCTGGCTCAGTGGTAGAGCATTGGACTGGTGTATAGATGCCCCAGGTTTGATTGCCAGTCAGGGCACATAGGAAAAGCAAGCATTTGCTTCTCCACCCTTCCTCTTTCTCTCTCTCTCTCTCACTCTCTCTTCTCTCCACCTCCCACAGCCATGGTTCGATTGGATCAAGTGAGTTGGCCTCAAGTGCTGAGGATGGTTCTGTGGCCTCCACCTCAGATGCTATAAAAATGGCTCCATTGCTGAGTGTTGTGCAAATGAGTTGTAAAATCTGTATTTTCTGGTTTTGCTCACTCTTATTGTTTAAAATGGCCGCTGCTCATGTGATGATGCTCTCATGTGATACACCTGATGACTTTCATGTTTGGGAAGGGGCTTGGTTATGCTAATGTGTGCTGAAGGAAGGGGTTGTCCTGGGGGAAAGTTTTAAAAGGAAGAGCTAGGAGGCCATTTTGGAGGAGAAAGACCACATTGTTGTAGAGAAGGAGAGGCCACATGGTTGTAGAGGAGAGAAGTAACCAAAATGGCAGAATGCTGAAGGAGAAGCCAGTTTGTTCAGAAGAAGGAGATGGGGAACAGAGGTAAATAAGACTGGTGAGGGCCTTTGATAATAGGAAAACTCGGATGTGTCAGTAGCTTTGTGAGCACTGAATGAATGGGTTTTGGTGCCTGTCTGTTTGCTTTTTACTCACCAGCTGAGTGCAAAGCTAGAAATAAAGCAAAATGGCCTGTCAGTTCTTGGCTCAATTGTTTCATTACCATCTGTCTGAATTAAACCTGAACCTGCATGGGCCAGGCGGCTGTGATGGTGGCCATGGGTACTGGCCTTACACTGAGCAATGGAGCAATGACCCCAGATGGACAGAGCATCACCCACTAGTGGGCTTGCCAGGTGGATCCCAGTCAGGGCGCATGCAGGAGTCTGTCTCTCTGCCTCTCCTCCTTTCACTAAAACAAAAATATAAATAAATAAAATGAAAGACACCCATGACAAACAGTTATCCTGGCCAAAATATCAGTAGTGCCAAGGGTGAGAGACCCTGCCTTAGAGTACACGTTCCACATGTCTCATACCATCACCTCAATTTGACATTGCATAAAGGTTAAAATTGTATAAATGTCCACTCTTGGAGGATGAGCTCACAGAGAGCAACCATCCAGGTCATCTCAGCTCTTCCTCTGTTTATCATAATAAAAGAGTGGTTTTTGGAGGTGTTGTGATGGTGTGGCTCCCGCAGCTACAAATATGAAAGAAGACAGGGCTGGCCTTCAGACAGGGCAGGGTGGAGAATGATTCACAGCACAAGATATATCACCAAGGTCCCACAGGCAAGACACTCATTGTAGTGATTCCTAGGCAGGTAGCTTCTCTTTAATCACAGAAGTGAAATTAACACTTGTCTATTACATGCTAAAATCATTTTGTGGCTAATTGTGTTATTTTGAACTAAGTTAATCTAAATTCTGAAAATAGTGTTAAATGTACCTGAACAGGTCCCAGACAATCTAGATAAACATGATCTTCTATTGCAGCTCATTTTACAGATGAAGAAACTGAGGTTCAGATCAAGGAAGCTATTCCTCACCACACAACTAGCTGGGTTCCGAATCAGGACCAGAGCACAGATATCTGAACTTCCAGCCTAATAATACTCCTTTGCCTAGGGACAGAGAGGGGTGCATTGGAGAGCCCAGAAGTATGTTGCTGGGTAGATTATATAAGACTAGCAGATGGCGAACACTGAAGCTAGCAGTTTTTTAAGATTCTGAAAATTCTAAGAAGCATCAGTCTAATGGTGAAGTGTGCCCATCATTTCTTGTACCTTCCAAGGTACAACAAAATAGTACAACCCACCCACACACACACAGAATCCATATCTCTTATTCTGAAATACATATAGGCAATTTAGCTTCAAAAATGTTTTTAAATTCTAGGTGAGGATCAACAGAGAAAGTGAAATCAAATTTATCCTGAAGAATTTTGTCTCTGATTTCTTAAGATGTCATAAATAGCTACAGAAAACAGCCAATAACCAATAAGAACTCTTTAAAGAACCTTACATTTTTACATCTGAGAGAAGGTTTCAGATACTCTCTCACTCAATGGCCTTACTGTACAGATGAGGAAACTGAGGCACAGAGAAGGCAAGGAACATATGTAAGTCTGCTCAGCAAAAGCTAAAAGAACATTCCCTGCCCATGACTGTAGAAAACTCCTCTGAAGCCAATTTTCTAATATGGTTCTAATTTAAAAACTGATACTCATCAAATATAAACATAATTCTAAGCCAGAGCATTTATGTGCAACCCAAGAGGCAAAAAATAAAAAAATTAAAAAATAAGGAGGGAAATTTATTGCCTAACAGGATTTTCTGAATTATTTTCTTCTAGAGTCATCTATAATTTGAATCTTCTTTACCGTTCTATGAAGAAATAAATTCCTACCAAATCCTGAATTATAAATTTGAAAGAGTAGTTAACATTTATTGGAAATGAAATAAACATGTGGTCATACAGGAGATCAATGAGAATGACTTAATTTTTGTAACTCTATTGCTTTAATTAGAAAAACACTTCGAAGCAACTTTTTTTCTTTAGATCATTGATATTTTTCCTTTCATTTTGGAAAGGTGATTAAAAAATTCATGTGTGGGGCTTTTGTTCAATTTTCTATGATAACTAGACTACACAGCACTTGAGGCTGGAAACAGATCACATTTGTCTTGTTGACACTTAGCACAATGACTGGCACTTAGTAATTTCTCAACAGATTTGTGTGGAATAAATGAATGTCAGTGATTGCTTTAGAAGGCATTCTGCCTTGATAGGAAGTATAAGTAAATGTAAGTCTGCTTATTTTTCATAAGTGTGTTTGAATTTTCCTATCTTTATATTTTTTATAACCTGTCAGCCTCAGAACATTCATCTTTTACTTAATAATCATTCAAGGAAGAAATTATTGAAACAGAAGCCTGAATAGAAATGCAGATCATTTCAAAAATCATTCTTCCCTTCTGGTGGAAAGTAATCTTTAATAAACACAGAAAGCAAGAGTTATAAAGCATGGGTGTTATTTCCCTGTCTCTATTTATCCTTTATTATTTTAGTTTCGTTTATAATGAGTGCCCATGGCAGTGTAGAAGAGTGGTCATGAGCAAAGACTTTGGAATTAGGCAGACCAAAACCAAGTCTCAGACCTGTCACTTGCCTATCACGTGACCTTGGACAAGTTATATGACCGCTCTGTACCTTGGTTTCTCTAACTGTACAGTAGTACCTATCTTATAAGGCTCTTAGGAAGATTAAATGAATTATACATATAAGGTGCTTGGCATATACTCAATACCCACTATATGTTAGAAAAATAAACTCTCCATCTATATTAGTCGTGACCTTGCTCTTCTACCATCAGAGTACACTCAAGACCTAGATTATAGCTATTGCACTTGTCTATGGCAGCATAAAAACTACTTCAAAACTTAGTGGCTCAAATGTATTATATTTTTTTAATGATTCTGGGGATGGACTGGGTGGTTCTTCCACTCATATCACCTGGGCTCACTCATGAAAGGTCAGCTAAGGACAAGACTCAGTGGGAACAGCTAGGCTGTTGGCCTCTCTCTTCCTCTGGTCTTTTACCTGGGCTTCTTCATGACACAGTGGCCACAGGACAGAGTTCCAAACGCACACAGCACCCAGGCAGGAGCTGCAAGGCCTCTTGGGGTCTAAGCTCTGGAACTTGCACATCACTTCTACTATATTCCACTAGTAAAGCAAGTCGCAGGGCCTGCTCAGTTTTAAGAGAGAGTAGATTCTGCCTCTCAGCAAAGTCACATTTCCAAGGGCTATGCACACTAGAACAGGATGACTTTGTGCTCATAGTGCAAGCCACCACAGTGTCCCTTGAACTTGCCTCGTGTACCTCTTCTTGGTCAGAACTTTCCCCATCCTCCACTTCCACCTCACAAATCTTTCAGGCACTGCATGGAATAAAAATAACTGGTAGACACTCAAATAAAGGGACGAATTCAAAAAGAGCCACTGTCTAAGAAAGTACTTAGCAAAATACCACACACCATAATTGGAGCCATTTATCTTCCGTGGAATGATCCAAACTTGGGACTTTGGAGTTGTCTTACTTATGGAGTCATGCAGTTTTGCTAGTATGAAAAGTAATCAGCATAAAAGGGAATTATTAAAAAATAATCTTAAATTTAGGGATTTAATCTAGCATGAACATCTTTAGAAATAAAAAGGGAGGGATGAGGGGTAACAAGTCAGGCAGAAATTTCTTTCCCAAGTCTCCCTCCAGTGAAGTCAAGGCATGTGACTCAGGCTTCCCCAATCAGAAGCTCCCATCTCAGACTTCAAGTTCAAAGCTAGTGATAGAAAGAAGGCAGAAGTCTTTTTGGTGGAGCCGGAGATATCCAGCTGCCATGGCCTGCAGGGGTAGGAGTTCTAGAAATCAACAGAATGGTGTGTGATGTCTGTGTCTGGGGCATTTACACTGGAGATTGCTGCATGCTGCTGCCTGCATTAGACTCTCTAGCCATGGAAGTGTGCCACTTGGAATGCCCTAAAGCAGTGGTTCTTAACCTGGGTTCTATCGAACCCTAGGGGTCCGATGAGTTGGTCTCAGGGGTTTGGAAAAGCCTCTGCCCAGAGGCCAGAATAAAGTAATACCATAATTTGTTGTAAGTTCATGCACTTTGTTGGTTTTGTTCTTTGAGCAAGGTGATGTTCATGCACGGCTCATTTTGTGCATCAGTAACAAAACATATACCTATGTCTTGAATTTGAAAAAAGAAATCTTATTTTATTTATCACTAAAGAAGGGTTCGGTGAATGCACATATGAAACTGGTGGGTTCGGTACCTCCAAAAAGGTTAAGAACCACTGCCCTAAAGAAAAAACTACTGAGATGAGGGGAATGAGCTAACAGCCTCTACCTGTCACAAGCTTTCTATTCGCCACTGTGTTCTCCCTGAGGCCATGCTCTCCTTGGCTTGCCTCCAGGCAATGACTGAGCATGGTGGGATTAGCAGACCCGGGACATTTTGTTCTGGGGTTCCCTATCAGCCTGCGTGAGATTTTCTCAGGGCAGCTCTTTTTATGCCATGTTTTAAGAAGTTCTTTTCTGTCCTGGAGGTCAGAAATATATTAACCTATATTTTCTACTAATGATTTTAAAGTTTTCCTTTTATAATTAAAGACTTTAGTTCAGCTGAAATTGCTTTGGCATACAGTGTGAGGTAGGGGTCCAGTTTCATTTTTACCCATATGGAGAAGCAAATATTTAGGTCCACTCATTCAAGAGTCTTTCCTTTCTCCACTGCCAAGCTGCTCCTATCATATATCAAAGTTCCATATGCACATAGGAACATTGGTCAGTTTATCCACTGCAGTATCAGTACCACATTGTCTTAATTACAATAGCTGCAAAATAAATTCAGTTACCTGTAAGGTAAGTCTCTCCTTTTTTTTTAAAGATTTTATTTATTGATTTGAGAGAGAGAGAGAGAGAAAGAAAGGCAGGAGGAGGAGTAAGAAGCATCAACTCATAGTAGCTGTTTCTCATATGTGTCCTGACCAGGCAAGCCCAGGGTTTCAAACTAGCAATCTCAGCATTCCAGGTCGGTGCTCTATCCACCACACCAGCACAAGTCAGTTCTCATTCTTCTTCAGAAATGCTTTCACTGTCTATGGCCCATTACTCTTCCAGGGGAATTTTAGAATCAGCCTGCTAATTCTATTTTTAAAATTCTGTTGAGGTTTTTGCATTGAATCTAATTTGGGGAGATATGACTTTTTATTTCTGTCCTGGAATTGAATGACTGGCCACTTGTTATTCTGCATCCAGATGTAGGGAAATAAATGACTCCTTATACAGACCCTCAATTAATTTCTGTTTTCAGCTTTCTTTCTCACTCCCAGGTCATCTGATTCGGAGTTTGGAAACTGAGAATCAGTTCCAAAGAACTGTTCTTAGAGATAATTTTTTTATTTTCTTATTTGTATCTTTAGATTTTTTTCTACAGGGAATATGCAATATGTTATATGATGTGAAAAAACAAACTAGTTGTGCCACTCCCTGGGTGGCATGCCCCAAATCCAGCAGTCACTTTCTCAATCACTTCACCACTAGCAGGATCAGCACACACATGGGCAGTGCCCTCTCTCAGGTCAGTGGCAGACATCAATACTAACCAGACCCATGTGCCTGATGCTCCTCATCACCAGAATGAATCCTTCTCAACACAGCCCTGCAGGCAGCCACCTCTTATGTGCCGAAGTTGGAAGAGAAAACCTATCTGCCCTCCTAGGATCTGATGACGAGTTACTTCCTTCTAGATCTGTATTCTATGAAGAATTCTGAAGGACACAGTCAGGGTGGTGAAGAGAGCACTATACATGGAGCCAGATAACCCAGTGCACAGATCGGGCTCTGCCACCTTCTAACAGAGGATTTCTCCCTTGAGACAGACCCTTTCCTCATCCTCAAACTTCCAGTCCTGTGAAATGAGGAAGTTGACCTAAGTGCTGGCTAAGGCCCTTACCTGTCATAACACAACTTGATTCTAAATTCTGTTTTTCCTCTAGGCACGTGACACAGGAAAGGAAAGTGAAAATAGTGATCAATACCACACGTTAGGGTCTCTTCTCTACTAAGCATTGTGCTAAGCATTTCACATGTATTGTTATCTCACTTACTACTCACAATATCTCATGACCATATTGTCCTCCACTTGATAGATGAACAAACTGAGAATAAGAGAGGGAAGAAACTCATCTGCGGTCATCCACCAAGTCAATGACTACAGATTTGAACCTGAATATGACCACAGCAAATGCTGTTACATTCTGCCCGTATGCCCCACAGCTCTCATTGTTCCAGTGCATCCTTTTACCCGAATCAGTCACTCCTCACCTTAGGGCTTTCTCTTGCTCCACGGGGACAGGCCAGAGGTTTCAGAGCTATAGGGCAGTTAATGGCCCTGGAAGCAGCTCTTATGTTATGACAGGTGAGAGTTGGAGGATACAGACCCCACCTCCCTCATCTCTTGGTGGGAATACTCTGAGGCCAGTTATTTCCCTTCCCTGTCTCACTTCCTCTCTCTTCTCTCTTTGCTTCCTGGGATCACCTGCACTCGGATTCTTGCCTCAGAGTTTGTTTCCTGGAACTTAGACCCAGATAACCTTGTATGATGCTATACTGTCATGAAAACCAGGTAAGAGTGTTATAGAAAAACATGTTTCAAAATTGGTTTTTTTTTTCTGATCATACTGAGTTCCCTTTGAGTTTGAAGTCTGTATGCCAGATACCTCAGGATCTGGATGCCTTCAGAGGTTAGTTAGGAGCACTTGGGGTTTACAGAGCTGCGAGGGCCACGTGGCTTCATAGAATAGACCTCTGGGTTCTCATTTTGTCTTCAGCCACTTCTGTGTCCTCAGATAAGGCTAGAACCTCTAGAGGTCTGCTCCTTCATTTGTAAACAGGAAGCTCTGTGATTTTATCTCTGAGATTTCAGATCTTGAATTCAAGATAATCCAGCACAGATTGGCCACTCCGTCAGTTAATGCTGGAACGCGTCACTTCATGCAATTGACAACTTTGCATAGAGGAAAGAAAGGCCTGGGACACCAGCAGGCAGTAAAAAGGTGAAAGCACAGTACCAGACAGGGACATAAGATGCGCAGAGATAAAGGGCTGCACAGTCAGTCCCAGGTGAACATGTTAATTCTGATGCAGCCTCTTGGAGCAAGATAGAATATAAAGTCCATAGACTACACAGCCAGTGTGACAATTTTTTTTTTTTAAAGAGCCATTCTATTCAATTATAGCTCTGGGATGTTTCTTCTCATTGATAGAACAGTTACATATTTAATAACCTCTTTTTAAAATCAATCTCACTTTTCAGTGGCAGGGATATTACTGAATGCCATGTCTTCCAGCCCAGCCTTGGTGGTGTTTGTTTGTAGGATCAGCTGAAATACTATAATTCTTACTCTTTCATTGGAGGAATTTGTGAAGGCGACAAGATTCCAAGCAGAACTTTAAAACAAAGCAAAGAAAGCATCCCATATGATTTTCCTCCCCTGAAGTTCTCTCTGACTCCTGGCTTGCCATCAGGCTTGGGCTATGATGTTAATTTTTCCATCTGCTTTGCTGCAGGTAATTTGGAGACACCGACGTCATCAGACCATCTGTTCAGTAAAACCACAGCAATGCTCTCCCCTGAGTTGTTTATGCCTTGACAGCAATCTTGGGCTATTTTCAATATAGACTGGGCAGAGAATAAACTGTGTTCCAAATAGTCCCTTGGTGTTATATCAAAGGATAAGGACTGAAGATTAATTCTGTTTGTAATTATTTTAAAAATGCAGGTGTAAGTAGAGTTACTAAAACTCATGGCTAATCCCTACACAAGAGAAAGCAAAGAGTTTGCATATGAGTGGTCATCCCACATGAGTTTTTTTCCTTCCTGGTGATTTTCTGACTGCCTCAGTTTGTACAATTCGATCACTCCAGCTGTGCCCAGAGCCTTGTTGATTATTGAAAAGCCATTCTCAAAATGACATTGTTCAATGCTATGAATGTCTTTCCACTTTCCCTAGTGATTTTGAATCTTCTGAATAATCTGCTTCAAGTGACATTTATTGAGGAACTACTACATGCCAGTCAGTGTGTTGGAGATGATATACAGACAGCAATAACACAGAGGCTGTGCCCTTCAGGTGCCCCCAGTCTGGAAGCAGTGATAGGCATACAAACAAAAAATCAGTTCATCTTTCTGTGACTCAGTTTTCTCATTATTAAATGAGAACAATTACAGTACCCGACCTCTTGAGTTCTTGTGAGGGTTGAACGTAAAGCAGAAACAAAGTGTGCTTTAATACAGGGTAGAGAAACAAGAAGGTATGGGCACTTTGGGCTATTGTGAAGAAACTACCATATTTCCCCATGTATAACACCTTAATTTTGGGGCCCGAAATTTTCTTTTCTTTTCATATTTTTCTGAAGTGAGAAGCAGGAAAACAGAGAGACAAAATCCTGTATGTGCCCAACTGAGATCAACCCAGCATGCCCACCAGGTGGTGATGATCTGCCCATCTGGGGCATTAATTACTTCATTGCAACTGGAGCCATTCTAGGACCTGAGGTGGAGGCCATGGAGCCATTCTCAGTGCCCAGGCCAACTTTGCTCCAATGGAGCCTTGGCTGCAGGAGGGGAGAGAGAGACAGAGAGAAAGGAGAGGGGGAAGGGTGGGGAAGCAGATAGGCGCTTCTCCTGTGTGCCTCGGCTGGGAATCGAACCGGGGACTTCCCCACACCTTTCCAATGCTCTACCACTGAGCTAGCTGGCCAAGGCTGGGGCCTGATGTTATTAAAAAATGTATTACATAAAGTTATTAATCTCAAGTTTTATTCATCATAAAATTCGTACAACTCCTCATCACTGTCAAAAACTCCCATCCATTATTAGCTTGTCCTCATCTGTGTCTAATGATGAATCACTGTCTTCAACAATGAGTGTAAAAACAAGCGTGAAAAAGCAAGAAATGCAAGTAAAAATATCTACAACCACTGTATAAGACTCACCCAGTTTTCAGACCTGAAATTTTTCAAAAAACGGTGCATCTTATACACGGGGGAATATGGTAATAAAGTGTCAGGTAAGCTCTGGTAAGGGAGGCATGAACTGGGAGATGTCATGTGTAGCATGCAGTGAACACCCGTCAGTTCCATACCCAGCAGTCCACCTTGTGTTCACCTGAAGCTCCACTTGTGGACATTTTCTATGCATGCTGGCAGCTACCCCCCTAGAACCCTGAGCCTTCCCGCTTCTATGCCTCAGGAAGAGTTTTGTATGGCACCAGAGTAAGTCTCGCTCAACCTGTGTTTAGGACAGCATGAAAGTGCTAGGAATTTACCACCCCCAGAAGCAACCCTCAGTCAGTCAGGGCAGAGCTGCAGATAAATATCCATTTTCCTATTCTACGGTGGCCCGTTTTAAGACACATGCCCCACGGACCCTTGGGGACCCGGCAGCGCGGAGCTGCAGCTGCCCACAGCAGTGCCCTCTGACTGGCCCACGCTGCAATGATTCTTCCCCACCTCATCCTCCACTTCTTTACTTGTGCAAACAAATTATCTGTGCCCATGATCATGTCACAAGCTTTGCTTTAAAAGACATTGGAGATAAGGAAGGAGTAATGGGAATAGAAAACTATAGAAAAGAAGTAAAGTTTGAGATAGGCATTGAAAGAGAAAAATTCGGCAGGTGAGGAGATGAAAAGACCTAAATGAGGAACAGCAAGAGGCAAAGGCGTGGGGCCTGAGGGCCGTTGGAACCTAGACTCTGCCAGCTCACTCACTGGAGCACAGTGAGTTTGCGAGGGAGAGAGGTTTGCGAGGGAGAGGCAGTCGGCCGCACTAAAAAGTTGTCCAGGGGCATCTCAAGTAGATTCCTGCATGCATAGTGGGTCAGGCATGGAAAATGCTTCTTCACTGTATAATGAGGTCTACTAACATAAAACTCCTTATTAAAATATACTCTCTCAAGTCCTGGTCCTCGTTTGAGTAATCAAAAGGACAGCGTCACTAAATAGAAATGCACTGGGGCCCATCTTAACAGTCTCAGGATTCCAGAGGCAACCTGCCTCTCTTAGTGGCTTGAGCAAGCCAATTGTATGGTGGCACAAAGTTTTTGGCTTTTCAGACAACCACTATCTTGTGCAGAATCACCAGAAATAAAGATGTGTTTATTTAGTGCAGATTAAACACTAGGGTTCTTTTCCTTATCTGGATTCACAGCTCTCATCTGATGTCACAAGTGGATCTGCGTGCCAGACGCTCCCAGGGGTCCTAATTGTAGGGGGTATTGGACAGTAGCCTTCTCTACTCTGGAGGGCTTATGAAACTCTGAAGATCCCAAAGTAACAGCAAATGATTCTGTAACAGCGATGATTCTGTTTCCAGATTATTCAAGTTCTGCTTTCCCACTCCTTTTAGTAGCTGTTCACGGTTCTACTTTCATTCCCAATGAGCTGAAAATTATAATAAGAATATCTATAGCAGTTGCCATCAATGTCCTGTCCATATGCCCCTGACCTTACCATTATAGAGCACAACTGCCTGACTTCCAACTACCTAAGGGCTTCCTTGGTGGTGGGAGCTCCCACTGCCCAAACTGAAGAGGCCATAAGTGCCAGGAAATTAATGCCAACTCCCCTGCGGCAGCGCTCAGCCAACAACAAATAGAAGGTGAAGGATAAATGCCCAACTCCCTCTGCCTTTGGGGGGAACCTCAGAAGTGCATGCTCTCACTGACTTTTACGGGGGTTCCCCAGCAAGGGGAAGCTCCGGTTGCCCAGAGTGATAGCCGGCTTCACACAGACTTTTCATCAGAGCCTTCCCTTCTGTGTCCCACTTTCCCACTCCCCCACCAGTGTTTTCAGGGATGATTTCCCAAATGAACGACTTGCACTCAATTCGTGGTGCCAGGGTCTCCTGGGGAACCCGAGCTCAGACAGCATTCATCAGTCAGTCTTTCCATTTTAGTGCCAGCTCTGACAATATTTTGCTTAGTGAGGGGGGAAATTTAGTTAGGGATTTTTTTAAAATCATTTTGACATTTTATTAATTACATTTGAGTTTCCCTTTTGCCCCCACTACCATGAAAACTCTAGAGAGTTACCTATGTAAAGTGAATGTGCTGAAGAGATGGATTTGAATGAGAAGGGCAGCATTACTGCAGGACTGAGTAGAAAGACAGTCCCTAAAAATGCACATTGGGAAGGCAGACCTAAGAGGAATGAGAAGTGGTTCACTAACTAAAAAATGGGGAAAAAAAGAAGGTGATGGGTAGAGATAACTAAACATGGATTTGCACATTCCATGGAAGAGAACATTCTCTCATTTTTTCCCCTCTCTAGAAGTATGGCAGAAATGTTAGTTACCTTTCCTGATTAATAAAACATCATCTTTGTTCAAGTAGCAATGCATTCCACCAGAAGTGATAAATCTTGATTGATGTAACTCAACTGCGCACAATCCTGTTTCCTTATTACTCATCCTTTGCAGCGAAAAGTTGACATGTGAATAGTTCTTTTGCTTTCCTGATAAAAAGGAACAGAATAGGCTATCACTGTTCAATCTTCCTTTTCTGTGAGGTAAATGCAAACGTGATGCCTCGCATTCTGCAACTACGAGGAACCAAACCAACTTGCTAAGTATAAACAGATAGAAAAGAAAGATAAAAGGACCCCATCTGCATTAAGCATTGCCCTGGGCCATTGATACATGCAACATTTGTTACAGAGAAAATCTGTTTAAGCAAATTATACTTGAGTTTTCTGCTACTTGTAGCCTAAAGTATTTCTAAATCCTAAAAATATTGTCACATTAAATCCCCAAGTCCTTTTAAAACAAACTATTAGTACATGTGATTTGGTGACAGTAACAACTAATTTAATATATTAGATCAATAAAATCTTGGTTAATTAGAAGTTAACTAAGTTTTGAAAAGAACCCACAGACCATATTCAGTTCCGAGGCATAAAGTAAGTAGTTGATTCATTAATAGAAAAAATATCTAATGGCTGAAGGACTGCTACGAGATGTGGCCAGGAACCCAAATTGAAAATAGTTAAATGTCAGGGACTAGTCACAGATTATACAGCATATACACATATATAAGTATGCATATACTTTTCTTAGATAACACAGAACATTTCACACCTTACTTTTCAATATTTCATCTTGAATATTGCCCATGTCAGTTCAGAGAGTTTTCCTGCACTTTTCCTTTTCATAGCTACATGGTACTCCATGCCGTGGATATTTCATGGTCTATTTAACCACTCTCCCATAGATGGGTGTTATGAACTGAATTGTATCTCCCCCAAATTCCTTATGCAGAAGGCATAACCTACAGTAACTTAAAATGTGATTGTGTTGGGAGGCAGGGTCTTTAAAGAGATAATTAAGATGAAATGAGGTCATAATCCAAAAGGACTGATGTCCTTATAAGAAGAGGAAGAAAGGCCTGACCTGTGGTGGCGCAGTAGATAAAGCGTTGACCTGGGAACACTGAGGTCACCAGTTCAAAACCCTGCACTGGTCTGGTCAAGGCACATATGGGAGTTGATGCTTCCAGCTCCTCCTCTTTCTCTCTCTCTCTCTCTCTCTCTCTCTCTCTCTCTCTCTCTCTGTGTGTGTGTGTGTGTGTGTGTCTCCTCTCTAAAATGAATAAAATAAAAATTTAAAAAAAAAAGAAGAGGAAGAGATACCAGAGATGTGAGCATGCAAAGAAAATGTCATGTGAGGTCAAGGCAAGGATGTGAGATTGGGAGCTGCCCACTATTAACAACCCTCTCAAATGTCAGAATCAAAGGGCTTTGATTTGGGATCCCAGCCCTTCACTCTGGAAGCCCTTGTTCTCTCCCTAAGAGCTCTTGTGACTTCTGCAGCTGACAGTGCTCCAGGGGATGAACCCAAGGCTGCTAGCTCTCCTGCAGCTCCCTGGGTGGGGAAGGGGAGCATGTGAGTAGCGGTGGTAGTGGGGGAAATTGGCACAGCTCTGCCACAGGCAGTCTTCCAATTTACTGTGTGTGTTTCTGCACAGTTTACTATCCCACCTCCCACACCAACGCTCTCTACCTGGTGATGCCAGGCTTCCAGCATTCCTGGGCTCCTCGGGGAGACAGCCTCCATCAAGCAGTGATAGGTTCTTCCATATGTTTACCTGTCAATGTGTTCCCATTCCACCATCTGCCATCCAGACATTCATTAATAACTTCCATGTAATGACAAACCTGCTCCCACTCTCCACACTGTTGGCGGTTTACTTCTCCTGGAACTTCTGTGTCATAATTTCAGTGGGATTTGGAGAGAGAATGGGGAGATAATTACGTGTGGTCCCGTTATCTCGATCTAGAAATCTGCATTATTATAACATTGTACAGTGTCAAGGGCACTTGACTAGAGATTGGAAACTGGAGTCCTTGTCCTAATTCCATCGCCATCTATATAACCATATTCTTACACTCCTTTTCCTCATCGGTCCCTTATGGCTCCAACACTCTGAAATTCTTTAGGAAACATTTTCCCATATAGCTGACTCCCATCAGCTGACTCTGAGAGCCTTATTCCTGACGTTTCTTCCCGCTACCCCAGTGCATCACAAATGGGCACTTGTGTTACCTTTATTTTTCCCATTGTCCAAGAACCATCAAAGATATCAAGCAGGAAGATAATCAGAAGCAAATTATTCAGTGAGAGCTGAGGATTTTCAAAATAATGTAGAACCTGCCTGTCCAGGCAGTGGCACAGTGAATAGAGCATCAGACTGGGATGCAGAGGACCCAGGTTCGAAACCCTGAGGTCACCGACTTGAGCATGGGCTCATCTGTTTTGGGTAAGGCTCACCAGCTTGAATCTGGCTTAAGCAAGGGGTCACTTTGTTTGCTGTAGCCCCCCGGTCAAGGCACATATGAGAAAGCAATCAATGAACAACTAAGGTGCTGCAATGAAGAATTGATGCTTCTCATCTCTCTCCCTTCCTGTCTGTCCCTATCTGTCCCTCTCTCTGTCTCTGTCACACAAAAATAATAAAATAATAATAATAATAATGCAGAACCTTCTACCCTCTTCTTACATTAAAACCCCTTGTTAACAAAAGTAGACTCTGCCCTTCCTGAAGACCTGTCCTTTCTAGGAATTAGGAGACACTTAAAGGACTTAAGTGAAAAGATTAGGCAGGAGAAGAAGCAGAAGCAAAGCTAACTGGTACTGCCAGAGTGGCAAGAATATTTTCATTCATCTAAAGAGAAGATGTTGGGACCCAAGGACACTTAAAATGCAGCCTTTGCCCTCCAGGAATCTACAGTTTCTTCAAGCAGATTTTCAATCATGGAGCCAAATT
This sequence comes from Rhynchonycteris naso, assembly GCA_037038555.1. Lineage (NCBI taxonomy): Eukaryota > Metazoa > Chordata > Mammalia > Chiroptera > Emballonuridae > Rhynchonycteris > Rhynchonycteris naso. The sequence goes on along the minus strand of CM073004.1, from coordinate 46,572,083 downwards.
GGAAAGGAGCAGTCAAGTGTTTGATACTTTAGATAAATGTGAGGCTGGGTGAGAATTCACTTGGTGGAGAGTGTAGCCTAAAGGGCTGCAGTCTGTTATTGCCAACAAAATGCCAAAGACTAGAAGGAAAGATGAAAATCAATCTCAACAATAAAGATTCTCTGAAGCATACGGCACTTGGATGAGCCAGCTCCAAGGAAGGAAGTGTGCCAATATGGCATGCCAAGATGATGGAGGTAGTCACAAAGCCAGCACCTCAGTTCACCTTCCACTATTTCCTCATCCCAAAGAGGCTTGCTGAGGTTAGGCAAGGCTGGTAAGGATCTTATGCAGAACATTTATCTGTAGATGGGCTACAGTTCATAATAAGGAATAAAAAGATTACATATAGTTTATTTAGATCAGTTTGGGCATTCACCCTAAATATCTCTAGCTGCATAACAAACTACCTCAAAACATAACAACTCAAGGAAATGATCATTTCTGATTATATCATACAATTTTGTGTGCCAGGAATTTAAATACGACTCACCTGGGTAATTCTCCTTTTCAATTATGACCCCAACTGAGATCAATGGTGATTTCAGTGTTGGTATTTCATTGGTGCATGGGCTGGTCTGGAGGGTCCAAGACAGTTTATTCATACGTTTGGTGCCATGGTGATAGATAGAAGGTTTTGTCTAGCTGAGGTTATTGACAAGAGTGTCCGTGTGTGAATTTTTCAACATGGTAGTCTCAGAGTAATTGGACTTCTTACATGGTAGCTCATTGCTTCAAGAGAATGTGTAAGAGATGGGAAGTGGAAGCTGCCAATGACTTAAAGCCTGATCTTGGAAACTGCCACAGTATCACTTCCCCTGCATTCTGTATAATCACAGTGCTGCCCAGGTTCAAGGGTAGGGAAAGTAGACCTCATTTCACAGTAGAAGCAGTGCCAAAGAATCTGTGGTAGCATTAAAGAAGAGAGTGGAGAACAGAAGGCTGCCATATGCTACTTATAGGGTGATCAACCCTCTGGATTTTCCCAGGAATGAGGGATTTCCTAGGACTGCAGTACTAAAACTGGGACCGTCTCAGACAAACACAGTCATTTTGGTCACCTTCCCTACTCAGCCTCATACTGGATTCACCTTGAGCTTGACAGACATGGTAGATTTTTCCCATTTTTGCATGGTGTTCTATTGTCTTCTGGTTGGAGATTGGTGTGCATGTGGGCTGTGGTTCAAGGAGACAACTAAGGAAACAATTCTTTTGAAGTTGAAATTGTAAAAGAAAAGTATTTGCAAGTAAAGATAAAAAAATGCACAATGGTAGAAAATGGAGATCAAGAAAGAAATGGCCCATGCTATCATTTCCACAAGTCAATGTCAGAGCTCATCATTTTTATTGTTCTTATTATATTTAGTCATGCTTTCATTTTGTTTGTTCTTCCCCTAACCCCTCCTTACCAGTGTCCAGGGAAGAAATGCAAAAAGAGCAGAAAACGTAAGTTCAAGTTCCTTCTTAGTCACACCAATTAGCAACATGATGTTGAGTATATTCCTAGTCCTCTCTGAGCTCTGGTTCCCTTATCTCAAAAACATGAATAGTTTTCCCTGATTCTCTGATGGTCTATGTACATGTCATGTCCAGTGACAACTTACATGTTTATTCAACATTTAAATCAATGGTTGGTATGTGAGCTTGATGGTATAACAGAATTTTAGGCCACATGAATCTTTGGAAGGAGAGTTAAAAACCAGATAATGCTGGCCCTGCCTGGTTGGCTCAGTGGTAGAGCATTGGCCCAGTGTGTGGATGTTCTGGGTTCAATTCCCAGTCAGGGCACACAGGAGAAGCAACCAACTGCTTCTCCACCCCTCCTCCTTTCTCTCACTTCTCCTCCCTCAACCATGGCTCAAGTGGTTCAAGCAAGTTGGCCCCAAGTGCTGAGGATGGCTCCACCACCTCACCACAAGTGCTAAAATAGCTTGGTTTCCTGAGCAATGGCGCAATGGCCCCAGATGGGCAGAGCATCAACCTGTAGGGGATTGCCAGGTAGATCCCAGTCAGGGCACATGCAGGAGTCTGTCTGCTTCCCTGCCTCTTACTTAATAATAATAACAACAACAATGTTATGAAAATATTTTTAAAAAACCCAGATAATTCTCAATATTTTAAAAAGATTTAACAGGTTGAAATTATGAGATAAATTTAATGAAATGAAGTTTAACAGAGAAATAAAAATGCTGAACTCAAGCATAGAATAAGGAACAGAAATTAGTAGTAACATATGTAAGTTGATTTGGGAGTTTTAGTTGACTGTAGGCTGGTTATGAATCAACAGTCCCATATGACCACCAAAAATAAAAGCCAAAGAAGCCTTGGACTGATTAAAACAATTCCAGAACTAGATGAAGAAGAATGCTCATCTTTATCTAATCTGAAATAGAGGAATCACATCTGAAGTATGTACTCACTTGAACATCCCAACTTTTTGTTTTATTTTTATTTTATTTATTTATTTATTTATTTATTTATTTATTTATTTATTTATTTATTTTTACAGGGACAGAGAGAGAGTCAGAGAGAGGGATAGTCAGGAACAGACAGACAGGAACGGAGAGAGATGAGAAGCATCGATAATCAGTTTTTTGTTGCGACAACTTAGTTGTTCATTGATTGCTTTCTCATATGTGCCTTGACCGCAGACCTTCAGCAGACCGAGCAACCCCTTGCTGGAGCCAGCGACCTTGTGTCCAAGCTGGCGAGCTTTTGCTCAAGCCAGATGTGCCTGCGCTCAAGCTGGTGACCTGGGGTCTCGAACCTGGGTCCTCGGTGTCCCAGTCTGATGCTCTATCCACTGCGCCTTTGCCTGGTCAGGCTGAACATCCCAACTTTTTAAAGGGGTTAAGAAACAACTAAAGCTCATTTAGAGAAGAATGTATAAGATAGAATGTGAACCCTAAACTTGGAATGGTTAGTCTAAAGGACCAAAAACTCCTGGAGTACTAGGTAGATTTCTTAAATGCACTGGAAGTAATATGCTGGTTACTTGTGGCTCCAAAGTGTAAGAGTCCCAGAGAAATAGATTTTATATATGACAAAGGAATATGACTTATGTCCATGGTGTTGTCCAGGTCATAAGGTTTCCCTTGGAGCATAGCATGGAGGGAGCGCCTTTGGCATGAGCGGGATATGGCAGGTTATATTTTCAAAATACTGCCATGCCATTATATATATTATTCCTATCCTACAATGTGGCGTTGCCACTCCTTCACCCAGAGCTGTGTGTGGGTGGGTGGGTGGGTGGGGGGTGTCTATATTCTCTACCTTGAATGTGGGCATATCTTTGTAATTATCCTGACTAGTAGAGAAAATGATCCTATGTGACTTCTGAGAATAGGTCATAAAAACTATGTATCTTATGCCTGGCTCGCTCTTTTTCTGGTATTCTTGCCCTTGAAACCTAGTCATCATGCAGCCATGTAGGAAAGCCAGGAGATAATCTAGCTACTGTTCAAGTCTTCCTAGCTTTAGTCTTTTTAATCAAATCCAGCAATAACTACTATACATGTGAGTATAAGAAACTTGAGATAATCCCACCTCTCATTCTTCAAGACTTTTCAGGTGATGCACCAGACATTATAGAACAGGGGTCAGCCTATTCTTCTATGCCCTGTCTGAATACCTGACCCAGGGAATCCATAAACACATAGTCTTTCTAGGCTTCTGTACCTTGGGACAATTTGTTATAGCAACCAAAGTAACTGTAACAGATGGGTCCTACCAAAGGATTACTGTGGCTCTCTTGTCCAGAAGGAAGGGGGAGAATGTCTGAATGATGGGTTGGACTGGAAGAAAGGGGTTATGAGGTCTACAGAGATAGGCAAGGATGTTGGGAGAATAAAGTAAAGAGCAAGGTGTAAAACAGATGGGATCAGAGGATTCAGGAACTAAACCTGAGAATGAAGGAGCTCCGGGCATTCGGTGAGTAGGCATTTACTTTACAAAGAGCCTGGCTAGCCCTGCAATAGTGACTGGTTCTGGATCAGGGAGCTAGAGGAGGCTATCTTAGAAGGTAGTGGGTGGTCTTCAACATATACTATAGAAAGAAATTAAAAATTATATGTGTGGCTGAACTATGTGATGACCTTTGATGTTCCTTTCAATCTACAAAGAAGTTCTTAGAAAAGTATAAAACACCATGCATATAGTATGCATTATTATTCATACATACTCTATCATCCCAATATAAAGGGGCTTAATAGAAATTGGAGTAGCTGAAGGTCAAGACAAGAAGTTAATTAATTTGATAGGGTTAATGAAGGCACAACTGAATCCCCCTCGTGTTGGTGGCAAGGTAAACTCCCACTACTCCATCCATCCTGCTCTAAACTTCAGTCAGACAGTACATCTGGGCCACAAGGAATGAGCTCCTAACAAAGATGAGACGAAGTGAGGAAGAAGAAAAAAATCCATAAGGGAGCCTAGAGCTACGATGAAGAGGTAGCCCCAACTCCTAGAGCCACATTTGTGAACAAATTGCAGTGTTAGAGAAGTAACTGTTCATACTCTATGCTCTCCAAATAGTTCATAAAATCACTATTGAGCCATTTATTGCAATGGCTTTCAATTACTTGTTCAATTGGACTGGCTTTTATCTTCTAAAGGGCAGGGATAAAATACAATCATGTTCCTAGATTAACATAATACCTGAAAGAGAACAGAAACTCAATAATGGTTTGATGAATGAGTAGATAGAGAAATGGCTGGCTGGCTAGCTGGCTGGAAAGATGGATGGGTGGATGGATGGATGAATGGGTGGATGAGTGGGTGGATGGATGGATGGATGGATGGATGAATGGGATGGATAATAACTCCTTTTAGATATTTAAAAGCTGATAAACCCACCATCCAAGTGTGGGCTTACTATTTGTTGCTGAGAAACTCTGGTCTAGAGACTTTTAAGATAGGTAGGAGAGAGGTAGAAAGAAATATCGACCTTTTCTCACTTGTCACCTCTGTATTATTTATCCTCCCTACAACTGCTCTATACTGTGGATTACTAGGATGGGTTCTCCACCTATTAAGCATATTGTTCTTTTATTCAACAGGTATTTATGGAGTACAGCAGCCATTGTGCTAGGCATTGGAAATACAGATAAATAAGTTTTTACCCTAACCTTTCATAATCAAATAATCAGCATCACATGATTCGATATATGCAACGATGGTATAATAACAGAGCACCGCGGGAACATATAACAGCAGATAATAAGCTTGGTATAGGGAGAATCAGAAAAGGTGTCCCACAGAAAATGACATGGAAACTAAAATATTAAGTGTGAGTGGGAGCCAGGCAAAATAAATGGGGGTGAGTACTCCAGGCAGAACGCAAAGTCTAGAAACAAGTTTAGAAGAGTTTCAGAAACAGAGAGACTTATAGCTTGAGCCATAAATGTGTGAATACTCCATGAAAAATCCCTTTTTATTAGAACCAAAAGAAGTTTATTAGCTGAAAAGTCTTTTTTTCTGTCCCAAAAGCACCAAATTGTAAACCCTCGTCCAGCTAGGACTGTGTTTTCTTTATCTTGGTGGCTACAGAGGGCTAGCTTTCTTGCACAAAAAAAGGAGCTCAGTACAAATGGCACAGCTAACACTTCCCTTGACATGTGATCAAATTCCAGTTTCCTTCTAGACTCCCTGTGCTCCAAGGCGGTCAGACTGAAGGGAACTGTCCTGTGGTCTTGAGTACTGAAGCACCTCTGGGGTTTTTTAAGCCTTTGGCTATGTTCCAGTGACTATTTAAGTGACTTTATCTTCTTGGAGAGGCAGACTTTAAGACAAAGAGTGGGATCCTATCATTTACAACAACATGGATGGACCTTGATAACATTATACTGAGTGAAATAAGTAAATCAGAAAAACTAAGAACTTATATGATTCCATGCATAGGTGGGACATAAAAATGAGACTCAGAGACACGGGAGTAGAGGGAGGGGGTGGTGGGAGGGGAGGGGCACAAAGAAAACCAGATAGAAGGTGACGGAAAACAATTTGACTTTGGGTGATGGGTATGCACCATAATCAAATGTCAAAATAACCTGGAAATGTTTTCTCTGAACATATGTACCCTGATTGATCAGTGTCACCCCATTTAAATTAATAATATAAATATATAAATAAAGTTTACATTTAAAAAAAGAGTGGGGTCCTAGTAGCTTATTGCAGAGGCGATCCTAGGAAGCACTGCGAGGAAGAAGGGACGTGAGACAGGCAAGGGAAGGAAGCCAAGAAAGTAAATGATGCATTAATGAGTTTACCGCGATGGTAACCTGTGACTCAATCCTGTGGGAATCTTTAGGAAATAAATAGAAAACACTTCAGACTTGGCTCACCTAAGAAGGGGTGGGAGACGGGGGTGTCGGAGACTGGTATTTATCTACCGATAGCCATCTGTCATTGGTTGAAGGCAGCTCCCGAGAAAATTAACTTGCCACATTTTTGGCCTACCACATGTACACAAAGGAAGTACCTACCTGTGGCCAAAGATAGGAGAGTTTTAGGGACTTGGGACATGAAGCCATTCACCCATGGGTAAGGAAAGGGCTGAGGGGTTACAGGCAGGGTGATGACCTCATCTGCTACTGGGTCCCTCCCACGTAGGACCTAAGCCCTGCTTTTGTAGCTCAGGACAGAGGAGGTCAGGTCCCGGAGTTACAAACCACTTGGTCTTGGGCTGAGGGGGATTTCCTGATGGCAGGTTGGTTGAAGTCGATCCTGTGTTATTTTCATGCTGTTTGATCTATTGGGGTACTAAAGAAGCCACACAATTCTTTGTTGTTGTTTTTTAAGCTTTATATTTCCAGACATACTCATATATTTTTTATTATAAACATAGGTTTTTATTTTTCTGAAATAAGTAGCCAATATTAAAATTACTGGATCATATAAGTACAGGTTATTTTTATAAATAACTCCCCCCAAAATTTTAGAGTGCTTGTACCATTTTACATTTTACCAGAAATATATGGAAAGAACTATTTTACCAGTAGTTCTTTCTTTCTTCCTTCCTTCCTTTCTTTCTTTTATTCCTCTCTCTCTCTTTCTTTCACATACTCATGTTTTATTTACACCTCATTGAATTTTTCATCTTATATATTGCTATACTGTTGGCTATTAATTAAAATGTTATTCATTAAATCCTTTCACTCTTGCAAGTTTCCTTATCTTCTGTCTCCCGCCTCCACATGTCATAGAGTTGAAGAGACTTGGGAGGGTCCCCTGGTAAAAGAAAAACTGAGGTTCAGGAACTAAAATAATTTATACAAGGTCACCTACCTAAATACAAACAAAGCCTGGACTAGACTTCAAGTCTCAAGGTTTCTAGAACAGAGATTTACAAACTTTGACTCTTGGGCCAAATCCAGCCCACTGCCTAGTTTTATAAATAAAATTTTAACAGGACATTTGTCTACATATATCTAACTTATTTTGCACCACAGGCAGAGTTGAGTAGTTTCAACAGAGACAGTATGTGGCCCACAAGGCCAACATGTCTTCTGTCTGGCCCTTCACAGAAAACGTTTATCCTGTTCTAAGCCATTGTTCATTTCCTCATTCTCTCATCCCTAATGCTACCATTAGCCACAGTCACAGTGTCATCTCACATGTAGTATCTCTTATTTGGACTTCACAGCAATGTATGTACCTTTTCCCATTGCAGAGATAAGAAAATTAAGACATGGAAAGGTTGACTTGCGCAAGATTATGAAGTTGGCTAAGGAGCAGATGCAAGACTCAAATTCACATCTGACTTTGTCTATGTGTTTTTCCCACTCAGCCTCTGCTCCCTGGGGTTCCATCATGCCTGTCCTTAGTTTAACTCTTAAATACCCATCCATTCAGGCAAGAGCTCCCCTCAGTAGATGTGTGGCTTTATGTATGACGTGAGTAATCTTAGGTGTAAGTCTTCATGTTTTTCTTGTTGCCTCCAGCCCAGACAAACATGCAGCACCCGTACAAGATAAATTATAAGAATCTAGGAACAAAGCCATACATTTTGATAATGTAGGTGTCTGTTTTTTATAAGCTGTAATCTATTAAGGTAGAAATGAAAGCCTTTCAGGTGCAGACTACCGGGAAGATTTATTTGCCGCATACCCCACTAAAATGCACTCTTACTGGTTAAAGAAATATTCCAGAAGAGTTTAGCATACCCAGTTGTGGCCATTCGAAGCAACAGCATTCTGTTTAAAAGAGTCCAGTGGGGCCATGTGGTTCGAAAGCTGTCTGACAAATATATCAAGATATAGAGAAAAGAATGATGACAATTGTACACTTGCTTTATTGGAAAATGTGTGATTAACAGGTGATTAACATCAAGAATCATAATTATACTCAAATATTTTGTTGTCCCATCATAATTCATCTGTAGCCAGTAAGTGTAGTAAGTGTAGTAAGTGTCTTATGATGAACAGTGAGATTCTAGGTTTTTATGTACTTTAAGGTTAAAATTGACAAACTTTAAATTGTCACACCATATATGACCTACCTCATGATATGACAATGCTTAAGCTGGATTATACCCCATTCAATGAGACAAGCCCCCCTGCCTCTGCTCCTTTGGGCTCATGCTTGTCCTTATTTTAATTCCTAAATACTCACCCATTCAGTCTCATGGCTTTCTATATAGCTTGTGTAATCTTAGGTATATGTCTCCCATGTTTTCTTATTGCTTCCAACCCAAACAAAATCTAGCTTTAGTACAAGATAAATTACAAGAATCCAAGTACCCATCAGTAGACAAATAGATAAAAATGCAGTCATACAGCCTGACCAGGCAGTGGTACAGTGGATAGAGCATCGGACTGGGACCCCAGGTTCGAGACCTGGAGGTCTCCAGCTTGAGCGCGGGCTCATCTGGTTTGAGCAAAAGCTCGCCAGCTTGAAACCAAGGTCGCTGGCTCCAGCAAGGGGTTACTCAGTCTGCTGAAGGCCCACAGTCAAGGCACATATGAGAAAGCAATCAATGAACTACTAAGATGTTGCAATAGCAACAAAAAACTGATTATTGATGCTTCTCATCTCTCTCCATTCCTGTCTGTCTGTCCCTATCTATCCCTCTCTCTGACTCTCTGTCTGTCTCTGTAAAAAAAAAAAAATGCAGTTGTACATAAACACAATGGAATAGTACGCAGCCATGTAAAAGAATGAAATCTTACCTTTGGCAACAGCATGAATTCACCTGGAGAACATTATACTAAGTGAAATAAGCCAGTCAAAGGAAGAAAAGTACCATATGATTTCACTAAAATGTGGAATCTGCTGAACAAAACAAACTAAAATGCAAAATGGAGACAGACTCATACATACAAGCAGGCTGACAGCCATGGGACAGGGGTTAGATGAGGGAGGTAGAGGGATGGAGCAAAAACAGACAAAAGGAAAAACCACTCATGGACACTGACAACAGTGTGATGACTTCCAGAAGGGGTGAGGTGGAAGAGAGTATAGGGGGATAAATGGTGATGGATGAAGACTTGACTTGGACAAGGGTGAACACATAATATGGTGTACAGATATGTGTTGTAGAATTAAATACCTGAAACCTGTATAATTATGTTAACTAGTCACCATAGTAAATTCAATTAAAAAAAAAGAATATAGGACCACACTTGGATATTGCAGCAATATCAAATTCCTATCATCTTTTCTTATTTTTTTTTTTAGCGAGAGAGAGGGAGGCAGAGAGAGAGTGAGGGACAGACAGGGAGGGAGAGAGATAAGAAGCATCAATTCTTCAGTGCAGCACCTTAGTTGTTCATTGATTGCTTTTTATGTGCCTTGACCAGGCAAGCTCCAGCTGAGCCAGCGACCCCTGGCTCAAGCCAGCAATCTTAGGTTCAAGCCAGCAACCCTGGGGTCATATTTATGATCCCACGTACAAGCTGGCAAACCCACACTCAAGCTGGTGAGCTTGCATTCAAGTTGGATGAGCCCAAGCTCATGCTGGGGACCTCAGTGTTTTGAGCCTGGGTCCTCAGCATCCCAGGTCGATGCTCTATCCACTGCACCACCACCTGGTCAAGCCCTATCATCTTTTCTAAACACTTTCTATCAATTTCTATATTTCTTGAATAGCAGACGAGTAACCAGCAGCCGATGGGCCAGCACCAGTCCATACCTCAAATAGCACTCATAGAGACCCCCTTTCTTTATTTTCTGACGGGTACTGGTTCCCTTTGGTGCGCTCCCTGCAGTGCCCCTCTCCCAAGCTCTCAGCGTTGTCTCTGATTGCTTCCTTGTTCCTGTCTGGGACGCAGGCTTGAACTTTCATTCATAGCATTGTTAAGGAGGCTTTCATTGTGTGATAAGCTCTGCCTACCAAAAATGCTGGCTCCCTGCTTTGTTTACTCTCCCAGGAATGGGAGTACTGTACAAGATTCTCTTTTTTCTATTCAGAGCACTTCACATTCATCTGGGTGGCACTGGCACTTAGCCAGGGTAAAATGAGAAACTGCTTAACATCTATATGACAGAAAGCATCACTTTCCCATTGGCATCCAAGCTGAAAATAGATTTGCCCACTGGGCAGAATCACTGTAGCCATGACACCACCTGTATCTTGTCATTGTCCGGGGAACTTCTTCACCCCGCCCTACTCTGTCCCCAGTTGAAGCCTCATTTGCTTGAATGCATTCCTACTGAATATTAAGTAGACAGATATTCACTGACTGACAGTTACCTTGCCTAAACTCCCATCTGTCCCCATCAATTCAAACTTCCCTTAAAGCTACAAACATTAAGTCCACAGACATGTTCGTAACTAGAAAATATAGGTGCATTTTTGAAACTACACCAATCCCAGCTGAAGATTAAAACATTGACATGTACTGTGAAGTAGCATTTTTAAATGGGTACAATTTTAGCGCTTACTCCCATTTCATGTTAAGATTTTTGATGACTGAATTTCTTTAGAAGATAAGTTATTTCAGGAACAGTTTGGGAATAGAACTGGCTTCTGTACCAAGTGAAGCTTGTCACCATCATACATTTGCTTCCACACCCTTTCATCTACTACTTTTCGCTCCACAGTTTATTAATCATCTTATATTTCAAAGGCGAGAGGTGTCAATACTGAGGAAGGCAGTGAATCCCAGGGGAAAGAGAAGGAGCCTTTGACCTTGGGGAAGTACATAACAGGTAAATGTTACTTTAAATATTGGGAAGAACACATCAATGTTTAGTTACGGGGAATTAAAGAAAAGAATTAAAATATTAAAATGTTTTTAAAAATGCAAGCCATGACTTATTTAATTAAAATCTTAGGCCCTGGCCGGTGGCTCAGTGGATAGAGTGTCGGCCCGGCGTATGGACATCCCAAGTTCAATCCCCACTCAGGGCACATAGAAGAAGCAACCATTTGCTCCTCTACTCCTTTTTCTTCCCCTTCTCTCTCTCTTCCCCTCCCATAGCCAGCGGCTCTATTGGCTTGAGCATGGTCCAGGGCACTGAGGATAACTCTGTTGAAGTGCATCAGTTTTAGGTGCTAAAAATAGGTCAGTACTCAAGCATCAGCCCTAGATGGGGTTGCCAGGTGGATCCCAGAGAGCCTGGTCTATTTGTCTATCTCCCCTCCTCTCACCTAAAAATAAATAAATAAATAAAGTTTTGGATAAATGCCTCCCAATACTATAGTTTGAAGAACCTGTGATAAATGTAAAGATTCTGTTTCTTGATTCCATCGAAGTCCCATATCTCAAGAAACCTGAGACAAACAGCTTTCAAAATAACTTAAAGTCTCAAACCACGTGATTCTATAAGCTTCTGGGCTATCACCGGAATTCAGGGTATCCCAAAGATCATCTTTTTTACTGGTTTCCCACCTTCATGGTGATTTTAGCAGCTGATGTTTAAAGATCAGGACAAGAAATAATGCCATTTTCCTTCACTGTTTTAGAAAAAAGAATTGTTGACTGTCACTCAAAGCCCCAACATGTGACACACTTTTTAAAAGTTATTGTTTCTTTCAAAACAAGCATGACAATCCCTGCGTTAAATAAATCCTCTATCAACTGGGAAACACAATCACTAGAAGTTTTTGGCACATTACGTTTGGGAGAAAGAGGGTTTGAGAAGAAAAAAAAGCTACTTTTACGCACATTTGTTTAAAGCTACTTTCCAAGGTGTGTCCTGCATCAAACATATTTTTTTCTATATCTGTGGTTTTGGTCAATGCTAATTCGTGGTTATGATGTTGACTTTCAGGCACATTAAAACCCTGACCAGCAAATGAGTAATATTGTTTGATTCACTGACCTTACTAAGCCAAGAAATTAGACCACAACATTTCAGAACTGTTCTCAGCATTAGATGAAACCTTCCATTTAACCAACTGATTAAAGAAACTAGAATCCACCTGACCAGGTGGTGGCACAATGGACAGAGCTTCGGACTGGGATGCAGTAGACCCAGGTTCGAGACCCCGAGGTTGCCAGCTTGAGCACGGGCACATCTGGCTTGAGCAAGGCTCATCAGCTTGGACCCAAGGTCGCTGGTTCCAGCAAGGGGTGGCTCGGTCTGCTGAAGGCCCGCGGTCAAGGCACATGTGAGAAAGCAATCAATGAACAACTAAGGTGTCCCAACAGCAATGAAGAACTAATGATTGATGCTTCTCACCACTCTCCATTCCTGTCTGTCTCTCCCTATCTATCCTTCTCTCTGACTCTCTCTCTGTTCCTGTAAAAAAAAAAAAAAAAAAAGAAAGAAAGAAACTAGAATCCATATTCCTGGAGTACTCTGGTTAAACTATTGCCTTATTTGTAAAATAATAAATTTCCATTAGAAAGTTCATTAATTTATTTAGCAAAGACTTGATAAGTGTCTAATTTGTGCCAAATGTTGTGTTAGGTGCTGAACATACAGACATGAACAAGGCAAGGTCCCTGAACTCGTGCGCTCTACAGTTTAGTGAAATTGACAGATACAAAGCAAATCATTACATATATACTTTATAATTGCAACTGTGGTAGGTGCTACAAAGAGGACATTCAAGATGTTATGAGAAAGTATCATGGGAACATACTTTTGGACAGTTGACTCAGTGGTAGAGCATCTGCCCAGCATGTGGAAGTCCCAGGTTCGATTCCTGGTCAGGACACACAGGAGAAGCAACAATCTGCTTCTCCTCTACTCCTCTTCTCGCTTCAGTCTTTCTCTCTCTCTCTTTCCCTCCCCTTCTGCAGCCATGGCTTGATTGGAGCAAGTTGGCGCTAGGATGGCTCCATGGCTTCTGCCTCAGGCACTAAAAAATAGCTCCTGTTGCAACGGAGCAAGGGCCTCAGATGAGCAGAGCATCGTCCCCTAGTGGCCTTGCTGGATGGATCCTGGTCAGGGCGCATGTGGGAGTCTGTCTCTGCCTCCTCTCCTCTCAGTAAAAAAATAAAAAAGAAATAAAAAAATTTTTATCTCCTTTTACAGGGAAAGAGACAAAGGCTGAAGAAGACAAATTTACCTAAGTCTTATAACCAGGGCACAGCTGGACTACAATCCAGATGTGTTCTGTCCATTAAGCCCGGCCCTGAGAAGCTCTGTGGGAGATAGTGTCTGCAACTATAAATTGTAAGTAAGTTTTGTTAGCAGTGGTCTCCAGGGGCACTTTCTTTATAAAAGCCAAGCTATAGCTCTTCAGCAAATAGCCAACAGAGGTTAGTTTAAAACATTAGAAAATCAATTCATACAATTAACCACAATATTAGCTTAAAGAAGAAAAGTTATACAATCATCTTAGTTATAGAAAAAAATATTTTCTACAATTCAGCACACATTTTTGATAAATATTCTTAATAAATTAGTAATGCAAAAAGACATCCTTAACCAATAAACAGTATCTACCAAAAACCTACAGCAAACAATATACTCAATGGTGAAATGTTGAAAGCATTCTTTTTAAACTCAGGAGAAATAAAAAAAAGAGTATCTGCCACTGATTCTTGTATTCAACCTTGTACTGAAGGTCCCAGGCAGTACCAAAAAAAAAAGAAAATTAAAGAATAAAAGTAAAAAGTGATTTAAAACAAAATAGTCATTATTCACAATTGAATAATATCAATATGTCAATCCCAGAGAATCTATACAAAAATATTAGAGTTTATTAAAGAGCTGAGCAAATTCACTGGGTTTAAAATCCACCTATAAAAGTCAAATGCATTTCTACATACAATGGACAATTAGAAAGAATAATTTTGAAGTGACACCACTTACAATAGCATTAAAAACAATGAAGTACCTAGAAATAAACCTAGTGGAGATATGCAAGTTTCAGTGGAGAAAATTATACAATTTCTGTGAAATGTATTTAAATAAAGACAAAAAATAAGAAATGAGTTATACCATGATATTGCATCAGAAAATTTGATGTTATAAAGATATCAATTCTCCTTTGATTAATCTACAGTCATTGTAATTTTAACAAAAATTGCAAAATTTTTATTTATTTTTGTGACAGAGACAGAGAGAGAGAGATACAGAGACAGAGAGAGGGACAGACAGACAGGAAGGGAGATGAGAAGTATCAATTCTTCATGGTGGCTCCTTAATTATTCATTGATTGCTTTCTCATATGTGCCTTAACCAGGGGGCACCAGCAGAGGGAGTGACCCTGTGCTCAAGCCAGTGACCTTGGGCTTTAAGCCAGTGACCTTTGGACTCAATATGGGGTCATGTCTATGGTCCCACATCAAGCCAGTGACCCTGCACTCAAGCTGGTGAACCTGTGCTCAAGCTAGTTAAGCCCATGCTCAAGCTGGCAACCTCGGGGTTTCAAATCTGTGTCTTCTGTATCCCAGTCTGATGGTCTATCCACTGCGCCACTGCCTGGTCATGCACATTTTTATTTTTAACTCAACAATCTGGATTCTAAATTTCTCTGTAAAACCAAAGGGTCAAAAAAGCCAAGACATTCCCTTTAAAGAAGAATAATATAGGGACTTGCCTTACCATGTAGCAATATATTATAAAGATATTGTCAAAACTATAGTATTGACACAAGAATACACAGAAAATCCAATGGAACAAAATAGCCTAGAAAGAGATCTACACTAATGCACAGGGTAGATAGATGGCAGAATTGGCAAAACAGATCAGTGGGGAAAGGATGGGCTCTTCTATTGTGCTGGGATGGTTGCTGTCTATTCTACACCACACACACTTTCTCATGCCATACATCAAATCAATTCCTGGTCAAGCAAACATTTAAATATGAAATGCAGACATATACAAAGCACATAGAAGACAATATAGAAATATATATTTATGCCCTTGAAGTAAAAAAGATTTATTTAATAAGATACAAAGAGGCACCAAAAACATCACATAACATGATCATAGACTTAGTTACATTAAAATTAAGAATTTTTGTCTTTTAAAAGATACTAAAAGGGAATAAAAAGAGAGATCAGAATTTGGAATCTTTGCAATATACACAACATGACAGTCTCAGTATTCATCCTATAAAAAGACCTTCCACAAATCAATAAGAACAAGACAAACATGACTTAAAAATAGACTGAAGAGCCTGACCAGGCGGTGGCGCAGTGGATAGAGTGTCAGACTGGGATGGAGAAGGACCTAGGTTCAAGACCCCGAGGGCCCATCTGGCTTGAGCAAAAGCTCACCAGCTTGGACCCAAGGTCGCTGGCTCCAGCAAGGAGTTACTCAGTCTGCTGAAGTCCCGCAGTCAAGGCACATATGAGAAAGCAATCAATGAACAACTAAGATGTCGCAACGGCAACAAACAACTGATGATTGATGCTTCTCATCTCTCTCCATTCCTATCTGTCTGTCCCTATCTATCCCTCTCTCTGACTCTCTCTCTGTCTTCTGTATATACTGAAGGAAGAAGACAGGCACTTCAGAGAAGAAAAAATATGAATCGCCCATAAACATGTGAATAGATTCTCAATCTTATTGTAATCAAGAACATATAATTTCACTCTTACAAATTCACGAAGATTAAGAAATCTGATAATATCTAATGTTGGAAAGATTATGGAGCAAGAGAAAGTCCCAAACACTGTAGGGAGAGTGTGAATTGACACACCATATTGGAAGACAACTTGATATTATCTAGTAGTGGTAAACCTTTGTTCACATTATGACCCAGAAATTCCACTTCTATTTATGCCCTAGAAAAATTCTTGCACCTGTGTATAAGAATATTCATAGCAGCTTTGTATATAATACCAAAAACTTTGGAAATAACCCAAGTGGCCATTAATAGAAGAATGAATAAATTTTCTGTACTATATAAACACAAGGGAATACTACACAGAAGTAAAAATAAACTATACAGTTACATGCATCAATGTGGATGAACTTCAAAAGTGTTAAAGTTAGTAAATAAGTATCTCATAGAAGGATGTATACCTATATACATCATACTTGCATAAAGAATTTTATTAATATAAATTTCAAAACATGTAAAAACTAATCAATATATTATTTAAAAACATAAACATGCTTGAAGTATTACTAAAGAAGGTCAAATAAGAATGTGAGCCTGACCAGGCGGTGGCTCAGTGGATAGAGCATCGGACTGGGATGCAGAAGGACCCGGGTTCGAGACCCCGAGGTTGCCAGCTTGAGCGTGGGCTCACGTGGTTTGTGCAAAGCTCGCCAGCTTGGACCCAAGGTTGCTGGCTCGAGCAAGGGGTTACTCAGTCTGCTAAAGGCCCACGGTCAAGGTACATGTGAGAAAGCAATCAATGAACAACTAAGGTGTCGCAAGGAGAAACTGATGATTGATGCTTCTCATCTCTCTCTGTTCTCATCTGTCTGTCCCTATCTATCCCTCTCTCTGATTCTCTCTCTGTCTCTGTAAATAAAAAAAGAATGTGAAAAGATCCTCAACATCATCAGTCATCAGTGAACTGTACAGTAAATCAAAACTATGAGATACCACTTCCTATCTGCTAGATGGCTATAATCAAAAAGACCTATAATACCAAGTGTCAGTAGGGTGTGGAGAAGTTGACCTTCATATACTTCTGATGGGAATGTAATATGGCAGTCATTTGGAAAAGAGCCAGGCAGTTCCTCATAAGGTTAAATATGAAGTTATCATGTGACCCAGCAATTCCACTTCTAGGTATTAACACACTCTAAGAGAAATAAAAACAGAATCCACAGAAAACTTATACACAAATGTTCATAGCAGCATTATTCATAAAAGTTAAAAAATGGAAACAACCTAAAAGTCCATCAACACAGGAATGCATAAATAAAAGGTGGTACGCCCATACACTAGACTAGTTTTCAGCAATAAAAAGGAATAAGATATAGACTACAATGTAAGTGAATCTTGAAGACATTATACTAAGTGAAAGAAGCAAGTCACAAAAACCATATATTGTATTATTCCATTTATATGAAATACTCCAAGTAAGCAAATTTAAGTAGACATAAGGTTGATTAATGGTTTCCTAGGGTGGAGACGGGGCAAGGGGAGAAATGGAGAAATAACTGCTAAAGGACACGGATTCTTTGGTGGATGATAAATTGCTCTAAAATTTATTGTGGTGATGGTTGCACAACTCTGTGATGTACTAAAAGCCATTCAACTGTACACTTTAAATGGGTTTGTTGTACGGTGTATGAATTGTATAAAGGCAAGGTAAATATGCATGATGTGATGGATGCGTTAACTTGATGGAGGGAATCTTCTCACTACTTATACATATGTACCGTATATCTAATCATCATATTGTGCACTTTAAATATGTACCTTGCCTGACCAGGCGGTGGCGCAGTGGATAGAGCGTCGAACTGGGATGCGGAAGACCCAGGTTCGAGACCCCAAGCTCGCCAGCTTGAGCACGGGCCCATCTGGCTTGAGCAAAAAGCTTGTCAGCTTGGACCCAAGGTCGCTGGCTCCAGCAAGGGGTTGCTCGGTCTGCTGAAGGCCTGCGGTCAAGGCACATGTGAGAAAGCAATCAATGAACAGCTAAGTTGTTGCAACGGCAACGAAAAACTAATGATTGATGCTTTTTATTTCTCTCTGTTTCTGTCTGTCTGTCCCTATCTACCCCTTTCTCTGACTTTCTCTCTGTCTCTGTAAAAAACAAAACAAAACAATGTACCTTATTAGTCAATTATACCTCAATAAAGCTGAAAAAGTAAGGGCAAGGGAATATGAACAAAATATTCAAAATTATTGTTACCTGTGATAGGGAAAGATGGGACTGGAACCTGGGAGGGATCCATAGGACATTTCAGAGTAAGATGTTTTTTACTAAACTATGTGGTAGTACATGTATGCATGCTGTGTCATAATTATTAATACCATATATACTTCATGTACTTAAAATATTTTAATGGCCAATAAGTGTATGAAAAATTTTAAGCTCTTAAAACAACAATTTTTAAACCTATGAATCTGCTAAGGGTTGTCATTTGGGTGGTGAAATACATGCTCTTATATGCTGCTGGGGGGGGGGCGGTTGTATCTTGGTACAAATTTTGGGGGTGACAATTTATTTGATAATGTGATCATGAGCCTTAAAATATACATATGCTTCCATCCAGTATTTCCATTTCTAGGAGTACATTTGTATCTGTCTCCCCTTAAACCTGGCCTGACCCTGTGAATGGCTTTGACTAACAGAATGAAGCAGAAGTGATATATTTATTAGGACATCTGAACCTGGATCTTAAGAGGCTTCTCTGGTACTTCCCATTTTTCCCTTTGGGGAGCCAGCCACCCACCATTCTGTGAAATGATAAAGGGCCACATGGAGCGAGTCCACAGAGGAGGAGAGACTGTGTGATGATGCAACTCCAGCCAAGCTCTCAACTGATTGCAGCCACATAAGTGACGAGCTATACCACATAGTGTCAAACTTCCCAGCTGAACCCAGTCAACTCACAAAACAGTGAGAACCAAATCACTGTTGTTGTTTTAACACACTAAGGTTAGGGTAGTTTGTAATGCAGCAACAGAACAAAAACAATATCCTAATGAAATAATGGGATATCAATAAATATTTATGTACTTAATAGCAAATTATAAGATTAAATCTAAATGCCTGTGTTGGACTTCTGTTGTTTCTTTGGCAACTCAGCATCCATTCTTCCTCTTATTTCATAACAGAATCCTGAATTGCCATTGTGAAAACCTCCCTCTTTATTTTCAGTCAATGTGATTCCAATGAGGTTTCCCCCTACACCAGGAGTAGACATATGACTCAGACCCAGCGCCAGATGCCCCTGGGATTGGGCCAGGGATAGACCATGACTCACACAATATGGTCACAATCAAAGTGAGTCCCAGACTCATGCAGGAACTACAGGGAGGAGTTCTTTCTTTCTTTTGAGACTGTTAATAGACAAGAAAGAAAGACTGAAGACAAGAATTTCTAAGAGGCTGGGAATTAAATAAACACCAGAGAAGGTCAAGCTGAAAGACTAAGACACCCAGGTCTAAAGGATATTTTTGAGTCTCAAGATCAAGATAAACCCTGGACTTTCTGGGTATATGGCCAACAAGAGTTCTTTTTTTTTTTTTTTTGGCTTAATCCAATTGTGTTTTTTGCAACCAAGATTCCTAACTAACACAACACTTTTCTTAGAGAAAGTTTGGCTTGCACAGGAACAGACATCCACTTACAATGAAAAGAGAGAAAGGAAAGAAAAGGAAGAATTTTATGGGTTTTATGAGAATTGGATTATTACCAAAATGCAAACCTCTCCATTTCACATAGCTTCCATTGTAATAGTGTTTACATAATTTCTTTCTGTTTTATAGCCAGTTTCTTCTGTCCTATTCATACAGAGTTCATCATAATAACCTTATCCCCAGAGTTTATATTATCTTTAAACTCATTTACACAAGTCTAGCTGACTGGTACAGTCTCAGTATCCCAATGTCAAATTCCCAAAGGAAAGATCTACTGGGCTCAGCTTAGGCTGCTGTCTGCCTATAGTCCAATCATTCATGCCCAAAGGCAATGAGCATGAGATCTCTAGGGGTTGCTTTCCCTGGGGCTGTGAGCTGAACAGTTTGTCTAAAGAAAGATGTGGGCAAGGAGTAAATCATATGTATATCTAGGTGAGGGAGGAATGAGTAACCAAACGATGATAAACTTTTGAATAGTATGCAGCTATCAAAACCGTGTTTTCAAAAAGTTCTTACCTTTCTTCAACAAATGGTGCTGGGACAACTGGATTTCTACATGTAAAAGAGTAAAGTTAGAGCCTTACCTCACACCATATACAAAAATTAACTTAAAATTAATAAAAGAGCTATGTATAAGTGCTAAAACTATAACACTATTAGAACACATATGTGCAAATCTCCATGATCTTGGATTTGGCAATGGTTTTTTAGCAATCATACCAAAAGCACAAGCAACAACAACAAAATAGATAAATTGAACTTCAGAAAAATTAAAACCTTTTGTACATCAAAGGATAATATCAAGAGAGTGGAAAGAAAACTCACAGAATGGGAGAAAATATTTGTAAATTATATATCTGATAATGATCTAATATCTAGAATATTTAAAGTACCGTACTTTCCCATGTATAAGACGCACCTTTGTTCAAAAAATTTGGAGTCTAAAAACTTGGTGCATCTTATACAGTGGTTGTAGATTCTTTTACTTGCATTTCCCACTTTTTCATGCTTTTTTTTGTGCTCATTGTTGTAAATGAATAAAACTTGAGTTCAATAACTTTATGTAATACTTTTATTGTCAAATTTTAGGCCCCAAAATTAAGGTGCATCTTATACATGGGAGTGTCTTATACATGGGAAAATATGGTTCTTCTATAACTCAACAACAACAACAAAAGTTAATAGACATTTCTTTAATGAAGATATACAAATGACCAATAAGTACATGAAAAGATATTCAATGTCATTAGTTATTAGGGAAATGCAAATCAAAACCAAAATGAGGTATCACCTCATCTCCTTAAAACTGTTAGACTAAAACATAAGTGTAAAATTTCATGATTTTGCATTAGACAGTGGTTTATTGGATATGACACCAAAAGTACAAACAACAAAAGGAAAAACAAAGTACACCACCAAAAAAGTGAAAAGAAAGCCCACAGAAACACTGACAATATTGCATCTGTATACAGAATATATAAAGAACTCTTACAACTCAAAACTGAAGAGACAAATAACCCCTTTTTTAAAATGAGCAAAGGATGATGGGCATTTCTACAAAGAAGACCTACAAATGGCATGAATATACCATCAAAAAGGTATGAAAAGATGTTTAGCATCATTAATCATTAGGGAAATGCAACTCAAAATGACAAGAAGATACCACTAGAGCCCCGAAAGAATGGTAAAATAAAAAGACACACAATAACAAGTGTTGCCCATGATGCGGAGAAGTTATGACCTTACATATTGCTAGTGAGCATGTGGTAAACATTTTAGCAGTTCCTCAAAGAGTTAAATATTGAGTTATCATACAACCCAACAATTCCACTATGAGGTATATACTGAAGAGAATTAAAAACATGTCTATACAAAAACTGTACATAAATGTTCACACAACATTATTCATAATAGCCAAAGATAGAATAAATCCAAATAACTATCAATTGATGAATGGATAAAAACTATGGTACATCCATTCAATTGAATATTCATCCCCATGTGGCTCCAGTCCAGAACCATTTTGCCTCTTTCAAAACTGTTGAAGGAGCCTCCTCTATGGTCTCCTGACCTTCACCTACTACTTGCCCAGTGCTTCAAAAGATAGGAAAGAATAGAATCTTCCTAAGCAAAGGACTTACCATGGCATCCCCTCGCTTAAACATTTTTAGTGAGTCTCGCCTCAAAATAAAGTGACAATACAAAGGTCTTCCAGTTTTATTCTAATCTATCTTTCTGACATTATCTGCCACTTATCCCCCTCATTGATGGACAAACCAAACTGAATTTTTTATAGTTCTCTTCAAACACACACCATACTTTCCAACTTCCAGCCTTTTTTTTCTGTTTAATGCCAATGATGCATGGTCTGATTGTTTCCGAGGTGTCTTTGCTGACTAGTGCTCACATGTACTTTATCTCTTCGGGAGAATGTATTTCCTTTAAAAGGAGACCTGGGGTTCCGTTTTTTCTAGGACTCATCACAGGATTTTGCACTGAGTAAGCTGCATGTGCATGACTGCAGGGTCTGTCACTGCTCCCAGAGTCTAGACCCAGGAATCTGCTACCCTCTGCTCCCATTTCTCTTTTTCTCATAGCAGGTGCCCCTCGGGATGGTTTGAGGGATCCCTTCATTTCTTAGAGGGAGATCTAAGCTACATTATACTGTATCTACTCTTGGGAACTTTCTTCAGCTTTTCAGTAAACTTCCCCTGTCAAGCAAGATACATCTCCTCTCCCCCAAGCCTAGTCCACTCATTGTTTGTTGGTTTTGAAGAGACATATTTTCAATTCTCTGCTGGGATTGGAGGCTAGGGTTCGGTGGGTGGGAGCTCACTGTGGTTTTGGAGACTATCTGGGGTTTGGTTTAAATCCTAGCTCTCCAACCCAGTGATCCCATGACTTTGAAAAGGTGCCTTAAACTGACTATGTCTCTTCATTCATCCACATGATGGGGATAGTTGTGCACCTGTCCCCAGACAGGAGTGAGAAAATACATAGAAAGTGCTTTGTTTGTTGTTTCCTTCAACAAATACCTTAATAAATGGTTGTTAATCCAATCAGTTTTGCTTCCCCTTACTTTGTTCTCCCCCCACTCTGCCCCTTAGCCTCTTTATCTCCATCCCTTAACTTCTCTATCCCCATGTGACTGCCAGCCAGTGCCCATTACTGCCATACCGCCAACACCTCCTCTCCTGCCCATGATGTCCCCTTCTCCTCTTAGTACCCAGAGTGTCCTCCTGAGGTAAGGAGGAGCAGGTTCTATATATAGAGTGAAGTAGAATAGCCCCAGGGGCAGCCTGATCTCAAGTTTGTACTCATCCATTTCAATTTGCAGCTTATCTTGTCTGGCAAGTGGAAGGCTTTCACTTTGGATCCCAGGGGGAATGCTCTTTAGCTCTCCTGAGATCCAGTCATCATGCTTGTCCTATTGCCAGCTGTCCGGCCCCTCAGCCCCTCAGTTTATTCTTATTCTCACCCTGCTCTCTTCCTGAAAGAGAGGACAGGAATGAAAAATTTCTCTCCCCCTAGTCCATTGAGGTCCATCCAAAGCCGGAAGATTTTGGCTTCGCTTTGTTCCAGTGTACCACATTGGAGTCTTTCTGCTAAAATACTGTATACAACAGGAAGATCCCTGGAAAGTCAGAGCAAAAATTTTAATGGGCAAATTGAATAATCAACTGCACCATGTTGGAGGCCTGACTTTAATGGGCACAGTGAAGCCTCAAATGGCTTTACCTCTGGGGACCTGGGTTCCCCCAGGACAAAGCTAACATTCTGAGAGTCTGCCAGTAGGCACAGATTTTACGAAACCTTCATACCCAAGGTCCCATGGATGATCTGGGGTCATGTAAAGACCCTGACCCAACATCAGAGACTCTCTCCTTCCGCTCTCTTCAGTCTATGTAGCCTATGATTCTGGAAGCACCAGTTATAATCAGCCATGGGGTTCTAATAGCAAGAATATTAAGAATAATGGATAACATATGCCAACCACTGAGCTAAGGTATATATGCATTAACCCATCAATCTCCTTATCAGTCCTAGAAAGTCCTTTTACATAGAAGGAAATAGAGAGGTCCTTATTCCACATGGATGCATGTACAACTCTCCATCACCCCAAGTTCTGTAGGAGCTTGCTTTTTAAGTCCAGCAGGCAGCATCCAGCTACATTTTATACTGTATACAAATGTTGGGAATTACTAATTCATTGCATTAACCCTCAGCTATATATATATAGCTGAGGGAGAGAGAGAGAGAGAGAGAGAGAGAGAGAGAGAATTAAGAAGCACACTATCCTTGTTCTTAGTTATCCACATCTAAAAATGACGAATTGGTTGGTCCCCATGCCTATAAGCCAAGTACCCGGTATAGACTATTTAATGCCTTATGCCAAAATAAGACAAATTGAGTACTGTAAAATTCTAATTACCTGTGAACTACAGACATGCTTACTTTACAGTTTGTTCCCTAAAATTTTTATTGCAATAATTATAATAACAGATAACATTTCTTTTTTTATTCTTTTTGCAAGTGAGAGGAGGGGATATAGACAGACTCCTGCATGTGCCCAGACTGGGATCTACCCAGCAACACCCATGTGGGGCCAATGCTCTGCCCATCTGGGGCCATGCTCGCAACAAAGCTATTTTTAGCACCTGAGGTAGAGGCTCCACAGAGCCATCCTCAGTGCTCAGGGCCGGCCGCTGTACTCAAACAATCAAGCCTTGGCTGTGGGAGGGGAAGAGAGAGAGAGATAGAAGGGGAAAGGGCAGGGATAGAGAAGCAGATGGTTGCTTCTCCTGTGTGCCCTGACCTAGAATCAAACCTGTGACATCCACATACGAGGCTGATGCTCTATACCAGTGATGGGCAATCTTTTGAGCTTGGTGTGTTAAAATTTGCCAAAAAAACAAGCATAACTCGGGTGGTGTGTCACTTCGAGAAAAATGGCCTAACCGGACGTCCCAGAACTAGACACTCTGTGCCGGAGTTCTGTTGTTTTGGCCTACAGACCTCCAGCACAGAGTGTCTACACTACAGCAAATGTTTTATCCTCAGCTACTGCACCTGGTCATGCAGGAGTGAGGATGAAACATCCTTCTCAACATGCGGCCCCATACTTCTCTGGTATGTGGCCGTGTGTCATCAAAAATCAGTACTGACACGCCTGTCATAGGTTCGCCATCACGGTTCTATACCACTGAGCCAAACAGCCAGGGCCATTTCTTTTAATGACTAACATTTTTGAGCACTGCCAATGGGTCAGACCCTCAGCCCAACTCATACACGCTCCTTCATTCCCCACCATGGCAACCCCCAGGGTGGAGCCTACCAGTGCCCTCAGTTATAGAGGAGAAAGGGTCACACAACAGGGA
Organism: Rhynchonycteris naso; assembly: GCA_037038555.1. Classification (NCBI taxonomy): domain Eukaryota; kingdom Metazoa; phylum Chordata; class Mammalia; order Chiroptera; family Emballonuridae; genus Rhynchonycteris; species Rhynchonycteris naso. Next base: position 46,547,048 of record CM073004.1, on the reverse strand, counting down.
AGTAACAGACTTGGGTTAGAAGACAGGCTTTGTCTTCCTTAGAATATAGGCTCTTTTTTTTTATGTGACAGAGACAGAGAGAAGGACAGATAGACAGGAAGAGAGAGAGAGATGAGAAGCATCAATTCTTTGTTGCGGCTCCTTAATTGTTCATTGATTACTTTATCATATGTTCCTTGACCAGTGGGCTACAGCAGAACAAGTGACCACTTGCTCAAGCCAGCGACCTTGGGCTTTAAGCCAGTGACCTTTAGACTCAAGCCAGTGACCATGGAATCATGTCTATGGTCCCACAATCAAGGCAGCGACCCCTCGCTCAAGCTGGTGAGCCCATGCTCAAGCCAGCGACCTCAGCGTTTTGAACTTGGGTCCTCCACGTCCCAGTCTGATGCTCTATCCACTGCACCACTGCCTGGTCAGGCAGAATCCAGGCTCTTGGCCACACAGCACACTAGGGTAAAAGTAGCTGATGCTCTTTAAAGATTTGATTTAGAAACAAAGAGTATTAGGGACACAGAGAGAGCAAAGCAGGTAAATCCATAAACTGGCCAGACCTGGTCTTTCTAGCAGAAATCTTCCCTTGACTCCCCCTGAGAATGAAAGGCTCAAGCCCCAGGGAAGCGAACAGTGAAAGGACCAGACAGCCTGATTCAGAAACTTTACGGGGTGGGAGGATGGATCTCTGTACCTTCCCACTCTCCCTTACTTCAAACTCACGTCATCTTTCCTGAACCCGTATTATTGTTGCAACAATGCTCTTTCTCCCTGCTTCAAAAACCAGCATCTGTCTCAGTGGATGATTTTTTATTAACACCTCTTCTCTTTGAAACTACTGACTAATAGAAATGCATATTAGGAATTTATAAACGTGCTTTCAAAGCCACCACGGGACCAGTATGCAATTTTTCACACACTGCTTTGTCCCATTCTAAGAAAAAATAAACCCACAATGGACTATAGTGAGTTAAGGGAAAAGTCTTAAGTGATAGCAATTGATTTTCTATGAAGTCTTTCCTTAGAATGCCTTTTAGAGAACAGCGGGGGTCCTCCCCTACACTTCCTAGGGGTTCTCAGAACCATTCTTCCCTCTTATCTTGCAAGTGGTAGCTGCCAATGGAGGTGTCAAGCCACAAAGGAGAGCTAGGGGGGCTCAGCCCCAACCTTTATTATCTATTTATTGTCTATTGGGGAGGAAAGAGTTGCCTAAAACCAGCTTTTATGTCACACACCAGCAGCATTTAGTCAGACAATGTGGTCATAATAACCACTTTTAAGCTGGCAGTGGTGGGGAGGCGGGGGACTACCAATCTAAAGGCTTGTAATAGAGCTTCTGTTTTAGAACAGGTTTCAGAGCCTCCTGCTGCAGTGGGAAAGCCCCCTGCAGGACACAGCCTGTGTCACTAAAGACTTCGGGAACCTCTTCTTCATAACAGAAAAATCCTTGGGAAGAAATGTTACTAACTTACTTTCCTTCTAAGGAAAGCTTAACAATGTTTAAGTCTAAGCAATGTACTTTATACCAGCATTATCCAAGAGAAATATAAGGCAAATCACATTTGTAATTTTAAATGTTCTTGCTACATTAAAAAAAGATAAAAAGAAATCTGTGAATAATAGGTGCATAATTTAATAATGCATTTTATTTGACCCAGTAGAGCCAAAACATCATCTCAACAAACAAGTAAACAATATTTTAAAACTTACTAATGAGTTATTCTGCATTTTTTAATAATAACTCTTTGAACTCAGAGATGTATTTTACAAGTACAGCACATCTCAATTTGGAATAGTTACATTTCAAATGCTCTACTGAGACACATGTGACTCCTGGCTACTGTACTGAACAAGGCAGAGCTGGTTTTAATGTCAGCACATGTATACATTGCATTAGCATATCTTAACAATAACACTCAGGATCCACATGAAAACAAGGCACATAAGTTTGTATTTTTCCATTTTCTGGTAAGCAAATTATAAACAGCTTGGAAGAAAGGACAACTCAGACATAGCCTGACATGTATATGAATGATGTTGATAATTTTGTGGTTGATTACATGTATGTGTTTGGATGGTTTCTTTAAATACCAATTATGAGTTTCTATTTCCAGTTTTGTATTATTCTGTTTCTAAACATTTTATTTCCGCCCTGGCCGGTTGGCTCAGTAGTAGAGCATTGACCTGGCATGTGGAAGTCCCAGGTTTAATTTCCATGCAGGGCACACAAGAGAAGTGACCATCTGCTTCTCCTCCCCTTCCCCTCTCCCTTCTCTCTCTCTCTCTGTTTTCCGCTCTCGCAGCCATGGCTCAATTGATTTGATCACATGGACCCTGGGTGCCGAGGATGGCTCTGTGGAGCCTCTGCCTCAGGTGCTAAAAATGGCTCAGTTGCAAGCATTGGCCCCAGATGGGGTTTCCGGGTGGATCCCAGTTTGGGGCACATGCAAGAATCTGTCTCACTATCTCCCCTGTCATGCCACATATCCAACCACACCCAACAAATCATGTTGGGTCTATCAAAATTTATCCAGAATTCATTACTTCTCACCAACTTTCTAATTACCACCCTGGTCTAAGTCACCACCCTCTCCACTCAGACTCCAGAAGACCCTTTTTATAATCTAGCTCAGATTAGTTGTTCTTGCTTAAAAAGCTATTTGATGACCAAGTAAAAACCAAAGTATTAATAATGCCCCATAAAACTAAATTTCATCTGCTCCTCTTCTCCCATTACCTCTCAGATGAGTCCTTGTAACAATGCAGGAATCTTATTTTCTTTAACTTGACCTTTTATTTTCCTTTGATTCAAACTGGCCTCCCCTAGCACCCTAACTCACCCACTTCCCTCTCCCCTGCTTAATCATTAAGCTTTCAGGACAGTGAGGTCTTGGTTGGCATCCAAGAGTCTTAGAAACAAAGCCTTGGGCCTGTTGACAGAGACAAAATTTTCGTCAAACTAGAGATAACATCTAGGCCTCAGTTGTATTTCCACTCCAGAATCAACCCACCGACCTCATCCTTGGGAAACTGGACAAAGTAATCCCATGGCTGACATCAAGACCAGACGCAATGGTCTACCACCACCTACCCTAGCACCGACCAGTCAGTAGAAACCATGACCATGACCATAATTCCCTTAGTCACCATGATTAATGATTTCCCCTATATAACCTTCCCCTGGAAGCCACTGGATAGCCAGGTCTTTGAGCATGAGCTACCTCTGACTCCAGCATGGTTCCGTCTCCTTAATAAGTCCTTACTTTCTTGGCTGCAAACTCCTGTTTGTATCTTACTGGGCTTTGATGCATGCAGGCAAATGGATCCCTTCAGTCTGGTGACGTCCCCTCACTCCGCCTTTTGCTCTCTCTGCTCCAGTTGCCTTGTCCTCCTTGCTGTTCCTTGAATGTGCCAGGCATGTCCTTGCCTAAGTACCTGTGCCTTTGCAGACAGTCTTCCTCTAGGTAGCCACGCGGCTCACTTCTTCACCGCTTTCAAATCTTGCTTAAATCTCCCTTCTAAGGGGTGCCTTATCTGATCAATCTACTTAATCCTATCCTCTCTCCAGTCTAGCTCCCACCTCCATATTCCTGATCCTTCCTATCCTGATCTACTTTCCCTGACCCCGACAGACTTCCCCAAGAATGGCTCACACACCTGGCACAGGGGAAGCATTAGGTAAATATTTGATGAATGAGTAAATATCTGTTCTGCAAAATGAAGTACATTATTACAATTTTCAATAACTTAAAAATATTTTTCTCACACCCTCCACAGACAATATATGAGCAATATTGTTCAGCATTTAGTGTTCTTATTACAGCAAAATGCTGGGCTAGTTAGTCTTCACAAATTCATGAAATCAATAAAATTTCTCTTCTTTCCCTTCCCACCTCGTCTCCCAACACTGTCCCATCCCTTTTACTTTCTAGCCAGTGTGTATCGAACACTGATTGAAGGTAGTTAGCATGAACACAATAGAAGACTGATGGAAGTGTTCTGTTTGTTCACTGCCCAGGGTGGTAGCCAGGAGCTACATGTGGTTATTGAGCACTTGAAATGTGACTAGCACAATTAAGGAACTGAATTTTTAAATTTTATTTCATTGTAATTGATTTAAGTTTAAATAGCCCCATATGGCTAATGACTACCATATTGGAAAGTGTGACTCTGTCCTTAAAGAATATGTGCAAACTCATTGAAGAAAAAGATACCGTCTTACCAAAATGTCCTTACAAATATCTCATTCATCATTATATGAATTAATAAGAACGCCAGTTAGTATTTCCTCCTTATTCAGAATTTGTGAATGTATTATAGAAAGAAGTGACGTAGTGACAGACAAATTTTAGATCAGATGCTAAGTTTTAAATTAAATCCAAGACCAGGATTGGGGGGAAGGAGATGAAATGAGGATGCAGGTCCTGTTTCTTTTCCATATTTCATTTACAAAAATAGAGATAAGAACAATAAATAACCTCCCTTCCTTAAGCAATGTACCAGGCACTGTGCAAGCACTCGGTTTTACTTGTCTGTTTGTTTGTTTGTTTGTTTGTTTTAAATCAATAACCTCATCAAGTTCTCATAATAACCCTGTGAGGCTGGTTGAGTTATTATTGTACCCATTACACATACAGAGAAACAGAACCTCTGAGAGCATGGCTTTTCCTCACCGCTGGCCTCAGATGTTGTCTGGCTGATCCTGGGACCTAAGCAGAACCCTGTGTGGCTTCTTTCTTCTTCCGGCGCTAAGACTTTGAATATTTTTAAAATAAATGGAAGTAAATCAAGATCATAGCTATCATCTTTGCTACTTTGATACAAAAGGCTAAGTGGTTAACGATCAGGAATAAAGCTGGATGTGAGGGTGATCTGGCTGTGACATCTGTCACCCCATTGATCTCCAGGGTTGATTCGGCTGATCTGGCTGGCTAGGCGGGTGTCCCCTTCCTCCCTCACCGCTCCATGTGTGTTCCTCCCAAAGCTGCGCGCTGGGTCCAAGAGGATGACCTTCCCGGATAGAGGAGAGGACTGTTCTTCAGTCAAGGGTATACGAGTAGCTGCGTTCCTCTGTGAGAACCTCCAAACAGGTCTCAAGCTCAAGGAATAAAGCTGAGTTACTGATTAATTTACTTAACTTATTTTAAAAAAAGCAGTGGAGGGTAGGGGAATCAGATGCAACTAGACTATTAGGGTCTAGTCTTGCAACATGAACAGTCCAGCCCATGTGTGTTCCCCGCATCATTATGGTTTTATAGGAGGATACAGATCTTATTTAAGTCCTCCTTTTTTATTCCTCTCTGCGTGCAGATGAGAAAGCAATAATTCATTCATAGTTAATGCCAACAAATGATGTCCCACCCTCAAGCGTTCCACCCCCACTATGGGCTGTACTTCTCCACCCAGCAGTGGAGCCCCAGCGTTTCATAATTACACGTTAATGAAGAACAGAATCCTTCCTTGTTTTATTTTGCATTTCATTTCCAGAGTAATTTGATGTGTGTGTGTGTGGAGATGGGAGAGTGTGAGGAAATGTAAGCAGTGCTCATTTATTACACTTTAATTTAGACCAGATCTCCCCTAATCCAATTCTGAGTAGCACAGTTGATACCAGTGAGCAGTAAACACTAATAAAGATCAGCCGCAGGAAGAGGCGGACAGCATTTCTGCGTGTTATGCGTGCTAGTGAAAAGAAACAACTAAAGTACAGGTACTCTAATACATTCACAATTTGCCACATTATTTCGACCTAGATATGGAAACCATGAGACAATTTTGGTTTGAAACTGTCTAATCTAGGAGGTGTGCTTTTTCAACAATCTAGTTGACTGCCTCACTTCTCTTGGCCATATCCTTGACCTTGTCACTACCAACACTCTAGTTTACTACCTGAATTTCTAGATCCTTCCCTCCAGCACCCTCTATCATTGTTCTACTGCTGCTATAGCAAATTACTACAAACTTAAACAATACAAATTTATTATCTTACGGTTCCGAGCATTAGAAATCTGACTTAGATTTAACAAGGCTAATCTGAAGATGTTGGCAGGGCTGTGTTCCTTCCTGTGGGTTGAGTAGGATCTATTCCTTGCTAAATAGGTCTGGTTTTGGAGGTGATGACAATGTCCCTCGCTCTAGTTGAATTAGAATGGGTCCTAGCCAGCTACAGTGATTCTAGAAACTCATGTTTTCAGTCACTTTGCACCTACAGGTGGCCATGATCTCCTATTAAACATAGAAGTCAGTTGGGGCACATCTGGGAAAGATTCTCCTCTCTGATAAAATGAGAGCTCTTCTTAGCCTTTTCTTTCCTCTTCTGAATGTCCAAACATTTGAAGATATAATAGATGCAAGGGAACTGTGGCAGCAATTTGATAACCATTAGAAAGCAGGCCTTTACCTTTAGGAGGGCAGAGCAGAAAGACACAAAGAGCCTGGGTCTTTGGTGATACTATTGAGCCTTTGGACCAAATCTTGGGATGGCCTCTTTTCAGACTTCCTGTTTTGTGAAACATTTAAATATCCTTTTTTGCTTAAACCTCTGCTTTATCAGGTGCTCTGTTCTTTTCATGCAAAAGCATTCCTAATGCATATAGGCCCAGGTAAATCTTCGGGTGAACTATGACATCAAGGGACACCATACTTGATGAAATGTATACAAATTCACAGAGATTCTCAAACCTCGGGGTGCATTAAAATCACCAGGCCAGCTTGTTGAAGTGCAGGTTCCAGGGCTCCACCACCATAGAATCTGATGCAGGGTGGGTGGAGGAAACTGGTCGTGGCAGCCATAGAGGAGAGGAGCTCAATCTCCCTCCAAAAGAGAATTTGCTTCTCAGCTGCAAGGAGCACAGTCAGCTGACAACTTCCAGTTGTTAGTACCTGCAGGAGCCACCTTAGTTTCTGAACTAGAGCCACACTCCTCTCCCAACCAGTGACAATGTATGACAGGAATACTAGGGCATGGCCATTTCTGCCCAATGTGAGGCTCTCCTGGGTAATCCTTGCTCTGAAACTCCCCTTTGTCAGGTCTGCCTCATGCTCTGAGCACTCCCTGCCCAGTCCTGGTTCCTTCCCACTTTTCTTTCAAAGCCTTTCTGTGCCCAATACTGTCCTCCCTTTTCTATCTTTCACAGGTATTGCTTACCCAATAAACATTTTGCACTCCTAATTCCATCTTAGCCTCTGCTTCCCAGAGGACCCAATCAACACAATGACATTTTTAAAAAGCACTGAGTGATAAGTCTGATGTAGGTGATCTATGGTTAAACTTTGGAAAATGCTAGTGTAGGTTTTGGGTTCTTTGTTCCTTACCTCAACTCCAGGGATGAAGGGAGATGTTGTCTTATCAGACTCTGCCTCTATGTCCCCGCCTGTGCCCTCCTCTTCATTCTTCTGTGCTGATACTTTCTCTTTTTCCCATGAGTACATTTAGCATAAACACTTGGCACGTGGGTACCTGTGAGGAAATTTTGTAGTACAAACTATTTGCTCTTGAATCACTTAATAAAATTGTACTAAACTGAACAAAAAGATTATGTGTACATGTTGACCTCTTTCAGGTATTGTCGTAACACCTCTGTGGGGCACTTGACAATGCAGGGCCTTCACTTCTGCAGATGGAAAGTCCATCAGGGGCCCTGGTCCTTTTGGTTACAGTTTTCTTCTAAAAACCTTCTTTCAATCTTTGGATGAGGGTAAATGGACATCCAGGGGGAGCAACCATGTGGCAGAGGCCCACCCGTGAAGAGGAGCCAGGAATATGTCAAATACTGCATTACTATTGTGTCTGGAACCAGCCTTACCTAAAGCTCACATTTCAGGCATCCAGCTTTCAAAATGGGGCTGTTATTAAAGTCCATCTTTGGAATAGTACTGAAAAACTACAACTCTTAGATATAACCTAAACTAGATTTGTTATATGCTCATTTGAATAAAAACAACCAAAAAAATAAAACAACAACAAAAAGAAGAAATGACCTCACTGTTATTCTTGATATTATATCCATAACGTAGAGCACCATCTTATAAAGTGATTCAGCATTGAGTTTGGATGAATTACCATATTTCCCTGTGTATAAGTTGCACCTTTTTAAAAAAAAAATTTGGGGTCTAAAAACTGGGTGTGTTTTATACAGCGGTTGTAGATCTTTTTACTTGTATTTCCCACCTTTTCATGCTTGTTTTTGCACTCCCTGTTGAAGACAGTGATTCGTCATCAGACACAGATGAGGGCAAGCTAATGGATGGGAGTTTTGACAGTGATGAGGAGTTGTATGAATTTTATGATGAATAAAACTTGAGTTCAATAACTTTGTATAATACATTTCTTTTCAAATTTTGGGCGCCAAAATTAAGATGCATCTTATACATGAAGAAATACAGATGCTAATTCTTCCAATACTCATGGTATAGAAATCTGGTGAAGGCAGCCATGACGTGAATAACATTTCTTTCTGTCCTCACCACCCACTGGGTTGTTGAAACCAGAAGTCTTCTTTGATAGCACCCTCCTATGCATCTCTCACCTTGAAGTTAATGCTAAATTGTCTCCAACGTACTTTCTAATGATGTTTCTAACCCATTCACTTGGCACAACTTCCACTGCCATGGTTCCTGTCAAGGTCTCCTCCATCTTCCCTCTGGACTCTCCTGACTGTCACAAAACCCCCTCTCATGCTTGCCTCTTTCTAACCTATTCTCCACAAGGCTGCCAGAGGGATTTTTAAAAATTATAGATCAGATCATGCCATTTCTTGACTTTGAGGCTTTCAGGGACTCTGCCCTAATTTAGAAAAGCAAAGCTCCTTATTTGGCCTACAAGCCCTTGAGCAGTCTGACCCCTTTCCTCCTCTGCACCCTCATCTCCCTCCTCTGTCCCCCTTGTTTACCACACTCCAACCACTCTGGCATTCTCACAGCTTTCTGTGGGCCAAGTTCTTGTCCCTGCTTCTAACTCTCTTCTATCTCCTTCTCATCAGATCTGTCACTCCCTCAGGAAAGCCATCCCTTACCACCCCAGCTTTCTATATTTAGCCTCTCCTCAAGTGCCATATGTTCCTTCACAAAACTTGACCATGTGATAACTTGTGCAATGAATGCTTTTCCCACTCCACTGTGAGCTCCCTGAGAGTGAGGATCTCATCTGTCTGACTGAACAACAGATACCCAACAGCAGTGCCAGGTTCATCACACTTATTTTAAAAATTAAGACAACTGATTTCATCATAGCTCCATCATACTCTCACCAGTTTTTCAAGGTGTCTTACCCCTCTACCGGAAAATCAAGGCTTTGATTCTAGCTTTCAATAATTTCTACTTGACTATTGAAAATGCTGCCTTCTTCTAGGTTTCCTTAAACTAGAGACTAGGTGAACAGCAAATTATTTTCATTGGTTTAAATATACAATATACTTCTATATAAATCACTTAGAAAAAATATATTAGACTATATTAGAAGGTTTTAAAAACATAGCTTGTAAATATTCCCTTTAGGCTTAGATTCTCAACAAAGCAATCAAATCCCCTGTGGTCCTGAATCCCAGTGAGACACCACAGCTCTGTCTCAGCTCAGCCAGCAACCTGGAAGCCCTAGCAGCCAGAAAGTCAGAGTTTAGATTTCCATGTGGCTGGTTACCATAGTTCTACATTCTGGGCTAAGCATGCTTCTCATGGATTTGACATTCTCTCTTTCAAGGCAGTATTATCTCATGGGAATGGCAGTGGGGATAGTATAGGAGGTTACAAAGGAATGAAGAAAAGGAGAAGTAAGTGGTCCAAGAGACTCAGGAAGATTCAATAAAGGGATGTGAGTCAGGACTTGGTTAGAGAAGCAGAACCACTAAGGAGAGAGTTATCCAAGGAAGAATGTATCTAGGGATTTGACCTTTCATAATGATGAGACTCGGTTATATAGTCTCTGTAAGGCTCTGTGTCTAGTGTTAGAGCTTGAAGTGTTCATCAAGTAATCAGGAAGGAAAATGGATATAAGCAGCAGTTCTCAACCAGGGCTGATTTGCCTCCACCAGCCCCACCACATTCCGAGGTCATTTGGCAATGGCTGGAGACATTTTGGATTGTAATAACTGGAGGATGAGGTACTAGTATCAAGTAGGTAGAGGCCAGAAATGCTGCTAAATATCCTATAATGCACAAGGCTATCCCCCAAAATAAAGAGTTATCTGACCAAATGATTGTCGTTCTAAGGTTTAGACACTCTGACGTAAGGCAAGGAATAAACAGGAACCCATGAGTATAATCTGCAACCCAAGAATATAGACTAGAATCAATGTCTCTTACTGCTTCTCACTTCAGTAATGCAGGTGCCTTTTATTGCAGAGCTAGTCAGTCATGCACTTGGCTCATATGTCAGGGAAGCCAAAGGATCCTGGGGCAAGTGGGCAAGCTGCAGGCTCAGTTGCTGTTCTAAACCAGTGAGACAGGCCAGCAGATAGCAACAAAGTGAGAGACCTGCACGAGCACCTGGCACCTCTGCACCCAGAGTTCCCCCGCTCTGTTCCCTACATGTAACAGCAATATGGCCACTGCTTTAAAATCTTGAACAAAATATATCTTGTGGTCCACCTTAAGCAAACAGGGAAGAAAATTCTGGAAAATGTAGTTCAGCATTGTCAAGTTGATGCTTTAGCCAGCACAGGAGTATACATGGAAGAGTTGTGTATTAGGCAGGGTTCTCTAGAGAAGCAGAACCAGTAAGATTTGTGGATGGATAGATAGATAGATAGATAGATAGATAGATAGATAGATAGATAGATAGATAGATAGATAGACAGATAGATAAATAGATTTATTGATTGATTACTTATTATAAGGAATTGACTCATATAATTATGAAGGCTGACAAGTCCCAAGATCTTAGGAGACCCAGGAAGCTAGAAGTGTAAGTTCCAGTCTGAAAAATGGCAGGCTCAGGATCTAAGAAGAGCTTGTGTTTTAGTTCCAATCTGAAAACAGAAATAGATCAATGTCCCAGCTCAAAAGCAGTCAAGAAGAAGACATTCTCTCTTAATCAGCCTTTTTATTCTATTCAGTTCTTCACCTGATTGGATGAGGTTCACCCACTCTGCAGAGGGCAAACTGCTATACTCAGTCTACTGATTCAAATGTTATTCTCAGGTAGAAACACCCTCACAGATACACTCAGAATAATGTTTGCCCAAATATCTGGATACCTCATAGCCCAATCAAGTTGACATTGTGGAGAAACAACAAAGTTTCTTTTGCCTTCAAGTTTCTTCTGGTTGGTCTAATAATCAAATAGACATGTGACAGATTAGTAAGAGGAAATAACTAAATTTAACACATACATATGTATGGGAACTCTGCATACAGGAAAGAGTCAGAGACCGCCCACGTATAAGAGGCTCAGAGATAGAAAGGAAACATGGGGGTGTAAGACCTCCTGGTTAGGGGTAAAGTAAGGTACCTTGGGGGTTTAAAAAGGTCATAGCAGAGTGATAAGAAGATAAAATTTTTTAGTAGAAATTTTCTTTGTCTACAGAAGAAGTTATCTCTGAGAATCTCTTATGGGCAAGGCTTGTAATTCAAATTCTTCTAGGGAATTAAGTGGGGAACAGAAGTTTCTCTTGAGCCTGTGGCTAAAGTTGCCTTTAGCTCAAAACAATCTCCATACCACAAAGTAAGTCTTGGGGTGACTCATTCTGGACCCCCACAACATATAAAATTAATCATCTTAAATTGCTTAAAGCATTTCCTTGGTTGTATGTCAGTTAACACAGGGAGCTTGAGTAAGAGGTTGTCAGACCTTCTGTACACCTTGAGTTTGCTCTTTTATTAGAAGTTGATTTGTTCACCAGACTTCTAAAAAAGATACTAGTTCTCCTATATCAACATCTTATTTAACCTTCCCTGGAATATTCCAGAAATGACCTACTAGAATGTATGTTACAGTGAAAAACAAATGGGGCTTTCTCTCTCTTTAGGAATAAAGTAAAATAGAAATAAAAATTTCAAAATCCAATACTTTAAGTGTAGTCAACTCTTCAAGATCATTTTTAGCTTCAAAACATAACAACTGAGTAGCAAAGTAATAAATCCTAAAATCTAGAATAGCAAGAATCTATAGGAGGACAAAAAGAGCAAAGGACAACCTCTGTTTTTAATCTAATCACAACAGATATCACTATATTCAACTGGAGGTAAAATGCTTTTGGAGATAAAAGTCCTCAGGAAAACAAAGTCATTGTTTCCCTGCTTTTTATGAAGGAGAAAAATGGAATTTTGAACTTCACTGGTCACCAAGAAAAACCACATCAGATCTAAGAAGGTTTAAAAAATAATACTATATTAAATAGTCCAAAGTAAAAGACCAAAGCCTCAATTTATATAACTTCACTTTTCCGTGATATTAATAATTTTCTAAGTTATTGAGCACTTAAAACCTGACAGTTCTTTGGCAACTCCTGACTTTTTGATTGAACTCAGCCCACAGTCTATCACCTAGTATTTTTATAAAGAAATTACTGTACTATCAGTGAAGAAATATTCTCAAATTCAACTTCTGCAAGAGCCAGGCAGGTGGACTGGAAAACACTATGATCACCATTTAAAGGGTGTCTGTCCCAGGAAGTACCCAGTAGAACAGGCACCAGATCTCAGACTTACAGCCCCCAGAACCGTGAGAAAATTAATTTACATTGTTTAAGTCATTGAGTCTGTGGTATTTTGTTTTGACAGCCCAAGCTGACCAATTCAGGGAGGCATTAAACTTCTCTGAGCTTCAGTTTCTCGTTTGTAAAATCATATAATTATACCTAAACCCTAGAGTTATTAAGAGAGTCAATGAAATAAGATAGTATGAGAGCCTTTAAGAAACTGAAAAGAATAATGCAAATGCAAGGTCTTGTTCCACTATTTCACATTGTTCCAGATTAAAAATAATACAATGATAATTATGATAATAGTAGTTGCCATTGATTTGAGTTCTTACTGTGTGCCAGGCACTATGCTAAAGACTTTGCAAGTGTCATATCTTCATAAGAGCCCTATGAGGTAGGTATTATTTTCACTCACATTTTACAGATAATAAAACTGAGGTCTAGAAAGCATAAGACACTTGCCTAAGGTCAAATGACTATGAAACTGAAAGAGAAGAAAAATATCTTTTTTCATCTACCCTTCCAGGTTCTCCAGTGCATCTCTGTAACAAAAGACCTATCAACAAGAGAAAGGCATGCACGTTTATTTAACATGAGTTTTACAGGACAAAGGAAACTTCACAGGGAAATGAAAACCGGAAGAAGTAGTTAAACCACCTGAATGTTTTTAAGCTAGGTTTGATGAAGAGTGCAAATTCTTGGAAAATGTGATGGACAAAAGGTAGTCAACTGGAGCAAGTAAGACCTGTTTGTTCAGATTCTTCTCAGAGTCCCTCTGTCTAGAGATAAGGACGTTCCTTCCTATAGAAGGATACCTGTCTCCTAAGGGGCTTACTACGCTCTACTACAGGTAAGGGTCAACGAGTTCTTCTACTCATGATTTCTCAAAACCCTCCAGCATAAAATATTTCATATGACAAGGTGCTAGATTTTCGGGTATGTGTCCTGAACCCCCTCCAAACCTATCAAAGGACTTCACAAAGGGGAAAGAAATTCAGGTTCGGTCCTGAGGAATGAGTAAAGGTTCATGTAACAAGCAAGAGGAGAAGGAATGAAAGAGCCTTCAGTCAGAGAGGACATCAGGAATGACAGCAGGGGAGTGAGAAAAGTGCACAGCATGGTTGGGGCAGCCACAGGTGGTGGTGGGGGGGGGGGCGCAGCTGAAACCAGATGTAAGGCAGATGGGGGGCATGCTAACCAATGAAGGGTCAGGCCTGCAGGTACAGGTCTGAGGCCTGTAGAAGAAGATCCTAAATAACCCTCAATGATTCCAGCCTGTCTTCTAGTTAAGGAGGTTCTGACATATCCCCTACGTAAAATTGTCCAAGAATGACGAAGCAAGAATGAGAACTGGTCAACATGGATCACATGTTCAACCCAGCACCGGGCCACTCAATAGGACTGTCTGGCACACAGAGCCAGAAACAAATGCCCAGCTGTAACGGAACAAAATCACAGGTATTTTTTTTTTTCAAGTAAACAGCCTCACTTCACCTCACCTGAACTCACATTACATATTTCATTTTGTCCTGCCTGCCAGAAGTTGATCCAGGAATGCAGGAATTTACTGATAAGATGTCTCCCTTGGAAGAAAAGCAGAACTGCACTCTCTTGTTCTCCTTTATCATGGTCTTTTTTTTTTTAATGTGAAGGCCGCTTCTTAAAAGGAAATTTAACTTTGGTGTGAATTTGTGCCCAGAGGGATAAGAAAAATGTTGAAGGTTAGAATTTTGGCAGAAGCCTTCAAAAATCAATATCCTAGTCCAGATTCTAGAGTCTAAATATGATTATTTTAGCAGGAAGTTTTCGGTTCCTAATTTCTCCTCTCCTTGAGCTATAGGGGACCCAACAGTTTAAACCAGAGATTCTCATAAAAATCCCCAATGTATATTTTATATGGATTGAAGAGACTAGAAAATACTGTTAATATTCAATTTGTACATCATAAAGAACCATTATTAATATTTCTAAATAAACCGTTTGCCCTGTACACTAGTAATGAATTACACTTACCTAGTGACCTGATTTTAAATCCTGTATTCCCAGGTGCACATGCCGCGTTAAAGAAACCCTATTAATTAACCCTGCTGAAAGAGATTTAGAATTTTGAAAGAGATTTAGACTAACCAGAGGAAAATTTGCCTTGGGAGTGAATTCAGAGCAGACCACAGGAAGATACTCCAGTATCTATTGCTCGCTGCAGGAGAAAGGCAAGTGGCTCAAGCGACCTTATCGGAAATATACACCAGGTGGCAACTGGGAATGTGCAGAGCCTGCGCCCCAGGCCTTTTCAAGCCCTTCTCCACGTGCTGAAATCCACCCGAGGAGGAACCAAGACCACCATGTCACTGACCCCTGGGAGGCACCGGAGTGAGTTCCTATTCTCATGCCTTAGCATTCATCCTCAACCAGACTAGGTCACTGCCCAGGGAGTGAGAGCAGGAAGTTTGCATGCTCCTCCCCGTTTACTTTTCAAATGATTGCTCGGGCCTCCGAAACGCCCTGTGGATCATTAATCCGTTACAGACACTAGACTTTTCCCCTTCCTTGAGGAGACTGCCCAGTGGGATTCCAGTGGTAATGCCAAACGAGGGAATCCATCAGAATCCCCTTACGAGCACCACTGCCAACGGGGTCTTGATTTCAAATCCCTAAACCCAAGGCAACTCTTTCCAAGTTTTCAGAGACTGCCTGTGTCACTCAAGTTGGAGGACTGGGAGACCCCTGTTTGCCAACCAATTACTGTTCAGTAATGGTGTGGAGTTTACATTGCCATTGGCGGCAGGCATAGCCATTCTCTTCCTTGAAAAAAGTAAACGCAAACAGGTTACTCTACAGGCCACTGTGCAAAAGCCTACATCTTCTGTAAAACAAACAAATAATACAAAACAAATATCCAGCCCTGGCCACAGTAGCCCCTGTCACCCTAACTAGAATCTTAGAATTTGAAATTTTAAAAGGCACTTTCAATATTATCCCATCCATCCCAGATGAGGAAACTGAAGGTTGGCAAGGCTCTGTGGCTTACTTAAGGCCCCCCAGGAATTGAGACAGAAATCTTCAGGTCCTGGTCCAGTCCTTCTGGGGTTCCAGCTAATACACAGGTGGGAAGCACAGCTATAGAGTTAACATAGCCCATTTTCCCAAAGCAATTTTCATGTAATAATAATCTATAAAACATTTTCTACTAAAATATACATGTTAATTTTTTTAAAAAGTATAAAAAGACTCTTCAAGGAAATTTCTTGCTTGTGATAGTGTTTAGGGATGTATTTCCAAGCTCTAAACACCATAACAGAGCTATCAATATGGTAGCCACTAGCCACATGTGGCTAGGCTAGTACAAATTGAGATGTTCTGTAGAAGTGTAAAGTACACACTTGATTTCAAAGACTTAGTTCAAATAAACAAATTTCTCAATGACTTCTTATGGTTACATGTTGAAATGATAGCGTTTTAGATTAACTTGTTTAAATAAAATACTGTTTAAAGTTTTTACTGTTTTTAATGTTACTACTTGTAAATTGGAAGTTATATTTGGGGCTTGCTTTAAACATCTATTGGAGAGTAGCTGCACTAGTCGGTAGATATTAGAGCTGTTCAATAGTCAGTTTCTCTTCCTTCCTGGCACAAGGAAGGATTACACCTTCCTGCCCTCTTTGAAATTAGGTGTGGTCATATAGTTTGCTCCGGCCAACGAAATGTGAGTGGAAGAGACACACATTCTTCCAGACAGTCATTTAATTGCCCATGCAAAACACTACAATGCTCTTTAAGGAGACTGTGGAAGTGTATATGGAAACTGAACCACTCTCACGTTCACTGAGTTGAGGCTCCTCGGGCTTCACTTTAGATATGGAATGTGAGCTCAAAACAAACTTTTCTTTCTTTCTTTCTTTCTTTCTTTCTTTCTTTCTTTCTTTCTTTTCTCTTCTTTTCTTTTTTTTTATTCAGTGAGAGAAGGGGAGACAGAGACAGACTCTCACATGCGCCCCAACTGGGATCCACCCTGCAAGCCCACTAGGGGGTTATGCTCTGCCCACATTGCTCTGTTGCTCAGCAAACGAGCTCTTCTTAGCACCTGAGGCAGAGGCTGGGGAGCCATCTTCAGTGCCCCAAGCCAACTCACTCCAATCAAGTCATGGCTGCAGAAGGAGAAGATAAAGAGAGAGAGAGAGAGAGGCGAGGTGGGGTGGAGGAGCAGATGGGCCCTTCTCCTGCGTGCTCTGACCGGTAACTGAACCAGCGACATCCAAATGCTGGGCCAACACTCCACCGCTGAACCAACAGGCCAGGGCCTAAAATAAACTTATGAAAATGAGCAGTTGAGGCCTGAACTTTGGTGGTACAGTGAATCAAGTATCAACCTGGAATGCTGAGGTTGCCAGTTTGAAACCCTAGGCTTGCCTGGTCAAGGCACATATGGGAGTTGATGCTTCCTGCTCCTCCCCACCTTTTCTCTCTCTCTCTCTCTCTCTCTCTCTCTCTCTTCTAAAATAAATAAATAAAGTCTTAAAAAAATAAGCAATTGAAAATTTGGGACTGTCCATCCCTGTAGCATAACCTAAAGTATAGCTTTCCGGTGTAAAGGTGTTCAGAGAACTATGCCATAACAACTTAATTATGCCAACTTGCTTAATTACAGAATACTTTGAAAGTGTAATTTTGTTTTGTTTTTGTTTTTGGTGAGAGGAAGGGAGATAGTGAGGCAGAGTACTGCATGCACCCCAAGTGGAAATCCACTTAGTAACCCCAACTGGGGCCGACGCTTGAGCACAGAGCTATTTTTAGCTCCTGGGACTGACGCACGCAGACCAACTAAGCTATCCTCAGCACCCAGGGCCATGCTCAAATCAACTGAGTACTGGTTGTGGGAGGGGAAAAGGGAGAGAAGGGGAGAGGAAGGTGGAGAGAAGTAGACAGTCTCTTCTCTTGTGTGCCCTGGCTGGAATAGAACCTTCCATATACCAGGCCAATTTTCTACCCACTGAGCCACCGGCCAGGGCCAAAAGTGTAATGTTTTGACAGGATATTAATTAGAACTCATGATATGGAATGCATATTTAGATTATATTAGTGGAGACAGCTAAAAAGAATCACAGAGATCAATTGAGCCAATGTTCATAGTTTGATTTGCATGTCTTATTATTTTTAGAATAAGACCAAAAATAAATCATTTTATGTTAAGAATAAACCAATCAAGTTCTTTTTTTTATTTTTTGAAGTAGCTTAAGTGTCACAAATCTTTTTTTTTTTTTTTTTTTTTTTAGTGAGTTAGCCTCCTGCATGCTCTCTAAGATCTACCCTGCAAGCCCACTAGGGGAGATGCTCTGCCCATCTGGGGCCCTTGCTCCATTGCAAACGAAGTCATTTTTATTTTAGCACCTGATGCGGAGGCCATGGAGCCCTCCTCAGCACCTGGGGCCAACTTGCTCTATCGAGCCATGGCTGCAGAAAGGGAGGAGAAGAGAAAGAGAGAGAGAGAGAGAGAGAGAGAGAGAGAGAAGCAAGAGGGGTTGGGGTGGAAAAGCAGATGGGTGCTTCTCCTGTGTGTCCTGGCTGGGTATCGAACCCAGGACATCCACACACCAGATCAATGCTCTACCACTGAGCCAACTGGCCAGGGCCAAAAATTTTTATATGAGAATATTTTTGGGATTTTTAATATCAGAAATAAGGTTGCTGCTCAAGGAAAGCATATAGTGTATTCCCACATTTTGTCTTACCTGCATTATAACCTTATAAAAACCACATTTTCCAGAAAAGGAGGAACAATACGATCAGTGTGCTTTGAGGACTGCTGAAGCAAGCTACTCCAGAATTCAATCATCTCATCCTGAATAACTCACTTCCTTCTGTTTTTAGAAAACAAAGTCTGTGATTCTTTTTAATTTTCACTTTGAAACATGCACTTTTTGCTGTTTTAGAGTGACATAGTTTGTGTGCTATCAAGAAACTATTTTTTTACTTAAAACTTTCTTCTTTGAATCTCAGATCCAGAGGGAATACATGTACATAGTATAAATATTTTTCATATAATCAAAACTAAGTATTATTACAACTTAATTTCTAATTGAGATATAGCACAACATTTAAAAATCAGTATACTCACAAGCCATGCAACTATCACTACTCATTTCAGAATATTTTTATAAGCTCCCCAAACTCCAGTCCTATTAGCAGTCACTCCTCACTTCCCTCTCCTGCAGTACATGGGTTTACCTCTTCTAGACATTTCATACAAATGGAATTTATACAATATGTGGTCTTTTGTGTCTGGATTCTTTATTTAGCATGTTTTCAAGGTCCATCCTGGCTGTAGCATAAGTCAATATTTCATCACTCTACGTGCCTGAATAATATTCCATTGTATGAAGGATATAACATATTTTGTTTAGCTATTCATCAGCTGATGGACACTTGGGTTGTTTCTACTTTGGGATATTATGAATCATACTTCTATGAGCACTCATGTACACGATTTGTTTTGTAAAAATATGTCCTCAGTTCTCTTGTGTCAAATTAAAATTTTAAGACAAAAAATAACTTTTAAGACATAACTCAGGCTTGGGTAAATTCTTCCCCTGGCAGCAAAGTGCATATTAAATATCCTAAATCCATACATCAAGCCTGAGATGACTTCCTAGGGAATGGGGACATAGTGGGAGACTTTTAGGCAGTTTTGGTTCCCAGTTTTGTCCAGGAAAAAGCTTTCTCCTCAAGACCCGGTCACTACCATCATCCTCCGTTCTGCATTCCAGGGGACTCCCGAGCACCTGGATGTTATCCACTTGTGGTGAGTCAGAGGTGGGGTCCTGAACAAAGTCTCAGAACACAGATGGCTACCACTCATGCTGGATGATTGATGAGCATTGTGCTGGCAAATGTTTATCAGTCATCATCTGTAGACCACAACAGGAAGCACAGATGGGCCTGTAATTGATTTTTAGAGGGCATCCTGGGAAACACACTGTGCTGATTCTGGTGGGCGCTATGGTCTCTACCTTGTATGCTGCACCCCTTAAAACTGATCCTTCCAATCCTGTCCAACATATTTCTCCCAATCCCATGGGTTCTATTCTGCCTTTTACTATCCCTGCAATTGTCTACCTGTTACCAGCATATTTTGAATTAAAAACTCAAATATTCCACCTTTTGTTTCTTGTCTTTGGTGCCTCTGTCCACCCAGAGAAGAGGGTGGCTCACACCTGGCTGCCTGGGTCGGGGAAAGGAAAAGGTGAAATCCTTCCCCCCAAAAAAGAATTTGACTTTAATATATAACTTTGGAGTGGAGGGAGGGAGGTAAGAAGAGCACCAATTGATCATTCTCTATAGTACCCTACAACAGCAGTGTTCTCAGTAATGCCATACCATTTCTTAATGATAAATTATTCCATGAGACTAAGAATAACTATAGGCCTGAGAGGGTTTTTTTTTTTTTAGATATTTAATAAGAAATTTATTTGTATCGATATTTCCCCTCTGAATGCAATGGATGCCTGGCACAACCTTAGCCTTCTGCAGGACCCAGTTTTAGAAATGAGGCACCCCACAGCACACAGCCAGAAAGTACCTGTTTTGAGCTTCGTATCATCATATATGTTATGTTGCGTAAACAAATGACCACAAACTTGAACTAACTTTTAACAGTGTTTTGTTTCTTACACAGCTATTTGCCCAAGCGGGCCAGCCATGGCTCTTCTGCATATCTTCACTTCATGATCCCCAGTGAAGAGCAACCACTATATGGAACATCGCCGGCTAGAAGAAAGAGGAAGTACACACTGGTGAGCCACACATGGGACCTCTGCCTTGCCCAGAAGTGACACACATTACTTCCTCCTCCATTTCATTGGCCAAAGCAAATCACTCAGCCCTGCCCAAGTTCATAGGGTGTAGATAGATAAACCTCTCATGGGGAGGGGCACCACCATGAGGGGCCCTGACTTTGAGTGAAGAATAAACAAGTCAACTACAGAACCAGACCCAGCAAGACTTACAAATCTTTGGACCCTTGTGTGGGACCTGAGTCACCAAGTCATACTTTCTCTTTCCCCTCAGTGAGTTCTTCTTTGAGATCATTTGGTTCCATGCTTAATGGGATCACATATCCTGGTCAAAGCCATCTCATCATACCCCACCATCTTTCTCTAAGTTTGAATCTCGGAAAGTAGAGATTGGGTCTTAGACTTTTCTGAGAAGGCCCATGGCTCCTTATACAAATTGGCCTCCCTACTCCTCTGCAATGGGTATAGCATTCTTATGTCTTTTTTTTTTTTTTTTTTTTTACAGGGACAGAGAGAGAGTCAGAGAGAAGGATAGATAGGGACAGACAGACAGGAATGGAGAGAGGTGAGAAGGATCAATCATTAGTTTTTCATTGCTGTTGCAACACCTTAGTTGTTCATTGATTGCTATGTCACATGTGCCTTGACCATGGGCCTTCAGCAGACCAAGCAACCCCTTGCTGGAGCCAGCGACCTTGGGTCCAAGCTGGTGAGCTCTTTGCTCAAGCCAGATGGGCCCGTGCTCAAGCTGGCGAGCTCGGGGTCTCGAACCTGGATCTTCTGCATCTTAGTCCAACATTCTATCCACTGCGCCACTGCCTGGTGAGGCTGGGCACAGTATTCTGTTAACTGCCTGTTCTATTCCCTACTCAGAGGCAATGTCAAGGGCAGGAGAGCCATCCCAATATGGACTACACAGTTAGCTCCCAGGCCAAGTTGAGAAGGGCTCCAGAAAGTTGAGCCACCATTTTTATCCTGTTCACGATTTCTTCCATACAGTCATGTTGACTATTGAAAAAGTGCCACATCTTGGATATGATAAATTGACTAGTCTTAGCAGAAATAATAAGTTGACAGCACTCCAGAAGTTCTCTCAAACATACATGCTTGTGTTTATGTATTTATTCTAAATCTAAAACCTTTCCTTTCTTTGATCACCGTATACCTTAAAATTCACCTGCAAAAGCAGAACCCCATCCCCCAAATCCCCAAATGGTAACTTACATAACTAAGTATGTATTGGGAGTACAGTATGTTTTTTTCTTCATGTAACATGATGTTCTAGTTAGGCAGAGCTGGTACTCAATGATGCTACCAGATTTTTCTCTTTTCCTACTCCCCCATCTTTAACATAATGTGTTTCATATCTGTGTTTGTGAATTCGTGGTCCTCTAATGGCTGCTGCCCCTCCAAGCCTCACAACCACATCCAAGAAGAAAAAGAGCAAGGAACAAGCAGCCTTCTCTTCAGGAGGCTTTGACTTTTTATCCAGAAAGTAATATACTAGGGGTTCCCCCACAAAAGGCTTCTGCTTGCATATTATTGCCATAAATTGTCACATCAATAAAGCTTTGGTTCCCTAGCTTTAGCGGCCTCTGTAGTTGAGACAGGTAACAAATAAGGGGGTTTGAGGCAGATTTTAGGTCAGCCAGCCTACAGCATCTTTTTATTTTTTATTTTTTATTTATTTTTATTTTATTCATTTTAGAGAGGAGACACAGAGTGAGAGAGAGAAAGAGAGAAAGGGGGGAGGAGCTGGAAGCATCAACTCCCATATGTGCCTTGACCAGACCAGTGCAGTGTTTTGAACTGGCGACCTCAGTGTTCCCAGGTCGACGCTTTATCCACTGCGCCACCACAGGCCAGGCTACAGCATCTTTTAGGATCTCTCCTTTGTGTGGAAGAGAGAGCCAGCCAGGCCAGCTACACTGCAGCCACAACCAGAGAGGCCCAACATGGATCAGAGGATCTTCTTTCCCCTCCAACATGTGATCTTATAAAATCTCCATCCAATGGCTGCCAGTTCTGAGGGAAGATGAGAGAGAAACTTTAATCTGATCCAAATTGAACAAGTTCACCCCAGAGGGGACTACTGATATCAAAGAGACTAAAATATTACCAACAGGGCAGATTTGAGTTGGCCTCCCTCTTATTCACACCCTACTCTATTACTCACAGTTTGTGACCCCATGGGGACTCGATGAAAAGTTAAAGAAGCTTCCTTTGCTCTACACATCTGAATGTGACGTGGATGAATATTGAAGCTTGGGAGCCCTTATTATACCAACAGCAGTAAATTCACAAAGATAAGAAATGTGTATCTACTGCCAATCTTGTGATGGGAAGGTGTGGCACTTACATAACATCTTGTCTTGAAGCACTTTGCTAAAACAATAGAGTTTGTTTATTTGGTAGGAGAGTACAGTTTCTCTGTGGCCCTAATGTGAATTCATAAGTGGCAATTGTTTCTGCTTGGAATCAAAACAAAATATGTATTCCCCTTATTGTTATTTTGGGTACATCTGTGGTCCAGTTGCAACATCTGGAGCCTGTTGAATTTAGCTGTTTTCACAAACAAACAAAAAAAATTCTAATATTAATTTTGTTTTTTAAAGGGGTGGATATTTGCTTAAACTGGGGTTGTTTGATGTAAAATGTTGAATGTCAGGGAAAAAACAGATTTGTCTAATTTGTGACTTGAAACAAAAGCTTTTGTGATACTGGATTCTGGGAAAATTTTGTTTTTATTTGTCAGACCTTACAAAAATGGCCAACAAACATTAGAATGATCTGTTAACAAAGTAGCATTTCTTTTCAACAATGAGCAGAGATGTCAAGAAAGCCCAAGTGATTTCTTTTTCTTTTTGGTGGGAGAAAGAGAGGGGAGGGGGAGGTGGAGAGAGACAGAGACAGAGAAGCAGAAAGGGAGAGAGATGAGAAGCGTCAACTCATCCTTGCAGCATTTTAGTTGTTCATTGATTGCTTTCTCATATGTGCCTTGATGGGGTGGGCGGAGGCACTCCATCTGAGCTAGTGACCCCTTGTTCAAGCCAGCAACCTTGGGCTTCAAGCTAGTGACCTTTGGGCTCAAGCCAGAGAACATGGGGTCATGTTGATGATTCTGCGCTCAAGCAGGATGAGCCCACTCTCAAGCTGGCAACCTTAGGGTTTAGAACCTGGGACATCAGGATCCTAGGTCAATGCTCCATCCACTGTGCCACCATAGGTTGGGCTTTAATCGCTTCAATCAGGCATTCTGTTACCTCTATCCAAAAAGGATCTAGAATGCTAGATATCTCTTCTGGGGCTGAAGTAGGAGCAAGTTCTCTCAGAAGGGGTTATGAAGACAGGAAGAAAATTGTTGGTTTATCTAGTGTAGTGTTTTATGGTTCAGGCATGGTGCTGAGCATCATATACCTATCCTTCCACCTATCCTATCCTTCCACTGATCCTTTAAAGTAAAACAGCAGTACCAACCACTCATGGAGGAGAAAACAGAGCATCAGCAAGGGTAAATGGCTTGCCATGTGTCATTAACTGCTAGAGACAATACAAACCCAATGCAAATCCACAGACTTGATATTCTCCTTCCCTTGTTTCACATGTGTTGTCATCCAAAATTGCACATAACATACTTTAGGCACTGAAATGCCTATGAGAAAGAGAAGTAAAGGAGGAACGGACAAAACATTTCACAGAGAAGGGGATACTTGATGAGACCTTCAAGAACAGGTAGAATTTAGAAGGGAAAAGCACAGCTGGAAGGGCATTCTAAATGAAAGAAATACAGGAGAAGAAGGGAATATTGACGAACAGTCTGATTATGGCTATACAGGGGGGGAAGTCCTATGTTAAAAGGTTCTAAAAGCCAGGCTGAAAAGATTAAATGTAGTATGCTGAAACTAGAATTAGGGAGTCCTGGTTTGTGAGCAGAGCATAATAGCAATAGGTGAACAGTAGTGTTTGATGGAGATTCCATGGCATGGATTTCAGTCACATAGCTATTGGAATCATCAGGCACAAAACAAAGAGAGCATGACCTGACTTTTTAAACTAAGGGTGTGTCCTATGGTTCAAAAGATAGTGGTGGGCATTGAAAGAAAAATCTGTTAGAGAATCAATTTAAAGAGAAACAAATAGAATTTACTGACAAACTAGATATGGGAAATGACAAAAAAAATGTTTCCCTCGACTCTTTCTTTTCTTGTCTTTTTAAAGTACATGTATTCTTTCTTCACTCCGATTTTCTTCCAACCTGTGTTCTATTCTTCTGTCTTTCCACTTCCTTTTCCTTGGCCATATTGGCTGACATGCTAGCTGCAGCCACACAAAGCAAAGCGTTTGCCACAGAGGAAGCCACAGTGGTTCTAAAACTAGAGATGGATTTGTTTTTTCAGTAAATCCCATATGGGACAAAGGAAAAATGCTTAGAGGGGAAAGGAAACAGCTTCTTCTTTTTAGCGTGATAGGAGATTAATTTATGTCTGTGTTTATCAAATTGTTTTCAGAGACTTGCCTGCTAACCTCAAAATATTGGTCTTGTAAATGTTGTGTTTATTTACCTGATGTCTCACCTCTTTTCTCTACAGCTATTCTCACTCTCAACTGAGGGGCCCAGGAGCAAGAACAGAACTTCAAAAGTTGGTGGACCTCTGCACATTGTTGCCTTCAGCAGATTTCTCTGAGATTTTTCACATTGCCTAAAGAAACACAATATTTGAAAAAAGCTCCTTAGAAATTACTCTTTCTAACATTTCTCTATCTCTTGGGCAATTCCTCTCAAGCTCCTAAAAAAAAATGTTCTTTGAAAATGAGGGGCTGGCTGAATAAATAAGAGCTCTTATCTGGAATGTTAGGAGGATGTCCAGAAAAGAGTTGATATTCAAAGGCATGGAAAGGTTCAACTGTTGGGATTTCCTTTCTTTCCTCTGTGGCTTACCTCTCTTCAGTTAAGGGAAAGAAATTCTCGCAGATGAATGGAACTCTGTTTCATTACAATGGACTAGAATTTCAAGGATGCTCCAGTACTGCTTCTTCTCCATTTGCCTGAGGAACTGAGGAGGAAAAGATAAGAAGTCAGACTCCCACAAAACAATACAAAAGACAAATAACCCAAAAGAATAATGGCCAAAGGCTATGAACAGGGCATTCACAGTAGAGGAATCTGAACAACCAACAAACAATTAAAAAAAGGTTCAATTCCATGAGCAATCAAGGCAATGGAAAATAAAATGAAAATCAGATGCCATTTCTTGCCCATCAAGCTGGCAAATCAAAGTGTGAAAATACCAATATTGGCAAATGAATAAATAAATGGGACTCTCACTCACAGCTATAAATTAGTATATATTAGCACAGCACTTTAAAGGGCAGTTTCATGCTATCTATTAAAAACTTGAATTGTGCATATCCCCTGACCCAGCCATTATATTTCTGCATGTTCACTACAGAATAATATCATATGGCCCTGGCTGCTTGGCTCAGTGGTAGAGCATTGGCCCAGCATATGGATGTTGCAGGTTCACTTCCTGGTCAGGGCACACAGGAGAAGTGATTCTCCATCCTTTTCCCCCTCTCCCTTCTATCTCTCTCTTTCCCTCCTGCCGCCAAGACTTCACTGGAGCAAGTTGGCCCTGGTGCTGAGGAGGGCACCATAGCCTCTGCCTCAGGCACTTTAAAAAAATGGTTTCGGTTGTAACGGAGCAAGGGCCCCAGATGGGCAGAGCATCACCCTGGGTTTGCCGGGTGGATCTTGGTCAGGGACATGCGGGAATCTGTCTCTCTGCCTCTCTGCTTCTCACTTAAGAAAAATACAAAAACAAAACAAAACTTCCACAAACAAACAAAAACAACAACAACGTGGTTTCAGTTAACTGGGTTCATTATGTGTTATTTGCAACAATAAAAAAGTGAATAAAACTTTAAGGTCCATTGACCAGGGAATGGTTAAATAACTATGGTATGTGCATGTTATGAAAAATTATGCCACAGTTAAAAAGAATTAGGTAGATCTATATACTGACATTAGAAGTCTCTGAGTTACCTGATCTGTGGCGGTACAGTGGGTTAGACATCAACCCAGAATGCTGAGGTTGCCGGTTCAAAACCTAGGGCTGCCTGGTCAAGACACATTTGAGAAGTAGCTACTACGAGTTGATGCTTCCTGTTCCTCCACACTCCCCACCACCACACACACTTTTTCTATCTCTCTCAAATCAATAAATAAAATCTTTAAAAGAAGTCTCTGAGTCATATTGTTAAAAGGAAAAAATCACGTTGCAAGATGCATACAGTATGATAACATTTGTATTAAAACACAATAAATAGTATATATTCTAAATACACATATACTCTATAAGTACAAATATATAAGTATATATTTGCTACAAGTATAATAAAAGGAGTATGTATTTACCATCAGTACAAGTACTTTCTATAAGTACAAATACTAAATATTTTATACAGGGGTAGACAAAAGTAGGTTAATAACAATAAATAGTATATTAATTAAGAAATAAATAATAATACAAGAATAAACTCTGTGTTTTGCGTACTCACAACTGTAAACCTACTTTATCCATCCCTGTCTTAGTATACAAAAGGAATGGCTAGGAAAAGGTCTGAAATGCCTTATACCAAACTAGCAATAGTGGGGAGGGATATGAGAGGCAGAGTTGGTGGACAAAAAGGGCCTTAAACCTTACCTTTAATACTTTTGATTTTCCAAAGAAAGAAAAACATATTCATGCATTCTCAAAAATAGATAAGGAAAAGAAAATATTAAACATAGAATAAAACTGAACATGAAGTTGAGCGTGACTAGGGATGAGTAAGTCCTATCAGCTTTTCCTCTCCTCCACAAGTGTCAAACAGCTTTGCTTCTCTGACTTGCAAAAGTCTGCTCAGTGATGCCTCTTGACTCAGAACAAGTTGTTTCAAAGAGATTGGGAGGAATATACGCGTAACTAGGGAGTCAGAAGTGTGGGCCAAAGCTGGAGATGATGACCCTACTTACTAATGCTATCAGAAATGAATAAAAACGGTTTTTTAAAAATTAGAAAACGTTCACAGCCTCCCTCTTTATTCAGCTATTCACATGGAAACCAGGACTTTGACACATAACTTGATTTCTCTGCGTAGTTTGCTAATATAGCATAATGGTGGAGCACTCAGACTGAGAAGCCAGACTAGGTTAAAATTGCCACTCTGATACCAGTTGTATAATCTTAGACAAGTTATTTGGTCTATCTGTGTCTCTGCTTCTTTCCGTATAAAATAGGGATGATTATAACAGTGCCTGTTATTGTTATTAAGATTAGATAAACTAATAGAACCAAAATGGTTAGAATAGTGTTTGATATACAGTAAATACATTATCAGTATCAGTGCTTAGTGTCATTATTGTTATTTTTAGTAAGTCAATCACTTTTCACAGTTATCTGTTTAGATAGGACTTATGAAGCCATTGTGAAGATTAAATCAGGAGGGCTTAAACCACATTGCTCACAAGACAGACAACTCTGCAAGCATGCACAAGTGCACTCAAAATGCGTCTTGCTATGCTGGACTATGCGCACACAGGCACAATAGAAGTTGAGACACCATACTTTGAGATTTAAATGGAATTGTCCCAAACTCTAGCCCACATACAAAGGGAATATAGCATACACCTCTTTCTATCTCTCTGGGAATTCTGAGACTGATTTATGCTTTTCCCGCTCACTTCGTGCTCTAACCTTCTGTTCCTGCTGAGTTATTTCTTCTGTGAATCATCTTGCTGTCCTGAATGCAGTCCTGTCTGTAACATGTTGCTACAGAGAAGGAAAAGAGACCATTTTCTTGACATCCCTCTCAAAACACCACTGGCACACAGCTTTTGTGCAGCAGAGGGGGCATTATGTATTGGAGTCACAGAGCAAAAGCCATATAAATCTTTGAGCTGTTAACCCTCATCTTAAAAGTGGTTTTGGTTGACCTCACTCATCACCTATTTCAATCAAGGTTCTTTGTTGCAAGCAATAGGCACATAAGTTTTGGCTGATTTAAGCAGGAAAAGAATTTCTGAAAGGCCTGAATAGTCAGGCTGGGCATCTGTGTCTCCAGGAATGACACATGGAATCATGCTGCAGAACTGGTTCAGTGAAGAAAGTTCAACTGCTACCAGTGGGCACTGAATTGCAGCACAGTTAGCACAGCTGACAACAATGGACATGACTACTGTAACAGATGTCATGGCTGCTGCTGCCACCGCTGCCACACTTCTACAGAAAGTGTTCTCTGTAGTTACTTATTTGTGGCATCATTAGTTCCATATTAAAAATTTAGGTGAATATATCTTATTAGTGTTGTGTAGGCCATATGCCCAGCTATGGCTGCAATAGGGGCTGGAAAAGCAGGTTCTCTCCGTAAGGTAGGCAAACCCAAATCCAAAGAAGCAAGTTGTCAGTGGAAAACTACTCAGCCATAGGAAATGATAACATAGTATCATTTACGATAACGTGGATGGACCTTGATAACATTATACTGAGTGAAATAAGTAAATCAGAAAAAACTAAGAACTATATAATTACATACATAGGTGGGACACAAAATTGAGACTCATGGACATAGATAAGAGTGCAGTGGTTACCAGGGGGAAGAGAAAGGTGGAGAGAGAGAGCGATGGGAGGAAGGGGAGAGGCTTAAGGAGAAACAAAATATTGGGTAACAAAAGATGATTTGACTTTGGGTGATGGGTATACAACATAATCGACTGTCCAAAGGATGTGGAGATGTATTCTCTAAATCTATGTACTCTGATTGACCAATGTCACCCTGTGAAATTAAATTGTCTAAATTAAAAAAAAAATTAAATTAAAAAATAGAAAAAAAGAAATGCAGATTCTGGTTCGTTAAGTTTAGCGTGGGGCCTGAGATTCCATAGCACCCAGGTAATGTAAAGCTGCTCGTCTGAACCACACAGAGTAGCAAAGCTCTATAGGAAAGAGTTTCACATTTGGTTGTTCATTAGAGTAACTTGAGAAACATTTTTAAAAATGCAGACCAATGTCTGAGCTTTACCCTCAGCTGATTTAATTCATCTGGGACTACAAACTTTTAAAAGTCTCCAGATAGCATCTTTCAAAGCAGGCTGAAACTTCCAGTCACTTTGTAAAATTATTTTTTTACTCCAAATTCCCAGATTTCTACTCTTTGAGCTTTGCTTGGTTTCTGCCCTCAGATTCAATTACTCTCATCCATTATACAGAAAACATGACACTCCATCCCTAGTTCCTTAGATCTAACTTTGCACATTCAAAGACCAGATAAAGAATTCTTCTAATCCAATATTCTCCAAAAGTATGCTACTTGTGGCCCTGAGAAAGTGTGATCTGAAGAGATCCACAGACAAATATAAGTTAAATTTTAATAGTTATAGATTTATGTGTTTTAACCTATATTGGTTAAAATAAAAAAAAAAAACAGTAACCCAATAAATGTAATTTTTTTTTTTTATTAAGCAAGAGAAGAGGAAGGAGGCAGAATCAGACTCCATTTAGCAACCCATCCGGGATCCACCTGGCAAGCCCCCTACCAGGCAATGCTCTGCCATGGGGGGTGTTGCTCTGTTGCTTAGCAACCAAACTATTCTTAGCACCTGAGGTGGAGGTCACAGAGCCATCCTCAGCACCCAGGGCCAACTTTCTGCAATCTAGCCATGGCTGCAGGAGGGGAAAAGAGAGAGAGAGAGAGAGAGAGAGAGAAGTGAGACGAGGGGAAGGGTGGAGAAGCAGATTGTCACTTTTCCAGTGTGCCTGACCGGGAATCGAACCCGAGACATCCACATGTTGGGCCGACACTCTACCATTGAGCCAACCAGCCAGGGCAATAAATGTAATTTCATAAATATTGTGTAGAAAAATATTGCACTAGTTTTTTAAAAATTAGGTAAATAATAATGTAGATATTCAGAGCAGACACAACAAAAATCATGAAAATGCTTTGTAAATAAAGTTTGAGAATGCTTATACTGATTGTAAGCCTTCTATCCAAAGTCTCAGGCTTTAGGAGCACAATAGAACTAGCAGAGGAGTTAAAAAAAATAGCCAGTTTTCTTCTCCATCCTATCATTCTCTAAAGCAACAATTTTAAAACTTTTTCATCTCACTGCACACATAAACTAATTATCAAAATTCTGTGGCACACTAAAAAATATATTTTTGCAGCTATGACAAATATATCTATATATTTGCCAATCTAACAAAAAATAGGTATAATTTTGATTTATATACATTAGACAGTTATTGTTGTGTTCACTGTTATTTTTTTATTTGACAATCAAGAGAAAAGAGGTCAGTGCCCCTGACTAAATAGGTATTGCATGTCTTAAAAATTCTTCAGCATACCAGTTGAAAATCACTGCTCTAAAGGATAAGGAAGAAATATAGAGATTTATATCTGAATTTACATGAATTATGTTACTAATCTTAACACATTCAGTGGTTACAGTCAATTGTGATCTTAAATGACTTTTTTCTCAATTACGTGAAGATTTCTCAGGTTTCAAAAAATACCACCAACCTTTGAAAAATTCATGATCTAAACAAAAATGACCATAAGAATTGCTTATGGACTATGAAATATAAAGACTAGGTTAAATTCCTTAAACAGTTTATCTTTGACCAGAAAGATGGATCAAATGTTTTAAATTGTTGAAAGTTAATTCATAAATTGAAAGTCCAAAAACTCTTAAGCAGAATAAATTTTTAAAACTCCACACCCAGTCACATCATTGTGAAATTTCAAAACAAAGGAAAATAGCACATAACCAGCAATTAAATTGACAGCAGATTTCTTAATAGCAACAGAAACCAAATGATAATAGAATATTTTCAATATTCTGAGAAAAGAAAAAGACAACTAACTGTAAACCTAGAATTATACTATGTATATAAATATCTTCAGTGAACAAGGGCAAAAATAAAAGAATTTCAGGTGGGAATAAAATCTGAAAATTTACCATATCACATTCTCATTAAAGGAAATTCCATAGAATTTACGCCAGGCGCAAGGACATAATCCAGAAGGAAGATCTGAGATGTGCAAAAAAATAGAAAGCATATTACATTTTTACATATGTGGATGGCTTGAAAAAACATGGTGCCTAATATAAAAGAGGAAAAGAGGATAGAACTAAAGTAATGTATAATAACAATAGCTTTATAAATTTGGAGGGGGGAGTGTGCATCCTAAGGTCTTTGAATTATCCAAGAGGAGAATAAAGATATCTATTATTTTAGACTTTAAAATAGTAGAAAATTACCTTAACATATACATACAGTATATTACTCTAAAGAAGTTGAGAGAAAAGACATATAATACACACACTCCCAAAGAAGTTTCTTCTCTAAGTTCTTGACCTTTTCTTTTGTCTGCCAATCTCATTTATGGTAAATAGTGTTTTATAATTTTTCACTGTGAGCTTATCTTTAAGGGTCCTTTTCTGTCTTATGAGAATCCTTTCAGCCTTTTATGGAAATGTCTCCCCAGATTGCTTTATGTTTGTTTTTGCCAGGCATTCCAGATTATTCCTCATCTGGGATCTTTTGGGGGAGAATCAATTTCTAGTTTTTGAGAGTCCAACAAAACATAAGTGCTCTTGTGAAATGCAAGTCTAGGGCTTCAAATTTTCTTCCCAGTTAAATTTTTTTTTTTCTTTTCACCCAGAAATGGAATAAGCTTTCTCGTCTGCTTATCCATCAGGTGTTTTGTATTTTCCGGACTCCACCTTCAAGAAAAGCAGCAGTTGTCTTTCAGAAACAACGGCTTTCTGTAGTGTGTACTCAGTTGCAGCTCCCACCTTGGGCTACGCCAAACCCGACCTCCTGCCTCTATACTTTCAGGTCACAGAGACTAAGGATGACCACACCCTGGAAAACCAACCATCCTGGTTTGCCTGGGACCTAGTTTTCAGAGGTGTGGGATTTTTCAGTGCGAAAATCAGGAAAGTTCAGGACAAACTATATAGTTGGTCACCCTCCACTCCAGTCCTCATATCTAGAGCTGGAGGAGAACCAGTTCAAAAAGTCATTGCTCTAGTTTTCTTAACTTCCGACCATCTTAGGCTTTCCCTTCATTTTTTTTATGGGTTTAGCAGCTGCTTATAAAAATTAAGGTTTTTATTTTATCCAGTATACTAGGTAGTAATACAGTTTTTCAGGCTACCGAAGTCCAGCAGTTTGCGATCTGACAAAGTAGTATTTTCACGCTTTTTATCTGTACAAAAGTGAAGTTTGAGGACAATAGTCATAGACAGTTATACCCTATGGGGACAGGGTGTTAAGGGGGTTCCTAAAGTTGTGTCATTTGCTCCACCAACCACTTCACAGCTCACCCTTACTCTAGGCACAGTTTCTCTGACCTTGAGAATGTTCTAGAATTCTCTAGGTAGGCCTAGCTTCTTTCTGCAAGGCCTAGAAGATAAACTTCCCCTTACAATCTAAATTTCCTGACAGAAAAATATTTGCCTGTTTTGATCATTCCTGTTATCTGTGGTACTTTGAAATCGTAGGCACTCAATAAATGCTTTTTTAAAGAATTATCATCCCGAACGCCAAGGTGGCCTGACCTTGCGGGCTATTTCTTCCAATCCAATCCCATCTACTTCAAATTTGATAGAGAGGCATCCATGTTTCTTTTGTTTCGGTGTTTTGTTCCCTGTTCTGCTTAGACATTTCTATTTTCTGTTTCTATAGATTTGGGGGGCCAGTGATGGGATAATTGTGATGCGACGACTCCTCTGCATTTAGGACGCCATTTTGAAACTAGAACCTAGACATATTAAAAACTTTATAACATTTTAACATATACGTAAGTATGTATTCTCATTTCAAGTGTACCCCTAAAGCTCTTTTGGGGTGATCTTTGTGTCTGTGCGTGGGTAGGTCCGTCTGTCTCGGGCGGCGCCTCCCCCCGCGGCGCACTGCCGGCCCGCGCGCACCCCCTGAGAACCCCCCGCGCATTTCCACCCGGGCGCTGACGTCCCCCCAAGAGCCCCCAGCCTCGCAGGGGCGGAAGCTGTCGCCGATTGGCTGAGGCTGCTCAGAGGAGCCCCAGTACCCAGCAGGCACAGGAGCGCCTTCCGGAGCCGCAGAGGCCGCGCCTCAGTCCGCCTGCGCCCCTCAGCCTTGCAGGGCGGCTCTTGGGCTTCCTGAGCCTGCTGCCATCTTGAACCTGCGGCCATCTTAGACTTTTCTCCCATTGCCTGGTCGAGGCCGGGAGGTGGGCACGAACAGACCGAACAGCAGGCCCAAGAGGGGTGCCAGAAGAGCGGCCTCTGCTCCTCCTCGAGCCCCGTCAGCGTCAGCGGAACTGCCAGCTGCCGCCATCATGGTGAGTTGAGGCCTGAGGGGAAAACGGGGAGGCCAAACTCGGGTTCTGGGGGGAAGACGGGGCGCGGAGCGGCATGGAAGTGGGGTCCCCTGGGTGTCTTGTCTGAGGCGTCTGTCTGGGTGCACCTTAGGCTGTGGCCAAAGAGTGGGAGGGAGAGGCAGCGGCCTGCGGGGACGCCATGCTGGGGTGTGGTGGAAGGGTGCGGCCCTCGGGGCGGCTCCGCCCGCCGCCGGGACCACGTGCGTGCGAGGCCTGTGGCCTTCGCGCCAGCCCGCACCACCTCCCGCCTGGGCGCGAACGCTGTAGAGCGTGGGCTAGGGCTGCCCGCCCACCTTCGGGAAGCGGGTGTGGGCCTTCTCCCGCCCTTCCCTCCCTTTTCCACCCCGGCCTCCTTTCTCCGCCTTGGTCTCCCTTCCCCGCCCGTCCCCCCCTTCCCCGCCCATCCCCCCTCCCCCGCCATCCCCCCCCTTCCCCGCCCATCCCCCCACCCCGTCCCCCTCTTCCCCGCCCATCCCCCCACCCCGTCCCCCTCTTCCCCGCCCATCCCCCCACCTCGTCCCCCCTTCCCCGCCCATCCCCCCTCCCTTACCCTCTTCCCCGCCCATTTTCCCTCTTCCCCGCCCATCCCCCCCGGCCCCGGCCCGATCCCGGTCGGCCTCCCTTCGTGCTCCTCCCCCTCCTCCCTTTCCGCCCCTCCCCTGGCCATTCCCTGCTCCAGCCCCCCCTCCTCTCCCCGCCAGTCCCTCTCCCTTCCCCTCCCTCCCTTCCTCTCCCCTCCCCTCCTCTCCCCTCTCCCCTCCACCTTCC
The DNA here is from genome assembly GCA_037038555.1 of Rhynchonycteris naso. Taxonomy (NCBI): domain Eukaryota; kingdom Metazoa; phylum Chordata; class Mammalia; order Chiroptera; family Emballonuridae; genus Rhynchonycteris; species Rhynchonycteris naso. The sequence continues at coordinate 46,512,451 of CM073004.1, read as the reverse complement.
CCCCTCCTCCCCTCCCCTCCACTCCTCCCTCCCTGCCCCTGCAGTCCTCCCTTCCTGCTCCTCCCCCGCCTCTCTTCCGGTGCTCATCATGCGGAGACTCGGTGGCCTCCACAAGATGGCGTCGGCTTGCCGCTCCCAAACACCCCTGTCATAGGCTCTCTGAGCTATGTGCTCATTGACTCTGAGGGCCGGAGCCTCCCCTGATGGTGGCTCCTTCCTGGTCCTTGCAGGGGTTGAGGGGGCAAGGTTCACGGAGGGGAGGACACGGGGTGGGGGAGGTCGCCAACTGAGGCATGTTCTAGGCAAGGCTGTAAGCCGAGCTGAGGGCAGGGACTCGGGTACTTTAGTGGAGGCTGGTGGTGCAGGCCGTGGAGGTGGCGGGCGGGGGGCACGCGGAGGGTTTCAGGACGAGGTCGGTGTGATTGCCTTTCTTTATGACCGACCGATTTGAGGGCAGTTTTTCCACCAACACAAACCATGAGCTCTAAACCACTGTAGGGACAGAGTATTTGTGAGGTGCACGTGTGAGTTGATGTGTGGATGGGGTTGATTACCCACCACTGCCGTACAAACACTGGGTTGGTTGGAGCATCGTCCGGAAGTGCGGAGGTTGGCAGTTCCATCCCTGGTCAGGGCACACACAGGGACAGACGTTCCTGTCTCTCCCCCTTTCTCTCACTAAGTCAAGAAATAAACAATTAAAACTGGGTGGGGCCCTGGCTAGTTGGCCCAGTGGTGGAACGTCGGCCCGGCGTGTGGAAGTCCCGGGTTGGATTCCTGGCCAGGGCACACAGGAGAAGCACCCATCTGCTTCTCCACCCTTCCCCCCTCTCTATTCTCTCTCTCTCTCTCTCTCTTTCTCTCTCTATCTCTCTATCTATGTATCTCTATCCCTCTCCTGCAGCCAAGGCTCCATTGAAGCACAGTTGGCCGGGCACTGGGGATGACTCCATGGTCTCTGCCTCAGGTGCTAGAATGGCTTTGGTTGTAATGGAGCAATGGTCCAGATGGGCAGAGCATCGCCCCCTGGTGGGCATGCCAGGTGGATCCTGGTCCCGCGCGTGCTGGAGTCTGTCTGTCTGCCTCCCAGCTTCTCACTTCTAGGGGGAAAAATAACAATTAAATACTTTTGACCAACTTTGAAGTCACAGATGCATTATATACCGTGTATATTTATTGATAGCATAATTCTATTTTGAGAGGTAAAAGAAGAAAATATATATTCAACTTATACTAGTGTATGTGTTGATTAAAACTTACAATTATCTGTATTTTGTAATATTTATCCTGTAGCTTTCCATAACTAGGAATCACTGAGTTACTATAAATAATTTTTTACAATATTTTTTCTCTTCATTTTAGAGGAAAAGGAGGGCAATGCTAATAGCTTACTTTTTTTCTGATTATAAAAGTAACACATTAACTCACTTGAAAGTCATCGATATAAGAAAATAGGGGTCTATCTTGATCCCAACATTTTAGTAATTTGAGGTATATGCTCTTTCAAATTGTGCATATATTGCATATAAATAGGCAAATCGTGTTTTACAGAAGATGTAATATATAACACTGTTTACAGCTACTATCTTTCACTTAATTTAGTGGACATTATTCCAAAGATATGTTTAAAGGAATTTGAATATATAATGTTAGAGTGTAAGATTATACCATTAATTGTTTTAGCAAGTTCCTTTATAATGAGTAATTTTTCTATATTAAAACAATACTTCAATGAATATTTTTGTGCAAATGTTTTGACATGCTTATTCTATTAATTACTTGAAATAAATTGCCAGGAATGGAATCACAGGGGTATATTATACCCATTTTAAGTGACACATCTTTCCAAGTTACTCTTGATAAAGCATGTACCAGTATATATTCCCATTGATGGTGTGTAGAGTGATCTATCCTCAACTTAAATTGTCAGTCTAGGAGCTGGAAAATATTCCACTGTGTGAATGTGCTTTTTCTATTAGGAGTAAAACTGAAGTTTGTCATTAGCTTTTAAAATTTCTTTTTCATAAATTCTTAAGCTACCTTTCTATTTGAATATTTATCTTTTCTTAATAATTTATAAGAACTCTATATTAATATCAACCCTTTATTATATATAATAGAAAAAAAATTTAGGGGTGATAAGGAAGTGCCCTTATTCATAATTTCAATATAAATATGTAACTAATGTTTTACTTCAAACCTGATGATGGCTTAGAATTTGATAGGAAATAAGATTATTCTATTTCTATTGTACTTGGGTTTTTTTAAATTAATAAATAGAGGCTGTAATTTATCAAATTCTTTTAATGGGGATTTACAATAACAGATTTCCTAAGAATGAACCATCCTTTTATTTCTAATCTAAACTACTTAATTGTAGATTTTTTACATACTGCTGGAATTTTGCATCTCTACTAGGGACAGGAGTGAGTGATCTTAATCAAGTTTTGTTACTTAGCTGGTGTTGATTTTGTAAAAGGAATTGAGAAATATATTTTTTTCTCTCTGAAAAAGTTTTTAAGAGCAGCACTTGAATTTTCTTTCTCTTCCACCCCCTCTTTTACTCAGGGTTGTTTCTGTCCTGGTGTCAGCTATGCCCTACACACACAAATCATTGCCTTACAGTTTGGAAAAACTCCAGTGAAACGGTTTAGGAGTCAAGTGTTCTTTCTTTCCTTAAGATTGTTTTTTAAAAGTTAGCCATTTCATCAAAATTTCCTAATTTACTCCCACAGAGCATATAATAGAATTTTCTTATCATCTATGTTCATGTCCCCTTTTTCATGACTGTGTTTTTTTGCCTTCTTGCCCCCGTTCCTGCTCAGCGTTGGCAGGATTGTTTATTGTTTGGATATTTTCTCCCAAGAGTTTACTCTTGAGTTTACTTAAAAGGTTTTATTCTGATTTTCATTTCCTATTTCCTTAGTTTCTGCTTTTTTCTTCATTAGTTCCTTCATTCCATGGATATAACTGATGAATACAAATCGTAGGCTTGTTTGGGTCAGTGTATATAGGTCTCACTCAGTTTGCTTGCAAGTAGACATAGTAATTGAATGAAATATGTAATGTCAAAGAGTTGACAACTCAGGAGTGACTGTGTTTTTTCAGCTTTTAGTTACTGTCATTTGGTTATCCAACTATAACAGAATGTATTACTGTAAATAATAGTGATGAGAATTGTGTATATGATGGCCTCCGAATTCACCCCTATTTATTATCTAAGTATTACTCATTTTCAACACTAACTACTGGAAATTACAATGAAGAAAAATAAATTTAATTTGCATGTAGTTTACTTTCTCTAGTCTATTGATGGTTAAGATTAATGCTTTAACACTAAACTTTTTGTTTTATTGTGGAGTATTTTTGGCAGTATTTTAAAAGTAACTAAGGGTTTTTCTATTGGTTATGGATGTTGTATATACAAATTATAATTATGTAAATACACAACAGGAGTTGAAAAATCTCTGCTCAGTCTTTATAAAGTACTTTGCTTACTTAGCTTTGAGCGCCATCTGCTGGCTAAGGACTAGGACATGGTGGTGCCTTAATTTAAAGTGTTAGGACACTGGTAAAATGATTGATGAATTTTACATTTAATAATCTTAATTAGGCTGGCAACCAATCTGTACGACCCAGCTCGAAGTCAGACTTCCTATAATGGCTTTTTTCTCTTTTCCTCAAATCACTGTTTAGTTGTCTCGAGTGTTGGTTTTACTTTGGTGTAAATACTGTAGAATATGAGAATTAGAACTTCTCTTCAGTTCTGGCAACACTGTCATAGTGTTTCTCAGCTATGAACCTGTTCAAATTTTGGACCAGATAATTCTTTATTGTGGCGGGCTGTCCTATGCATTATAGACATTTATTGTGTTCCTGGTATCTTTCCACTGTAGACAAGGAGTGCCCCTCTGTTGTAACAACCAAAGATGCCCTGTCCAGCAAAATCTTCTCTGATTGAGAATCAATACATTACTATCCCATATAGTCTGGCACAGTTTTAGGGCCTGATCTTACACTTGTAAATTTTATAAAGTTCTTTTCTTGTGATTCACAGACAGATTATCCTGTAAAGGCAATTGAGAAGGAAAAAAGAAATTTACAGGAATTTCAGCACCACTGTTTTTGGAATTTTAAATGAGTTAATTGAAAGTGATTAACAAGTTGTCTATAGTAAATGAAATCTAAAGTTCTTAAATACATGTAGCTTCTGTTACATAGTCCCATTTAGAAAAATATTTAAGTTAAAAATTACAGTATATATTTTATAATGGAAAAACTTCAAAAATAATTTACTCTCCCACTTTACTGTCATGAAATTACTATACCACAGTAAAAGGAAAGAATTAGGGAATATTTAAATAGAAGCAAGAAATAGCGATTATAAGCGCAGATTAATACAGAAAATCCAAAGTGATTTACCAGTTTTTATTTCATCTTTATTAGTATAGCAGTTCGTAGAATCTTAAATTTATCAGTAACTTCTAATATCTAACATAACAAAATAGGAATTCTACCTACTTTCTCACTGTTACTAATTTCTATAAAAATTACTATGCTTATCTTTTTAAAAATGTTAATCAGTTGGCTTCTTTTGTCCTCGTTACCCTCCATAAACTGAGGTTTAATAGCTTTATCTCTTTTGCAGCCTTTTGTACTTAGCTGTTATAATCAATAGGCACTTTATAAATGAGTTTCAAATGAGTGGATGTGCCATAAAATAATTTCTTGAAGTTACAACTCAAATTAGTTAATTAATAAAGTATCTAGAAAATAACTAATTTAATAGAAAAACCAGGAAAGAAACTTTTTAACCTATTGAAAATTCAAATAACAGGGCACTAACTTATATTGGCATACTCTTTTCAAAATGAAATCACAGATGTTATCTCACTTTTATTTTCAAAGTTATTTTCCCAGACATAAACAGCTGCGAAGTACATGGCTTATAACCTAGTAATGGATGTAAACCTACACTGCCTGAATAAATCAATTTTTGTTTCATGCTATACTGTCTTTCCAGCATATATTACCACTAAATTATGTTTCAGAGACATTGACATTAACCTTAGTGTAGACAGAGTTCTGACCAGAACCCAGAAGAATGATGGGTTTCATATGTGGGTCTCTTTCTAAAAATAAAGGTGGTATCATTTCTATTTTATCAACCCACTGTGAAAATTAAAATTATCAGTAGGACTGACTTGGTATAATTCAAGAAGAAAAAATATTATTTCAGAAGATTCTTTGAACATCCTAGCATTAGGGAAAAGGATGATAAGCCCTTTTTAAGCAGGAACTATAATATGTGAGCAAATAATGTTAAGATTTACCATGCTTTTTAATAAGTTACTTGTAAAATGAATATTTTCTTATTGGCATAGAACATGGTGACTTTAATTATTTTCTTTTTAAGATTTTACTTATTTTACGGGGGGGGGGGGAGCGAGAAGTATCAACTCATAATTGCTTCAGTTTAGTAGTTGATTGCTTTCTTGTTGCTTGTAACATGTGCTTTGACCAGGCAAGTCCAGGGCTTTGAACCAGTGACCTCAGTGTTCCAAGACAACACTATCAACTGTGCCACCACAGGCCAGGCTAATAACTTTATTAATCAGTATTCTACTACATGATTGCATCAGAGATGGCAGTGAGCAACACTGGGTTTAGGAAAGTACTATATCCTTTTGTTAAAAAATTTCATGCTGATCTGCTCTAATTACATCTGGGCCTGAACTAAAGCTGTTTTCATGACTAATTTACAATGAAAACAATGTATATGAAAATTTTATACTTTAAAAGTAAAAATTATATTTCACATTTCATATGGTTTTTGCCGGTATATCTAGTGATGATATTTGTTTACCAAACTACAGTCTGCTGCAAATTCTGAGACTCCAAAGTCAACCATCTCCAGAGAGGCCAGCACCCAGTCCTCATCATCTACGACCAGCCAAGGTTATGTCTTACCTGAAGGCAAAATCATGCCAAACACCGTTTTTGTTGGTGGAATTGATGTTAGGGTAGGTATTCATATTTAACTTATTTAAAAATATATTTTGTGAATAATGGGATTTTGACCCTTATTTCAAACATAAGGTTGTTTTTTTTTTTTAATACTTCATGCAGGTTTGGAATGAGTAGTTTTGTGTTTAAACTATGGGAACTAAAAAAATATCTTTGACAGACAGCTACAGTTGGTTTCAGGATACTTGGGGGAAGTAGTTCCATATCATTAAATCTTTTGTAGCATAATTGAAATTTTTGAATGCTGAATATTTACTATTAAAGTAAAATTCTTCTCTATAGATGGATGAAAACGAAATTAGAAGTTTCTTTGCTAGATATGGTTCAGTAAAAGAAGTGAAGATAATCACGGATCGAACTGGTGTGTCCAAAGGGTAAGCAAAACATGTTGAGTATAAATTAGTAGATATGTATGAACCTAGTATCGGGAAAAATTCAAAATTGGTATTTTTATACTTGTGTAAATGAAATGTTGCTTTTTTGTTAACTCCCTTCATGTCGAGGATAGGATTTTGCTGCCACCTCTTTTGTTAAATCATTTTCCTAATATATACATTTAATTATTTCCCAATTTCATTTATTTCACTACTTAGATTAATCAGTTTTATCAAAGAATTGTTTTCTTTGAACATTTCATTAAATCTTAAATTTTAACCATCTTGCCATGAATAATAAATTAAATTTAGTTCATAGATGGGAATTTTCTGTTAGTGAATAAGGTTCCCACACTACTTTAATTGTAAGGAAAAAATCATTAATATTTATAGACTGTCATGTATATCTAAAATATATTTGTCATTTTTTAACTTCATAGAATACTAGAAGTTTTAAAACATGCACTGTTAAGGGGATGACTTTATACTTCATTTATCTTTCTAGCTATGGATTTGTTTCATTTTATAATGATGTGGATGTGCAGAAGATAATAGAAGTAAGTAATCATATGGAAAAATGTCTTATTATAGATGGAATGTTTAGTATTTTTTGAGCCCTGAATATATATTTAGTTTTGTATAAAATAGAGATAGACTTTTTCAAATATAAACTTGAGTAATCTTACATATTTGTGAGAACCTATTTTATTTTTGATTGAGCGTACAGCTTCATGAGCTAGAAACAATGTAGAGGTTTTTGATTAAATTCCACAGCACCTCTCAACACTTGAGTAGAGTAGTGATGGTAAAGTGCTGATAAATTTTGATTTACCATGTTCTTACCACTGATCTTCTCTTAATAGAAATTTTAGAAGATTTGGGTATTTAACAAAGTCTTAGAGAGACTGAGAAATTGATTTTACTTTTGTTATTATTTTATTTTCAGTCACAGATAAATTTCCATGGGAAAAAGCTGAAACTGGGCCCTGCAATCAGGAAACAAAATTTATGTGAGTAAAGAAGACTTTTTGTTGTTGACAGGTGTAGCTTTTTAGAGAACTAAAAATAGGCTTTGTATTCTTTTTATTCTTTAAAAAGGTGGTTATCATGTGCAGCCACGTCCTCTGGTCTTTAATCCTCCTCCTCCACCACAGTTTCAGAGTGTCTGGAGTAATCCAAACGCTGAAACTTACATGCAGCCTCCAACCATGATGAATCCTATAACTCAATATGTTCAGGTAAGAATTACCTACATTCCTAGTTTTTTGTTTGTTTGTTTTTCACTTACTAGTATTGGAGATCTTATAGATGGGGGCACTTAAAAATGTAAGCCATTCTCACTTCTTACCCTCTTTGGAATTATGCCCACCATTTCCATAAGTGATATTACTGTTCCTGTTTGAATACTTTGAGTGATGGGCAATCTATTTTTTAATGTCATTCTTAGTGTTGTTTCTTATTCTAAGCTAAAATCTGCTTCTGTGTAGTTATGAAGACTTTGAAAACTGACCTGTATAGCCACATAAAATACATCTTTTCCTTTTTATAATAACTCATAAAATATTTGAAGTCAACCTTTCTTAAATGTCTGCCTGGTTTATTCCTCTCTAAGGTTAGCCATTTGTCTAGTTATTCTTTATTTGCAATAATTTCCACATTCCTCCCTGTATAAATGCCCGACTGCTGCATGTATTCTGGTTCTAAAATGGATGGGTTCTAGAGCAATGACTTAACTGTATTTGTAAACTTAAATCTGGTATACAATTTGGTCCTGGTTACTTTAATATTTGAAGTGGTATGTAGAATACTTATTATCTTCTATTGATGATAAATAGCATTTATTTTCTTCATTTTATTTTCTTCAGTTTAAAAGACATTTGCAAGGAAAGAAACAAAACAATGAAATAGTGCTGCAATAACTCTCCTTTGTTTACATTTTCCATTTACCTAAAGTGTAAGGTATATTTTTTATTTTTCTTGTTCTAAACATAGTTAGAACAAAAAACCTACCTGTTCCTGACATTTATCGTGTTATTACTATTCTGGGTATTCATGTATGCTACTACCTAGAAGGTTCTAATCAATATTGAAAGATATATCATAGTTTACTGTCTTATTTTCCAGTTTGGGGTTATATATTGCTCTTAACTTTTAGAAGTAAAATACAGGACACTGGCCGGTGGCTCTGTGGATAGAGTATTGGCTCAGCATATGGATGTTCCGGGTTTGATTCCCAGTCAAGGCAAACAGGAGAAACGACCATTTGCGTCTCTCCCCTTTCCTCTTCCCCTCCTCTCCCTCTCCCTCTCCCGCTCCTGCAGCCAGAGGGTATCTTTGTTGGTCCCATCACCTCAGCCTCAGGCACTAAAGATAGCTCCTTATGGGGAATGTAGCCCCAATGGGGTTGCCAGGTAGATCCGGGTGGGGATGGGGAGGGGGGTGCATGCAGGAGTATGCCTCACTATCTCCCCTCTCTCACCTTAATAAAAAGGGGGGGGGAGTAAAATACAGAAAGAGCCATAGAGCAATAAAGTATAGGAAGACTTTACATTGACTACACATTACCCCCTGATATTGTCAAAGAAATACAAAACTACCTAAAAGTGTTTTTACAAAGAAATAGCAGATGTATTAATATAACTCTTACATGGAAAATCTATCCTAATAGGACCTTGTCACCAATGTAAGAAAGAACTGGGTGGGGATAAATACACAAAAGAAACATTAGCTGGCAAAATCAGTCACTTTTCTTATTTATTCCTCCTAGACAGTAATTTATTTCTTCATGAAGCCAGTCACTGAAATAGGATCCTGCATTGTATATAGAAAAATAACTTGATTTATTTATTTTCATATTTTTCTTTGGGGGAAAATATTTCTTCTTTCTAATTTTTAAAAAAATTACCTTGTTTAATATATTCTTTCTGAAACTTTATTTTTAGGCATATCCTACTTACCCAAATTCACCAGTTCAGGTCATCACTGGATATCAGCTGCCTGTGTATAATTATCAGGTAATTTAAGAGGGAGCAAATGATTTACTTTGGAATATTATTGAGGCCTTTATTTAAATTTCCCCAATAGTTTGTCATTTAAACTAGTTGATTATGCCTAAAATTTAAGAAAGTAACTTTGAATTAAACTTTCTGTATTATTAGAAATAAGGGAATGCTATTTTGACAGGAATGTACTTAGCAAAAAGTCTTACCAGATTTGGTGTCCCCTTCATGTATTACTCATCTTTGCTGTCAAATAGCTGAAACCCAGGCTGACTCTTATAAATTTTACTAGGGGAATAGGTTAAAGTAAAATGATTACTCTCCTGACCAGGCGGTGGCTCAGTGGATAGAGCGTCGGACTGGGATGCAAAAGACCCAGATTCGAGACCCAGAGGTTGCCAACTTGAGCGCAGGCCCATCTGGCTTGAGCAAAAGCTCACCAGCTTGGACCCAAGGTCGCTGGCTCCAGCAAGGGGTTGCTGGGTCTGCTGAAGGCCCCACAGTCAAGGCACATGTGAGAAAGCGATCAATGAACAACTAAAGTGTTGCGACGGCAACGAAAAACTAATGACTGATGCTTCTCACCTCTCTCCGTTCCTGTCTGTCTGTCCCTATCTATCCCTCTCTCTCTGACTCTCTGTCTGTCCTTGTAAAAAATAAAAAATGATTACTCAATTCTTAGAGCATTGACTTCCAGTTATGTTATGTTTGATAGTGTTTATTTTAGCTGACTACTACAAGACAATAGTTTTCTGAATTTCTGCTCATAGATGTGGTATGACTGTATCTATGACACATGATAATAAACTTGAAGATCCTTGAGTTTTCCTGAATGAAAACTTCAGAAAATTGAGGAAAAGGTGGTGTTTATACGTGAAAGTAACAAAATCTTCAGTTATTAGAAACATAAAGAACTACTTTCATTCTTGTTCCTTTTATTAAACAAGTTCAAGGGGGCAGCATGAAAATTACCTCAACATTGTTTCTCTCATATCTTTGTGAAAAGTGTAGGAATAGTTAAATTATTTTTCTTTTTAAGATGCCACCACAATGGCCTACTGGGGAACAAAGGAGTTACGTTATACCTCCGGTAAGGTACATTAGCCAAACATTTCTGTTTTTTATTTTAAAGTATATTCTATATATAATTCTTGACCTTTTGCCATATCATGTATGCCTAGAAACATTTTTAATTGTTCTTTTACATTATGTATATGTCTTATTAATTCCTTGTCAATTGAAATGCATACTTCCATGGGAGAAACTGCTTTTATTTGTTTCTTGACTGGGTTTGTGTGCTTAAGCATTGGCTGCTCTGCATACAGCAGGTGTTCAATTAGTTACTGATAGAATATATAACTCAAGGAAGCTAGTATGCTAATGCTAATTCTATGGATTTAGAGTTAATATTGAATCTCCTTCTAGTTTTCTACCTATAAAAAATCTGTTACAGAGAAGTAAAGTAATATTTTGCTGTAATATAAGAAAAGGGATAAAACAAAGGAGTGTTACCTCTAAAATACCTGAGTACTACCTTCTGTCTTTCATCAGGACTAGGTATTTGCAGGATGGACTATGAGTTAAAACTCTCAGGCAAGGGAAATTCCCATTCCCTTAATATATTTTGAAGTTTCTTTGTTTTAGAGCCCTTCTAATTCTGATTGTGTTGAGGCTTAAAAGACATTTCGAATAAAAGATTGCCTTATTGCATTTCAGCTATTCAGTTTAAAGTTTCTTTGATAATGTAATTGAACTTTAACATAACTCACATTTAAACCTTCAGTATCAGATCACCATTTTGAAGAATAGATTGTTTAGAAATGTATCTAATGTACACCTCTTAATTACACTTTATCATTTTAAATGTAGGTTTATACAGCTGTTAACTACCATTGCAATGAAGTTGATTCGGGAGCTGAAGTTTTGACAAGCGAATGCTCAGTTCATGAAGCTGCTCCATCCTCTGGAAATGGCCCACAAAAGGCAAACAGAACTTTATTAATATTTTCATATTTATTTTTTAAGTTTTAATAATTGCCCTTTGAGAGAAGTAAGCATCTTTTCACAAATTTAAATATAAAAGCCATAAATGAAAGAGCTTGAATAAATAACTAATGATTTTTCATTTTGTGTTAAAGATGATGAAATTTCAGGCACCCCCCAAAAACTTTTAGTGTATACATATAAGTTCTGATGCAGTAATCCTTTCTCTGTTTTATTCATCATTTTTTAAACCATACTTGAATAAATACTGTATTCATACGATTTAGCAGACTGCAATGGCAGGGTTCCTCAGACCTCCTATTCTGCAAAAGAGGGATTAGTACAAATTATACCTACCTGTTTTCGACCAATTTAAACATTTATAAGCTAATTAATATGCAATTATTTATGGTGTTATTTTTATAACATTGCAGCTTTCAAGAGTAGTAGAGTCACTAGTAATAATTGAAATATTGAAGTAGATAAAGTTTCTTTTTTATCAGAGCAGATTAATAAAAATGCTCTCACTTTGACTTTGAATTCTCTTGTGTTTAATTAAATGGGTGCGAATATAGTTAACAGTGGAGAATTTTCACTGTAGTGTGTGAACTTTGTCCAAGTGTTTTTCAGGGGGGGGTAAGTTGAGATCTACTGAACTGTGTTGTGAAAAAACTCCTTGAACTAGTATATAATTTAAAATTTGGAAAATATACCTATTAAAGTAGCTCAAAGTATAATTATAATATCAGGTTTTTGTCCTGGTAATTTTTTTCTTGAATTGTTGAAGTTTATTGTTTCTTATCTAATGGGAAAAATTAAAGAGCCTTAAGCAGATATCTTAGGGTTTTACTAAATTGAGCTTTTATAACCAGTACTCTATCGCTAAGATTCTAAAATATTTCTTGAATATGATAAAAAAATTCAATTCTAACTGATGTAAGAATTATGATTCCATAAAAATTCTTTAGAAATAAGTATATGTATTCATTAAATTCTTTTAAAAAGCTTACTAACAGTAAGTAAAAGGAATAGTCTTTTATATTACTGAAAATTTGTGTGTTTCAGAAATCTGTAGACCGAAGCATACAGACGGTGGTATCCTGTCTGTTTAATCCAGAGAACAGACTGAGAAACTCTGTTGTTAATCAAGATGACTACTTCAAGGTATGAAAGGTAGTACACAAGATACAAAGCATCTTTTTTTTCCCTGTGGTACATACATTTTTAAGATTACATAGAGCAATGGTTTCAACTGCTGGTCTGTGGACCAGTTTATATAGATAATCTTCATACAGCATTGGGTTGGTTAACTCTTTCACAGACCGGAGTTGAAAACCACTAACATAGAGCATCTGATTGAACTCTTTGGCATTTGATTGGAATCCAGTAAACCATTGTGAGTTGAGTTTTAACTGGTTGGCAGTTCGTTTTATGCTGCTAAACCTTGATACAGTGTGGTTTGTACTTTGGGAACAAACCTGTAGCAGAAGCTTGTAATTAGAGGAGTTTGTGAAAGAGAATATTAACTTAATAAAATAGAAAAGTTTAGTTAGGTATAGAAAGAACTTAGGAGTGCATGGACATTGGACTAAAGAGTAGAGAAGAAATTGACCGCTCATGACACTTGCGGAACTTGGGGGAGAAGAGATAAAGTAGGAAAGAGCTGAGTAGAGAGATAGAAGCGCATTCGGAGCGAGTAGGGTGGAAGAGAAGTGGGTGAGTTTGTGTTTAAAGTCTGGTTCTGGTTCTGGTTCTATCTCATTGGACAAGTCATGTAAATTTTGTTAAGACTCCGGTTTTTACAAGTCTAAAATAATCCATAACACTAAAGGTCTCCAAGATCTCTTCAGTTCCGATTCTGAGAAGATGGAAAGGAACTGCCTGGTCACGCCAACGAGGGAGGAATGTTGCGTGTGCTTAGCAAAGGGACGTTTCTGTTGTTGTTGTAAATAGCATGTTTATTGAGATATAATTTGAACATAAAACAATACACTACTTTCAAGCGTACAATTTAATACTTTTTAGTACATTTGCAGACCATAACCACTATCAATTTTAGAATATTTTTGTCACACCAAAAGAAAACCTCCTATCTATTAGCAGTCACTCTCCATTTCCCCCAACTCCTATAGCCCTAGGCAAACATGAACCTATTTTCTTTAAGGATTTGCCTATTGTAGACATTTTATATATGTATATAGAATAATACATGTGGTTTTTTGCCATTGGCTTCTTTCACTTAGTATGTTTTCAAGATTCATCAGTGTTACAGTATGAGTCATATGTTATTTTTATTTATAGATAGACCATTTTGTTTTTTTATTAATCACTTGATAGATTTTTGGATTTTTTCACTTTCTGGCTCTAATAGGTAATGATCTGAGCATTCATGTACAAGTGATTGTGTGGACACGTTTCTGCTTCTCGGGTATATACCTAGGGATGGAATTGTTGAGTCAAATGGTAACATTTTTTTTACCTTTCAAGGAACTTCTAGAATTTTTCTAAATGATTGCACCATTGTACATTCAAAAGCAAGTTTTTAACCATTGCTTTGTGTCTTAAAACAGGTGAAAGAGAATAGTTGTTTGTTTTTTCCATCTGTGAATGGACGTAGAATAAAGTGTAAAGCCTTTTATGAAGGGTATATACTAAGTACTTAGGAAGAGTAGAGCCCTATAGCAGGATTAAGTTCTTACCATCTTTTCAACATGAAGTAAATATTCATTAAGTTGACATTTGTTCTTGTGTTTCATTCTACAAGCCAACTTAAAAGAAAGGAACTGACCTATCACTTTCCTTGCCCATAGTTCTGAAGGTTAAGTAGGCAGTATTTAAAACTATCCGTTTGCAAAGCAAAAATGTTTAAATTAGAGTTTTCACCTGGTATTAGATAAATCTCCTTTGAATTTTCCAGAGTTTTCTGCTCCTCTGGGTTAGAAACTAGAAGTTGGTAGCCTCCAGTTGTCTGGCCTCTAGAACTATTTTGATTGGCTAAATACTGTTTCAATTGAGTTTGAATGCTCTTAGGCAGGGTATATATACTGTTTCCATGATAAACTCAATTCTGTTTTCTTAATTTCATCTGCGTCATAATTTTTTATATCCTACCTGACCTGTGAAGATTTGAGTTTATAACTACTTTTCTGGGCTTTAGCTTAAATGTACCCTCTTGACAAACAACATTTTTTTTAGTAGTCACCGTTGTTTATATGACAACTGAGTTTAATCTCTAGGAAAAGGGCAGGGTTAAGCTAAATATATAGAGAAGAAAATACTATTATGTTATTATTGGTTTACTTATCTTCATTTCTCTTTGCGAGATCTCACTTCCTTCTATCTGTACATCTGCAGGCAACATAAAATAAAAGGAAAATTTTGTATTTATTATTTTAATTTTCCAAAGAATGATGCATATTCATCACAGGTTAAAGATTTGCCTTTAAAGATGCCAAAACATTTATCTTTTAACCTGAAAAGTATAGGATTTCAGCTTGAAATGCTATGCTGTTCTCAAGTTAAGATTTCTACCAGATGCATTTCTGTTAATAAAAACAGTACTTTATGAAATTACATATATTTTTCATCAACTGTCTTTGAGTCATCACTGCCAAATCATTAATAATCTGCATAAAATGATACTGTTTCTAAGTTCTCTGTTTCTGAATTTACCAAGATTTCTTTTTTTAACCTAATTATTGTATAAAACTAGTCATTAATACATTTCTTATCAAAGTTCAGGAATATTTTCCAAAAAGGTTCACTTTTCTCTCATAGTATTTTGCAACTCTCTTAGGTCATAATGATAATAGGAAGTTTTCTGTGAAGTAAAAAAGACTGTTTCTGTCTTTTCTAGGATAAAAGAGTGCATCATTTTAGAAGAAGTCGGGCAGTGCTTAAATCTGTTTGATCCTCTCTTCTAACTTTCTAGTCTCATGAGAAGTTGCTGGTTTTGAATATTAAGAAGAGACTGAAAGTTTTTCACTATTATAGAAATTTAATTTTGAGTATTGATAAATCACATTAAGACTATACAAGCAATATTAGATTGCCTAGTTTTATTTTATGTTGAAACTGTTTTTCATTAGATGCTTATTTAGAAATTGGTTCTATGTTGAATATATAGTTGAAAGTAGAAAATAATTGAGACTGAAAGGAACAACTTTAAGATTTATCTGTAGGGATTTTTAAAACTTGAAATTAACATTTTAACAGTTTAAAAGCAAATGCTGATTTTCAAAACATTGTTTTTGAAAAGCTACTATTTTGAAAGGTCAGAATTTTGATAATTTGAATACAAACGTTTCACTTCTCCACCAAGTACCTGTGAATAGTACAATATTTATAGTGTTGTGCTGTACATTTATGATTTGTCTAGAAATTTACCACAAAAGCATAACTGCATTTTTAATCAGTGGAACTCAGTATATAATTAGCTTTATTGAAGTCTTCTTTATCTAAACCTAGTAAAACCAATTCTAAAAATACAGTCCAATCAGTGGATCTTAGGTTTATTAGTTCAAAATATTTTATATTTTATTTAGAATTCACACATAGATGTCCTATTTAACTGGAATGGTAATTACATAACTAAAATTCTGGGCCTAACTTTTTTTAAAGAATCCAGGACAAACTAAACTTTTCGATGAGTTATGGTAAATTCTCCTTTTTTTCTTTATTTTTTTTTTCTTGGAATACTAAACATCTTAAATTGTACAAAATATTGGTAATAAAGAATACTGATGCGTTTTTATGTCACTTAAAGGTTAATCAGAGTATCTGAAAAAAATTGTTTTTATAAAAACATTAAAATATTATTTGTTGAAAAGCAAATAGATTTTTATTTTTGTTTGTTAGCCTATATTTTCTTTTTTAAAGTAAAATATGTCCAAGAGTCAAAGTAGTTTAACATTTCTAAATCACAAAAGTTGTTTAGTAAGCATATCCCAAGAATATATACAGAGTCAGTTAACAATCCATTTCTAGATTAACTAGTCTCCTCATTAGGTGATGTGTATTGTGACAGACAACTTGAGCACCAGAGCTCTTCTGCTATACCCACAGTCTTGCTTTTTCAGTTTGTAACACCATTTTTCTAGGAGATTTGCTTCTAGAACAGGTGATGTAAAAATAGGAAGTAGCAGTTTGAAGGCTAAACTTTGGAAAGGTTCTAAGGGAACACTTGTTTCAGCATCGTTTGACCTGCCATGAACATGAGTTTAAAATGGCTTCCTGGCCTTCATTAAATCATATGAATATTTCTTTTATCCCTAACCTAATTCAGCTATCATGGGCCCTATCATCAGTGCCCAGTGTTGTCATCCCAGTCATTTTTATTCTGACTCTGAAGAGAAAAGAGTCTTAACTTAAGGATCCCCAAGAGGGCTTTCATATGCCTCATAATTTGAAAGTACCCTGAAATTTGTCTTTTTTAAAATTCTCTACTGTTTTTTATGTATGCTATAATATTCTTACATGTACCATTCTGTGATTAAATCTCCAGGTTACTGTGATTCCTACCTAAGTTCTAAAGAGCCACTTATATGACATTAAGTAAGGGAATAAACTTTTTATTTGTGTACTGTTTTATTGGACTGAAAGTATTTAAAAAAGGGTAAGGTAGAAAGGAGAGACAAAGTCCTGAACCTTTCAAAATGGAATACTAATTTTAAACTTAAAAGTATGTTCCTATTACATATTGCTGATACTGTTTTGCATAAATGAATAAATACAAATAAAGGAACTTTTTTTCCCCAAAAGCATCTTTGACCTATTTGTTCATGTCATATTTATCTAAAGAAATGGTGGGGAGTTGGGTGGGTAGTATGTGACAAGGTCTAGATCCTTTAAATTCTAAACTATATATTGTTCAATTTGTTAGCCTGGTGGAGTTAGTTTATAAAAGCAAATTTTACTACATTGTATTTTTGTTACTTTCTCATGAAAATAAGAGATAGGTATTCATGAGAAAATAATTCATGTTAATAGAGTTGGAAATGGTTACAGTGGGTTTCAATGCAGTCAGTGCATCAACAGTACTGAGTAGGAATGCCAAAGAGTCATTTGTGATTGCAGTTTCATGGCCAGGGCCCTCATTTCGGACTTAAAAGCATTCTGTCTTCTGAACACTGAACCTAATCTTTGTGACCCTTTTATTTTAGGGTATTGTAGTTCTTGATAATAGAGCTTAGATTTTTCATACTGCATTTCCTTCATAATAGGATGCATGCAAAAGATCATTATTCACTACCTCTTCTAGTTCTAGCTCCAGTACTCCTAGGTTTATATGTTAGGGCCAGAGGAGAGGAAATTTTCTCCATGGATTTTCCTATGCTATATTTTATAAGTGACTCATTACCAGAAAATTGATTTTGATAATAAGGTTCTGTAAGGTTAAAAAAAAATAGTGACTCCCGAATCACTAAAGATAAAATTTTGATTTTTAAAGTAGAATAATCTGCAGATTAGTAATCCTTAAATGTGCATGTATATGTATACACATACATAGTAACCATCATCCAGAACATTAATTAGCCCTGGCAAGCTAAATAAGTTTATAAAAACTTATTTTGATGCTCTAAAACTAAATTACGTATACCTTAAAACAGTTTCTTTAAACCTACTTGATATTTTAAGCATATTTGCAGTTGAGGATTACCACAAAATTCTCAACAGAAAATTAAGTCTTTGGGATTGGAAAACATTTTTTTTTCTTTTCCTTTTTGAAGAGCTAGGGGGAGAGAGAAAGGAACATTGAGCTGCTCCTCTATGTGCCCTGACCAGGGAATCCAACCTCAGTGCTCCGGGAGGACGCTCCAGCCAACCAAGCTGTGTGGCCAAGACTTTATTACTATTATTATTATTATTTTGGAGACAGGATAGGGGAGAGAAGAGGGGAAGGAAAGCATCATTTGTTTCACTTGGTCATGCATTCATTGGTTGATTCCCATGTGTGCTTTGACCAGGGGTCAAACCCACTACCTTTTTCAGTCCAATGCTCAACCCACTGTGCTAATCAGCCAGGGCCTTGAAAAGAAATTTCATACAGCACTTTTTTTTTGGAAAATTAGTAAGTTATGAAGAAATAAAGTGACTCCAAAATGGTTGGTCACCCTTGTAAGAAGTGTATTCTGCATACCCTTTTCTTTGCTGAGAACGTGTTACCTTTGTAGTTGTTCAGAATAACAATTCAGTATTGATGAGCACCCTTAAAACTGCAAAGAAGACGTTGACTTTCAAAAATAAATACACAGCAACTGTCAAGCCCTCTATTCATTTCTCTAAAATTCTCTTGGTTATCTTTAAAGGTAAACTCATAAAAATGGGCTGCCACATTGCTCAGTTGCTTTGCCAGCTTTCATTGCAGTCATTTGAGGGTAGTACAGGAGCTGTGGCAGTAAGACAGTGTGCCCCTTGGCTTTCACAAATATGGCAATAGGGTGGGGAACCATACGGGAGAGAAAAGCAGCAGTGTTTTCCATTGACCAAGTCTTGCAAATAGGCCCAGCTGTTGAGTTTGATCATTTGGAATTCCTGAAACACTTGTTATAGATGAGGATTGCTCCTATACATATTTTGATAACTGTATAATCTAGCCCTTCCAACATTATGTATAACACGTCTGTGTAACTGAACCTTCTTGAGTAATTCCTTATCACCCATCATTAAAGACTTGAGTTTTCCATCTGTAGACGTACATTTAGTAGTAGAAAACAATAAACATAAGAAATTTGACCTATAAATATAACGTTTTTGAATGCTCGTGCAAAATATTCAATCTGCATAGCAAAGAAATGATAGATAATTCTGTATTGCATTTAGAGTTAAAAACATCTGTCTGATATGGCTGTAGTGGTGGGCCAACCCCAAGCAAATGCAAAAAATTATTTCTTGAAGCTACCACTGTACCATTTAGCTCTATGTTAGCTATATTTTATGATTTTAATTGTCCTGAAACAGAAAAGTCTTCCACTGAGGTCTCTAGTTCATTTTCCCAAGGCACACACAGGCTTTGTATCTTATGTGCACCTCCATTAAGGCTGTGAGCCAGGAATATGCCTTTTCCATCTTAATCTCTAGATAACAGTTTCACTAGGTCTTTAACGATAGAACAAATGCTTGCATGGCTGGAATATTGGGGTTATTTAAGCTCTTGATAAATTTGCAGCAAAGGTAACAAGCAGTTCAGAAAGTTGGAGTTTTTATAATCCTTTATCAGTTCTTTTGTACAGGAAACAAATCTAGCAAAATTACATTGAGGCTCTAATCACATCTATTGTCTTATCTCCAAAATAAAATGGATTGAGACATTCTATTCTGCCTCAATCTTAGGTGAAATTAGTATAGAAAAAAGGCAGGGTTGACACTCAACTGATCTGTACTGATTCAGAGAAATCCCCTATTTATAGAGAGCTGGTCCTCTCAGCTCTTGGATACTTGGTAAAATTTTTAATATTTTTAACCTACACCCATCCCCCAGAATAAATCTGGGTGGACTAGTGAGAAAGGAGAGGGATAAGTAAAAATACAGAGCAATTTCTGTTTTAACTTCAGTTGATTCCCTATCTAGTATTTGAGCTGCTTCACAGTGTGAATTCAATCTGAACAGTATTTAAACAGTACACTTGCTAAATGAGAAAAGCTTAATTCTGCGCTTTTTTTTTACCTGAACGTGGCTTGGTTGCGGTTCATCACTCTTGGTTATGTGCCTGTCTTTGACAAAATAAACCCCATATACTCACCACCCAAGGTTATACCCACAGTCAGATCAACTCTGTACCTTGTGGGGGCAAGTTTCCCCAATCATACCAATCTCAAAGAGAAGTCAGAACATCAGAACCATTGTCTGGGGTGCTTTTCAGAGATTTAGACTCCTGGACCCCATTTTCAGATGCTCTTATTCTATAGGCCTGTGTTTAGTAATCTGCATTTTTAATTAGTCCCTCAGGGGATTCTGATCTCTGAAACACCCACTTTGAGAAATACTTCCACAGTTGGCCATCTCACAGTATATCATCTCAGGCTACCTGTAGCTTTGGAATAGCTGGATTTCGAGAACAACCCTGTTTTTGTTCCTTTGTAAGGGATATTGTTGGTTTAATGTATCTTTCGCTTCCAAGCTTGTGCCCAGGAGTTCAGATTGTCCACAGGCAAGGATAACTCCTGAACAAGTTGAAAAGTAGATTGAATGGAGTCTGAAAGCCAAGATTTGTAGCCAAAAACAAGTGGTAAGAGTGAGTTACTGTAGAAAAGAATCTGAATTCCAAGGCCAGTTGCAGGCAAGCCAAGGATAAGGACTAGGCTTAGCTGGGAGGGGGCAGAATGCACATTGTAGAGTCAGAGATACCATTACTTGTCTCCTGGAGGGAAGAACTGTATCTTGGGCCCATTTGACCTTTTTTTAAGTGATAAGTGGGGAGACAGACTCCCATATATTCCCCCCACTGGGATCCATCCTGCAGCCCCCATCTGGGACTAACGCTTGGACCAACCAAGCTATCCTCAGCACCTGAGACCAATTCTCAGACCAGCTGAGCTGTCTCTGCACCAAAGGCTGACACTTGAACCAGTCGAGCCACTGGCTGTGAGAGGAGAAGAGAGAGAGAAGAGGGGAAGAGAAGCAGATGGTTGCTTCTGTGTGCCCTGACTGGGGACTGAACCCAGGATGTCCACATGCTGGGCTGACTCTATCCACTTAGTCAGCCGGCCAGGGCCACCATTTGACATTTTACTAACAGGTATTACCCATTAGTTTTAGAAGAGTATGGCCTGTTACTGCTCCTTTCCTGCCTTGGAATTAACTAATATGATTTATTCTTAAATTAACAAATATTAATATTGGAAATAATATGTTAAAAAATCAAGTTCCAGAGAGAATCTTTAGGCATATTGCATACTGAAATCCATATTGTGTTTGTGTTTTGTAAAAATTCACACATAATTCATTTGGGAGAGCATAAGTATACTTGTAAAGAATTATAAATACCCAAGTTAGCTTAAGAAATCGAACATCTCATTGATGAACAAGTTTCCTACATGCTCTTGCTGACGTACCCTCTTCCTCCTCAACAAGAGGTAACTACTAAATTGAAATTTAATTTTGCTTTAATCACCCACTAAAATAATTTGTTTCTTTTCACTTATTTATTTTTTTATGGCTTTAGTCTTTTCTTCCCTCCCTCCCTCTCTCTCTTCCTCCATCCCTCCTTCCCTCTTTCCCTCTTTCCCTCTCTCCTCCCTTCACATTATCCTTCCCCTCCCTTGGTCCCTTTCTTTCTTCCCTTAATTTCTTTAAAGCTATTTTAGGTTCACAGCAAACCAAGAGGAAGAGACAGAGATTTTTCATAGAACCCCTTGCCCTCACAGAACCTTCCTCACTGTCAGCATCCCTAACAGAATGGGAAGTCGGTGAACGTACCCTGACACATCATAATTACTGAAAATTCCTAGTTTTCTTTATAGTTCCTTCTTGGTGTACATTCAGTGGGTTTGGACAAATATATGATGGCATGGATTCATCGTTATAATACAGAATATTTCCACTGCCATATAAATTTTCTGTGCTTTGCCTATTCATCCCTCCAACCCAACCCCTGGCAACCACTGGTCTTTTTTACGAATTTCATATAGTTGGAATTATATATTGATAGTATGTGGCCTTTTCAGATTTTCTTTTTTCACTTAGTAATATGCATTTATGTTTCCTCCATGTATCTTCATAGCTTGATGGCTCATTTCTTTTTAGTGCTGAATAATATGCCACTGTCTGCATACTACAGTTTATCCACCCACCTACTGAAGGGCATCTTGGTTGCTTCCATATTTTAGCAATTATAAAGCTACTACAAACATCTGTGTGCAGATTTTTGTGTGGACAGAAGTTTTCCATTTATTTGGGTAAATACCACAGAATGCAATTGCTGGATTCTATGGTAAAATATGTTCAGTTTTGAAAGAAACTACCAAATTATCTTCCAGCCTGGCTGTACTATTTTGCATTTGTAATAAATGAGGGTTCCTGCTGCTCCACATCCTTGCCAGTATTTGGCGGTGTCAGTGTTCCAGATTTTAGCCATTCTAATAGGTGTGTAATGTTATTCTGTTTTAGTTTACATTTCCCTGAGGACATAGGATGTGGAGCATCTTCTCGTATGCCTGTTTGCCATCTGTATGTCTTCTTTGGAGAAGTGTATATTATGGTTTTTGGCCCATAATTGTGCTTTCTTATACTTGAATTTTAAGACTTCTTTGTATATTTCAGATAACAGTTGTTTATCAGATCATATTTACTCCAAGTCTGTGCCATATCTTCTCATGCTCTTGAAATTGCCTTTTGCAGAGCAAAAGTTACTCATTTTAGTACAGTTCTGCTAATTGATTATTTGTTTCATGGTTCATTCCTTCAGTGTTTTATCTAAAAAGCCATTGCCATACCCAAGGTCATTTAGGTGTTCTATGTTATCTTCTAGGAATTTACAGTTTTGCATTTTACGTTTAGGTCTATTTCTTTTTCTTTTTTTGCATGTGGATGTTTAGTTGCTCCAG
Organism: Rhynchonycteris naso; assembly: GCA_037038555.1. Lineage (NCBI taxonomy): Eukaryota > Metazoa > Chordata > Mammalia > Chiroptera > Emballonuridae > Rhynchonycteris > Rhynchonycteris naso. The sequence goes on along the minus strand of CM073004.1, from coordinate 46,489,524 downwards.
CACCATGTATTGAAGAGACTGTCTTTGCTCTGTTACACTGCCTTTTTCCCCTTTGTCAAAGATCAGTTGACTAACTTTATGTGACTGACTTTTTCTGGGCTTTGTATTCTGTTCCGTTGATCGTTTGTCAACTCTTTCCCCCAATACCACGTTGTCTTGAAGTCAGATAGTATCACTCCTCATACTTTTTTCTCCTTTGATATTATACTGGCTATTCTAGGTCTTTTATATTTCCATTTAAATTTTTGAGTCAGTTTGTCAAAATCCACAAAATAGTTTGTTGGGATTCTGATAGGGATTGCACTGAGTCTACAGATCAAGTTGGGAAAAACTGACATATTAATAACATTGAGTATTTCTGGCCATGAACATGGAATATTTTTCTATTTATGTAGTTCTGGAATTTCATTCCTCAGAGTTTTATAGGTTCTTCTCATAGATCTTACACATATTCTCTAAGATTCATACCTAACTAATCCATTTTGAGGGCTGATGTAAATGGTTTTGTCTTTTTAATTTCAAATTCTACTCTTTAATTACTGGTATATAGAAAAACAGTTGACTTTTGTATGTTAACCTTATTGCAACCTAGATATAATCACTAGTTTCAGGAGGTTAGTTTTACGTCTCTTTTTTATTACTACTTTTATTTTTTACTTTTTTAGGATTTTCTACATAGATGATCATGTCATATCTGTAAACAAAGGCAGTTTTATTCCTTTCCAGTGTATGACTTTTATTTTCTTCTTGTCTAAGTGCATTAGCAAAGACTTCCCATATCATTTTGATTTTTTACATGGCTTTGGACTTTAAAAGGACTTGTACTGCAGCTTGGTTTTTTGTGTGCACATTATGGGACTCATTTGTGTTGACCTGGATGCTGTTTTTATTTTTGATGCTATTTGTTTTATCAGTTGAGCATCACATGGTTTATCCATCCTTTTCCTTCCTGAAGGACCATTTAATTTTATTTTTTTATTTTAAAATTCTAAATGTTTAAACTTTACATAATGGTTGATTGTTACTCCAAACAATGCTACTATGAATATTCTTTAATGCTTTTATGCCTGTGATCATTTTAGAAACCATCTCAAGCTAGGTACTAGAATGGTGTTAAAAGAATGTGAACTTAGTCCTCCTAGCCCCAACCACTTCCTGAGTAAACTTGGATAAGCTTCTTTCTGACCCTGTTTCCTCCTCTCTAAAACAATACTTCCAATATCTACCTTATAGGCTTACTATTAAATTTGACAATATAGCAACATGGTTAGCTTCCCATCTGTCTTCCACAAAAGCCCACTCAGGCTTTTTTTGCCCTTAAATTTAAGTAACCACAACTTAACAAACTTCATGTATAAACTGACCATGGTTTAGTAATTGGGTGACATGCTGTATTCTGAAATACGGTATTTTGTACGCCTTCTTTGGCAGCAGCAAGCAGCTCATTATCTTGGGGTCTCTATGTATTCTAGAATGGTCCTGTTCTCTATGGGAGGGGTCTTGATTGAATAGAGCACCCAGTAAGTGAAGGAAATAACTGCATTGACCAGCATTCTATTGCATAGTTCTGATCCCCGCCACCAAAATACTCAAAAGTGACAGGTAGAATTTGTCATCTAGTCTTTTCATCACAAGAATACTTCCTATTTGTACAGTCCTTTAGGGTTCTCAGAGCTACTTCACATATATGATGTCATGTGACCATCACCAACTCCTTTGAAGGATTGGACACACGTAGGTTTCCCTAAATTTATACACCTTGGGATGGGGATAAATAGACGCTAGGACTTTACATAGCTGGCCATTGCCTTTTCTACTATTGTAGAGAGTGGTCTTTCCAAATACAAAAGATAGAACTATGTTTTACGGTGCTCTGGAAAAGCTATTAACTAGGGCCAGAATATATAATGAACAACTTGGCCTTTGATGGAGAAAAAGATATCACTTAAATTCAGAATGAATTGAGTTAAAACTCACCATGTGCCGGGCTTTGTGCTAAGTTGCATTAGGTAGTTCACCCTCACAACACCCAAATGAAATTAGATATTGTCCCTGATTTTATTCACGAGAACTCAAATGTTTAGAGTATGAAGTATCTTTCCTAATGTCACAGACTAGTTAGCTGCCAAGTCAAGAGTCTGGTTACCCTAAAGTCTTCTGTGATTGTCACTTAAACCTCAATCCTACCTCATTCCACTCTCCTTAGAATGTAAGATTCACATAACCATTCAAAAGTGAGTAATTTTGTGATACTTACATTCACAGTGTTTTGCAAACACCACTTACCCTGTTACAAGATATTGCCATCTTTCGAAAGCCCCACGTGGGCTTTAAAACCCCATGTCATGCTGCTTCTCTGCAAAGACACCCTCTTTGCCCAGCTCAGGGTCTGTCACCTTGTTGCAGGCCACCCCCATGCATGGACATCCTGCTGCCCCTGTGCGGGCTCTCACATCATGCCAGGCTGCACTACTATGTGAACACTCCCCTTGCCCTGCTTGGGCCCTGATAGGTGCTCTGGGCCACTGTGCCACCCTGACGGCCCTTTCACTCTGCTGCTGGTACAAATGCTTGCCTTGCTCTGCCTCAGCTACTGGTTGTAGCAAAATTGTTTATTAAGGGAAGGGAAAAGAAAGAGGAGACTATTTGCATTTATAGCAGACTTCCCAAATGAATTTTATGATTTTTGTTACAGTTGATCCTAAACCTTACTTTTAAAAAACACTGAATGAGAGTAGTGGAACCCAAATCCTTTGATGTTAAAAAATAATTAGAGAATATGATTTGCCATGTGCATTGACATAGGTAAGAAATAGCTTGTTATTGCACTTGGAAATTTTACCGGAGTAAAGAAAAATAGGTTATATGAGATTAAACAGAATGTCCCAGATGTCAGCAAAGCAAAGGATTGCATAAAAGAGCTGTATGTAGTTACTGTCAGTTTTCCTAAAAACTCCCTAGATAAGCTTTAGATGGATAATGGTAAGGAGTGACTTTAGGTGCCTGTTCTCATAAAACATTCCTGAATTGGATTGTACAAGACCCACCTCCTGCCCAGTCTCTATGTGGTGATACCATGAAAACAAATAGTAATTCACTATCTGGAAAACAAGGTGGGCAAAAGTAGGTTTATAGTTTTTCGAATGGGAAAAGACGTAACCCAAAAGATAAATCGTAAGTAAGGATATGAAAAAATAACAATAATAAAAAGACAAATAATACAAATAGGTAATATAATAATTAATGAATAAATAGGCCCTGGCCAGTTGCCTCTGTGGATAGAGTGTTGGCCTGGCATATGGACATCCTGGGCTCCATTCCTGGTCAGAACACGAGAAGCAACCATCTGCTTCTCTCCCTCCCTCTCTCCCCCTTCTCTCTTGCCCCTTCCCGTAGCCAGTGGCTTGATTGGGCACTGAAGATAGTTTGGTTGGTCTGAGCATCAGCCCTGGGCTCTGAAGATAGTTCCGATGATTTAAACATCGGCCCCAGATGGGGGTTGCCAGTTGGATCCCAGTCAGGGCACTTGTGGGAGTCTGTCTTTCTATCCTCCTCTCACTTAAAAAAAAGAATAATAATATAAGAATCAACTTTCATATACTCACATCTGTAAACCTATTTTTTTCCCATCTCTGTATATTCTGCCCTTTTATTAAGGAGTGTCTTCAAAAGTCAAATGGCAAAGGCAGTCAATACAGGAAGGGTTGAAAGAAACAGTGTATCATCATCCCTAAAGAAACTTACCACCTGTCTCCTTCAAGGCTCTCCTCTTTAGATCACCTCCAAATTTTTCTCTTTCCCAAATTTTCTATCAGTGAATATATATATAGTTCATGCACACTAGCAACGTATCTCCTCTGGCACCCTCTCATCACTGTCCTGACTTGTCTCCTCAGATTTCCTGTTTTTATTTACATCTCTACCTTTTCCCTCATTACTCCAGCAGCTTCCCAAAGACCCAGACTAAACAGGCAAAACACAGGAGGGCAGGGAGGCTCTGATGAATGCTCCCAGATTGCTGATTGCTCCGTGCTGCGGTCCATTACTGACTACTGATGTACTGGGACTAGGGCATTCGCCCATCCAGATGAGAGTTGTGGAGGAAATACTGTAAATGTTTCCATGGCTTTGTCATTGTGCCATATTTCACCTTAATAAGGTTTAAATGTCACTACCTAATTTTAAGCTTTTTTTCCTCCTTCCTTCTCTCTTTCTGTCACTCCATCATTCCTTTTTCCCCTCCGCCCCCCCCCCTTTATTCATTCTTTCCTTCTTCTTATTCTCGGCCTCCTCTAGAATTTACATTCTATGACAGGAAGATTCATGTTTGTCTTATTCATTGCTTAGAAGTGTCAGGCACATACTAGATACTGAATAAATATTTGTTGAATGAATGACTAATTGGATATATGAGCTGTTCTTAATATTGTCTTTCCAGCATTTTAGAATTGTCCAAAACGGAGCACAGTTTTAAAATAACCAAATAATGCTCAGCACTTTCAAGTTCACAAATCATTGCTTAAGTCCTGGCAGGTGGCTCACTGGATAGAGCATCAGCCTGGCGTATGGATGTCTCAGGTTTGATTCACAGTCAGGGCACACAAGAGAAGCGACCATCTGCTTCTCTCCCCTCCTGCTCCCCCTTTATTTCCCTCTTCCCCTCCTGCAGCCAGTGACTCAGCTGGTTTTAGCATGGCCCTGGGCACTGGGGATAGCTCAGTTGGTCCAAGTGCATCAGCTTCAGGTGCTAAAAATAGCTAGGTACCTGAGCATCAGCTCCAGATGGGATTGCCAGGTGGATCCTGGTCAGGGTGCATGCAGGAGCCTGCCTCACTATCTCCACTGCTGTCACCTAAACAAAAAAAAAATCTTTTGCCTCACACATTATTTCATATGACCCAGGCACCATCTTGAGAAGCTGGGGGTGGAAGTGCCCACCCAGGTCACAACACAAGTGTCAGTACCTTAGGCTCTGACACCCAATCTGGCATTTTCCCTCATGGTCACCAGTGACTCTTGGGGGAATCTCAGCATGGAAGCTTTAGGGTAAGGTGACCAGACATCCCGCTTTGGACGGGACAGTCCTGATTTTTAACAATTTGTCTCGCATCCTGCGGCATTTTTAAAAAGTCCCAATTTTTGGAAAGAATGCACGAAAAGCTAGGGAACGGCGGGAGAACAGGAAGGGAATATACAGTTTTCAATGGGGAGACCCCGCCTTGACCTGGAAGCGCCTGCACTGCCGCAAGAGCTGGCTGCCCCATGTAGGGCCCCGAAACAAAGAACTTCGGGTGGGATGTACCTGCTGGGGTGGCAGCTGTCAAGTCCCCTAACTACCCATAGGCCCGCGTCCTGGATGCTGGCGTGCAGCTCCGGGCTCCGCGAGGTGCAAGCCGCTTGGTCTCCAACAGGCCGGGCTGGATGCGGGGAGCGCGGCGGCCACAGGGATGAGTCCAGGCGAGGAGTGTGCGTGACTGCTCATGTGCAAGCGCGCTGGCGGCACTGCCCTGCCTGCTCCCTCCCACTCCTGCCGCTCGGCATCAGTTTCGGGACCGTGTAACCCGATCCCTCTGACTCACTCAAAATTTCCCATATAGTAATATTTCCGAAAACGATCTTTTTAATGAGGTGTCATTATTAAAAACATATTGATAAGGAAAAGGTTAAATCTTTGGGCATCAGCAAAAATCACAATAGAGAACAAATGGTTAGAAATATTTCATCATTTTGAAACAAACCATGTTCCATACAATAGTGCACTAAAAATTGTGGAATACGCGCTGTCTTTACCAGGAACTAATGCTGTGACTGAACGCATTTTTTCTACGCTAAATAAAGTGTGGACATCAGAAAAATCACAATTAAGTGTTGAGACTTTGGAAGCCATTTTATGTGTGAAATATAATTTAACAAATTCTTGTGAAAAATTTCATGACCTTTTAAATGACAGCAATCTAAAAATTCACTCAAATGAGAAATATGCCAAAGAATAAAATACTATACATAATTTTTAATGTATTATATTTGTAAATTGTACTTATGTTGAAATTTAAAAAATATATTACAGTACTATTTCTGCATTCTACGAAAAATTTTTTTGCTCCATATAGACCAAATTTTTAATCAAGACCCCCCTCCCTCCGCCCCCATCAATGATGTCCCGCTTTACCAGTTTTAAAGTCTGGTTACCTTACTTTAGGGAGAGTTGTCACAAGAACAGGAAAGAGGGAGGGGAAGTAGAAAGGGGAGAGGCTTACAGAGGGAGGCCTCTACCAGGCAGGCGATGCCTCTCACCTCAGGGCCAGTACAATGGGTTTCAGCGCCTGTTCCCATCCTGTCCCTAGACTCACACTGCCTCTTCCCAGATACTGGCACCCCACAGAGAGCAGGCTGACTCCTACCATCCTGTCCTCTTAAACGTCTATAGAAATGTACAGCAGAGATCCCAAGCTACAGACCTACCAGCTGAATTCAGTCCCCATGGATGACTTAGCCCCTGTAGTACTTAACAAACTGGACCAATTAGCCAAGCAGAAGATCCCACATGGGCAGGCGGTTTCCTTAGGCCAGTGATGGGCAATCTTTTGAGCTTAGTGTGTCAAAATTTGCCAATAAACCGAGCATAACTCGGGTGGTGTGTCACTTCGAGAAAAACGGCCTAACCGGAAGTCCCAGAACTACACGCTCTGTGCCGGAGTTCTGTTGTTTTGGCCTACAGACCTCTGGCACAGGGTGTCTACACTACAGCAAATGTTTTATCCTTGGCTACTGCACCTGGCCGCGCAGGAGTCGGGTGAAATGTCCTTTTTGGCGTGCAGCCCCATATTTCTCTGGTATGCGACCGCGTGTCATCGAAAATGGCTACGCATGTCAGCGCTGGCACGCGTGTCATAGGAAACTGGCTGTTACAGGCTGGACTGACGGTGACTACCCTCTGAATCTGTTTCTGTGTTCCTACTGTTGTTTTTCTTTTTCAAAAATATTTTTAGAAAATCTAATTTAATAGGCTAACACTGATCAATAAGAGTACATAGATTTCAGGTAAACATCTCTATAGTGTTTGGACTGTTTGTGTTGTGTGCCCATCACGCAAAGTCAAACCATTTCTGTCACTGTATATTTGTCCCTTTTCTTATTGTTGAGATATATACCTCTAAATCCACGTTTCTTCCAAAAGGAGGAAAACAAAATATATAGAGACTCATGCTGTTACTGCATCATGACTGGTAGTTACCTGAGTCCGAGAGCCTCAATTAACATCAAATATCCCCTCTTAGTCCCCCTACCAGTTCTACAAAGGCGGCTCTGAGAGCTTCCGTTTATGCGAAGATCCTGGAGCACACAGAGGTTGAGAAGCATACCCTAAGTCTCATTACAAATTAGAAGCAGACATAAACTTGAAGACAGTATCTCACCTGGCACAGAAATCTGCATAAATTGCAACTGCAGCCATGCACTGGCTTTGTGTGCACCCCCTATGACTGCAATTTAAGGGACCAGCCCTTATGTAATCTGCTACATGCCCAGTAGGTGGTACTGTAACCCAACAAAGCTTCCAGGACAATGCCTTTGTGGAAACTGGTTTCTTCTATTATTACAGGATTTTAAGTCAGAATAGCATTTCCTGTCTTTCTCTCTTTTTAAAAAATGGTCTTTCAACACAATTTAACGTGGCTTTCGTTCCAGGCATAAAACGAAATTTGCCTTAATCCATTACCTAGGGAGAGAGTGTTTATGTGTCACAACTGACATTTGTTAAATTTTAAATGAAGGAAGCAAGCCATAAGAAGGTCTGAAATACATTCTTTGTTCACAAAGTCGTGCAGACACTGATCCGCTGCTCTGTACAATTAGGAGTAAAACAAGTACCTTTTCTTCCACCACAAGCGCTGCTGAAAGCCCCAGTGAGGAAAAAGGCAGAGGATGGATGGACTTGCACTCCATGAGGTTTAACGCTTCTGTTTCAAGTTCAGGCACATTGGCTGGACACAGCAGGGATGACTATGCTGACAGCTGCATTGTGCCTGCTTCTGCCCAGAAGGCTGAAAAGGAGCCCAGGCCGGCCCCCACCTACCCCTTACCTGCTGTTTCTGCAAAGTGTAAAAGTATGAGGAGCTTACAGGAGATCAACTTTATCCATTCACATATAATTATGGTGAATCTATTCTTAAAATATATTTGTTCTTTTGTATTTCACACTAGCAAGGAATTTGGAACCAATCCTTCCGAAGTTAGCCCTTGCCATCTATTATTCAAGCCGCACCATTAAAAAGAGAATGAGAGCAGATGTAATTCTGATAGGCAGCATCAGTTAACAATCTGCTCCTTTTAAAGATGCACAAGCATCGCATGAGAAAGCTAAACCTTGCCTACAGAACCAAATGTAATTGTGGAGTGGGGTATTTGGGGCATTGGAATTTTTTGATAAACATTGGGATAGGCAGAAAATCCTTCCGTTTCAATCCTTTGCTCATTCTTTCCCCGCTTCCTATAGTTAGGTGTCGATACAGTAACAAGTAGTGCTTCCCAAACAGCACACACACTGCCTAGCACCGCCTTGCAAATGAGTTGCGCTGTGTGGATGAGTTCAGGCAAATGAGAATGTGAGTGGAAGTGGTTGGCCACTGTGTCAATGCACGTAAGAACTAGCATGTGTCCTCCTGTTTCCTGTTTCCCTGTCTTGAAATCCTGGAGTCCACGTGTCCCAAATGGTGTCCCTTCAAGACAGCAGAGAGACCGTGGGAAGCAGCGGCCCCTTGACTGACCTGTGTTGGACATGTAGCAAGGGAAACACTCTTGTTGTGTTAAAGCCATTGAGATCTGGTTTTCCTTTGTTACTGCAACAGAGCCTCTGCTACCCCAGAAGGCAGAATGGTGCCTATCTCTGGAGCCTGAGCACTGGCCTGGCCTGTGGAAAGGACTTGAAATATTTGTTGAGCACATGACTCGTTCTGACTGTCTTTCCTTTGATTATTTGAAACACTTCGGTGTCCTTGAATAAACTCTCTGGTCAACTATTTTGAGTTAGGACTTGACATTTTCAACTAAGACATCTGCTTAACATAAGGTAGCCAAAAAATGTTAACATTTCTCTATCTCATCTTTTGTTTTTTTTTTCTTGATAGATTACTCTTCAATTTTCTCTTCCTTTTTTTATGATATATTCATTGGTCAAATGTTCAAATGAGGTACATATAAGGTTTTATTTTTTTGTTTCTTTTATTCAGGAAAATGTTTTCAAATAACGCCTTTTTTTATTTCAAAGCATGATGAGTTTACTAAAAAAAAAAAAAATCAGAGAATACATATGGGCTAAAGGAAGAGCAGAAAAAAGTACCTACCCATGATCACCAATGCCCAGAGAAAATCATGGTTCATACTATACTGTGTGGCTATAAAGACAGTATGATTTTTACAGAGTGGTATCATTGTGCACATCATTTTTAAAACCAGTTTTCTTTTACATTGAATAAATCTAAAACTCTGTGTCAGTAAACATATTTCTGTAGCACTATTTCAGTGACAACCTATTTTCCATTTTCTGGCTATTCAATTTTTAAAAATTTCTATAATAGTTTAACACCATAAATAGCTACCACTACCAGGTCTTTGCCCATATTATATCCTTTATTATTTTCTTAAAATAAATAAATGCCTAAACATGGAATTTCTGAGTCAGTGCACAGATATGTCTTAAAGACTGTTGATGCATAATTCCAAATTGCCTTCCAGAAAGCTTCTACCAAATTATAACACAAATGCCTGTTTACCTTTACTCTTCTTGAGTATTATAATTTTTAAAATAGTTCCAGTTTGGCCCAGGTTGGTTGGCTCAGTGGTAGAGCATCGGCCTGGTGTGTGGATATCCCAGGTTCAATTTCCAATTAAGGCATACAGGAGAAGCACCCATCCACTTCTCCACCCCTCTCCCTCTCACTTTTCTCTCTCTCTCTTCTTCTCCTGCAGCCATGGCTCGATTGGAGCGAGTTGACCCCAAGTGCTGAGGATGGCTCCATGGCCTCTGCCTCAGGTGCTAAGAGCTCAGTTGCTGAGCAATGGAGCAACACTCCAGATGGTGAGAACAGCGCCCCCTAGTGAGCTTGCCAGCTGGATCCTGGTCCAGGCACATATAGGAGTCTGTCTCTTAGCCTCCTCTACTCTCATTGAATAAAAATAATTAATTAATAAAAGAGTTCAAGTTTGGTAAAATTCATTGCTATAATTTGTTTTTTTAATTACTAATAAAGTTATTAGTAACATTTTTTCATACATTTGTTCTAATAATTTTGTATTCATATGCTTATATTTTTCTATTGTGGTAATACTGTTTTGTTATTGATTTATAAGGGCTCTTTACATATTTTGGATATTCCTTGTTACATATAATGCAAATATTTTCCTGAATTTTTTTATTTACCTTATAATTATATGCAGACTTTTTTTTTATTTTATATGGTCAAATGTATCTAGCAAGCTTTTACCATTGGCATCATGTTTAGCCAGGCCTTCCCCACTCTAACATGACAAATATTTATACTTTTTTAGTTTTATTGTAGTTTCATTCTTTTACTTATATACTTAATCTACTTTTAAATTAATTTTGGTATATTGGTTTTTAGCCAGCTGTACCCAAACTATGTAGTTGATCTGTTTTTTTCCCGTCTACTGTAAATGCCAATCACAGTGTATGGGAAATTCTAATTTCTGACCCAATAATTTATTTTTTTATTCCTACACTGTTAAATCTCATAAACTACAGTGTGTCCATAAAGTCATGGTGCACTTTTGACCATTTACACCCTGTATATAGTATTTTAGAAATATGTTTTATTATCTAGCAGGGCCTAGATAATTTTTAAAAATTATCTTGGTTACTCTCATAAATACATTCTTCCAGTAAAATTTAAAACTCGACTTGTTAAATTAAAAAGATTAAAGTTCTGTTCAATTAACAGGTTGATTTGGAAATAATTGGTGTGTTGACAGCCCTGATCCTTCTCAATCAAATGTATAGTGTTTCCTTACCCAAGTCTTTTTGTCTTTAGATCAAGGTTTATATATCTGCTGCATCTGGCTCTAATTACGATTTTTTTGTTGCTTCTGTGAATGGGTTGTTATTTTCATTATACTGTCTAACTTTTTATGTTATTCCATTGTATGTATATACCCCCAACTGTCCATTCATTGTTGATGTGCAACTGGAGACTTTCCACCTTTTGACTATTGTGAATAGTGTTGCCATTAGCATAGGTTTACATGTTCTTATTTGAGTTGTTCTCATTTCTTTTGGGTATGTATATCTGGAAGTAAAATTGCATGGTCATGTGGTAATTCTATGTTTAACTTTTTGAGGGACTTCAGCTCTTTGCTATAGCAGCTGAACCATTTCTGTATTCCCCCCAGCAATGTATGAGTTCCAGTTTCTTCACAACCTTACCAGCACTTACCATTTTTTTATTTTTTGATTAGTGTCATTTTGATTATTGCAAAATAGTACTTTATTTTATTGTTTTAATTTGCATTTTCTTAATGACTTACGAGGTTGAACTTCTTTTCATCTGTTTACAGGCTATTGTATTTCTTCTTTGGAGAATGTCTGTTAAAGTCCTTTGTCCATTTTTTAAGGAATTGTTTTTATTTTAACTTGCTAACTTTTTGACAGGGAAAACAGTTCATCTGAAGTTGCTGTTTTATGTAGACTACTTTCAAAAGTAAAACCCAGAAGAATCAACACGAAATAACTTCAATGATAAAAATTTTTTAATGTCTGAGTGGTTAGTACGTTAGGGATTGTTCAAACATTTTTTACATATAAATTGATTTAATTCTAAAAACAACACTACAGGGTAGGTACTCTCAGTATCTCCATTTCAAAAATCAGGAATATGAGTCATAGAGAAGTCCAAATTCATTTAAGTGGTAAATGATAAAGTGAAAATTTGAACTTGGGAACTAGTCTTATCTCTGAATCAGTAAATTAGAAAGATTTATTTTCTCACACAATACTAAGTTGACATGGAGGCAATATCAGCATTGATTAGGTTAGCAACAAAACATAATGCAGGACTCAGGATTTTCCCGTCTTGCTAATACAAAAAAAGCCCATCCTAAGCATGTTGCCTTTGCCTCAAGCTAGCCCCCTCATGGTCATAGAATGGCTGCAACAGCTCGGAGCGTCACATCCTTTCCCAGCAACATCCAGTGCCAGGAACAGAAGGTCTCTTTGGTTTCTTCTTTTTTACAAGCGAAGAAAACTTTTTTAGAAGTCCTTCTGACAGACTTCTCATCGACCAGAATTGTGTCAGATGCCCTTTCTTAAACCAGTCACTGATAGGAGAAACAATTACAGTTTTGGACATAGACTAATTAAAATTTGCATTCTCACACTTCATTGGAGTCCAGCCTCACAAAACTAACTGCTGCTCAATTTCTGAACAGATTATTTTTCAGGTAACATAGAAGAAGGAGGTAATGGCTATTGAGCCAATGGCCAACAGCTTCTGCCACAATTGTCATTGACCTCTGTGAGGCTCTAAGTCAGTGACATCCTCTCTTTTGGCTAGTGAATCCTTACCCTTGATTTCTCCTGAGCTGTCTCTCTGATCCCTTTCAGGCCACTGATATGATGCATACAAGAGAGCTTGAACTTCTGTTGCACAACTATTTGCAAAACACTGTTTGCCAACTTCTCTCCTTCTTACATTTCCCTCTACAGATCCCAGGGGCATGTGTTTCTTTGGGCTGACCTTTGCATGTTCATACTAATTGCAGACTTAAACTGTAAGTCCTAACACTCAGAAAATCCTAGCTCCCCTCTATAAAACTTCCCCAAAGTCATCCTTAATTTCATATGCTTGCCAAATCAAATCCAAAAGCAAAAGCTGATTTACCTTTGCTGAATCTAAAGCTAAATAAACAAACTCTTGGCTGTAGGGGCACATTGGTGTCCTCAGTGGCACCTCAGAGCAGAGATTTAGATTAGTAGGAGTTCCCTGGTTTTTTTAAGTGTCATTAAACTATCATGGCTTAAAAAATAAAAATAAGAGGACCAAGTTTTGCCTTCCACATTTAGATCACGCACAAGTAACCTCCCTAAATGATCAAAATAAAGTAGTCCTGGGACAAATCGTTTTGCGCCATGTTCATACGATGGCGATGCTGCCTTAACATCTGTAAATTTAACTTCTCCTTTCATTTCTCTGAACACTGCCCCAAGCCCATTTTAACATATTTCTGATAATGAAAACAAAAACAAATACACTTGGCGTTCAAAAAGGAAGATGAATGTCAGTCCTTTCCGAGTTGAGACTACTACCTGTAAACAGGAGCCACCTGAATCTGCATGCGGATCCTATTGCAATTACTGGGTGAGTCAAGTTCCTGTGTCCCGTATGCCCTGGAGCTCAGGTGAGGTGGCTGATCTAGCAAGAGCAAGCTCAAGTCCTAAAGCTCTGTGGTAGTGAATTTCTCCTGGAAGATGAGTTTCCTGTCAAAGAAAAAGGACTCAAGCACAGGGTAGATGAGCTTTTGTCCAGGATTCTTGAATTAATAAAGGTTGAACTTAAAGAATTTATTTAAGGTCTCTCCCAAAAGATTCTAAGATGAGTCAGGAAAAACTGTATTTATGTTCAGATGGTGCTTTACAAATCATGAAGCCCTTATAAAACTTTTTGTCTCACTTAAGGGTTAAACAACCCTGTCAGTGAAAGTGGGTTTATTAGTGTCATTTTATAGATGAAGAACTTGAGATTTGAATAGAGGGCTAGCGAGTTTTCCAGTCACACACTCAGGAAGTGGGAGGTCTCAGGAACTTAGGGTCAGAGAGAGCTCCACAGTCAGGACAAAGGGTAGGCGTGAGGCTGCAGCTGAGGTATCAGCGTGGCTAAGCACACTGCTAGGCACGCAGAGTGGCCGCTCTGCACCTTTCCCCTGTGTGTCTCCCGGGTCCCTTACGGACTCTTTCTGGGCGCAATAGATCAGAGCTGTCCTGTCTCATAAGTGAAGTTTGCAAAGCCTATGGTTTGAACGTGCTTCGTGTTTCAGTCCACTCCTGGGGTATTCCTTTTTAAGGGAGCACAGGCAGAGGCACTGCAAAGAAGGGGCTGTCAGGTGAGCTCTCTGGCCCTTGACATCAGCGTGGGAGAAGCGGGGATTTCTGCTCAGCAAGGTCTTTCCACCATGCCACCGGCTACTCCGCCTAGCCTGAATTGTTTGAGAGCACAAAGGACAATACCCAGCTTGCTGGGGGAAAGAATGCTGGTGGAGGGGAAAGGATGTGTTGTTTCAACTTCCCCACAGCCTCCGGGCTCGGGCTCTGGCTCGGGCGTGGAAAGGGAGGACAAATCCCCTTGTGTGAGGGCCTGGGAACAGAGCTTTCTTCCACGCAGTTCTTCCTATCAGATTCGGCCCTATTCTGGTAATTCAATGGGAAATGAATCCACCCAGGAGTCTGGGCTGGCCCCCGAAAGGAAAGGAAGGTAAACATAACAAAGAGAAAGTCATTGCCAATTTTAGAGACCATGTGTTCCCAGGAATAAACAGGAATACAGCCCAGTGGGAAAATGGGCGTTTCATCATGCCTTATGTCTAAAAAGCTATAGGAAAGCCAGAAATGTGCTTTATGTCATTTTCATTTGGGGTGGCCAATGGAGGTAAGTGAGGGGTAATAAAATATACACATATTGCTTCAAATATATCTCTAGGCCTTAAAAATATTTAAGGCTTGCTACATTTAATGCACCAGGAGGTAGTTACATTTTCATTAAATCTGAAAGATTTTTCTCTCTCTGCCTAAATATCTTTGACCACATAGTATGAGCTTTGGGCCTGTTGGAGAAACATTTTCTAGCTGTGAGGGCCAGAAGAAATGGATGTTCAGAGAGAGGTTAAGTGACTTGTCCAGAGCTGCACAACTTGGAAATGTGAAATAAGGACTCTGACCCAGTCTCCTGACTGCCTGGTTATTGACTTTGTACACCTGGATAAAATCCAGGCATGGGGAGGAGCCAGGCTCCCCATTACACTGCAGGGCAATATGTTCATTCTTATTTTTGTCATTTTTATCCCTACAAACTACACTGGAGGCATCCACAGTCCCAGCAGAGTGATGCTTATTGGAGTAGAAGCGGATGTTTTCTGTCTCCCACACCAAGACTTGAGAGATGCAGGAGCATCTGAGGTCTAAAGGAGTTAAGGCCCAGAAACAGTAGATTTGGAAGAATAAATGAGGTTGCAAAAGCTGGTTCTTCTTACTTCAAAGAGTGGAGAAGAGAAGAGGGGCTTATGGAACAAGGGAGTTTGGGTATTAATGTAGCTCACTGAGAAAGAGGAGTGTGCATTGCTCCCACCACGCACGTTTCACACTCTCCCAAGGGGGATGTGGGGAGTGCTGAGAAGGCTGCAGCCTCCGAGAGACCTCCGAGATGGGGCAGGGATAAAAAAGAGACCTTCGGGGACCTGTGACGGAAAGCACAGGGCAGTGAGGACATCTCAGGGGCACAACAGAGTGGGCAGTGACCCGGGACCACATTGCCCCTGCACATCACCCCTTCCCTTGCACGCTCCATGATCACGTAAGCCTCCTGGCGCGTAGACACAACCCTAGAGGGGATGGAGCCGAATTATACTTGGAACCATATGCAGTTGCCTCGTTTGTTGTTTAGAAATGATCGAACAGCCGCAGTTTCATATTGTGCAGCATAATAGCATAGGGAAGCCAGAACTGCCTGCAATTTAGTTTCCATCACCTGGCAAAAGGGGACTTTGAAGTGGAAATCAAGTTCGGTCACAGTCTAACAAAGACACTGGGACTTGTTGTGTCCACTACACTTAATTGCCCGGACATCAAGCAGTTTTTGAGACACCTACGTGCTTGAGGTCAGAGCCTGGGATGTCTCTAAGATACTCAGCTCTAACTGGAATGGGTTCTCCTCCACTCCCTGCCATTCAGACTTTCATAGTTTCCAGTATGGAAAACTCATTCCTTACCGTTCAATCCAGTTGAAAGTCTTGTCTGTGTCACAGGATTAGAGCAGAGCTTAGAGCGGCGATTTTCAACCTTTGTCATCTCATGACACACATAAACTAATTACTAAAATTCTGCAGTACACCAAAATATATATTTTTTGCCAGTCTGACACACTCAAAAAAACAATACTGTAAGTATAATTTTAATGCATTCATACTGGACAGTTATTGTTATGTTGGCTGTTGTCATTGTTTTTATTTGACAGTCTAAGGAAAACAAGTCAGGTGTTGCATTCTTGAGGCTCACCAGTGTATCTCTTGTGGTACCCCAGGTGAGAATCACTGGCTTAGAGAAATGCAGGAGCCTACAAATCATCACCTTTACTTTCTAAGTGGGTTGAGTTTTGTTTTAGGCAAGTGGAAGTAGGAGTTTGGTCCCCATTAACTGAGGAATGGTAGCAGGGAAATTGCTGGTAAACTCCAGCACTCACTCCTCTTGGTATGACCCCTTGGGTGATGTGTAAAGACAGGAGCCTGGGAATGGCTAAGGAAGTGATTGTTAGGTCAGAAGGCAGTGCCCCCCATAAGAGGCTACATCGAGGCATAGCACAGTGACGTGTACAGCCAGAGGGACAAGAACAATACTGTAGAATAGTGGTTCTCAAACTGTGCCCTGAGGAACCCTGAGGTGCTTCAGTGAACATAGAGGAGCACTATAGGATAGTTGAGATTGTTGAGGGAAACTCATTAACCCCTGTCAGACACAGAATAAAACTACTAGCTCAGGATAACTCAGTTTTAACATTAGATTCTGACATCATATCTTTGTGAAGCTTAGTTTCAGATGGTTGCTATGATAAAAAAGTGAGCTCTATGCAGAAATCAACATGGAATAGGAAATGACAATGGTGATATCCAGTTTGAGTCTGGAGTTAGAAAAGTTGTGCAGTGCTCAACAGGTACACACATCCTATTATTAAGAAATTGTGGTTATTTGAAAATAAAATAAAACTACTATCTTATTTCAATCTATTTGCATTTTTTTCAAATAGTTACTAGGTTATTAAAACAAATATTGAATTATTTGGACATGACTAATTAATAAACAAATCTGGGTACCGTATTTCTTTTGACCTGTAAGTGCCGTGATGCTAAGGGAGTTGTGAACCAAGAAAATTTGGGAATCTCTGCCCTAGAAAATGAACAAACTAAAATGAAGGTGAGTCCTTGGGTGAATCACCCTGAATTGCCCAGTCATGCGAGAGAGAAACAAACTTCTGTTTTGTTCCAGCCACTGTACTTGGGGCCTCCTTGTTATAGCAGCTCGGCTTGTTTCCTTGCCACTACTGTAGGGCTCAGAGCTGGCATTGACTTCCTCCATTCTTTCAGAGTTTGCGTTTCCTTCTGGAACCGCAGTAAAATAAGAGGTGGGTTATGAAAAAGTAAAATATAGCAACAAGAGATCATGGGAAATAGATAGGAAAGACCATTGAATGCTTACTGGTTATTTGACCGGGGATAAGTTACTTGAGTATAATAAGGTTCCTCATGTGTAAAACCAGAATAGTTTATCTACCTTTTATTCCGATGGTGGTGGAAACTGGGTAAAATCCATAAAAATATTTTGAGAAGTATTATACAAATAAAAGTAGTCTTTATTATTGTAACATTCATGAAAATACTGACTCAAGGGACCATCTTAAAAGCTTCTTATTGAAAGGAAAGAAAGTCTAAATTAGTGCAGAGGATGAATAATCAAGTTTCTCCTTTTTCTAAAAAAATGAATTGAACTTTATTTGTTCAAAAGCACTTCAGAAACACATGTAAGCACTGCCATTTAGAGGCTAAATTTTAACAAATAAAGAATCATTTGCCCCTCCAACATCAAATTCCAGCCTGAGAAGCTTATGTGATTTGACTAGCAAGACATTCCTCAGGATCGCAGAACATTTCATCCTCTTAAGTAGATAAGCAATCATCTAGTTCATTGCTTTTTTCTCTTGTCAGTGTCACTGTTAAACCCCAATCTGTCCCATCTGATTTCTTATATTAGTAGGATTTGAATTAATAATTAGTTTAGATAAATCGATCCCTTTCCAGAAACCCAGTGAAGAACAATATGAGAGGTGGCTCTGAAGTGAAGACAGGTGCCTGGAGTGGACAGACACTGGTCATTCAAATGCTGTCTGGCATGGACTCTGTGACGGACCTCTCTTGAGGGCTTTCCCATCATGTGGGGCCTTGGGAGGAAGGAACACAACCAGGGAATAAGGTTCTGCCACGTGGGCTCTGCTTCCCCTCCAGGCTCTGAAACCTGAAAATCATGGGCCAGCGATGGTCATGGAGCACTGTGGGTTGAGAAGGGGTGTGTACCCACTACATGCTGTGATGGGGTTCTTTTCAGAACCCCCTGGGTTCTGGGACCCCAGCCTATAATTTAGTCAGTGAGCCCCAGGTAGCCTTCTAATGACACCCCTTTTTGTATAACACAGCCAGAACCAGTTTTTAAATTTTTGTTAAAATTTTTTTTCATTTTATTAGTATTCTAATTAATATGATGCTCTGATCTGAGGTGTTATTTTTTATCCACAAACACTTTTTTGGGCTAATTTATAGAGTTACTGGTGCAAAGTGTTAAACAAGAAAGAGATCAGAGTGATTTTAGAAACAACACTCATCCCTGTCTCGATCTGAAATTCCTGAGTTGGAGATTTAAAACGTATCTGGGAAAAGTCTGTGTACTCTTAAAACGTAACCATGTTTTTATAATTGATATATTCTGCCTTTGTCATATTCTTCATTTGTGTGTGGCTGCAAAAATTATAAAAACAAGTTTCTATTCCCATTTTCCTCTATGGAATTTTTTTTAAGCTACAATCATGCTTCTGAGAATGTTTATCTCACTTTACTAAAACATCATACAACCCAACCTCATGGGTATTCTTTATTCCAACACTTATAACTCTGAGTAAGAACACCATCCATCTTGGGAGAAAAAGATAAAGAGAATGTTTCTTTCCTAAATATACTTACTGTATAATTTAAAGAGTGTCTCTGGTAGAGAAGGGGAAGAATGAATTTTTCTTGAAACCTTTGAGGGACTAGTTATTCAACACTGTCTATTTTAAATAAACATTATCATCTAAAATCATTAAGAATTTAGGTCCTTAGATGTTGACTTTCTTTTTTGTCCTGGGAGGTAAACCCAGGGAAATGGACACAATACGAATGGCTACATTTTGGTGATATTTGCTTTGAAGAACAAACTGTAATTAGGAATGCAATTCTATCTTTTTGTGTATGAAATTATTTAGCATATCTTTTTTTTTCTTTTCCAAATGAGAAGAGGGGAGATAGACAGATTCCCACATGCACCCTGACCTGGATCCCCTCAGCAACCCCCGTCTGGGGCTGATGCTTTGCCCATCTGGGGCCATGATTGCAAGTGAGCTATTTTTAGCACCTGAGACAGAGGCCCCATGGAGATATCCTCAGTGCTGGGGCTGATGCACTCAAACCAGTAGAGCCATGGCTGCAAGAAGAAAAGAGGGAGAGAAGGGGGAGGGGGAGAGATGTAGAAGCAGATGGTCACTTCTTCAGTGTACCCTGACAGGGAGTCAAACCCAGAACATCTACATGCTGAGCTGACATTCTACCACAGAGTCAACCAGCCAGGGTCTTAACTTACCATCCTAATTTTTGATTTAGCTTTCTTCTGATTACCGAGTTCAATCAGTTCTTTCAAGTTATCTGCATCTCTCAAACTCTGCTGCCCCCATCTTGGTCCAGGTTGCCACCATCTCCTGCCCAAGTTAACACAACTTTTTATCTGCTTTCATTGCCTCCATTCTCACTCCCAGCCCCCAGTCTCCAGTCCATTTTCAATAAAAATCTGCTGAAAACACAAATCTTATAACTTTATCCTCTGTCAAATATCATTCAATGACTTCTTACTGTTCTTAGGGTAAAAACCAAAAATGTTAACAGGCTGAGAAGGCCAGCGTTATCACTTATTTTTAAGATTAAAAAAATGCCTACAGGATGAAAAAGTTTTACAGTTTATTATTTCAAACAAATACACCAGAGCTAGGTTTTGAAACTCATAACTTGCACTGGCCTCATCTTTCAATAGCTCTTAGTCAGTAAATAATCTGTCAAATTTTATACTTTTGACAAAGGGGAGGAAAAAGACCTGAAATGGTGAAACAACAGAAATGTCTGTTTTGATAGAAAGGAGATGTTGAAACTAAGCAAAACTGTTTAAGTTGGCAAAATCTAGAGCCAAGAAAAAAGGAAGAAACTAGCCAAACCCATCCATCAGGCAAGGCCTGGGAAGTGCCCATATCCAGACTGGCCCAGGCACAGGCAGTCCCCAGAGTTGAAAACTTTGTAGGCAAAATGTAGCATTGACCTATAGTCACCCTTTTTAAAGGGAAAAGGATACATATGTGTATCTGTGGGAACTAAAACAAAATTATATGATTTTGGAATAAAATTGTTCAGGCGGCAATAGCTTTCTCAGTGGGCAATTGGCCATGCATCATAAAGAACACCGGGTGCCAGAGGGATATCTTTAATATCCGAAACGAATAACAGCTCTATTAGCCTCTGACTCCAGATAAATTGGCCTTTAGGCTGATTTCCTCCAGAGCCCCAGTCTCCCAACAAGAAAGGACTCATGCAAAACTCAGTTTATTTTTCATTCCCCTAGCAATAAGTGATGGATCAAACACGCATACATCCACTGCTTGCTTTAGGTTAAGCTTTACGACATCTGCAAAACGGCTTGGTTGGATTTGAAAGTTCTTGCATCTGTGCTGGGGATGAATTCTTTACATAGTGAATAATAATATCTTTATTATCTGGAGGAAAGGTTTGGAGACTCTTATATGTTAGGCACTTTGCTGTATTATCTTGTTAAATGTTCACAGTGTAGCTATGGTTACGCCCATTATACAAATGGAGAGGTGGAGTCCTAGAAATAGAATAGACATCTGCTGTTTCCTCCACGCTCAGCATCCTTCCCCCTTTCCACCCTAAGTTTCTTTAAAGGACATGCCATCCGCAGTCTTGAAGGGTTAGGAGGATGCTACCACCTGTGGAGTCTTGCTCTCTTCCAGCCAATCTTCTGCTTTTCCTGAAGAATCCCAATCACGGGGATGGAAAATGGTCAGAGCCCTCCTAAAGTGTCTGTTACCATGATCCCCCTTCTGTTCCTTCCTAAGAACTGGTCTTTCAGCTTTTCTTCTGGCAATACCTTTCTGGCCTAACTGTCCAATGAATTTCTGTTGCTTGCAATCCCATAGCCAATAGGTGGCTGAAACAAGAGAGTCAGTAGCAAACACTCATTCCCTTGCCTGCTGCCCGTGGTCATGTTTGTTAGGCGCCGGGTGCTTGATGCACATGGGGCCCAACCCTCTCCCACACAAGGAGAATGAAGGAGGTAGTGTGTGCAGTGCTCTCTGAGCTCAGAGCCCCAGCCTAAGGCTCTGGGTTTGTGTTTCTCAGAAACATACCAGCTGAGCTCCTATCTCAGTGCCATTTGGAGGTGAACAAACAACCTTGTCGTCTCCAAGTACCAGTCTCTGGACTGCTTCTGTCTCTGAAACTTCACCATGAGAACCACTAGTTGTGTGACTGTTTCTGAAAGTTCTTATTGAGTAGCATGAAGCTAGGGGCTTAACTCTTACATGATCATAGGGGTCTATTTAGTAACTGTTGATTACCTAATGCTTATACATTTGTAATGAAAAGTTATTCATCATAAAAACATATGTACATTAGAAAATTAATGGTATAACCCTGTGGGATACACGTTAAGAGACAGAGTCAATGAACAATAAAACATACCCATGGATTTGAAGATCTCTTTGCAAAAAGTCTTATGTGCCCCCTACCAAAACAAAACAAAACCTCATAACCTACAGGTGGGGAACCATTGCATGTGTCCATGCAGTATTTATTATCATATCAGAAGGGCTGTGGGGAATAGCACCCTGACAGAGACGTGTTCTGGGGTCTCCCCACTACAGAGACCCATAGAGGACGGCTCCTGGGGAGGCCTGGATGTAGGAGGCCAACATTCCGCAGGCCCCTTAGGATTATTGACTTGACGGATGGCCGTACATTTTGCTGTTTTTATGGTTTGTTTGGGTTTTTTTGGAGCCAACTCTTTTTTGAAAACGAGCGGTGGAAATGAAGTAAGCACAAGTTCTGATTTTGGGAACACTCAGTATATACTAGATAAACACTACTTGTAAATCTTTCCTTTAAAAGTTTCCTGGCCAAAAACATTCTAATTTGGTAGTATCTTCTTCTCTACGTGGACAAAAGGCTGACAAACACTCATCTTTTGGAGCTCTTATTGTTTTCTAGTATTTTGTAATAGAAAGTGTTTTCAAATGCACATTATTTATTATTATTTTAAAGTTCCTTACTGTCCCTAAAGATTTCTTAGAAAATGAATGATCTTTTTTTTCATGTTGTAATCCTTGGCTCTCTACTTTCCCTTATTATTATTAAGGCTCATTACTGAAGGTAAATAAAAATGGTATCACTATCATAATAAAGTGTGATAACCGATAAAGCAAGACACACCAAACTCATCTTTTCTTGGCCTTGAGTCAGTATTGATGTTCACACCTCTTCCCAAAAAGCAGAATAGGGTCTGTCATTTACAAGTTATTAGAGCTTGGGCAAGTCAATTTCTTTCCCTAAGCCATGGTTTGTTCACCTGGAAAACGGGGATGTGTGGAAGCAATGGAATGACTGATGGAAAGAAAACCTCAGATGGCCTGGCACATGGTAGGTCCACCACAAAGGGTAGCTGTTGATTTTTCTGTCCAAAAGACTAGCAGGCTTAGTTAGAGATTTTTATTGAGGCTTCAAATTTATGACAGTTTTAGCTTTTGTTATAATAAAAAAATAAGTACTTAACAAGATTGCTCATAGTAGCTTTATTCACAAATAAATGAATACATTTTCAAGCTGGAAACAGCTCAGCCCATCAACAAAAGAGCAGACAAACAAACTGGCCTGTTCATACAAAGGCATACTGACTGCTCAGCAAGCAAAAGGCATGAGCACCTAATCTACGCAGCAACAGGATGGCCCTCAAAACCACTATGCTGAGTGAAAAGAAGCCAGACACAAAAGAGTCCATAATTTATGATTGTACACAATGAATCTATGGTAGAAAAGAAAAACAGAATAGTGGTTGCCTCTAGAGAGTCCGGGCTGGGAGCAACAGAGAAGGGATTTGAAGGAGCTTCTCGGAGTGATGGTCACGTTCTATATTTGCATAGAGGTTTGGGGTAGATTTGTCAGAGGTCATCTACTGGCACAGTCAAGATTTGTGCATTTCATTGAATGTAAATGTTACCTCAAAAGAAAAACAGACAAGTGCAAACAAATATTAGATTCCAGTTAATAATATGGATGCTGAAATGTTTAGGAGTGAACTACTTGTGTCCGCAACTTGGCAATGCATCAAAACATAAGACAGCCGGATGCATGGACTTTGGCTAGATAGGCGATAAAATAAGTACGGTAAACTGTTAAACATAGAATTCAGGTAGAGGAGATATGGGCGATCACATGGAAGTACCAAACTTTCAACTTACTGGGCTGAAAATGTTCATAACAAAATATTGGGCAACAAATTTGTGTTTAAGTAGGACAAATAACTTCATACCCCGAGTAATGCTTTCATTCACTCATTCACTCAACGAAAGAACTTTTACTGCATTCCTACTATATGCTGGATACAACACCTTTTGATCTCATGCCTGATCAGTGGTCCCAAACACACCGTGCTGACCTGCTGCCTTTCTCCTCCTCTCAGTCTCCACTGGCCCAGCGCCTCTTTCAAGTCTCTGTTCTATTTCTTCTGTCTCTGAGCTCCTGCCTGAGGAACTCTGTCTTCCTTCCCAAGGTCTAGTCACAGATCTTGATCAAGTTGAGAAGCGCCAAGTGAGAGCATTAGCTGGGAATACGAAACTCTGGGCAGTTCTGGGCATGAGCCATGGCACATGCTGTTCCCTCTGCCTCAAACACTCTTCCCTTGCCTTCTCATCCAGTTAAGGTCTGTTCCTCTTTCAGATCTCAGATCAGCATCAATGATTCAGGGACACTTTCTCTGAGCTCCCTGATTAGGTGCCAACCCTCCTATTTTCAGTTGTCACTGTTCTAAGGTCCTGCACTTGAGAACATTTCTCACAATGGTCATTTTACATCTGCTGGTAAAATGCTTTCCTTGGATCTCTGTCCCCACCAGACTGTGTCCCCACCACCTGCTCCAGGAGGCAGGGACTAGGCTGGGCTCACCACTGTCTCTCCAGTCCCTAGCAGAGTAGCTGGCGTAGGATAGACACAACTTAGTTAATTGAAGAAAGAAGATAGAAGGAGGGTGTGGTGGCCATGAGAATGCATGCAGTTCATCTCCAAACTCAAGGGAGCACAGGTGGCCAATGGTCCCTTCACTGGGCTCTGAGGGTTAGTTTCACATTGACATGGAGGCCACACCATGGGTGGGCTGTTCCCAACCAATGACCTAGCATAGCGGGACACTAAGCCAGTCCTGTTTCTGGGAGAGATGGGACCCCTCAGATGGCCAGCTTTGTCTCAAGGACTCCCTAACAGAACTGACAGAGCCTTCTTTCAGCTACACAGCATTCTAAAATACTCACATCCAGTCTTCTTTCCCTCTTTCCTCCACTCGGGTCAGACTTGAATCACCACGTGACCACTCTCCAAGTCTTTCCTAGTTCCTTCCCATTTCCTCTAGCAAAGCATTTCCTCTAATAAAACTCTTGCAAATTGCATCCCATTTTGGCATCTGCTTCTCAGAAGACCCAAATTCACATAGAGGATGGGAATGAATAAATGAGTGGATGAACTAGCACTGTCTTGGCCCAAAATTATACCCTGACTACCCCATGCTACCTTGGAGTTGCTGACTTATGTTGCTCCTGAGCTGTATTGTTATTCATATTTCCGTTACTTCAGAGTCTTGCCTTCATGGTTAGCTCCCTAGAGGGTAAAGGAATGGCCAATGTGCTTGTGGAGTCTTCTTCTACCTTTCCCAGACAGGAAAGCAGCACCGTAATACCTTGCACACAGAGAAAGCAAAGTCCTAGGCGCTCAACAAATAGCCACAAAATTATGAGAAGCAATGTTTTTCAAATTGCATTGTGATTATAACTGGGTCAATTGAGTATGTCTTAACCACCATTAAAAAAAAAAAAAGAAAACTGAATCAAACAGGATAGATATCAGGATATGTCATAGAAAGAAGATGTCAGTTTTGTGTCCTGAATGTTTTGTTTCAGTGTTTTACATATAGGTGTGTTTCTACCAGGTCGTGGAGTGAACTGTATTTCTTATGGTGGGTCATGGCCAAAATGTTTGGAAAACTCTGATCTACTGGGATCATCTAGTTCAACATTTGCTCCAGGACACGAGTATCAACCAAAGAGTTCTTTTCAAAAGGTATTTCCTAATCAAGATGGGAGAGCAACTGATCAAGTGACTGATTTTCACAGAAATCTCAGTGGTTCTCAGCCAGCCTGGAGAGACCCAGGAGTGAAGTGTATTCAAAGGCTTTGTCTGTGACATCAAATCTATTGAAGGTAGAATTTTTCAAACATAATTGAGAACTGAATGCCTCCTCCCTCTTTTATTTTTAACCACCCGAGAGCATCTATGACTCTCCCCAGACACAACCGTGGATAGACTCCGCCGCCCAACTCATTCCTCCCACTCCACCCCCTGTTAACCCAGTAGATTCCTCACTACACTGTCCCTGTTGGCATGGCCCTCCCATCTCCCTTGGTGCCTGACCTTTCACTCAGACAATGAATTTGTGTGAGCCTTTTTCATACACCCAGAGACCTATGCCATGGGACATGGATGCCAAGTGGCTTTTTCTTATTATGCCCTAAATGGCTCCAGGATGCATTTGCACTCTCACTCCTGGCTCTTCTGTGCCAAGTGCATGCATTTGCAAGATAGCAGGCAGTCACCTGACTGACTCCTGGGCCACGAGGAGAGGGAAGTTAAGTGGACCACGTTGGGACTGAGCGTATGACCTGGACCTCATTCTTCCTGCTCGGTGATACAGAGTTAAATAGTCAGAATGCTCTACAACAAATGAAAAGCAGATCATATCAACTCAACAGGAAGCTGCTCCTCTCCTATAATTAGCAAGGAGATTAGGCTGAATTAGAGAACACTATGGGAGTGAGGAAATCTTGGTTCTAGATCTTGTCCTCATTGTGGGACCTTGGCAAATCCCCGTGCCTTATAGGTAAAATCAGGTGTTGATCCGAGTCAGTGATTTTCAACCAGTATGCTGCGGCACACTGGCATGACTTGAGAATTTTTAAAACATTCAATACCTGACTATTTAGTCAGGGGCACTGATCTCTTTCCCTTAAATTGCCAAATAAAATAATGACAACAGCCAGCACAATAGCTGTCCAGTGTGAATGAGTCAAAATCATACCTGCTTTTTAATACCTATTTTCTGTCAGATCAGCAAAATATATCTATTATATATTTTTTGGTATTCCACAGAATTTTAGGAATTAGTTCATGTGTCCCATGAGATGAAGAGGGTTGAAAATTGCTCGTCTAAGTGATCAGAATGACACAGAACAGTAGGGGAAGGAAAGGTCTCAGAAGGCTTTAGTTCGCAACTTCGGTTGAACAGATAAAGAAACTGGAGCCCAGAGAGCCCAAGTACCCTGTACTAGTCCACACAGCACTTCAGTGGCTCTCAGTACAGGTGGGAACTCCCGTGTTTGACTGCTGTTTCACTCAGTCCATGCTTATCTGACAAGGCTGTCTTCCTGAGCTTTCCTGTCTAGTGGTGTTTTTCTGCATATGAAGCAATTCTAGTAGAGAGGCAAACAGCATACACAGCTCCTCTTAGAGGTCTTTAAATGGCCTCTAAAACAAGATAAGAAACAATTACAGAAATTGTAATCGTTCAACAGCAGCATTTGCATACTCTGGTATTTCTAAGTGCTCCGAACATCTTATTAGTGCAATATAAGTACATGAAGCATTTCTATTTCCTCTTGGCAGACTTTCCCCTTAATTCCAAATAAATGGCCTTAGCATTATTGGGTATTTGCTGAGCCTTTTAATTTATTAAGCCTCTCAGGTACAGTGTTTAGAAATCCAACTAAACCAGTTTGAACAAAAAGGGGAATTTATGCCTCATATAAGTGGAAGTCTACTCACCGTTGGATTCACAGACTTAAACAAAATTGTCATTTGGTTGTTCTCTCTTGCTTTCACACGACCTCCAAACTCTGCACCTCCCTAGGTGGTGGGGGCCTCATTTTCTCCTAAAGCAGTGGTTCTTAACCTGGGTTCTATCGAACCCTAGGGGTTCGATGAGTCGGTCTCAGGGGTTCGCAGAAGCCTCTGCTGCGGAGGCCAGAATAAAGTAATACCGTCATTTGTTGTGAGTTCATGCACTTGTTGGTTTTGTTCTTTGAGCAAGGTGATGTTCATGCATGGCTCATTTTGTGCACCAGTAAAAAAACATATACCTATGTCTTGAATTTGGAAAAAGAAATCATATTTTATTTATCACTAAAGAAGGGTTTGGTGAATGCGCATATGAAACTGGTGGATTCGGTACTTCAAAAAAGAATCACTGTTCTAAAGATACACTTTCTCCAGATGGTTCAGAGGACCTTTTCCAGCAGCCTATTTCCCGCTCTCATACAAAAAATAAGACTTTTCTAACTCTAAATAAAAAAAGCCAAAGGAATAACTCTGATTGGGCCTGCTAAGATCACTTGGTCACTTATAGACTAATAACTAGGATCAGGCCATTAGATTATTATGAGTGGCTGAGTCTAAGTTATGTGCCTTCATCTATGGCCAGGACCTCCATCTCCTGGAATCAACATGCCCACTGGACTCTGATGATTAAGTCTGGGGAGGAGCACTTCCCAAACCAAGATACAAAGCCAAATGTGAATGGTTAGTTGATTTGGAATGCTGAAATAATGCATGAAACAAGTAGTCTACCTAAATTCCAGTAATGATGTCATTGTCAGGGACAAATATTTACTTGTTCACACCGTGTGCAGAAATAATGCAGCATCATGAGTTTGACTGATCTAACTCCTATTCTCAACCTTGTGCCTATAGCTATCTTTCATCTGGAGGGCCAAGTTGTATTATTCCGACCAATAAGACATAAATGTGTGTTATTCTGTGGTTCTTAGGAAAGCATATACATACCAGGTATAGGTATTGTTTCTTCTCTCTTCCTTCTTCTGGTGGAAGATGAATGTGATATCTGGAGTTGCAGCAACCATCTTGCAACCATGAGGGACAGCCCAAAAGAATCATGAGCTGCAAACCACTGCCAGCAGCTACTACTGCCTTGAGACTTTTTGTTATGTAAGAAAAATAACCCCCCTATTTCTTTAAATCACTAGAATCAGATTGTCTGGTACTTGCTACCAAAATATTCCTCATACAATGGATAAACCAGATTTATATGTAATCATAAATAAAATCTTAAAAGCTATGGAATCTGGTACAGGTCTGTGCCTCTGTTTTATCTTAGAGATTTCAGTTATCCATCATTTCAAACTCTGGGGAGAATGAAGAAGATACACTTCTGTCAACCAGAGGAAGCTTACAATTATATAGAGCTTAAAATTTAGGCCAATGTTTAACAAAGAATTCCTTCTCATGTTAATCCCCTAGTGCTGTAATTAAACCCACTTGCTTTATATTTCATCCTCAGCAGAACTCAAGAATGGTTAGTAACTATCTTTTTAAATAGGGGAGATGACTTAATTAAAATACTCCCCCATCTCTGTGGTGTGTGCAGTGTATGTGTGTATATGTGAGGGGGGGGAGTTGGTTTTCTCTGATTAATATGAATATCTTTGAGTTTCTTCTCAAATATATATATATATTTCAAACCTCTAATTTTTATGTGAGATTTGATCAAATCAAATCTACAGTTAGAGATTTCTTTTTAATTTCTTTTTATTTATTTATTTTAGAGAGGAGACACAGAGTGAGAGAGAGAGAGAGAGAGAGAGAGAGAGAGAGAGAAAGGGGGGAGGAGCTAGAAGCATCAACTCCCATATGTGCCTTGACCAGACCAGTGCAGGGTTTTGAACTGGCGACCTCAGTGTTCCCAGGTCGACGCTTTATCCACTGCGCCACCACAGGTCAGGCTACAGTTAGAGATTTTAAAAACTTGTGTGGTCATTAAAAATCTCGGGTCTAGCTAGAGTATAACATCGTAACAATTTTTTGGCCCTTGATTCCAAATCCCTCCAGCCCCCAAAGCTGGAGCCACACAGCCTCTCCTGGGTGATTAAGTCTTCATGTTTGTGACTCTGGCTTCAAATTCTGGAACCAAGATTCTCCCTGAGCAGAGGAATCAGGCGCAACCTAAGCTTAGGGACACCTTCCACTGAACAGAGTCATGTGCCATGATCACTTTAGCCTTGCTGTCCTAGTTCACCAGTGACTGAGTTCTTTGCATGGTCTTTAATTTCCCTTTCTAGGGATAGCTTTCTGTCTAGTCTTGTCTCTTTTCTTCTGGTGATTGTGCTCTAGTTCTCCTGCCCCTACTTTACTCCCAATCCTTGTGGTTCTAGTGGGATTGAATCCATTTTAGACCCACGGGTGAGCATGTGACTCAGGCCTGTCCAATCAGAGCATCTCATCATCTCAGCCACAGTGACTGATTCAGAGATGGCTATGTAACTGAGTTAGGCTATTCGAAGCCAATGACGCTCAGTGACAGGACTTCTATAAGACTGATTGGGAAATGCAAGTCCGTTCCCACAAGGGTTGCTGAGAGGAAAAGGTATAAGGCTGGCATTATTGGCAGCCATCTTGCCACCAGAAGGGACAAATCTTTTAAGAAAAAGCTGATAGAGAAAGCCAGATCTTGAAGACACTGTTTGAACCCTGGGTTCAGTGTAGATTAGTACTTTCTACTGACTTTCTTATTTCATGGGTTCAGCCTAGATCAGTACTTTCTATTGACTTTCTTATTTCATGATCCAACACATTTCCTTTTTGGCGTAAGCCAATTTAAGTGGATTTCTTGCCCTAAACCCTACAGTCTTCTGCCCAAGGCCCCAAATCTTGTTTGGATTAGACACCTTATACATGCCACGAACGTACCTCTCACTCAAACTTTCCACATCAACCATCCTAAGGACTGATCTACAGGACCTTCCTGAAACCCAGGTCTTCACTTGCTTGTCCCTGTAGAAATTAGCAGGGGCCTTCGTGTGCTACTCATACCCCTAGTGGTTCTTTCACTGACTGCTGCTAAAGACTCACATTGCAGCCTTGCCTAGGACATGCCCTTAGGAGACTGGAGTTGCCTCTCTCTGTGGTACCGGGGAGTGACAACCCCGCAGCAGGGACTGAGGCTAGACTTCTCTTGAAACCACATTCTTGCTGAGCTTGTCCTCCTTCCCTATTTGTCAATAACTAACTTTCACAAAGGTGCCTATTTCAAGCTCTGTTTCTAGGGAGCCTGACCTATGGCATGTTGTCATTTCCAAAGATGGCAGCCACAGTGTCTCTCAATCCATACCCTCTTCTTATAATATGACTTGCCTCCCATTGAGTCTGAGTAAATGTGGGAAGGTTTGGAGTGAAAGGATGGTGAAAGTGACGCTATGGGACTCTGAGACTGGGCCGGACAAGGCAATGGAGTTTCTGCTTTGCTCATGGGAACTTTTTGTAGAAACCTTCAGTCTTTGGTTGAGTATGTGAGTACTCAGATTAGCTCATGAAGAGAGACTACTTGGAGAGGCCCTGATACAAGGTGAAAGAGAAAGAGAAAAAGAGAGAGAGATACTAACTAGCCCCAGCTCCCCCAGCCTCCTGCTCCCAGCTTTAGCTACCATGAGACACCCTGAGCCAGAACCACTAGCCAAGTGCTTCCTGAATTCCTGATGCACAGAAAACATAAGAGATTAAAAAAACATGGTTGTGGTTGTTTTAAACCAATACATTTTGGAGTGATTTGTTGCTCAGTAATGAAATCTGGAACACGACCGAAGACATCAATCTTTAGCCTTTATCCTAATGTGTATTATGGCCTGATCTTCCCTCATCCTGTCTGGCAGCCCAAACAAGCAGTATCTGCTGGTAGTCCTGCTGGCACACACTCTTGGAAAAGCTGTGACTTTCCAGGTTTCCACCATCTGGAAATGGGGTAACACTGGCATTTGTGGGTTATCGTTCATTCCACCAACACCCCGGAGGGTTTATGTATCAGGAATAGATGACACTCTCCTTGCTGTGTGGTCAGGCAGATGAACCAGGGGCTGTATTTTCCCTCCTGAACACATTTTACTTGTAATATTAATAATGCGTTCTGGGAAATTTCCAGATGTGAGGCTTTGAAAGTCCTGAAGCAGCCGTTAATGGTGTCTTGGTTTTGTTTAAGTAAAAATGCTAATGAAAGTTTTTTCTGCATGTCATAATATGAACCAAAAATAGAAACTTGAAGGTGAGGTTCATTGGCAGTTCTCAAAAGTGGCAGAGATACAATCTGTCCTTGTTCCTGGGCCAAAGGGCTCTCTCTCGGAATGATCTGAGGATTGACGAGTGCTAATGTGCAAATCTCATGAAGTGCACATGTGTGTTTTCAAGAGCTTAGAGGTATTTTTCTTGCATATTTCCATCAACATGTCTAAAACACAAAAATGAGCATCTAAAAAATATTGCTCCATTAATAAAAGAACCAATATGATCACAAAATGGGTGCCTATCCAGGCAAAATACCACCTGACATCTTTGGCTTAGTTTTGCTTATGGTACGGACAAAAGGAAAGGCCGGAAGAAGATGTTTGAGGGGACTGTTGGAGGGGATTTTTGCTTCAGGTTATTAATGTTACACTTAAAAATATCTGTATGCCACTTAAATGTCAAGGTTGGCATTCACTGCTCATTTGCTTATACACCTCTGTAGAAGCAGGAACTCAACAGGGTACAGTCTGGGGCAGGTGGGGGAAAGCAAGCTGGTCAGAGTCCCGCTTGAACAGATTTGTTGTCTCTGATTCTTTTCCTACATTCCTGTGTTCCTCGCTGTTCTAGTTAAGTGTTTTTGAACAACAAGGAACCCCCAAATTTAGTGGCTTAAACAACCACCATTGTGTTTTTCCTTATGATTTTTGTGGGTCAGGATTTTGGGAAGGCTGGGTTGGGTGGTTCTGACTTGGCTCTTTCAGGCATCTTCAGCCAGTGAGGGGCTGGCCCAGCCCGGGGCTGACAGGGCATCTCTTTCTCTCTTCATGTGGTACCAGGTCCTCTCTGTGTGGGCTGGTTTGAGCTTCCTCAAAACATGGCAGCCTCAAAGCAGATGAACTGCTTGCATGTAACTGAAGGTTTCACGAGTGTGTAAGTGGATGCTTCATTGCCTTCTAGCTACAGAAGTCACGTGGCTTTACTGATGCCACATTCTATTAATTACAAGTGTGTTCCAAGCTGCTCAGATGAAAGAGAGGAAAATTTGACTTCACTTTTGATGGGAGAATGACAGGGTTCTGGAAGAGCATGTGAGGCTGGACAAGGTGTTGCAGGCCATCTCTGGAAAATACATTTAGCCACACTGCTCAAGCCTGACTTTTCAGTGTTCCTATTGATTCTGTGAACTTCACAAAAGCGTTTCAATAATATTCTTTACTCCTTAAGGACATCAGAGCTCATCCCTCTGGTGTGCAAAAAGAACCCTGGATGGCAAACTCTTGATTTTATAAAAATGAAGGTTACTTACAAACTGGGGTTAGAGAAAAGACAATAAGAGAGGTGGCTTTGGAATCGGTTCCCCTCCTTGAAATAATGAGGTCAGCATAATGACCTTGATAGGAAAGCAGAGATGAGAATAAAACCTTGCTTTGTTATCTCTTGACCACCAAGGTCCTGTCCTGCGTGATTTAACTAGCTGTCTTTTCAAGAAGTGATAACACTTGCAAAATATTGATAATTCCTTAATAATAGCATTAGCAAAGATGCGTGATGCTAATGCCCTGAGAAGAAGGCAGATGTCTGAGTCTGGCCTATTGCCATCCCAGCTGTTGCTTAGCTGAAGATGGGTGCCAAAGCCGGAATGTAGGCCTGTTGAAAACCCTCTCCTGCTTCCCCCAGACTGCTTGGGCTGTCAGTCTGTGCCTTGATATGGGAGCCTGGAAACTCTGGGGCTGAGAGAAATGGCCTCCGTGGGGATTGATGGCCAGCTCTATTCCCAAATCTCCATTTCAGCTGAGTAGAGATGACTGACAACGGAAAGGAGGAAAGTGGCCTGCAGCCACTGCCATTTAAACCTTCTAAATGTGTTTCAAAGAGGGATGGGGAGAACAAAATGAGCCAGGAAGAAAGAAGAGCAAGCTTTGCAAGAAACAGAATCCAATATATAAGTATTAGCTCCTAGTATGAATGGTGCTGTGGTCTGAATGTAACCCCTCAAAATTCATATATTGAAGTCCTGCCCCCCAAGATGGTGGTAGTAGGAGGTGGGACCTCCGGGAAGAGATTAAGTCACGCAAGTTAGAACCCTCGTAAGTGGGAATAGTGCCCATAGGAAAAAGGTCTCAGAGAAAGCCTCTGCCCTATGTGCCATGTGAGGTTATATCAAAAAGATGGTTATCAAGGAAGCAAGCCCTCATCAGACACTGAATCTGGTGGGGGAGCGCATGATCTCGGACTTCTCAGACCTCAGGACTGTGAGATATAAATGGCTGTTGTTTATAAACCATCCACTCTATGGTGTTTAGTTACAGCAGCTTGAATGGACTAAGACAAATGGTATTCACCAATTTGTTCATTTATTCTTTCTTTGTTTTATTCATTTATTCATCATATTATTTTAGAAGTCAGGGCATTCTGGGAAATGGAGAAATGAATAGCTCTGAACCCTCATGCAGGTAGGGAAATAAGAGAGGATTTCACGGCTACATATCAGGCAGTGCAGTTAAATCTCAGTTAACAAATCCTCTTGGAAGGAAGGTCCTTTATGTGGAACTATAGTTGGAAAGATTTTTTAAAAAGCAGATATCATGAATGCAGTTGTGTTCATACCATAGACCTGAGCCGTATGCTAACAGTTAAGGAAGAAATAACTTTTAACTGTTAAGAGTTTCCTTCTACACAGGATGGGGAGGGGTGGGAGAAGGCCCCTACGTTTGTTTACTAGTCATCAATGTCAAGCGTCAATTGACTAATATACCCCCCTCATATCACACATATTTATTATATTAGCATAATAGGTACTTAGATGTGCCAAGAATAAAACTTATGTTTCTATATTTTAGAAGGGAACAGAGTGGCAGACATTTATTCCTAGTCGATTTCAGGGTTGGCCTCATATCCTCTAGAGTTGTATGTAAGTCCTGGGGCTCATATTGTGTCAAAGCAGGAGCAAAATTTAGGATACGTGGTCTATGTCAGCAATGTCCAAGGTAGCATCCATGGAGACAACTTTGCATGGTCTGGTTGTCTATTGTTTCATTCTGCTCCCTGCTGTATTATCCCCAAGATCTGTCACAAGTTTTCTGTTGGTCCCGGTCTCTTGGTTAACTCTCCTGCTTCTTTCAGAACATGAGAGTATGTCTACTGCTTTGTGCCTTCACTGACTACGTACAGGACTCTCTGTGGGGTAATTACAGTCCTTTACCACTACAGTGCTTCTCTTGGGTGCTCAGGAGTCATTTCTTCTTCAACAGTGTGGTGTGGTCCAGGGAACCTGGGGGCTTCTTCAGGCATGCCATGCTGGGGACCATCCTAAGTTCTCTTTGGATAAGGAGCCAAGAGTCCCTTCTGTTTGGGGGTTCTTTCAAACACACTTAAGGTTTTTATTTCATCACCCAGCATTACTATTTTCATTTATTTCATATATTCAGTTTTAGTATTTCCATTTGGTTTTTTTTTATAGTTTCTATTTCTGCTAAGATTTCCTATCTGCTCCATCATTAAAAAACTTCTTATTTTATATTATTGAGTAAAGTTTATAAGAGCCACTTTAACATCTTAAAATCTTTTTTTTATTAACGATTTACTTTTTTCCAAATACGTGTTTTACAAAAAAGGGTCAATATGGGTCATAAATGTTCTGCAGAAAAAAGCATTTTTATAGACATTAGAAATAATTTTAATAAAAACAACCACTCATATTTATCTAGATGTGGCTATGTTACACAGAAAAGTTTCAGCATCCAAAGTGCAAAGACAAAATGACTGTGGCTTTTCTTGTCACACAAAATATTGACAATCTCCCCTGTAGCCTACTATTGGCTGGGATGTCTAATAGACAGCATACTTATTTTGACACCTGGCTTATCTTGAGGTTGGTCTCCATTGACCAATTTTTCTCTTGGATATGGTTCACATTTTCTTTTTTAGAAACAATTTTGAGTTTATTATGGGCCTTTATGATATATTGTCAAGACTGAATTCTGCTATGTAATTTCAAGAATATTGATTCTTTTAAAAATGTTAGCAGGCAGTTAACTTTGCTGAACCAAAATTTCAAACCTGATCTCCTTTGTAGTGGGTGTTGCTGGTTAGAGTCCACGTCAGGGATCAGCTGGAGGTTAGAGCCGAGTCGATACGCAGTTCTGTGCTCCTCATCTGTGGCTCTCTCATTTCTGGGATTCTGCTCCCTCACCTTCCCACTGCTGTGGTCATTTGGAACTCTGTCCCCTGATTCCTTAGCTGGGACAGCTGTGGGTGACTCTCCAAGTAATGGTTGCCTTGTGCCGTACTAACTGGGGATTTCCCTCAGGTAAAAGCCATAAAAAATGGAAACCCAAGCATGAAAAATGAATGTTTGCATTTTTCAAAGGTCCATTCCCAGTTTCTTGCTTTCCATTGACTTCAGAGAATCGTTTTACATATTTTGTCTAGAGTTTACATTTAAGAGAGGTGGTTCAATACAAGCTACTGTACCATGTGGAGTGTAATCTGCCACTCTTCCTTGTGAATCAACTGTAAGGGAAGGATATTTGGTTTCTCTTTCTCGGAACTTACAGTGTCTGTCCGTTTCTCAGGATGAGACCTACAGTGTCCATCACTCACTCCTGTTTCTCCTCCCACTCTTCCGGGGTTATGTTATGCATCCTGAGAAGTGGGGGAGATTTCTTCTGCCTCTTTATTTTTTCCCCTAAATTTTGAGTTGTCTTGGACATTTGGAACACAAATGTCTAAGCTAAGCTTGTGAGATCTCTAAGACTTTTCTTTGTCTTTCTGCTGAAACAACCATTCCTTGATCTAGAAATGGGTCCTGAATCACAAAAAAAAAAAAAAAAAAAAAAAAAAAAAAGTGTGTGTGTGTGTGTGA
The DNA here is from genome assembly GCA_037038555.1 of Rhynchonycteris naso. Lineage (NCBI taxonomy): Eukaryota > Metazoa > Chordata > Mammalia > Chiroptera > Emballonuridae > Rhynchonycteris > Rhynchonycteris naso. Next base: position 46,453,205 of record CM073004.1, on the reverse strand, counting down.
CAGAGAGAGAGAGAGAAATAATAGGAAATACTGGGATTGGAAAAAGCATCAATTAATACTTCAAAAAAATTATACCTTCATATCAGACAACATCTCTGTTGATCATTTGGTTGTGGTTTAGTATGAGAGTCATTGAGAATAGCTGATATTTAAATCAATAATTGCAAGTATTTAAGCCTTCTTATTTCATTCATTTATTCATTCAAGCATGCTTTCCTCATTAAAAAAAAAAACATTTAAAGAGAGCCTATTATTCGTCAGGCTTTCTGCTAGGTACTAATTATGGAATGCAAAGTTGTGCTTATTAAAAAAATTTCAGGACTCGGCAAACATTAAGGTGGGAGGCAGAAGGCATCCTAGAATTCGATTCTACCTACTTTTTTAGCAAATGTGAAGCAATACTGAATTTGTTATTTTAAAGCGGCTTGAGGTAATGTGAAGAAAGCACAAAATTTGGAGTAAAAAAAGCTGAAGTTTAATTCCTACTTCACTGTTCATTAACTGCATCACCTTGAGCAAAACTCTTAATTTATCTAGGCCCTAGTCTCATTTTCAATCATGAGATAATTGCTGAATGTTCCCAGAATGAAAGCTTTCCGAGAACAGGAAAAATACACCTTCCTTCCCTGCTGTATCCCTCTTCCTAACACAGTGTTGAAATATAGCAGGTTTCCAATAAATACTTTAACATTAGATGACTGAGTAAATAATAGCTTTTTGTTGCTTTTTTTGATCATGGACTTTTCTACCTGGACATCTTGAGAATTATTAGGATTCCGGGTTACTGTAGGAAATGCTCCTCTAATTGGATGCCTCCTTTGTTCTTTTAGCTCCCAGATATGCTCATGATGCCTTCCGGAACATTTGATGGATTCTAATAGGTAATAGCAATCAGGATAGGCTAGGTTTTGCTGCAGGAACAACTTGAAGTTGCAGCGGCTTAAAAACAAGTAATTTCTTGTTTGCGTTACACAATCTTCACAGACTGGATGGAGGGCTCAGTTTCTCAATATAATTCATCGGTCTAGAGTGATAAGTAGCATCATTATGTAATGTTGCCAGTGGTCTTGCTAGAGGGAAGAGAGGGCTCTAGAGAGTCTGTCTCATCCTAACAATTAAGTAATTGTGGAATTGCTATGCATCACTTCTGCTCAATGGCCAGAACTAGTAGTCGTATAGCCTCTTCTAACTACAAGGAGCCAAGGAGAGCAATCCTGCCATTGGACTAGACGGAGAAGATCAGAAAATATTTAGGAAACAGTGCTGATGATCACCGCAGCCCTGCCTTGTAAAGGAAATCCTGACCTGGTCTGTTCAGGCCCCTCTAAGCACAGGCCTGATGCAGAAGAGTCGGACACATCTTTTCATCCTCTTAGAATCAGAGGTCCCCAAACTATGGCCTGTGGGCCAAATTGCGGGCACCTGACGCCATTTATCCGGCCCCCGCCGCACTTTCAGAAGGGGCACCTCTTTCATTGGTGGTCAGGGTATGGAGTACTGTATGTGGCGGCCCTCCAACGGTCTGAGGGACAGTGAACTGGCTCCCTGTGTAAAAAGTTTGGGGACCCCTGTCTTAGATCTTTTCACTGTCTCTCTGGGCACCAGTGTCCTGCTCTGCATCTCAAGAGTTGACTAGCATCCTTAACTATTAAATGAGGGTTAAACTCAAGGAATTGGTGCTCATTTTTCTGAATGGTCCACAGGTTGTGCTCTGGCTGCTGCTGAGGGGAGTTCACTGCCCAGTATCAGTGGGCAGGATGAATGGCGTTTTTCCTTCCTCTACTGAAGATCTGGCTGCTCCTGCTGGACAAGTTCTTAGGGTTGTTGTGCAGTTGTCCACCAGGTTCCTGAGTGCCGTGGATGGGTGGCTCTCCACGGAGTGGAGAGCGGGGGATTCCTCAATTCTGCCTGGTCAGCCCTACCAACTGCTCCCTGCTTATATGTCCCCTATCTTTGTCCCTGCTCCCCTGGACTCCAGTCTGGCAGCTTTGATCTATTCTTGGAAAGTATGTGTGTATGAGAGAGTGGGTGAGCAGGGAAAGGAAAGGCGATGTGACAGGGGACAATGGTTTGACTTGAGTTCAGATTTTTCCTTATCGCTTTCATTTATATTTCTACCTTGACTTTTGAAAACTCCAAAGCCAAGAATTTGACTTTTGTTATTGTGTCATGATAACCCTCCCATGTGGCAAACTATGTTTTCTCTGGCTGTCTCTATTGATGTGAAGAGGGTTGTGACTGTGTAACAAGAGACACAGTAGGGGAAGGATAAGTACCGGTGGTGGAAGGGATATCATACTAATTAATGTCTCAAAATATTATCCCATCATTTATTTAATGACTTATTTCTACAACCTTCTTTTTCTTTTTAACTTCTGTGGAATATATACAGGATTCTTTGATATTCATGTATATACATATTTCCTACCACCGGTAATAAAGTCTGGTCACAAACACAAATTAAACAGATATGTTCCACAAATGGACGAAGCAGTGAGGGGTGCGGATGTGGATGGCTTTTGGTAAAGCCAGAGGCTTGCTGGCTGCGCGAGGGAGATGGCGCGCCGGGAGCAGTGCTTTGCGCTGTGTTCCTGAATCTCCGGTCTCTCGTGGCTCTCTGCTCTAGAGAGCAAATTCTGCCTCCGCCACAGGAGGGCCCCGCTCCCCCCCGAAATGCTCGTTTGACAGAATGGGAATTCAGAGGTAAATGAGGTGCAGATTCAGAAGCAAAAATAACCATGTATGTATGTATGTGTATATATATATTGTAATGGGTGAATGGGACATTTGGCAATCGTCCAGCATGTTCTCAATTTGGTGATGTCTGTGGGCGGCATCAGCAGAGTATTAGTCTGACTCCTTTCGGACAAAAGTCCCTGGCCTGGGCCGACTGATGAATAGGTATAAAGTATCCTAGCAACACCACAATTCAGGATCCCACCCTGCTGAGGGTGGTGCAGGGCATGCCGGGACACCAGCACAAGTGTGTCCTGCTTCACTGTGACCAGGGGCACCATGGTCTTGCCAGGGGTGTCTCTGTGAGGACTGTGTCACAGTGAACAAAGAGCAGGGGGCTCCTCCCACAAGACTGGCTCTGGGGCACAGAACTCTGGCCTCTGCTACCATGCTTCTTTATAGGCATGAGTGTCGCCCCACATGGGGCCAGCTTCCTGCAGCCATTTAGTATGGAGCAGCTGGCCAAACTGTGATCTCACTGTGGCTGGAAACCCACTTAAAATATTAACCGTGATGATTAAGATGAATAATTCCTGTACCTCTGGGGCATATAAGAGTTTACTTATCCTCCCTGTCGGCCCTGAGATGTTGCCGTTCAGTGGCCCTGTATGAGATCTGGTTTGCATAGTTCCATTAATAAACAATTTGGACAATTGGTTCTGAAGCTTTTGATGGGCTCAGTTCTCTGCATAATACTGTCTACAGAATAACAGGACTGAGTTAAAATGGAGGGGAGGGCTAAGTGTGGTGAAATTGCAGGGTAGGGGTTTGAGGTCAGAAAAAAATTGGCAGAATGGAAGATTCACTGGGACTGTCCTTCCCTCCAAGACTCTGTGTACCTGGGATGCAGCAAAACTGTTCAGGAGGCTGGTAGCCACAGCCATAATCATCACCAGAGTGGGGCGATGCTGCTGAGGCCAAGAGAGAGAATTGTTCCAGTGGGGGGCTCCTTTAACAGAGCTTTTACATGAATTGTAATCTGGCCATGGTTGCTTCTTATGCTTGCCCGGGCTGGCTTAACTCCTCTCCTTTCTACGGGGTGTGTGAGGAGCACCAGCTTCCCCATTAACTCGGGGCTTGTGTTTTATCGACTGTGAACACTGGGGATCCCAGTTCTGGGGCCATCTGTGACCTGTCGTGCTGTAATAACTTGGTTTTTCCCGTGTTCAGCTCCCTCCCCAAGTACTTAGTGTTAAATCATAGGGGGAGGAAGTGTGAGCAGAGGAAAAACAGCACTATTACATGACCCCCGATGAGACCGCTGTGATAGAATTAAAAGCTGCCGCCCTAGGACATTCTAACAGATGACATTGTGAGGTTGCCAAGGTAACCCACCAGGATACAGTTCCAGCATCTTTGGGGTTGACGCTGTGTAGGGGAGGTCAGTCAGAGGCGAGACCCAGCTGCCCAGGGTCTATACCCTGATTGGTCAGTCCATGACAATCATATGGAAAACCCGAGGTTGACCCATACGCAACACAAATGAAGCCAGTGTTGGCTCCTCATAGGACATGCCAGGTGAAATAATCAAAATACTAGAATACTCCAGATAATTGTTCAGTGTAGGTTACAAAGAGCCTTAAAAGATCTGGATGCTAATGACTCACTCATTCATTCCATAAATGTTTATTGAACACCTACTACGTACCAGGTAGGAACTGTCAGAATATGTAGGGGGAATGGTTAAGAGTTCTAGGCAGCACTAAAAAAAAAAAAAAAAAAATTGCAGATCCCAGCAAGAAAAAGACAGTTAAGACATTTACAGACCATTAGCATTCAGGAAAATGTCGAGTGGAGGAAAATGGAAACAATCAGAATAACTTATTAACCCCAAGGACCTGGTGTTAAAAACAAAATTATGTGCAAAAATTTTATAGAGTGGAAATAATTTGCTTCAGGGAAATCGACCTTGTCCCTCAACCACAATCAACTTAGGCTGCATTTCCTGTTTTTCTCTTTATCTTTTAAAAAAGATTCTGGCCCTGGCCAGATAGCTCAGTTGGATAGAACATTATCCTGAAGCACACAGGTTGCTGGTTTGATCCCCAGTCGGGCATATACTAAAACAGATTGATGTTCTCCTCTCTCTCTCTACCCCTCTCGTTTCCTCTCTCACTAAAATCAATTTAAAAATTAAAAAATAAACATGGTTTTTTAACTGGTTAACACATTTATGCTATTTTTTTTCTTCCATGTAGAGGCCATGAAAAGATCAGAAAGATATTATAAACATTCCTCCCTTTGGCCTCCTAGGAGTGATGCCACTGGACATTTGTCTCCACAAACTACTACTTGAACCTGGACTTGGGGGCTGTCACCTGGCCTTACTTCTTCCAGGATGGCAAGCACAGGAGGGCAGAGAGCTGGGGAAACTGGACTTGACGGTGGTGACCGATGTCAGTAAGTGGTGGGGAAAAAAAGGAAAGGGGCAAAATACAGAGACAAAAACCTTGGTGAAGGGAGGGTGGGGAGGAAAGGAGAGCCAGGCTAGTATGGTAGAGAAAAAACATGGAAGAAAACCTCTGAGAAGCTCTGGTAACAAGAATAATTTCTGAAAACAAAATAGCACTTCCTTACTCTCTGGGAGGTATTATTAGCACCAAAAGGACCTCATTATAACGCTGTTGGGGCAGAATCCAGCCCTCCACTCTGGATGCTCCTAAGGCCCCCTCATTGGGCAACCAGAAAATATAGATAATTAATTAGATTATGCCCATTGTCTGTTCCAGTCTCCTTATAATAATATTCATAATAATAACAACAATAACTAAGTTATATAATGCTTCTTAAGTGCTTTACATTAAAAAACAAACAAACAAACAAACAAAAAACCAGGAGGAAGTGCTATTTGACAAACAGGAAACTAGCCCAGAGCAGTTAAGTCGTTTATTCAAGTCACACAGCGAGAAAGTAGGGAGTCCAGGCCAACCCTGATTGTTTGGCTCTAGAGTTCCTGCTCTTATCCCATACACTGTAATTTTGCTTTGTTTAAATAGTTCCAAGAAGATAATTTTTAATAATGTGCTCACTGCCTCACATCTTCATTTTACTAAAGTAAAGTAGCCCTGGGCTGGCACTGTATTTCCATAATTTTCTTCTTGGGCAGCCTAAAATGGACAAGACTGTTCCCCATAGCTTCTCAAACCTTCTGGACACCCTAAATAGGAGGAGTAGAGCCCTGCAAGAAGACAGTGGCATTATCCCTCGGCCTAAGCACTAACTCCCAAGAAATAATTTGGGACACTGAGGGGTGGGCCCACCTGTGGAATAAGGAGGAGGACTGGTTCTCTCTTAATGATCCATCCGCCTCTTAGCCATCAGTACCTTGGTCGCTGTCGCCCTCCAGCATCCCAGCTTAAAATTTGAAAGATTCCCGTACCCCACGTGCACTCTTGACACACACAGCCTTGGTTAGGAGGAGAGAGGGTGGGTGCGTGAGCTGCGGACCTCTGCGCGGAGGAGCACCGAGAGTCGCTGGCTAGGTGACAGCGTGTGCCGCAAGCAGGTTGCCCGCTGCAGCGAGGCAGCGGCGCGGAGTGCGGAGGGGGCGCGGGGCAGGCCCGCTGCTCCCGCGGCGGCTTTTAGGGGCAGCGAGGCTTCCCCAGAAGATGCAGCGCAGCATATTTTGCACATGAGTTCAGAGGAAGAGGAAGTGTAGCTGGCGGACGCGCGGCGGCGGCGGCGGCGGCGGCGGCGGCGGGGGCGCGTCGGGACTGGAGCCGGAGCGCGCCGGGAGCAGGGCGCAGCGAGCGGGAGCGCGGTGGCCGCGGGCGCCGTGGAACGCACTGATCGCCGGAGGGACAGACACACGAACACGCGGCGCCCCCACCCCCGCCTCCACCCACTGGTGCCCACGCCTTTTCTGCGCCGCCTCCTCTGCATGGCACAAACTTTCCTCCCGGGACGGAACACACTGTCTCAGGGAGCCCGGACCCGCGCCTTCTCCTCTACTAATCCCGAACGGTAGGTGGGCGCGCGGGAGGACTTGGGGTGTAGACCCTCCATTTGGACCCGCGGACCAGGATCCGGGTGGACTGGGGGAGTCTCGCGTGGCGCCTCCCTGCAGGTTGCCGGAGCTGGGGCTGCCAGAAGGCCCCTCCTCTCACCCCCCCCCCGCCCCCCGTCCCAGCCACAGTCCCACACTCCCTACCCCTCACCTCCGGCCCGAGTTTGGATGGGGTCGGGTCCGAACCATGGGGCGGGCATAGCGGTCTTGGGCCAACTTTTTTGAAAAAAAAAAAAAATATATATATATATATATATCATTCCCGGCGCTCTGTACGGAGAGGCGCCCCAGAGCAGTCTGTTGGGGGTCGTGGGATTTGCAGTCTCGGGGACGCCGAGGAAGGAAGCAAAGAGGAAGCTTCCAGGCTACAGGTGGGTCTAGGACAGGGCTGCAGGGGGTTCTCTGCAAAGATCAGGCTGGAGCTGGCTTCGGAGTCCAGGTTCAGGAGGGAGAGTGGGTGGGGTGGAGTGGGGTGGGATGGAGGCGGCTCCGGGCTGCCTCGGCTGCCCTTCTGCGTGCGTCCTAGTAGGTGGCTTTGCTCTGGGGGGCGGGAAGGATGGAAAGATGGAAGGATGGATGGATGGATGGATGGGAGGTGCCGCACGTTCAGAGGAAGCGCCTCAGCCACTGGAACCTCAGAGACCAGGGGCGCGGGGAGTCCCCGGCGCGGAGAAGGGGCATTTCTCCTTTGTAAGGGGGTTCCTACCCTCGTCTTAACCCACTTTCTTACGCTCAAGGGACGTCAGGGTGGGGTGGAAGCGGGGTATATTTCAGGAAACCCAGTTGTCAGGCATGCACACCCTCCTCCAGGGCCAGGGCTTTTGCCCTTCACTTAGGGTATCGCTGTCTTTGGCAGCGAGAACAGTCTGGAGGCCAAGGTGTAGGTCCAGGCGCGCTCCCTGGTGCCTCCCTGTTGCACGCGCTGGGTTGCTCTATGTGCTTGTGGGTAGTTCCCGGAGACGCTGGGTGGTGTCAGTGAGTTTGTTAGGGGGCTTAAAAACAAACAAACAAAAAGTTTTTTTTTTTAAGTCTGCCACAAATTCCTATATTTGAGTGATCGCCCTGGTTTCCAGCAACAGTCTCTTCGTGTAATTGGTACAGCTGTTTTCAGATGCTGGGCTGGCAGTCAGGATAGGCTCTTCCAGCTCCTGCCATTGTGTGTCATCTCAGGATAAGTGAGGCCCTGCCAGGAAGGAAGGCGGGCGTAATGTAATCGACCTCTGGGCCCGTGGGTAAGGCACCACTATGCACCCCATGTGCCCCCTAGCCACTGGGATTCCTAATTTGTACCTCTGAACAGCTGAATTCCCTACTAAATTCATGTGACCCCAGATGGCACCAAACCTCACAGAGGGATTAAGCAACAAGCTGTTTGGGGCTCTTGGTGTGTGTGTGTACTAACCTCAGTGATATCACCCTAACCTCAGGCAAGCTCTGCATCCTCTTTTGCTGTCAGTGGGGTATCTGGCCTGAGAACTGGATGTCATCCTCTGGCTACACTTGAATAACAGGTCGTTGGGGTTGTTTTTTCTTTGTTTGTCTTTGGGCTCCATGGATGTGGGGCAAATGGAAGTGTAGTGTTGTGCAGTTAGCTAATGGCTTTGGTGCAGGAATTGAAAGAGAACAAATTGGGAATACAAGTCAGTGTGTCTGTTTTCTCCCTCTTGAGAAGGAATTTTTGGCTTACGTTCAAATAATTGCTTTGTCTATAGGGAAACAGGCAGAAAATCTTTGGCATGAGTGATGTGAGTTCTGGTAAAGCTACTCATGTTCTTGTACTCTTCACTTTTCAGCAGAACTAAAATGATGAGAAGCCATGGCTTGGTGGGCATGGGTACCTTGTCAAATTTTTAATGTGGTGGGCTGAGGAAAGGGTACTGTGCCTCTCTCCCCTACTCATCTCAATTTAGAAAATGCAGAAAAGTTGTAAAAGCTGTGACCATCTAAATACTCATACCCAGAGTGTTTAATTTTGCTATATAAATTTAATTACACCTCTTCCCATCTATTCATCCCTGTAGCCATCATCAGTCCACCTTACTGTTTTATTCATTTTAAATTAAATTATAGGCATTGATACAGGTCACTCCTGACCATTTCAGCACTCATTTTATTATTTAGAATTTAATATACGTTCATGATTTTCTTAAGATAAAATTTATATACATTCAGTGAAACGCACAGATCTTGAGAATAACATTTGCATAATGCTTTGATAGATTATGACACCTATGTGTATAACCCTACTCCCTATCAAGAAGGAGAATGTTACCATCACCCCAGAAAGTTCCCTCATTCCCATTCCCAGTCAGTCCCTGTCCCCACCCGTTCAGGGGCAGCCACTGCTTTGATTGTTTCTCTTTCTAGGTTTCTTTAACACATTCTTGAACTTTGTATAAGTGGGATTCTACAGTCAAGCTTCTTTCACTTAGCATCTTTGGTTTGTTTGTTTGTTTGTTTGTTTTAAGTGAGAGGAGGGGAGACAGTGAGTCAGATTTCCACATGTGCCCCACCTGAGATACTGGGGCCCATGCTCAAATACGGAGCTATTCTAAGCTCCTAAGGCTGATTGCTCGGACCAACCCAGCAATTCTCAGTGCCTGGGGCCAAGTTTAACAGGTTGAGCCACTGGCTGAGGGAGGGGAAGAGGGAGAGAAGAGGGAGAGGGGAGGGTAGAGAAAAATTCATAAATGGGAGAGGGGAGCGCTGTGGGAAATCCCCAGCTCTGCTGTAAATGGGTTTACACTTAAATGATTACAGATGATCAGACAAATATTTTGTTTTTAGAGATCTTCAGAGAAGAGAATTCCATAGGGGAATGTACACTGTGCCCTGTGCCCTGACCAGGAATTGAACCTGGGACCTCTATGTGCCAGGCCAATGTTCTATCTACTAACCCACCGGCCACGGCCACACTTAGCATGTTTTTTGACATTCATTTGTGTTGAATGTTCAGTCATTTGGTCTTTTTCTTGATTGCTGAGTTATATTCCAGGTCATGTCAATGTCACAGTTTGTTTCTATGTCCCTTTGTTGATAGACACATGACTTAGTCCCAGTTTTGTTTTGTTTTGTTGGGGGGGGGGTATTGTAAATAAAGCTGCTATGAGTATTTGTATACAAGTCTTCCTAGGGACATACGTCCTCATTTCTTGTGGGTAAATGCGTAGGATTGGAAATGCTGGATGATAGAACCTTCTAAAAAACTGCATGACCTTTTCCCAACATGCTTATATTATTTTACATTCCCACCAGCAAAGAATACAAGTATGAGATTCCAGATACTACAGTCTTATTTTTCTGTCCCCAAGTCAAGAGCGTGGGTTGTTTTATTAGTGTTCTTATGGGGCCAGAGGACCCAGAAATTGGGACCACCTGAGATGCTCTGGCACATGTTTCCATAGGTGGAGGCGCTGTGAGAAACCCCCAGCTCCGCTGTAAATGGGTTTACACTTAAAGGATTACAGATGATCAGACGAATACTTTGTTTTTAGAGATCTTCAGAGAAGGGAATTCCATAGGGGAATGTACAGTTGGTTGTGAAAGAAATCTGACTGAGTGCTTTCTGTATAAAGAAAAATAACCCACAAACCCCACAGAATTCTACTGATCTCCTGCTTAGAAACTCCCGGGGGATTTCTGGCATATTGGTCCAGTTGATGTGAACTTGGGGGAGCATCCTGTTGGATTTCACCAGCTTGGGCAGCTGGCTGTTGAAAGGGGTAGTGTTTGCTTTGTGAGGAAGATCGGATTTGGCTTTTGGAAGGTTCTGAAAACAGCTTTCCTGTTAAAAGTGGTTTGGCCTGTCAGTGAAAACATGACCTGTCAGCACTCCCCTTATTGTCCTGGCTGAGGAAATGGACCGGTTCCACTCAGGTCCCCTTACACCTTGGTCCCTCTCTGTCGGCCAGCAGTTGAACATGGGCTTGGCTGAGCTGGGAACCCAGAACTGAGCCCCCCTGCCTGCGAGGGAGCCCAGGGTGACATTTTTGCATCTTTCTGAGATGTCTCAGTGGGGACCAAGCTTTGCAGATATTGTAGAGTCTTGAGACATACTCTGGGGACTGTTCTCATGCAGAGCCTAGTATGTGCCTGCCACTGAGTAGGGGCGCATTACACATTGGCTGAACAATTCTTGGGACTCATGGTACCCAGCTAGGTGATTGCCTCTCTGGAGGTTGACAGTGAGTGCTGGAATGCCAGGGCCCTAGACTTGTTTCATCTTTTGCCAATTTCCCATAGCCTGGGAGTCAGGTTCAAAGCGATAGGGCCCAGGAAACTTTCATTGTTGTAGCACCGTTCATATTTTATTACAGAGTTTACTATTGTTTATTAACAGAATAATAATTACAGCCACCACTTGCCAAGCATTTACTCTTTGCCAGGTCCTGTTAGGCACGTTACCTGCTGTGTTTCTCTGGCTTGAATCCTCATGAGAGGCTGGCACTATTATTATCTGCTCTTTATCCTTGAGGAAGTTGAAACTTAGCGAGGTTAAGTAATTTGCACTAAGTTCACATTTTCATGTTTCCCAGACTTTAAGGGCTGAGACGTGACCTTCTGGTTTTGCAAATGCATATTCCGTCTACACGCACGGATTTCCAAATACACAAAGCCATAGGATAATAGAAATGTAAACTGGATAGGCAGAACAAAGTCGCAAGAAATGCCACACCGGGCCCTGGCCAGGTGTTTCAGCTGGTTGGAGCATCACTGGGTATGCCATGGTTGCGGGTTCAGTCCCTGGTTGGGGCACATACAGGAATCAACCAATGAATGCGTGATTAGGTGGAAGAACAGATCAATGTTGCAGTCTCTCTCTTGCCCCCCCTTTCCCCATCTCCCCTAAATCTTTCTCTCTCTCTCTGAAAAAAATCAATCAATAAAAAACAAAACAAAAAAAGAAAGGCACACCAGTCACTGTTTTCAGTCTGTTTTTTCGGTTTGTTTGGCTTGGTTTTAAGCTTGCTGAGTTTGGGGCAGCTGGGGCCTGTATAGAGGTACTAATTTTGGTGACAATTTAAGATATTATTGGTTGATTACAATTGTCATTTTATTGTAGGAAATGAAAGCCGTTGCCAGCTGTTGGGTTTGAGTGCCTGTGGCTGAGCTGCCCCGTATAGTAGCCACTAGCTACCTGTAGCTATTCACATTTAAATGTAAATGAACTAAAATGAAATCAGAAAAACAAAAAACAAAAACCAACCTCAGTTCCACAGCGGCTCTAGCCGCGTTCCAAGTGCTCACCATGTGGTTATTGGCTGCTGGGGTGGACGGCTCGGCTCTAGACTGTTTTCATCGTGGCTGGCGTTTGTTTGGTAATGCTACTCTATAGTAAGCATTTCTTTTTTTTCCTTTCAGTTTAATAATTGGCAACACAATGGCTAAGGCTTAGGATGTTCTTTATTGACAAAGACATAAATTTAGCCAGTTTTTTTTTATGTTTACCTTTTAAAGGTTGTGAGTTCGTGTGTGTGTGTGTGTGAGAGAGAGAGAGAGAGAGAGAGAGAGAGATCATTCCTCTCATTCACATTCAGTTTTTAACATAAATTTGAGGGTTTTTTTCCTTCTCCTGGGCCCACAAAGGGGCATTCGTTATTATCATTGCATATTTTACCAGGATGCTTTCTCTGAAAAGACCGGTACAGAAGGCGAGCCTTGGCCACTGCTTGAGCCCTGTTAATTCCTTGCTCTCCAAATAAGAATTCGGTTCAGCTTTTAAATATGCATTTGTGTGGCTTACTCCCCACCTGGGCTGAATTCAGGAAGAAAAAATCGCTCTCAGCGGGGCCAGAACCAAAGAGCGAGAAAATCAGGTCGCATTCTATGCGTGATGGCTACCTGCCAAGGCTGAGATGGAGGAGACACTATTTGGGGTACTTAAGGGCTTCATTTTGGGGTATTCCTGGAATGGGCTGTTCCTGCGGTGTAGGGAGCACTAGAGTGGGCTGGCAGTTTCTGTGTCCTGGTTATATGGGACAAGGCGGGGGTGTTGTGGCATGGCTTTCTCCTTCTCTGTGTCTTACACTAGTCGCAATCAGGTTCCAAGGAAGGAGAGGATATACCAGCCTTCAGGCGCAGGGAACTGGAACCAGCCAGAGGCGCAAAGCTATGTTTTGCTCAGCTTGCTTGGTGCCGACCAACTTTTAAGCTACTTTGTAATAATGGTGTTAGATGTTTCCACACTTTTTCAACCAGGAAGCCAGCTGCACTTCACTTTCTTTGGCTTTTACCACTAAACTGTCCTATTCTGTTGTTCCATAGGCAGACCCCTTGGTTGTCAGCATCTCTTCTTTGCAGAGGATCGTCAGTTTCCACTGGGGTGTGTGTGTGTGTGTGTTTTGAGACTTCCTACTTTGTACTTCACTCTGAGGAAATAGTTTTTGAGGAACCATTTAGGTTTTATGGAATATCTTCTCTAAATTCTTCAGATATGGAGAAATTGTTGTAATAGACATTATCCATCAAGCTGGATGGAAAGCTATTAGGTTAATCATGGCCTTTGGTTAATGAAACGTGACCATATCGTGTTTCACCAAATTTCAGAAATACCAAATACAAGGAATCAGACTGTTCATTTAAACACTTCATTAAATCAAAGGAGTCATTTTGGGGATTTTTCTGGTGTTTCGGGACACCTGATACAGCACCCTTTTCAGTGTGGTGTAATTGTGGGTATAGGCATTAATAGGAATCTTTATAATGAATAACAAGTCATGCTACTAACAGTACTTATGATAGATAGCATTTATACTGTACTGCTGTATTGCTGTTTCTGTGTGCTTGAGCTTTTCTAAGCCCTGTTAGATACTAACTTATTTAATCCTTACCTTATAAGTAGATTCCGCAATTATCCCCATTTTATAGTTGAGAAAACTGAGGTTCAGTTTCTTCCTCGAGGTAGAGACACTGGGATTTGAACCCAGCTGCAGAGACTTTGCACACAACCCCTGTGCTCTGCTGTTAAGAAGGTGAACTTGAGAGTGACAGGCAAATAGTCCAAAGGCCCTTTTCCATCCTTCACCAGATCTTTCCTCCTCCTCGTGCATCTGTTGGGGAAGCTGCTGATGGGGACGAGGAGGATGTCATCGCTGCCTTTGAGACATTTGCTGTCACTTAGGAAAATAAGATGTTACCAAAAGCTCCAGAGCTCTCCCTGGAACTGCAGACTGGTCCACCCAGCTGCCTAGCCCGCCCCTTCCCTGGGGTGGAGCTAACCCATCTAGGGTTAGGAAGACAAATGCCTATCTGCCTGGGCCCAGCTTTCTCCCCTAGCCAGGCCACCTCAGAAGGCAGCCACTCCAGATCTTCCAGTTGCTCAGGTCACAAATCCTAAAAGTGTCTTGGATGCCCTCCTTTTTATGCCCAATTTCCAGCCCACCAATAAACCCCACTTTTAACCTTCAAAACATAGTCAGAATTTGCTGCTTGTACCTCATCATCATCTGCTGTCCCCTCTCCTCACGATGGCCAGAGTGATCGTGTCTCCTCGCTGTTGAAACTCTCTGCATCACTCAGGGTGAAACCAAGGCCCTTCCCAGGCACTGCATGTGCCCACAGTCTGCCCCTCATGCCTCTCACTTTGTGTGCTGCCAGGGCCCAGGGCACCCCAGTCTGTTTGCACTTGCTGCCACCTTTCCTACTGCACCACTCCTCTTGTCCTGTCCCCACGCCCCCAACTTCTTTAGGATTTTGCTTAATGTCACCTTCTGGGTGAAGCCTTCCTTGGTCACCCTTTTAAAAAAATTGCACTGTCTTTCCCTATACTTGCTATCCCTCCTCCCTGCCTTATTTTTCTTTATTTGACATACTTTTAAAGTTGAACTTTATTACTTTTCTGTTGTGTGTTTCTCTGCTCCTGAAGGCAAGGTCTATGAGAGCAGGGTTGTTATTATTATCATTATTATTATTATTATTTTGTCTCTTGTTTCCCTTGGTATCCCCAGCATTTAGAACAGTGCCTTGCATGTACTAAGTGCTCAATAAAGGAAGGTGTTATGTTTTTTATGTGTCAGCTTGGCTAGGCTGTGGTACCCAGTTTTTGGTCAAACACCAATCTAGGTGTTGCTGCAGGGTATTAATTTATTTTAGGTGTGATTAATATTTCATCCAGTAGACTTTTGAGTAAAGTAGATTATCCTCCACAATATGGGTGGGCCTCATCCAGTTGGTTGAGGGGCTTAAGAGGAAAGACTGAGGTCTCCCAACAGAATTCTTTGTCCAAACAGCCTTAGGACTCAATTCTGTACCTTCAACCCTTCCTGTCTCTGTGGCCTGGCCTGGCCTGCACTTTGTCAACCTGACTGCCCCCGGAATCCCACGAGCCAATTCCCTAAAACAGTTCAGCCCCACCTTCTCTGTGCACGCACACACACACACACACACACACACACACACACACACTCACACACACACTGTATCCTACAGAATTTGTTTTCCTGGAAAACCCTAACATGGAGGGTCAAGATGGAAGGGGAAGAGTGTCAGCAGGAGGGTCCCATGGAGGCAGAGGAATGGTGAATGGAAGCACTTGGTGTATAAAGAGATGGCACTGGCGTAGTCCGGCCTGACTCGACCAGACAGGAGGGGGACAGTGGAAGAGGGGACTGGAAGGCTGGGAGGCTGGGGTGAGGTTTGGTGAAGGTCAGGACTCCAGGCTGGTGGCACATGTGACTTCTGCTCTCTGAGCCACTTGTGTGCGGCAGAATGCTTAATCTGGCTACCGCCAGGAATAGGAATTCCAAGGACGGGAGACCAAAGGAATCTACGTGTGAGGAAGGCTTCGGAGTGTCCTGAAGTGGCAGTCGGCCCGGAGAACAAAGCGGGAAAGTTGAAAGTATCCATCAGCCCTCAGCACCTGGCCAGAGCGGGTTGGGATCTGTGGTGGGAGCAGACGGATCCCTGCCATTCTGAGCCTTGATATTACAAGGGCAGTGGTACCACCCACAGAAACAAGAAATGCGGGAGGAAGAACAGGTTTGTGAGGGAAAATGTTGAGTTCTCCTTGGGGCATATTCATCCAGAAGTTCCTGGAAAGTTCCAGATAAGTACGTTGAAAGAGGTCCTTATGCATACCCACCTAGAGGTAGAGAGAAGACAGGCTGGGAGAGACTGGAGAGTTCTCACCTACAACAGGGAAAGTGAGGCCAGCGAGAAGGGCTATGGTAGCTCAGGGGAGACGATGCAGTCCTGTAACTTTCTGAGCATATGCAACAATCCCACGTGTTGGAGGTTCCTAAACTCTGTACTCAGGCACCCCAAGGCACTACAGGAAACTCTGTTGGCTGGGAGAGGTTAAGGGATGGCTATCATCTTTGAGGGAAAGAGTGGTACTTGACATGTTAGAGACCAGGGGTCCCCAAACTTTTTACACAGGGGGCCAGTTCACTGTCCCTCAGACCGTTGGAAGGCCAGACTATAAATAAACTATGAACAAATCCCTACGCACACTGCACATATCTTATTTTAAAGTAAAAAAAACCAAAATGGGAACAAATACAATATTTAAAATAAAGAACAAGTAAATTTAAATCAACAAACTGACCAGTATTTCAATGAGAACTATGGGTGCGGATGCATCCTGTGCTCCTCTCACTGACCACCAATGAAAGAGGTGCCCCTTCCGGAAGTAGGGCGGGGGCCGGATAAATGGCCTCGGGGGCCGCAGTTTGGGGACCCCTGTTAGAGACCATTCTCACTACTGGCTTGAGGTCGGTCACACTAACAGGATTAGATGGCACCACGTTCCTCTCGGTTGACGCCGTGTCTTTGCCGAGCTGGATTTTGGGTGACCACTAGGAAAACCAGGGTGGAGCAGGGAGCGATGACTCCGAGGGTGAACGCTGTTCAGGGTTCAACAGACGCGCACATCTCATGAGTACCTAAATGTGGTAATTTAAGAATGAAGGGAAAAGGTTTTTCTTCTTCCCATTTATGTGTTTTGTTTTTTTTCAAAAGGCTCCTAAGCTGTTTGGACATAATTGTTAAGTTGTGCGGACGTGCAGCTGTAGGGACTGCGTTTCGCCTGGGAGTGCTGTGACCAAAGCGCAGAGACTAAGGGAGCTGTTGCACGTCGGGTGCCACTGGGGTCTTGGAACCTTTGCCGTATCTTGTTCTGGGTGTGACATGGAGACTGAAAACTAAGTAAGTGCAGGGACAGAAGGAGAGGGGAGAAAGGAAAGGTCATGAAGGCCACATCCAAAAGGTCATATTTCTTCAAAACACAAAGTTGAGAAGCCAATAATGTAAATGGAAGCATTTGTGAAATCCAGGTACTGGGTACACAGAGGTCTCATTTTCTGTCTTTGTCCGTATATTGTCAATGGTTTACAATAAAAATAATTTTAGGAGAGCGACAGGAGTAGGGCTGGGGATAGAGATTTCGGGGCACACCTGTGTTTGGGGGCTTCAGAGAGTCCAGGAAGGGAGTGTCAGAGGCACAGAGACTCGAGTTGAGGGTGTGGACCCGCGGTGGTCAGCAGGGCCAGGCTCTGCTAGATTAGGGTTCTCAGCCCTGGTTAAGAGGCTGAAGAAAGATCCTGGGCCCCGCTGAGGCCTCGCTTATGGGAGATTAGAGAGGGTGAGGAGTCGGGAACAGACTGGGCTTGCTCCCAAAGCGTTGATTCTCCACTCTGGCTGCCGGTTAGAAACACCTAGGAAGCTTTACAAAATACTGATGCCGAATGCCTGGCGTCAGGACTTCAAAACAGCTCTCCAGAGGGGTTCCATTCTGCAACCAAGATTGAGAACCACTGCTGTAGCTAGGGTTTCTCAGGCTTTACTGTGATTCAGATTTTAATGAATCACTTGTTAAAAAGTAGATTCTGATTCCCAGGCCCGGGTGGTGCCTGAGTTCTGCATGTCTGACAAGCCCCCAGGGATGCCAATGCTACTGGTCTGAGAACCTCCCGTTGAGTAGCAAGATGCCCCAAGAGAGGGCTGTTTTGAGTTGAGGGTGGTTGTCATGCAAAGAAGTAGTCTGTGTAAGAAATCAAGGGAGATGTGGGTGGGGGGGTAGGGGGAGGGTAAGCAAACATTTCTTTCCATAATGTAAATAAATGCCCTTTGTGTTCCTTATCTTTTGTCTTGTAACAAATTACCCCAGACTTGACAGCCAAAAACAACAATGCACATTTATTATCTGCCAGGGCTTCTGTGAGTTAGAAACCCAGAAGCAGCCTCCCTGAGTGGTTTTGACTCAGGGTCTCTTGTGAGGTTGGGGTGGTTAAGATGTCGGAGGGGCAGAAGTCTAAGTTGGCGCCGAAGGATCTGCTTCCACATGGGTGTTGAGTTAGTTAGTAGTGGCTGTTGGGCGAAGGCCTCAGTGCTCTGTCCTGGAGACTTCCTCATAGGGTTGATAGAGCATCCTTAATATAGGGCAGCTGGCTGCTCCCAAACCAAGGTAGAACTCACGCATCTGTCTCCTAGAACCTAGCCTTGGCCATCACACTCCTCATTTCTGCAATATCCTACCAGCTACAAAGGTCAGCCCCATTCAGTGTGGGAGGGAACCAGAGGATGATTAAGGTCGGTTGAGGCCCCAGCTGCAGAAGGAAATATTGGACCCCTTAAAAAAAAAAGAGAGAGAAAGACTGGGAAAATAAAAATACATGTTAACCATATTTTTAAATGAATAAAAAATATTATGCACTATTAATGTTAAAATGGCACATATGAACCCAAACTTTGTCATTAGAAAAATGTGTCAAGTTGGGGTTTTGTGGGGCCCTTCAGAAGTCGGGGCCCAGGGTGCACACCCGGCATGCCTACCATTAAATCTGCCTCTGGAAGGAACCTCTCATGAACAGCCAGTAGGACTATTGAGGGCCATCTTGGAGATGTGCTATGATACCCCCTTCTGGTTTTCAACTAGGAAAATAATGCAGGCACAATAGAAAACTTGAGAAATAGAGAATACCGTAAAGAATGTCACTCGCAATCTCGTGAGCCAGAGGAAAGTTCTGTGAACATCGTGGTCTGTGTCCTGCCAGTTAAAAAAGAAGGTGGGTTGTTATATGCAGTTATACACTGAGACGTTTAAAAGTGGCATTGTACAATAATACTGTTTCCGAGGTGGTTTTCCTACTTGACATCAAATCAAGATTTGACACCATCTGAATAATCGGCTGAACTTTGACGTTTTTATTTACATTTCTGGGTGGAGAGAGACAGCCCTGTTTTGCAAAATATTTTTAATTTGGACCATCCGTTCTTCCTTTGGGTGACTAAATGATGTAATAAACGTGCTCCAGTCTTCAAATGTGGGATGTGAGTGTAGAATTAAAAAGCGAGCTTGCCCGCAGATCCAGCGTCATTGCCCCTAATTGCCTGTCTCTGGTTGCTTGTTATGAGCTGTTGGCAATTGTTAAAATTAGCTTTACAGTTTGCCTCAGCTTAGCAGCGAGTGTGGCAAATGAGGGCTTGCTCTTAATGAAACTAATTTGTATTTGAAAATATAACTACATTTATTGCCCCCATTATTTAAATGCGTACAGGCTAGTTGATAGAAAAAACAATGAAGCTTTAAACTCAGGTTTTTATAAACCTAGCCGAAAAAAAATAATCTTTTAAGGAGGCGATTCTTTCTGACGTAGTTTTTCCAGTGTTTTATGGGCATCTTGGAAAGCATTTCAAAAACAAATTAGAAATCCCCATTTTATTTTAGAGACAGAGAAACGTCGATTTGTTGTTTCACTTACCTATGCATTCATTGGTTGACTCCTGTATGTGCCCTCAGCAGGGATCAAATCCGCAACCTTGGCGTATCAGGACAACGCTCTAACCAACTGAGCTACCTGGCCAGGGCTTAGAAAGCCTTTTAAAATGGAAAATTTTTAATTTCAACATTTAAAATAACATGGGGCTTCGTTCCACATTGCTGGCCACCTTCCCCTGGAACCGAGCCTGTGGCGAGGGGCTCTGTGTTACTACTGCAGCGGTTTTCTCTGAACGTCCTGCCCTTTGCCCAGACTTCTAGACCAGCCAGCCTCACTGCACCATGTGCACCTGTCTGCTCATTGTCTTTCTTCTCCTTTCACCTGCCATCTCCTTGAGATCATGGCCTGGTCTTTCCATTATTATATTTCCTAATCAAGCACCTGACTTAAGCAAACCTTAACAAATGCACGTTGAATGAATGAATCTGTGAATTTGGAATATAAGTTCTCTCCCTCATGGAGCTGACAGTTTCTGCACGAAGCTTGTCCACCAGATGCCAAAGACACACCCCATTCTAGGTTTGATTCAGAAAGAATTGATTTTCCAGAATGTGACTATCTGAGGGGGTTTCTGCTTCCTGGTCACTTGTAATGTCTGATGTCCTCTCCTTGCGCTTGGGTGTCATAAGCTATCAGTGATGACATTTTCCTCTCTAGACAGTATCTATTTCCAAATTAATTTTAGCCAGTTTTGCCAGAGAGCTCTAAGTATATTTTGGCTCTTTTCCTGCTGTCTTACTATTGAAAGGGGGTGAAGACTTCCTTGCTTTCCTCTGCCTTTGAAGGCCTCTTGGGTGCTTTTTCTTGGTACCTTGGTGCTAGAGAGACCCCTGCATGTGGCTGCAGGGGTGTCTTCTGGGAAGACAAATTTATAAAAAGAAGGAAAACCTCCTGAATGATTGTCAAATAATCAAAGCTAATCCAACAATCAAATAATGCAACCTGATTTACATTAGGTGTCCCAGTGAAGTGACTATAGGAATTTGGGGAGGGGGGAGAGCTGTAGGGTTTGGATGGACCATATAAAAGTACTGGGAAAACCTCATCACACACAGATGACTTTTAGCACGTGTCCTTTACAGAAACAAACAACTGCAACAAGAAGAGGAGTAACCATGAATAGCACTGCTGCTCATGATTTCACTCAGTGAGCTCATGGCCTGGTGTGAGGGGGGGAGTGGGGGGGGGAGGGACAAACAGTGTGTTGGTTTCTAAAGGAGGTCTCCCACCATGCCTCCTGTGGGTCAGCATCTGGCCACCCTGAGTGTGGAAAGGGGATCAGTTTTCACTAACAGGATCCCGCCTTACTCTGTAACCCAGAAATCCCACTCCTCCGGTATTACTCTAGAGAAAGAAAACTTAAGCCTCATAAAAACCTCTACGTGACTGTTTATAGCCACCCTGTCCATCAACCCCAACTGGAAACAATGTAAATATCCTCCCAAGGATGAATGGCGAAAACAGGGCACCTAAACGCAACCAGTCTCAACTGGTGCTCCATCCAGGAGGCGGCAGGCCATGGTCATTCTGAACAAATTTGGGGTATAAATTACAATTTGCATGATAACTCATCATAACACTTAGAGGCTTAAAGCAGTCATAGTGGTGTGTTTTGCAGGGGGTTCTTCAGTTCTGGCAGGTCTTGATGGAAGCAGCTTGTCTCTGCTCCATGTGGTGTCAGTGGCTTAACTGAGGCAAAGGCTCAACTTCCAGGATGGCTCGCCGGCCAAGTAGCTGGCAAGTCGGTGCTGACTCTCAGTTCTCTCTACATGGGCCTCTCTTTGGGGGCTGCTTGGGCTTCCTCATGGCATGGTGGCTGAGTTCCAGAGTCAGGCAGTGGATGCTCCCAGTTTCTTAAGTCCAAGATCCAGAAACTAGCTCTGTGTCATCCCACCATGTTCTGTTGGTCAAGCATCCATGGAGCCAGGATCAGAGGGGTGATATCGGCCCTTACCTCAATGGCCGAAGTGTCAAAGGATTTGGGGACCACATTTAAAAACTATCACATGTATCACTTACCATCTGCTTTGCTAGACACTTCGACCCCTGAGGAAGATGTACCTGAATGTCTACGTGAGAGAATGGATAGCCACACCAGACATTGTCTTGCCCACATGGGGCAGGCCTGTTCCCTTCACTCTTCCCACCTCTCAAGGGCACTACCCAGCCTTTGCCCCAAGCATCTTGGATTCCAACGTGAGCATGGTTCGGAAACCTCCCATAGTGAATAGTAAAGGTTCCCAAAGTCTACAATAATGTAAGACACTATTATGTCTCATTTTTCCTCCATTAGTAAGGTACATTTCTGTGACTTGTTTCAGCATAGTGGTGACTATGTGACATAGTGGAATGCTATAAAAACATTTTCTATGTGACAGGGTGGGAGTTGGTGGGAGAATGAAGAAATGAACTTCAAAGGAAATGACTCTCTTAAGTTTGGGACACTATCCAGCCCACCCCCCAGCCCCGCCAGGGATTTACTGCTATTGCCGTTCTGTTCCTGTTTGGTACTGTTTATCTTTTCTGTGTCTGGCCACATAGATGATTTGCCTGCAGCCACAGCATATCCTGTGAGACAAGCACAGTGCACTTTAGGATGAACTTGGGCAGATACCTCAAGTGTGGGACAGTCTGATTAAAACTTTAAGTCAAAGTTTTAAATGGGGAGGGTTTTTCTAATGCGCCTTGGCATACCTCCACCTCCACCACCACCACCTACCCCAGCCTTGTCTAAGTCTTTCTTACTCCTCTCCGTAACCCTCTCCTCTTTATTTTTCTGCTGTCCGGGAACCTGCCCTATATAGAAGAAATTAAATCATACTAAAGTGTTAGTGGCTACCTGGGGCTTGGTGTGTTGCCCTTCCCATGGAGATATTTGTGGTTTTCAAGGAGGTGCTGAGGTAGAGAGATTTTGATTTCAAATGAATGAATCTCTAATGCTAGAACTTACCTCACAGGATGGCAAGACTGAGAGGATTTTTGAGTAAGAGGCTTCTTCTTGGAGATCCCCATTTGTGCTTCTTAGGAAGTGAGTGACTTGGTGAGCCTCTGGGTTATTTCCAGTTCTGTTCTAGTGGTAACAAGTGCTCACCTCACCAGGGTGACCTGGTCCCCGATACTTAGGAGCCGCCCCTGTCCACTTTTCTTATGCCTTGTGGAAGCAGATGCCAGCTGGCTTGCTTTCTAACAGTTACATATGCAGCCTCTGTACGAATCAGCTATGAAATCTGCAGAACTAGAGTATTTTACAAGTAATCAGTTCATGCAGATTGCACATAAATCATGTCTGCTCTGGCCCTTTGGACGCTAATGTTCCCTTATTAAGGCATAACTAAGCCTTCCTGTTCTCATCCATCCTTCCCGACTTTTTTTAATTACTGAAAAGTATAGCCTGGTTGTCACTACCCCACTCTTCCACCCTCCCTGCCCCCACACCTTTGGGAGTTTCATTTTGTTTTTCTGGAGCTTGCCAAATTGCCTTAGGAAGCTGGGTACCTTGTGAATGGATCGAGCAAAAGGAAGTTCTTATCTCTAAAAGGAAGTGGTTACCACGTTTCTGTTTGTGATATTCTTGGCCAGTTAAAATTTTCATGCAATATGTTGTGATGGTAGAACCCATACCCCAGGATGGGGGGTGGGGAGAGGGGGAGTGTCGCTCATGTTCTGTGCACAAAAGGAAAATATCTTCCACTGAAGTCTGGGGGAGGGGGCAGGGATGCAGAGTCATTTCATGGGTGTCATTCTACGTACTTAACAGAGAACTTTCATTGTTTTTCAGCCCCTGGAAGACTGATGCTCAGCCACCCTAATATGCACATTATTTTAACATTTTCCATTTTCTTTTCAAACTGTAGCTACACATCTTCGCTCTAATATATGTGGATTTCTGCTTCCCATTTCTTTAACCCTGCTATTAGTGTTCGGTCAGTTTTTATTTTGGTCTAAAATGACTCTCTAAGATTGCGGAAGAATAGTATTATTCCTGTGGTGTGATCTAAAAAAAGAAAAACGTTTTGGGGGGTGGGGACCTTTCGACAAGGCCCATAAAAATATGACTGTCTCCTTTTAGAGGTGTTTTCTGAATATCAATTTCTGTCTAAATAATTACTGTTGAGGGTAGAAAGGACTTTGGAGTTGGGAAATTGTAACAAGTTATTATTTTCTCTTAGCAACCACGGTGAAGGTGACACCTCTCTCTCTCTCTCTCTTTCTCTCTCTCTCTCTCTCGCTAGATGGGCTGTCACCATAAGTAAGGCACTGTATTGCTTATTAGGCCCCGTTTTTAAATCATATACACAGATTGTAGTGGGACCGAGGCACTCTGAGGTATTACTTTCCTCAGCTACGGAGAAAGGGCGCAGAGCAGTGTGCTTTCGGGGTCATTTCAGAAATCACAGCATGGCTGGCAATGATCTCGTCACAGAAAGTGGGGCCGGCCTGGGTGTGGCGCTCAGGTCCTCTGGTGTTCAGGGCGTATATTGAATTACACTCTAGATTTCCTCAAGGCTGAGGTCCTCTGTGTATTCTTTGAGGAAATGTGGAGTCTCTTATACTGTGGTGTTTTAAGAACAAAATCTCAAACAGTCCTCCTTTCCTTTTTCCCCTTTTGCCAACAGCTGCTGAGATGGGGTGCGGATTGAACAAGTTAGAGAAACGTGACGACAGACGGCCTGGGAATATCTATTCCACTCTGAAGAGGCCTCAGGTGGAAACCAAGATAGATGTGTCCTACGAGTACCGCTTCCTGGAGTTCACCACCCTGAGTGCCGGTGAGTGGAGGCACGCCGGGGTTCCTGGGGACGGTGAGCTGGACCCAGGCTCACTCCGCGGTCCCCGCCCCCATCACCAGGCAGGGTCTCCTGGGTTCCTGCGGACAGTGAGCTGGACCCAGGCTCACTCCGCGGTCCCCGCCCCCATCACCAGGCAGGGTCTCCTGGGTTCCTGCGGACAGTGAGCTGGACCCAGGCTCACTCCGCGGTCCCGCCCCCATCACCAGGCAGGACCTTCATCTGTGGCTGCCCCCAGGGTGGGCGTGGGTGGAGAAGGACATACTGGGGAGGTGGACAAGGTGGATAGCTGTAGGAAACACAAAAGGGTAGGCCTATGCAAAGGGAACTGCTTGCAGAAAGCCAGATTTTTATGCGAAACCGTTTCACATTTTAAAATACAGTAACTAATTCCAGTTAAAGCCACATATGAGCCAACTATTACACATGAGTGGGCTGAATTTGGCTCGTGGACCCACCCATTTGCGGGCCCGGTTTTATGCCAAGCCAATGAGGAAAAGGAAAACTTGCCTGAATCCAACCAAGTTTACCTGCCCGCTGTTCCACCATTTTTCAAGAGTGCCTGTCGATCGGCTTGCCTTTGCCTCACCTGGCCACGGGGTGTCCTGGCCCCTGCCACCACCTGCATCCCGCTGGCCCTGGGGTGACTGGCAAGTGAGGGGTAGTGATTTTTACCCCGGAACATTTGCTGAGCACTGACTGACTGTGGGTGTTGGGCTGGTGCTCTGGGGACATGGTTATCTGGCGCTTCTTACCTGGTGGCAGAGAAGACTCCTGCATATGGGAACATGGGGAAAAACGCAACACGCTATGATTATAAGTTGGAAAACATGCAGAATATGTTTTCCGCAGAGAAAGGGAGCGTTCTTTTTGGGGTTGGGGGGATGGCAGCCTCTGGAAGTTATGAGCGAAAACCAGGTGCTACAAAACTGAGTCATCTTATGACGCTTCCTCTCTGGGCTTGAGTGTATGTTGAGCTTCTAGTAAGAGAATTAGTGGGAGGAGCCCTCAAGTGTGTGGGTGTGAGTCCTGGCTCTGCAGCCCTGGGCTATCAAATGAGCGCTTGACTATCCATATCATAGGACAGCTGCGGCACTTAGAGGAGGGAGTATGTGTGAAGCTCTTACACACTATCTGGCACGTAGTAGGGCTATTAGTAATACTACCACTCCTCTCCCTCTCCAACCCTTCTTCCCCTCTTCCCCCTCCTCTCCCCTTTCCCTCCCCCTCCCCCTTCCCACCTTTCCCCTCCTCCTCCTCTGTTACCACCTCCATGCTGAGGCCCCACCTGCTTCCTGAGTCCCGAGGGAGATGGAGAGCTGCACATCTCTGGGGGGATCATCTCTGCTCCCTTCCAAGTCCCCCATACCGAACCCAGTGGCTTCCTCATCAGGTGGCTCTGCTGGCACCCTTGATGAGTAATGTCCCCACCGTTCCTTTAAATAGCCAGACTTGACACCTTAGTCCTCTGTGATCATGCCTTCTCCTCACCCACAATTTCCATTTCATCACCCAAGCCTAGTAAAACTACTTCTGAAAATGCATATAATAGAGTTCATGTAACACGAACAAATTCAAACCCAAAATTATTTTATAATGACATCATCTGGCCATCTATTATTTGTTCAGTGACTACTCGAGTGCCCACAACATTCTAGGCATTGTGGAATGAAGAAGGAAAAAACAAACGCGTGTATAGGAAGAAAGATTGGGAAGAAGGGGTTAGGAATTGATTGTCAGGGAGCTGAGATTATGGGGCAGTTTTTTTTTCTTCTGTATGTATTTTTTGCATTGTGGTGTATTTCTTCCATTGTTAAGGAGAGTAATTTTTGCTGACCCCCAACCCCAAAATTCTCACCGCTTCATCACTCATCATCTCAATTACTTCCCTAGCCTCCTGGCTCTGCTTCCTTGTGCTCCAGTCCACACTCTTTTCTGTGTTGTGCTTTCTTTGATTGAATTATCTTTTCTTTTGATTATAAAATGAACATACAAGTCCTGGCCGCTTAGCTCAGTTGGTTAGAGCGAAATAAGAAACACCAAGGTTGTGGTTTCTTTATTTTATTTTATTTAAAAAAAAAAATTTTATTAAGTGAGAAGCTGAGAGGCAGAAACAAACTCCCAAATGCGCCCCGACCAGGATCCACCTGGCAAGCCTTCTACAGGGTGATGTTCGCCCATCTGGGGCCGCTGCTCTATCACTTGGCAATGGAGCTATTTCAGTACCTGGGGCCAACTTTATTGAACCATTCGAGCCATGGCTGTGGGAAGGGAAAGAGAGAGAGAGAGAGAGAGAGAGAGAGAGAGATAAGGGGGAGGGGCAGAGAAGCAGATGGTCACTTCTTCTGTGTGCCCTGACCAGGAATTGAACCCAGGACTTCCACATGCCAGGCCAGTGCTCTACTGCTAAGCCAACTGACCAGGGCCATAGGGTTGTGGTTTCAATTCCCCATCAGGGCACATATGGGAAGCTACCAGTGATGCACAACTAAGTGGAACAACAAATGAATGTTTCTCTCTCTAAAATAATCAGTCAATAAAAATAAAATAAGCATATGCCCATTATAAAA
Organism: Rhynchonycteris naso; assembly: GCA_037038555.1. Taxonomy (NCBI): domain Eukaryota; kingdom Metazoa; phylum Chordata; class Mammalia; order Chiroptera; family Emballonuridae; genus Rhynchonycteris; species Rhynchonycteris naso. Next base: position 46,426,390 of record CM073004.1, on the reverse strand, counting down.
TGTTGGGAAACATTAGAAAAATACCATCTGATCTCCCTGTTCCTGCCCCTACCCCCTGCAGCTCATATCAGCCTTCTGCTCAAAGTCCTGCTGTGGCTCCCTTCACCTGAGTGACACCGGCTTCCTTCTGTTTTCATTCTCCTCCATCTGTCCCGCGTGTTCAGCCACTGCAGCCTTACTATTTCTTAATGCCCCCAGGCCTTCTCAGACCTTGGGCACTGCCTGTTCTCTCTGCCTGGAAGTCCTCCCAGATATACCCTTCACCCAAACTCTTAGCCCCCATCTCTGTGGAACTTGCTCTGATTACCTCTTTGCAATTTCTTTTTTCTTTCTTTTTTCTTATTAAGTGAAAGACAGGGAGCCAGAGACAGACTCCTGCATGCTCCCCAACCATATTTCACCTGGCAAACCCCCTACCAGATGATGCTATGCCTATCTGGGCCACTGCTCCACTGCTTGGCACCTGAGGCGAGGCCATGGAGCCATCCTCAGCGCCTGGGGCCAACTTTGCTCGATCCATTCGAGCCATTGCTGCAAGAGGAGAAGGCAGAGAGAAAGAGAGAGAGGGAAAAATGTATGTGGGGGGGAGAAGCAGATGGTCACTTCTGTGCGCCCTGACCGGTAATTGAGCCCAGGACTTCCACATGCCAGGCCGATGCTTTACCACTGAGCCAACCGGCCAGGGCCCTATTTGAAATTTCTACCTCTTATCCCATCCCCTGTCTCTTCTTTTGGTTTTTCTCTGTAGCACTTCTTACCATTTTACTTGCCATACATTTTGCTTATCATTATTTGTGTTCTTAGTTGTTGTGGGCTTTCCTTCATTAGGAGGTAAAAGCCCTTCTGTAGAGTGCAGTGCAGGGACTGTCTGTTTTAGCCTCTGCTGTATCCTAGTATTTAAAACAATGCTGGCAAACAGTAAACAATTACTAAATATGTATTTGTTGAATGAATAGTCAGTGTATATTTCTGTATTCTGCTGTTTTTCAACTTAACATTGTATAATGAGGCATGTCCCCTGTCATTCCATATGTGCCAGAAATATGACTTAATGGCTATATGTGATTTAATCACTCATCAGACTGTAATTTATTTAGCAGCCCCCTTCTATTAGACATATAAGTTATTTTGGGCTATTATAAATAATGTTGCGATAAACCATGCTGGACATAACTATTTGTGCACATTTCTGATTATTTCCTCAGGAATTATTGAGTTGAAAGATACTAGTGTCAGAACTCTTGACAGATTACTAAATTGCCCGAGATAGGACCTGTTTGTATAAAACACAAATCCGATCATGATGAACCCTGTGGCTGGTTCCCCTGGGTAAATGAAATGCAGGTTCCTGCTGGAGCTCAGGACTTTTCTCAGCTTGGCCTGGCCCTTTGCAGACCGTCCCCTGTCATCGCTGGGCCATGTGCTGTGGCCCTCGCCTTCCCTGCTTCCCCACCTCTCTTTTCCCAGGACCCTCACTTTCCAGCTTCCGGATAAGCACAGGGACCGCCCCACCCCTCACTGCTTACCAGAATCCCACCCACCAAAACTCTCCTTTCTTGACATCCACCTTGTCAGAATTACGTTTTTCTGTACCTCAATGTTGTCAGTATCATCGTGTGCCACTTTTTTACATTATATATTGCACTGTGTTTCCTTGAGGGCAGAGGCCAAGCCTCGCTCACCTCTCTGGTCTTCTTTCTCGCTCACGCTTTCTGGCTGAGCATAGCACGTCCTGAGTAGTCGCGATCCAGCGAACCTTCAGGGTAAGTGCTGCGCATGCTGACTCGGTTCCCTGCGGCCTCTCAAGGTCTGTCCTGGAAGCTCCACTCGGATTATTTGTTATTGCTCCAGGATGGAGCCAACAATTGTCAGTAGCCTGTATATGTCCAGTCCTGTATGGGGTATTTATTCCTGGTCAGACTATTTTGTCCTAACTTTTCAACTTTGTCAAAGTATAATGTTAACCCACTACACTGCAGGTATTTAAGGTGCAAAGCCTCTGAAACCATCATCTCATCAAGATGCAGAAGCTTTCCCTCACCCCAAAGGTTTCCTCAGGCTCCTTTGCAATCCTCCTTTTTATCCAACCCTTTTGTCCTCAGACAAGCCTCTGCTCTTTGTCACTGATTTTTTGTGTGGGTATTTTTCCGAAATTAGAAGTGGGGAGGCAGTCAGACTCCTGTATGTGCCCAACCAGAATCTACCCGGCATGCCCATCAGGGGGCGATGCTCTGCCCATCTAGGGCTTTGCTCTGCTGTGGCCAGAGCCATTCCAGTGCCTGAGACAGAGGCCATGGAGCCATCCTCAGCACTCAGGCCAACTCTGTTCCAGTGGAGCCTAGGCTGCAGGAGGGGAAGAGAGAGGGGGGGGGGAAGGGTGGAGAAGCAGATGGGCACTTCTCCTGTGTGCCCTGGCTGGGAATCAAACCCGGGACTTCCACACGCCGGGACGATGCTCTACCGCTGAGCCAACCAGCCAGAGCCTCTTTGTTACTTATTTTATTTTATAAAACTTTCTATAAATAGTTTGGTCTGGCTTTTTCCATTTAGCTTACTTATTTTGAGATTCATCTATGTTGTCTGGTGAGTTAGTAGTTCATTCCTTTTATTGCTGAGTAGTATTCTTTTGCAAGGGTGTACCAGAGTTTGTTTTTCTGTTCACCTGTTGATGAACAGCTGGGTCATTTCAGTTTTTGGTGATTACAAATTATATTGCTGTGAACATTGTCTTTGGGTGGTTTCTTATGTCACTGTACCCTCACAGTAAGTAGTGAGGTGTATGAGTACACCCATGCTCTTTTTTCTGCTAACAAAGAAACAGACATTCAGAAAGGTTAAGTAATTTTTCTAAAGATGCAGTGCCAGGAAGTGAGTTGGCCTCAATTCTACCTGGTGGCTTAGACAGGAAGGGGATTACATGCACTTTTTAATAATGCAAAGTCAGAGCTAGCACTGTTTTTGCTGGTGCCTGGCCTAGATAGAGTGTGGCACTGTTGTGGATGCCATTGGGACCCGCAGCCTCGCTTCTAGGGCTGGCCGAGGCAAAGCGCAGCGGGAGTCTCAAAGGGAAACACATCGGCTGCCAAAACACACAAATAAACAAAAAACCACTCTCGATTCTGGGTGATTTGATCAGGTCTTACATTTTCAATTAACTCTGGTCACCGAAGGATGAACCGGCCCTCTGATGGGTTTCCTTCAAAATGGTCCCATGTTACTCCTTTTATGTGTGTGTTTGGCCGGCTTCTCTGTGCCAGGCCGCTCAAACAGACCTTGAAAGCTACCTGTGTCAGCTCCATGAGCACCGACTGTGTTTTATACACGTTTGCTGCCAGGGACAGTTGGCACAGTGAGTGATCTGTATAATGAGGCTAGTGCCCAGAGCTTGATCTTTGCTTGAATGTTCTAGTACTGTGCTGTCCAGTATAGGAGCCACCAGCCATATGGCTATTTAAGTGCAATAATTAATTACAATTAAATAAAAATGGAAAACTCAGTCCATCTGTCACACTAGCCACACTTCAGGTGAGCAGCAGCCCCATGTGTCCGGTGGCTGCCATATTGGTCAGTGAGGATAGAGAAAGCTTCCTTCAGCACAAAAAGTTCTGTTGGGCTGTTCTAGTCCATTTTTAAGGGAGGATAGCATGGTTCCAGGCATGAACCCATATCTCTAATTCTGATTAATGTACTGTTTTTATTCTGAAAATTTACCCTTGGGTTCTCTTGGGACCATAGAATGAGAGTTCATTGATTCCACAAATACTTACTGAAGGCCACTCTGGGGCGAGGATATTGTGTACTAAGGTCATATGGGTGCACCAGACGGGAGAATTATTCCGATTATCTTAGCTCAGCTGCCATAACAAAATACTCCAGACCAGGGCGGTGGTAGTGGTGGGGTGCTTAAACCAGAGGCATTTATTTTCTCATGGTCATGGAGGCTGAAAGTCCCAGGTAAGGGGGCCAGCATGGCCGGTTTCTGGTGAAAGCTCTCTTTCTGGCTTGCAGGAGGCTGCCTTCTTGCTTTGTCCTCACATGGCTGAGAGAGACAGAGCAAGCTCTCTAATGTCTCATAAGGACATTAATCCTATTAGATTAGAATCCCTTTCCCCTATGACCTCCTTTAACTTAAATTATTTTCTTATTCCAAATACCATTATACTGGGGCTTAGGGCTTTAACATTTGAATTTTGAAGGGAGACAGTTCAATGGTCTAGTCCACTTGTTTAGATTGGTTCAGAATTTCTTGCAAACGAAGAACCAGGGGATTGTAGTACTCAATGCTAAGTGATGGAGATAGAGGGAACATGGCAGCCCCCAGTCTTTTTGGAAGGGTGTGTCTGTGCCAAGGAAAGCTTGAGATCTGCAGGTGGATTTGGAGTTAGCCAGGCAGAAGAATGAGGTGGAAGGAGATAATGTTTTCAGGTATAGGGCCAACCTATGGGTGAGACCAGAACCCAGAGACAATATTATATATGCGGGAAGCTGGCAGCAGTTCAGTTAGGTTGGAGTATGGTCTTTGGGAGAAGTAAGTGGGGGCGGGGCAGATGACTAAAGGTTTTAGGGTTTGGACTGAGGAATCTAGATTCTCTCAAGAGCACTGAGGTTTTGAAGGTGGGGAGAGGTGACATGACCACATTTATATCCTGGAAAGCCTACTCCGTGTTTAGAATGAAGAAAGATGGAAGGGGTAGAACTGGGGGAAAGAAAACCATTTGGGAGCCATTGCAACCATCAGGCAAGAGGTGAAGGCAGTCTCAGCTAAGGGAGTTGCGGCTGGGACAAGAGAAGTAGGTGGGGTCAAGAGAGAGTAAGAGGTGGTCCCAGGGTCTAACTGGCAGGTGAGGGAGAGGAGCTAGGAGAGGAGGACGTGGGTTTGGTGGGCACCTGCTTGGCAGTCATGAGGGCCACACAGCTGGATTCTCTGATTCTGCTTTGTAACACCGTCACTCATACAAGTAGCCTTGAGAACCCGAGGGAAGGTATTGTATTTCTCTCTCGCTCTCTCTCTCTTTTTTGATGAAGAAATTCCTTTGACAGGTAGGAAGCAATAAGTGGGACCAGTGTTTGAACTCTCTTCACCCAGGATTTTTGTACTGTACAGGGAAGAGAGTTCAGTGCCAACCTGTCAGGACTGTTGACTGGTGTCTCAGTGTATTTGTTTAAATAATTGTATTGAGATAGAAGTTATATACAATAAAATACTCTCATGTTAAGCGCATGGCTCCATGAGTTTTACTAAATGTAAACACCCAGGTAACTAACACCATACTCAAGATACAGAACTTTTCTGTCACCCCTAAACATTCCCTCCTGCCTCCCCCAGCCCTTGCCCCGGACAGCCGCTGACCTGCTTCCTGTCCCTGGAGGTGTGTCTGGCTCCTTTTAGAGTAACATAGGAATGGAAGCACACAGTATAGATTCTTTTGTGTCATACTTCTTTAATTCAGCATAATGCTTTTGTGATTCATCCATGCTGTCGCATGTATCAAGAGCCCATTCCTTTTTCTTTCTTAGGAATGGTCCATTGTTTGAATATGCCACAGTTTGTTTAATCAGTCTCCTGTTGAATATTCGGGCTGTTTTCCAGTTTGGGGTTACACGAACATTTGTGAACTAGTCTTGTATGGACATATGTTTTCATTTCTTCTGGATAAATATGCAGGAGTGGAATTGCCTGGTTGTTTGGTAAATGGATGTTTACCTTTGTAACAAACTGCCCAGCTCTCCTCCAAAGTAGGTGTACCATTCTACCTTTCCAACAATGTATGAGAGGTGGTAGGTGGCTTTATTTTTTACATATAGTAATTAGATTTACTATTTATTCAGCATCTGGTGTTGTGTGAATCCATTTTAAACCAGCTAACAACAATTATATGAGGTGGGTGGAGTCACCTCCATGGTGTATATATAAATTGAGATCTTGAGTTTGGAGGGGTTGTAAAAGTAACTCGTCTTGGGCCACCAAGCAGTTGGATGTTTATAGCACATTCTGTCATGTTACTGAACAATGGAACCTTCGCTTTGGGCTGCCTTGGTCCCTCAACTCCTCTGTGGCGAATTTTAACTAAATGGAAGGGCTTCCCCTTGAAAAAGCTGAAAACTAACTCATGCTTTATCGCACATCTTTTTCAAGCTGGTCTTTTTTTTTCTCCTCTTACATTCTTGCTTATAAAACACTCCCATGATACATATTACAATTTCTAGGATCAAGTCTGATTGCCACATTTTTAAAATTCCCATCTTTGTGGTTTTCCTGTCTAAGAGGTCTTTAAAAGCTGACCTTTGGGATTTTTTCTTTGACATTGTGCTGACCAGGCTCATACTTGGATTTTTGGCTAGCCTTAAGTTCTTCTGTATGTCAACTTTGGGTGGTCATGTAATAACAGAAAAGACATTCATTATTCCAAACATGCACGTTAGGCAATGAATCATTTGAGGGTCCGGTTTTTATTGAACTTCCAGTCTGGATAACCACAGCCCTAAACACAACTGCAGATGCAGTGGCTGGCTAATCATTGTCTATGTAAGTTGTCCTTTTAATCTCTTTTCACCACCAGGGAAAAGACTAATCTGAAAAGAAGAATCAGAATCACAGCTTGCATTAAAGTCTACAAATTAACAAACTAAAGTGTTCTGGCACTAAAAGCATGGATGCCTATGGCCAGCTATAAGTCCTGGCACTGTCTGATTTCATGGGCTTATTTTAAGATAACATCCAAAATAATGTTAACCTCCAGAGAAAGACTACAAGCCCTTATGACCAATAATTTCCTTAAAGGAGAGCTCTTTAAAACCCAGAATCTCAGCCCCAGCCCCAGACTTCCTGATTTATTAGGTCTGGGGCAAGTCCCAGGAATCTACATTTGTAACAAGTTCCCACGTGATGCCAATACTACTGGTGTGGGGACCACACTTTGAGAACCTTCAAAGACCAGGTAGAATGCGAATTTCTTTTATTTGAGTGGAGATGGGAGGGAAAAATAGTAGTGGTGTGAGTTTTTTAAGTATAAAATAAATTCAAGAAATGCTTTCACACCCAAACTGGTTATGCCCAGCTCATAATGTATTTGGAAGGGTAGGCCATCCTCCTAAAAAAGAAAAAAATCAGGCTGACACAATGATTCTCAAACTTCCCGTTAACCATTTCCGTGCCCAGGCTGCACTCCAGACCAATGAAATCAACCTTGGGCAAGGGACCCAGACATCAGTATTTTTGAAACTACAGGTGATGCCGTGGTGCAGCATGGCTGAGAATGAGCAAGTACACATTTGTGAAGGGCTAGGTGCTTGGTACATGCAGGCGCCCAGCTGGTTACCCTTAGGTAGGTCATGAGCAGAGATTTTGCTTCTCTTTGGTCCTTGGGGCTGTTTGAATCTCCCGCAGGTTGCCTCCAGATCCCCTAAGGCTGGTTTCCTTCCCCAGCATGTGGGGAGAAACTGTGACATGGTGTCAGTTGGGAAGCCAGGTACAGACGGTTGTTCTCCAACTTTAGCAACATCTGAATCACTTGGTGGGCTTTTTAGGACGAAGATTGCTGAGCCCTAACCCTTAGAATTTGTCATTCTGTGGGTCTGGGCTGGGGCCCAGGGTTTTGCATTTCCAACAAGTTCTTGGGTGATGTTGCTATTATGATGACCACATTGAAAACCACTGGGGCTAGTAGCCCAAGGGCAGCAAATTTTCCCCACAGCCTGAAACACCCTCCTTACCTGAGTCCTCCATATCTTAGTTGTAACTGAAGCCCAGCTTTCCCGGGTGGACACCTTGTCTCCTCAGGGCAACCTAACACTTGAAATGGTTGTCCGTCAAGAAAACCAGCACTGCCTGACCAGAAGGTGGCGCAGTGGATAGAGCGTTGGACTGGGATGCAGAAGACCCAGGTTTGAGACCCCGAGGTCGCCAGCTTGAGCGCGGGCCCATCTGGCTTGAGCAGAAAGCTCGCCAGCTTGGACCCAAGGTCACTGGCTCCATCAAGGGGTTGCTTGGTCTGCTGAAGGCCCGCCGTCAAGGCACATGTGAGAAAGCAATCAATGAACAACTATGGTGTCGCAATGGCAATAGAAAACTAATGATTGATGCTTCTCACCTCTCTCCGTTCCTGTCTGTCTGTCCCTAACTATATCTCTCTCTGACTCTCTCTGTCCCTGTGGGAAAAAAAGAAAGAAAGAAAAAGAAAAAAAAGGAAAGCCAGCACTTCTGGAGTGGGGTCCCTCCCCTCTGGCCTTCCCCTGCTCTCCCGGCAGGCTTCCCCGGAATCTACTCCCTGTTCTAGAATGGGGACCACACATTCTCCCCACCCCATCTTTGCGTGTACTGTCCCCATGTTCTAGAATGGGGACCACACATTCTCCCCACCCCATCTTTGCGTGTACTGTCCCCATGTTCTAGAATGGGGACCACACATTCTCCCCACCCCATCTTTGCGTGTACTGTCCCCATGTTCTAGAATGGGGACCACACATTCTCCCCACCCCATCTTTGCGTGTCCTGTCCCCATGTGGAGTGCTGCCCCTCCTTCCCACCCTCAGGCATATCTGGGTCCTCTCTCTCCTTCCGGGTCCAGGAAATGCATCTCCTCCTCCAGGCTCTCTTTTCTGAGAGCCCAGCCCCCAGGGATGACCAGCCACTGTGGAGGGGGACAGAGGAGGTCACAGAAGGGGTGGATGGACTTGGGGATGAGAGGCTGAGTGGACGGACGTGAATGTCGGCAAGGAGGTTACTGGGCTCTGCTGGAGGAAGAGGAACGGGAGGTGGGTTCAGGGAATGGCTTCCTGCTGGCCAGGAGGTTTGTAGCCAGTTGTGATGGGTCTGCAGACAGCCCCTTCTTGGCTAGGGGCCTTGGTGAGTGAATATTGTCCTTCCCACGTGGCCAGGGCAGGAGGGCATAGTTCAGCTTGGGGGCAGTCAGAACTATGGCTGTGGTCAGCATATACCCCAACATCTAGCTGGACCTCATCTTCAGGGATAGGGCTCATCACACTTACTTCTGACCACTCCGCCTTAGAAGCAGGTCTGCCGGCTGCGGTCGGCCCCAGCACTCACATGGTCCGGCTTCCTCCATGGCTCCTCTTTGGAAGACTGCCTTAATTAAGTCTGCATCACCTCAGTTCCCTGCATGCCTCTTCTATTTCTTTGCCTTGCCCCTGCCATTCTGACCAAGCCCTGTAGACATGACGTGGAGTGGACAACCTAGAAGAGCATTACTGGACTGAGCTTGAGGTGGTGATGTATCCGGCAGTTGGCTAGGAGTGACACCCGGCTGCAGGTGCCTTCAGGTGTGGGTTCCCCTTGACAGGGAAACCCCCCATAGGAAGCTATGGAAAAGAGCTGGGGAATGGGCTGGTTATTTGTACGGCAGGAGGAATCTTGGTTTAAAGTGGGTTTCACCATGGGGTTGCTTTAGATGGAGTCTCTAGTGTCCTGTAGTGTTTGTTTTGTCATCCTTAATGAGGTATTTATCACCTCTCTCTAAATGTGATACCTGCAGCTTTAGAACATAAATTCATCTATAATATTTGCAGCTCTACAGCAGAATTGAACATAAAGTTGCTGATATTGATGGCATTATTTTCCAGGTAAAACAAACAAACAAACAAAGCAATCTTAAAGCAAAATGTTAGAAGCTATGAAGGAGAGGAGGTGGATGGATAAAAGGAAGACCCAGCCCAAGCTCTTAGAGCAGTGGTTCTTAACCTTTTTTGAGGTACCGAACCCACCAGTTTCATATGCGCATTCACCGAACCCTTCTTTAGTGATAAATAAAATATGATTTTTTTTTCCAAATTCAAGACATAGGTATATGTTTTTTTACTGGTGCACAAAATGAGCCGTGCATGAACATCACCTTGCTCAAAGAACAAAACCAACAAAGTGCATGAACTCACAACACATTACGGTATTACTTTATTCTGGCCTCCGCAGCAGAGGCTTCTCTGAACCCCTGAGACCGACACATCGAACCCCTAGGGTTCGTTAGAACCCAGGTTAAGAACCACTGGATAAGAACCTAAGGCAGGAGGCTCCTCCAGGTCTGAGTTAGGGGAGGTGACACTAAACTCCAGCTGCAGCCCCTAATCTCAATTGCAGAAAGGCCGTTCTGCTCCCACATTCTCTCGGCTTACTGAGGATTCCTGCAGATGATGAGGTGTTAGGAGCAACGGACATGATGATTATGATGATAATCTTAATATTGTAATGGTAATAACAGCCAGTGAACCACACGCTGTGCTCAGTGCAAATTAATCCTCATGGGATCCCGATCTTACAGATGAGGAAACGAGGCTCAGAGAGGTTGCCCAACCTGCCCTCTGTCACGCAGCAAACATGTAATGTCACTGGAATCTGAACCAAGACTTGGCTTCTTCCAATCCTTTTAAGCAGTGTTGGCCGTGCCGCGGGTGTCTCTGGCACAGCTTTCAGGTCTGGTAGGCTCTGAGCTGTCATTCTAAGATCCCAACTCTGATGGCCTTCCCTTCCATAGAGCCCTGCTCTAGGGAGAACTTACCCAGATGGTTGATGAGTTATAGGTGGCGGGCGTGTAACTACCAACGGAGTGTTATGCTGTGTGGGCTGTCATGCAGCTTCATTTACTTTATTTAGCTCAAGGGGTCCTTACAACACTATAATGATTTTTCAGTCTTCAGTATTTATGGCGAGGCCCAGGCTTGCAGGGCCACAGCTCGAACTTGGGTCTTCTGTGTCCCTGTGACCTGTGCATCTCACCGCCGCCCAGGCCTCTCAGGGCCTTTGGGGGGGTGGGGGGGACTATGTTAAGATCACACTGCCTATCAGCTGCTGAGAACCACTTTCCTTACTTGCCGAGGTCACACGTGTTGGTTAGTGACATTTACTAAATGGAGTGGAGTGCTGGCTTCCATTTGTTGCTGGTTTTAAAATAGGGCCGTTTGACCTCTGGCTCAGATGGGGCAGACCCAGTCTGGATTGGGATACGTGTGGACGGCTGCCACTTCGTCCCAGCTTTGTCAGTGTGCCAGGCTCAGAGTTTATCCTGTGCCGAATATAGACGCCTCCTTTGCTGAAAATAGTGTGCGCTGTAGGGCAGGAAAACATTTTTCTTTCCTAGACAATCACTCCTTGCTCCTCTAGGTACCATCGACTTCTGTGAAACCATCTGTTCTTCCAATATCATTTCCAGGCTATTAGATTAAATAGTTCCTCCTGACCCACTTTCAGCTTCTGTTCCCTTTCACTGTTCATTAATGCATTGTATTGTGAAGTTTTCGTGGCGTGTGTGTGTGTGTGTGTGTGTGTGTGTGTGTATTTATTTAATTTCAGTTTGGGCAACAATGATTGTTGGGCACTATGAATTTATTTAATTTTCTACCCATGTTTCACTTTTGTTTTCAGTTTCTGTAACTGCTAGGAGTGAGTTGCGCTTTTTCTTTTCTTTTCTTTTCTCTTTTTTTGTAAGACTCACGAAAGGAAGTCAGCGGCATAAGTTATGAGTCGAGGTTCTGGTTGGGAGATGTGCTGAAAACAGACCCTGTTTTTAAACAGAAGATGCAGAGTGGTAAGGAAATCGTTTCCCATAAACTATGTCTCACCGCAGATGAATAGGCTTTTACAGTGTTGGTGGGGAATTTTAAAGATAAATGGGATAATATGTGTGAAATGGCTTTAAGCATTTCTGAGCCAAGCTGCTAACATACATCTTCTGTAGTGGTGTTGCATCTGATAATGCAACCAAGTCTGCTATTAGTATTATTGTTGTTAAATATTCACTAATGGAGATAACAAGATTAGATTTAAGAGAGAGGAAGGCATTCTTTGCATTCCTTTCTTAATATGAAAACTCATCTGGCTCCTTTTCCCCAGCAACTGCAAATATAGTCTAAGAAACAACAAACTCTAAGTCTTACACGACAATGGGCTCAGGTGTGTGCGTGTGTGCGCACGCATATGTGTGTATATGTGTGAGCCGTATATTTCAGGGACTTAAGGCTGCCTTCAGTAAAATGAAATTCCTTGGTGATAAGTATGATCTGTCAAAGCAAAACCAAGTTATTTTTCTGCAGGGACTCATAAAAGCTGTGCTGTGGTAGTGGTAATAATATTTTTTATCTAATTTGGTTAAAACGGAACAGAAAACAAGCTAATGTTCTATGCCCACTATCGTTACTGGCAACGCTACTTCAAAGAAGTTTTTATGGAGAGGTTTTGTCCAATATTTTGGCCAGATTTCATTGATGCTTCAGAAGAAAGGATGCCTGTTGACTCTTACCTCTGAAATAGTTTCAGAAGCAGGTCTGGGGTAGGAAGGTGAGTGACTGTACCTTCAGGTCGCATGTCACTGTCATGAAGTATAGAAAGGCATTTTCTCAGTTCCTGTGTTTCAGGCAGACTTTAAGCTAGTCTTTGTTTACAGGTCTGACGTCCTGATAAATAAAACAGGTAGGTGACGAGTGCCTGCTCCGCTTATCAGCAGCTGGGATTTTCTCCCCATTCTGTTGCAAAAACATGCTTTCCAGGTTCAGACATATTACGTACTAGGAGAAGGATGCATTCGCTGGACAACCTTATTGGGCCCTCTTAAAAGAGGAAGGGGGTTATTTCAGGTAGGCCTCCCAGGTGTGAATTCAGATTTGCTTGCTAAGCATGAGCCCAGTGTGGCGCCATATGGAATGAATGCTGCTTTTGATGCAAGATTGGTAATATGTTCCTATGGGAGCTGGCGTACTTGGCGGGGTGGATTTCCTTAATGGAGGAAGCCGCCTTGTCTGACAGGATATTCAACGAAATTAATTCATTGGCTATTTATCGAATACCTGCTCCTTTTCAGGCTCCAAGCTGGGCGTGCAGACGTAAACAAGAAGGCAAGGTCTCTCATTGTAGGCACCAGCGTCTGAAACATCCCACCCCGTTCCGCGATAGTAACGCCCCAGCCCTGGCTCTCGTTTGTATGCGGAAATCAGTCCAGTGTGGGCAGTCTTCATGGAGCCTGTGTTTCATCTTGGAAAAGCATCTGCTTTGCCTTATCAGGGTTTATCTTTGACATGGAAGGCCCTGCATGGCTGGAGATTTGTATACTGTTTGGTGGGCAGAGGAAGGTCCTAGAAACCCTAGACCAAATCTAACCTCTGTGACCACAGAACTGCAGCTTGGGAAATCCCCTGGGCTAGTGCCCCACTCAGACTGCTTCCAGAAGGCGAGGGACTCGTCTGGGCTGCTCCTGCCCCCAGGCTGAACCTTTGGGGACTTTGTAAATGCACCCAGGATGCCCTGGCACGTGCTTCCAGGCTTCCGGTGTATTATGGCTCTCTTGGTGAGAAGTGGTCTCTTTGACTAGAATGAGATGAAGCTTGTGACAGAAAAGTCGCTGCTGCATCTTCCAGCAGGTTGGGCCGAGAGGATGCTGGAAACGACCAGGAACAGGGAGGAGGGTATTTAGGGCTTTCTGGATTTCCTTGCTTCAGCCCTCAAACTGGTGGCCCTGTGGCTCCTTTTCTCACCACTGTTGCCTGCCAGCCTGGAAACTTCAAATTAAAAGAAAAACTTTTTCATATCTTTACTGAGTATATTCTTTTTTTTTTTTTTTTTTTCTTTCAGTGAGAGAGAGAGAGGCAGACAGACAGGGACATATAGACAGGAAGGGAGAGAAATGAGAAGAAGTGTCAATTCTTTGTTGTGGTTCCTTAGTTGTTCATTGATTGCTTTCTCATATGTGCCTTGACTGAGGGGCTCCAACAGAGCGAGTGACCCCTTGCTTAAGCCAGTGACTTTGGGCTCAAGCTAGTGACCTTTGGGTTCAAACCAGCGACCATGGGGTCATGTCTACGATCCCACGCTCAAGCTAGCGACCCCGTGCTCAAGCTGGTGAGCCCGCACTCAAGCCGAAAGAGCTCACACTCAAGCCGGCAACCTCAGGATTTCGAACCTGGGTCTTCAGCATCACAGCCTGACCCTCTATCCACTGTGCCACCATCTGGTCAGGCTACTCAGTGTATTCTTGTCATGGACTTCATACAAATGGATTTGTCCCAAATACCTAAAATAGAAGAAAACTTCTCTTTTCTCCTAATACCCTTTACTTTCTTTGCAATCAAAGGGGACATCAGACGTCCTCCCCCAGGGGATCCCTGGGCTCCCTTAGCCCTGGCTGATGCTCTGATGCCACCACATGGGAGGCCTGGAGCCAGAGACTCCCGGCTACAGTGTACCTGGATTTCTGACTCATAGCAACTGTGAGGTAATGATTGTTGTTTTAGGCTGCTGAATTTGGGATAATTTGTTAAAAGTCATTAGATAACCAGTAAAGGCACTTGATGTTAAAAGTCTTGCTTCTCTGGAGTCAGGGGCATGGGTCCTTTCAAGGCCATCGACAAGAGCGATCCTGGTGTGACCTGCCAGTGTGGAAGCAAATGATCACTGTTTATTATTATGGAATTCTTGTCCTTTCGTTGACAGTGTGAGCCACGTCTATAGCATTTCTAATTTTGTGCCATAGGCCTCGTTGAGCAGAGTGTCTCTTCTCAAAACTAAATTTTATGTGTAAGTAAAGCTTCCACTACAGTTATTCATCCCCCTGGATGTAAATTGCTAATTCTGGCTTCTAGCTGTGAAAGTCAAGATTTGTGACAATGAAACATATTAATGGAATGCAAATGCCCTGTGGTTTCCTGTCCACATCGCCTTAGCAAAATAAATGACTGAAGAAGAGAAGTGGGAAGATACAGGCATCCAAAGCCCTCACTTAAGCCTGACAATTGTTCTTTACTGGATGCCAACCTCGGTCACCCTGCCAGTCATACGGGGTCCAGCTCTTCTCAGATACCCCCAGTTCATTGTGGGCTATTGACTTGTAGATACAACTAGAATTTTTCCCCTACTTTCTTTTACTTTCCCTCTCTCCCTCCCTCACTTCTTCCCTCTCTCCCTATCTTTATTCCTTAAACTGGGTTCTTCTAATTCAGTCCCCTAATTTAAAAATAAGCATCTAGTTTGTGTCTAAGGAAACAAAAAATATACATAAACAATATTAACCTTCGTCAGTTTTACGAATTTCTCTTGTCGTCTTGCTGTTTTCACTTTATCTGCTCTCTAGCAGGAAAATAAAATTGCATTCGATTGACAAGCGCTCCTGCTGTCAGATCTATTACCCCCTCTCTGTGTGTTCCTGTTTGTGATGAAACCTTCTAGCAACCTTAAACAAGATAGGCTCTGGCAATGTATCCAGGATCATCCAGTATCGGGAAGGAACATAATAATTTACTCATTTTTCCCCATTAAAGAAACACTGTAAGAGTTGAGGCCCTGATGCCTCGTGAATATGGGTGCAGTTGAACAGAGATGCCATTAATACTTTATCTTAATAGTGTAATAGTTGCCACTTTTGTGACCAAAATTTTTTTTAATCTCTGCTTTATGGAAGAAAAGTAGGATCAATTAATATTGAGTGATGACAGCCTCCCTGCGGAGAGAAAATAGAAAATCTTGGTGTCGCCATCCGCCTTGTGACTTTAAAAAAAAAGCTTTTCTTAATTGTACAGAACGGAGAAACCCAGGGGGATGTAATTCATGTCTCTCCAGCTTGCAATGTAAATTCAAAGTCAAGAAAAATAACCCCACCCCAGAGTGGGAACCAGCCCTCAGCCACGGAGCTATGTTGGACTTGTAGGATTTGCTGGAAACAAACGGACAGCTCTTCCCCAAGATGGAATCCCCTTTCTCGTTGGCATTGCTCCAAGTGCCTCTGATGTCGCATGAGCTGCGTGTTTCTCCCTGTGCTCCTAGATCTTCTCACGGCTCATTCCCGCTCCCTTGTCCGAGTCTCTGTTTCTCAGAGAGGCCTTCTCTTACCCTCCTGCCTAAAACAGCCCCTCTCCTCACCCCATCCACTTTCAACCTCCACTCCTTGCTTCCCTTTCCAAATGGAACTTGTCATCATCTGACATCATACTGTGTTATTTTTTGCTGTTATTTATGGTGTTCCCCCACCAACCATAATGTGGGTTCCACTTTGCTTTGTTCACGGCTAAGCCCCCCAGAGCCTTAGTGCCGAGGGTGCTTGTTGAATGACTGAATGATGGGAAAATGCTACAATCCAGGATGACTTAAAAACTCTTGCACATTCACATCAGCCTTCTTTAAAAGTATGTCGACTTCAGGCAGATAATGCAGCCTCTGTTGATCCTCTGAAAGCGGCTTGGTGCCATTATCTTTACATAGTGGTGTCAACTGCCCAAAAATCATTCCATTGACATCCTTCCCAGACCTTCTGCGATATGCTCTCAGAGGAATCTGCACTTCGTTACAGCAGTGATCTCAATTCCTTATTTGTTCGGTGTCTTCTCCCCCGCTGGATTTTAGGCACTGTGAAGATAGAAACCATTTCTATCTCATTAACCGCTTTGCCTTCTGCATTTACCACTGGGCCACAGAAGGCTGCTTCTGGGAGTATGGAAAAATGTTGGAGGTGGGGACGAGCTACTGCAAGCAGCAGAAGGCGATCCCTTCCCAGTCCCCTGCCATCTGATCTCCACCTAGAGCCCTCACTGGCAGAACCCAATAGGAGTCAGCTAGCAAAGGAGGAATGCAGTCCTAGCTCACGACGCAGACCACGGTCTGGAAGGGTGGATGCGGACCCGAGAGACAGCAACTAAATAACCAGCACAGTCTACACCGTCACATCCTCAGCATCCATTCGTCCTTTTGCACATTCTTGACATAACAAACCAGCATGGTTTCTTCTTAACAAGATGCACCTGTGCTTCCTGCTGCGCTCTTGCTCTGTCCTCAGAAAGAGGAGACACAAAGTCATAGTGTCCTTCTGGCACGGTGTCCTTGTCTGGGTGACATGAATTATAATTCTAGTTCAGTCTGTAGGATATGCAGGATTCAGATGGGGTTGGTGGGACAAGAAGAGGAATCAGCATTGCTCAGATAGGAATACAGTGACAAATGGGACTTGACTTTTGCCCTCGGGCAATACCTTATCCTGCTGGAGTTCGTTGCCTATAGGAACGATCTGTTGCTCTCTCCCTCTCTCTTTCTCTCTCATTTTTCATTAATATTTACTTGTAAACATGGAAGTACCAAGAGGCACTCCAGAGACATCCTTGTATTCCAACGTCTAATTTCCCTTTGGAAAATGGGATCGCTCATTCTAGCCAGAATCATCACCATCTTCTTTGCCTTTTGTTTTTGCGGCATTCATATTCTAAAATGGCCAAGGGACAACCTCAGCTGTCAGTGCAGAGAAACCATTGCTGTGTCATCGGATGGAAGAATTCCTCCCTTTGGAATTAAGACCTGCGAACGAGCAGGTCAACAGTTGTGGGGCCAAGGAACAAAATTCTACTGGACTTAAGAGGAGAGGAGCCATGTCTGCTTCCATCCTTGATGGCTAGAACTGTCTCTGTGGGCTACGCAAGGCATAGAAGTGATTTTGTTCAAATTCCTCATCCCGAAAGAGTGAACTCCCAGCTCATCAGGGTGTCATCTCCCAACTTGCTCCACAGGGAATGTTGGACCAACAAATGGTGCTTTCTTTTTCATTTTTTCCCACAATTACAGAATTTTGCAAGCACGGTGGAGGCTAAGGCTCTTTTGACTTGAATACTGCGTTGCATAGTGAATCTGATTTAAAATTTGCATTGGATAGAAGCCTATTTTTTGTCTTCACCTTTCCCGGAGTGCTTTCAAGTGGCCATCAGACACCCATAGGTGTCCAGTTCATTGTTCCCTGTGTCACTCATCACCACAGGGCTGGCCGGCTTCCTGGGGGTGTGCCGGCATTTTTCTCATGGCCCCAGGATCAGCCTGTGTTTATCTTGGAGGGAGGAGGGCCACTAGCAGCAGCATGCACTAGTAATTAACCAGTAGCAATTTATCAGTTCATCGCCCTGCCTGTCAGGGACTAGCGCCTGGTGGTGTGACTAAAGGCACTGGGGCTTTGATGGGGCCTAGCTCTGGGTATGATGCCTGCAGTCCTGGTGGGAGACCTGTCTCATTTGCTCTGTGACCTCGAGTGAGTTACTTAGCCCCTCAAAGCCTCATTTTCTTATCTATAAAATGTCTATATATTTCCTGGGTGGTTAGAACTGAATGAGGTCATCAGATAAAGCATTGGGTAGGCTCACGGTTAAAGCTCAGTAAGTAGAAGCTGTTTTTACTTTACCAAACGCAAAAGATAGTCAGGTAAGAATTGTGGACACAGAAGCCTGACAGGATTTACTGTATAAGACAGGAATGATTTAAATGATTCTCTCCTCAGAAGCATAATGAGGTTGTTTGTCCCCGTCCAAGGTCCCATCCACCTGTAGGATGCTGGTAGACAGTGATTCGCCACACTGGTTGAGAAACTGCAAGATAGAACAGTGTGAAATGTGCACAGCCCAGGCCCCAAGGACCCCAGGCACCTTTTGGCTGAGGAAAGGGCCATGTTTGCAGAATGATGTCAGCCCAGAGGTGGGTGCAGGGCTTGGCACACCCTGAAGATAGGGCCAGATAGAGAAAGGTGGGGAGACTTCCTCACCCTCTGAGGTACAGGCTGGCTGGGTGGGCCAGGGAATATCTGAGTGCTTTATAACAGTTAGAGTACTTACAAGAATGCAGAGTGCTTTGGCGGACCTTGCCTTAGTTAATCATTGGATACTAAGGAACTCTGCGTCTTACTTAGAGAGCTCTGGATTTAGAAAGAGGTGTGATAAGAAGATGATCAATTGTGGCAAACGAATGTCTTACAGCACCCCCAGTGACCTGGGGTCATCCTACCCGGTTTTGGGAGCTGACGTACTTTATTCTGGCCAACAGTGTTGAACTCACTGTGCTGAAGGGACAGACAGGGTAATTGTGTCTAGAATTGTTATTTGTATGCATGGGCACACGTGCACATGTGCACGCAGGCACACATTAGGAAATGGGTGTTGTCAGTGAGGACATTTATGGCCAATAGTGATTTCCCAGAAACTTCTAGAAGAGAGAGGAGCCCCTGAGGTTGCCCCACCCAAATGTGACCCTGTGCAGATGAGGAAACAGGCCGTTGGTGGAGAAAGAGCTCATTCAGGGCCAGTGAAGCTGGTGACACCAGACGGGAAGAATCCAGATTTCTTGGCGACGCCTGGTCTCCCCGTAGCCCTGCGTTGGCCACATTTCTCAACTTTTGATCATTTAGCATTGTGTTAATCACTTCAGCTTCAGACGTCCCCTCCTGTGTAATTAGGAGAGCAGCCTGTGGGCCTGTGAAGGTCATCATGTGTTGGGACAAAGTCTGTCTCTTTCAACCAGGAAACCACATCCGCCCTGAGTGGGAAACAACAGTTAGTGGTCTCTGCGTTGCTGGGGTTCCACACCTCCTTACTCAGGTGTTCCTTGTCATTCCAGAATGTTCCCGCTGAGTTCTCAGTGCCTCCCAGTCTGGTCCTCCCGTCATCTGCTTGTCAGAAGTGCCTGTCACCATTTGGGCATCTCCAAGTTTTCTCTCCTCTTTCTGGACTTAGTTCTTAGATCAGAGTCTTGTTCTGAGAACTTTATAAGGTTCTAATTTTTTCTCCTCATGAAATGAGGACCGGGACAGAGGCTCCGGGCTCCATATCTACCTGGGTAGATGACTTCTGTGGCTTCCATATATTCGCTATTTAATGAATTCATGTATTTCATTTCTCAGGCCCTGGACTCAGTCAGTCACAGGAAGAACAAGGAATGTGTGGGGAAGGACAGTTGCCTTGCTCTGTGGCTCCCTGTTCCAACACTTGTTGTTTTTTAAAAGGCAAAATTCCAAATTTTATAAATAGTTATAACACTCTTCAGGCAAAGGAATGTGACATTCCCTCCTAGCCTCCTGGAACGTCTTTTTTTTTTAATAGTTTAAACTTCTTAATTTTGTGTCAGCTGTTAGGGCGATGGGAAAGAAAAGAAAAATAAATAAATACAAGAGCCATAAGCGGGAGGGGATTGGGCTCCCCACACACAAGCCTGCAGTACTATATCCTCATATTCAGATGCTGTCGGTAACTGTGGGACGTGAATTCTGAGACTGCGTGGGCACCGATGAAAGTGATTGAGGAAAAAAACAGGCGCTCATGTAAATACATTTCCCAGGAGCACCTTTTAACAAAAAGATACTTTTCCTCTAAGCCATATCTGAAGACCTTTCAAATTCAAAAGAGTAAAAAATATTTAAAATAAAAATTCTAATTTTTAGCTATGATTTTTGATCGAATTTGTGACATGGCAGAGTTGTGGTTTTTGTGTGCTTTGCATGTTTCATAATTCTTAAGGCACTTGGAATAACAAATTTACAGGACATTTGTGCCTAATTATAGAATTCTTATGAAGTGATTTAAAATGGAGGGATGGAGCCCTGGCCAGGTATCTCACTCAGTTGGTTAGAGTGTCCTACTGACATGCCAAGGCGTATACGTTCAAGCTCTGGTCAGGACACATGCAAGAATCAACGGATCGATGTTTCTCTCTCTTCCTCTCTCTAGAAATAAATAAATTAAAAAAAAATAATGAAAGAATGAATCTAGGTTCTACGCCCAGTTTTGGCGAGCTGGCCAAGTCACCTGCCCTCTCTCACCTATTTATTCAGTACCTGGCTGTGTACCAAGACTCTGAATGTGACTTATCACACCAATCCTGTATGGCAGGTAGGATTACTATCGACATTTTCTAGTAGTAAACTGAGGTGCAAAGAAGCTAAGGAACTCGTGGAAGGAGACATAGCTTTTACGTTGTAAGACCAGAATTTAAGCTCAAGCTGTCTGACTTCTCTGCGTACTGTCCCCCTCTCTCTGCATAAAATAGGCTATGATGTGTGGCCCAATTTTGCTTTTAAAAATAATTTATGGTGGTATATAGGCATTACAGCCCTTGATTTATAGTAACATATTATTCATCTTTGTGATGTATTTTAAAAGTTTTGATCAGTAATTTAATTGAATATAATTTGTTTCTAGAAGAAAGGTCATGCATATTAAAATGGTTCATTTTATTGTATGGTTTCTAGGGACAGACATAAAAATTAGGGATCACCTACATTTTTATGTTGTAGGTCTAGAATATATGAAATTTATTAAAACATTTTTCACTTGCCTGACCATACTTTAGCTTTAAACAACTCTGTGAGGTAGATTAGACAGACATTAAGTATAGTTATAGTAGTTGTTTTTAAATTCTTGTCTCTTTATTCATACCTCTAAGTCATTTGGGATCAATAATCAGTGACTGTCTTTTCAGAAGAATGAGTCACATTGTAGAATAATTTTGGATTGTATTATGGACATTGTGACTGTTACATTGTGGAGACTTTGGATTCTGTTATATTCCTCTGATGAGTGTGAATGTTTTGTTTGTTTTAGCAGCCAATTTACTTGATTAGTCATCAGCTGCAAACTCATGTCTCTTGGGTGGTGGCTCAAATCTCAGTTTGTTCTTTTTGCCTTCACTGTGTTGGTTGGAGACTATCTCATGCATGCACATTCAGTGGTCAACCAGAGACTCAGTCAGAGTTTATACACAGAATTTGAGACTTCCCTTCTCTGGCCCTCTCCTTTCTGAGATCCCTCCTTTATATTCTAGCAGCTGATACAGCCCTGGATTCGGTCTTCTGTTTCTCCAAGCCATTAGGACTGTGAGTTTTAGCTGTCCCTGTGGTACAGACTATGACTTGACCTTAGGCTAAGAGCCGTAAATAACAAAAACTTAGTGTAGTGCATTTCCGAGTGTTGAGTCCTTTCCAGTATCTACTTGCCTAGGCTCATTATCCAGTGCCCTGAGATAGTTTTTTGCTCATTTGTTTGTTTTTGTCTAGAGCAGGGGTGCTCAATACGTTGATCGCGATCTACTGGTCCATCGCGAAGGAAGTGTGGGTAGATCGCATGGCATTAAAAATACATTTGTCTTTTGATTGTCATACAGGGTAGCCAATCTGACATCTGAACTTTTGACACCCTACGTATGCGCGTTAAACCGCGCTAACTTGTTCAGTTACATTGCCGCGTAGTTAGCCTTCAATTTATTTAATTTAAATACAACAAAGGGTATAAAAATGAGTGCCATAGCTGGTCCAAGTAAGAAGCCTAAAACCTACCACTTTCATACAGAGTGGGAGGGGATTTTTTTCACTATGTCATATTCTAAGTGCGTTTGCCTCATCTGTCTGTGTGCCATTGCTATTCCAAAGAAGGAAAATGTGGAGCGGCTTTTTCGGACTGTTCATAAAAACTATGACATTGACTTTCCCCCGAAAAGAGAGCTGAGAAGGAGAAAGGTGAAAGAAGAATACACAATATTAAATAGTAATAATAGTAACTTAAATAATGATAATGTAGAAGAAATAAATTTATGTTTTACACTTTTATTGTAGGTAATCATTTTGACTTGGTCATCTCATAAGTAGCTCACAAGCTGAAAAAGTGTGGGCACCCCTGGTCTAGAGCATATAGTTGTCATCTGCAAGAGAGTCAATCTGATAGGAGCTTCCTCGACCTATAGAAATCGAGCTGGAAGGACAAATCTTAACACCCCATTTTAAAGGTGGACAAATGAAGGCATTGAGGGATCACATCCCTGAGCTTGCTCATAATGACTGAATATAAGTTTCTGGTCTGTAGCCTGGTCCTGTTTCTTCTTTTCTGTACTTTCCATTTACTTACGTGGATTGGCTTAGCAGTTGTCTAGGGGAACTTTCTTTTCCTCTTAGATGCCTCTGAAAACATACCTGAGGTCCTCCTGCTGATTTTGATAAACTGATCATCCCTGGAGGCTAGACACTGCAGTGTGCAGTGGAGAGAGGGCATTTTTAGTCTCTGATAGATCCTGGTTTAAATTTCACTCTGCTGCTTGCTGCCCCACTGATGTTGAGCGAGTTACATAACCTTTCCGAGCCCACAGCAACACAGGGTCATGGCCAAGGTGAGGTGAGATAGTGTATTTCAGTGCCTGGTACAGCATAAACCTTCAGGATATGTCTCTCTGTGTCAACAGAAAGAATTCCTGGGGGTTAATTTTCTGTGATTCATTGTCCTGTCTTCCCATGGGATCAGCCTTGGCTCTGTGTCCACCAGCATAGATGTGGGAGGAGGGAGAAAGAAAGAGCGTGGTGGTCAAGGTCCGCGAGCATCCGCCAAGCCCCAGGCCATCCTCCCTGGGAGTCATGGAGCGGCCTCAGACTTGGTTGTGTGCCCTGAGCTTTCGTCTTCTCCTCCTTTCTCTCCATGGACCCTGTTCACCCACAATCCCTGGAACAGCATCTTGAAGTCACGCTTCCCAAGTCTCATTCTCTTGTCTCCTGCATCAGGCTTTTGTTGAAGTCTTTGCCTTCGCAGTGCCTCTTAGTGTTGGCTTGTTTTCTCCATTCCTGGGAGTACCGTCCCCAGTTTGTCTTGCCTGGATGAGTGTAATACCCTCGCAACTGCTTGCGGATGGCGGCCCTTGCTATTGTGAAACACTTAATAATGGTACTATTGTCGAGTATTGAATAATAACAATGACAACCACAGAACAGCAAGAACCAACTCATAAGCATTTACTGTCTGCCAGGCACTGTTCAAAACCCTTGATGTATAGTAATTTATTTAATTCTGTAACATTCAGTGAGCTTTGAAGTCTATACCATTTTACAGATGAGAAAACTGCTAGGTGCCTAGCTCCAAAAACTACGTCCTTGACCACTTTGCTAAACAGCAAGTCTTCTCCCCCGATATGTAACTAGGCAGGTACATGGGGGGGGTGGGGTGGAGGTAGGGGTGCTGTTATTCTTGTACTTATTTGGACCTGCAGTAGGCAAGAAACTCAAGGGTTGTTAGTGGCCTATTGCCAAAGGAAACTCCACCTTTGTGGCCTGCTGTCGGACGTGGTGCAGGCAGGCTGAGCGATGGGAGAACGGACCGGCCTTTGCCAGTGTGGAAATGGCTGTGTGCCTGCCTTCATGGGTCAGCCACAGGAAGGGGAAGCATTCATACCCTTTTCTGGCTGTGTCTAATTACGTGGCATTTTCTGTCTCCGTTACAAAGATTTAATTGCTCTATTGTACTGGGGCATCGGGGCCTCTTATAGGTCATCTTTTATGATTGGTGATAATTGGCTCAGCTTGAATTGGCTTCAGCTAGTCACAATTTATCATTTTTAATCTGAGATCTGATTTTAGCTTTATCTTTTTTCTGAGAAAAAAATTTTTTAACATTAAATGCTGAGTTGTATGTGAGGCAATGCATCATTCAGCCTTTTCTTCTACCCCTATCACTCTACTTGGGCTGACATTATGCATTTAAGCATCTAATCCAGCCGTAGTAACGATACGAAAAAATATCTGAGAGGGTGTTAGTGGCATGGAAGTGAAAATACCAGAAAAAGGGAGAGATGTGCCCCTCTCATTCTGTTTAGTGCTGTTAGGATCTGAGGCTGGATCGCAGGTTTCAGGCGTATTCAATGGTACGAGATGTGGACAGACAACATCTAAGGAGTCCTGCTTATCGACCGGAGACTTCAAACAGAACATGCCACATCACACTTTAATGACAGTGAGGATTTGGAAAATCCTGAAGATAAGTTTTCACATGAAAAAGATAAAAAGCTTGTTGCCTGAAAGGGAATGGGGTCTGAGCCACATAAATTAAGCCGACAGGATTTCTAGAAAGCAAAGAGTGTGCCGAGGCATCGCCAGCTGTGGACTACAAATATATCTCACCACGTTATCCTTCCGGGGTCTGAAGTCTCCTGTATTGATGTTTCTGGGTTTTAAGTAAGTACTTCCTGAATGCATCAGTCTGTCAGGCTTGATTTATGAAGAAAAGATAACCAGAAATGAATGGGAAGGGTTTGCTGAGGAATTAATTTGGGGTTTGTAAAAGTGAGCTTGCCTCTCCCAGGCTCTTAGGTGTTGCTGACCTGCGGACATGATGGGGAGTGAGAGCCTTCGGCTCTGGGTTCATTCCCGGCTCTGGTTGCTAGTGCTAATGGCTGTGAACACTGTCATCTATCCCTCCCTCCCTACTTCCTTCCCTCTCTCCCTTCTACTGAAGTTTGTTTCTGTTCACGCTTGCCTCCCAAGGCTTTCATGTCACTGTTGGCTTTTTGAATCTCTGGCTTCCCTGCCATGACACCATGTTCTTTGTCTCTTTTGGTGACTCATCTTAGTGCTTTTCTCCTCCCCACTCTTAGTTCGGGCATTCCCGGGGTTCCGGCCTTGCCGTCTCTCTCTTACAGAACCTCATCCTGGAGCAGACACGTGCCTGGCATGTTGAAGGACAGGATGCAGTCACTGTGTCTGGGTCCAAGTAGAGAAGGAAAGATGGGCAGAGGTCAGAGGGAACAGGGGCCAGTCCTGTCGGTGAGGAGTGTGGCTCTTCCTCTGAGTGACGTGTCATCCACTATGATCAGCTGAGCAGGGCTGGCACTGTGTTCTGGATGGCTGGATTTGGGAGCCATGTGGGTCTCTGCACACGTGAGGTGTTACTTTTTGTTCCTTATACCCTCGAATGGAAAGATCAGGATGCTGTCATTTATTGTTGTCCCCCTTCCTGCCATTTCCATAGCATCATATTCACTAGATGCTTCTTTCCAGCACCTTTCTGTTCATCCCTCGGTCACATTTCCCCACAGCGTCCTTGCCCAGGCCTTTTGCTCGGGAATGGACTGCAGTGCTGACTTCTTCCACCTAAAACTGCTGCCCCCTCCTCTTTGAGTGCATCTTACCTTATAACTAAATTCTGCTCTTAACACAATTTTCTCCACACCAACAAGGTAAGAATTGGCCTTGAGGTCTGTCATTTCGTTTTCCCACCTCAGTGGCTACCCCTTCTTCAGTTGCAGTGGTTTCCCTTTTATCCTCCTTCCCTGTCTCTGTAGCATCCTAACTGCATATTTCCCGATGTTAGGCACTCTCTGTCCAGAAAGAACAAGATACAGATTGTTTCACTTTATCTTTTGCTGTGTCACACACTACCCTGCAGTCGGTGACTTCAGACAGTGCCTATTTCTCATGAGTCTGTGGGTTGGCTAGGCTCAGCAGGGCAGTTCTTCTGCTCTATGTGGTGTCAACTGAAGCTTGGCTTAAAGGCCATTGCGGAACTGAATACAACAGACAAGGTAGAGAATGGTTAAAATTAATTGAGGGGAGACACAAGATGTGGAGCACTTGATACGGTGTATTCAGGGGCTTGGACTCCAAAACTGGATGTTGGGAAGCCTGCAAAGAATTCAAAGCATGAGTGACATGGAATGATGGTCATTTAAATGGCTCAGTCCTTGGAATGTGAACTAAGTTCTGCTTTTGCCTTTCTGTCTCTGAAATGATCTAAACACTGGGAGAACTGACTTTGGAATGCTGTTGAGGGTGCTTGGGAGCCTTTCTTTCTTCTCTTGTTTGCTTACCTCACCTCTTAGAGAGTTTGTATGATTTTCTTTTATAATTCAGTCTTTTTCTTCTCTCTTACACCTTGCTTTGCCCTCTCCAGACACAAACCCATTTTCCCTGGGAAAATAGGGCTCCATAGTGCAAAATGCAGACCTGCCCACTCAGCCTTCTGTGTAAGACGAAGGGAAAGGAAGAAGGCTAGCTGCCCCTAACACGTCTGCGCTCTCTCCTTCCCCACACACATACACTGCGTGGGTGTTTGTGTGTGTGACTTAATTTGGGTGATCTCTTGATTCTGAAATTTTTGGCGTTCATAATTGACATGGAGTATTAAATTACACCACTCACCAGATTGTAGAATTTTATTAAAAAGAAGCAAATTACCCTGTACCTGCATTAAGCAGAGGAGTATAGGGAAAGGAAGACTGCCTTTCTTTTAAGTTACTGTTAAGTTTGGAACTGCATCAGACGTTTTTTATTGTTGTTTAATCATGGATAGGGTGTGTGTGTGTGTGTGTGTGTGTGTCCCTGTGAGTTCCCATCTTCTGTTCAGGGCATTTTTTTCTGCCGCTCAGGGAACTGCCTTGATGAAAGCTTTCAGGAATCAAGTGGATAAAAATTAAACACATTCTTCAGGATTCTCTTCATTGTTCTGCCTTACATGTTCATATTCTTAACATCAACAACAACGAAAAAGCCCTATGGAGCAGTAAGACTTTCGTTCCTCAAAGTGACATCCTTGAATACTTACTTGCCTTCTGTTATTTGTTTTAGCACATTTCCAAGGTGACTGCTGAAATTCCCGGAATATTGCAAGGATACTAATTATGTTTGCTGGGACTACTTCTCCTTTTTTTAAACTGCCCTATTCTCCCCCTCAGAGGTTTATAAGGGAAAAATTAAATACTGTTGCAAAAGCACTTTGAAAATTACAAAGGAGGGAGTTCTGCTTCTGGATAAGATTGAGTAGCTTGAGGTAAACTAATGATCCCAAGAACAGCAAGAAAGCTGTATAATATATACACACACACACACACACGCACAAGAATCTTTCTGTTTAAAAGCATCTGAGAGGTGTTGAAACCGTGAGGACTGGGGTGGGGGAGCTGAGATGTCAGGAAGGGGAGAATGATGAGGAGGTAAGCTGATGATCTGTAGCTACTTCATCCCTGGGGGTATTTCTGGTTCTGAGTGCTGGCAAGGGACAGGAAATCCAGGTTCTGCCCAGGGGAATATTTCTTCCCTGGGAAAGAGAAACCGGCAGAGCTTTTGGTGGTCTCATGAGACTGGACCGGAGAGATAAAATTGGAGCCTCAAGGAGCCTCAAATACACAGGCAGTTTTCCCCTTAAGATAGTTGCTAAATTCTGAAGCTACGTAGGCTGAGAGGTTCCAGAGTTAATCAGAAAGCTTCTGAAAAGCAAAAGGAATATTTGGCAATCTTGGTGCTAAGGAGGTCGAGATCAGCATTGAAGACATGCTAGGAGGATCCAGATGGGTGGGAGCATGGTGAACACACCAGACTGCCAGTTGAAAGTCTCAGTGAGCTAAATCCTAGGAACAGGCGTAAACCAGGCATAGTTTGAGTCTTGTACCAGTGCCTCACTGGTTCAGGTGATTAACCCCTCCCCACCCCCAACTCCATCTGCCTAGCAGAAGAAAGGGAGGACGATCTTGTGAGGAAGATAACTTGACCATAAGTTTCTTTAATTTTTTTTTATACATAATATCTGGTATTAATAAAAAATTATTAGGCATGCCACTGTGACTAAAAAAAGAAAAAGAGAAAAACATATTATAGAAATAGACTCACAGGTGATCCAGAATTAGATTCAGCAAAAAATATTTTTAAACAACTGTTTAATATGTTCAGGAAAAAAAATTTAAATGGAGAAAATAGATATAAGGATGGAAGATTTCAACAGAGAATTGGAAGCTGTAAAGAAAAATC
Organism: Rhynchonycteris naso; assembly: GCA_037038555.1. NCBI lineage: Eukaryota > Metazoa > Chordata > Mammalia > Chiroptera > Emballonuridae > Rhynchonycteris > Rhynchonycteris naso. The sequence goes on along the minus strand of CM073004.1, from coordinate 46,398,119 downwards.
AAATGGGCATTCTGTTACTGGGGAAAAAATCAGAAATTAAGAACTCAGTAGAACAGTGTTTAGCACAGTGGTTCTTAACCTGGGTTCTATCAAACCCTAGGGGTTCGATGAGTCAGTCTCAGGGGTTCAGAGAAGCCTCTGCCATGGAGGCCAGAATAAAGTAATACCATAATTTGTTGTGAGTTCATGCACTTTGTTGGTTTTGTTCTTTGAGCAAGGTGATGTTCATGCATGGCTCATTTTGTGCACCAGTAAAAAGACATATACCTATGTCTTGAATTTGGAGAAAAAAATCATATTTTATTTATCACTAAAGAAGGGTTCAGTGAATGCGCATGTGAAACAGGTGGGTTCGGTACCTCAGAAAAGGTTAAAAACCACTGGTTTAGCAGAGCATACATACCAGAGGGCAAAGACTATTGAATTGGGAAAATCTTAATGGCAATTATTCACACTGAATTGCAGAGAGTTAAATGTGGAACATACATAACATAGGAACATAGGGACCAAATGGGACATCATGAAAGAAAATCTAAGATGTGTATAACTGGATTTTTGGGAGAAGAGAGAGACAAAATGGGACGAGAGCAGCATTTGAAGAGATAATGGCTTAGGATTCCCTCAAATTTATGAGATATTCAACCCACAGATTCAAGAAGTTGTACAAGCCCAATAAACATGAAGGAAAAAAGCAAAGGAAAAACAGAGCTGAGTGGATAAAGTTGTTATTTAAAAACAAGCAATCTACTGGCATTTTAGATTACTGTTACTGGTGAATAAGACCCATTCCAAGGTGCGACTCTAGGAAAGCTTCATGCATTTGCTTTTCTGAGCCCATCCTCCAACCAAACCTGATTTATTCATTGTCTCTTGCATTGTCTTGATTCTCTACTTTTGTCAAACTCAACTTTTAACACCAGCCCTTGGCTTTTCCTACTTCCGGGTGCCTTTACCTTTGGTGTTAACATCATCGAGATACTGGTTAAAGGTCCAACAAGGGCTGTGTCCATTAAGGTGTATAAGTTTTCTAGGGCTGCTGTTACAAACTACCCTAAACATGGTGGCTTAGAGCAACAGAAATTTCTTCTTGCACAGTTCCAGAGGTCAGATGTCTGAAATCAAGGTGTCAGCAGGACCACACTCCCTCTAGAGTCTCTAGGGAGAGAATGTACTCCTTACTTCTTTCAGCTTCCGGCAGCTGCTGGCATTCCTTGGCTTGCAGTAGCATCTCTCTTTGCTGTCTTCACATTGCCTTCTCTTCAGTGTGCCTGTCTCTAAACTCCCTCTGCCTCTCTCTCCTAAGGATGTATGTGACTGCATTTAGGGCTTGCCTGGACTGTCCAGGAAAATTCCTTCTCTCAGGGTCCTTAACTTAATCATGTTTGTTGCCATACAAGGTAGTATTCAGAGGTCCTGAGCATGAGGATGTACACATTCTTTAAGGAGGGTCACCATTGAGTGCATTAGAGGTGGTAGTGCTGTAATAATGATAGTTCGTGCTTTAAAGTGCTAGTTTAAGTGCCAAGAACTGCTAAGTGCATTACATGCATTATCTCGTGTAGTTCTCCTACCAGCTCTGTTGAGAGGTGCCGTCATTGCCACCATTTTGTTCAGATAAAAATTCCCAGGTTCAGAGAGGTTGGCACTTGCCAAGGTCACCTTCAGGTTACCAAGTGATAGAGCCAGGATTTGAACCCAAGCATTTGGAGTTTGAAGCTCCTTCTGTTAACTGGTATGAATCAGTAAGCTGGATTTCTGATAGGAGTCCTGCCAGCAGGTGGCTTTTAGATCTTGAGAGCCACAAATGATCCTTTTTAGCTTTTACACTTTATGGTCCTCTGAATTTTTGTTAGTGGGGGGGGGGGGAAGCCTTCAAATTCTGGATTATTAAGAGTATAACTGATTTTAATTTACCAGCTAATGGAGGAAATTTGCTTATACAGCATATAGATGAAGCTGATGTGAATTTGCTGTTGTGCATTTTGATATTTGCTGAAGGCAGAGGTGTTCTGGAAGGAAAAATTACTTCTGGACTCACAAGCCAAATCTCTACCATGTTAGTGAATTGAGGTAATTACTCAGATTATTTCGACCCTGCCTGCCAGATAATTGAGCTAAATGGGGTTATTAATTTGAAGTAGCTAGGTAATTGGGTCTGCCTCCCTTTGATAAGGTAAACATGGTCATATTGTGTAATTATATAATTCGCTGAAAGAGCTCTATTCTTTTCTTGAAGCATCTGCTCTTGTCTGTGACCTGGCCATTGGATTATTGTGTGTTAGATTATTATGGACAAATTACAGATGCTTAGCTTGGGTTTCTTAGTGGAAAATGCACATGTATACGTGTATGTATTTTTGTATATGCGTATATATTTTTAAATTACAAATTGGAAGATGGGGAGTATTTGGAAGTTTAATTATTGCTGATAATGCATATAAGAGTTTTAAAAGAAGCCTGTACCTCCAAGGTAAATGGCCTTAGGGTCTATTTGAGGAGATGGGCTCCGCTTTATATGAGTTTGCTTTTCCTTGAGCACTGTCTACCCTGATGTCTGTATTTGAATTGTCCAGGAAACACTTTATAGCAGAGCTTTTTCCTCATCAAAGACGGTTAAAGGGCAATTAGGTTCAGTTCATCCGGTTCCATCTAAATTTCACTTGATGGGGTTCATGTTGTGTTTTTCTGTGGGATCACATACCTTTTACTTCATCCTTCCTATTCCAGCACTGGCCTGAGTTGTCGTATATCCGGCCTGCCTCAGGGGCCTCCAAGGTCCTTCCTGTCTCACTTGCCAAAATGACTGAATTTTGGAAACTGAGACCTCTCCATTTTACAGTGGGGCCAAGCCCTCTTTATCTGTCATTTTGTTTAAGAAGTCTTTTCATTGTAGAGTGAGAGCTGCCTTCTGAAGGGTAAGAAGTTCTGGGGCCAGTGGGTGATATGGAGTGGACTATGTCACAGCGCAGTGGCCACATGTCTCAAATGTTCTGAAACCACACGGTTCTAAAATATTCTTTCTGGTTTTAGACTTGACATCCTGAGCTTTGGCTCAGAAAAGGAGGCTCAAGTGATGTCTGCTCACGTGTCTCTCACATTAGTTATTTGTGTAACAGGTCCTTGATGTGATTCTTTTACCCTGGCCAAGAGGAGAAGAAATTTAGGTTAAAAAATATACTCACCATTCAATCTCGGATTGAGATTTTGGTCTTGGCCAGTGGTGTTGGTTGTTGACATCATTGACCCAATTATCCTATTCCCTTCTTACTTTGCTTGCCCAGATATGGTTTGAAGACTATGAGAGCTACTCAGGCAAAACGGGCCTCCAAAAATTCAGATGAAATGTCTACCCAAGCCTCCTGAGGTCTTCCCTCTGGGCTCTGTGCTTATTCATAAGCCTAATCGGCCTGGGTGAAGAAAAAGAGGAGAGCAAGACTTTATTTCTAAAATGAAAACCAAATATGGTTAATATAAAAGCTCCCCATGCACAACTCATCCTGCTAGCCTCCAGTAAATGTACAGATATCAAAGTAAGACATAGTAGATAAATATCAGTGTATAGAGCGTCGGACTGGGATACGGAAGACCCAGGTTCGAGACCCCGAGCTTACCAGCTTGAGCGCGGGCCCATCTGACTTGAACAAAAGCTCGCCAGCTTGGACCCAGCAAGGGGTGGCTCGGTCTGCTGAAGGCCTGTGGTCAGGCACATGCGAGAGTCAATGAACAACTATGGTGTCGCAACGGCAACGAAAAACTAATTATTGATGCTTCTCATCTCTCTCCGTTCCCGTCTGTCCCTATCTATCCATCTCTCTGACTCTCTCTCTCTGTCCCTGTAAAAAAAATAGAAACCAATTTAAAAAAAAGAGAGAAATTGAGACAATTCTGAATTTTGCAAGGCCAGAATAACCCACACAGTTTTACTCCTTCAATGTATATTTTATATACTGCATTATTTGATTATATAGAATATTCATGTGTGATTTCTGGGTCACCTCTAAAACTTAAAAATTCAGACCAAGACTATCTCCACACACAGTGTTGAAATGAGCCAACCATTTGGAAAATTCATGCTCTCAAAAGCCATCTTGGCTTTAGTATCTGAGAAGGAAAGAAAGTCACATTTTCTTTTTTATTTTTAAGTGAGAGGAAGGGAGATAGTGAGACAGACTCCCACATGTGCCACAGCAGGGATCCACCCAACAACCCCCATATTAGGCTAATGCTTGAATCAACTGAACTAATTTTAGCATTTTAGGCTGATGCTTGAACCAGCTGAACTATTCTCAGCACCTGGGGCCAACACTCGAACCAGTCAGGCCACTGGCTGCAGCAGGGAATGGAGAGAGCAGAGGGAGAGGGAAAAGGAGAGAAGCAGATGGTTGTTTCTCCTGTATGCCCTAACCAGTAATTGAACCCAGGATGTCCATACACTGAGCCAACGCTGTATCCACTGAGCCACTGGCTAGGGCCCTAATTTTCTTAGTTTTTCATTTTAGTCTACAAATGTGAAATGGTTAAAAGCTACAGAAATAAAAAAATGATAAACTTCTTTCAAAACTTATTGTATATAAATCTTAGAGTTTACATTTTTCTAGCATTTAAACAAGTAATATCAACCGTTTCTATAATAATAATTTCCTTTTTTCATATTTTTCTGTATCATAATGTCATTGACTAGATCATTAAAGATAAACATGATAGCTAGCTATTTAAGCAAGTGAATTCTGAGCATGGACTAGAATTTTTAAGAAAAATTTTAAGAAAATTTTGAGTTTAGACTTGAGTTCAGTTTTTATTTTTGAGTATTTTGACATACAGGAAAGTGAAAAATTGTCTTTTACTAGTGGTAAAGAAATCTTCATGGACGACTTTGAATATCTGAAATGCTTTGTGGACATCTCTTAGTCCTTTCTGGTCTGTTAGGACTAATTTCATTCAGTAGAAACTAAGTAGTACTGGTTTGTAACTTTAGAGAATTCATGAAGTTGAGCATTATATTTTTATTTTTCAGATTTTTGTACTTCTAATCTGGAAGTAGGAAAAGAGAATGAACAAACTTACTCTATATCTGTGTAAAGTAAGAGTAATGTTGGTCTGAGAGACTCTCCAAAAGGCACTGAAGTTTATGGAAAGTAGCCATGACTTTGAGAATCTTTGGCTTCTTTGTGCTTTTTGTTTGTTTTGTATATGTCAAAGTTTTGCTTACTGGTGTTTGACATCTAAATAAGATGCTGTTACTATATGTAAATAGATGTATGGGTCAAAATGCTTGTCATGTGGGATGTTGAAGGAACAATTTACGATTCACAAAGACGGAAAAAGCTCAATAAAGATCTGTGTTGAAGGGCGGATGAAATAAGAAAGCGGTAGATAGCCGACTTACAGATGAACAGAATTAATGACCAGTGAAAGGAAAAATTCACTTCTCTGGCAGGAAAAAAAATGTTTTCCAACAGTCAGCAAAGACAGTGCTTTCCCCCTTCCCTCTTCCCTACCTTGGGCTAAGGACTGTACTACCCAAAGCGCACCCTGAGCATAACTGAGCCTTAATAATAAAGCAGGACACATGCTCTATCGATGTTTTTTTCTTCTTTGTCAAGTGAGAGGAGGGGAGATAGAGAAACAGACCCCCATATGCACCCCAACCGGGATCCACCCAGCAACCCTGTCTAGGGCCGATGCTCTGCCCATCTGGGGCCATGCTTGCAACCATTCTCAGCCCCTGGGGCTGATGTGCTCAAATCAATCGAGCCATGCTTGTAGAAGGGGAAGAGAAAGAGAGAGAGAGAGAGAGAAAGAGAGAGAGAGAGAGAAAGAGAAGGGGGAGGGGGAGGGGAAGAGAAGCAGACGGTCACTTCTGCGTGCCCTGACCAGGAATCAAACCTGGGATATCCACATGCCGGGGCAGTGCTCTACCACTGAGCCAACCAGCCAGGTCCATGCTGTGTCAATTTAACCCCATGCCTGCCACCACTAGACTGTGTAAGTTCTTATTGGCTGGGCGCATTGTCTGGTTTCTTTTTATCTCCTGGGCACCTAGTATAAGCAAGGTACATGGTAGGAGCTTAATAAATGTTGATTGAATTAAATTTTAATGGTAAAAATTATTCTTCCTTTTATATAAATTGTTTGTATGTTCATCTTATTTCCCACCCCATAATGAGATTAGTATACAAGTTTAGTTTTTGTTTCAGGCAGCATTTGCCATTTTCAATCAGAGAGATTAAAATAAGATATTAGCTTTTATTATTTAAAATTCACAGAACTAAATAAATGGGATTTTTGGTGATTTGTAGTTCCCGTACTGCTGAAGTTTGAGAGGTTTGTAATAGCTTTTATATCATAAAAGAAGGAATAATGATAACTGACATTTGTTGAGCACTATGTCTAAGGCACTTCCTCCTTTTGGTTTCTGTAAAGATCTTATCAGATAAATACTGTTACTATTGTTTCATTTTATATTGGGGGAAACAAAGGCACGGAGAGATTAAGTAACTCACCCTACTTCACCTGGCAAGTAGCCAAGCCAGGATTTGAACCAAGGAAGTTCCACTCCAGAGTCTGCACTCCTAACTACTAAGTAATCTACCTCTTGGGATCAATCTGCCTGCCTGCAGTGTTTGTTGAAGGGAATGAGTGAAGGTACCCAGACAGGCGGGTGGAGACATTGCTCCATCCTGTGCTGGAGTAGTAGGCGATCTGTATTTGTAAAGGCCATAAAACAAATGTGGTGAGCTGGAAAAAGATTAAAGAGACAGTTTTTCTGTCCATTACCAGAAAGTTTCTCATAAACTTGTTGAAGTTCTTATAAAACTGGCACCTGCCATTTTGTAAACTTTTTATTGATGCATAGTAGTGTTTCGTTTTTATGATAGAAGTGGTTCTTGAAACAGCTGGCACCTCTAAGGCATCTCTGCCTCAGCCAGACGTGGCTCTGGGCCAGCAGTCCTCAGAGTGCGGTCCGGGGACCCCTGGGAGTTTCTAAAGGCAAAACTAGTTTCAAAATAATACTAAGATCTTTACTCGTCGTTTTTACTCTTACTATCTCACAGGTGCACAGTGGAGTTTTCCAGAGATGATATGATGTATGTCAGTGTCGCAGCCAATTAATGTGTGCTTGGGTGTTCCTGTTTTAAAAATATCTAGGGTGGTGAGCACACAACACAGGGCACAGACGATGTGTTGCAGAATTGTGCCCCTGAAAACTATAATTTTGTTAACCTCTGTCACCCCAATAAATTCAATAAAAAGGATAAAAAAGGTCTTAGTTAAAAATTTTTCTAATATACATATTAATAGATATAACCCACATAAGGAAAGCTGTTAGGGAGTCCTCAAGAATTTTTAAGAAAGGCTGAGCCTGACCAGGCGATGGCGCAGTGGATAGAGCGTTGACTGGGATGCGGAGGACCCAGGTTCGAGACCCTGAGCTCGCCAGCTTGAGCGCGGGCCCATCTGGCTTGAGCTAAAGCTCACCAGCTTGGACCCAGGATCGCTGGCTCGAGCAAGGGGTTACTTGGTCTGCTGTAACCCCACGGTCAAGGCACATATAAGAAAGCAATCAATGAACAATTAGGTGTCGCAATGAAAAACTGATGATTGATGCTTCTCATCTCTCTCCGTTCCTGTCAGTCTGTCTCTATCTATCCCTCTCTCTGACTCTCTCCCTGTTCCTGTAAAAAAAAAAAAGAGTGAAAGGCTGTTCCGAGACCATTTTTCTGTTTGGTCACTGGAGTGTGTTCTTCATTTTTTAATTATAAATTGATTCCAAATATATCTGAATTTGCAATCCATTTCCAAGGTATAAGGATTTGGGTAAGATGAACTTTGCCTTAGAAAGACAACCATTCTCCTCTCTGCTACTCTTTATCAACTTTGAGTTTACTCCTAAAGCCCCAAGCAACCTGTTTCCTAAAAGGGAGGGCACTTTTTCTACCGTGGGTCTCCAAAGATTGGGTCTTCAGTCTAACTTGCAGAGCATGATTTTGGAAAGAACAGCCCTGGATTACTGTAATTGTTAATGAGGCAACCTGCTGAGTGCTAGAAACCATTTTTTCGTGTGATCATCGCTAAGCTGCATTCCTCCTCCCTGACAGTTCATCTGACTCTGCTTCGAGGTTTGAAGAATTAGCCGTTCATAGATGAAGTGCCTGTAATCAGTTCATTTTCCATTACATTGTAAAGTTTCTCTCGTGTTCAGCAGAGAACTTGATTTTCATTTGCTGTCTGTGATCACACAGCAGTAAGTGGGTTCCCAGGAAATTTCAAGAAGAGGAATGATAATGCAGAGAGGGGGTAAGGTTGGTGGAGGGGTGATGCTAAGCTAATTGATTAGTTTAGAGTCTTCTAATTTCCATAAGGGATGGAGGAGCCCAATTTGTATTTCTCTTCCTTGGCATGGTATTCTCACAGATTGTCGTTTCATTATCATCTTGACAGAACAGCTGATGTAGAATTCTGTTGAAGAGGCTATCCATTGTGTTCTTGCCATGTGCATGTATTACTTCGTGGATAGATTATTTTGATTCTATTAGTTGATTATCTGAGTGCCGCAGGAATGAGTTCAGAGGAGAGTGGATCTCTCTATGTCCTGAATTTTCAGGGCCACTGGTCCTTTGAATACAGTGGTCACCTCCTCCCCCAATGCTAATATATTGGGCTTTGGGGATCCATAAATGGTGTTAATGTCCTCTCCTAATAAAACTTATTCAGAATTTTCCTAATCCTTGCATACAGCAGCTTCATTGTTTCCTGGCCGTCCTCACTGGCTCTGCACCTGGTTCCAAGGTTAATTTGCACGCTTGTCATCCTGGGGTTTTATTTTTCTGTTTATGGAGTCTCTTCCCAGGGCACTTGAAAACTCTGGGCTCGAGTGTGAGGATTTTCACATACACATGCAAAGCTCAGTTGAACAAATGGTGTTCATTTCCCGAATAAACCTCTTTGGTGTCTCCCCCCACCCTAAAGAGAACATCATTCCCCCAAGGGATATAAAGTCAGCACAGAGCAAGTCTTTCTCACAGACACGCACCACCCAAACAAACTGTTGCTTCCCTGCCGCTGTCTCTGCAGTTAAGCCCAGCAATGTCCAGCTCCCATTAGCAAGGTGGCCTTGTGGCCTGCGGGTTTCCATCACAGTCGCCCAGGCAGCCTAGTGCTGGAGTGGGAGCTTTGCTGGCTGCCGATCTTCATTTGTCAGCCATCTTTCCTTGCCTTTGGAAGACCCAGGCACTGTGTTTGCTCTATCTGTGTTTGCTCTATCCTCTTTTAAAAATCATTTATTTATTTGCTAAGGTATTTATTGATTTCTGTTTACTAGCTAGGTAAAGAGGAGGCTAGTTGTGAGGAGAACAGAATGAACATGACAAAGTCCCTGCCCTCACCCCCAAAAGAGAGAGACACTAAGACACTGTAAGGTTAACATGTGAGTGCTGGGTGGTGCCTTAAATGGGGTTGGGAGGGGAGGTTGTAAAGGTCTCTGTTAGGTAGAGTTGTGAAGGGTGGGGTGGGATTCTCTAAGCAGGTAGGGAATGAACGGGAGAGGAGAAAGAGGTTGGGATCTTGTGTAAGCATATTTGCATCTGTTGTCCAATTCTGGCCACCATGCAGGCATTACTAATCAATTGGAAATGATTTCCTGGTGATCTCATGAGCTTACCCTTGACCTAAAGGTCTTCTGAGAACATGCTCCTGCTGTCTCTCACACAATCATTCTTACACTCTAGTGAACAAAAGTCGCTAGTGGCCCTGGATGTTGAAATGCATATACTGATTTGGTAGATTTGGGGTATAGCCTGGGAGTCTTCATTTTTAAGTGAACACGCTCTTCTCCCCCCGGGGTGATCTTGAGGCAGGTGTGCTCAGCAACCATGCCAAGAAATAGTTTTTCAGCAGTTGGTCCCCCGTGATTTACATAAGAGTACATTCCTGGAAAACTCAGTGTATATTAAACTATGCAAAATTATTCTTGTTCAAATGTAAAGCAAAGTGAAATTCTAGTCTCAGATAATTATAGACAGGCTTTTCATCTACAAACCACATCCAGTGGGATTTTCAAAAATTGTATAGGAATCAGGACAGTTCTTTGTAGTCGCTCTGCGCAGGATAGGCGTCAAGTTTGCTTGGCCTTTACCCACAGTAGTGACCTCCCAATCATTGTAGTGACTAGTAGTGCCACCCCCAAATTTCCAGAATGTTCTTTAGGAGGAGGCAGTACCATTCCTGTGAGTGCCACTGGGCCAGATGACAGGACTTAGGTTTTCGGCAGGGAGAAGGTGTGCCAGCCTTGTCTTTTAGCCAGAGGGCCCCATTGCTGGTGTAGACAGTGCATAGAGGACAGCTTGGATATAGGTATGGTCACTAGGAGGCAATGGGAGGCTGTCGACGGCTGAGAGGGCACTGGGGAAGAAGAAAGAGACTTAGGATAATTCAAGAGAGAGAGAGAGACTTGACAGATGAGGCGGCCAGCTGGAAGTAGAGAAGAACGAGAGGGAGAGGGGTGCCTGTAGTTTCCAGGGTGTGGGCTCGTGCTGGGCTTCGTCGTGCGGCTGCTGTGAGCTGTGAGGTGGTGCTGGAGGCAGAGCAGGTGTTGGGACTCTGGCAGTGTTTTGTTCTGAACATCTTGAGCTTCAATTGCCTGTGGGATTCGCAGATGGAGAGTTTTCTGAACCAACTGCTGACATGTTTCCTGGAGCTCAGGAGATGGAGACTGAGGAGTGTGGGACACATGGAATTGTCAGGGAGGAAGTGGTGGTGGAGCCGTGCAGTGAATGAAGAGTGGCTCTGGTTTTGTAATTCTTCCTAGGCCCGTTTGTGGAGGGAGCTATGGGACATGGGCCGTCATGGCCTTCCTGGCTTTGGAGACGGTATCTCTGTATTGATTCTCTCCTGCAGTGGCCAAATCATGAGTCCAGGAAGAGAGAAGCCTCAGTTTCCCCTTTTTATAAAATGAGAGCCCCTTTCAGCGCTCAAGTTCCAACAGCATGTTTTTGAATTGCCACAAATTATATAATATTAGGCATGAACACAAGGAATCTATGTTCTAAATTTGAATAGAATGGGGTAGAAAAGCAAGATACCTCCATAGCTTTAGAGGGACTGTTCTAGAAGCCAAACACAACCTATAGCCAGCCATGCAAGAACCCAGTCCAAGGCATTTTTTTATCTTAGGGGTAAGTGGCATCATCTTTAACTATAATAGAGGAAGTCTACTATGTAAAGACATTAGCTTAGTCCTTTTGAAATATGCCATGCAACCCACAAACCTTAAAAGTTTTAATGTCAGACTATTTAAAAACTTGTAAGCAGTGAAAAGACAAACAAAATTGTAATGTGTGTAATAGGACAAGAACTAATTACCCATCCTACAGAAAAATTTTACTGCAAATCAGTAAGAAAAAGATAAGCCAGGTTATGGAAAAATGGGCAGCAAGAATCTTAGCTGGAGAGTAAGAAATATACAGTTATATATTTATATACTTTATATTAAAAGATTCTTATTACCTCATTACTAATTACAGAAATTCAGAATAAAGCAACGGGATCATGTTGGATTAGTAATGAGGGGAAATGGGTATGATCTCACTCCATAGATTGGACTGTGAATTTGTAAGCTCAAAGTGTAGGGCAGTTTGGCAATTCCCATTCCTTTGACTTTTATCCTCTACCTCCTCCTCTACGTGGTGAACAGGAAGTCCGGGGACAGGGAGAAAGTCAATAACAAGTTCTTTGCACTTGCTCACCTGAATTCCGTCAGCCCCACATTATAAAGGTCTTTGACTATCACCATTACATTTTTAATTTGAAAATTGGAGTTACTTTTAAACAGTTGCTTTATTTGCATGTGTCTGAGTGAATGTGTCTGAGTGTCATCTCCTAAATGAAGCAGGCCTAGTTTATGATGGTTATTTATAACCACTTCTGTCACTATTCTTATTTTTGTGGTTCTCCCACTATAGACTGCTATGGTAGTAACCATGTTGTGCACATTCATGCTGTGCTTCCCCCCCCCCCCCAATCATGATTATACTACCAAATTCGTTTAAAAAAATAATAAACATTCCATTGAAAAAGAAAGGGTTTGCTGTGATCAGCCTTCCAAGGAAAATACTGATCCAAGCAATCACTGTGACCAAATCAAGCAGTACATGTCACCACCATGCATTTAGGTGCCTATAAACTTGACACCGAGGAGCTGCTTTTGTTGCCAGCCCTCTCTCCCTCAGCTCTTAGCCATTTCTTTGGTTTTGTTTTCTTATGGGGGGAAAAAAAGAAAGAAAGAAGCTTGAATGTAGAGTCTCCTAAGAAGTAACAGAAGGCAAAAGATCACCTTTTCAGATTGATATAGGTTAGTTTTTTGTTGTTGTTATTTGTTTGTTTTTTAAGCATTTGTTAAACTTTTTGTTCTAATTTTGGCTAAGACAACCTGTCCTGTCTCAAGAGCAGTTAGAGACAGGTTGGGATGTCTACCTGGTGGTGTCTGATGAAACCAATTGCCTGTGGAAGTCACCTGGGGCAGCATAGACATGAGGAAGGTGAGCCTGGACAGGCTACTGTTGGACTTCGGGTACTGCCTCATCACGGTGCATAGGTCAGCTCTGGGAGGGGCATCCTGAGCCCTGGGAGAGCAGAGGCCTCAGCCCCCACCCCTGCCAGCTTCCCTTTCTGAGGCTACACCCACTGTGTTCCGGGGTATAGCCAGACACTATCTGTTCAACTACCCTTTCTTTGCCATAGCCGAGGACAAACTTTTAGGGATTATTTTTAAAAACTTTAAATGTTCGACCTGAAATGCTCTCAGGTAGAGTCGTAGGCAAGGCCTGAGGTAGGAGGAGACTTTAGGAAAGGAGTCCTTGTTGGTGGCCGTGGCAAGAGAAACTTAGGGAGGGCGGGTGAGGAAGAAAACTGAAGAGGCTGAAATTATTCCTGGCTTTATGCCTCTCCCGTAGAAATATTTTCTCCTTGCGCATTTAACTTTATAAACATGGGTTGGATTCAAGACAGGCATGGAGCATGGTCAGGGTGGCGGTGACCTATTTCTGTCACATCTCCTGCTGGATAGCTTCCTCATTACTATGCCCTCATCATCTGCCTTTTCCTGGGGGTTTTTTTAAGTGAGAGAAGGGGAGATAGACAGACTCCTGCATGCATGCCCCAGCCGGGATCCACCCAGCAACCCCTTTCTGAGACCAATGCTCTGCCCACCTGGGGCCATGCTTACAACTGAGCTAATTTTAGTGCCTGAGGTAGAGGCTCCATGGAGCTATCCTCAGCACCCAGGGCTGATGTGCTCGAACCAATCAAGCCATGGCTCAGGAGGAGAAAAGAGAGCATATGGTCGCTTCTCCTGTGTGTCCTGACTAGGAATTGAACCCAGGACTTCCACATGCCAGGTCAATGCTCTACTACAGAGCCAATCGGCCAGGGCCTTTCTGGGGTTCTGTGTGAGAAAGGCTCTAACTGTATTGTCACATGGTTCCACCTCTTTTCTCAGTCATTTCCTTCATTCTCTCACTCCATTTGAAAGGTGGTCTGTGTACATCAATGAGGCCTTCTGCCGTTCTTCTCAGAACTGGCTCTCTAGGCTTCTCCAGGCCCATTGCTGACATGTCTTCGCCACCCCCCCCCCACACTACACCCTCTTTGGCCTAGACCTCACTCTCTAAGCATTACAGAAGTCTGTGATAGAGTCCAGCGTGAATCATGGCAACAGTGACCCCTAAACATGCCTTTTGCCTCATTTAATTTTTTGAGTCTTGATGTTCTAAACCCATTTTTGGTTCACATTCAGAAATGAATAGAAACTATACCAACATTTAACAGAGGGTCACAAGAAAAATAAAAACGCTGGCCTGTGGCTTTGGCTGAGAAATTAAAGTCATATATGAAAACTAAATATTGATGTAGAGCTGGGGTGGATTCAGACATAAGGATCAGATTATGGACATGAAGATCTGCCGTGCATGGTAGCATGTTAAGAGGTGATTAGGGTTATTAATAATAATAACATTGACAAGAATGATTTTAGCAGCTCCCATATAAAGAAGAGTATGGGTTCCAGGCTCAATTGTAGTGATTTATAATCATTATCTCACTTAATCTTCATGACAGCCCAGTGAAATAGACATGACTTTTTTCTGACATAGACAAAATTGAGGCCCATAAGGGCTCATAACTCACCCGAAGTTGTGCAGTTAGTAAGGGGTAGCACTGAGATTTGAACCCAAATAATCTTGCTTCAGAGCCAGAGCCTTGGCCAGTACATGCCCATCTCTTTCCTGAGCCGAATTTAATACATCCCCAGCTTTTGACTTTATAATTCAATTCCAGATTTTGTTCTCTGTTTGTCTAGTAGGATCTACATCATTTAAATTTAGACAGACTGCACTGCAAAATTATAACGAAGGAATGATGATACTCACTTGTTACTGATAAGTGAGAATGTGGACTATCAGAAAACCCCACACCATTCCCAAAGGAGCCAGGCAAGGAAGCACGGAAGAGGACAGCTCTATTAAGTTGAAACGTTGTTAAGACCGCATGGATGCGTTTCCTGAACGCGTGAGGAAGAATTTGCATTTCTAGAATGTAGTATAAATCATCCGGAAAATCAGTACAAAGCGCTTCTAGGGGACCCAATGAAACAGACCAAAGGGTTCACTGCCTTTTGATATTTCTGACCTGAAGAATCTCAGCTGGATGCTGCCTTGCTGGTTGCCTTCGGTGGCTATTTCCAGTTTTGCCCAGAACAGTAACTCCCAGTCAAGGCTCTAGGCTTGAGAGTCCTTGCGTTGGGTGGGAGGAGCGATTCAGGATGGTGTTTGGACCTGCCGACAGAGAAGGGGCAGAAAAGTGTTGTGAACCCATGTTCCCCCAGAGAGGTAAACAATTTAGAAGCTGGTGTGATAGTGTTACTAGAAATTTTCCAAGATCAGGCTTTGCAGGGGCTGGGGACCCAGGCATCAGACAGATATAAAGGCAGTAAGAAGTTTTGCTATCCCCCTCCAATTTGGAATAGTGATGAGTCAAAAGAAAAGATTTCATGTGTTTGAAGCAAGGTTACTCCTTTGATCCCACACTGTAAATATTTTGGCAGCTTTCCCCCGGTCCTCGGATTTACAGGTTTATTTTGGGAAAAGAAGTGACCTCACTCATAGCTATAACTTAAGGATGCTAAGCAAGGAATTAAATAGGTACCTTAATAAAGGTAGAGAAGGGATCATGTTCTTTAGGACTAAAATAAATTTAAAATAAAAAAAAGTTTAAGTAAATAAATCAATTTAAAACAAAAGGTTCTAGAATAGGACTGTCTGATAGAAATGTGTGAGCTGTACATATAATTTAAAATTTCCTAGTTAGTTCGCCACAATTAAAATTGAAGTAAGTAAATTAATGTTTATTATATGTTTAATTTAACCCAGTATGTTCAAAATAGTATTTCAATACATAAGCAATAAAATAAATTCTTATTGAGGTAATTTACATTCTTCTTTTCCATAGAAAGTCTTTGAAATCTTGTATTTCACACTTTGAATATCTCAATTTACACTAGACACATTTCAAGTGAAAAAGAGAAAAGAAACAAGGGAGGGAAGGAAGGAGGAAGGAGATGTTAAAGCAAAAACTAAAGATGCCATATAAGCACCCAGATGCCTATCAATCCTCATGGGCGATCACATAGGCCAATTTCCTGGTGGTTCATTTCAGTAAATTCTCACTGGCCACGTCTGGAAAGTCCTGGTTAAAATCCATCTTTCCCTTTCTGTACCAACTGTCATGATAGTTGACATTTTTCTGAGTGTAAATACCAGATTTATTTCTTTTAACCACATTTCTTCTCTTTTATTAATTCTAAAGAATATCCCTTGGCCATTTGCTCTCACTTAATTGATCTCACTCTCAAGCGTTTCTCCTTTCCCACTAGAATACCTGAGAAGACGGCTGGGAGGGACACACATGCATGCAATAGACCCTAAAAACCATTAGGGATGCCTTTCTTTTACAGTGGGAACCAAAATGCCTCTTGAAGTCGGCTTCCCAAGGCATCATAGATACCTGCCTACCCTCCACCCTAATCTCTTAGACGGGCGAAAATAAACCATCGCATGCTGATGACAATTTTGCATGCAAATTGGTTAGCAGAGCCTGAAGCTGCTCTACTTGTCCATATGATTTTCTGTTTCCACGCACCAATTTGTGAGTTTGTTCATGAGCGCAGTAATTGTTCGTGCAAAGCTGAAAATGCAGGTGCGGAAGCTTTTTTTTTAAAACACAAGAACTGTCTGGCCCTGTTCTCTTTTGAGTTCTCTTGAACCTTTTGTGATGTCATACACATAAGAATATTATTTCTTAAATCACGTTTACAACATGTGGAACTTTTTGTAAGCCTTCTGAATGGTTTCTGTGACTGTGCCGCTGAAAACATGGTTTGTCTCTGCTACAGCGAAGAAGAGGAGAAGCCACTGATGTGAACTTGCTGGTGTGTCTGGGGTAGAGCCTTTGACCAATGAGAGGGCTTCCTTTGTGGGTACAAGTTGTACTAAGCCCCGAGGGAGTGGAATTTCTTAAAACTAGTCCTGCACGTAGCAAATTGTTTTGCTTTCCAACAATTTCCGTCATCCATTATTTTGTATTATTCTAAAACTTTAAAACATTCTCCTAAGTAAAAACTTAATTGATATACCAACGTGAAATTCTGTTATAGAGTTGAGACCCTGACGATACTAACTCAGCATACAAAGAAATGGCAATATTCTCTTGTGCACTATGTAAATGACAAACCGAAGCGTGCTCATACACCTGGAGCACCATACATACTTTATGGGAAATGGCTTTTTTTCCCCCATTTTATGCTGTTTGGGGTGAAGATTCCCCATCACTTCTTATATATCAGTGGTCTTTATCCTATCATTTGGCCGTCTCTGTGAAGTGAAATTTTTACATCTTCCTTTATTTTCGTAGTCTTGCCAACCTTCGATTTTTTTCCGGTGGCAGATTTTCACGTTTGTGAATAATAATGACTCTTAGCAATGAAAAGAAGGTGAGGTGTTCTTTCTTCTTGGGTAGCGGAGGTGAAAGGTTGAGTGAGAAGTGCAGCTAACATTGTTGGTTAAAAGGTTTCCTGGAGACGGCTGGTAGTGGTAGTTGCTCAGTAGTGAAAAAGTACTTAATGCCATTGCATTATACACTGAAATAATGGTTAAAATGGTCAATTCTATGTTATGTTTATTTTGCTGCCATTAAAAAAAAAGGAAGATTATCCAAGTTCCTCTGAGTTTTACACTGGCTGATGGTTTTCTAGCACCAATTAAGGCTTTCTTCTCTTGTTCTCTAATCCAGTTTGGGGCCCAGAGTGTGTGGGAACTTTGAAGTTAACTATCTCCCAGAGTAGCTGTGGGTGATAGTTTGCATTAGATTTTCTTTGATGTGCTGGTGCCATCATGACCTAGGCCATGGCCATGTGGGTGGAGAATTTCTTCCTTTAACTGTGATTGTTGTGAGTCTTCTCCCGACACTCTGCTTATTGGTGAGTAAACCCAGCATGGACTCTGGCCTGGTGGAACTTACTTACTGGGAAAATTGTGATCGATGCTTCAAACCAATAATTGGTAAATGATGGTGTAGAGCAGTACCATCCAATAGAAATATACCATGAGCCCTATACATAATTTCAAATTTTCTAGTAGCCACATATAAAACAGGTGAAGTTAATTTTAATAATGTATTTTATTTAATCCAAATATATCCAAAATATTGCCATATGAGTGTGTAACCAATATAAAAATAAACTTCTCATTTAGATATTGTGCATCCTTTTTTATTCATGCTAAGTCACGGAAATCTGGTGTCATCTGTTTTACACTCTTAGCAGACTTGGTTCAGACCAGCCACACTGCAAGTGCTGCATATTTTTAGTGCTGATTACTTTTATACAGAGTCCTGAGACTTTAGCACGGCAATCTATACAAGGTCCCATTTACATTCTAAACAGTTTCATTTCCATAATGTTTGTTCCTACTCATTAGTGGCTGGTCTTTGATGCAATCAGTTTATTGTACTACTCTCAAAATCAAAGAGAACTACCAGGAGTGTTAGCTATCATGCTATCATGCTCAATTAGGAAAATGGCACAAAATATTGATAACTAGCTTCCCTCTGACTCATGCTAAGCTTCTTCTTAGTTTTGATGTGGATAAGTTTGGCTAGAAATTCTGAATACCTGTTGATTTTTTTTGTGTGCCTTTTCTATAAAGAGTACTTTTAAGTGTGTGAAATATTTTATTAAAACTTAGGGTTCAGTTTCTAGCTGGTTGCTTTTAATATTTGAGTACCCCGCTGTGAAATTTAAGCTGCACGGTGCCTGGTGTTTTATGAAAAGTTTTATTGATGACTTGTATGTAGCCTTTGTCTTTTCTAGTAAAGTGGACTGGTGAGATGAGCAAGCATACCGTCATGTGAGTTTGATCAGTGGGTATAGATAATAAGAATTATTCAGGTGCTCTCCTCAGAAACACCTAGACAGTGAATTTTTGACCATGCAATATTGTGGGCGTGCCATCCAGTGAGTAATATGTGACCCTTTGAAATGACAAGCAACCAGTAGCAATGTGACTCCTCTCTCCTGCTTTACACAGGCGTGCATGTGCACACACGTTTCTGTGACAATCTGATGCTTCCACATCATTTGTGGCTGGTGGTGGCCTGCTTCTTAAGAACTCATTTGATGAGGCCTCTGTTGTATTGTCAGTTTCTCCGATTGACCTATAGAATCCTAGGTGTACGTAAGCTTAAAGTACTTTTAGTCTTACTGGGATTTTCCCTATGAGTTTATACATGATTTAGTTGGAGTGTTAGGAATTGTGTCTTATCAAAGCGGATTGATGGTTGTCAGGGTCTGAGGAGAGAGGGAATAGGGAATGACTGCTTAATGGGGATGGGTGTGGCGTTTTCTAATGATATGAAAATGTTTTAGAACTCGTAGAAGTGATGGTTGCACAACATTACGAATGAATCATTCATTTCAAAATGATTAATTTTATGTTATGTGAATTTCATCCCAATTTTAAAAATATAAAAAAGAATAAATAGTATTTTAATGGAGCAGTCTCCTGAGCCTGGATATATATATCATTTTTAAGTTTCAGGAACATGAATTAATCTAATAAAAAAATGGCATAAATCTGAATTTGAAAAGCCCTGAAATAAAAGTTTTATTCCATAGATTTCGAGATGATGCAGAGGACAAGGGCTGCGAGCGTTCTGTGGAAAACTGAATTCCTATTCCTTACCAATACAGTGAAACCCCCACATTGAAAAATGATTGATTTTAGTGTTTTTGCTAAACTGGATCTACTGCAAAACCCAGGCAGATTGATGTTATAGAAATAGCTGCCTTCAAGAAACTTAATTCTGGAGGTGGGGGGGGTGGGGTGGAACAAAGTCCTTACCAGCTTTACCTGTGAGGGAAGTTATCCGAGGGCGATGCTGTCTTGCTCTCTCGACAAGGTCTTGATATGGACAGATCCATTAGTGGTTGTAATTAGAAAAGCAAAGTCGGACATTGGATAAATAATTAGGCTAACGTCACGGGTGATGGCTGGGCACAACAGTAGAAGCTCCCCTGGTTCAGCATGCGGCTACCTGCTGTAGTGCGCTGGGTGACGTGTGCTGTGGCTGCATGCAGCGCGTTCTTTATCGGGTTGCAAGCCGGTACTTAACCTCTAATAACCTCTAATAAAGTTTGAACGAACAAAGACATCACTTTGGCTCTTCTGCTGATGTCTGAAGGGCTTCGTTTCCAGGGAATAAACCGGTCTGCCGAATGTTTCTGCTAAACAAAACATTGTCATAGCAAAAGCAAGATCTGCTTTATCCCACGAGTGTTAAGAAATATGTGGGGTTTTATTTTTTTCTCTTGTTTTCATTCCTTTCTTTCCTTTTCTTTTTTGCCTCCTGGAATAACAGTTTGTTTAGACAAAGTTATTTTCTGGAAGAAAAACAAAGCACTTATTTAAAAAAAATTGTTGGACTCGTATGCCATCCAACACGCTTTCCAGCAGACCTTACATGTTTTGATTTTTAAAAAGCCTGTTAATTGAGTGACGGGAAATAAAAGATTTCCAAGAGATTCAAAATATAATTCTGTGGTTCTAAACTCTTTGTTCATCTCTATATCAGTATAGAAAAAGGGAGGAATTAGGAAATTGGTTGGTGTCAAACACCTACAGATGTCCCCTTGAAGACTTTAATGTAAGTTGTGATGGTGTGGGAATGAATGGATTGCAAACTCTTCAGTACATGACTGATGCTCACATCACATCTCCACTGTGCCACGGCCAGGGATAGGAAGGGTGTGGATCCTCCATCCCTTCACATTTATCAAATGCCCCCTCCAGACTCTGTAACCTACCAGGTCTTGGCTTTTGGCCACATGAGGATGAAAATAACCTGGGAATTACTTGCCAATTTTATTTTTAAAATTTTTATTGATTGATGATTTGAAAGAGAGGAAGGGAGAGAGAGAAAATCATTGATTTGTTGTCCCGCTCATTTATGTATTCATTGGTTGATTGTTGTATGTCCCCTGACTGGGGATCAAACATCCAACTTTGGTGAACCCGAATGACACATTAACCAACTGAGTTACTCGGCCAAGGTTACTTGCCAAATTGAAAGTTTAAGCAAGTTTCTATGAGGATCAAGATTTCTGACTTCTTGAAGGTAAGAATTAGAAGTTCCGGCACCATTGAGCCCATATGCCCATTGACAATAGCCAAGCTAGAAAGACAAGATGCCTCCCCCTTGGTGAGGTGGGGCTTTGGTGTTCATTGTTCTTCTTTATCCATCCGGTCCTTGGGAGCCCCAGTTTCTGGCTTTGAGATCTTCACCAGACTCTTTCCCAGGTCATGAGATGAGATGAGCCCCTGCCCAGGCTGGTGGCAGAAGCCAGCTGGAGAACTAGGGTTCGCACAACAGTAGGACAATGTCTTTATCTGTATGGGATGAAGACAGGGCTCCCTGAGTGGGAATACAAGGGTGTCCAGCCTGGACTCTGGGCTCACACACTGATCCCTGTGGATAAAGGCTGTGAAACATGACAGCTAGGAAAGTAGAGAGAACAGTATGATCTTCAAGTAAACGATAAGCCCTAACAGGGACCTTTCCTCAGACTGGGGGCTAATGATGGCCAAGAGAACCTCACTGGTGTCCCTCATCTTCAGAATAGGAAGAATTAGAATGAGAAATTCTAACTTATACTGAGATGGCTTCTAATATGGTTCAGTCCTAGGATGGGGTCCTAGTAAAAGCTCAGGAAGCCAAAGGGACTTCAAATAACTCAACACATTTTCCTTGAAGCTCTCTGCTAGGAAGATGGGAACTCAGAGACATTTTTCTCCCCCCACCCACAGGCATCTCTTCCCTGGAACCCCTCTGGAAAGCTCTTGCATTTCCGGGGACAGTCAGTGCAGGCAGAATCCCTCCTTAGTGCCTGGGACAGGCAGGGGTCTGGGACCCCTGGACAGCAGTGATTTTATCCTGCTATACTGGCAACGGATTATTTTCCTGTTTCTCTTTTCATTGTCACACCCATTCACATGTGTGGCTGTTCCTCTGCCCATTTGGCTCTGGTCTGGGGGGAACTCTTTCAGGTCACATTGAACGCATTTACCTTATCATCCAATGTCACTCTTTACTTAGAAGCTGGTATCTTTGTGTCCAAATTGAAATAATAAAATCATAGCATTTTAAAGTTGGAAGTTCCTTTCAGGTGGGAATGGTATGACTTGCTCAAGGTAACATAGTATATAAACAAAATCAGGAAATATTACAAAACAAAAATAGTGGAGAGGTTACTCTGATAGGTGGGGTGAGAAATAGACCAAGAGGCCATAATTGGTATGTCCATACACACAGGTAAGTCATTCCTTCATTTATTTATTTATTTATTTATTTTTGTAATACTATTAGGGGATAAGTCACTTTAGAACTAGGTGGGGTTTTCTTTAAGGTTAATGTTCAAATAGAAACATGAAAGTAAGTCCTTTAATCATATTTATAATAGTCGCCTGTTTTTCTTATTGCAATAAGACTGTTAGAGTTTATTTTTTTAACCATGAAGCTAAACTTATGTTGTCAGCACGTGTACTAAAAATTAAAGCCATAAAGTTGCTGAGTTGTGATAGGAGATATATCTTTCGATTTTAAGATTAAAATTTAAAAGGTATCGTTTCATGTAGGAAGCACTTGGCTGTACAATGGTTGATAGGCTAGTATTTTCCATGCCCTGATTCATGTTGAACGGAGAGGGTAAGAGTTGTGGGTGTGAATGGGGAAGGGGTTAATGACCTCAACACCATTGTGTCATCTCTATTCAAAGCGTCACGACCACTTTCCCTGGCCGGTTCCCCATTTGCCATTGCCAGCACCACTGAGTGGGATAGTTTTGAGTCTTACTGATTACGCACCCATCATCCCCTTTGATTCTCACAACCACTCTGCGACGGAAGACAGGCTGCTGATACCATTATCTCCATTTTATGCGAGCACACTGCGTGTCCACATGCCCAAGATGCATGCTAGTGAGGAATGTCGCTGATACTAAAATTCCAACTTTTCTCAAAACATTGACTACTTTTATTCTTTTTTATTAGAATGTGATGCATAAAGAGGAAACAGATAGATAAATCATCGACATCTCAGTAAAGCTTAATTTTGTTATAGCAGTAAGAATTGAAAATACATGGACCATTTACAAAATACTGGCCTGTGGAGACTGGCAGAGTCTGAGGTCTCATGTATGGTGACTCCCACATGCTCTTTCTAGACGACAGTTTTAGCAAAGAAAAGGGGTCTCAGTGCCGTCTAGTCTTTTTAAGCTTGGTTGCTATCACGAAACTACCCTCCAGGAAGGTTTACGCCCCTACCAGAAGTTCGTTTGGGTTGTCACAGAAGACAGCCGACATCCGTGCCACATGCAGTTACAGCCTTTCGGTTTGGTTGCTTTGTAATCTCTTGGCAGCGGAGGAAAACTGGCCTCGGTCTCCTTGGCGCAAGCCTCCGTACAGACCTGCTCCTGTCATTTGCAGGGCCTGGGACAAGGCCACAGAAAGGGACGGTGGGCCTGGGCCGCACGAGGGCAAGGCAGTGAGGCGATGTGCTTTTCATAGATGAGCTCAGTAACAGCGGGGTTCCAAACCATAGTAGAGCCTGAAACAAAAGGGAAACTCAGTAATGCCGATCCCATCTTCATGGTAATCCTCCATATTTCGATCATTATGGACATTTGACATTCATTCTCACTTTTTAACTTAGTGCCTTAAATATTTACTTATTGTGGTGACTGGGTTTTGGCGCCCCTAAATTTTGCACCTATAGTTAAGTGTCTCCTCACTTACCTCTTCCTAGTCTCTGTCCCACCTTGAGCACATTGGGGTGCAATGCCCTCCCTTGCCACAGACCAGGGAAGAAGCCTGCACAGGCTTCCCGATTGGGCCTGGGACTGTCAGGGCAGGGGGTTCCCGAGTCATGGCTGTGTGAAGTGGGGGTGCAGGTCACAGGGGGACGCATGCCCTTAGGTCCCCACATTCCTTGCTCATAGAGAGGAGAGTGGTTGGAGGAGGGCCAAAGCAGAACCCTCTGGAGAGTAGTTCTCAGCCTCAGCCTCTTGGATGTGAAGACATAGACTGCTGAGATTCTGATGCAGTAGGTCTGGTGTAGGCCCCAAAGTCTCCATTTCTAACGTGGTCCCTGGTGCTGCAGCCCCAGGAGTGCACTTGGAGGACACCTGCTCCAGAACATGGGGTCCAGGGCAGGGGCCCCTTTATCCCTGATGGGTTCTGTGCCTGGGAATTGTGCAGCCGCTCAGCATTTTTTTCTAGCCTTACTCTTAGATTTTTATCTAGCGCTACATCCCGAGTATATCCTTCAAGGGAAAGAGTGCATGCTTTCCTGCTGTCCTGGCTAGTCTATTCTTTGTCACTGTTATTGATGGAGGTCGCTTCAGCATGCTGGACACTAGAGTGAATCATTGCTATAGATTTTGTTTTCCCGTAAGTTTCTTGCATCATGTATGGAAATGAGAGCTACAGTATCTGATTAAGTAGTATTCTTTTTTTTTTTTTTTTTTACAGGGACAGAGAGAGAGTCAGAGAGAGGGATAGATAGGGACAGACAGACAGGAACGGAGGGAGATGAGAAGCATCAATCATCAGTTTTTCGTTGCGACACCTTAGTTGTTCATTGATTGCTTTCTCATATGTTCCTTGACCACGGGCCTTCAGCAGACCGAGCCACCCCTTGCTGGAGCCAGCGACCTTGGGTCCAAGCTGGTGAGTTTTTGCTCAAAGCAGATGAGCCCGCGCTCAAGCTGGTGAGCTCCGAGTCTCGAACCTGGGTCTTCCGCATCCCAGTCCGACACTCTATCCACTGTACCACCACCTGGTCAGGCTTTAGTAGTATTCTTAAGTACCTCTAGATTTTGTATTTAAGTTTGTGTTTTAAAATAACATTATTTTTTCAAATACATTTAAAAGCTTTTAAATAATACTGTTTTTACATATAAAGGAGAAAATTAAAATCTCATAAACCCTCTATCCAAATGATTCCTGTTGATGATACTAGTATTGAAAGTACAAAAATAAAGTAAAAACCCGCTTTTCATCCCCCCCACTCCAGTCCCTCTCTCCAATATTGATGTCTTTATGTTTTTTTCCAGAAAAAAATTTTATTCCCGTCCTAATATTTTTATACATGAGTACCACGTGAGAATACTTGTAGACATCTTGCCTCCTACGTTAGTAATGTATCTTGGGCATGTTTCCATCAGCAAATAACACTTACCTTAAAATGGGTCATAGGCTTTATCATTGGGACACACCAGTGTTTACCTAGCCCTCCAATAAAGCACTCTTCAGTTCCCGGCTCTTGTTGTATGAGCAGCCCTGTAGTGAATATCTTTGTCAATATATCTTCAAAAACATTTTGAGTCCAGCCATAGGTGTAATACCTAGTCCTGAGATTTTTGGACAAAGGGTGTGTGTACTTTTAGGTTTTAGACAATACATTGCCCTCCAGAAAGATTCACCCCATCAATTGTGATGAGCATGCCTGTTTCCCCAATATTCTTAATCCACAGTGGATATCATATAAGTAAAATGGAAAAATTTATATTATCCAATAGCAATAAAATACAAAAGAACTAGGAATAAACTTAATAAGCGTTCAAAATCTATGTGAGGAAAACTTTAAAATGCACTTAAGGACTTCAGAAAAGTCTTGAATAAACAAAAATTACCCATGTTTCTTGGATGGGTACTTACAGGCTGAAGAAGACATCCATCCTCCTTCAGTTAAGCTATGATTTGAACATGATCCAATAAAAATATAAGATTCAATGAGCGATTTTAAAGACCATTTAAAAACATAAATAAGGATAGACATAAATACTCAGAAAATAAACAGGAAGATAAGAAATTCAGGAAATAGCTTGAGCAGATATTAAAACAGAATGTGAAACTAAAATTATTAAGATGGATTAATGGATCACAGTCAAAGTTAAATAAATTCAGGAATATGTGATAAAAGTAGCATCTCAAATCAATGAGGAAAAATGTATAAACCTTGGGGGGAAATGTTTAATTCATATTACATATCTTCCAAATGTATAAAAAAATTGCATGCAGAAAAATGAAATATGTACTACAAGATATCACAGGAGAATTACTTTATAGTTCTAGATCTCTCTGCTACGACATAAAACTCAGAAGCCATTGAAGACAAGATTGATAAATTGAACTTCATTTTAAAAAAATAATTTATAGCAAAACCCCATCCTAAGCAAAATTTAAAGACAATAAATTGGGGAAAGATATTTGCAACAGGTATTACAATTTAAAAACTGTGTTTCCTAATATATAAAGAGTTTCTACAGCCCAATAGAAAACAAAGGGCCTATAACCCAATAGAAACTAGGTAAAGATTATGAACAGGTAACAGAAAAGGCAACACAGATAGCATTTAAACATGAAATTAAAAATACAGAGTACATAATAAGAGAAATATTTTAGCACCTCCCTATGAAATTGGCCGGTGATTGTATATCACTGATGGGAAGAAAATCTGTACTACTCCATGGAGAAAATCTGGCAATATCTGAAAATATTACAATACACTTATCTTTAGACCAGCAGTGCCACATCTAGAAATTTATTTCTTTTAGATGTGCTATATGAGTGGTGTTTTCATTGCAGCAGGACTTAGAAAGGCAAAAGTTTGAATAATCTCTGGAAGATCACACTGTGGTATACTGTGCATCTGTAAAAAGAATTGAGGATGAGCTCTCTTTATTACTGTTAAATGGACTTTAAGAAAAATATACTGATAATTGATTTTTAAAAATGATTAAAAGTCAGGTGCATTAATGCTATATTATCATTTGTGTAGGAAGGGAGGGAAATACATAGACTTATTTGTGTATGAATTGAGCGATTGCTAATGTGTATATAAAAAACGGGTAATATTGGCCTGAACAGGCAGTGGTGCAGTGGATAGAGCGTCAACCTGGGACAATGAGGACCCAGGTGCAAAATCCTGAGATCATGGGCTTGAGTGCAGGGTCGCTAGCTTGAGCATGGGATCATAGATATGACCCCATGGCTATGACCCCATGGCTGCTGGCTTGAGCCCAAGGTCGCTGGCTTAAGCAAGGGGTCACTGGCGCAGCGGGAGCCCCAGTCAAGGCACATATGAGAAAGCAGTCAATGAACAACTAAGGTGCTACAATGACGAGTTGATTCTTCTCATCTCTCTCCCTTCCTACCTATCTGTCCCTGTCTGTCTGTCTCTCTCTTTCTCGCTAAATTAAAAAAAAAGAAGAAGAAGAAGGGCAAATTGATTGCCTGTAGGGAAAAAGCCTAAGAGACAGAGGACAGGGCTGGGATATAGTTTTCACTGTATATATGCTTGTACCTTTAGAATTTTGAATCTTGTCTGTCCTTAAAATATTTTAATCCAATTAAAAAATCAGTAAGTGAAAAATATTTGTTTTGACATATATATTGTTCTAATGTTTAGGTAATTTGGGGGTCTTTTCAAATAGTGATTGGCTTTTTTGTTTTTTTCAGGCAATTACCTATACATATACTTTGTCTGTTTTCTTCTTTTTTTTGTTTTTGTTTTGTTTTGGAGTGGTTTCTTTGCAAATCAAGAAAATAACCTCTTTGTTTTAAACGCCACAGAAATTTTCACCGTTTATCTTTTGAGTTTGTTTATGCTGCTTTTTGCCACCTGGCAGTTTTATATTTGCATGCAGTTATTATCTCCTCCTCCTTCCCCTTCTTTTCTTTCCTTTTTATTTTTTGAGGGGGTGGAGATGACTTTTTCAATGTATTCTCTGAGAAAATTGACTCTGGATTTAAAGCATCCAATTATCAATGTCTCTGCGTGAGTTGGAAAATAGCCACTGCTTATGAGTTCTCTTTGAAGACAGTAGTTAAGACAGGAAGAAACTCGTTTTCAGCAAGGGGTAGAGAGGTCCCCGAAAGGGCAAGGAGGGAGGGGCTGAGATGGGGTAGGGCTGGCGGTTCTGGTGGGTCTCTGATGAGCCTCTCCTCTCTCCCCTCCAGCCGAGCTCCCGCGGTCCTCAGCAGCGAGGCTGGCCTCCCTGCGAGACCTGCCCTCCCAGCTCCTGGAGCTGTACCAGCAGGGCTTCCTGCTGGTGACCCTGCACCCTTTTGTGCAGCCAACCCACAAGCAGGAGAAGACGCCCCTCGAGCACATCTTCAGGGCCATCCTGATCAAGAAAACCAACAGGTAAGGTCCCTGTGGTTGGACGGTTGGCATCACGAGGTGGCTAATGTGTGTGGACAGGGCCTCTGTCCTCTGACCGGTAAGGCGAAGCGTCGCACAGCCAGAGAAGAGTTTCCTAGTGTCCTGTCACTGTCCATGCCTGACTGCATACGGGGGAGTTCTACTCCACAGAGTTCTTTCCTCCTTTAATTTACTGGATTAAACTCGGCTAGAAAAATCTCTCCTCTGAAGAAGTGTACTCCCAGAATGATGCAGCCAGTTCAAGTACGATACGATAATCTGAAAGCAATCTGCCGTTCTTATGGCAAAAAATGACCAAGAGCATGTACCCTACTTCCGTTCCCCGTTAGTGCTGTGGGAGGAGTGATGGTGAGCGGAAAGCAGACATTCATTATGCCATGGGATCTTAAAGTCCAGGCATTTTCTCTCCTAGCAAATGCAATATACCACATTTCTGCATCATGAGGGATATAACCCACACTATTAAAATTCAGCAAGTAAAAAAGAAACAAAAACATAGCAGAACCTTTTCTGGAGGGAGTTTAAGTGATAGAAACAAAAACAAAAGAAATCATATGTGATTCATTTTTAATACAGACAGTTGCAGTGCTATTTTTCACAAAGTCTGCCAAAGTTTTGACAGCTGTAGATGCTGTTAAATGAAGTGATTTCACTCTCACAGAGGAAATAAATGTTTGGTTAATATTTTGTGAGCAGACCACATTGAAAGAAGTGCAGATAAACTTTCTAGATTACTGCCAGTCCTGATCAAGGTTCATTAACAAGAAGCACCATAATATGACTACTTGAAACCTGGATATCAACTTGATCGTGTTGGAAAGGTGAACATCAAGTTTTTAGCAAGCAACTAGGCTTTAGCGTCTACAGAAAGACCAGAAAAAAGAACAGAACCATACAAGCTTTCATTCTTCATTCATTCGTTCGTTCGTTTATTCATTCATAAGCACTGACTCAGTGTGTTTTCTTGTAAGGGACATGCTAGGAGCCCTGCTTCATAGGAAGGGAGAGGGTGCAAGAACCAAGTTCACCTGGGCATGGAGTCTGCCTTCCAGGTACCTGCAGTTTAACTGAGAAAACAGGATATGACCCTCATGCCATGGCAGTGTGGGAAGAGGAGACGTCCCCTCTCGCTGGAAAGGAAATTAACGAAATGTTTCTTGGAAGGAAGTAGCTTCTAATTTGGACCTGGTTTCTTTTGGGCAAACATAGGAATAATGCACATGAGGGGTGGGGGAGATTTTGTTGTCTTGTAATGAAATGTTTTCTAGTGGAGTTTGGGTAATTTGAGCATCACTGGCAGTCTAACTGGATTATTAATGAGTCATTCCCAGAGCTTGGTGCAGTAACATTCCTCTGAGCCCGCTATCATTTTGACAAATTTAACTTAAATCCAGGAAAAATTGCCTGATCTTTTCTTTTGAAAATTCTTAGAACTGCCATTTCATTTTAGGATGGCAGGCCAAATCACACATCTAGCAGTAAATTGTTCTTAATCCTAAGTGTGTTGAATTTAAAGTCATTTACTTTGAAAACTGACTCAAGAATGAATAGCTGAATGAGATAATGAATAAGTAGAGAGTTTGTGCTTCTCGCTTCCTTCTCTCTACTCTTTCTTTGGAACACTTAGTGGTTTTTAACAGACAATATTGTTGTATCCACTCTGAATTCTAAATACAGTTAAGTTGTCCTTCATTATTTTTCGGACAGTTTTCCTTAGAATGAGTTGCCAAAGATCTCAAAATGTGATGGCTAAGAGAAGTCAGTTATTAAAATGTCACTTCTGATGTTTCTTGAGTGTGGGTTTAATTCTAGGTCGTTCTATGGCTGTAGACGTAAGTACAAAAATGCTTTGTGCCCATTAATTTTTCAGCTGTTGAAATGTCATTGTTCACACATAGCGCTAGTCCAGGGTGTCAGCGATGTGTTTTTCATCACTAATGGGTTGAAGTCAATTGAGTACAGGTCCCTTGGAATAATGCCTTATACAGTACGGAGGACCGGGACATCCGTGAACTCTGTCAGCATTCATTCTGTTCCAGGGTCAGGGGCTGGGACATACTTAGGAACTGCAGCTAATGGAGGGGGTGGGATTCTGAAGCCCTGTTGGGAGGTGGGAAATGCATATAATCAAAGCCGCCCTTGAAAATCTCTTTAGTTGCCCAGGAAATGTAGTACCGCAGCGTCTTCTTTCTACCTGACCGACGCAGGTTTCCCTCCAGGACTAGATCAGATCAGTGTTTCCTGCAATGAAAGAAAGGAGGAAGGGAGTTGGTCTGGGCTCAGAGTGAGCGTTCATTAGACTCACACCTGGGGTGCTGAGACGCTTGCACCTCGCGAGAGGCGAGAGGCGTGTGTGGGAACTGAGACAGAGGAAGCAGGAGCTCCACGCCTCCTGTCGCACATCCATGCGGGGGGCACATCTGCCAGCTGAGTAGAATAACTGGCACCGTTTTAAGTGGCAAACGTTCCTCCCTTGCGGTTAGATTTTCCTAAGATAAACGTGTGATGTAGCTTCACTGTGCAGAGATGATTCTAAAGAGCTCCCAGCTCTCATAGAAACTTACCTACCAGGGGGATGGAAAAGTATATATGCAAATTGTGTGAATGCCTACATCTGTGAGTCTTGTTTTTCACCGCTCACCTGGAATTTGTCAGTGGGGGTTCTCTAGAAGAGGAGGCCGCGTGGTCCCATTCGCTCTGATCTGGAGCGATGGGCAGATGTGAACAGGATGCACGAGGGGCGGAGGGTCTCGCAGGCATGGAGACTGACCTCAGGGGCCGGGAGCCTGGAAGAGCAGGCCACGGATGACATGGGCAACTGGAGCACGGGGTCTGGAGGGACACAGGTAGAAGTATGGGGCCTGGATCAGGAGGCCTCTGATGGCCAGGTGAAGGAGTCTGAACTTTATCCTGAAGGCAGTGGGAAGTCAAGGCAATATTTTGTTTTGTTTTGTTCTAGAGGAACAACCACTAGAGGTGCTGAGTTTTCATATGCGTACGAAGGGGAGAAAATGGAAGCTGAGCGAACTTGCCGATAGTTATGGTGGGAGATGGTTAGTAACCAGAGTAGGTGGTTGTAGGCAGCTGAGGAAGATCCATGTGTGGTATGTCCCATAGGAGGAAATACTGGATTCAGTGTTTAGCTGAAAGGGACAGATGGAAGAAGAGGACAAATCAAAATATGAGTGAGCTTTTGACTTTGAGTGGCTGGGAGGGTAAACTGGAAGATGGCTGTGTGGGAGAGGGGATGTGTCTGGTGGGGTTTCCCAGAGCAGACCCTGGTGGGATCTTTAAGAAAGTGCTCCCAGGAGAAACCAGTTAGGAGTGGGGACATGGGCGAGGGAAGGGAGGAAGCCACCAAGGGTGCACTGTCATCCTCAGCCTGATCCTGGGGAAATGGAGAGTCCACCGTGAGGCTGGGCAGCTGGAGCCATTTGCCATGAACTGCTCCAGACCCCTCCAGGTTTAGGGCACACCCAAGTGAAGCAGTTCCAATGACCAAAGAAGACTTCAGGTCATGCAGAAGCTGAGGGGACACACTCCGAGCCCGGAAGTGGGGCTCAGGAAGGGATCTGGATGGAACATGGATAGCATCTACCGCAAGAGAAGTGTGAACAGCATTAGTTTGGTTGTATCATGTTTATGGCAGTTGCTGGCAGCAGGGTGTCCACTGAGAGGTGTCCATGGGGCAGTCAGTTGCCAGGAGAGAAGTCAGAGCTGTGTGGCTGTGCTGTGAGCCCATGAGAGCTGGCCCACTTCAGTGTTCCTGACTGAGCCCAGGCTGCTGCGGTCCTTGTTTTCTGTCCCAGATGTGTCTGGTGGCTCTCAAAGGTGCAGTGCCTTGTCAAGAGCTGGGCTGAGCCACTCTGTTCCAAATTTACCGTATGCTGAGAAGTTTTTCTTGTCATACCACATCACCAAGCTGTGCTCCCAAGTACTACGAGCAGCACAGATTGCTGAGTGAGTCAGCTCTGGCCACCCAGTGTCAAGTGATGCAGAGAGAGACAATTCTTCTGGCTCTTTGCTGTTTTATTTGCAGAAAAGCACATTTCAGGGAGTACTCAGCTTTACTGCTTGTTTCTCCTCTTGGGGCAGGGGAACTGAAATCCTGAAGACTGTGCCTTTATTCTAAGACAGGGCTTGCAAACTCAGGGGCCTAGTGAGGCCAGGCTTCTCGAGTGGGGGCTCTTGGGTGTTGGAGCGCCAATGCCTAATTCTGCCCCTTAGTTGTCAAGTGTTGCCAGATCTTATACTTTTTCTGAGAAAAGCCGGAAGTCTGAGTTTTTATGCGAAACTGGTTTTTTTAAGCCATTGCCTCACTTTTTCAAAATAACATTGTGTACCCCCACCCCACCCAACCGGTTGCCTTCTTGCAACCCTGAAGATTGCTGCTGGCTGCGTCAGCGGGGTTGGGGACCCACCCTCCGAGCTGCCTGCTCTCCCTTTCACACACAGCACTCACCAGACTTCTCAGATGCTCTTGTTACTGCTTGTCTATGTGTCCGCCCACCTCCCTCCCCCTTGCTCAGTCTTTCACCTTTGGATTCCCACTGCCTGCTTAGACTACGGGTACTGTGTAGAGATTGCTCAACAGAATTTTCCTGACTTGAGTAGACTAAAACCATGCCCCGGAATTCTGCTCCCATCATTCATTAAAGGACTGTGCATTGTGGCAAGATGGATCTGTTTTTGGTTGACATATTTACAAGTACCTGAAGTGCATCTCAGTGATGCAGCCACACAGCATGGATCCAAGTAGTGGAATACACACACAGACACACACACACACACACACACACACACACACACCCCACACGTGCGCATGCGCACACACATGCAAGCACACACTCCTTTCATTGTCCAATAACAGTGATTTGCCACAAGGTACATTATTTTATACTATTTTTTTTTTCTTCTTAAAAACCATCCCAAGATAGGCCATCAAAGAAAAGTGAATCTTTGCGGCCCTTAAGTGGAGTACAAATGCATTATGTTGCCTATGTGATCACCCACAAGATAACATGAACATTGTCTTTGGCATTTGGAAAGGGCAGAACTGGGGGAGTACAAAATTACACTGGAACTACAATGAAAATTCTCTTAAAAATTATAGTGGAAAGTGTCCTCTTTGTGTGGCCTTGTGTCTCTTCACGTCTAATTCCTACCAATTACCTCGACTCTTGGGAGAATTATAGGGCTTCTAGAAAGAGGTTTCATAATTAAACGAAATACACTGGGGCTAGTAGCGCCTACCGTGGTGTGCCCTAGAAAATGCTCACACACGAGGCTGGGACTCAGCCCTGGAGCACGCTCAGTGTTGTATTCACACATGGGGAAGGAAAGTAATGTGGGGCTTAGCAGTGACTGACATGTGTCACTGTGGTGGAGAAACTGCAGCAGCTGGGTTATTCCCAGGGAGCAGAGATCGATCGAGGACGGTGAATTCGAAGTTCTTTTCTTCAATCAGAGCTGGGAATGCAAAGGTGTTGTTTAGCATAGAGGTCCTTATTTTAGATTCAGCTATGGGGAGAACCCCACTCTTTGCTGGCAGCTGACCCTCCTTGCTGGTTTGGTAATATCCTTGTCAGTTTCTCAAGCTTCCTGAGGTGTTTGGAGAACTTGATTAGCTCTCCCAGCTGTGGTCCTGCCCCCAGCAGAGCTGTCCAGCACCACTGAGGACTACCTTAATGAATTCCTCTTATTTTCCCATCGCACGTGGAGTGACACCCTTTTCTGGTGTGTTGAAGTTTCGGGATTCACTGTTAATTATTGTGTTTGCACTTTCCAATGTAATATGCTGGCGTAAAGCCACATTCTCTTGGGGAAAGAGAGTTTTCTTTAGTCCACGCCTGTAAATGGCTTGCCTGGTTATTCTTATTCTCTCTCCAAGGCGTCCGCCGCTATCCCAGTGGAGGGCAAACAAAAAACAAACGAATATTGTTTGCCTGAAAGCTCGTTTCTCTCTCAACCAGACCTATCCTTGGTTGCCTGTGTCTTTTCCCACTTTTGATTATTTATTTATTTATTTTGCCTCCTCAGAGAGAGAATTAGCAAACTAGTGACTTCCAGTCTTTCCCCAGAAGTAGTTTGGAATGACAGAGAACGGTGAACAGGGACCCCAAAACACAGAGGCACAAGCACAAAGTTTCTTTGAAATTTCCTATTGATCTTAAAACGTATGCAAATAACACGGTACCATAAAATGTACGTATTTGTTTTTCCAGTAAAATAAACAAAAGCTCCCTCCTTCCGCACGTACATACTATCTTTCAATAAAAATGAGCTCTCTAAGAAGATTTATTTCTGTGGCATTGCAGGTGGACTCTAGGGACACTTACTATCTTGAGGTCCATATGCATGCAATGTAGGTAATTTAGTTGTAAATAATTTACTAAAGTGTTAGATTTTTGTTCTTACATGGCTCTCCCATATTAAATTTAGGAATTTAAGACTGTCTTACTTTAAATATTCCTGGCTAAATCTTTTTGTCTTTTCTCTGTCAATCAGAGGCAACGTAGCTTGTGTGTGTTTTTCAAGCTGAGAAAGATGTAATGGGTATTACCAAGCAATGAGTCATAGACAAGACTAGTACTAATTGGATTTTACATTTTTAGCTGTGAATGCAGCAGCAGGTGAGAAATAACTTTTGGATCCATTTAAGTACATTATTAGTGATTTCAGTGTCTTGAGCTTTTGATGTGATTATCTCTATAATCTATCTAGCTGTTTTCTATAATTTGTAAATGGTTGAAAGATAGAACCATTTTACAAAGAGGTAAATGCTATAAATATGATTTAGTGGAGTGCCTCATTTTATTTGCTTCTTATTCATCCATCACTAGTTGGAACTTAAAATGGCTACAAAGACTTTATAAACCAAATTAGCAACTCTTATTCATACAACACCTGTTTTCTGAGGGTGTGAGAGCACTGTTGCTTCATTCCTTATGTGTTAAGTGTTACAGTTTATCCTCACTATGTCCTGGTAATGATTGTTTTGTTCTGCTCATAAAAATTAGGGGATCAGGGAACTTGCAGTACTCCAGTACTTGCAGCCTTTTGTATACTGCATTTTCACCAATGAAATAGAAGTTGGTTTTGCATCTCATTTGCATAATCAAAACTTCCTTTGACTTGTCCCTTGCTTTTCTGATGTTCTTAATAAAAAGAAATCAAATGCTTTTTTTTAAATCACTTTGTATTCATTTTGAAATATTTCCTAAATTTTGTGAGCAGTATATTTGCTGAAAGCGGTATGCTTTTATCAGAGGCTTGGAATATTCTGTTGTGTTACTGGAAGGTACTGTTATCTTCCCTTATCCCGACAGCCCATTTTATATCCTAGGAAAATTAGGCTAAAGAAGTTATTAATGACTTTTCAGTACTGAAGTAGAGTTTGGATGAGTAGGAATGTATGATGGGTATGGGGCTTAAGTTCCATCTTGAGGCTCATGACTCAGAAATACACCATCTTTCAGCTCAGGGGTCCTGGAGCTTATTGAAGGGGCCCTCAGAGAATTCCCAGAATCCTCTGGGCTTTGCAGCATCCCCAGCCCACATGGTAGCCTATGGGACCACAGGCCTGGTTATTCCTAATCTGGTTTCAGAACTGCCATTGCAAATTATTTGGAGCTTCTCCAGCTGGCTCCATTCATCAGACTGGCTGGGTCTTGTCAGTTTCTACACTAAAATGTTTCTATGCAAATGATGGTTCTAAGTCAGCCCTTTCCTTCCCTAAAAAAGAAATCAAAATGTATTATTGTGTCTTTGTCTTGTGTCTTCTGGGTGTAGCCTCTTTTGGAGATAATGAGATGAGCACATCCCTGCTCTCGGGAGATTTATAAACATACCTGACTTGTTGAAATTTTCATTCTCTAACTTCTTGGCCCTGGTTGGGTGGCTCAGTAGATAAAGCATCGTCCAGGCACGCCAGAGATCGTGGGTTTAATCCCTCAGTCAGGGTACGTACAAGAAACAATCAGTGAGTACACAACTAAATGTAACAGTTAAGTGAAACAGTGAGTTGATGCTTCTCTCTCTCTCTCTCCTTTTTCTCTCAAGTTGATGGAAAAATTAAAAACTTATATACTGTAAGCCCCCCAAAGTCTATGAAGCAACTTGGATCTTATTAGGAACAAAAGCCCACTTTCCTTGTGAAGAACATTTATATGTTTGCTGGCACTTCCTGATATGATTTATCATTTATGGTAATAGAATAGCTACCATTTATTTACTGCTGTGGCTAGCAAGAGTCCTTGCTTATTACTCCATGATACACATTATCTTTATTCCTGAAAGCCATGACATAGAGCATGAGCCTCAAAGTGGTGATTTGTCCAGAGTCACACTTGTGATGATGGGAGGAGCCGGGATTCACATCGGGATCTGTCTACTTCTAACACTGTTCCTCTTTAATATTTTAACCATTGGTGTTAGAATTAGGGTAGGATTTCTCAACTTACATAGTTTTTTAACTATTGACATTTTGGGCTGGATAAGTTTGTATGGGTGATTTCCGGTGCACTGGAGGATGTTTAGCATCAACCCTGAACTCTCCCCACTAGATGCCAAGCAAACATCCCCTCTCCCTGTCTCTGCATTTATGACAATCAGAAATGTCTCCAGACATTGTCGGATGTCCTCTTTTCAAAACTGCCCCCACTCGAGAACCACTGGATTAGAGTTTGGATGTGATAGAGTGAGTGGGTCTAAGAGCATTTATGACATTAACCTAACTGCCACAGGGTGACATGCCACCTTTATTATAAGTTAGATTTCTATACATACCCTAATCTAGTCTTGATTCTTTATTCTTTTATTTGTTTATTGATTTCTGTGCTAATGCCATGCTATTTTGATTAGTAAATTGTGTAGGACTATTCTTCTTTTTCAGGATCTTGGCTACTTTTGCATAATTGATTTTTCCATATAAAAGTCTAAAGTGATTTTCTTTCATTCCCAGTAAGCCTTATTAAAGTTGTAATTATCTCTACGTACTAATTTAAGAAGAATTTCTATCATGTGTTTTCAAGAGTATAGAATTCAATATTATTGTCAGAGGTAAAGTTTTATTTCAGAGCTCTGTGATCATTCTGAAAATTCTCTGTATTATCTACGCCAGTTTTTACCAAAATGCGGCAGGCGTACCCTTGTAGGAGAATTGAGGGTTTTACGTATATTTATGTAGATTGAAGAATTTAGAGAGGAAGTATATATTACTAATGTTTAACACTCAGTTTGAAGGCAGTGCTCTGGCTGGCTGCAGATGGCAGAGGTCACCTGTCTGTGTCTGGAGCAGGAGGCCTCCTGGGGAGGCTGAGTTCAGAGGGACACTCTCAGTACAGAACTCAGGGGAGTGGATTTGTGGATTTACTTTTTGTACTAAATTAACCCTTGTGAAATATACAAATGGCTTAAAAGTTTTCTGTAAAGTGATTGCAGATTGAGGAGAACACCGGTAATATAAATATAAAATCCTCCCCCCCAATACACACACGCAAACACATACAAATAGCCACACTGACCCATCTCAAATTGTTCATAAGAGCTTTGTTAGCAATATTTTAAAATATCAATGCCTACCTATTTCTATCAGACAGAAGATGGCCAAAGAAATTGGGACTCATCAAGAGGACATTGAAGTGTCGATTTACTTCAACTATTGTTAACAGTGGATCTCATTTCAAGTGTATATTATGCCTTGAAATACTAGTTATTAATAATATGACTTATTGTGATTATAATTTTTAAGTATTGCTTAGTTCATCTGTTTCTGATCTTTTAAAACGTCTGTTTCGTAGGTATTGTTTTATAACATAGGTAAAATGTTGGTATAGTAGTATTGAGGAGTTTTTTACAGACGGGGCATGTGATAAAAAAATTTGGAGAGCACTGACCCACGAAGCTCCTGGGTCACACTGATGGCTCCTGAAGCAGATAGAGTCTTGCTACACAAAGTGTGGTTCATCCACCAGCAGGCATCACCTGGGAGCTCCTTAGAAATGCAGATTCCCAGGTCCTTCCCAGACCTGCTGGATCAGAGTATTCATGTCTGTGTGTGCACATTCAAGTTTAAACAGAGTTAACCTGTGGTTTTTCTATTATATAGCTACGAGTCACATGTAGCAATTTAAAATGAAACAAAATTAAAAATTTGATTCCTGAGTTCTACTAGCCACATTTCAGGTGCTTGGTAGCAGCATGTGGGTGGTGGCTACTTTATTGGGCAATGCAGGTATAGAACATTTCCATACTCTGACCTTAATTAGAGGGTGTAGGTAGAAGGTTCTAGAAAAGAAAGAAAGGATAAGCAAACTTTAATTAGAACATGTGCATTAAATGTAGCTAGAGAAGAGACTTCCTGTCACTCAACTGGATACGGCCCATGGGAAAGTCTTATGAAGAGCAAAGAGCGTTCCTATGCGCTGTTCTTCTTGTTATTTTTGTTTGCAAATCATGTGACTTTTCTGAATCAAAAACTACCAGGCAGACCTGCTTTTGATTCAGTGATAGGTTTGTAATACAATATTAATTATGCACAATTACTAATATTGCTCCTTTCCATGTCTTTCATAGTAAATAAGGAACCTTACAGGATTCCAGAGAGAGCAAGATCTTGCCCAGATCTCATTCCTTGTCAGGGTTGAAATTCTTTCCCAGGTCCATTATACAGGGACCACTGGGGTAAAGCTGGTCTGTTTTCCTCTTGCGTTTTAAGGTTAGTGGTGAACTCACTGTGCAGAGTGGTCACTGATGTTTTATATACCAGGGAGCTGGTCCTAACTGTAAACAGTGAGGCAGGATGTGGCAAGATTTCTCTAGAATAAATAGCAGTCAGTACTGGACAGTTAGGTGCCCATGGTTACTTGGACCCACTTGGCAGTACTCAGCTCCTCAAGAGAGTGTGATTAACCCTTTGAGTAGTACGAACGTTCATGTACGTTCTCACTCAAAGGGTTAACAAACAGTCACTACTCAAAGGGTTAAAGTATCATTTGCACATCTTCCCCATCATTTCCAGTATGTTCCTGGTGGTAACAAACCCTCATCGACAGAAGTGGTAAATGGCTGTTGCTGAATGAGAAAGGGACAATTGGAAGAAAGGGCAGTGACCCCTCTATGGGTTCATTCTTCTCCTTTTTTATGCTTCCTAGTTCAGAACTCCCCTAATGGACTGTGTATCTAGGTGCTTTATTTAAAGAGTTACTAGGATTTGTTCACTTGGCTATATTTTCTTCAAGCATTTCCTATGCTTCACTATTAGGGGTAACTTTTGACTCCAGCAGCCTCATTTTCTTTCTTTTTTTTTGGAAGATTTGGTTCATTTTGCAAAGAGGAGATCATAAAAATTACCCCAAATCTCTTCCCCATTGTTCTGAGAGCACCTTTGGGGGAAGCAGCTATTAATTCCCCTCCCAGCCACCACCAGTTGCAGAGACAAGAATACCAAAATCTCTCTCTCATTCATCCACTCCCTCTACAAAGATCTTAGCTCAGCTCTTGCTTCTACTCTCCTGAAATATCTCCCCCCTCTTCCTATATTATATACAACACCACTTTAATCTTTCTAAAATCTGTACCCTAGCATCTTCTTTTATCTCAGACTCTCCCTGACTCTCCTTGACCTCAAAATGAAGTCCAGTCCCATCCTGTAGCAAAACCCAACCATCCTTTCTTTCCAGCCTCATTCCTTCTCTGCTGTCACTGCTGCAGAGTATCAATGTCAGGTTCATTCTAACAGGGAATTCTACGTACAGTCACTGGGCTTAGGTTTACTGATGCAGCTAATTATAATAGGCGTGTCTTTTACCGAACTGGCCTACTTATTTCCATCATGTAACTCATGCTACATCTAGAGCCTTACTAATTTCTGTTTTTTTGGCACCTGCAGTCTCCTTGTATCCATTGTTCAATCATTAATTTCCACATCACTTCAAAGACTCAACTTTTATGTTCCTTGTTTTTTGAAACTTCCCCTGATCTCTGACAATGGAAATAAATAAACTCTCATAGCACTTCTGTTTGGATAGCCTTTATCTTTCCTTGGACTACAACTTTCTTAAGAGCAGAATCTAACTCAATGCCTTACATATGGTCAGTGGTCAAGAAAGTGATGAATAGATGTATATATAAGTAGGTATCTTTAT
The DNA here is from genome assembly GCA_037038555.1 of Rhynchonycteris naso. Classification (NCBI taxonomy): domain Eukaryota; kingdom Metazoa; phylum Chordata; class Mammalia; order Chiroptera; family Emballonuridae; genus Rhynchonycteris; species Rhynchonycteris naso. The sequence continues at coordinate 46,358,145 of CM073004.1, read as the reverse complement.
TGTTACTGGTTTGACATAAGTTAATGAGACTAGAAAAAAGCTTCTTTTTTAAATTTATTGACAAGTCTTTGTCAGATCTGTAGCTAATCCCTCCCCCCCACCACCCCACCCCCACACAAACACACGCTTCTCCTTAAGGAAAAAAGAAGTCCGTTCTGATCATTCTACTGGGCCTGGTGTTGCCTTGGGGGAATTTCTTAAAATTTCTTCCTGTTTCCCAGAAATAGAGAATTTGTTTCTGTAATTTAATAATATTTGTTTTCTAGTTGGAAAAGTGCCTAGAAACCTAAATTTGTGTTTGTTACCATTTTTGCCCTGAATATTCCTAAATAAAACCAAAATAGTCTTATTGATGAACTGTACATTCTCTCTCCTTTCTTTTCATAACTCAAGTTCAAACTACGCTCAGTGTCCTGGGAAAAAAAAGATATTTAAACTTGTGGCCTTTGAAGCTATCTAAGGGTTTTATGAGTTAAAGTAAGATTTATTACATGTTTATTATTGAAAAGTATAGTTTACAATAGTTTTCCAGTAGGCATTTATTTTTTAGTAGCCTGATTTCAGATCTGCCAGGAGACCAAAATGGGTATTCAATTTAAGGGCTTTGGCATTTAGTTAGGATAATTTAAGGGTTAACCCTTTTGTCTGCGGTAATTTTATATATGAAAGTACTCATAAACATTACAATCTGCCCCGCAAACATGTTCTTGGCTTAGTAAATGGTTATGACCCAGCTGCTGTGATTGCAGACAGGAGCTGTGTAAATGTACTTACTGGCCATGGTCTGGTGGGATCGTGGGAGCATTGCGGAAAAGAACCCGCTGAGTCATTACAAGGAATGAGAAATCTGGGCTGGGTTTAAGGGTTAGTTCTTCTTCTGATTGTGATACAATTAGACAATCTGTTCACTCTTATCCCTGACTTTCAGCCTTCTGTGACTCATCCTGTAGCTTTGTGTATGTAACCCAGAGGCCAGAGACCGGTGGCTGAGAGGTCAAATTCAATCTCAAATATGTTGGCCTACATAAAAATTGTTTGGAGCCAAAATTGGACAATTATGGCTGACATTAAAACACAATTTGATGACTTCTTTTAAAAATATTAGAAGACAGCCTGACCTGTGGTGACGCAGTGGATAAAGCGTCGACCTGGGAACACTGAGGTCGCCAGTTCAAAACCCTGCACTGGTCTGGTCAAGGCACATATGGGAGTTGATGCTTCCAGCTCCTCCCCCCTTTCTCTCTCTCTCTCTAAAAAATGAATAAATAAGCCTGACCTGTGGTGGCGCAGTGGATAAATCGTCGACCTGGGAACACTGAGGTCGCCAGTTCAAAACCCTGCACTGGTCTGGTTAAGGCACATATGGGAGTTGATGCTTCTAGCTCCTCCCCCCTTTATCTCTCTCTCTCTCTCTCTCTCTCTCACACACACACACACACACACACACACACACACTCTGTATCTCCTCTCTAAAATGAATAAATAAAAATAAATAAAATATGAATAAATATAAAAAAGGAAAAAAAATCCAATTTAAAAATATTAGAAGATTTGGCTTTGGGTGATGGGCACACAACACAATCAATAGTTCAAATGCTATAAAGATATTTACCTAAAATCTATGTACTCTTATTGACCAATCTCACCCTATGCAATTTACTGTCTAAATTGAAAATATATATATATTGGAAGATTTGGCAACTCTGGCCTGTAATTCCTAGTAATGGCTGAGATACAAACTTCCCAGGTTACCATAGTTTCCAATATTCCCATTGTTTCCCCAATACTATAATGCAGTGGTTCTCAAACTTTTTGAAGTTGGGGTGCATTTAAAATCCTACAAATAATTGTAGGTGCACGATATACTAATTTCTGAGAAATATGTAATAATAATTAAGTCAAATATTAAAGAAAAAACATAAAGTCCAAGCTTGCTTTTATGGTAATTAAACGAAATAAATATGACAAAATTAAATTTATTCTGACATTAAAAAACATTTAAATGTTACATTTTTGGAGTTATGCTTTTTAGAATTCGTAAAAAAGAGAGGTTAAAAAATAAAAAAACGACCAAAAAGTTACCTTTTTATATATATAGATACATTCTTAGTAAGATTTAGTAAATTCGGCAGGTCCTGGCGCGAATGTGTTAAGTATTTTTCATTCTTGTGTTTATGAGAAACATGAGCCTGATGTGTCCTAGTGATTTCTTCAATGTTTGGGCATATATTTGAAAGGCAAACTCTCATTTCCTCATCAATACATTGAAGAATTTCTCTCTTTTTACTCTTGTGTTGAGGGTAGAAAAATCCTAATTCACATAAATAGGATGTTGAAAATTGTAGTAAAATGTTCAAAGTTTTTTTAGATATTGCCACATATTCTTCTTTTATAGAAATCCAAAAGGCTTCAAGAGACAATTCCTTTTGTTTAATCATCAATCCACGATCAGTGGATATAGCTTCCAGTTCTTCTTCTGTTAATGTTAAACCAAAATCACTGATGTTTCCATGAATGGGTTTCTAATCCAATTGTATGGTTCAGTGTTAAGTGATGGAAAAGGCTATAAATTAAATTCTGCCCGTCAGCCTTCAAGTCCTATTTTATTTACACTTAACTTTTGCTCACTTCCAGAATCAAATTCTTCAATATCACACTTCTTTTTGAGAAATTCATTTTATTTGGGTGTATTTATCTAAAAATAATATAATGATGTGCTAATAATAAATATAATAATGATGTATTAACAAAAAGAGTGCTATTTCCATAATGAAATGGTATAATAGAGTAACTATATTTATTTTTATATCTGGGCACATGCCGCAAACCAGTGCAGCTAGTAATTCCAGGTCCCGAGTGGAAACGGTGCAGAATTAAGAAAATACATGGGATTAAGAAAATATGAGGTCGGGATGGCCCTGTAATTGCTGCTGGCAAGAACAAAGCATGACTAAAAACTGCATCTTGCTTTATTTATAGGGCAAAGTGGGCCATTAGAAAATCAATGAGATCTTTGATCATGTTTCCAAGGCAACCCAAAAATTTTACCAAGTACAGAAAACCCCCACCATACATGTCATCTTAACTTTACACCAAACAAAGGATAGAAGAAACTTACCTCCAGTCTTTCCAGGGAACATGGGGGCAGTGTAAACAATCTAGCACCACAGCTTAACAGCCTTTTGCAACCTAATCAAGCAAGTGAGGTGGGGGTTGGGCAGACTGTCAGCTTACAGCCAATTTCCCACACCTCTGTCCCCCAAAAATCTGAACTCCAAAAACCTTGTTGGTTTTTTGGTCCCCAATAGGCACACATTTCTCTGGAATTGCATAGAGCACACCTGGGAATCTTCTAGGGTGCACCAGTGCTGCACACTTTGAGAATCACAGTTATAGTGACATGGCACTTGCCATTCACCATCACTCCTGCACTGTGACTTCCCTCATGGTGGAGACAAGTTTGTCTGCAGCCACATGGTTCTCAGAAACAGCTACGTGAAAGGACATTTGGCATGACTATGTTTAGAAATAGGAGAGAGCATATTCCTTGGTGCACATGAAGACCATTTCTATAAATTTTATTGAGAACAAACTTTATGTGTTCTGATCGAAAATTCCTCTTTCACTCATTGTTTGTGGGCCTTCAAGTTTGCTTCCGTTGGCTGACCTTTTGACTGGCTGCCTGGGGAATGACCACACAACTCTTGCAGACTTGAGAGTTGTGATGAGTGAGGATCTCCTGGTGGAGCTCTTTTTATTACCGTAGATGTTTGTGTATGAGCAATCAGGTAGTGTGACACAGTGTGGGTGGTCTTTATTATGGTCTTAAACAATTCTGACACCGTGGCCAGGTGTGTTGATATCTTAGGAACCTCCGCATGTGGGCTCTTTGTCCTCCTACCTTACACTAGGGAAGGTGGGTACACAAATGCTCTGTGTCTAAATCTACTTCTGTGTACTTGTTTGACAAGCATTTATTTAAATTTCTACTAGTTCACATTCATTTGGGGCCAAGTCCTACTTATTAAGTGTCAAACAAGCGACGACTGTTTGACATGAAGAAAAAGCTCTAGAAATGGTTAGTGGTGATGGTTACACAACCTGGTGAATCTACTGAGTAACACTGAATTGTACACTTAGACATCGTTACAACAGTAAATGTTCTGTATTTTACCACAGTAAAGTATTGAAAATAAGTTGGAGGTGTTTTTGAGTTTTTCTGACCAGAAGAGGCATAGCTATAATAAAGTTTCTAACTTATATTCCCCTTGTCTCTGCTTCTTTACCTTGGAGCTTTGTCTTCTTCTGAGGGTAGAAGAGTCTGCACACCAGTTTCTACAAGTTATTCTTTCTGAGATTTCTCTTTATGACCTGTTCAGTTACCTCCCATAAACAATCAGAATGGTAGTTATAGTTCAGGTACAACACATCCTGCCTAGGCAGTGATTCTTCCCTCTGACTGCTCCTTAGAGTCACGGGGCAGTTTCCAGAGTTTCTTTGCCCCAGCCATACCTTATTCTAATTAAATCAGAATTTGTGAGAATTCCCCAAGTGATCCCAAGGTGGGCTCAGCCAGGACTGAGACTGCTTGCCCTGTAAGAAATCCTGTATGATTCATAGAGCCCATGGTTTGCTCATTGGATTGTTCCAGTGCCTAAAGTTGGGGTGTAACAAAGGAGATTATTCTTTTCTTGCCCACACCCAGCTATTTCAGTCATTGACCTCATGCAATCAGAGGGATCCTCTAGGTCAGTGGTGGGCAATCTTTTGAGCTTGGTGTGTCAAAATTTGCCAAAAAACGAGCATAACTCGGGTGGTGTGTCACTTTGAGAAAAACGGCCTAACCGGAAGTCCCAGAACTAGATGCTCTGTGCCGGAGTTCTGTTGTTTTGGCCTACAGACCTCCGGCACAGAGTGTCTACACTACTGCAAATGTTTTATCCTTGGCTACTGCACCTGGCCGTGCAGGAGCCGAGGGTGAAACGTCCTTCTCAGCATGCGGCCCCGTACTTCTCTGGTATGTGGCCGCATGCGGCCGCGTGTCATCGAAAATGGCTACGCGTGTCAGTGCTGACATGCGTGTCATAGGTTCACCATCACGGTCCTATGAGGATATAATCAGGCAGGGGTACTGGTGTAGTTTAGGGCTAGTATTGGTGTAGTTTTCTTTCTTTTGTTTTATAAAATAAATTCTAGCCCTTGACCATGTAGATCAGTTGGTTAGAGTATCCCAGTGGGCCAAGTTTGTAGTTTGGATCCCTCCCTGGTCAGGGCACATACGGGAATCAACCAGTGAGTGTAGGCATGGTGAAACAAATTGATGTTTCTTTCTCTCTCCTTCCTCTCTCTCTCAAATCAATAAATAGAAAAAATTAAATAAAGTCTATTTGGGGATAATTTTAGATTTAGCAGAAAGATTACAAAGAAAGTATAGAGAATTTCTATACACCCTTCACTGAGTTTCCCTGTCATTGGTATTTTACATGGCCATGGTACATTTTTCAAAACTAAGAAATTGATATTGATACATCACTATTCACTAAATTGTGGGTTTTATTTTCATTTTATCAGTTTTTTCTATTAATGTACTCTTTCAGTTTCTGGATGCAAAAGAGGGCATCACACAGCATTAATTGTCATGTTATGATGGCTTTTAAAAATCTGATGGGTTCTGATGTCTCAGGTGCTTTTCCAGGGTCTAAGGCCAGCAGGACACTGTTTTTGTGCCTTGTCAACCCTCCATGATTACACTCTACACCAGCAAATTTCAACCTTTTTCATCTTATGGCGCACATAAACTAATTACTAAAATGCTGCGACACCCCAGAATATATATTTTCTGCTGGTCTGACACCAGACGACTAGTGTTGTGTTGGCCGTTGTCATTTTTTTAATGTGACGATCTAAGGGAAAAGAGGTCAGTGCTCCCTGACTAAATAGTCAGGTGCATTGCATGTTTTAAAAATTCTCATGGTACACTGGTTGAAAATCACTGGTCTAAACATTTGAATTCATTGGTCTTCTTTGTTCTTGGCTTTCAGGACATTGCGTCTCTGCTCAGTAATATCCTTTTATTCCCTCTTCCTTTCAGAAAAGCCCTTTGGGATGGTTGGAAGTAAACTCCTCTCAACTCTCATGTTGTGTACAAGCGAGGGCCACGAGATGTGACATGGGTCAGAGCTCTATTTAGTTAACTTTTCTCCAAGGTGTTTCTGAGAAATGACCCATTTATCAGAATCAGCATGAAGATGATACTGTTTTTCTTTTTTCTTTTTTTACAGGGACAGAAAGAGAGTCAGAGAGAGGGATAGACAGGGATAGACAGACACGAATGGAGAGAGATGAGAAGCATCAATCATCAATTTTTCGTTACGACACCTTAGTTGCTCATTGATTGCTTTCTCACATGTGCCTTGACCACGGGCCTTCAGCAGACTGAGCAATCCCTTGCTCGAGTCAGCGACCTTGGGTCCAAGCTGGCGAGCTTTTGCTCAAGCCAGATAAGCCTGTGCTCAAGCTGGCGACCTTGGGATCTCAAACCTGGGTCCTCCACGTCCCAGCCTGACGCTTTATCCACTACGCCACCGCCTGGTCAGGCAAGATGACAATGTTTTTCAAAGAGCCAACTATCCTAAGCCGGATCCACTGATTAATTTGATAATTGGCCCATGTTACAAGACAATCACATATTAAATGTAAACAGATTTCTTCTTCCCTATTTTCATAGGATGAAAATCCAGTTTCCTTCTTAAGATTTCTAAAAGATAAGGAAATGGAAGAAAAGATAATAATTTGATAATTGAAGCCACTGGCAGGGTCACTTCTGTCCTCCTTGATGTGTCCATTGATTTGACGTCCAGCACAGCATGGCCTCTTGGATTTCTTCCTTTCTCCCTAGTTACTCCATCTTTGCCTCCTTTGTCTCTTTCTCCTCTTTTGTCCCCAACCTCTTAATGGTCCCAAAGCTCAGTCCTTGAGCTTTCTTTACATTAATTGCGATCTCATCTAGTCTCATGCTTTAGATATCATCTGGAAGCTGATGACACCCAAGTTTACACCTCCAGCCCCACCTCCTGAAATACAGACTCAAATATGTATTAAACTGTCTGCCGACATATCTACCTGGCTGTCTGCTTGATATGTCGAATTCAGCATATCTGAAACTGACGGACAGATCTTCTCCCCCTGCCTGGACCACTCACAGCTTTCACCATCATAGTCATGACAAGTTCACCCATTCTCCCAGGTGCCAGGCAAGAAATTCTTAAAGTCATCTACGTCGGCTTTCTTCCTTCCTACCCCACAACCTGTCTATAAGCAGGTCTTGAAGGTTCCACATTAAAAGATATACCTGGCATCCACCACTTCTCACCGCCGCTAGCCCACTTTGAGATGCCATCGTCTCCCGCCTGGACCACTGAGCTGCCTCCTAGCTACCCCCACCCCCCAAGCCAGAGGGACCCTCTTCAAATAAACCAGAACATGTCACTTCTCTTTCAACACCCTCTACGGACTTCCCTGGTCATTCTCAAGGAAAGCCACTGTCTTCACCATGGCCTGCAGGGTCTGCAGTATCCAGCCTCCCCGTGGCTTTCTGACTTGTCCCCTTTTCCTCCTCTGTCCTTTGTCACTGAGCTCCGACCACAAGGCCCCTCTTTACATGGCCTTGGCTAAGGGCCTTTGCCTTAACTCTTCCCTCTGCCTGGGAGCTCTTTCGTGGGTATCAGTGTGGCCAACTCCCTTACCTCCTCTAGATCTTTATTCCAGGTATCACCTTCTCAATGAGGCCACCCTGATCATTCTCATTAAAACTGTGGCTTCCCCTCCTCCCTCCCGATTCTCCTTACCTTGCTCTGTTTCTTTTCCATTTACACTGAAACCTCCCTTTCAAATACTATGTTACGTACTCACATGTATGCCCCACTAGATTGTAAAGTTCCATAAGGGCAAAGATTTTGTCTCTTCTATTGATGTGTGACAAAATATAATGTCTAGTACGTACGTGGTAACAGTGTGGTCAGTGTTTATTGAATGAACTATTATGAACTGAAACTAGTGCTAGGAAGGTGAAATAAAGAATGCAATTACAAATGATAGTAATAGACCAGCAGCAGCTAGTATTTGTTGAGCCCTGACCTCATGCCACGCTCTGTGCCAAGCAAAGGCTTTGCGTGCTTTTGTCTTATTTATCTTTACAAAGATGCTAAGAGACACTACCCAACGATATTGCCATTTAAAAGGGAAAGAAACTGAGGGACAGCACATTTAAATACATTGTTCCAAGGCACACAGGGGTAAATAATCCACTTCTAGTTCACTTTAGAACCTGCAGCTGCTATTAGTAAATCTAGAGGGAATTCCGGAGTAGGGCGTGGAGGGAGATGGGAAGCGTATTGCATTGTTAGCAATGCCTATCTCAAGCGCGCCTACGGTTAAGCTCAGAGTGTTTGGTGTTAATTTCCAGATGAGGGAGGCTTTGACTGGTAGTTAATTCTGCATCTTCAGAACTGCATTCTCTGTCCCTCTTTGTCTTTCTGGTGTAAACCCAGATCTCTCTGGCCTTTTCGGAGGTGGAAGCCATCTGGGCTTAAGTCCAGGGGAAGTTTGATGGTTTCCCATGTCCTTTTCCAGGATGACACAAGGACATGGCCTTTGAGGAAACAAAGGAGGGTGGCCGATGCCTTCCCCGCTGAGCATTTCAGCTAAATGTTTCTTCCTTAGGAACTTGATTGACTGCAGAATATCTGTTCCTTCCTATTGTGATGCTTCTGAGGGTCAGACCATGGCCCTGGGAATCACTTGCTGGGGGATGTCTACTTTTCTGTGCCAGGGTGGCCTTGCTCTCAAGGACACAGATTAATCGTCACCAGTCAGTGCCTGCTCTCAAGTGTCTGACTGCCTCTGTGGTCCTGGGCCTACATCTGGCCACCAGTGGGAGGCCTGTTCTGAGCATGAAGCTGTCACATTTTCCTCCTCAGCAACTGGTATTCATTTCCTGTGCTCTATAATAAATTACCAAAATTTTAGTAGCTCAAAACAACATACATCACAGTTTCTGTCGCTTCTCTGTGTTCTCTGCTTAGATCAATTCAGGCTACATGATAGGTGTTGGCTGGGCCTGTGGTCTCATCAGAGGCCCGACTGGGGAATGGTCTGCTTCTGTGCTGCCACAGGTTGCTGGCAGAATTCACCTCCTTGCAGTTAGGACTAAGATTCCTGTTTCTTGCTGGCTGTTGTCCAGGGGCTGCCCACACTTCCTTGCCGTATGCCCTCTCACAACATGGCAGCTTATTTCTTCAAAGACAGCAAGGGGAGTCTCTAGCTCCAGTCTTATAGTGCAACGTAACCATAGGACTGACATCCCATCCCCTTTGCTGTGTTCTGTGGATTGGAGCAAGTTGCAGGTCCCTCCCCTACTCGATGGGAAGAATTGTACAAAGGCTTTAAACTCCAAAAGGTGTAGCCCAGTAGGTGTGGGGGTTATGTTCACCCCGGTAACCATGTACTACCACCCCCAGTACTGAGGAGCCCAGAAACTCCCTCTAGCAGGCCTACTGGCAGCCCTTTGTTTATGTATTTGGTGCTGTTTTTCACAGGGTTTGTGTCAGGTTTCTAGGTGACTGTGCCCTCCACCCAGCTCTGGCCCAGCACCCTCACTGCCATCACCTGTCCTCGGGGGATTCAGCGGTCTTTGTCACCTCCTCTCCCTTCAGGCACTCTTCATTGTTACTACCCTTTCATTTCAGATTGTAAAAGTAATTCCTAAAGGCAGGGGGAGACTCATCAGTGGCTCATCTGTTCCTCCAATATGCGTTGGGTTTGCTTTTCCAAGAAACCATAGACTAGGATATGACTTTTTTCATTTCATCTAGGAAACTTGTAATAATGCTGATTTTTGTTGATCTTTTGTATTTCTTTCGGTTCAGTTATAACGCAGTTAACTATGTGACAGAATGTACCAGTGCTGTCTTTCTTCTCACAGAATTTCTTGTTGTAGAAGCAGAGATGGTGGTTATTCAATCCCGTCCGTGCTAAAGGTGATCTCTAACGCATCTGGGTGTCAAGTTGCTTCAGGACACTGTACTTATTTCCCTCCATTCATTGCAGGGGTGTTTAACCAAGGAAATACAGTGTTGACTTATATAAAAATGATTACTGTTTCCCCAGCCCAATCATTTAAGATCTCTGTGGGTCTTTATAAATCACCTCACATGGTCTGACAGTCTCCATGTGACAGAGCAGCTGGGATTCTTGTCTTTAGAACTCTCTACCTCCCACGTCTGTCTTTATTGTTTGAGAGCCCACATAAAACAGATGATCGTGTGTCATGACCAAGTCTTCTCTTTCAAAAGTCTATGTTCTTCTGCTTTAGTTCCTCTGAATATGTCTTTTGTTTGGGGGCGGGAGAATAAAATTGTAGGGGAGAAATGAGAGCACGAGTCTAGTCTGTGATAAAGATTATAAGGCAAGAAGGGTGGAGTACAAAATTGGCTTATTCTTTTGGAATTAGTTTATCCCAGTTTGAGCAGGAGGGAATCTGTTTGTTCTTTATTATTATTATTATTATTCAGTGAGGGGAGGGGAGGCAGAGACAGAGACAGACTTTGCATAAGCCCTAACTGGGATCTACCTGGCAATCCCACTAGGAGGTGATTGCCTATTTGGGGCGTTGCTCCATTGCTCAGCAACCAAGCTCTTCTTAGCGCCTGAGGCAGAGGCCATGGAGGCATCCTCTGTGCCCAGGGCCAACTCTCTCCCATCGAGTCATGGCTACAGTTAGGGAAGAGAGAGAGAAGCAAGTGGGGGGCGGGGAGAAACAGATAGGTGCTTCTCCTTTGTGCCCTGACTGGAAATCAAGCACAGGATATCCACACGCCAGCCCAATGCTCTACCACTGAGCCAGTCAGCCAGTGCCCCGTTTATTCTTCTATATTTCAGAAGTATATACCTCAGTCCCTACTCCTAAAAGGATATGTTAGAAGAAAAACTTAAATCAAAATATGCTCCTGGTGTTTACTCCCCCAATAATACTTGTACACTTGGGAAAACCAAATCCTCTTTAATGTTTTCTCTTTTGTGTTTCATTTCATTCATACCCAAATGGTTAGTAGTAGTATAAATTGCTTTGAATGGTATATACTGATCATACAAATTCATTTTAGAAATATTATAGTAAATATGTATGTGGAAACATTTTTGGTAGGATAGATATGTCTCAGGAGTTCAATGTGAAAGTGCCTACTTTTCAGGAATTTTCTGGCCACACCAGGTCTCCCAGGGATGGCATGGGTTCCTCATTGGTGGAGCTCCTCGTAGGTGGGCTTGTCAGCCCGTCAGCCAGCATAAAGTGGCTGTGCATGTGGTGTGGGTCCTGGACAAAGCCCAGGGCCTGGGTCTCTAAGCTTCGCTCCCCGTGAGGGGAGAGCGTGTTCTGTCGACCTTTAGCAATAGCCCCACTTTCTGTTGCCTTACACCTGCCTGGACCAAGGACTCACCTTCCATTTCTGGCAGCAGGTCCCTCAGATCCAAGTCGTGTCATCCAGAGCCCCTGAAGAGGAATGGCGGAAGTGGTGGAATGTCCTTCTGGGACCATCGCCTCTGGTTCTCCTGAATGTGCATAACATTGTGTCACAGCAATCTCCCCGGCTGTGCAGGGGCATGGTGGGGGCATGCTGGACACCTCTGCGCTGCCCAGGAGGCTGCCATCCACTCTTTGCCTAGAATTTCTACTTGAGTTGCCTCATAGTTCTTTTCTTAATGCATTTCTAATTTTGATAGATTTTGCTAGATTGTCCTCTATAGGGATTGAACCCTTTAAAAGTCTTAAATATTTTAAAATTTTCTAAGTGATTAATGTATTCTGTTCACAAAAAGTGAAAAAATTAGAGAGCTAGCTAAAGAGATACAGCTAATATATTAAAGATACATTACTGAGGGGTGTGCGTGTGTGTTATTTAATATATGAGCCATATTGTGCTAACCCATCATTCTAGAATGATGTCTTTTACTTGATGATTTGTCTGGGAGGTCTTTCCATGATATAGATTTCTCTATGTTATTTGAGTTGTTTATCATCAATTATTTTCAGCATTGCCTTTTTGGCATTTACTTTCAGGAAATAATTTAGGGTTTTATTAAACATCTGCCCTTTATATATATATATATATTGTGCAAAATTGTAATTCTTGCCTATGTGTTTTCCTCTCTCTTCAGATCTCAGAAAAGTGATCTTCACAGTGAAGGCTACAGCCTGGAAGTAGATTGCTGTTCCTCCTTAGTTCACCTGACAGATGAAAAAATCATCCCGGAGTTCATTAAGCAGGTGAACCCCGCAGTCAGGATACTGTTGACCAGATTCTCTCCCCCGAGAGAACAGGCAAGGGGCTGGCATAGGGCCGGCCCACTGCACTCCCTGGGTGGGCTGGAGTCCCTCTGAGCTGGGTCTCTGAGCAGTCCCATGGGAAGGGGGGGGGGGTGCTCTCACACATTGCTCAGGCTGAACTTGACTCTGGACCAACATAGCTTCCTCTTTCCTCCCAGGCTGGCAGGTCTCCAGATCCTGCCTTTTAAAGCTAGAGAGACATTAACAACTGACAGGACTGTGGCTCGAATGCCATGATTCCCCTCAAATCTTCAAGGTGATGTGAACCTCCCAGATCCTACCTTTCACGTCCCGTGGGTCTCCATTGCCACCAGCCCCCTTCCGGTCCTGGTGTGGGGGCATGCCCAAAATCTGTGGCCACACGCATGCAGTTGTACCAGGGAGAGTTGCCTAGTTTCAGGGGATTCCTTATGTGCCCAGAAATGTCTGTGGCTTTGAACTCCTCTTCATGCCGTTTGAGGTTTGCCGCCTAATTGCAGGGTCCGCTTGAGTTTCAGTATGATGACAGTTATGCAGAAGGAATGCCCTTGCCCAAACGGGACTCAGTTCATTGCTTAGTGCTTATTACCGTGTTTTCCCTTGCCCAGTCTTCTACAGGAATTGACAATTCCCCATCCTGTAGAGGTGATTGTGATTTGTTTGAGATCCAATCAGTCAGTCAACTAGTGAATCCATTAATAACTATGTTGGCTGTTTCTGACTTTGGGCCAGAAATAGTTCTAAGTGCTTGGATACAGAGAAAAAATAGGCATAGTCCCTGCCCTGCTGTCATCATACAGGTAGGTAAACCCTGAAGGAGTGTGATGAGCTTTACCAGGAGGGAGAGTGGCTGGAGCTGAGACAGAGAGATGAGGAGCTATCTGGTGTGGGGGTGGGCTGGGCAGGTGGGGGAGCCCTTCAGAGGTGGAATCAGCATGTGCAAGGGCCTGGGGCAGGAAGAGCAAGGGGAATCAGAAGATCAGAGGACCTTTGGGGAAGAAAGAGAATGTGTGAGAGAGCTGGGAGCAGGGGCAGGGCCTCAGCTATAAAAGCAGTGGGAGGCTATAGAGAGGAATTTTGCAGCAGAGTGAAATAATTAGATTGTCCCTTTAAACACCCAGTGATTCTTTTTTGTTGTTGCCTTCCTGCCTCCCTCCCTTGGACATTTATTGAGTGTTCAGGCTTTATAAGGCGCTGGGAATAGCCACTCAGTTATGGTGGGGGCCAAGGCTGCAGACTAGGAAACAGATGAACTCTTAAGTCAAAATGTCTGGTGGTTTTACTAGGATAATGGATTTTGCTCTTTCTACTCTGGTAAAATTCATACTATTACTTTTTGTTCACATATGCCTAAGCCCTAAAACACAACTATTTGTATAGCTCCTATAGACATCTCTTTAAATAGGGCCATCTTCTCTGTATTGCTACAGATAAAATGGTCTAATAAACTTAAGGACATCTGAGAGGTGGAATTTACCCTGTGGTGATCTGAGTTCTAGGGGGGGAAATAGTATTAGAAATGGTTTTGTGGCCCTGGCCAGTTGGCTCATTGGTAGAATGTCGGCCCAGCATGTGGACATTCAGGTTCGATTCTTTGTCAGAGTACACAGGAGAAGTGACCATCTGCTTCTCCACCCCTATCTCTCTTCCTACTCTGTCTCTATCTCTCTCTTCCCCTCCGGCAGCCATGGCTTGGTTGGAGCCCCTGGTGCTGAGGATGGTTCCATGGCCTTACCTCAGGCACTATAAAATAGCTTGGTTGCCAAGCAATGGAGCACCAACCCCTGATGGGCAGAATATCACCTGGTAGGGGGCTTGCTGGGTGGATCCTGGTTGGGTCCATGTGGGAGTCTTGTCGCTCTTGCCTCCTCGCTTCTCACTTAAGAAAAATTAAAAAATTAAAAGAAAGACATGGTTTTGTAATTAAGATTCAGATGCCTGGAATATTTAAGGGTAAGTGGGTAAGAGGAGGGCATGAAGCTCTGGCTGTGCTGTTAGATGTGCTCTTTTAGATACATGCGATTTGATGCTTTGGTCTTAACAAAACCTGCTCCTTGCTTGGCTGACCCATTGCATTGTGCCCATATCGGGTCTTAAGGAGGCAGCAGACTTATTAGCAGGCACTCAAATGTTGTGTATCTGTAGTGTCCGAAGTGTAGGTGGACATCTGCCCAGAAGAGGCAGAGATAACCTCAAAAGTTATGTTTATAAGACCCAGAGGACAAGCCAGTTTTTATTGAAAACTTTTACTCGCATCCAACCACTCTTCTGTCCCACCACCTGCACGGATTTTGTGTATAGCGGTGTGTGTGTATCAGTATCTGATGGTTTCATTTTTTAATTTTTTTATTATTAATTTTAATGGGGTGACACCAATAAATCAGGGTACATATGTACAACGAAAACATCTCCAGGTTATCTTATCATTCAATTATGATGGTTTGTTTCATAATTAGATTTTTACATTTTAAAAATGATACACTTTAAAGCCCATTGTGTCATCCTGCACCTACTGTACACCTGGTTTTCCAATAAAAAGTATTGGGTCCAGATAGACTAGACAATGTGTGCACTAGGGCAGCCCTGGGATTTCTGACCCAGACTTTGTTTCCCAGTGTGTGTGCCAGTCTCTCGCCCCTGCCCCTCTCCCTAGAGAGGTGGGTCATGGGCCTGGTCAGCAGGGTAGAAGTGTCGCTTCCCGCCTTGGAGAGCCCAGAGATGCTGAGGTTGCCCCAGCATTCTCGCCTACACCTGCACGGCCGAAGGCAGGACCTGGGAGAATCCAGCATTTCTGGCTGTCCGTGCTGGCAGTGGCTTTAGTTTCTAGGCCAGTGGCTATGGCAACCAGGAGAAGAGAGACAAATGGATGGAAGGGGGCTCCCTCTCCTCCGCTTCTCTTTTCTGTTGTTGGGCAGGATTTCTGGACAAAATGCCACCTCTCGTGTGCAAAGAGCAGAGGGGGGCCCAAAGCCCTTCCGCCGGGTCAGTAGCTGGTCCAGCTGAATGCAGAATTTTATAGATGTGTAAATTTTCCTGTCGTCACACAGGTAGAAGACTACAGGAGCTTCCTGTGTGTTTGTGTGCTTGTTTGTGTTTTCCAGTATATACGTAATGAATAGCTTGGTCCCTGTCTATGCGTAGCAGTGGCACTTGTTAATTGCCATTCACTTAGGCCAAGATGAAGCTGTGCCACTGGCGACCACAGCTTGCAGTCATTACTTTTTATCTGGGTCATTATTTCGCGTGAAATAATGGCTCCTGTTCCTATGACAAGTACATCTGTCTTAGAGATGAGTTGGTAATTAACTCATTTTGTCATTGTATCATCACGCTGGATAAGCTGATGGTCTTCTCTGCATATTAGAATTCAACTCAAAGGGATTAGAATGTTTTTTTTTCTTAAGAACAATGCCCCAGTATTCTTTTTTCCACCAAATGTTTCAAATGAGAACCTTGGGATAGAGAACATGGATAGGAAGAGGGGAGAGGCAATTTCATTATTGTCCACATTTAGGAAGAATAAAGTCATTTGTATCCGTGTCATGTCAAATTAGCTGAAGATGCCGTAGTTTATAGCCCTCCTCCATCATGATTTTTCACTGAGGGCGAAAGGAGATGGAAAAGATACTCTGTTTCCTTTCCATGTGGTCTAAGGCTGCCTCTGCGCACTTTGGCTGATCAAATTAAATCTGGGCTACTACTTTCTGCCTTCTGTTTTTCCCTCTTGTATCCTGCTGTGCTCCATCCAACCGGCCCTTTATGTAAATTATTTATTATAGACCACAGAACATTTGAAATTCAGATTTATGGGCAGACTTGGAGAGACTGTGTTTTCCAAATCCTAAAACCGAATGCTCAAGGGACAAAGAGTTAAGAGGCTCGGGGAGGGTGGTGCCGTCCCTGTTCCTTAGAGACAAAGGCTCAGCCGCCAGGTGCTTCTGGAGCCAGTCCTCCATGGCTGGTGGGGTTGTGGGGCGTCTTCGAATTTCCTATTCTTCCCAGCGGACTGTAAAAGAGACAGTGATTCGGAATAAAGAGCCTACAGGTTCATCTCCAAATTACATTCTTCGGAGCGTCTTGGGAAAGTGCTTATATGTTTGGAAAGCACTCCACAAAGTTTTCAGTCATTGCACACGTTACACATTTTCTTGTTTGGGTTTCACAAGAATTCTGTGCAAGAAGCCGCACCGGCAATGGTATCTCCCTTCTGCACAGGCGAAACTAAGCTCACAGGAGGCGAGGGCTTTGCCCAGGGGCTGGGGCAGCAAAGTGATGGAGCCAGGGCTGGTCCTTCTGCCTTCATAGGGGAGGCACCGGTGGGCGGTCACTGGATTTGGGTGGAGCCAGAGGTTCTGTAGCCAGGCCAGGTGGCCAGGGGGAGGTTTTAGAGAGATGTGGTACACAGTGAAGGCTCTAAGAGAGGCCAGAGAGAGGGACTCCTTCAGCGATGGAGGATCAAGCAGGACAGTGCTGTTTCTGGTGTGGAAAGGCACACGAGATGAGGTTCAAGGCTGAGAAAGAGTCAAATCCTGCTTGGCTGGTGTGTAAGATGGACAGAGGGAGGAAGAAACCTGTTCAGGGCAGGGTTCTTTTATTAAATTTTATTTATTGGTTTTAGAGAGAAAGAAAGAGAGAAAGAAACAGAAACATCAGTCTGTTCCTGTATCTACCCCAATCAGGAATCAAACCGACAACCTTTGAGTATCTGAATGATGTTCTAACCAACTGAGCTATCTGGCCAGGGCTGGGCAGGGTTCTTTTGAGCCCATGAAAAGAGAGCCCTACTCAAGTCAGGTTAGGTGAGTCAAGCAGGAAATGGTATGGAACCCCTGAACTCCTAGGGTAGAAATTCCTCTGGGGCCAGAGTACAGAAAAGCCAGAGGGTAGGGATTGATTTCTCTGGCTGTATTCTATGCTGTTGGCCCATATTTATGTGTCTGTAGGTTTATTTGAATTTTAAATGGGATTTTTCCACCACAGAGGAACCCTCACCCAAGGGCTTTACATGCATTACACTCCTCTGAAGACTCAACCCCATTGTACAGGTGAACAAACTGCAGTGCAGAAAAGCTATGCTGTTTGCCCAAACTTACACCTGGGAGAGGCACAGCTAGGATTTGAACCCAGCCTGCCTGAGCTAGAGGCCACGTGTGTGACCACTGGGCAGTGCTGTCTCTTCCGCATAGCTCTCAGGGACTGGGAGTGGGGCTGTCCCAGCCAGAAGGCAGGGTGCGGCATGGGAGACAGATGGGTGCAGCTGTGTCTGGTACGTGGGGACAGATTTTTGAGCACATCCCCTAAGTGGAGTCTGTGCCTCTAGGCCTCAGTGCAGATGGGAGAAGGACACTCCCTGACATTGTCCAGGCCAGAACTGGGGGCCTGTACCCTCAGGCCCTTAGCTCGGAGCTCTAGTCCTTAGAGTCACTCTCTTTTATGATGGAGGGGCAGCACTGACTGGCATAGTCTACTCAGAACTAAGTTTATTTTATTTCACACTGGACCACAGAGCCGTTGGAATGATAACAATTGAGGAGAGGCAAGGCTGATCCTTGCCTTGTCCTGTGGAGGGTCCCAGTGTGTAGTTAGAAATTTGGTGACCTCAGTTAGAGCATCATCCCTGTGTGCCGAGGTTGCGGGTTTGATCCCCCGTCAGGGCACATGCAAGAATCAACCAATGCATACATCAATAGGTGGAGCAATAAGTTGATGTTTCTCTCTCTCTCTTCCTCTATCTCTCTCCGCCACCCCCTCCCTCCCTCCTTCTCTCTAACTTTCTCTCTAAAATCAATAAATGAACAAAAAGAAAGAAACTCAATGCCCTGGATTAAATTAGATGCATTGCTCCTCAGAGAACCAAATGATTTTGCTTATACCTTGACCTCTAAAGAAAGGAACCAGCAGATTTTTAAAATCTCATTGGCTCCTTTTCATGAAACAAAAGCTCCCCAACCCCCAGGATTATGAAACTTTGCCTGTGGTATATAAGTGACTCATCATTCTTTTCTGGCTGATTGTTGAGTATTCAGAGCCTCATTTCTACAAGTGCAGTACAGAGAATCTAATTTAATTAGTGTAAATTCAGAGGGAAAGGGAAATTATGTTAAAAAGTCTTCCTTTTCCTCACTGCACCCCCATCTCTTCCCAAACCAAGAGAATCGTGGCATTTTAAAAAGGCAGATCTGATGGGGGGGGGGAGGCAAAATGGTGCGTAACTCCCCTGAACATACCCCAGTGTAGAGGAACGTGAGCTAGGGGCTGGGCAGAGAGACACTGAGAGTGAGAAGTGAGGTATTGCTGGGGGCTGGGGTGTCCTGTTCACTGTTGTGTCTCCAGAACTTAACAAATATTTGTGAATGAGCAAGTTGAAAAAGAAATTCAGCCTGACCAGGCAGTGGTGCAGTGGATAGAGCATTGGACCGGGAGGCAGAGGACCCAGTTTCGAAACCCCAAGTTCGCTGGCTTGAACGCGGGCTCACCAGCTTGAGTGTGGGATCAGAGACATGACTCCATGGTCACTGGCGTGAGCCCAATGTCACTGGCTTGAGCAAGGAGGGGTCAGTCACTCTGCTGTAGCCCCCCAGTCAAGGCACATATGAGAAAGCAATCAATGAACAACTAAGATGCCACAACAAAGAATTGATGCTTCTCATCTCTCTCCCTTCCTGTTCATCTTTAGCTGTCCCTCTCTCTGATTCTCTCTCTGTCTCTGTCAAAAGAGAGAGAGAGAGAGAGAGAGAGAAATGCAGAGGGAGAATCACTAAGACTTTGTGTCATAGAAGAGGAGAAGCCTACGATGACACTCAGGTGACTGATGTGTGAGGTGGGGCTGTTTGTGAGGATGGGGGACTGACTCAGTGTGAGGAGTTGTTTGTGACAGAGTGATACTGAGATTGGTGAGGGACATGTTGGGACACAGGGGACATTGGGACACTCAAGGGAACATTCCAGAAGGCAGCTGTGGTTGTCGGGCTGGAGCACATGGAGATGTAGTAGTCTGAGGTGCTGACCCAGAGGCCCACAGGGGCCAGGCAGGTAACAGTGGTAAGGAAGTGGCTCAGCTGGCCACCTGGTGGCACACGCCAGTCTCCAGGGAGGCAGCCACTACTTACCATCAACTCATTGTTATCTGGCAAAAATACAGACCCATTATGACAAGATCTTTATGTTGTTTGGTTGACTGGTTGGCTTCCTCTGTTTTAGAGAAGTTAATAATGTTCTGATTTTCTTATTGTGAAGTCTCTTGGTTTTCCAGTGTGAACGGATAGATCAATAAAAAAACAAACAAACAAAAAAAAACTGCATGATCTAGGCCAAAGTTTCTCAAATTGTCTGTGCTCAAGAATCAGGTCCTGTTTGTCTGTTTCGTTTTTCAACCCCTTCAGGAGTGATGCTTTTGTAAAATACAATAAAAACACGATAGCAGTGTTGAGCAGCTTGAATGCTTACTCTCACTTTGTGTTCCTGTCTTATGGACTGGTAACAGAAAGTTTGTGGAGCAGCAGAATCTGAGGGGAGAGTCTAAAAAAAATGTATAAAAGCAGGGAAGAGGTCAAGTTGGAACCCACCAGGCAGCTGGCCCACTGGTTTGGACACTGATGAATCTTGCAAGGGCAGTTTGCATGGGGTGGGACAGGTAGAGACCTCTCTGCCATGGGTTTAAATATAAATATGTTTTGAAGGAGGGAGAGTGGTGGCTAAGACAGAGTACAAGTAAAAGGAAGTTTTGATTTAAATAGGAGATCTGAGTATCTTTAAAAGCTGAAAGGTACCACCAGTAGAGAGTGGAAAGTTGAAAGAGGTCAGAGGGGACATAAATGGAAGCAGGTCTGGGGTAAGGTGGTCACCCTTTCCCTCGAGGCTGGGGGAAGAGGTAGGAGGTTGCTTACAGGCTTAGGCATTTGCAGCAGGAGGAAAAGCTGTGGGAGCTGCCATCTGGAAGCCTCTGTTTTCTTATAAAGTTTCTCTCCTGCCCCAGCTGCTCTTGATCCTCTGTCCTCCTGCCATTTTCATTGGCTTGTGATCTTTCTGTCTGTCCAGGGAGGTTAATGGAGGTGAATTTGAGCCTGAGGAGAAGGAGGTGGTCATGTGCTTGTCTTGATCTCTCCCCGCAGACAAGACAAATTCTTGGGTGTTATTTTCTCCCTCTGCAGGAATCCAAGACCCAGTACTAGGGGGTGGGGGTGGGGGCTGGGGCTCAATAGTGTTTCTTTGAACATTTCTTTGAGGGCTGCTAGGCAGTAATGTCTGTGGATCCCTAGTGAGTCAGCAGAGGGAATGTCCCTGGTCAGGTGAGGCTCACTGGCTAGCTGAGGACAGAGACACAGAGAGGTGGTCATAGGATGAAGGTTCAGTGTTCTTGAGTAGAATGGGTGAGGGGCCCTAGCAGAAGGAAGAGGGAGTGGTCCAGGAAGAAAAGGTATTTGCCCTGGGAGGGGTGAGCAGCTGAGGGAAGGTGGGGGGAATGGGGGATTAGAATTGCATGGGGAAAGACCATGAGGTGGGAAGGAGGGAACGTGTTTGGCTCAAGGAGCAAGGAGGAGAGCATTGTGATTGCCCACGGAGAAGAGAGGGCTGGGAGCCCTGTGATGGAGCTGGAGCACTAGTCGGAGCTCACAGTGCCCAAACGGCCCTCCAGGCTCGGGGCGTGGGTGTTTATCTCCAATTCGATGGAGGGCTCTAAGGAGGAGCTTACAGTGGTATCCTTTGTGAAGAGGTGGATGCAGTTAGGGCATGGTTGGACTAGCTCTCTGTAGACAGTTAAGCTCAGGGGTGGCATCATGGTGGAGATTTGGGGGCGGGGAGATAAAGTTAAGAACTGGAGCCAGGCAGATCATCAAGGTTGTTCATGGATTGGGTAACGGCGTGTAGGGAGGGAAGGACCAGGCCGGTCTGGCTCGTGCTGCTGGGTGATCAGGGGCCTCTGCTGAGATGAGGAAGACAGAGACTGAGGTACAGGCCATTGTTCCTCTGGCCCAGGAGCTCAGGGCAGAGACGCCACCTGCAATGGTCATTGAAACCATGGTCATGGGTCAAGTCTGAGGAAGGAAGAGAGGGTGAGAAGGAATAGGCCCTTGAACTGAGTTCTGGGAACTTCTAGCATTTACTGTTGTACAGAGAGGGAAAATAAAACAGTCTAGAGAAGTCCAACAAGAACCTGGCAGGTGTTAGTGATGGAGGCTGAAAGTATTTCAGCATGGGAGAGGTTGTCAACCCTGTTGGTGGCTGAAAGTCAGAAATAGCCATTGGTGGTGGCGCCATGAGCTTGAGGTCATTGGCAACCCCAAGTAGCCATGGAAGCTATTTGGGTGACCTCTCCCCTCCTAAGTACATCTTCTTGCAAGACCTGATCCAAAATGCCTTGGGGTTATAATGAAAATCATGCTCTTTACCCCATAGAACTGCCGTGTATTTCTGTGTTATTCATAGAATGATTCTGGGTCCTTTTTCCCCCCACTTTTAAATTTAAGTTGTGGGTTATTTCTTTTTATTTGTGGGTGTTCTGAACTATCTTCATTGTTCTCTTTAGTGTAATTTTTTATTAAATGACTAAATTTTAATATCTGACTAGGAGATTAGAACTTGCCTGTGTCAAGCGTTGCAATTTTATGTAATTTTTAGCATTCTGGGCACATAGCACATGAAATGATGATAATAAAAGAACTTGCAGTAAAATCAGAAGAAAAAAAATGAACTTGGGATTCCTAAAAACAGCATTTAGATGTGCATAGAGCAGAATGTGGCCTGTTGTGGGCTCTCCGGGCAGCCTGTGGCTGTCGGGCCTGCATTCCTTTGTGGTTTCCAGATCCAAGAAATCAGAAATTCTTCTAGGGGCTGGAGGAGCAGGTGAAAAGACCGGAAGAGAAAGAGAAATGAACCACGGAGGGAGCAGACCTGTGCTTGTGAACACTTTGTTCTAGGGAGAAATAAGGCTTAGGCATAACTCTCTCTTCTCAGGATACCTTGCCACCCTCCTGGGTGGCGTTGGCACCGTGGGAAAGCTGTTATCTCCTTCATGCCCTCCTTGTTGGTAGGAGATTGGTGGTGCCAAGCCTCATGTAGCTTTGCCTGAGGCCAGGTGTTGCGGCTGGCTGTAGAGCAACCCGGAAGTTCCTGCTGGTGAGGGACAGGTGGCTGCTTCTCCAGTTCATTGCTGTGGCCACGGGCACCTGAGTTGTACCTTGCTCCCATAGTTCCTGAAATAGGCCCCAAGAAGAGTCTTGGCAATGGACGAGCTGGGATAATGACCAGGTTTGGGCTCCTGTTGCCTCTGAGCCATGCTGACCACAGACGGTAGCGTTTCTTTTTGGCTGAGGGTGAAACCAGAAGGGAAGAAGAAGAGTTTCTTCCCTCTAAGCCAACGCCTCTGGTGTGTGCCCTCCCTGCAGCGCTCCTCAGAAGAAGAGGTTCTGTAGTCCGGTGTGGTTGGGAAGCACGCACATTGTAAGCCCTCTTTGGGGGTCACGATGCTCCTTAGGAGAGTCAAGGCTCTGAAAAGGTCTGCAGTAAGAAGCCTGCTTACTTAGTTTAACTTAGCATCTCTCAGTTATAATTTAAGAATTTTCCCCTTGCTTCTCTTCCTCCCCAAATAGCTATTCATATCAGGGAGCATACTTTGGAAAGTGCACCAAGTCAGCGAGGATCCCATTGACCAGTTGCCAGCCATGAACAATCACAGGCCATGAGTGTGTGGTCAGGGTCAGTTTCCTCTCTTTTTACAATGGATTCCTGGTACTGGCAGTCTCCAACTGTGCAGAGTGGCCATAGACTCACATGAATCAAGTACTGTATTGTAATTTTCTCGGTTCCATTAAAACGTATCTTTCTACCCAGCTACACTTGGTGAAACTGTTTTCCTAATCCTCACCCAAACCTCTGATGGAGAGGAGATTTGGAGCAGGGCATTTTGAAACTCCTCCTCCCTTTTGTCACTCCAGAAAGACATGTGTTCGGTGCCTCTGTCATTGCTTTTTAAATGACAGACATAGCAATCCTTTAACACAGTCAGCAAAAACAAGGTCATTGGATTTGTTAACGGTGGTGGAATCGCAGATAGCATTTGCTCGGCTGTCTGGGTCAGTCCCACCTTAGCTGACCATGGTCGCTTACAAGTGGGACAGGTTTCTTAGACTCTCCCTCCCCCAACTCTTCTGCCATAGTTATTCACATCTTCAAGTATATTGGCTTTCCCAGCTTTGACTTCTCATTCTTTTATCTCTTCCTTTTAGTCTCTGGTCAAAAGTGACATTTATTTCTTAACAGCGCTGTCCAATAGAAATATGATCGGCGCCACCTATGTAATTTTACATTTTCTGTAGCCACGTTAAGAAAGTAAAAACTGGTGAAATTAATTTTAGCAATGTATTTTAATTAATCTAGTATATCCAAAATGATACTTTTTCAACAAGTAATGAAATATTTTACTTTTTTTTTTACAAACTAAATCTTTGAAATCTGGTTTATGGTTTACACTTGTATCACACCTTAATTCAGATGCTAAATTTTCAATAGTTATAGTGACATAGCTTATAAATAAAGTTGCATTTAACAGGAAAAAAAAACATTTTATACTGTTTAATTTTTTGGTTTAAATTTTATTTTAATTAATACTTCATAAAATTGAGCCTGACCAGGCGGTGGCCCAGTGGATAGAGCTTTGGACTGGGACATGGAGGACCCAGATTCGAAACCCCGAGGTCTCCAGTTTGAGCACAGGCTCACCTGGTTTGAGCAGCGTTCACTAGCTTGAGCCCAAGGTCGCTGGCTTAAGCAAGGGGTCACTCTGTCTGCTGTAGCCCCCCAGGTCAAGGCACATATGGGAAAGCAATCAATGAACAACCAAGGTGCCACAACGAAGAATTGATGCTTCTCATCTCTCTCCCTTCTTGTCTGTCTGTCTCTATCTGTCCCTCTCTCTGTCTCTCTGTCTCTGTCACAAAAAACAAACCAAAAAAAAAACCTTAATAAAATGGAAAACTTAACTCCATAGCCACACTAGCCATATTATAAGTGCTTAGTAGCTACACATGGATAGTGGCTCCTGTTTTGGGCAGTGTGGTTCTGGTGGATCAATCTATTTAGTTGTCAGTTTTTCATGTTTTCTAAGTTGATACAGAATATTTGTGATTATGAGTCTTGTTAGCCACAAGAAGTAACCTACATCGCTTATATTGGATAACCGAAACAAACTGTCTTCACAAAACAATCCAAGTAATAGTTTGGGGCCAAAACTTCACTATATAACTTTTTAGGGACATATTTGAAAAAACTAAATTTCTGTTTAAAATATTAATCATTCATTTAGTTGTGCACGCATATTTTACATTATCTAAAGTATGTATATAAATTTGGAAATCGTGCTTATGTCCCCCACATTTATATCTCACGAAAGCATTGTATGCCTGCTCTCTTCATGCACCCTTGCCTTCAGTGCCTTCATCGTCACCACAGTGACTTTTGGGGGACACGTTACGCAGGTTTCAAGCTCATCGTATTTACTTCTAAATTGCTTCGAGTTCAGTGCTTTTAAAATTAATGAATGATGCTCTCACTGAAAACTCTATCCTAAGTAATAAGTGCTCATTCATTTAACATTAGGACTGTTGTTATCCGTGTGTGACTGAGAAGTCTCCATAATGCAACCACTTGTGCTGCATTGCTCTTTGGAAAAAGAAAAACCTCATTTTATTTAAGATAACTTAAATAACAGGAGAGTGCTTGAATCATAAGTGTACAGCTAGCTCAGTGAGTTAGCACAAAATTAACTTACCTGGGTAACTAGCTCCCAGGGCAAGAAAGAGAACAGCTCAAAGCCTTCCCTGTGGCTTCTCACATTGCTTTCCCCTCTGCCCCAAAGGTTGCTTCTATCTAATTTCTAACATCAAAGGTTAGCCTCACCTGCTTTTGAACTTTACATAAATGGCATTTTTTTATAAATGGCATCTTATGCTCAACAGTGTCTTTGAGATTCATTTGTGTCCTTGTAACTTATTTTCATTTGTCTATAGAAGTCCTGCATTGCTTTTTAAAAGTGATCTTAATTTAAGAAGTACCCAAAATATTGGGGAGAACACTTTATGAAGTATACGATCGTCTAACAACCATGGTAAACACCTGAAACTAATATAAAATAATATTGAATGTCAACTGTAATTGAAAAATAAAAGTTAAAAAAGAAGATTGCTTACCGCAGCATGTAGTGTTCTGTTGCATGCTATAGGAATTATTTTAAATTGTTGTTAAATGTATTTTCCTCCTTTTTAAAAATCGAGTCCATCCAGTGACTTCAGTTACCATCCCAAACTAACTTTTGATTAACGTGCTTTCCCCAGTAAGCATTTTGCCATTCAATTTAAAATGACAGAGTCCTTGGATTGTGAGAGACTTTGTAAAAGTCTGTGAATGTAAAGTGATTCCCTCTTTTCTGAGAAATAACATTTGGGTGGCAAAACCCGGGAGATATCTAGACTCTATCCAGGAGATACAGTGCGTGATTATTTATGGACTGTATAATTTCCCCAGGCAGTTTATTGTGAATCAGGTCATCATGCTGTGGTTATTGAAATCGTCTTAACTCTCAGCGGGGGAGATACGGTTATAAATCCTTCTTCCCCAGATATCCTCTTGGCTAAGTCCTTCACTTCCTTTGAATCTTTGTTCAAGTTTCTTTCTCAGAGCAACCCGCCCACCCTGCTCACCCATTTTTCTTAAAAAAAAGTACCTTATCCCCTGCTGTTCCTACCCTGGTAATCCCCTTGACTCTTCTCTGTTTCTCTCGTATCTGTAGCCTTTAACACATCCTAAAATACTTTACTGTTTTTACTTGATTATCAATATTATTTCCTGTCTCTTTTTTCCATGCTGAGAAGAGTGTATAGGTCACATAGTAGATGTTCCATGAATATTTATGGAATGAAAAAGTGGCGACCCGTGGATTTCCAGGGCTCGAAAGGTATCAAAATTGTATGGGAACAGATGCCTTCAGAGATGATGCAATGTAGGTGAGGTACATGGACACGCATATCTTTTCTTCTTCGGGTAATTCACAGAAGCTTTTTCAGTGTTGGGGGGCGGGGTAGTTGAAACCTGTTGAGTTTTGCCCCAAATGAACCAAGGGTATTTTTGAAAACTGTCCTAAAAATATTTCTTTGTATATCTGTGTGCATACGGTGGCCCTCACAGAAACCAGTGTGAATGAATGAATGATTGTACGGATAAATGAATAAAAGTTCTAATTTTTTTCTTTTTTAAATCCAGTGAGAGGAGGGGAGGCAGAGAGACAGACTCCTGCATGAACCCTGACTGTATCCACCTGGCAAGCCCACTAGGGAGCGATGCTCTGCCCATCTGGAGCATTGCTCCATTGCTTAGCACCAAGCTCTTCCTAGCACCTGAGGCAGAGGCCATGGAGTCATCCTCAGCACCAGGAGCCCACTTGCTCCAATTGAGCCACGGCCAAGAAAGGGGAGAGAGAGAAGAAAGAGAGTGAGGGGTAAAGAAGCAGATTGGCGCTTCTCCTGTGTGCCCTGATCAGGAATCAAACCCGGGACATCCACACGCTGGGCCAACGCTCTACCACCGAGCAAACCTGCCAGGGCCCAAATATTTCTTTACATTAAAAAAAAAAGAAAGAAAGAAACCTGTTGAGTAAACCCGCCTTGTAAGTGACTTGTGAGGATGATGTTACCCCTTTCTATTTCATGCTTCTCAGCAGACGTGTTTACAAATATGGAATTTGCTGCTATCACCCGGAGGATTTCTAAAGTGGCATGCATGCATATGTGTATGTATGTATGTATAACTGTATATATGTGTGTGCCTCTTTTTTATGAGATAGAACAGGTTTGTCGTGCTAATTATGCACTGTCAGTGCACACATGTGGTAGCTGATGGGTTTATAGCTCAGGCTGAACTTGCCCATCTGTGTTGTTCAGAGGTGCTGAACATCCCGGCTCAGCGAGACCTCCTGTCTGCCGGATTTGTCTGGCATCCAGCACAGATAACAAGCGTGGGAATTCGGGTTAACCTGGAGGCATGTGGAGGGTGGGATGTCTCATCTGAGAAGTGGAGTTTGTCCTGGCAGGCAGTTGCTGCCTGCTGCACTTTCCCCCAAACTGGAAGGTTTCACTCTTTACCGCTTGAGATTCTGTGCAGTCTTTTCTGAGCATGTTGAGAGCCGGTGTGACAGGATTATAACCCATGTGGGGTTTGAGAGCATTCCCACTCTCAGAGCTGGATCCCATTAGGAACCTCCGCCGTGCTGAAGACGGCTTGGGGGAAGGGGTGGAGGGGAGCTCTCGGACACCGTGAACTCAATTACTGAGACTGACTAGCCTCCTCAAGGGGAAATCTGGAACTTTAAAAGCCTAATTCCAAAATTTTCTCCCGATTCCGGTAAAGCAAACCTGCTACTTAATTTAGGCTATCATTTAGACAGGGTGCATCGCCTTTTGGAAATCTTGATTTTCTTTCCTGTAAAATTAGGCTTTTGCACATTGGTAATCTCTAATAGTCTGTGCTTCTATTCACCAGCCTTTTCAATGATTTCTCCCTCAGTATTTAGAAGATTATTTTATTAATTTATTTTATGATTGTGGTGTGCTGAATTTTATGAACTTTCCCGGGCACATTTTAGCATTCCCTGTGCTTTTTATTTGGTAAACCAGTGTTTGTTTGTTTATAACTATTTTTGTCTTGTCTTTCTCCTTAAGTAATAATTATAATTGGGTTCAAGATAAGGACTATTATTTTTTACAAGTTATTTTTGTTTTTGTTTCTTTAGTGTGAGAGAGAGATAGGGACAGACTGCAAGGGAGAGAGATGAGAAGCATCAACTCATAGTTGCAGCACCTTAGTTATTCATTGATTGCTTTCTCATATGTGCCTTGACTGGGGGAGGGGAGGCTCTAGCTGAGCCAGTGATCATTGACTCAGGGATCCTGGGTTCAAACCAGCGACCTTGGGCTTCAAGCCAACAACCTTTGGGCTCAAGCCCTTGAGCTCAAGCCAGTGACCATGGAGTCATGTCTATGATCCCACGCTCAAGCCCGCAACCTCAGGGTTTTGAACCAGGGTCCTCAGTGTCCCATGCTGATACTCTATCCATTATGCCACTGCCTGGTCACACACAAGTCATTTTTTTTTTAAGGTTAAAAGTAAACATTGCCTTCTGATACTCCAATAAAAAAAATATGTTGTGAGGAATATCTAAAATGATTCATTTGGCCTGACCAGGTAGTGGCACAGTGGATAGAATATCGAACTGGGAGGCGGAGGACCCAGGTTCAAAACCCCGAGGTCACCAGCTTGAGCGTGGGCTCACCAGCTTGAGTGAGCCCAAAGGTCGCTGGCTTGAAGCCCAAGGTCGCTGACTTGAGTAAGGTGTCACTTGCTCTGCTATAGCCCCCTAGTCAAGGCACATATGAAAAAACAATCAATAAACAACTATGTTGCTGCAATGAAGAATTGATGCTTCTCGTTTCTCTCTCTTCCTGTCTGTTTGTCCCTCTCTCTGCCAAAGAAAAAAACCAAAAAATGATGCATTTGTTGGATTATTTCTGACTTCTTAAGTGTTTAAAAGACTGAAAAATAAGATAGATTACCATTATGTGGGTGGTGTTGAAATCTATAGAAGTAACCCAAGAGTCTGGCCTGTGGCGGCACAGTGGATAAAGCGTTGGCCTGGAATGCTGAGGTCACTAATTTGAAGTCCTGAGCTTGCCCGTTGGAGGCACATAAAGCAATCAAGCAATGAACAACTAAAGTGAAGCAGCTATGAGTTGATACTTCTCACTCCCTTGCCTCTCTCTCTTTTTTCCCTCTCTCTGTAGAATCAATAAATAAAATAAAATAAAGTAACCCAAGATATATATGTTTGAACAAATGATCCAAGTATTCCAATAACCCATTATCATAAATCTAGCCTACTAGTAAGAAAGAAAGTAGATTAAACCAAAGTTTCCCATATAACCCATTCCTTTCCAATCTGTATCTTCATTGTTAACCCTGTAGCAGCTTGCCTAGGTGGTGAGAGGTATCTGGGGAGGATGGGTAGTAGGATGTTATTGGTGGGGGGGTGTTAGGGATGTTTTATTGGTGGGAGGGAGTAGGGTTTTTATCCAGGTTTATTGAAATATAACTGAAAACTTTGTGTAAGTTTAAGGTGTCCAACCTGATTTGATAAACCTAAATATTGTGATATGATTATCTCATTAAGATGAACATTTCCAAGGTTACCTTATTTTTATGGTGAGCATATTCACATATACTCTGTTAGCAAATTTCAATTATACAATACATACAGTATTGATAACTATAGTCAGCATGGTGTAGAATACATCCCCAGAACTTACCTTCTAAGTGAAAGTTGATACCCTTTGACCAACATCTCCCCATTTCCCTCACACCCCAGCCCCCGGTAACCACCATCCTATTCTCTCTTTCTGTGAGTTCACCCTTTTAGACCCCACATGTACGTGATATCATACAGTGTCTCTCTTTGTCTGACTTCACCTAGCATAATGCCTTCCTGGTCCACCCATGTTGTTGCAAATGGCAGATTTCCTTCTTTTTAATGATTGAATAATATTCCACTGTATGCACGTAGACCACCTTTTCTTTAAGCAGGGATGTTATTGATGGAAAGTGAGAAGAATGTTATTGGTGGGTTGGATGGCTGTTATTGAGCAGAAGGCCATCCAAGGAGCTTTTATAAAGAAAGCTCCTCCCGAGAGAAAAAGGTTGGGAGATGGAGGAAACAAGGAGTGGAAGTCAGAAGAAAACTACCTGAAAAGGTAGAAAAACTTTTAGAGAATATTTATAAATCTAGTCTTGGTAGAAAAAAAATAAAACTTTTTTATGGAACTCTTTTTTATTCAGTGGGAGTAGAAGCTTTATTTCAATGCTTTCCCATTTTGAATGAGAGATGCAGTTGCTACTCTAACTTCTGAGACACTCCCCAGAGGGCAATGGGAGAGTCTCTTTATGGCGCCTTAAGAATAACACAGATGGATTTTTTTTCCCTGAGCCTCAAGCACAGGGGTCCCTGTGACTCTTTCTGACTCCGACGGGTGACAGGGAATGTGGGCATCATTCTGTGTCGCTGTTGAATAGTAAAACATCATCATTAATTCATGTGTTGCGCATTTGTAACTTGTCACAAACAAGAACTGAGCCTCCATTTGCCTACAGGTTTGTTAAGCTGATTAATAGTGTAGAGTGCGCTACGGGGGCTGGGCTCACTTCCCTCCGAGTCCCTGCTTGTTTCAGCAGTTTGGGGGAAGCATCACAAACCAGAGGCTAATTACAGATTGCTCTTACCCCTTTCTTAAAGCATATCCCTGAAGGCCCGCCCACTCGCTCCTAGGAAGTACTTGTTATCCTTGCTTACATTCCTGCATATTTGAGAGTGCTGCTAACTGCATCCTTTATAAAGGATTGTGGATTACTTTAAGAAATTGCTGCTGTCTGGTGTCTTCCCATAGGTATGAATTAGGATTACTGTGTTTTAAGAGGATCATTATTGCTGTGTAACAAAACACCCCCAAACATGGTAGTTTACAACAACAGTCATGTATTTTAACAGATTTGTAACTTGGGCAGGACTTGGCAGAGACAGCTGATCTGTGCTCCATATGCTATCGACAGGGGTGGCTTATCAGTGGCTGGAGGATCCACTTTCAAGATGGCTCACTCACATGTCTCCACATACTGCATGGGCTTCCTCAAAACATGGTGGCTGGGTTCTAAGAGCAAGCATCCCAAGAGGACAAGGTGGAAGTTTGTGGAGTTTTTATGACCAGGCCTCAAAAGCCACATAGCATCCTTTTTATTTGACTCATTGGTAGAGGCCCATACTGGTTCAAACAGAGGGACGTAGACTCCACTGCTTGGTGACATAGTGACAAGGTTCTGGCAGACCATGTTGGATGAAAACCATTGTTATACCCATCTTTGGGAAATTCAGTCTGTCTCACACATGAATTCAGAAGATGCTCTGTTCCTTTACAGTTTGTTCTGCTAGGAGAGGACTTTGAAATATGCAGGACTAATATGGACTATATAACAAATAAAAACAAAGGCAAGAAATAGAAATAAGTTGAGTACCAAGTATAAGGGTTATTGGGCATTGCAGATAATCTTTAAGTGTAATTCTCAACAGCTGTAAATGCAAAGACTCCCCCGCCCTGAACCAAAGGAGGGGGGGAACCACCCTGTTTGTTACTCAAAGAGATCACATATCTTCATGAGATCTGAAACTCTCTCAAATCATTTTCATCTTCCAGAAAA
The DNA here is from genome assembly GCA_037038555.1 of Rhynchonycteris naso. Taxonomy (NCBI): domain Eukaryota; kingdom Metazoa; phylum Chordata; class Mammalia; order Chiroptera; family Emballonuridae; genus Rhynchonycteris; species Rhynchonycteris naso. The sequence continues at coordinate 46,326,500 of CM073004.1, read as the reverse complement.
ACCATCCCAGTGTTCTCCAGGGTATTTACAAAAGAACAATAAAACATTCATTTCTTTGCACATTGTAATGAAAACCATCCCCAAGTACTTGGTTGAACTGCTCTGTTTACCATGGGGGTTGCAAATGCCATTAGGACCATGTTGTATTTTTGTTGGTCTGGAGTCATGGGAATAGAAAAGAGTTTTTAAACCTAGGGTTAAAACCAGGATAGCATTGATCCAACTGCACCATCTCAACATTTCGTTAAAGTGCCCTTCATTATTGTTTTGGAAGCCTGTGTAAATCGGGGGAGGGGGGGAGTCACGAATCTTGGATGTTAAAGCAGTGTGGTGTGAAGAGAAACATCTGTTCCTGGTTAAAGTTCTTCAAACTTATGTTCTTTTGCCTCAGTCATTTAACTGTGGTGCTGAGATTTGAGTTCCATGAAGCCTCTAAAACTGGTTTTCCAGAACATTCACAGGATCTTAATAAACCCTTGAGGTTCTTTGCTCCAAGCTTATAATTCCAGGGTCACTGGTGTTACCAAACAATAAAACTGGGGTTGTCAACCTCAGCAGCTCCAGGATTCTGAATTCTAGCTGCATTTTTTTCCTTTCTTCTTCTCTTTCTTTTATTTGTTTTTTATTATATATTTTTTTTATTTTAAGAAATGTACTCTCTTACCTTAGGTAGTACCTTTATGAGAGTATTTTATGGAAGCCCAGTGGAATGCCCAGTTATGAGATGTTTTTTACCTCAATAAAACCTGCTGATACGAACAAATTATTTGTTGCTGCATATTTCCTTTTTCCTGCGGGGAAGATTGACCTCGTTTGTTAGGAGATCGGCGGAAAACCCAGGGGCTGCAAATAATCGTATTTTAACAGTGCTCTTTCTGTGATGTATTCCTGAACCTGCAACCCCCTTAATTTCTCTAGGCCTCAGTCCTTCTCTGTTAAAATGAACACAAGTAGCAAATGATGTGCAGATTTTCAAAATCTCAGATGAGTGTATTCGCAAAATGTACGGGTCTCAGAAGGTTATTTCCTGAAATTATAGACTTGTAGAAGTTTCCATTTAGAAGTAACCTCAGATTCCGCAGTTTTAATCCCCTACCTATTCATTCCTTTATTAAACATTTATTGAGCACTGACTAGGTACACGGAGCTGTTTCAGATGCTGGAGATATAGCAGGGAAGAAAGTAGACAATGTTCCTAGCCTCACAGGGATCTCATTCTACTGGGAAAGGAAGTCAGTAAGTTAAAAAAGAAATGTGGAAATAAGTGATATGGTGAAAATTAAACAGTAAGATGCTGGAGCATGACCAGTTGACCATTTTTTAGACTGGTCATTGCTGATCATCTTTAAGTGTAATTCTCAACAGCTGTTAATGCAAAGACTCCCCCACCCCTTCAGGGAAGGCCATAAGAAGAGGGAACCCAGGGGGACAATACGTGGAACAGCATCCCAAACAGAGGTGGCTGCAAGTGCTGACCGAGGTCCCCAGATGGGAACAAAATTGAATGGTGAAGAAGACAAAGAGTAATAAGACGAAAGGGAACAGGGTGTGGAGTAGGGTCCCCAATGGGGAGGACAAGATTGCTGCCTAGGGTGGGTGGAAGGAGTGCAGCTCAGTAGGGTGTGCAGGGATGTAAGACCTAGAACCTTCCTTGTGACCCTAAGTGGATGGGATTTGACACTTGTGGGGAGGGCCAGGCAGAGAAAGCCCAGGATGTAATAGCAGGAGAGTGATGGAAGACGCAGATCATATACTGGACAGGGGAGGATGAGAAAGATAAGTCCTCTACTTATTTTTTAAAGCAGCCTTCACTGCCAGTCCTGTTTAACTGGAGGATCCTCTCTGTCTCCTTTTGTTTGGACAGTTCTAGCTCAGATATGTCTTCACAGCAAAATTATTAATAATTTAACCTTTTGCTTTGCATAGTGTCCTTGTTTGGATGATGGGTTAGCAGTGGTGTCACATGTTGGAGTCCTGTGGTGCATCCCCTGTTAGTCAACAGAACGCCTGCTCTCTCTACTTCTTGTCTCCCATCTACCTCTCACGTCCTTTCCCTTGGCCAGAGAGGCTCTGTGTGACCTTTCCCACGAGCTCTGTGGAGACTCCCAGGCCTCCTGCCACTCTGCTTGCCTCTGGTCCGCTCACTTCTGTTACCACCATCACCTCGCACCTCGATTCATACCACATCCTGGGGACAGATTAATTTCCCTCGGGACAGGCCTGGTTCTGTCACTGATTATGCTCAGAAACCATGATGGCAGCCCATAGCCGACAGAATAAAAAGTCCAGTCCCTAAAGCTTCAACACTCTTCAATATATAGACCTGATATTTCACAGAATAGCAGAGAGCAGAGGGTGTACTCTAGTGAATACAGTGCTGAGCACTGTAATAGGTAGAAACATCTAGACCTGGTATTTCACAGAATAGCAGAGAGCAGAGGATGTACTCTAGTGAATAGAGTGCTGAGCACTGTAATAGGTAGGAACATGGACTCTGGAACCAGACTGCTAGCTTTGTGAACTTGGGCAAGCTTTGCAACTTCTCTGTGCTTTAGTTTTCTAATCGGTAGCATGGGGATAAAAAAGAATACCTACTTACATTGTTGTTGTAAGGATTAAATGAGTTAATCCGTGTAAAGCTGTTAAAACAGTGTTTGGCATATGGTAAACACTCAGTGAATCTAAGCGATTGTTATTGTGGCGTTTCGGTGCGGGCACACTGAAATTTGCTCTTCTCTTCATCGTCCGCTCTACCATGTTGACTCTCTGCTTAATTTATGACACTTTCTTACACCTTCGCCTTTGCTAGCCTTCGGGAAATCCTTCCCCCGCACCATTTCTGTGTACACAGATGTCGCCTGTGGCTAAGGTTATTTGACCAACCGTGAATCTTGGCAGAAGCAAATCAGCACACTGTGAGGTCTGTCTGCCGCACGTTCTGTGACTTCCCCACGCCGCACGTTCTGTGACTTCCCCACGAGACTGGTGACGGTCTCTTCAATGCTTTGCTAACATAAATGTTGTGAGATTTCATTTATCCATTTCCTTTGTGGGTGTGCACTGGCCTTCATGGAAGCCTGGGATTCTTGCAGACTGTGGGCGATGGCAGATTCTCCTGTAAGACTTCCCTTAGTGCTCCAACCTGGGTGACGGTAGCTCCATTGGGCTGAGGCGCTTGCTTTTGCTCCAGCATCCCGATCCGAACACAGGCAACCTCCTACATTCTGAATTCTCCTGATGGGCTTCTTGAGAGAGATCAGGGATTTTTCAGGGTCAGTGAAAATCTGCCTAAGGTGACACTCGTCCACTCTACCATGCTGACTCTTTCCATTGCGCCCCTCCTGATCAGGGTATAGATCTAGTATGCAAAATGCTCTGTGTAGTGCAATAGTCGGGGGTTGGACACTATCCCAGAAATAGTCTTAAAAAACTGTCTTCAGTTATATTTCAGTAAAGTTAGGGGGGGGATTTTTTTGAGCAGACTTGATGGAAATATGCAAAGATCCCCTGTGTACAATAGCAGACTGCTGTGTCTCTGCAGACAAAATAACCTAGAGCACTGAGGCAGGCCCCACGCTGACCAAAATATAAGGGTGGGCAGAAGTAGGCTTAGAGTTGTTCATTTCGGAAATAATATAATAATAGATAATAATACTCACAACTGTAAACCTACTTTTGCCTCCACCTATAGATCAGCATTGTTCTGATATGGATTTATTTGCATTGTTTTATTTGGCTTAAATATCAGTTGCCTTATATAACACTTGGCTTATATTCTCTTCATTTTAATACATGTGCGTACTGAAAATACTTCAGATTTTTATTTCATATGGTATAATATATTCACATGATAGACGTTTAAATATTTGTTTTGTCCTGAAATTCCTCTTCTTCGGAGAGCTGCTTTGGTTCCACAGTGCAGCTGTATGATTTCCATGGGAGCCACCCTGCCCCTGATCAGGGCTGATTGGCCCAGAAGTGGATGCCTGACCTATGTTGAGCCAGTCAGAAGCCTTTCCTGGTGGGCTTTTTTTTTTTTTTTTGCTCTGGATAACCAAGAAGTTTAGGCCAGAGGTCCCCAAACTACGACCTGCGGACCAAATTGCAGCCACCTGAGGCCATTTATCCGGCCCCCGCCGCACTTCCGGAAGGGGCACCTCTTTCATTGGTGGTCAGTGTATGAAGTACTGTATGTGGTGGCCCTCCAATGGTCTGAGGGACAGTGAATTGGCCCCCTGTGTAAAAAGTTTGGGGACCCCTGGTTTAGGCCATTCTATCTTCATTAGTGAAGCTACAAACAAAAATACCTGGAAGTTGGCAATTGCCATATTTTCCACTACGTAAAGAAAATTGTTTCTAAATAAGAAGAATGATACTAACAAATTAAAAAAAAAAGTAAGGGCAAAACTTGGAGATATTTTCTGACAGTGCTGTAGATGCTGAGCCCAGGCCTTCCGAAAGTTCAGTTCTGGCCTTACCTGGCTGGCCACGTGACTGCTCTTTTAGGTGCCATTGGGTTGTTCCTCATAGATAGGCCTCTCCTTCCTCATTTATCTCGTTTGCATTTTTTATTTATACTTCTGACATAGATTGGGATATTCTGGTGGGTTGGTCTGTAGGGGGAACTGAGGGCTAGTTGTAGATCTTTGGGCAGTGGGAGTTAAACAGCAGCCCTCCCGGTACTATTTATTTCTGACTCCTATACACTACATTTTTCCTGAACTATGAAATCATAGGCACAACCTAAGTGAAAGAACTGAGTCATTTAAAAGTGCTTATGAGGGCCAATAAGACTTCTTTTGTCAGAAATGCCAGACAAAAGTGGGCCCTGAACAGACCCACTAAAGGATGCGTTCACCCTATGCTCCCACCAGAACAATGAACCCCACCTCTTCCTTTTATTTTTAAAGTTTAGTTGTCTCAGTTCTTTCACCGCTTCCTGAACTCCAAATCAGCCCTAGTAGCAGAGGAGGATAAAGGAATACCCCTCCCCACAAAACCCCAGCCTTGCCAAGCAGCTGTCCCCCAAACTGAGCGTAGACAGTTTGAGAGGGATAGACCACACGAACTCTTTGGAGTTTCTCAGTTACACCTTGAGTCAGACCGATGCATACCAAATCCAAGAGGGCAGGGATACTGCCTGTTTGGCTCACTATTCATATCCCCTCATCGGTATTGAGTAAATAGTTATGGAATGAATTGATGGATGTTGTCCTCATTTTATAGATGAGGAAACTGAGACTCAGGTAAATCAGTTACTGATTAGTAACATAGTGAGTGGCAGAGCTGGATCCAGAGCTTTAGGTCTCAGACTCCTCATCCAGGGCTCCCTCTGAGACCTCTCAGTCATTCAAAGGGAAAACCTCAACACCAGATGGTCTCCGTGCTCTTTCCTTGTGGCTCCGGAGTGATGCTGAAACCCAGCAAAGCGCGTGGTGAAGCTTTCAGTTCCTGGAGCTAAGTGTTAACACGTCAGAACTAAAGGCAGCTTCAGACTAGAGCTAAAACCCCTGTTATTTTTGAACCTTCCCTTTTCAGAAAGCTGTACAAGAGTTTAGGTGACAGAAGATGGGAAGGGCTGTGTGCATATGATAAAACGTTCACTGTAAACAGCCGCGTGTAACCGTGCAGCCCAGAACAGCATTTCTGTGCCTGTTCTTGACATACAGTACACACCTCTGTTTGCAGGTTCTCTGCATCTGTCGTGGATCCCCAAACACTTTAGAATGGCAACAGTCACAGAATGGTGGCCCAGGTATTATGAGGGAGGGTCAGAGAGGACAGTGGTCTGGTCTAGGGTGTGTTTGGGATGTGTTCACATGTGAGTCTTGGTCTTTAGTCTATAGCAGTGGTTCTTCACCTGGGTTCTATCAATGAGTTGGTCTCAGGGGTTCGGAGAAGCCTCTGCCGCGGAGGCCAGAATAAAGTAATACAGTAATTTGTTGTGAGTTCATGCACTTTGTTGGTTTTGTTCTTTGAGCAAGGTGATGTTCATGCACGGCTCATTTTGTGCACCAGTAAAAAAACATATACCTGTGTCTTGAATTTGGGGAAAAAAATCATATTTTATTTATCACTAAAGAAGGGTTCAGTGAATGCGCATATGAAACTGGTGGGTTCGGCACCTCAGAAAAGGTTAAGAACCACTGGTCTATAGTATATGCCTTTGAGATTATTATTGAAAACTCTGCTTCTATTACTCAGGATTTTATGTTTCATTATGCTTATAGCAACACTATCCAATAGAACTTTCTATGATGATGGGAATATTCCATATCTGTACTGTCCAGCACTAGAGTCACTGGCTACAGGTGAAACACCTGAAATGTGGCTAATGTGACTGAAGAATTGATTCTTAATATTTTTTTAAAATTTAAACAGCCACTCTTGCCTCATGATTATAATGGACAGCACAGCTCTGTAGTTTTAAAAAGTTGGTAAATTTCTGATTCCCAGCATTAATTAGCTCATTAGTTATAGGAATTCCATTAAGTTTATCATAAAGTGAGAAACTGCCTATACCTTAGAGGTATGACATCTACCAATTAAAGATTTCCCTTCTCCTACCTCAGTATACGGTGGGGAAATTTCCTTTACTTGGGCAACTGCGACGATTGTCAGCCTTCTTATTGCACATGAGCCTCTCCGCTGGGACCTTGAATCAGTAGCAGATTAAGTCCTAGTGGTCTTGTTTCTGTCTGGGGCGCATGCTCTCTCACTGCCTTGTGAGAGCTCTTATCCATCTCTTCATTTCACACCAAGTCAGGATTAGATTTAGAGACCTCCATCAGCCTGCCCTACACTATCTTACTCCCTTCACTCCCTTTACCAGCTTTCTTCCTGTATAGTTACAGTTCTCCAGAGAAACAGAACTAATAGCATTACAGTCGGCCTTTCATATCCTTAGGTTCCACATCTGCAGATTCAACCAACCACAGATTAAAAATATTTGGAAAGGCCCTCGCTGATTGGCTCAGTGGTAGAATGTTGGCCTGCTGTGGATGTCCCACGTTTGATTCCCAATCGGGAAACACAGGAGAAGCAGCCATCTGCTTTTCACCTCTCCCCCATCTCTCTCTTCCACTCCTGCAGCCATGGCTCAATTGGTTTGAGTATATCTGCCCTGGGTACTGAGGATGGCTCCGTGGACCCTCTGCCTCAGGTGCTAAAAATAGTTTGGTTGTGATTATGGCTCCAGATGGGCAGAGCATCAGTCCCAGACAGGGGTTTCCAGGTGGATCCCGATTGGGTTGCATGCAGAAATCTGTTTGTCTCCTCTTCTCTCACTTGAAAAAGAAGGAAAAAAATATTTGGAAGAAAATGAAAATGTATGCTGTTTCTGATGTGTACTATGTAGTTAGGCCTATGATGGTTGCATTGGTACTGAACATGTGCATAGTGTTTACATTGTATTAGGTGTTGCAGGAGATTGTGCATAGGTGATATGAAAATGTCCTATCACTTTATATAAGGCACTTGAGCATCCATGGCTATTGTTATCCACAAGGGTCCTGAAATCAATTCCCCATAGATGCTGAGAGACAAGTGCATCTATTTATCTATCTATCTATCTATCTATCTATCTATCTATCAAGAGAGATATTGAGATTGAAATTGTTGTAATCTAAATAGGAATTGGCTTATGCAGTTGTGTGAATGGGCAAGTCCAAAATCTGTAGGGCCATCTTACTGTCTAGAGGTTCAGGTAAAAGAGATGTTGCCGTCTTGAGTCTGAAGGTTAAAAACCCAGGCACTTTTCTATGCTGTTGTGTGGAAGCAGAATTCCTTCTTCCTTGAAAACCCTCTCAATCTTTGCTCTTAAGGCTTTCAATTGATTGGGTGAGGCCCACCTATATTATGAAGCATAATCTGCTTTACTTAAAGTCAACAGAGAGTAGATGTTAATCACAGCTAAAACATATCTTTATAGCAACATCTAGACTAGCGTTGACTACACAACTATTCACCATAATTTAGCTAAGTTGACACATAAATTTAACCATGACACCTTCTTCATTAGATTCAGACAAAATGGTCTGGAGTTATCTCTGACCCTTTACCTACTCCATCTGATATGACCTGTGGGTATTCCAATTCTCCTTGACCTGTTAACAGGAGCCTTTTCTGCTCCCTTTCCAATGTTACATAAAGCTTTCATTTTTACTAAAGCCAGCCCACGTCCATTTCTCCCTAACTGGTTTCACCCTGACAGATGTATGTATTCTAAAATACAAGTACATGTATTAAAATAGTATATATTCACTCTTATCATTAACAGCATGGTATTCATTTTGAAAGTAGAGTAACAGACAACATGTTTTAGATTTTTAGGGACTATCCAAATCTTCTGTTATTATTTTTAATAAAAATGTTTCCTTAAATATATATCCAAAGATGATATATTTTTTACAATGCACTGGGACATTTTATAGAAAAATTTTTAATAAAGAAAATGGAAACCTTTTTCACATCACAATATTCCTGATTTTTAGGTTAGGAAAATATAGTTACCATTGAATTTGTTTTTACTCATTATAGAGCAATTGAATGAAGTCTTAAATTCATCATAAATGCTCTTATTTAATATTTGGTGCCTAACCCACCATTTATTGCTTCCTTAAGTTTTGTGGGTCGGATGGTTACTAATAAAGCAGAAACGAGAAGAAGGTAGGTGAGGGTGTATTTCAGTTTAAACTAGTATCCAGCTGGGCATCTTAGCACAGGTTGGAATGTATAAAATGGCAAGAGTAGTATTGTTGAAGGAGCTTCAGGCTGGATTTAGGATACTCAGAGTCATACCCGGCTTTACCTGTGATTAGCCCTGTGACGTTTGACCAGCTTCCTCTTCTGTAAGGTATTATTTTCAGGGCTAAATAATGCATGTTAAAGTTCTTAGTGGAAGGGTTGTTCAGCGTTAACAGTTGTTATTTTAACTAATCAGTTGTGAGAGAAATTTTGTGGGGTATTTCATAACCAAGGGACTTGAGCATCCATGGCTATTGTTATCCACAAGGGTCCTGAAATCAATTCCCCACAGATGCTGAGAGATGAGTGCATCTATCTATCTATCTATCTATCATGGACGATTCGATCTTCCATGTTGTTTGGCTCCATGCTGACGAAGACCTGAAGTAACAATGGTGTCCAACAACAGATGGTGAGCACCTAAGGTAACCTGATCTTAGCTGTATGGTGAGTGGGCGAGGGATTCCAGAAACATGGAGGAATAAGTGTGGCAGGATGTGGCGAGTGGATACCTGGGATTAGAGAAAGGGAAGAGCTAAAGAAGATGCCAGTTTGAGAGATGAGGTCCAGGGTGGACCCCATCAGCTGTGATCACTAGCCATGCATGTCAGAGCCCCAGAGAAAGATCGGGGCTGTGGAGTTCACATTTGGGGATAATGAACATATGCCTAGTGGGTAAACCCTGGGAGTACAGGAGGTCCCGATGGAGAGTGTAGAGTGATGAGAGCTGGTGGCTGAGGATGAACCCCACTAAACACCACCTAGTCCCCATCTAATCCCCACCATTATTGTGCGTGTGAGACTTGCTTGGTAAAGGTTATGAATGAACATGTGAGTGGCTGGGAAACAAACAGGGCTTAGTTTGACAAGCCCAGTCAAATGACTTTATGAGAAAGAGAAAAGGAAGTGCCTATGCTAGAGTAAGTTAGAAAACCGAAAGTATCAAGGCCCCCAGGGTCTAGCCAAACTCTGATCTTTATAAACTCTAAATGCAGCTCTTCTGGTTAAGAAGGACGACTCACCCTTTCTGGTAAACAATTTGGCAACTTTTATCAAGCTTTTGTAAAGTGAATATCCCTTGACCCCATTAATTCCACTTCCAGGAATCTATCCAAAGAAAGTAAGCAGAGCTGCAGACAAAGATTTATGCAGAAAAGATGTTCCATATTCCTGAGAAGTGAGCTTCCCTGGAAGGCTTGGGTTTGGGTGGATGGGGAGGGCATTTAACTTTAGCTTATTTTTTAAAGTTTTGATACTGTGTGGTACTATCGTGCAGGACACAAAATTTGCATCAACATTTAAGAGAAGAGATGAGCAAAGAACTCTTGGGATTTTCCCCCACTCTTCTCTGCTGTTGGAGTTGCCTGAGTGGGAAAGTTGGGGATATTCTTGCCTGCAGGGTAGTGTTGGGCAGATAAAATATATTATGCTCACTTTGTTAAAGATGGTGCTGCCCACATGCAAGTTTAAAGAGTAAGCTTTTCCCCACACCCTTGACTGATTGGATGATGTAGGGTGGTGCACTCTCATGAGGAATCCTCCCAGTATGTCTCAGATAAGTGACTTTGTATCAGAGACTTCCTTGTTTGTAGATTGGATTAAGGGTTTGGATTTTTACACTATAAAGTGGGGCAGGCCGGGAGCTTGCTCTTGGTTCCTGAGGTTAGTATTAGAAAGAAGAGCAGATTAAGGCCACGTGGAGGAGAGGAGGCAGCCAAGATGGTGGAATGCTGAGGAAGAAGCCAGTTTGTGCAGAGTTTGTGTAGAAAGGAGATGGGAAACAGAAGTCAGTAAGTCTGGTGAGCTAGAAACCTTTTCTAGGAAACTCAGATAAGTTAGTAGCTTTGTGAGCACTGAATGAGTGGGTTTTGGAGCCCAGTGTTTGTTTTTACTTGCCCGCCGGGTGCAAGCTAGAATTAAAGCTGATGGCTCACCAGTTCTTGGCTCCATTGTTTGATTACCGACTGTCCGAATCTAATGCGAACCTGCATGGGCGAGGCTGCTGTGATGGTGGCCTTGGCTACTGGCTTTACAGGTAAAGTGAGAGCCTTTGTTGGCGTCCATGGTACGGCGCTTGTGATTTCCGTTGGGTTCAACCTCACTTCGGGGGCATTCCTGGCTTCCTGTGATCACGTTGCAGAAATGCTTTGAGAAGTTTTTTCAGTACGTCAGGGTGCTGTACACCACCCAGCCTTTGCCCGCAATGATTCTTCTCTCTACCTATATTTTCCCTTTCCCTTCCTTTCCCCTGTCATCCGATTCATCCTTCACAGCCTCCTGCAGGTTTGGTCCCCAAATAGGCCTCATGTAGCACAATATTTGGAGAGGGGGCGAATTGAATTTTTATGATTAAGGTGAGGCATAAACACTCCAGTACTCCCATACTCCCCACCTCCTCCCATTGTGTTACACCCCTGACCTTTTGTGAGACATTTTTCTCAGTCCCCGCTTCAGGCAAATAATTACTGTCACCCACCCCTGCCATTGCCATATCCTTTTATATCCATGACTACATTTGTCTTATCACCTGCTATGAGAAATGTATCACCTGCTATGAGAAATTTTTGGAATTTTTAGAACCACTCGTTTTTCCAATTTTAAAAGTAATGTGCATGCTCATTAGATAAAATTTGAAAAAATCAGACACAAGTAGAAATATTATGTAGCTTTCATAATTCTGTGTCTATAAAGTTTAGGGTCTTGATTTTTTTTAAAGACAACATTATAATATAAGCATAATTGTGCCATGTTAGTGTAGTTCTTTTTAAAGTCTGCCTACAATAATTGGGTGAATCTTGAGAATTCTATTTTGTATACCTGGCACCTAAGCACGGTGTTGGGCTGGGCCAGTTTAGGGACTTATCTGGGCTTCTAAGCCAGGCCTTTCTGCCTTCAAACCCCATGGTTGAGCCCTCAGTGGGACCAGTCTAACAAAAAATTATTTTTTATTTGTTGATTTTTAGAGAGAAAGAGAGAGAGAAACATTGACTTGCTGTTCTGCTTATCCATGCATTCACTGGTTGATTCATGTGCCCAACCAGGGATCAAACCCGTAACCTTGATGTATCAAGATGATGCTCCATCCAACTGAGCTACCCAGGCCATGATAGGGCCAGCTTTTTTGTTTTAACTGAATTTATTGGGGTAACACTGGATTAAATAATTATACAGGTGCTCAATTCTACAACACATCTCTGTACACCATATTGTCTGTTCACCACCCCCCAATTCAAGTCTTGGTTTATCACCATTTATCTTCCCCAGCCCCCCTTCCCCTCCCCCCTGCCCTTGGCAATTTCTACACCGTAAGGACCAGTTTTTTAAACATTTCATCAGTCATAGCTGTTTCTCTATAGTGAGCCACTAGTAGCAGAGGCTGTTGTACCTGTTCCTCAGGCCTGGCAGAAGTGGAGAGGCTCAGTTTGTTAGGGAGAAAGACAGACTGGAGTCTAGTGGGGCTTGAGAGCTGAAACACAGGCTTGCAGTTTGGGTGAAAATAACTAAATGTCCTTCCTGTGGGAGCTCTGTCTAGAAATTGTTAATATTCTTTTTATTTTAGAAGTAGAATTTTAGTTTTATTTTATTTTTGCTACAGGTTTAATGCATTGAGAAATTAGCATAATGTGTTCAGTAAAGGAAAAGCCAATCTTCTCAAACTCTTCTAAAGAAGAGTAGGCTGGCAAGATTATTTCATAAGCAGTTAGGACTAGAGAAGAAAAGGCAGCTTGCTCCACTGCAGTGGAACTTGGGAAGTTAGCATGAAAGTGGCCCAGTTCCCAGGCTCTGATGCATTTAAGATGCCGCCTTCTCTTGCAGTTGACCACATCTGTCAAACTAACTGGATTATTTCACTTTAGCTCCACATAGAAGGGCTTTCAAAGATTTGTGCTTTAGCATAATGCCTTCACCTTCTATCAAGGGTTAAGAATATATAAGTAGTGTAAAAAGAAAAAAGCCTCTTCATTGTCTATGAAACTGAAGAAGATAGATTTTGCACCATATATTTACAAGAGTCATACAACAAATTTCTCCATTCCTTCCTAGTAAATTATGCTTTTTTTCTTGCAGACTGGACATGTTTGTTTGATGACTATAAAATCCATTGCCTTTCTCTTTGTTCCTATGTTACCAGGAAGCTCAGAGCTCTCTTTTGTATGCAGTAATTTCCCTTAACCTAACATTCTTTGATGTAATTATCTCCCTATTCCTTTTTATAACTTTTGTTACCTGTGTCTTCTTTTACGAGCTTTCTAAAATAATTTCTAAAACAGTGGTTCCTAACCCGGGTTCTATCAAACCCTAGGGGTTCGATGAGTCGGTCTCAGGGGTTCTGAGAAGCCTCTCCGCGGAGGCCACCAGAATAAAGTAATACCGTAATTTGTTGTGAGTTCATGAACTTTGTTGGTTTTGTTCTTTGAGCAAGGTGATGTTCATGCACGGCTCATTTTGTGCACCAGTAAAAGAACATATACCTATGTCTTGAATTTGGAAAAAAAAAAATCACATTTTATTTATCACTAAAGAAGGGTTTGGTGAATGCGCATATGAAACTGGTGGGTTCGGTACCTCAAAAAAGGTTAAGAACCACTGTTCTAAAAGTAGATGTATATCACAGATTAATGAGTGAAAAATAAATTTTCAGAATGGAAAGGATGATCTTAAGGTTTTTTTCTAACTTTAGAAGAGTGAATTGAACTAACCATGAACATGGGTGGGAACACATGCATGTCCAAAACCATGTATGAACTGGATGCCTTGTGATATATCCACTTGGTCTCGTGACTAAGAGAATGAACGTGGGCCTGAGTCAGACCGGGCTTTGAACACTGGCTCCCCACTGCTTGCATCATGATTTAATGTCTCTGGGCCTCTGTGTCCTCATCTGAAATGGACATGTAATGATACCATGCATGGTGGTTGAAGAATTAAAACAATTTATGTAAAATACCTGGCACATAGTAGGTCTGCCATAAGTGGTACCTACTATATATCTATTGCTACTATTGTGTCCAGCACAGGCTATACTTTATAGAAAGAGTGGACTGCACATGTGCAGCTGCCCTAGGTTGTTTTCTAGAATGTGTGATGTTGAACTAAAATGACCTTCTGCTTGAAGTAAGGGTGGGTCATCTGAGGAGGGCTGTGGGGCTTGCTTCTCCCTTAGAGAGAGTAACTCCACGCTGGTATTTCTTACTCATTCTCAAATGACAGTTGATCACTGCAGAGGTCTCAAGATCTTCTGAGGTCATCTACTGAGGGGTTGGCAAATAAGACATCAGACTGCTCTGAAGTCTCCTTCCCCAGAAAGTCCCCATTTCTAGTTTTGGTTGCTCTTGCTTGATTTTATTAGGCTGTTACTTTCTTTTTCTTTCTTTACTTATGACTACTACATTCAAGTACCTGGGGGAATTTTTTAGGGAGAGAACAGTTGAAATGCCACATTATTCCATGTGGCTATTGGTTGCCCATTCTGCGGGTTTAGGAAGTGAGAAGGAAGTGACCCGTTACCTGGCCTGGATGGTGTGTATCGTGGCCTGAGAATCCCACCTGAGCAACACCTGCAGGCCAGCCTCAGCAGGGGCTGCGAGCGCCACAAAGGGGGCGCCCGCCGAGCAGGTGCCTGTCAGATGTCCCCTCTGGCGGGAACGTGCTCATCAGCTTTCACACAGTGGTGATTCTCCCCACTTCTGCCCTTCGCTGCCAAAACGATTGTTTAAAAGAGGAAGCTCTCTGGGTCATAAAATGTCATCTGATAGTTAGTATATGGCTATGTAGACCTACTGGAGTATACAGTAGCCTGATTGCCAGGAAGTAGGTGATTCATCACACACACAAAAAAATGGATGAAAAAATAAACTCTTACCAAATGAACTTCCTCTTTCAAACTCTGTTTGTTCCAGTTCATTTTTAAGGACCTTTTTCTAGCCTCTTAGAAGAAAAACAGGGACTAGTGCAGAGTTCCAGAGAGAGGTAATCCCAGCCCTTCACAGTTCCATGCTTTGTTTTCCCGTAATTAGAAAGAACAAGGCCCACGCTCTGTGTCCCCAGGCAGGGGTGGGGTGTGGGTACTGCCCAGAGGACACGGAGCCCCTGCCTTGTTGATAGAGTTCCTGTTCACGCTGAAATACCCTCGACACCTGCAGTGAGGCGCTTTGGATGTGGCACGTGTCCCACTTTGCTAGAGCATCCCAGTCACTCGATTCTCCTTGTTCTGTTTGCCTGGCAGATCCAGGAGGCTGCAGGTCGGGGCCTGAAATTCATCGGAGTCATCCCTCAGTACCGCTGCCCCGTGGACTCAGCAGGCAGCCGTCCCCAGGTGGACGCCGGGGATGTGCAAACAGAGCCAGGCGGGGGTAGTGGAGATAAGAAGAACCCCGGTGCTCCAGCAGGGGTAGACAGAGGCCCGGAGACAAACCAGCACCCGAGAGGGGAGACACCCATCGCCGAGCCGCCCAAGTTGCCTTTGGAAGAGGGGGATGGTGCAGAGTTTTCCGAGACTCAGGATGGACCCCATCGTGACCCGTCTGAGGGGCGTGAGGAACCACTCTCAGGAAGTAAGTATGCCAGGACAGGGACTGTTCAGTAATCCCCATGGGTTTGAGGAAAGAGAAATGGAATTACAGGGTAGAGACAGCAGCATCTATCAAACAGGAGAAATATTTTCAAGCACTTTTCTGGGCCTCCTGACTGTTGACTTACTGAAGTCGTGACTTCCGGGGAGAGCAGAACCACAAGAAACTGACTTGTGGTTGCTCCCAAATGTCACGTTTGAAGTGGATTCCACAGCGGCGAGCTGTTGTGTCCCTTGGGCTCTCGCACTGCCCTTGAATTACCCGGCTCTAACACAGGAAGTGTTAACGTGCCGGCCCCCGTGCAGAACGGACGCTCCACTCTGGGTTCAAGTAATTTGAATATTTGCCTAAAGAAAGAAATCAAGAAAGCCAGTTGAGGACAAATTGTGCAGGAAACTGGTGTTTCAACTCACCAGGCGTAAATACCCAGATTGCAGGAACTTTATGTTGTTGACAGATTGGTGCCATGGAGAGAGCCATCTGCCAAAGAGAGGCCACCAATATGTGACTCCTCGTCATCACCTTGTAAGGGCCACCAGAGCATTTGCTTTAGGTTGGGGGTTTCAAATAACAACACAACAACAGTAACAGTACTGACATTTGTTAAGACTTCCTGTATGTCAGGCCCTGTGCCAGTAAACATTGTATGTTACTGATCTCTTCATTCTCCCCGATAGCCTGAGGATTTGGGTGAGCTCTAGTATCATTGCCCATTTTACAGCTGAGTAAATTGAGGTTTAGAGACTAATTTTTAAAAAATTTTTATTTGTTGATTTTAGAGAGAGAGGAAAGGAGAGAGGGAGAGAGAGAGAGAATGAGAGAGAAACATTGACTTGCTGTTCCACTTATTTATGCATTTATTGATTGATTCTTGTATGTGCTCTGACTTGGGATTGAACCCACAACTTTGGTATATCGAGACAATGCTCCAGCCAACTGAGCTACCCGGCCAGGGCTAGAGAGTAAACCTTGGTCCAGGCTGGAAATCGGCAGACCTGGCATGTGAACCCAGGCAGGCCTAGCCACCATCCCAGTTCACCTCTGTATCTGGTCTTTCCTGTGTGATCC
Source organism: Rhynchonycteris naso (assembly GCA_037038555.1). NCBI lineage: Eukaryota > Metazoa > Chordata > Mammalia > Chiroptera > Emballonuridae > Rhynchonycteris > Rhynchonycteris naso. Next base: position 46,310,115 of record CM073004.1, on the reverse strand, counting down.
TCTAATTGACTAACAAGGTTTACTGAGGCTCTCCATTTATAGAGTGACATTTTTCTTCGCATCCCCCTAATTCCCTTTCCTCTTCTTTCTCCTGGAAATCTAGCCGGTTCCTGAGAGTACTTATAATGAGTGGTGTGGCCTCTTCTAGTCTTTGGAAGGTGAATGAACTAGTTACCAGACTGGCAGGAAGGGACCCGCCAGGCCTTACAAGGCCTTTCTCTTCTGCCTTTTTTGGATCATCTCCCCAGTTCGTGTTATTATTTATTTACTAATTCTTGAAGTTAGCCTTAAATAAATGATGAATAATATAGATCATGCTTTGAGAATAGAAAAGAAGGTGAAATAGGTTTTTTGTTTGTTGTTGTTGTTGTTTGGTAATGTCAGTACTTTCTGGAAAGAAAATTGTGGGATGGTTGATTCTGGGAAGTTATTTGAGAAGTTGATGTAGAGGGAGAGACTGCCTCAGTTTTTGGGTACATTAGGATTACTGTTTAAACAAGGCCTGGATCCCTCTTAAATACGGACTGAAGCAGAGCTCTTCCTTTGTGGTGTTTCTCACTGCTCGAGGTAGATTCTAGCACTCCTCCGGAGTGGCTGGGAGCATGTTCAGACCCTGTGTGCACCTCCTAGTGACCGTCCAGGTCTTCCCGCAGGGACCTCCGTCTGTGCATTGCTGTTGGGCTGGGTGTGTGTGCTCTGGATCCTAGGGAGACGGCCTCCTTGGAGCCCTTCTCTGCCATCCAGGAGCTTGAGGGGGTAAGGACAGACATAGAGCCCCTCCCTCCAGGAGAAAAGGGCAGGAGCTGTGGAGACGCGGGTAGCACAGTGGTCTGAGACCCAGGCTCTATTTACATTCCAAGTGGCTATCTTCTGGCTGAGCAGTCTCAGCCAAGACATCCTTCTGTGCCTCAGTGTCTTACCCAGTAAAAGAGGGGTGGAATTGATGGGAGGTTTAAATGAGATGGACGTTTAAAGCACTCGGCACTGCTCGACTCATGAGGTGTGAGCTGCTGTTACTGGGGTACAGGTTCAGTAGTCCTGGCCACTGGCTTTCCCTTCGGTCTGGAACCCTGGCTTTGAGAGAGGAGGCAGTTGATACTGAGGTTCCCCGCAGGAGTGTTCAGTTGTTTCCTGTTCCAGAGTCCACCGTTCTCTAAGACTTTTTCCAGACATCCTGCTTTCTGTGGCTGACCCCAGGTAGAGTTACTTGGGGAGATTTGTCCTGGGACCCACCCTTCTCCCAGGTACCTTCTGCTGCACCTCCCTTACCTCCATCAAGGAACACACAAAGACCCCTGAACACCAGTGTGTCTTGGCCTGTGTCTCATTTCCTTAAGCCCCTTTCTCTACTAGAAAACTAGTTCCTGCCAGGCAATACAGGCTAACATGTTCTGGAGGTGGTCAACCCAACAATGGATGGCGATTTTAGCTGTGGAGGGTGGTATAGCACTTCCCTCCAATCTCACTAGGTGGACAGCTGTCTTCCTATTGCCTATACCTGAGACTGGCTCTTATCTCTCTGCTCAGGAGGTCACAGGTCTCTGAAATTCAGGCAGCTCACTATTAACATTTTTTTCTCTTTTTGTAGAATAAATGAGCCTTTGGATTTTTCTCATCAGTGAATGAACATTCAGGGGTTACTAATGCCCACACATGGTCTTGTGGTGGATGGACAGACAGCAATCGTGGGGGTAACCCTCTAAGCGATCTAAGTTCTTCCTGTGTGTCATCTTGATTACATCTCACAATAGCTTTATGACCTAAGATGCTTTTATGCCCATTCCACAGATAAGGAAAGTCACCTCCCATGTTCTCGTGTAGTTAATAAGTTTTCTCTCATAGCTTGAGCATTCAGCCTCCTCGAAGGCCGTATGTCCAGGGACCTTGACTGCGTTGGTCCTGGCCCTCATCTGACTGCAGCCTCTCGCCTAACTAATCCTTTTCCTGGGAAGGCTTATTTTATTCCTTGTACCACCCCCCAATCCCTAACAAGCACCCCCACACACACAAGCTTCCTCTCTCTGCCGCTTCTATCGGGGACCCCTAAGGAGGATGAAGTGTTTTTACTCCTTCTTCTGCCAGGTGGGCTTAAATTGGCAATCACAGCAAGACAATTAAAAAATGTCCTGAGGGAGTCTCCCTCTTTCTCCCTCTATCTCCTCGTTTAATTTATTTCCTTACTAGGAGACCTAGGGGAGCCCTTGAGGCTGCGACTGCTCAGATAGGACTTGCCAGCGATTCTCCATTGGGAAACAGGCCGGTTGCCCCCACCCCATCCCCGCAGGCTCCAGTAAACAGCGTCTCTGGTCCAGAGGTTGTGTCCCCCTTCCCTACTCAGGCCCCTCCAAGGCCCATCATGTGGTTCTCTTCCTGCTTATTGACTTTTAGTTCCTGGTCCAGGGGAATTTCCTGTCGGTTCTAGGGCCTGGCTGTGCAACAATCACCTGAGCTGGCACAGGGACAGCCCCGTGGTCCCCTGCTCTGGGACGCTCCCCCCCCACTAACTTCCCACCCTACCCCCTACTGCCCCCACGCAGCTCTGCTGAGAAGGGAAGGGCATTGCCTGCCCCTTGTGAGGCATTTCCGTCCGTGGGGAGCACGTTTTCTTCATTTGTCATACACGGGCCAGTGCAGAAGACCAGTGCAGGGGAAGGTGAGGAAGGTATGGCTGGGTCCGCCTGTCACTTCTCACTTCTCTCCTGACCTCCAGCGCTCCCAGCTCGCTCTCCCCTCAGTGACTCTGTTGCTGTAGCTTCAGTCACAGAAACAAGGAGGCCAGACAGGTTTGTGCAAATTGAAATTGTTCTTACTGTCACCGAAATAATAAAATACCTTCAAAGCACCACCCTTCTGACCCTGTACCCACTCGCTTAAAATGCTCAGAAATGCCAGCCAGAAACCCAAGCTGGTGATCTCAGCAGCGCTTCTCGGCTGCGGGGATTTTTGTAGGTGGGCCTCCTTGGCAGGCAGCTAGCTCCCTGTGGGAGGAGAGAGAAGAGGTACCCTCCTGAGTCTGGCTTTTCTAATGTGTGGCCCCCTTCCCTCCCGGTGCCCGCAGGGTAGTTCTACCCCGTGGTTTTGCCCCCTCCCACATCTGCCACCTGCCACCATCTTTCTGGCCTTTCACTCAGTCCATTAACAAACAGCTATTGAACTCCCACCTGTGGTCATCAGCTCCTGCTTTCTGTGTACTGATGAAATTAGCCTCTTGTTGGATTTGGGAAGCAGCCAGGGTTTGGGGTTTGAAAGACTCTTGGCTTTGCCACTTACCAGCTTGTGATTCTGGGGGATCCACTTCAGGCTCCTGGGCACGGAACCAATGAAGATTGGGAGAGTCACGTGAGGCAGTGAAGATGAAGGGCTCTTGCCTGTGGCTGCTGCTGTCTGTACAGGTGTGCCTACCATGGTTCCCACACGGTGCCCTGGCACACAGGCCTTAGTCTGGCCCAGAGGTACCTGCTGTTAGTGCCCAAGCCTGATCAAAGCTGGAAGCAGCCTTCTCCTAGATTCAGGAATCTAGACAGGCCCAAGGCCCTCTGCCCTCTCTTCCCACCATGGTGCCCACAGCCCTGTCCTCCCAGTGCAAACCTGTCGGCTTAGTTCCCCTTGCCCATGACCTCAGCAGACTTGAGTCCCCACTCAGTCCACCTACCCGGCCAAGTCTGCCTCCCACTTATTTTCCCATTCCACTAACTCACCAGCCTCCCCTTCCCCCCAGTCTGGCCCTTTGAACCCCATACTTTCAACCAGACTCTGAACCCTCTCTTCCCTCCAGCTCTGGAGGTCTTCTGGAACACCAGGACCTTGCTGGCCCTCTTGCTACCTGCAAGTCACAGATTCTCTGGTGCCTTCACTGCAGGCAGGCTGCAGACTTCCACCTCGTGCCTGAAGTCCTGCTGCTTGGTGCAGGCCTCGAACTGGACATCTGCCTCTGTCCTCCCTGCTCCCCCGGAGCTCAGTGAGGCCAGAGTGGACCTGGCTGGCAGGCAGACAGCACTCAGCAGGCCCCATGCCTCCTCTTCCTCCCTTCGCTTCCTGCACTTGATTGGCTTCAGTCAAGCTAGCAGACATCTGTGCATCACTTACCATGTTACAGGGACTTGCCTGGACACAGAGCATCTGACTGTCACAAGGCAAGGCGCCCGTGTCAGGGAGGAAGACAAATAGAAGTATAAGGCAGTCTTGGACGTTTCTTCAGGCTGCTCTGCCGGTCCAGGTGTTTGGCCATTCTCAGAACATTCTCAGATCCAACGCCTTCCTCCCTCCTTTGGGACCGTCTGTCCTATGTCTGGAAAATTCTTCGAACTGGGGTCATGACAGAGTCACAGAGCAACTGAGAAAATTTAAATAAACTTGGGGCTTCTTTCTAGAATCCCCTGGTGCCTGCTCATGTGAGGCTGTGTGTTAGAAAATCAGAATATTGAAACATCCAAGGACATCGTCCAGGGACAGTTTCTCTTGGCGGGTTTTCATGTTAGTAGAGAGAGGACCAAGGCCAAGGAGACAGAGGGACAGAGGAGTTTACTAAAGGGTTACACATCTGAAATCAGGGCTCTCCCAATATTTCACTACTACTCATGCTGTGGAGGCTCTTGATTCCAACACCATTTGCTTTCCTTCCTGAGAAATGGATTGTTGCTTCTGGCTTCAGCCCTCCCCCCTGGGGAGGTCCAGGAGGGAAGTGAGGATGATGCCAGCCCTGCACACTTACCTGGTGTGACCGTCCCTGTCCTCCCTCCCTGCCACCCCGCCACCCCGCCACCCCCGGCACTCTCGCTTCTCCTTTTGGCCTTCCCCTTTTTCTGTTTCTGTCCTCATTTGGGAAAGTTCTGTTTCTGTCTTGCCCCGTGTGTGGAGCATCCCGTGTGATCAACTGTGGCGTATATGCTGGGACTCTGGCCACTTGCAGATCCCCCACTCACTCCTCCCATGGAAGAGCTGTGGTTTCTCTTTTCGATTCGTATGCCCCTGTGCTTGACTACAGCAGACCCCAGAGATGGTGCTCTGGCCCACCTTTGGAGTCACCTGAGAAGAGCTTTCTCAGCCTCTACCAGCAGGTGTCCCCCAGAATGAGAACACACCCAGCAGGCCCAGAATTAATGTCCCAAGGCTGGTCCTCCATCCCTGTGGTTAAAGGCCCTGGCTTCTAGTGATTGCCAGCTCTGTACCCTATGGCCTGCTATCTCGTGTGAGGGCATTTACTGGCTGGAGATGGCTTCCTAAGTCAGGCAAGTGGACTGAGAAAGGTAATTTGGGGTGGGGATAACGAATAGGCCAGAGTTGGTTGTTTAAAATTGAGGTGGCCACTTGTGAAGATGGGCACCTTCCTTTCCTAATTGATTCCTGCCAGTGGGTAGCTGGAAATGCCCCCCCCCTCCCATAGCTCAACTCTGGCTGGTGACAAAGGCTCCTGGCCCAGCACTGCTCCCCAGAGATCTCTGCTGATGCTTGCTGGGGGGTGGGGGGGCGGGGCTGTGAAAAGACTTCCTTTGTCCAGAATATAATTCCTGTGTGAGATAATTTTAGCTGATACAATGATGGACATATTTGGTGTTAATGTGCCTCATCATTCCCTCCTGTTTATAGAAAGCGGTAGTTGTTTGTTTCCCTTATGATCTGGAAGCAACGTTTCCTTATAAAATGCATTTATTTAAATAAAGAAAAGTGAGTCCATTTTTTTGGATAATGCAGAAAGGATGAGATACTGAACTATCAGATACAGTGTCCCATAATGTGGGTGGAGGCCATGGGTCTCCTCCAGGGAGTGTGCATGCGATCTGTCCTTTTTGCTAATGTCACCTGTTGCTTATGACCTTTAAAAGATGTCTTTGAAAGAAGGGTGGGGATTTTTATATTGAAACATATTTTGGGAAAACAAAGCGTATTCCTGACTGGCTTGTGAAAGCAGAGATGTGTAAGCTGGGTGAACTCTGCTTGATTAAATGAGGAACACAAAAATAGACCTTTGGGCTTAGATTGAAATTCCAGGTATTTGCTTCCGGAGGCCGATCCTGTTCACTTGTGGCCGGCAGCACGTAGGGCTGGCCTGGGTCCACTGCTGGGTGGGAGAGAGGATTGATTTTTGAAGAACTGAGCTATAAATGGAGGAACAGAAAGTCCAGCATCCCACTCCCAGTGTCTGCCTGCTGGGCTGAGCAGACCGACCACTCCAGGCAGGAACCCTCATTTACGGGAACATATTTATTTTTACATATCAATGATGTATTTTTGATGTACTTGATTAAGTATTATGGGTTCGTCCCCAGGAAACACCACTGCAGTTTATAAATGGTGAGTTCAGGGGTGTACAAGGTTCCTGGAATTACAGCAGTATTTTTGCTTTTATGTGCCTGAGTACATGTAGGGTTTTTTTGTTGTTGGTGTGTGTGTATGTGTGTGTGTGTGTGTGTGTGTGTGTGTGTGTTTAAGGCCAACTCCCGCCCATATATGTCTGCTTTTCCTTTCAAAACAACCTTTGTGTGGCCTGACCAGGCGGTGACTCAGTGGATAGAGCATTGAACTGGCGGACTGGGATGCGGAAGACCCAGGTTCGAGACCCCGAGGTCACCAGCTTGAGTGCAGGTTCATCTGGTTTGAGCTAAAGCTCACCAGCTTGGACCCAAGGTCGCTGGCTCCAGCAAGGGGTCACTCACTCTGCTGAAGGCCCGCGGTCAAGGCACATGTGAGAAAGCAATCAATGAACAACTAAGGTGTTGCAATGTTGCAGTGGCAACAAAAAACTGATGATTGATGCTTCTCATCTCTCTCCGTTCCTGTCTGTCTGTCCCTATCTATCCCTCTCTCTGACTCTTTCTCTGTCACTATAAAAAAAGACAAACACCAAAAAACAATAAAAAAAACACCTTTGTGTGAATTTCTAGAAGCATCTATTCTGTCCTCTCAAACATCTAATGTACAAATTAACCTGGGATAATAGCAAGTCATTATATGCCAGATTTAAAACTTAAGTCCCCACTTGCAGTACAGTCTTTGAGGTCCATGTCACTTCCAAGGCAGTATGACTCACTACATGGAGTCCCATTTTATTATTTGTCAGCAGTGCACCCTCACAGAGATTTTACCTTCGGTCCCGTGTCACTGGGCTCCTAAGAGATTCCCCTAGCCCTGACGAAGCAGCTTTGTATCACTGTTTTAAATGCTTGTCTCCCCACCTTCTTTCCAAATGCCAACAGAAATGGAGATCTTCGCCCTTTTCAACAAACCGAAGAGCCATCAGGAGTGCCCGCAGTACTATCCTGTCACCATTCCTCTGCGGGTCTCCACAAATGACCAGACGGTGAGCAGTTTGGACGCCAACTGGCTGGAGCACATGAGTGACCACTTCCGGAAAGGAGGCGTGCTGGTGAATGCAATCTTCTACCTCGGCTTTGTCAATGGTATGCAACTACCAGCCCTTGAGCAGCCCTTAGGGACTCTGCTTCTCCTTCTCGTCATCTGAACTCGTCTTCTGAGCCTGCTCCATTCGTTCAGGAAGCTCTGGGCCCTGGCTGGGTAGCTCAGTTGATTATAGCGTCCCAGCAGGGTTGCAGTTCAATCCCCTGGTTAGGACACATACAAGAATCAACCAATGATGGCATGAATAAGTGGAACAAAAAATCAATGTTTCTCTCTTTTTCTCTCTGTTTTCCTCCTTCGTCTCTCTAAAAATCAATAATTAGAAAAAAAGAAAAAAGAAAGCTCTGGCCCTGGCTGATTGGCTCAGAGGTAGAGCATTGGCCCAGCATGTGGATGTCCCAGGTTCAATTCCTGGTCAGGGCACACAAGAGAAGTGACCATCTGCTTCTCTACCCCCCCCCCTTAACTGTCTCTCCCCCGCGCCCAGTCATGGCTTAACTGTTTCAAGTGAGTTGGCGCTGGATGCTGAGGATGGCTTCATGACCTCTGCCTCAGGAGCTAAAAATAGCTCAGTTGCCAAGCAGCAGAGCAACGGCCCCAGATGGGCAGAGCATCGCCCCATAGAGGGCTTGCTGGGTGAATCCCAGTCAGAGCACATGCAGGAGTCTGGCTCTCTGCCTTATTCTCCTCTTACTTAATAAAAAAGAAAAGAAAAGCTCTGAAGCTGATAAACATGCTGCATTTAATTTCTCATTAACACATCTTTTATTTATTTATTTTTACAGAGACTGAGAGAGAATCAGAGAGAGAGACAGATAGGGACAGATAGGAAGGGAGAGATGAGAAGCACAAAATCTTTGTTGCAGCACCTTAGTTGTTCATTGATTGCTTTCTCATATATGCCTTGACTGAGGGGATATAGCAGAGTGAGTGACTCCTTGCTCAAGCCAGCAACCTTGGGCTCAAGCCAGCAACCAAGGGCTTCAAACCAGTGACCTTTGGGCTCAAGCGAGCAACCATAGGATCATGACTATGATCCCACACTCGAGCCAGCAACCTTGCATCCAAGCTGGTAAGCCTGTGCTCAAGATGGATGAGCCCGTGCTTAAGCCGGTGACCTCAGGGTTTCGAACCTGGGTCCTCTACATCCCAGTCTGATGCTCTATCCACTGCACCACCGCCTGCTCAGGCTCAAATTAACACATCTTGAGGAGTTTTCCATAAAGCTCACACCACCTGTGCCCTCTAAACCTTCCTAGGAGTCAGCCAGGTATTTTCTAAAATGAAAGAGAAAGACAAATGATTCTGTCTTAGTGGTGGTGGTTTCCATCTGTTGCTTTTCAATGCTTTGGAAAAGATGATACCCCGATTTTGTTAATTACCCCGTGGGATCATGCCTCTCTGAAAGTGAAAATTGTTTGTAGACACTATTGCAGTTTGAAGTAGCAGTGGCAGCACCGTGGAATTAATAGCAGAGACATGAATTGCACAGCCTGTTCCTGTAAGCTCCATGGGGACACACGTTCCTGGGTCTCACAGCACCCTATACTCCCTCCTCAAGAATGGCTGCTCTCTGGGGTTTGTTGCATGGGCAGCAACATTGCTGCTGGCTTTTTGCAGGCAGAGAGAAAGTCTGCCCAACGTGGGGAAGTGTATCAAGCAAAGAAGGGTTTTCCAGTTGAGAGCAAAGGCGAGTTGAGTCAGTAGGGTGCATCCACGCTGGGAGACAGTTTGGGGAGTGGAGCCAACATGCCAGCGTGTGTGGCTGCTGAGCCCTGCCAGTCAGCGGGATTCCTAGGTCAGTGAAATGTTATCCCAGCAGAACGTGTCAGGGACTTCGACGGGATAGTGTCCTGGTTGTTCAATAGTTTTCTCTTTAAGATTAGCATAGTCACATATGGAGTTTGGCTTCTACACTATTTGTAGTCCTTGAAATGCCAGCCAACACGCTTAGAAGAGACATCAGTCTTAATTCTGAATGTACCTTCTATAAATCATCCAAAGCCTTAGAACACTGTATAACACAGACAGGTCGAAACTTTGGATGCCATCTCTTCCTACTATTTAAACATCGATATTGAATAGTAATGTGATAGCATAGTGGCAGCTGGTACTGTATGGTAGAGGGTCACAACCACTTGTGGAGTGGGCGAATGACATAAGAAAGGTGACTAGCTCATTTAAGAATACATCCGAGGCCCTGACTGGGTACTCAGTTGGTTAGAGCATCATCCAAATGCACCAAGGCTGCAGGTTCGATCCTCAGTCAGGGCATGTACAGGAATCAACCAAAGAATGCATAAATAAGTGGAACAACAACTTAATGTTTTCCTTTTTCTCTCTGTCTCTCTCTTTCTCCCTCTCTCCCTCTCTCAAATCAATAAATTAAAAAAAGAATTTTTAAAGAATACATTCTGAGCAGCACTGTTGAGTAGAAGTTGGTGCAGTGATGGGAATGTTCTCTATCTGTGCTGTTCAATATGGTAGCCACACAGGACTAGTGACCAGTTGAAAAGTGGCTAATAGGACTGAGGAATTGAATTTTAGAATTTAATTTTCATTAGTTTAAATTTTAGTGGCTGTATGTGGCTAGTGGTTAGTCTATTGGACAGAACAGTTCTAGAGTATCCATTTCGTTAATATAACTAATGAAGAGTCAATTTGGTTCTCGGACAGCAAGGTCGGCACCCTCCCTGTATCCAGGGAGGCCTTCCATGGATGCTTGCAAAGTGCCCTGAAGCTAGAGAATGCCACCGTCTGTTTAGAGATGCACCGTAAAATATCAGGGGCATCAGGAATAATGTTCGCAGCCCTGATTCAGCAGCACTTGAAGAAGTCATGGGAGACCTCTTCACTTCCTGCTTCCTGCGGGGACATCCCATCTCCCATCTTTGCTGTGACACCAGCTCTTATTATCTCCTCTTGGCGCCCACAGAGGCTCTCTGTGGCTATGCATAGCTCTAGATTTCTCCTTGGGAAACTGATGGTTAGTTGTGCTAACAGCTTAAAGATGTGCAGGGAGGCGCTGAGGGCGGCAGCTCCAGTCACTGGCGATCCTCTCCCCTGCCCACCCCTTCGGAGAACTGGGGAGTCAAAGGGGAATTTTTCTCTTTGGCCTGACTGCCCGAGCCTGTCAGGGTCAAGCTGAACCCCAAGACAGGTCACCTTGAAGGTTCACAATGCCGTTTATTGTCCCTTCAGCCATTGTGCCTTTAGCAATTGAGGCCAATCCCCCCTACTTCTTACCCCATTCTCCACCCTTGAGTCCAACAACACAGATAATTTATACAGTTTTTTCTTCAGATTTGACTCGTGTTTGAAATGCTGTTCTATCCGCCCTTGGCTTTATCTGCATTTAGTCTAGCCTCCTGCCTTGAAGACAGCACATGAAATTCCCCCTGGCAAGTGCAGCTGTGAAATCCTCCCTGTGACATCTCCACAGTGGGGCTGCCCACGCCCAGGGCTGCCCCAGAGCTGCACGTCCCTGTCTGAGGGACGGCTGGAAAAGTCTCCGAACAAAATTAATTTAAACCCGCTCAGACTTCAAACACGAATCCAGCCTGTGTGTTTCCGAGGGAGAGGGAGTGTGGCTGGAGAATAATGCTTGGTGGGTTAGGGTGTGTCCGCTCTGGAAAAGCCCAAGATTTCCGTTGGCCAGGGATGAAATATGCATATGTTCTTTTCCCAGAATTGGAAAAAAAAAAAGCAAGCTAATCATAATTAGAAAAGGGACCTATTTCTAAGAAGATAATAAGTGTCCTTACAAATAAACCTGGCAGAGACAGAAGCACATCTTTAAGTGCTTTGCTGTCGGGGAAAGCACCGTCCTGATTCCTACATGGATCTTTGTGCTCCAGAGTATTTTACACAGAGTCATAAAGCTCATGAGGACTTTGGCCCACAAACAAGGAGATGTTTCAGCCTGAATTATCCAGTTAAGACTCCAGCTTCTGTGTTTGAGGCCTTGCTCCCCAGAACATGGAAAGATTTGCATGGTCCTCAAGTGTGGGCTTTTGATTGTGGTGTCCAGGGATCCTCCTCTCCTTAGAATGACCAGGTGTCTTGGGCTGGGGAGGCTGTGCCTTTGGGCCCTGGCAAGCTAAGGCCCAAGCGAAAGCCAAGTGTGATGAGAACAACAGCCACCTAGCAGTTACTCTGCTGTTGCTACAGGAAGTAGTTCAAATACAACTCATTCAGTGCCCAGAATGCAGTGAAGGGGACACTGTTGTTATCCCTGTGTTATAGCTGGGTACACTGAGGCACAGGGGTATTAAGCCGTTGCCAAGGTGAGTGGCGCACAAAGAAAGAAGGGTGTGGCTGGGAAAAGGGACATGAGGAGGAGAGAAAAGAGGTGGCCTTGTTGGTGAGAAGTTGAAGCCACCAACAGGGCCTTGGGTGGCACTCGGGGAGGGAGCGGAGCTCCAGAGGCACCCTCAGAGAAGTAGCAGGACCTGGGTGGCCAGACAACAGTGGATGAGTCCCAGGGCCGGTCAGACAGCAGAGCGGACAGGCACATGGAAACACTCTAGCCAGAGAGACAAAGGCCAGAATCGAAGCTTCTAGAGGGTAGAAGGGCAGGTAGCGGAGACTCTGCTAAGCTGGCTGCTGGGGGGAAAGGGGTTGGCAGGGGTCAGGGGTCAGGGCGAGGTGGAGCTGGCTACGCCCCATCTGACAACACAGGTGCAACCTGCTTTCTCCTCCAGGCCATCAGAAGCCCTGCTGCCATCGCTGGCCACCAAGGTTGCTGCTGCCACCACCACTCTCCTTGACCTCCCTTCATCCCCCTGGCCCCATCCTTGCTCTTCACTTCTTTTATTCTGCCCTCACCCTGTCCTTGTCCCCTCCTTGCCCTCTGCTTGCGCCTGCCTCACTCTGCTCTCCTCGTACTCTCCCTGCCTTGCCCTTGGCCCCGTCCTCGCTGTCCCCGTCCCCTGCCCTCACCCTCTCCTGGCCCTGACGTCCTCCGCCCTCTGGGACTGTCACCTTCATCCAGCCCATATTCAGATGTCTCCAGTTGTTTCAGAAATGTCCTTGGCAGCAAGCTGTCCAAACGAGAATGCAGTCTAGCGACACGTGCTGCAGAAGGTGACCATGTCCCCCTTCTCTCTTACTTAGAAGAGTTGTTTTCTGTGACCCTGACTGCTTGAAATAAACCTGGCCTCGTATCCCGCTGAATGTCCTGCTCTCTGAATTTGTCTAGCCAGTGCTTCGTGGTAACGTTTCTCTTACCTATCTTAGCCGCTACTTCCTAGAAAGTGGAATTCCGTTCTCAGGCCTTGGTGAGTTAAGTACTCAGGGCCGGACTGCGTTCCAGGTGGTGTTGTGTTCCATGCGTGGCGCACTGGGTGGCATGCTACACCTAGATGTCTCCATTTCCACCCATTTAAAACATTGTCTTCCTAGTGACGCTCCGTGATGCCCCAGCCGCATCTAAATCCAAGTATCTTTCAGTTTTTATACCACCTTTTTTGATGCCTAGCATAACCCACATGACTTTATACTTGCAAAGTATACATGTGAAAAAGATGTACCTATTTCTAGTGAAATCCGTGTAGAGACCCGTGTTTTATACAGACATGCTTTGGAACCCGTGGACACCGTGCCCCTGTGCAGAAGGTGATCAGTAAAGGTTTCTGAGTGACGCTCGGTAATGCCAATGGTAATGAAAGGGGAAGCTGCTGTTGTATGCATCCCCAGGAACCTGCAGATTTGGGGGATCAAACAGCTCTGGGTGGAGGGAACGGGAAGGGAGGAAGGGTGAGGTAGTTCTAGGTGGTTCTAGTAGCCACTCCCTCGGAACACTGCCATATCCAAGAACGTTTGGCCCAGCGGTTACGGGCATGGCTTTCTCTCTGAGGAGCCCCACTAGTGCCTTTTCTTCTGTACCCACAGCACACTCTGAGTAAACTTTTTATTACAGCATAGCGCATGTACAGAACACTGTACAGACTGTCAGGATATCTATAGCTCAGTGGAATTTCTCAAGGTGAGCAGCCGTGTACCCAGCACTCAGATCAAGAAACAGAACATACAACCCCCCTGAAAGGCCCCCCTCGTGTAACATACATACAACCCCTCTGAAAGGCCCCCCTCGTGTAACATACATACAACCCCCCTGAAAGGCCCCCCTCGTGTCTCTCGCAGTCCCGATATCCCGGGGGTGACCACAGCCCTGACACGGAACACCGCAGATTAGTTTTGAACTTTATTTTTTCCTGGTTTCATTGAGATATAGTTGCCATATAATATGGTATTAAGTTATACAACATAATGATTTGATGTATGTGTATATTGTGAAATGATTACCACAATAAGTTTAGTTAACATTTATCACTAACTAAGGTTACAAATATTTTTCTTTTCGTGAGAACTTTTAAAATCTGCTTTCTCTAGCCTGACCAGGCGGTGGCGCAGTGAATAGAGCATCAGATTGGGATGTGGAGGACCCAGGTTCGAAACCCTGAGGTGGCCAGCTTGAGCGCGGGCTCATCTGGCTTGAGCAGAAAAAAAGCTCGCCAGCTTGGACCCAAGATCGCTGGCTCCAGCAAGGGGTTGCTGGGTCTGCTGAAGGCCCGCGGTCAAGGCACATATGAGAAAGCAATCAATGAACAACTGTGGTGTCACAACAAAAAATTGATGATTGATGCTTCTCATCTCTCTCCATTCCTGTCTGTCTGTCCCTATCTATCCCTCTCTCTGACTCTCTCTCTGTCCCTGTAAAAAAAAAAAAAAAAAATCTGCTCTCTTAGCAACATGCAAATACACGTTACAATATTGTTAACTGTAGTCACCAGGCTGTACATTACATCCCTGGAACTTACTCATCTTATAAGTTTGCACCTCTGACCACCTTCACTCATTTCCCCCCCCCCCTCCACGGCAGGCAGCCAGCAATCTCGTCTCTGTTTCTAGTAGTCTGGGTCTTTTAGCTTCCACACGTAAGTGCCATCATACAGTTTGTCTTTCTCTGACTTATTTTACTTAGCATAATGACCTCAGTGTCCATCCATGTCATCTCAAATGACCGGATTTCCTTCTTTTCTTTGGCTGAATAATATTCCATTGTAGGTACCACTTTTCTGCTCATTGGGACAATGCTCTAACCAACTGAGCTACCCGGCCAGGGCTTTGTATCACATTTCTTTACCCATTGATCCATCAGTGAACACTTGGGTTGTTTCCATGTTTTGACTACCACAGAAAAAACTTCAGTGAACATAGGTGTATAGAAACTTCTTTAGGATAGTGATTTCATTTCCTTGGATTTATATGCAGGAGTGGGATTGCTGGATCATATGGTAGTTCCATTTTTTTATTTTTTCAGGAATCTCTGTACTGTTTTTCCATAATGGATACATCAGTTTACATTCCCGCTAACAGTGCATGAGGGTTCCCTTTTCTCCACAGCCTCCCAACATTTGTTACCTCTTGTCTTTGTTATGATGCTGTTCTAACAAGTGTGAGGTGGTATCTGATTGTGGTTTTGAATTGTAGTTTTAAACTTGCTATGGAGTATGGCTTTGTTGTCTCTGGCCTCTTTCGCTCATTATGTTTGTGAGATTCATGCACATTTTCACATGTAATTGCAGGTACTTTTTTCTCATGGCTTCATACTATCCCTTGTGTGGACATATGTCCTTAATTCACTTACAAGTATATACATTTTGCCCCATGTCGGAAGGCGTGGCATCTGCACAGATCTGGCCCCAAACAGAAACCCTTCGGCCATCTCGCTATGACCCCGTTGAGATGCCAGCCAGGCAGGGAGTGCTGTGCACTGGTTAGAGAGCACCTCCTCCCAAGGCTGGGGATCTAGGCGGCTCATGGCCCACCCCAACTCCTGTGGCAGCACCTGGCACATTGTCATGGTAGCTCAGTAAATACCTGCTAGTTGTTGAAAGAGTATATATAGGCTCTAGCGCAGTGGTTCTTCACCTGGGTTCTGTTGCACCCTAGGGGTTCCATGAGTCGGTCTCAGGGGTTCGGAGAAGCCTCTGCTGCGGAGGCCAGAATAAAGTAATACCGTAATTTGTTGTGAATTCATGCACTTTGTTGGTTTTGTTCTTTGAGCAAGGTGATGTTCATGCACGGCTCATTTTGTGCACCAGTAAAAATACATATATCTATGTCTTGAATTTGGAAAAAAAACATATTTTATTTATCACTAAATAAAGAAGGGTTTGGTGAATGCGCATATGAAACTGGTGGGTTCGGTACCTCAGAAAAGGTTAAGAACCACTGCTCTAGATTCAGACCACACTTGAGATCTAAATTGGCCCTTCCATTCCATTTGGAGGTGGATAAATGGCTTACGTGCCGCAACCTCAGCCACTAAGAGGGATTGGCTCACTTTGGGGAGGACTCAGTGAGAAACCACGAATTGCGCTTGGCCGAGCGCCTCACACGGAAAGGCAGTGACACAGAACGTTTCCTCCCCATCTGGTCGATGGCACTGAACTTGCAGGCCGACCCGTCCTGTAACTGAAGAGGAGGAGGAGCTCGCGTAGGTTGTTCACCTCCTCAGCTTGTGAGTGCGGGAAGGAAGGCAGCAAGCCTGCTCGCTCTTTTCCCGTCAGCGGATTAGCTGCGGTGTGGTTGGGAAGCACCGAGGCTCCATCAGCAGAGACTGGTTGATCGGTGCTTACGTTTGCAGTGGGGTCAGAGGTCGGTATGACGGCACGTGCAGTCACGGCCATGCAGGTGGTGCACGCCATTCCTGGAACCGGGGTGGTGCCGTGAACCGTACAGGGTCTGATGGGGAGAAGGGGCTTTCAGAGAGCCAAGGAAATCTGTCACACCAGCACATCAGCCACCCAGTGTGGACAATTTAGTCCAACCTAGCTGGTTAAAAGGAGCACAGTAACAGTGTTCTCTAGACCACAGACATTGACTGCTTGTCATGGTGTGTGTGTCCAGCCAGCCTTTGGGAAGAATAGCACCTGGGGTGAGCCTGAAGGTTGGCTCGGTGGATGGCGTGTTAATGTCTCAAAGGCAATAGGGGGAGAGCTCTTGCCTCATAGAATTTACCTCTGGATAATAGGGCAAATCTCCTTTTCCCACATCCTTCCTGTAAATCACAAGCGTGGAGTGTTAAGGTGGCCTTTAGCCAGAAGACTGACATCAAATATTTATATAATACCAGAACCAATAGCTTTCTGTGCACAGTAGGGAAGCTACTTTACTTTTATAAAAAAAAAAAAAAAAAATGCAGTGATAATGGAGTGTTTTCCATAGATGGAGGGCGATTTAACCTTTTATATCGGGAGCCTTCACTCTGAGATCTATTTATACCCAGCTTGGTGCACATTACGGTGAGGCTGAGCCAGAGGGCAACGAGCTGCCCAGAGTGGACAGGGCCGTCAAAACAGGGGACTGTATAAAAGCCCAGCTGTCTGCTCTCTCTGGTTCATTGACTTCTTTGCTATTACAGATGACCAAATTTTGACAGCCATTCTGAACTTGCTTTGGAGTTAAGTAGGTGAATCAGCACTCCGGCTTCAAGATGGCAGAGGGGCAGCTGGGTGGCTGCGAGCCAGACACTGGAGGAGGAGGCTGGGAAATGAGGACCTGGCTTGTTCCTACTTCACGTGCCCAAGAGTGGCCCTCCCTCTCTGCACTGACTGCACAGCCCTGCTCCCAGGCCTGTGACTCGGGAGGAAGAAGGGTAGCCAGGCAGGGGTGGGAAAGAAAGTCTGGATGGCCTGCAGGGTCTTCTTCCCCCTTCCGGACCTCAACTCTGCAGTCCAGTCCCATTGGCAGGCTTAATACCATCATATTATTTGTGTCAAGTTGGGCTCGGATACTTAAAGCACATGGTAGGCACATTTAAAAGGCTTGGAGGTTTTCCTTGGAGGACATCTGTAGGTAGAAACTTTGGAAATTGGATGGAAAACAGTTTTGTAGCAGTCTCGAGAGAACTTGTGATATGAAGGTGTAATCCCAGAGGAATCGTTGAGTATCTTCTGGTCCCAAACATCCCCAGGTCAGGGCTCGGGAAAGCTTGGTTGACAGGGGTTCGTTCATTCCACAGGCCGTACCTACTGTGGCGGGGGCTCCAGCTGGGCCAGTGGTGTTCCTGGACCCCAACATACTTGTCATGTAGTCCAGCTGAAGAGCAGCCCTGTTCTTCCCTGGTCACCTTTGTAAAATGTCTCTTAGGAAGGCATTGAGCAGACACTCGGGGAAAGCTTGTTAGCAGAGCAGAGAGAGCAAGCTTGGAACTTTTGCTAAGGCTGTTTAATAACAGACTCTCAGGATAGGAAACAAACAAAAACTGGAGCATGGTAGTGATTAACCCACAGGGATCGTAACTGAAATGGAGTATTATCTTGTCAGATAGGAATATCATCAGAAATTACCTTCACAGCCATGGTTTGTTGAACTAGTCGGGTCCCTCTATCATTCCGGAATAGTTGGGAATGTTCCTAAGCTTAGCAAAGTACACTAGTCTCATGTTTCTTAGATTTAGGTTGAGCATTATATCAGTCAGTTATTGCTACAATGCCGTGTAACAAACCGCTGCAGAGCTCATTGGCTAAAAACAGGAATAATTTCTTCTCACATATTGCAACTCCACTGAGGTGGTGTTCTCAGATGGGCTCACTCACAGGTCTGTGGGTCAGCTGACCTAAGCTAAGCGTCATTGGGGCAGCTCTCTTCTACCTGTCTTTCATCGTCCTGGAACCAACCGGCTAGCTGGGGCATGTCCTCTCAAAGTGGTAGCAGAGACATAAGAGATCAGACTCAACCACACACACAAATGCTATTCAAGCTCCTGCTTGCATCACACCTGTTAACATCTTATTAGGCAAGCAAGTCACATGGGTACGCCCCTGCTTAGCTGGTCTCCCCAACAGTCATCTAGGTCTTGATTTTATTCTCATGATTCTGGTACTGTCAAGAGAAAGAGAGAATTAATTAGTCGCTTGTTCATGTCCTTTACTATTTCTAATGGTGTTTCATTGTTTTCAACTTGATTTGTTAAGGTTAGCCATTTATTTATTTTAACATGTTTATTTTATTGATTTTAGGAAGAGAGGAAGGGAGATAGACAGACTGGAACCAATCTTTCTGTCCCTGGATGTGCCCTGACAGGGGATTGAACTAGCAACATCTGCGCTTCGGGATGATGCTCTAACCAACAAAGCTATCAGGCCAGGGATATTTTTCTTGTTGCAGAACTTTTTAATTTGTTTATGAGGTCTGTTGGAAGACAGATGCTAAAGATTATTGTAAGATTGTGGTGTATTTACATTTGTCGGTCTTTCTCTTTGTGACTTCTGGAAAATGCTGGTAGTTCCTGAGCTCCTGTGTGATCTGGACGACTTTCTGAATTTGTCTCCCCTCCCTTAAAAAAGAAAGCACATTATTATGCGAATTGTCCTTTTAAATAAAAATAGTATATCATTAAACATATTTTTATGTGTATTGCCATAGCAAAATACCACCAGTGGGGTGGCTTAATAGTTTATTTTCTCATAGTTCATGAATAAGATGCTGGCAAATTTGGTTTCTGGTGAGAGCACTCTAGTGACTTGCAGACAGCTAGTTACCTTCTCTCTGTGTCCTCACATGGCCTTTCTTTGGTGCAGGGAGGGGGGAAGGGTCTGGTGTCTATTCCACTTCTTAAAAGGACATTAGAGGTGACAGATTAAAACCCACCCTGTGACCTCTGTTATTTCCCTAAAGGCCCCATTTCCAAATACAGTCACTTTGGAGGTTAGAGCTTCAACATATGTTTTTTTTGGGGGGGGGGGCATAATTAAGGCCATAACAGTCTAATTGAGCTGGGATTTGTAGAATTGAATCTAGGGACCGGGAGGCATTCTCTGTCCACCACCACATTTCACAGATGAGAGACCAAGTCCCTGAAAGGGGTCGCATCACTTCTCTCCAGAAAGCATGGACTCAAACCACCTGCTTCTAAGTCCAGTCTTCTTTCCCACAATCTCCAATCTAAATGAATCTAGGGCATCAGGAGTTATTAACAAAGAAAGAGAGAGAGAGAGAGAGAGGCAGAAAGCTCCTCCCTTAATGTCTTCTGTTGGAGTAAAGGACCCTGTTGCCCAAGGCAGTCTTGAACCATGCTGTATGTGTAAGGTACATTTGTTTCATGGTACAGAACTCACAGTGTGGTACATTGGCTAAAGCAGTGCCAAAGGAAACGTTTTTAGTGATAAATTATTTAGGAAAACTCCCCCTTCCCCCAAATTTCATCTCTTGACAAGAGCTGTCTAAAATGTTGTGTCTGTACAGTAGCCCGTAACGTGTGAGCTTCCAAGATGTGGCCCGTCTCGAGTGCGTCTGACGCATTCAGCTCTGGTGTGTTATATCTCTCCCCCCTTTCAAAAGTGTATCTTTCACCTAAATACAGTTTTCTTCTAAAAACTGTCTCTAAACAACTGTTTTGCCCTGAATAAGTTCTCCCCAGTGCCTCCTGATGTTGGAGCGTGAAAAAGCAAGGTAAACGCACGAAATCAAACGGAGATTGCTAACAATGAAATTTGGGCTCATAAAATCAAGGATATTATTCACAACTGTGAGGTAAATTAGTCTCATTCACTCTGATGGGGGCTAGACTCTATGGCTGTGTGTGTCTTCTTTAATTAACATGCTGAAAAGATGTTCTGATTGGGATTATTAATGAATATGGTGAAAATTTTTGCTGCTTGTAAGGCTTCTGCCACAGACGGTTTTCAGAAACCCCCCCCCCGCCTTTTTCTTTTTTTTTTTTTCCTACAGATTCCTTACACAGTTTGACAGATGGAGTATTCATCTTTGAAGCTGTTTCCACAGAAGATAGCAAAACCATGCAGGGCTATGATGCTATTGTTGTCGAACAATGGACGGTCCTGGAAGTAAGTGTCGGATTGGCAGGGGGGGCTGCTTTTATCTGGACGGTGATTGTTTTATTCACTTGCTGGATCTGTCCGGGGCTGCTGCTCAGCTGTGGCTTTCCCCTGAAAGGCTGGATGACCCGGGTAGACCCCAAAGGACCCCTTCTGTCCTTTCATGCTCCTCCTTTCCCACGTTGGGGGATGGGGCCCACAGTTCCCTTTCTGTAGGAAGAACACACTGTGTGTCGGACCCTTCAGTGAAAAAAGATTCTTCTTTCGTTTATTTGCATATAATTGAAAACTCGTAAAGGATATACATGAGGCAAATGCTCGGTGTGTGGCTTCCATAATAATAAGAGCAGCATCGTAATTGGAGCTAAAGCCTGTGGCTCCCTCTGCCAGGTATCCTCAGAAGAGACGTGCACCTATGCTCACTACTTCTTCACAATAAGCCTGTGAGGTCGGTATCCGTAATTGCTGCTGTTTTACAGATGAGGAAACTGAGGCATAGAGGGGTTAGGTCCCTGCCCTAATTTTACTCGTTAAGTGCTGAAGGATGTCTTTGAGAAATATTGACCCATTCATTATGCCACCAAATTGCCATGGGCAGAGGAATTCCTCAAGCCCCGTTTTTCTGAGACTTTGGAAGAACTGATTTGTTTCAGAGACTCTTAGGTGCGTACTTCAGATGCATTTCTCCCGCTATGGAAGCATGGGCTTGTTAGGCTCTACTCTTGTCCCCCAGCGCATGGGCTGTAAAGGGAGAAACTGTTAGCACTCAGAGGTCTGGTTCCTGAGTGCCCTCCAGCAGGTCTGGGAGAGCACTGGGGGGGGGGGGGGGTGTTCTGCCAGACCCAGCAGTCTGTGCCTAAGTAAGACACGGGTCGATGCAGCTCTTTGCGAGGACTGTGGGGCCACGGGACCCACCCGGTAGTGGATGCCACATGCTCACCACGCCCTTGTGCCCTTGAGAAGTACAGCTGGGAAGTGAGTCTGTCACCTGGTGGCTGGGATGGGGCGCCCCAAAGGCACTGTTCCTCAGCCTTTAAGCCCACTGCAGTGGCATGGGGAGTAGGACTCTTGGGGGCACACAGGTATGACAGCAACAGAGTACAAAGAAAAGCGAATCAGGAACAGGAATTCCAGAAACACAGCAACTCCGGACCTGTTAGGGCTGGGCAAGGAGTCCCAAGAGCACATGTGGGGAGGAAAGTAGGGAATGAGATGATGACCAGGTTTGCAATCAGGTTCCACCTGTTACTCCCGTCCGCCTTTGGTCCCAGTGGGCCCCTAACTGAAAATGGGGTGCAAAGGATGTGAGGTTCAGTTCAAAATGCACTGTCCGGCAAGGGCAAGTCATAGCCCCTTCTCGGGACCCTAGACCTCCTCAGTTCTAAGACTGGGCAGTGCTGTCCACCCAGCCGCCACCTGTGGTAGAGCGAAGGCTCCCGGTGATGGTGGAGGAATGTGAAATAACAAGGGTGGCAGTGGAGGCCCCAGAGGACCCCTTTAACACAGCTTGAACATGCAATTCGATCTTAACACTTGGTCATGCACTCCTGCACCAAAAACAGATGCAGCATGTGGGGGCTGGCGCACTGTGGAGATGCGCGTGAAATCTGTTGTCTGCGCGTGAAAACGGCTGTCAGGGGAGGGCACTGTGGTTTCGTGTCCACAGGAAAGATGACTTGATGGCAGTGATCCAAAATCGGCTGAGAAAGTGGTTCTCAAAGGGTGCTCCCAGGACCCGCAGAATCAGCAGCACTGGGGAGGTTGTTACAAATGCGGAATCTTGGTCCCCACCCGAATCTCCTGAATCTGACGCTCTGGGGTTGGGTCCCAGGGGTCTGTGTTTTCACAAGTGCTTCAGCGGGTGCCGACGTGCAATTTTAAGAACCCAGGTCTAAAAATACAGTCCTGATGCCGTGCTCACCAGGTGCTTGTGGTGAAGAGGGGATGGAAGGAGTTCCCCAGTGGTTTCTCTTCTTTAGCCTTTGAAACGACCAGTGACCTTGGTGTGTAACTGGAATGAATGAACACTGTGTAAAATGTTTGTGGTGGGTGTGTGGGGGAGATACACATAAGGTCATTTGTCTTTTTAATTCGAAGAGGTCATTTTTATGGGTTAAGAAGTTAGATCAGAAAAGATTAACATTTATTCAGAAACTTTTCTTGGGGTTGCAGGTTAGTTTTCATTAGGTTTGTCAATCTTATTTCTTATATGTTTGAACTTTTCCTTCTTGACCTCTTATATGTTTGTGCAGTAATCTATTTGGTGATATTAGGTCTGGATATTGTTTCCTGTCCCTAACCCCATTAACACACACGCACACATACACACACACACACACACTCATTCTCTCTTCAGGAATGCTTTGGTTTTTACACCAGGAATCTTTGGAAAAGAAGTAGGTTTTAAAAACCTGTGATTGATAAGCCCAGTGGTATACACCGGCTTACAAAACCTATTCTGCATGTCTCTTCCCAACTCCATATTCAATGATGAATTCAGCCAGATGGGTAGCTTGAAATTGGCAAACACTAGAAATTAGGGTGTTTTCCCCTAGAGAGCCAGTTGTAATGGCTTGCTTACCAGCACACCACTGATGGGCCTTCATTTTAGCACATTTCAGATTATAATTATGGTTGTGGTTGGCATCCAGTTAAGCAGAAACAGATTTTCTTAATTTTCACAACAGCAATGACAAATGGGTTGATAGTTTTGATGCTGTCCACCCGTTTTCCCTGCTTAAGTCTTCAGATTTGCTCTTCCCTCCAGTGTCTGTGGAGCATCCCCAAATTTTCCACAGTGGAAGGAGACAGGGGTCCCTTTTAGCAGTATCAGCCTCTCCAGGGAAAAGGGAGAGTAGATCTCTTTGGGGCAAACTATACCCCTATGGATATAGGTAGGCCTTCAGGAATCAGCTCAAAGGTCACCTCTTCCAGGAAGCCTCTCAGACACCTTCAGGTTTAAAGACCCTTCCTCTATGTTCTCATAATCCTCTGCACATAAGCCTATTGGGCTTCTATTTATGCTCATTTTTTATTTATCCACTTTTCTCTCTTTACTCTGAGTTTCTTGGCCTGGGGATATTCATCTTTGTTCTCTAAGACCTCCCCATAATAACTTCCTGAATTGGGCTTCAAGCCTTTTGGTTCAGCCCAAGGGTAGAACAGCATTCTCAAAATTAAACTCATAGCAGAATCACCTGGAGAGCTTTCTAAAACAGATAGATACCCAGGCTCTACCCCCAGAGTTCCTATTCAGCCCACTCTGAATGCAGCCTTGGAGGAACCATATGTTCCAGCACTGCCTGGACGTGCCCAGTCCAGGACAGGCTTGCCCATGGCTCAGCTCTTTGAAGAAACTCCATCAGACCCCCTCTTCTGACCCACAGACAGCCTATCTTCTGCTTGTCCCTTCAAGTGTGGGTGTTGGTGTAGCTCCCTTGCCTGCCACACTCAAAATCTAGCTACTTTCTCTCTTCCCACCCTTTTGGGGTTTATTATTTTGTTTTATTTGTTTTAGAGAGAAGAGAAAGAGGAAGGTGCTTCTCTTTATTTTAGAGAGAAGGAAAAAAAAGAGCGAGAGAAATATTGATTTGTTGTTCGACTTATTTATGCATCCATCGGTTGATTCTTGTATGTGCCCTGACCAGGCGTCGAACCACAACCTTGGTGTATCGGGATGACACTGTAACCAGCTGAGCTACCTGGCCAGGGGCCCCTTTTGGCCTTGGGAAAGAGCTTTCCTGTTCAAGCCCTGGGCAGGTTCCTCTTAGCTTGTTATTGACCCTGCTTTTCTGGCAACCACTGTTCTCCCAGGCTTACCCGTGCACTCTTCCGCTGTGACCACTAAACATCTGTGACCAGTTTTCTCTCTTTTCTCATGGTTGGCACTGACTCGTCCCTCACCTACCTCTTTCCTCCTGTGAGTATTAATATGCTCAGCTGTGTGTGCAGAGGTGCCATTCCAGTTCAAGCACATCTTCCTGGCTTCCTTCTCTGTATACTCATACACACACGCACACTCACACAAGAAGACCTACCTTGCTCTTCACAGCTCTGCAAATGGTGGCATATGTTGGAAAGACGATGTAGATCGTAGAGTCTGACCTGTGTGCATCCTAGTTCTCTTACTCCCCACTGAGGAGCTAAGTGTGTGGAGAGTAAGCCACGCCCTCTTTGTTATTTCATTTTTCAAGAGTGTACATGGGGACACTGGTAACAACCTCTTCAAGTTGGTGAGATTTGAAAGAGATATAAATACATTTAAAAAGATGACATGTGAACATTGTACTTGGCATACAATAAGTAAGGACCACTTTCTTTTTTATCAGTCGCCTGGTATGATCAGTTAGATCCTCTCCTTCTTCCTTGACCTTGTTCTAAAAAGCACAGAGGAGGATGGGCTAGGGCAGTGGTCGGTAAACTCACTAGTCAGCAGAGCCAGATATCAACAGTACAACGATTGACATTTCTTTTGAAAGCCAAATTTTTTTAACTTAAACTATACAGGTAGGTACACTCCTTATCGAGGTAGCGCCCGCAGGTGGTATTTTGTGGAAGAGCCACATTCAAGGGGCCAAAGAGCCGCATGTGGCTCGCGAGCCCGGATTGCCGACCAGGGGGCTAGGGAACATGTGAAGTCAAATGCAAGTAATTGTGTTCTTCCCAGTTTGGAAACTTACAGCCCCAAATTAAAAGCAATTGTGAGTAGGTTAAAAGTCCACCCATAGGGCATTTATAATGGGTATTTTGTTTACATTCGTTGAGTTTACAATCTAGAGCGTGAGCAGAAAGGATAATTCCTGGGAAGAAAAGGGAAATACTACATGGGTGACTACTAGGTCAGGAGCCAGAGACCCTCTTTTCTGTGCGTGGACACGCCCTTCCGCCTGATAGCCCAGCAGTTTGTGGATACCACTGGGGCCCCTTGAGCCATGGAGCGTTCTCCATCTCCGTCCCCTTGAATGCCTCCTAGCTCACCAGTGCTTCTTATAAAATATGCTTCCAGAACTGCTTATAAGACAGCAGCGAAGGCACTTTTATTTTTAGCTGATGTGATTTGGTGGGGCGGCTGGTGGGTTACTTGGAAAGGTCAATTAAAAAGAACCAGAGAAAACCATATTCAAAACTCACACATTTTATCTTAATGTACAATATGTAAGTACCCTTGCAGTTGCCAATCTTTTTGAGTCTGAGGTCGGCTGATTGGAATCCCACTTAATCTTTCTTGTATAAACCACACCCAGAGTGCAGTCAGTCACCAATCTCCAATGTCAGGAAATGGACCTGACTGCAGAATCCTATTTTCATGATCTTTTCCTAGTCTGTTCTAGTTTCCCTTTCCCTCACATCTAATTCAGCCACAGTTCTTATTTTTAAGGATGTTTTTTGTCAAGTCCCTTCAAAGCATTCTACTTAGTTTTCCTAGAAACAACTTCCTTTGCATTTACTAATTAAGACACATAGTTATCATAAGGGATCTAACTGACCTACATGGGTCTGGGAACCCATCAGGCTCCCTGTGATGTGCTCCGCTGCCCAGATCAGCAGGACGCCAGCACCCTGGAGTGCAGCCTGCTCCCTGTGAGGACTTGGTCGCCCTAAAGCTGGACGTGGGCTTCTGCTGGTGCACCGGAGAGGGAATTAGCTTCGGGGCGTTCATAACCAATTCTACTATGGGAGATGCTGAGTAAGCAGCTCTCTCCATCCTCTACCTGTGTGTTCCATCTGCTGTGGAACTGGCCCCCAGCTCATCTCCTCCTGTTAGTTTCTGCCTGGTTTGATGGCCTGTTGAGACATTTTTGATCATGATTATATCATCTTACATTAGGAGGGATCATCCCAGTTTGGGCTTCTCAAAAGGTTTCGTGTGTTGGGTGGCGCCTTTCCTATCCAATGTCAAGTAAACCGGATGGGGGGCACTCCTTTGGCATGCTGTGGGGCTCTCTCCTCCAGTCCCTAATGCCACCCAAGCCTCCCTGCAGAGGTTACTATAGACCCTACTCTTCCATGGAACATGTCGCCTTCTTATTCTTAAAGGACCCAGGAGAGGTTTGGTAGCATGCATTTCTGTAACTGTTGAAGTTTGCGCTGGGTCATGCCTCCAGCTCCACCTGTCCCGTAACCTTGTCCAACAACGTATTAGGTCTTACTTGTTCTTCGTCAGCGTCTGCGAGCTGCTGGGGTCAATCTTTTATTTCCAAGACCTTCCAACCATCTCTTTTAACAACTCACACTTGGATCCGCCATGGACTCACTTCCATTTCTTTGGTATCTAGAATTCACCACCACCTGCTCTGACAAGGGAGCCAATATTTGTTCTTTTTAAACCATCTGGCATTTTTTTTCATTGCCACAGTTTTTCCAAGATAATTATTTTAGTTGTGAAATCATAACCTTTTGTGCCAAAGACAGGAGTGCTCTGCCTTCTTCCTGTGATGTGGAAGCTTTTCCTGTGAGTGACCACTGCTGTAGAAGGATGGGGGTTGAAGACACAACTCTGTGGAGAATGTAACTCCACTTTTTTACTGGCCCAGAGCCAGTCACAGCGCAGGTGAGTTCTGTGAGCTGCTCAGGGTACCCCTCAATCATTCTCTAGTCGCTCTCTCAGGGCTTTCACTTAGATCTAATTCCTTGTGTCCTGCCTAAGTTTTGATAGTGACTCACCAATGTGCTGAATGGTAGGGCTGAGTACTTTGTCCTTCAAATGTAATTCATTTAGGTTTGATGCATTTAAAGTTGGAGGTTCACTTTGGAAAGCAGATAGCCAACCTCTATTAAAATATTGTAAGCGTCTCTCCTACCCATGACTCAGCAGATCCACACCTCAGGTCCCTGTCTTCTAGAGAAGCACTCTTTGTTCACAAGAAAGCATGTACTAGGACATCATTTCAGTGTTAGTAGTAATAGAAAGAAAGGAAACCTGGTCCCTATCCATCCATAGGGGAATGGTTACATAAAGGACGGTACATTCTTATTAGGGATGCAGCCATTCTGTATATTCTGATGTGTTTGGAGAGATGGACCAGAATGGGGGAAAGCAGACTAAAGCCTGGGGGAGAGGCCCCAAGGGGAGAGAATAGGGTAGTGGTCGTGGGGGATGGTTAGGATGCTTTTCTGTCAGTAGCAGAATATCCAACTAGAGAGGTGGCTTAAACAGTAAGGATTTTTTATCTTACCTTGCTGAGGAGGAAGTCTGGAAGAGGTGGAGTGGTTGCAGAGTCCGCTTTTACAACAGCTTGAAGACATCATCAGGGACCCACGTGCTGTCACTTCCCGGCATTCTGGCTCTCAGCTTGTCTGCCAGGTCTCTCCTCATGATCCTTGGCCCAGGGTGACTGCAAGAGTCTCATGTGAACATGACGACAGCTGAGAAGAACACGGTCCCTTTCCTGCCATGTACCCTTTTTCTTTTTATTAGCAAGTAACACCTTTACCAGAAACTTCCAAGCAGAGTTTTCCTGGAACCCCATTGGCCAGGGCTGGGTCACAGTCCCATGTCACTGTCAAACATTGTGGTTAATGGGCTGGAGAGGGTGTCAGCTAGGATGGGGGGACCTCAGCTGCCAAGTAGCTGGTGGCTTTGGCAGCCAAGAGTATTTGCACTGAGTGGGGCTAGGAAGGCAAAGGATGCTTCCAGGGGTATTTTAAAGGATACCTCTAACTTGATGACAACTCAGATAGTGGGATGATGAAAGGAAGGATTTGACCTTTAATCTCTGTCGGCACTTTTTTCTTCTGTAAACTCAATCGTCTTGTTCCTTCAAACACCCATATTTCACCTCCTGTACAAAACTTAGTTATATGAATGAATTGGACCTTTTTAAAAACTTACTCAACAAATAAATACTGAGTTCCTACTGTGTGTCAGCCACTGTGAAAACATGATAAATGGAGGAAATTCGGGCAGGAAGGATTGATTTCTTTAAATGGAGGGAAGAAGTGCAGTCATTAAAAATGAACGCCCACCCTCTGGCCTTTCCACACCCATAAGTAATTTCTCTTCATTGTCAAGCTTCCTGAGGGGTGGTGTTAGGCCCTAAGTCACCAGGAACTTTATAAAGCTGGTGAGAGGGAGAGGCAAGTGTGTGTTCTGGTGAAGAACATGGAGCATGTTAAATTTAGAGCTTTGCTACAAAGGAAGAAAAGGTGAAAGAAATAGAGACATTTTCAGAATCTTGTGACAAATGCATTTTTTAAATAGTGTGCTTTAAGAACCTACAGTGCATACCACAGAATGACAAGGAGTCAGCCCTCAATGTGATAAGAGGGGCTTGATCTTTAAGTGTTTTCCAGTGTGTTTGAGATTATAACAGTGGGAGGTGATGCTATATGTAAGCGCTTTAACCACATGCACACAAATTTATTTTACCGTTTCTACGGGTCAGAAGTTCAGGTGGGCTCAACCAGGTCTTCTGCTTGGGGTTTCACAAGGCTGAAACCAGGTGTTAACAGGGCTGCATTCCTTATTAGAGGCTCTGGGGGAAGTGTCTACTCCCGATTTCATTTAGGTTATTGACCAAATTCAGTTCCTTCTGGTTGTAGAACTGGGTGTATTTGTTTCCTTGTTGCCTGCCAGCCTGGGGCTGGTCTTTGTTCCTGGGAACCGCCTGCATTTCTTCTCATGCTTTCTGTGTGACCCCCTATTCAATGCATAGACAGTCTGGGAGCCACGGATGAAGGCAGGGCAAATGGTTCTTTAAAAAGAACTGAGTATATTAAATCAGTGAGAATAAAATGTTGACAGGTGTTCTTGTCGTGGTCATTCCTTGTCTTTCTTTGGAATTTGTTCATTTTTGTATTCACTTGGCCAAGAATTTTAGTAAAACTGAAGGGAGGGCCTCTGCGTGGCTGAAGAGCTCCACTCAGCAAAGACACGCTTTGATTAAGGGAGGTTTTTGTTGATAGTCCTTGTGATGCCATCCTTGCGTCCTACTTCACGTCATTTTTCAGTGGCTTGTGCAGAGATGTAGAGGGTAGTGGACTTGTGGGAGACCTAGAGCAGGGAGGCCATGGCTGTGCAGAGTGACCATCAGGATCTAAAGAACAAGGATGCTCTTAAGCTCCACAAAGGCATTCTTGCTGGGCATGGGGAGAAGAGGACCAAGGCATGTTTGAGAGCGGGGAACTGGGAAGATTCTGAACAACCTACGCACACCAATGTCAACAAAATCTGCTATCCTTGAATCTGCCTGTTTTTACATGGTGGGTTTCTAAATTAGATTACAGTTGGTGTTTGTGGAATGCACCCCACTACTTTTTAAAAAAAAGAAAAAAGAAACAGAAGCCTTGAAAATTTCTTACTTAATCCAACTTCTTTTTTTGAATAGATTTCCTTGACTTCTTGAACCCTTTCCAATCACATTATCTATTAGTTTAGCAATGTTGAATCAAAACCAGCTCAATAAAATATAATAAGGATACATTTAAGTATCAAAAATGTCAGTTGCTGCCTGACCAAGTGGTGGCTCAGTGGCTAGAGTGTCGACCTTGGACCCTGAGGACCCAGGTTTGAAACCCCTAGGTCATTGGCTTGAGCGCAGGTCACTGGCTTGACTATGGGATCATAGACATGACCCCATGGTTGCTGGCTGGAGCCCAAAGATCACTGGCTTAAAGCCCAAGGTCACTGGTTTGAGCCCAAGCTCTCTGGTTTGAGCAAGGGGTCACTGGCTTAGATGGAGTACCCATGTCAAGAAACATATGAGAAAGCAATCAATGAACAACTGAAGTGCTGCAACTACCAGTTGATGCTTCTCATCTCTTTCCCTTCCTATCCGTCTCTGTCCCTCTCTCTCTCTTGCTAAGAAAAAAAAAAAGCCAATTGCATATAAGTACAAAAATATCAATAATATAGAACAGAGAATAGCTTATTATATAGCAATTCTAATGGAAAACAATTTAATACAGGTCACCAGTATACTTACTACTCCCCTCCAAATGCTCCAAATGCCCTAGGGCCTATGCCTTGACAAAGTGGGGTTTTCTATATCACACCCTCTGCTACTCTGTTCCTCCATTTTTGTTCTCTTCCCTCTGCTCAGTCCCTTATCTACCTCAAGTCTTCTCCTTTAAGATCCTTACCTTTCCTGGCCCAGCACTTTGTAGAGTCACCTTTGATAAGCCTGATTTGTTCTCCCTTTGCTTTGGCACTTAGCATATTCCACCTTACTTGAGAGTTATTTAATTTCTTAAATTGCTATGCAAACTCCTTGAGTCAAGGACTAGCTATTTCTAATATTCATGTTCCCTTCATCCAAATTAATCTTTTAGTGTGACAAGTTTTCTGCAAACATTGGTTGAGAATATGAAACGCTACCAGGTTATTACGACTTACAAGAGATAACTGACCATATCTGACCATGCACCCAGGGGTTACTATCCCTCTGTTCTTCAGTCTGGTGCCAGCTTAGAATATTATGTCCTACCACAACTGCCACATTTGATGAGCAACATATTTGAGGAACAGCAAGAGAGGATACATACACGTGGAAATGGTTGAAAACAATAGGGCAGGTTTGTGTTGAAGAAGGAAAGAACAGGGGCACTCATATAGCTGGTCCCATGCCTTTGGTAGACTCTGTCTTCCTTGATTATAGAGGAAAACCTAGGTCCCTTTGGAGAGCTCATTTGGAACCATTCAGCAGTGGAAGGAGCCAGAGCCTGTAGCTGTCAACTCCCAGGTAGTCGATTCAGATAGTGTGTGATTCAGATGTTCAATCACTGTCTCAGGAGTGAAATAGGTGGTCTTCCTGCTTTGGGCAGAAGGCACTGGAGCACTGTTTCCCAAACCTTGTTCATGATCAGAATCACATGGGGACTTGTTAAAAATACACATTCCCAGGTACAGCCCCTGGAGATTCAGTGTCTGTAGGTCTGTAAGTAGAAATTAGGGACCTGCTTATAAAAAAAATCAGCCAGCCTAAGAACCCCTGGACTGGAAAACCACCACAATCCCTTCCAAGTTTAATAATCTGGATGTACCGTTGACCCATTTCTTCTAAGTCAGTGGCTTCTTTGAGGCAGAATTATTTATTTATTTATTTATTTATTTATTTATTTGTTTATTTATTTATTTATTTTTACAGGGACAGAGAGAGAATCAGAGAGAGGGATAGATAGGGACAGACAGACAGGAACTGAGAGAGATGAGAAGTATCAATCATTAGTTTTTCGTTGCTGTTGCGGCACCATAGTTGTTCATTGATTGCTTTCTCACACGTGCCTTGACCACGGGCCTTCAGCAGACCGAGCCACCTCTGGCTAGAGCCAGCAACCTTGGGTCCACGGTGGTGAGCTTTTGCTCAAGCCAGATGGGCTCGCGCTCAAGCTGGTGAGCTCGAGGTCTCGAATCTGGGTCTTCCGCATCCCAGTCCGATGCTCTATCCACTGCACCACCGCCTGGTCAGAATTCTTAAACATCCTGTTTAGCTGAGGTGGAAGGAAGTATCTCTTTGCTTTAGTCAGTTGGCAAATTTGACTTAAGACTATTCAAGAGCTAGTCTCATGAGGCCAAGGGGTCTGTTCTTTTTACAAAAATGATGCATGGACAGTTCCTCAAAATGTTTAACATAGATAGTTACCATACAACCCAGCGATCCCACCCCTAGCCATATGGTTGACCCTTGAACAACATGGGTTGGAATTATTTGGGTCCATTTCTTTTTAATTTATTTTTTAGATTTTATTTATTCATTTTTAGAGAGTAGAGAGAAAGAGAGAAAGAGGAGAGGGGGAGGAGCAGGAGGCATCAACTCCCATATGTGCCTTGACCAGGCAAGCCCAGGGTTTCGAACCAGCAACCTCAGTATTCCAGGTCAACGCTTTATCCACTATGCCACCACAGGCCAGGCCTGGGTCCATTCATACACAGGTTTTCTTCAGTAAATACTATAAATGTATTTTACCTTCCTTATGATTTTCTTAATAACATTTTCTTTTCTCAAGCTGCTTTTATTATAAGACTACCATAAATAATACATACAACATACAAAATACGTTTTAATTGGCACGGCTTCCAGTCAACAGTAAATTATTAATGTTAAATTTTGGGGAAGTCAGAAGTTACACCTGGATTTTCAACTGTGTGAAGGGTCAGTATTCCTAACCTCCCACGCTGTTCTGTATATCTGAGAGAAGCATAAACATAAAAACCTATACCTGAATCTTCACAGCATGATTATTCATAGTATCCAAAGAGTGGAGACAATCTAGATATCCACCTAATGGTCAGTAAATAAACAACAGTGATATATCCAT
Source organism: Rhynchonycteris naso (assembly GCA_037038555.1). Lineage (NCBI taxonomy): Eukaryota > Metazoa > Chordata > Mammalia > Chiroptera > Emballonuridae > Rhynchonycteris > Rhynchonycteris naso. The sequence continues at coordinate 46,277,656 of CM073004.1, read as the reverse complement.
ATAGTGAAACATTATTTGTCAGCATAAAGAAACAAAGTACTGCCCAGGTGAACCTTGAAAACTTCCTAAAGTGAAAGAAGCCAGTCACAGAAGACCACATTTATATAAAATGTCCAGATTAGGCAAATCTTTAGAAATAGTTGAGTAAGTTGGCAGTTGCCTAGAAGTGGCAGTAGGAAAAGGAGAATGACGGCTAATGGGCATAAGAATTTTGGGAAGGTGATGAAAATATTCTAATTTAGACTATGGTGATGGTTGCACAAGTCAGTGAATATATTAAAAACCATTGTATTGTATACTTTAAATGGGTGAAATTTTAGATACTTTAATTATATCTCAATAGGGATGTTTTTAAAAAGTGATACATGTAATTGAAGGTAGATTAGAAAACACATTAAGGAAAAGAAAGAAAAAATTATCTTACTCTTATTATTGAGAAAATAGCCACATAACAACCTAATATCTTCATGTATATTTTTGTATATAGTCTGTGTACATTGCATATTTTTTACAAAAAATGGGATCATACTATTCTGTTTCATCCCTTTAAATGGCTATAAAGTATTTAGGTATATGAGCAGTTATATGCAAACTATTTCATTAGTTTTCTATTGATAGATTTTATTATTTTTTTCTATTGATGAATTTTAGATGATTTCCATTTTCTTGCTCTTATAAACCATAAATGTTCTTTAGCTTGGTTGTTGTACTTCATATTATTTTTTGATTTAAAGGTTCATATATTTTTAAGCTGGATAATCTCATCAAAACAAAGTTTGCTTTGGATATCACTGTGATGATTCTTGATGCTGTTCAGAAGGGGGCATTGGGCAGGAAGGTGAGGAGTGGGATCATCACAAAGACATTAACCTATTTAAAACTTATTTGGACAACAGGATTCTGCAGTCACCTTCCCAGATGAGGACAGTGTCACCTGGAAAAAGCAGATAGACTTGTCCTGATTAAGTCGTAGTTGGATGTTTTGTGTTACAGTCTATATCAGTTAGTTCTTGCTACATAATGCTACTCTTAAATAGCCATTTATTTAGCTCATAATTCTTTGGGTTCACTGAAAAGTTGTTTTACACTGAAGTGGCTTGGCTGATTGCTCCTGGGCTCTCATGTGGTAGCTGATGGCTGGATGAGCCAGAATGACTTCGCTCACGTGGCTGGCTGTTGACCAGGACACAAGGCCTGGCGTATCTTAACATCCAGTGGGCTGTCCCGGGCTCCTTCACGGGTGGCAGTCAGAATTTCCAGGAGCCCCAGTGCCCTAGCTTATTTCATGCCTCAGTCCACATCATGTTTGTTAATCTCCCATTGACCAATGAAAGTCACAAAACCAAGCTCAGATGCAAGAAGTGGAGAAATAGATACTCCCTCTTGAGAGGACAATCTGTAACACCCTGCAAAGGCACAAATGCAGGGAGTGGATGCATCTGGGTATGGCCAGTTTAGTGACTTAGCAATCTTTGCTAAAACATAAAACAGCCTTAGCCGCTGACAACCAGCATATGTCCCTGTGCATTTCATTCTCATACATGAAAATAGTTTCAGTTTCCACATACAGAATCAAGAATGTTATCACATTATCCTAGCAGATTAACTCACATTTTTAATGCTAAACTTTTGTCTCATCAACGTTGAATGTGATTTACAGCAATGTTGGTAAGACTGAGAATGTGAGACATTGGGTTAGCAGAACCTACCCTAGAAATGCATTGATTCATTCCCTTGACAGCTAGTTACTGAGCCCTCATTTTGTGCCAGGCACTTCTCTAGAAGCTGGGGATTCGCTGGCAATAAGGTGAACTCCTTGCCTTTATGGAGATTGCATTCCAGTGAAGGAGAAAGCAATAAATACATAAATCAGTCCCAAGTAGTGACTGATACGATGAAGCAGTAGGCCCGGAACAGAGGGAAATTTTCTAGAGGACCTCAAGTAGAGTTGGCCAATCTCCCTGACACCATTTTAATTTTCTTGACTTTGGTTTTTCCCTTTATCAGCTCGTCCTTAGGTCGATCACGGTCCCGATGCTGACGGAAACCCCAGCACGCATCTGTTACAGGCTCTGGTGGCTTTATCTCTGTCTAGACTGTCCAGTGCAGCAATTTTCAACCGGTGTGCCACATGCAACACCTGACTATTTAGTCAGGGGCGCTGACCTCTTTCCCTTTTGATGGTCAAATAGAAAATGACAATAGCCAACACAGTAATAGCCGTTTGGTGTGAATGAATCAAAAATGAATCAAAATTTATTCCCCCGCCCCTTATTTTTGTCAGATTGGATATATATATATATATATATATATATATATATATATATATATATATATATATATATTTGGTGTGCTGCAGAATTTTAATAATTAGTCACTTGCCATGAGATTAAAAGGGGAAAGAAAAGTTTAAAAATTGCCCCTGTAGTGGACCAGGGAGCCAGAGAGAGAAATAGAAGGACTCGAGGTGATGGGAGCACCCAACACAGGGGGGTGACATGCTTTGCAGGGTTACCTATTCCCGTTGGCGGCTCCCAGCACCTCAGAACCCCTAGTAGAAGCACACTAACCAGGAGCAGGGTCCTCTGAGGACAAGCTGTGGGATCAGTGCAACATAATTTGGCTTGAGGGAGAGGGGAGCAGGAGGCCAGAGGGCTGAGTTAGAATCTTGGTCACCATAGCAATAAGACGCTGACTACTGGGTCACAGTGAGAAGAATACTGACTGAAGACAATATTGACCGAATGCCAGGGCGGCGCTGTGTCACCTACAATTTACCAGGGAGAGAAAATCAGTTGTGTCGAGCATCCCATGGAGTCCCAATTCTTACCCACTTTCTTTTCAGAACGGACCTGAGGCTGATACAGCCTAACACGGCACTTTGAGCAGCTAGCTCTGTTTGCTGCTAGCTTGCATGGTGACAATGGCATAACCCTATAACTCCCGTGTTCTCTCCCCTCTTAAGATTCTGAACCCACCTTTGTTCAGAGACGTCTTCTGGGTTAGCGTTTAATAACTGTTGGCAAGGAGTCAGGAATCTACTATAGTTGACGGTGGTCACTTTGATGTAGTTTTAAGTTCTAGAGTTTTTGCTGACAAACTTCCAGTCCCCCACTCCAAAGTAAACACCTTTATTTATACTGTGAGAAAGCGCTTTTGAAATCCTCCCATTTCCAGGCCGTAGATAAAGTGAAAAAGAAATAAGAAGAAAGAAAATATGAACATATGCTCCTTCGTCATCTCCAGTTATCTAAGGAGAAAGTCATAAAGTGGCAAGTCCTATTGACTCCCAGAAAGGCTACTTTCCTCACTCATCAAAGCAAGGGGGAGGGACTTGGCACGTCCCTGGATGGAGAAAATGTTTCGTGTTTAATTGTTATCAAACAAAGCTGTTTCCAAGCCTGCCAGGGAGGACACGCTCAACCCTGATGCATTCAGTACGTGTGTAAAATGTCAGCTTCTGGAGGATGTAAGCCTCGTGCTGTCTCAGTATGAGGTCCCCGCTGAGCAGCAGACAGGATGTAGCAGCTTTGAGCTGTTTAACTGTTTGCACGCAGAGCTGCAGAAGCGTCTGTCCCTACCTAGTGGTCAGAGTGTACTGCAGCCCTTACTCCCTGCACCTGCAAATGTCCTTATTGCCTCCAGCGTAACCTGAGCCCCATATTGTAACACACCTCTCTGGTGGTTCTCCTTCTGCCCAGGCAGGTGCATGTCAGCAGACAGGTCTGATCATATGTTTTCCGTGCTCTCTCCCATCCCTCCCCCCAACGCCTTCTTTTCCCTTGCCCACCTTTCGAGCATATGACTTCAGAGGCACTGCACATACCACGACCAAGTCACCCCCACCCTTTCCTAGAATCCAGGAAAATGTCATCTTACATGTGCAGGTTTGCTTTTCCTGCCAGCTTGTTGTGCATGGTCCTTTAGGAGAAGCCAGGGCAGCGTTCGAGCTAGGCTGCCCTTCCCTGGTGTGGGGTTTTATCTGTCCCTCCCAGGGCATGCTGGTAGCAGTGCTGGACCTCACCATAGGTCATCATAAATTAGACTTTAGGGTTCCAGATGTAATTCAGAGTCACAGTACATCTGGCATGGAGGAAATGAGGACCAGTGTGCCAGCTTCGAGTGTGAAGAAAAATTAGCAACACAGAATTCCATTCAGTAGTGATTATTACGTTTTATTTCACTCCAATCAGACAAGGTGACTTTCACTAGGATTTTCCTCCAAAGGGATTTGCCTGGGCATTCGGTTCTTCCCAGAATAATAATAGTATATCAGCTTCTTCTGTGGCATAACACCCCCCAAAGCTTAGTGAATTAAAATAAGCTAGATATTGTTGCTAGTGATAGGCCAGCTGGGTGATTCTGCTGTCTGGCCTCGGCATGACTAATCTCAGCTAAGCTCCCTCAGGCTTCTGCAGTGGTTGATGGGCTGACTGGTGGCTACCTGGCCCAAGATGGCGTGCGTCTCTCACATCTGCTAGTTGGGGCCACATGTCTCTCATCATCCAACAGGCTAGCCTGCCCTTGTCCTCTTGTTGCGTAAGCAAGTGGAAGCAGCAAGGTCCCTGGAGACCTGGGTCCAGAGGTCCTGTAATGTCACGACTGTTCATGCTGTTGGTCAGAGCAAGTCACAAGACCAGCCTGGATTCTACCTCGTGGAGTGGCAGCGTTATGTTGTGAAGAGGCCTGGGTACAGGCAGGTAATCACCAAGGCCATTTTTTCAGACAGTGCATCTCAACTAATAGCACTATTATTATTTTGGTGGGCTCTCGCAGGGCTACAGAGTTTGTTTGCCTGGCTTGTGTGGTAGAGAAAACTAGACAATCATGTGAATTAACCACCGGGATGGGTATAGCCTTCTCTGAACTGCGTGTATTTTCATCTGCCCCCTTTCCATATCTGAGAACTAAGTGTTTATTTCTTTTAACGTATTCTCTTTGAACATCCTGAGAGCCAAAGTTGTCTAAAATGAGACGGACTGCTTTCCTAGACTCTATTATGTTGGCCTAATTACATATCAGCAAAATGTTTTTCTAGGGCATTGTGTGTAAAACAAAGAGGAAAACAACATCCCCAGCCAGCCCTGTGTCCTTGCCCCTCCCTCAGGCTGGCAGAGGCCGGGGTCCTGCAGGAGGGGAGCCCAGGGGAGTGTGAGAGCCCCGAGGCAGGGCTGCTGCAGCCTCCCTGGCCTCTGAGGGGGTTTGCCTTTTCCCCAGAGAGAAGGAAGGGGCAAGTCGTTCCTTCCTCCCCCACCCCAACTACTCGTGGCAGCTCCCAGCTGGTGGGGGAACCATATGCTTACTCACCCCCACCCAACCCCCAGGACCTGGGTCTCCCGGGACTGGAGAAGAGGCTTACTCATCCTTGCTTCTCAGGTGCCCAGCACAGAGTTAGGTCGATTCGATGTGGAGATTCGTAAATGAGTAGTGTCTCCGAATACTGTTTTGCCTTTGACGATTTTTGCGGGCCCGCCCCGATGTTAACGGCGTCCCTGTTCCCTCTGATGGACAGACATGCGGTGTTCCTCCTTTCACCTGCTGTTCTCCTCCTGCCCCGCCCTCGCGGCTTGTTTCCGTCATCTGTGGGCATGACTGTTACCTTCCCCGTGTGCCACTGTGGCCAGGGTCTCTGCTGAGCCTGGGCGTGGTCAAGACAAATCCCAGATTTCCTGAGACCATGTTTACCCGCCCAGTCTGGTCTTCAGTACCAGCCACTGCTCAGCCTCTTGCCTCACTCCGGAAATGTCCCGACTGTGGTCTCCCGAGACCTCGCTGTCCACTCCAGAGATGTTTTTTCAGCCATCCTGTGGCTTACCCTCTTGGGCCATTTGATGGGGTAGATCTTAAACCTGCTTCTCACCCCCCTGAGCTTCCCAGGACCTGATTCCCCTCCCTCCCCCGTTCTGTCAGTGTTTTACTCAGCTTCCACCGACTCCCCCACCAGGAGGCCCAGTGCGCAGCCTCCCTCCCCCGCGCCTCCCCGAGTTTTCATCCACCCTGTCTGTGTTGGCTGATGCCTCCACTTCTTCATTTTCTTCCTGACCTCTCCCTGGCTTTCAGCTGTGTATCAGTGTCCTGTTGTAACAAACCACTGCACACATTTATTCTCTTACAGTTCTGCAGGCCAGAAGTCCAAGATGGGCTTTAAGAGATTCAAAATCAAGGTGTTGGCAGACCTGCATTCTGTCTGGAGACTTGATGGGAGAACCTGTCCCTTGACTTAGTTAATTCTGGAGGCCATCTCAAAGCCAGTCACCCGCCTCTGTCCATCACCTCCCTGATACTGACCCTCCTCTTGCCTCTTCTAAGTGCCATTTCCATTACATTGAGCCCACCTGGATAACCACCCCACCTTAAGGTCCTTAACTTAATCACATCTGCCAAACTCCTTTCACCATGGAAGGTAACATTTCCAAACCCCAAGGATTAGGATATGGACAGCTTTGGGGGGGGCATTATTCTTTCTACCACCGGCCCTATTTCACCCAGATGTCCCCCCAGTCTCCCTAGATTCCCTCAAACTCAGCCTGTCTAAAATGGAACTCGTCCCCTCTCACTGTTCTTGTTCTGTGTGCCTCGGGGCAGTGCGTGAGCAGCCAGCTCCACACTGAGGGACACTTGGGTGGTCTCCATTGCTTTACTGTTGCCGCAGTTCTCCAGTGGCTAACTTTGTACATTCACCATTTTTTTATACATAAAATCAGTTCCCAGAAGTGAGACTGATGGGCCTAAGGGTAAATGAACAATAGGTCCCCTTATCTACAGGGGTTACGTTCCAACACCCAAAGTAGATACTGAAACGGTGGATAGTCTCAAATACTATATTGCTATTTTCTTTCCTGTACATACAAGCTTATGATAAAGTTAAATTTATGAATCAGATACAGTATGAGATTAACAATAATAAGGAAAATAGAACAAGTATATAACAGTATACTGTATCAAAGTTATGTGAATGTAGTGCCCTTTTTGAGGACCAAGCGGCTACTCAGTGACTCATGGACAAGAAGCATACACAGTGTAGACACAGTGGACAGAAGGACAGTTAACATCCTCGGAGGGACAGAGCAGGACAGCTCAAGGTTTCATCATGCTACGCAAAACAGAGCACAGTATAAAAGTATATTTCTGAAATTTTTAATCTAATATTTTCAGCCTTAGGTTGACTGTTGGTAACTGAAACTGATGGAGGCCAAACCACAGATAAGGGAGGGGACTTCAGCATGTGTACATCTGAGAGAGACTGTCGAATCGGTCTCTGAGGTTGAGTCAGTTGGCCCGCCTGCCAGCCGTGCCTGAGAATGCTCACTTCCTCACAGTCTGTCAACAGAGTGGTTATCAAACCTTGAGGTTTTACCAGTGTGATAGGTTTGAATCTGCATTCTCCTTACTGTGAGATGGGGCATTTTTTTCACGTGCTTAATGGCCATTTGGATTTCCTTTTCTGTGACTCTCTTCCTACCTACTCTTATCCATGCTAACATTTGAATAGCTGGGCTGGTTTATTTTCTCATCAATTTTAGGAGCTATTTTTTTTTGTTGTTGTTGTTGTTATACAAACTACGGATATTTTCTCCATTTTGCCATTTGTCCTTTGACTTCCCAGTGCTTGTCTTTTGTCATGCAGAAGGTTTTGAACGTCACCAAATTTATTATTTTTACTTTATGGCTTCTAGGCTCTTAAGTTAGAAAGGGCTTCCAGTAGGCCCTTTAAAAATTAAAATAAGTTGGGTTAAATGTAAGTGATTGGACACAAGCATATATTTCTTCTCTCTTCTGAAAAAATCCCAGTGAAATGATGCTAACTACAGAAATGACAGATAGGTAGATAGATGATAGAGTCCGTTTTCATGATTCAGAGTCTGTATTTGCGAATCCTACTTTCTAAGATTTATTTGTCATCCCCAAAGCAGTACCCATGGTGCTGTCATAGTCACGTGTGGATCTCTGCAGTGGCAAAAAATTGGGAGTCATCAATATGCATGTTCCCAGCTAAGGGGTCAGTCTGCCTCTTTTCCCAGCTCCTCCTGGAAGCAAGTGCCCCATTTGTGACCTACTTAGTACCATGCTTTTCACATTTTTGTGCTTTTTGTTTTTGGTGATTTCACTGCTTAAAATGTCCCCAAGCATAGGGCTGAAGAGCTGTCTAGGGTCCCTCAGTATGTGCCTGCCAGGGCAAATATGTGTTAGATAAGCTTTGTCAGTCTATTGGCTGTGAGTTCAAGGTTAATGAATCAACGAAGTGTATGAAACAAGGGGCCTTTAAACAGAAATGCATACAAAACGGGCTTTTGTATTGAGCAGGAGATGTAGATGTGATCAGAGGCTTGCAGGAACCTGGCCCTGTGTTTCCCTTAGAAGCAATGATTCAGTATTTGATAGTGCAGTGTTTTTGTGGCAACATGATAGAACATACCTCCCATGAATAATGAAAATTGGCTGTAGATAGATAGATGATAGATTAGCCACCCACCAGAGTGAAAAGATCAAAAGAAGGAGAAGTAGAAGATGAGAAATGTTAACCAGTTGTTAGAAGATGGGAAGTGCATGGAGGTATGCTGATTGAGCAGAGTGAGCGAAGCCATTCACTTCGGCAGAACTTGAGAGAAAAACTGGTCTTCAAAGCATGAATCACCATGGATTGGTGGGACATGAACTGCCGAGCCTTGGTGTCAAGTTCTTACACAGCATGGTAAGATCTCTAGCCCCCATCTCTTTCTCCCACAACCTGGTAACTCTACAGGTAATGCAGGGATCAGAAGAAACCACCTAAATAGAGAGATGAAATCTATGTAGCTGTGAAACAAAGACAAGATGACATAAGAAAACAGTCCAAAGCCAGGAAAGAGGTCTTGGGTCTTTTGAGGCCACGGAAGGATTTAAAAACATAATTTAAAAAGGCTGTAAAATGAAGGAAACCTTCCAGATGGTAAAATAGAAACATAGGGTAAGAAAATAGGAGAGTGAGCCCTGGCCAGTTGGTTCAGTGGTAGAGCGTTGGCCCAGCATGTGGAAGTCCCGGGTTTAATTCCCGGCCAGGGCACACAGGAGAAGCACCCATCTGCTTCTCCTACCTTCCCCCTCTCCTTTCTCTCTACCTCTCTCTTCCCCTCCCACAGCAAGGCTCCACTGGAGCAAAGTTGGCCCAGGCACTGAGGATAGCTCTATCGGCCTCAGGCACTAAAATGGCTCTGGTCGCAGCTGTGCAATGTCCCAGATGGACAGAGCATCGCCCCCTGGTGGGCATGCCGAGTGAATCCTGGTAGTAGGGCACATGCGGGAGTCTGTCTCCCGCTTCTCACTTCAGAAAAAATACAAAAAAGAAAAAAAGAAAGAAAAGAAAATAGGAGAGTGGGATGGGGAAGGGAAAATAATAAATTAAAATATCAATCCTACATTTTGATTAATAGATCCAGAAAGAAAAAAAAAAACCAGAAAATAGAAGAGGAAAATAAATTATCAAAGGGAAAAAAGAGATCCTGGCTGGTTGGCTCAGGTGGTAGAGTGTTGGTCTGGCATATGGATGCCCCGGGTTCAATTCCTGGTCAGGGCACACAAGAGAAGCAACCATCTGTTTCTCTCTACTCTTCCCTCTCCCTGTTCTTTTCCACTTCCCCTCTCACAGCCAGTGGCTGATTGGTTCAAGTTTTGGCCCTGGGCACTGAGAATAGTTTGGTTGGTCCAAGTGTCAGCCTCAGGTGCTAAAAATAGCTTGGTTGATTCAAGCATCAACCCCAGATGGGTTGCTGGGTGAATTCCGGTCAGGGTGCATGAAGGAGTCTGCCTCACTATCTCCCAGTCTCTCACTTTAAAAAAAAGAAAGACTTCAAATCTGAAGGACAGGAATCCTCAGATTGCAAAATCATCAAGCCCTCTGAATAAGAAAGACCCACATTAGGGCACATTGTGAAATTCTGGAACTTCATGGGGAAAAATATCCTAAAAGCGACACGACAGGTTACATTCAAATTATTAATAATCAAAATAGATATCACAGACCAATTCTGCAAATCTAAAGGCTAGTGAAACAATATTTTCAAAATTTTAATGGAAGAAGAGATTTCAGCCTAGACTTCTGTACCCAAACTGCTAGTTAGAGGCGAAGACAAAGACCTTTCTAGGAATGCAGGGATTCAAATGACTTTCAGGACATTATTTGTAAGGAGCCACTAGAGGATGTAGTCCAGCAAAATGAGGAGGAATCCAAGAAAGAAAAAATACCAGCCATAGACAGCAGTGAAAGGATAACCCAGGCATAGAGACCAGATTGGAGCAAGGCTACAGAAAATTCCAGAAAGGATATCTCCAGTGGAAAATTACAGAACTAATATATTTAAATACATGGGAGTTATTGATGGGCATAAAATAGAGATATTGGAACACATGGAATAAATTAGTGATAAGATCTTGTACAGTCAAGCAGATGAAAAAAAATATTAAGGTCACAGTTAACTCTAGGAAAAAGAAAAGATTATATAAAAAAGAAAGAATCATCACAGTGCATTCCTTAACCAGCTCAAGTTGAGCAATAGTTGCTAAGTTGTAAGAACATAAATGCCTATGTTCGATTTAATTAAAAATACATTATAACCCTTTGGGACACAAAGAAGAAGTAAGAAATGTGTATGGGAACAATAAGCTTCTATATCCCATGATAGGAAATCAAAAGATAATCTAAAATTGATAAGTGAATAGTCATTTACATGTACCCTGCCAATAGTGTTGGGCATCAGTGTTTGGACAGCGATTTACAAAAGACACACAGGTGTTTTTTGCAGGGCTCTTCCCTGGGTGGACAGCGAGGGCCCAGCCTTGTGCCTGTCGGGACAGAAGCAGGCAGGCCCCAGTCCCTCTCTTCAGGTCCAGGGACCGTCCCCGAGCTGACCCCACAAGCTTTTCAGCTACGGGAAATTGAATTTCTCTCTTCATTTACAGTCGCAGGTAAGGAGCAAAGTCCTCTCTCTCTTAAGCTGCTTTTCTCCCAGATTGCTTCCACAGTTGAAATAGGAGAAAAGGGGAATAGTATACTGACATTTAGGATACGGGCTTTGTCACTGGACCAACGTGTTAGCTCCTCATTATTTCCCTGCACAGAGGGTCTTAAAAAAAATTAATCAAAAGACACATGTATTTCTTCCTAAAGTACACTCAGTGGTCATAATTTTTGGAGGGTACAGGAAGGTGGTTTTGGACGCCTGTTTCTTTCGTTGGTTTGCAGACACCAGAGAAATTGCGGGGAACAAAGGAAAACAGAGCTGTAAACACAAATGAATGCCTCTTATACAAGTCAGGGAACCACAGGACAGGCTCCATCTTTTTTTAAACACTCCAGGTGTGATGAGAGATTGCGTAGCCACACAGGGGAGTGGAGAGTTAATTAAAATTTTCGCTCCTGCTCCCAGAAAGAAACGTCTTTGCATTTGATAAGCAGGTTGGCTTTGGAGTGCTGTTTGTGCTTTTCTGTCCTCGCTGGAGTGTCACCGAAAAAACAGATCAAAGAGAACCTTCTCTCCATACAGGTTTCCCTATCATCTTTCGTAGCTAATGGACTTGAAAGCATCTTCCACGGACTGCATGCGGCTCGTGTGCTCTATTTTAGAAATGCCATCTTACCCCTTGTTGATCATATGCACATCAGCTTTGCGAGATGCTATGGAAAACCACCTTGAACGTTCATTACATCAACACCGACCCAAACAGTCGGAGGAATGGGAGAGTCCGGCAGGGTCACACCTCACCCCCTGCCATTTGTATTTTACTTTTCAGCGCACGGCCTGACGGCCAGACATTAACACTTGAGACTGAACCCTCCGCTCTCACCAGTAACATTAGGTTTTGTTGTGTTTTCCCTTTTGCTTTTAGTCTTTATGATTCCATTCCCTCTGGCTGATATCCCCTACCCAGAGGGTGGGAGGGGGGGGGACTGTTTGGGAGAGATGCTGCTATCTTTCTTTTGAAGATAGTCACAAAATGCAATAAAATAAAGCAAAACGGAAGCAGCTTCCCTGAGGCCTGTGCGAGCAGGCAGGTCGGGCAGCTGCAGAGGGTGGCCACTGTCGTGCTGCTGTGGGTGCCCGCGGAGAAAACCCGGCCAGGGGCACAGTCACCAATGAAAGGACTCTATTCTGCCACTCAGTGCTTTGTGAGGCGCCAAAGCTTGTCCTGGTTGCCATGGCTACTGTCTGATTGTGTCAGGTTTGTCACAGTGCTTGATAAAGTGGGAAGGTTATTCTTGATAGGCCCAAGTAATCATAACCTCGCAAAGCTTGAGAATGTGGATTTAATATTTTTCCCCTCCTCTCTTTAAATCGGGTATGCAGGGGTGGGGGCAGGGTTCTCAGGATAAAGCAGACACTGCAGGGGCCCAGCATGAGGGCTGCTGGCCAGTGCTGGTCTGGAAAGGAGGTCACTGTATGTCCAGGGGGCCAGGCTGCCATCTATGGCGTGAATGGGGCTTCAAGGGACAGGAGCAGGACAGGGTCCCTCCTTGCTCTCACCTGGAAGTAAATTGGTTACACCTGTAAGGTTCTTTCCTTCTTTCCTCCCTCGTTCCTTCCCTTCCTGATCTTCCCTCCTTTAACTTCCCTTCCATTTCTCCTCCTCCTTTCTCTTCCCCTCTCCTCCCTTCTTTTCTCCCCACCCCTCTCCCCTTCATTCCATTTGAACAGAGGTGATCCTTTAGAAGACCTTCTTCTCTGTCCCCTCCCATGGAGAAGGATGGAAGGTCTGAGTGACAGCTGATGGATGCTGGCCACAGCGTCCCGGACTCTGTCATCAGCAGAGACCGGATTGGCTGTTAGGGAAGAGCTCTCGGACTGAGCTGCATCACATCTCCTGGGAGGACTCTTTACGACAGATTCCTTCCCCCACCCCTCCCCCATGTCTAATCGGGTACTGGGTTGGGTCCCACGACTCTGCATTTTTAACAAGTTCGCAGGTGTGTCTGATGCCGCCAGCCCAGGGAGCACTCTGAGAACCACTGACATAGGCCAAGACGCACTGGATATAGTTGAAGAACCTGAGTCTCCTGAAGAATAAATTTGTTGCCAGCTGTCCAGGTGACTTGGTAGCCACACCGGGATGGGTTTTCAGTGAGAACTTGAAAACCCATTTGAAGAGGCCAGGCTGGTTCTTGTATCTCTCTTCCGCTCACTAGCGCAGGGCAGCCAGGCGAGCTGGTGCTATGCCCAAAAGGCCTCCAGCAGAACGGCCGCCCACCACAGGTGGCCCCTCTGCACAGTGCCACGCCCCAGTTAAGCCCACCCCGCTCGGTGGTCTAAGTCCAGCAGGGTCTTTGATTTGTACAGGCTGCATTTCTGCCCTGGAATGCCCTCTGCCCAGCCCTGGGCCCCAGGAAGCCTGCCTTGTGCATGGCCTGCGTCCTTCCTCTTCTGCCGACCTTCGACCTCCAGAGCCTCGTGGCCCCGACAGCGGGCCATTTCATATTTTGGTTAATTGCACATATGAGCTGTTGACTCTGCTAGACTGTGAACTCCAGCACCAGGATGAAATAAATAATGGCTGATCGAAGTTGTGTGGCTGCGTCGGTTAGAAGGAATCTGGACACATGTTTGAGATGTCCCGAAGCCAACTGCACAGAGGTGGGAGTCCCGTGTAGCCACAGGACAGGTGTGGGACTTCACTTCAGTGTTAGCGAGGAGCCCGGAATAAGACCGGAGGGCTGATGCAGGGGAAAGCGTGACGTGGAACCTGCGCCGTGGCCTCCCCCTGGGGTGCTTGCTCTCCCTGTGCGAGCAGGACTGAGTTTATAAATTCAAAGTCAAGAGTTGGGCAAGTCTCCCTGCCCCCCATGCTAATTTGAAATAAAACACAGGCAGGCATTCATTCACGCGGTAGGGTGCTGGTCGGCTGTGTTATAGCAGGCTGCATAACACAGGAGAAGCTGTGTATGTGTGTACGTGTGCGCATGTGTGTGCGTGCGTGACTGCTGTGGCTGCATGCAGATGACTTGGTCATTTGTCAGCTGGGACTTCGCTCCCCATGACACACTCCCAGATCGGCCAGAGCAGCGTGTATCGTCACAGTCCCTGAATCCATCTCCGAGGCGAGGTGATGGTGGCTTCTTCCCTGAAACAAGAATGAAACAAAATTAATGGATTAATCCTCTGGCTCTAATTCCTTGCCAGCTCTGCAGACTGCGATGGGGCCGGAGAGGTCTCTTTCAGCATCATCAGAGCCAGGGCCCTCACGCCAGGGGACAGCCTGCCTCCTTCTGCTGGGTTGGGTTGGCAGGTTACACAGCCGTCTCTCAGTCACTCGGGGGTAGGCCTGAGGCAGCAGCGTCCCTCACAGTGGCCTTTCTACCCTAGGGCATCGAGGTGCAGACAGACTATGTGCCCCTGCTGAACTCGCTGGCAGCCTATGGCTGGCAGCTCACCTGTGTGCTACCAACTCCTGTCGTCAAGACTAACAGGTAATAGTAACAGTCATTATTGTTATTTTACTCTTAATCTGTGCTAGATGCTGTTCCCAGTAAGCGCTTCATGTATGTCACTTATTTAATCCTGCAACAAGCCTGTCAGGCTGGCGTGGCTACATGAACTCTCCGGCAGGGAAGCGGCAGAGCTCGGCTTTCAGGTCCCCCCCACCCAGAGCTCTTCCCCCCATGGGAGACTTGCCAGCAACTTATTACTGCCCTGCCTGTCAAAGGTGAGCCACGCGGACTGAGGATGTCAGGGCTCTCAGATGCAAAAGGAATTCAGCACCTATGTGCCCTGTGCCAGGCTGGGTCGGCCCTTTGTATATAAAATGTGATTTAGACCTCTAAAATCCTATGAGGTACATTTTTATAAAATTAGTAAACTCCTTTTACAGCTGGGGAAAGTGTGGCCAAGAAGGTGCAAGGACTCGCCCGTTGTCGTGGCGCTGGTCAGCAGCCCACGGAGACCTGGAGTCATGACCCTTGCTGTGGCCCTCCTTACGGTTTCACGTTCATGGTGGTTTGTCCATCCTCAGGTCTGCCCACTGTCCCTTGAGCCCGTGGGATTGTCCCAGTCATCTCAACACTAAAAGGCCTTCCATCTGGGTTTACTGTCTAAACTAGCCCCTGGCTCTGCTGTAAGCATAGATAGGATTCCCATTTTGTAAAATGAGGCTCAGTTGCATACCTGAGTCCCCACGCCCACTGAGTGCCAGAACCTGGGACTAGAATCTCAGTCAGAAGGTCAAGGGCTCCTTCTCCTCCACTAGGCCGCCTCTTTGCCGACCTGTAGGGATGCCCCCTCCCAGAGCCCTCAGTGCTCTGCCTGCCCCAAGTCTTACTGCGTTCCCACCATTGCAGGGTGATGGAGGCAAGGCTGGAGGTGTGGGGAGATGGCAGGGCAGTGTAGCCCCAGTGCCTAGACCAAGGGTGGAGAATGATGGTGGCAATCAGAGCCTTTCCTGGGTCCCTCTGCAAGCCCATCTGGGCCCTCAACAGGTCTCCTCCTGCCACTGGGGCGCGAAGGGCCTGTGCACCTGCAGGAGCCAGTCTACAGTCACCTTTGGACCCCTTGGCCCCTGGGTGCAGAGCAGGAAGGACCCCGGGTTTGTGACCTGTGGACTTGAACCTAAGTCTCACTCTACCACCTTGGTCAAGTCATGCAGCTTCTGTGAGTCTGTTTCCAGTCTGTAAGGTAGAACAATGCCTGCTCCATCATCTGTTCCAGAAGCCAGAGGACAAGAGTCATGATGAGAATGTCTTTGAATGTGAAGCCACCGCTGGTTCTGAGCCCAGAGGGCGCAGACATGGCTCTCTCTGTCTCAGACAGTCACAGCTGCTAAATAATTCTCTCTAACCCTCCACTTCCCCGTGCCTTAAATGACACCTCATGGTGGAGTCGGGGAACATACTGAACCAGGCAGATCCGAGCTTCAGTCTTGGCCGTGTGCTTTTGAGCCTGCGCCTTAAACGAGCTTTCGCTTTCTGTGTCAATAAAGGTGTCTGTCCCAGTTTTAGGAACGCGGTGACGAGGCCTAAATGAGACATTATGTACGGCATCACCCAGCCCAGCCCAGCCCCGGAATAAATAGGGGATATGAGTCCTCTCCCTCTCACCAACCCTGATACTCTGTGTAGTGACATGTTGCTTTAAGAAAGTGATCAGAAGGGTAGAGGCACAGGAAAGAGAACAATGATCCCCATTTACGATGTTTCTCTCATCTTGAAAGGCAGCTCTGCGGGGTCCTGCCTTCCTGGAGGAAAGCGCAGGCTCCAGGCCGTAGAAATGAGCGGCACTGCTGAGCCCTCCCTGGCCGGCTTTGTTAATGCCACTCCCGCCTTGCTGGCCGCCTTCCTCTGTGTGCCTGCAGAGCCACGTGGCCCTGCCGCTCAGTGACGGTGACTCGGGCCATGGTGGGACCTGTGCCCGGCCACCCCCCACCCACTCCCACCCGCAATTCCCGCTGCTCCTGTGATGGCTGATGGGCAGAGCACTTCACCCGGGTCCTCATCTCCCTGCCCACCCTGGGCCAGCCAGGCCCCTCTGTGGCCTCATTATCCAAGACAGGTTTGGAAGAGGCCTGCCACCCCTCTGAGGTTCACTACAGAAGCCATTTGTCATCATTTGGCCAAGATGTGAGCTGTCCTCTCACATCCAGGGCAGAGAGTTTCTTGCTGTGAAGCTGACTTTGCAGAGACCCTCACGAAGCTTTGCTGGGCCCTGAGAGAGCCGCCCAGAGCAAGGGTGGAGGGCCTGAGGCAGGAGAGTGGCGGGGGGCGGGGGGACCTCGCACTGTTTGGTAGCAGCTTTCCTCTCTGGGTGGTCCGCCTTGGGGACGTCAGGCACTGCGCTGTGCGGTCAGGTGGAACCTCTCTCATTCTCAGCTCCGTGTGTGTTACAGGGAGGGAAGTGTATCCACCAAGCAGATTGTCTTCCTTCAGAGACCATGTCTACCTCAGAAAATCAAGAAGAAGGAATCAAAGGTAAGTGACGTTGATTGCCTTCCTCAGAGTTTTTTGGTTTTTTGTTTTTTGAAGCAGGGCTTCATATTCAGGTGGGTTTGTCTACAGCACTGGGGTGGGCAGCCTGCTGCAGCTGCTGACGGCTCCAAGCCCAAGGACACCTGAGCCCTTCGGCAAACTGAATCAGGCCTGAAGCTGCCCAAACGGGACAGGTGAGGGCACAGGAGAGCCTCAGCTGCCAGTGTCCTGCTGGTCACGCCAGAAGAGCGGAGACCAGAGGTTGTCCTGGACATTCAAGCCTGCCAGATAGTCCCACTGGGTTAAAACGAGGGCATGAAGGCAGCTGCAGGCTGACGAGCTGCGGTGGGGGGATGGCTTGAGCTCAGGTCCCCCGTGTCTCTGTGTCTTCATCTCATTACAAGTTGGCCCGAGCTCTGATCTGCCCATCGGTCCCTTGGGACATCAGAAGGTTAGGGACCAATGGTAGACCCTGCCAGAGTCCCTTTTTGATAGGCCCTGACACAAAAGCCTCTGAGTGACAGTGGCTTGTCCAGACAGAGGTCAGCTGTTGCCTGTAGCAGTGAGTCCTCAGGTCAGGCTGCTCTGGGATCATCAGGCTCCTGTTCCTCTCACTGAATGTTACATGAACCATCCATGAAATACAGATGCACTGAGAGACTGTTCATTCTCAGAACATTTCCTGTGTTTGATGAAGTTGAGCCCAAGTCCTTCCCGAGTATCAGATGATTCTGATGTTTCACACCCCCCAAGCTTGGCAACTGATGGGTGCTTTTCCCAGGGGGGGTGTTTCACCAGTTGCTCAGGAAAAGGCAGGTAGTCGAGGGAACCTGCCAAAGCCCTAGCCAGGTGTCCCATGAAGCCAGCTCGCTCCACCTTTGATGGCCAAAGCCATGTTCTCTCCTCACGCTCCGCACTGTCCCTGTGCTCTCCAGCCTTGGCTCCTCCTGGTCTTTGGACACAGAACCCGGACAGGAGCACGAAGCAAGTGAACAGATGAGAGCAGCCCCTCCCCAGCCCACAGATCCAGGGTACCCTGTTTGTGGGATGAATGCCATGGAAATGGCGCCTTGAAGCCAGATGGGGTGGAATGCAGGGGACAGTCTCTCTCCAAGCTCTGGTGCACTAATGTGACAGGTGACAGCAGCAGAGAGCCAAATCCAGCATTAACCACCAGGAGCAGTCAGCCGCTGGCTGGAAGATGCATCAGCCAGGACTGCTGTTCAGTGGCGGCTTAGCCCTGGTTTCTGGGAACTGTGTACATTGATGGAGTGACCACAGAGTGACATTTGACAACCGGGCAGGCAAGGTCTCCATCAGACACCCTCCAAAAGAAACCCTCTTCCACCTCTAAGAAAGGGAGGCAGTGCTGCCTCTTCTTGGCTGGGCTCTGGGGTGTGGTGCTGATGGAGCCCAGAGCATCGGTGTCTGATTCCAGTGAGGCCGTGCATCTCAGAGAGGGTAGCCAGATGACACTTGAATGGGCAGGGTGATCCTAGAGGTAGAGTGTTAATGCTGGTGTAAGATGGTGGAATGACTTTCATCAGGGAGAATCCAGAGAGGTTGGGAGCTATTTATTTTGTGGTCAGTAGGAACTTCCAGTCTGAATCAACTATACAAATATGGGCTGGCTGCTTTCCCCTTTGAAGTATTTACCCCCTACTCACTCCAAGGGCTGGCTGGTGCCAAGCACAAGTTCTGGGTGTGACTAGAGAGATCCCTCCCCAGTGACTCCCAGAGAGGGGACTTCACAGCAGATGCTTTCGTCTGTCTCCTCATCCGTCATTCAGTCCTCAGCTGACTCAGGTGGGTGTTCTGCTCCCACAAGGTCTGTGTACCCCCGTGGCTGTGGCAGTAACCCCTTCTCCTGCTCATGCCACCTGAACTCCCCACAGCACTGGCAATGTCGGCTGCCCGCTACCTTTTTATTAAATTAGTATTATTATTTTCCATTGATTTGAGAGAGAGAGAGAGAATAGCATTGTCTTATTATTCCAATGAGTTGTGCAATCATTAATTATTTCTCCTAATTGCTCTGACTGGGGGTCAAATCTGCAAGCTTGGCACACCGTGAAGACACTCTCCACTGAGCCCCCGGCCAGGGCCGCCCTCTGATTCTTGAAGTTCCTTTTTCTTTGGGCTCCATCCACCATACCCTCCTGGTTTTCCACCTGGCTCCTCAGGATCCAGACCCAGCCCGGTGTCTGCTCGCACTCCCTTACCGCTTCCTTAGAATCTCTCTCTCATCCCCTGAGTGAGAACATCTCATGCTCACCTGTCCAGTCGCTGCTCAGCAATCTCAGAGCAGCTCGTGGGTTTGCCCCTCCCCACACCTGGCCCACCTCCCCTTACCTAGAGGAAAGGACCCCACCAACCCTGAGGCACCCGGTCACCTGGGGGTCATCCTGGCCTCCCCCATTTGGTCTAAGCCTTTAAGACATGGCTGTTTTAGGTCTGAGAACAGTGATGGGCAATCTTTTGAGCTTGGTGTGTCAAAATTCACCAAAAAACCAAGCATAACTCGGGTGGTGTGTCACTTCGAGAAAAACGGCCTAACCGGAAGTCCCAGAACTACACGCTCTGTGCCGGAGTTCTGTTGTTTTGGCCTCAGACCTCCAGCACAGAGTGTCTACACTACAGCAAATGTTTTATCCTCGGCTACTGCACCTGGCCGTGCAGGAGCCGAGGATGAAACGTCTTTCTTGGCACGCGGCCCCATACTTCTCTGGTATGTGGCTGCATGCGGCCCATGTCATTGAAAATGGCTACATGTGTCAGTGCTGACACGCATGTCATAGGTTCGCCGTCACGGATCTAGAACCTGTGGAATCCTGCACTTCTCTTCACCCTCCCGTGCCTCAGCTACTCCAGGCTCTTGCTGATGGGTCTCCCTTCAGATATATTCTCTGTTCAGAGCCACCTGATCATGTCATTCCACTGTGTAAAATGGCTCTAAAGCTTTGTGTTAAGATGAAAATAGGAATCTAATATGGTCCATAAAGCCCTGTGAGATCGGCTTCCATGTTCTGCCTTCCAGCTGGGTTGGCCTCCATGCCCTTCCGTGCCTCTCCTGCCTCAGGACCTTTGCTTTGGCTGTTCCCTATGCCCAGGACACACTCTTCCTTTGTATTTGCTGAGGACGGTGTGCTACCCTGGAAGCAACCATGGTCCTCTCTTTCAGAGCTCTCTAATTATTTGTGCTCCCTAGTGTAGCCTCTCTGGGTAGCTTCAGTCCATGAGCACACACTTTATTTATCTGGTTGTCGTGTGCCCAGTGCCTGGCTTTTAGTTCATACTCAACAAATATTTGTGGAATCAGTGAATGTGTAATCAAAATTCTGAGCCCGGGACATGCCTATTATGTCTAACATTGAAATGTAAAGAAAAGAAATCCGAAGATTGGCACACCACGGACGAAGCCTATTTTAAGTCTTCTTTTAATCAGCAAAGTGGACAAAATTCTCTAATCAAGAGTTTTTAGCATTTGAAGGAAAACCGCTTTGTGTGTGAGTGTGGCTTTCCAGGCAAATATGAAACTCCTTCAAAGGTAATAGGTTTGTTTCTATGGCACCGGAGACGTCTTCCTTCCGGCTAGCCTAGTGGAAGCGGAGGCAGATAACAGGACAGTTTTTAAAATGTGTGAATTAAATCCATTAGCCCCTGCTGACATGGAGCTCTGGACGCACACTGCCGTCCAGGGAAGGGTTTCTTTTTCTTCCCTGCAGTTATTTCTGACCTGGACAGCTAGTTGGAATTATGCTGGGTTTAGGCATGGGTGGCACACCCAAGTGCCACAGACACCCTGCTTGGGAAGGCCGGCACTGGCATCACGCACGTGTCTAACTAGCGGCGTGTTTGTTGAGACTCTCCCTGGTACTTGCTGCTCAAGATACAGAACGTCCCCTACAGGCTGGACCGCCTGCCTCAAGTGTGGATGTTACCGACCTCCGCTTGGAGCTGCCACTGTCCCAGGGGCTGCCACACCCCTGCCTCTCCTCTTCTTGCTTTCTGAGATGTCATCTTTTGGGGCCTTGGGGTCTGGAGCAATTTTTGTTTTTTGGAGACCGTGACTGCACCCAGCTTAAAAAATGAAGACGCCTGGGTAGTGAAGGGAACAGGTGTGAAGACGGGAAGGCAATGGAGGAAGTTCTTCCGTGGATGGCGGGGCGGGGGCTGGAGAGGCCTGGGTTGTGTCCTTGTTTCTGAAAAGCCCAGGTGCCTTTCTTAGCTTGGTGCTTCCTCGATTGTGGCCTCTGCACCAGCAGTATCACCCTCAGCTGGGAGCTTGTTAGAAATGCAAAGGCTCCCCCCTCGCCAGGCCTGCGAGTCCGAAGGGGTGACTGCGCTGGTTGAAGGAGCCCTCCAGGTGGTTCTGATGCCCACTCCAGTCTGAGAGCCAGGGTCTTAATTGACTAGGGTAGGGCCCTTTCCAGACTCACCCATGGATCCTCCATCCAAATTTTATCATTATTGATTTTTTAAAAAATGGGCCTGTCAGGGAGCCTTCAGTGCAGATATTTGTTTTTAATAAACTGAACCAAAAAATCTTTAATGGCAGTTAAATCTGGACTTCCATTAGCTGATCACTCGGCCTAATGAGTCAGGTGCCTAACCTAGCAGATGCATCTGAAAACGGTAAAGCCTGGAGACTCAGGCACTTCTGCGTTGGGCCGAGCCAGCCTCAGGTGTGCTGCCCCTTTTCTTCCTCTCCTCCCTTCTTTCGAGCAAGAGCCTTTCACCCACCAAGAACAAGACACTGGAAGGGTAGTTTGGAGGCAGAGACAGCTGTGTTTGAATTCTAGCTCTGCTATTTTCTAGCTGTGTGACTTTAGGCAAGTTACTTAACCTCTCTGAACATCTACGTGCTTATTTATAAAATGGCTCTAACCATGCCTGTTGCGAGTACTGCTTTGGGGATTCGGGGAAATGGAGAGCCTTGCCCCATTTCAATGTAAAGAGAGATTAATAACTTGCCCAAGGACAGAAAGCAAACAAGGGCCAGAACTGGGATTGGAAACAGGGTCTCAGCTGCCATAGTGTACTGCTTTGATGTTTTAGCACAGTGGTTCTTAACCTTTTTTGAGGTACCGAACCCACCAGTTTCATATGCGCATTCACCGAACCCTTCTTTAGTGATAAATAAAATATGGGTTTTTTTCCAAATTTAGTTTTGCCAGTGAGACTAGAGTTGCTCAACTTGGCATTGCATATTATGCAGATAGGATGCTGACTCCCATCCCGTTCCGTGATACGTGTGAATCCATGTTGTACATATTCATCCGACCACTTTCTTTTTTTGCTCGACATATTTAGTATGGATTAAAATATTAAGAAAGAAACCACACGACGTACAACTACGACAGCCGTTGACTCCTGTGCGCACTAAATTCCCCGCAGCACTGGTTGGCCAAGCAATGTAACGTGATCCTCTGCAGCAATTGATGGCCAAGCGGGGCGTGTCATCACGACTTTACACAAGTGGGTCTTTACCTCTGCGGCAGAGGCTTCTCTGAACCCTTGAGACCGACTCGTCGAACCCCTAGGGTTCGATAGAACCCAGGTTAAGAACCACTGTTTCAGCATTTAGGGGCTTTCAGTCAAAGCAATCTCACCACCTTTTAAGCAAAAGTAAAACTTCCCTGAGACACACAGCAGGCACCTTGGTACATGTCCTTGGTACCCAGGGAGATACTCCACAGGCATTCTGCCTTTGCAGCTCGGAACATCAGCTTGCAGGTTACACAGACCCTGAGTTTTAGGCACTGCGGCTTCCCTGCTTCATGAGAATGTCCTCGCACAGGAGAGGAGGAGGAAAAGGGAAGACCCAAATCAGAGCCTCCTGGGTACCTGGCTGCAGCACCGGGGACCACTGTGGTGGGATCAGGGGCCCAGGCAGCACGGGGAGTCAGTGATGTCACCACAAAGCCGTCTGAGGACACAGAAGACAGTGTAATCTTAGAAGGCATTTGGCTTGGCAGGTTTTTCTGTGATCACTCTGAAGGGCTCAAAACATTAGCTGGAGTCGTTCCCATCCAGCTCAGTTCTGACAGTCCTGTATCCTCCTCCGTCCAGCAAGCTGGGCAAGTTCCTGGAAAAAGTGGCTGGTGTGTGTGCTGCAGGCTCTTTTCACAGTCTGTGTCCTTCTGTTACATTATAGCAGGAGATCAACTGAATATGGTCTTCTTCTGCAAGCCGGATATGGCCGGGCACCCAGAGGAACCGTGGACCTTCCGTTCCGTGCTTAGCGAGAGCAGCCCCTGAGAGAATGCCTGGGTTTGCGTTAGTAACAGGTGTGGAGGATGGAATCTGGCACAAGTGGGAGCTCCTTGGTTACATACCACCCAACTGCAGGGGGCACTGTTCACACCCACGTGTGTGACAGGCCCCCTGGGGTGTGCACTGCCACTCTGGAGGCAGAGACAACTATTTTAAAGATGGACAATTTGAGATTTGGAGAGATTAATAATCTGCCCAAGGACAGAAAGCGAACAAAGGACCAGAACTGGGATTGGAAACAGGGTCTCAGCTGCCATACTGTAGTGCTTTGATGTTTTAGCATTTAGAGCCTTTCAGCCAAAGCAATCTCACCACTTTTTAAGCAAAAGTAAAACTTCCCTGATAGCCAGCTGCCTCTCAGAATACTATATGTACATAGGTTTACCTGGTGTTTTTTCTAAAAACATGCAGAAATGCGGAAGCTCTATTTGAGGGCGTGGAGTTTTCTTGAAGACTCTTCCATTTGGGCTGGATATATAATGCACTGGCAGTTGCTGCATATGATAAGGTAGCAGTTATGAACCACAGTCACAGAAGGTGGTCGTTGGAGGCAGCAGCGGGGGCTCTGAGATCCCAAGTCAGCGTCCTGCGCTGGTGGTTACGGAGCGGGGACACCTGTTTCAGTCCCGGCTGAAGTGGGTACCACTGGGGCGGGGGTCTGAGGCACCTCTTTGCCTGTAGAGGGTTTCATTGTTGGAAACTCATGGCTTAGGTGGAAGATGCTCAAACCATCCCCAAAAGAGAATCCCCCAAAAAGAAGTGTCTGGGCAGAACCCACCCAACGTTGTAGGTGACCTCATTGAGGGACGTCCTGGGGGGAGTGGACAGTGGACAGGATACATGTTAAATCCTAACCTCAGCGTGCGCCTTGCTCCTTTTTCTTTTCTTTGATGAGATGTTCAGATGTACCAGTCCTGTCCAAGGGTGTTCAAATCAAGAACCCTGTGATGTGTTCGGTCTCAGAACCCTGTGAGTGTTTAGGCAAGTGTTTTATTTGGGGAAACAGATCTCTTACCACTGAAAATTCTGCAAAGTTGGCAGATTAAAAAAAAAAAAAATTACACCGCACAGTTTTGGTTTTTCCTAGCAAGGCACTCAGTTATTCACAGTGTGCTCAAGTCTTAAGAAACCATGTCCCCACTGAGGGTGCAATTGCACTCTAGGACTATCCCCTCTCCAGCCCAGCGAGAAGCCGTCAAAACCGAACGCTCCCTTTATTTTTCTTTCAATCACAGAATGTCTGAGATTTCAGTCCATATTTGGCAAAATCAGCGTGGTGTGACTAGAGTAGAAAGAAAAGACCATGGTGGAAACTTAAGCTAAACCCCTGTGTGTACCGTGGGTCACTGAGCTGTACCCACAGGACGGCCAAGTCGCACGCTCAGGATCTAGTCCCAGCATTTCTTCCCCATGAGACTACTCCTGACTCTGGCCCCTTTGCCAAGCTCTCTCTCCTCCAGTGGTTCTCTCTCGTTCTTAGTGTCTTTCACAACTGACCTGGCACATGCTGAAGATCCCATAGCTGCCATCTTCCCGAGGGTGCACCACTCAGGTCTCTGATATCTGACTCCATGGGTCCCATGCAGAGTGGACTGTCCGCGCCTCACTCTGAGGTGAAGGCTGTCTTGAAGATAGTGACCCTCCCAGAATGACAGGGGTCAGAGGGGCTTTTGATCAGAAAGACTGGGGGAACCCCTGATGTTTGGAGAGTGGAAGAAAAAGGCTGCATTTCTTGCTGAGTCGTTAGCCCACAGACTCATTCTTATTGATAAACACAGGCACCCATCTCTCCGAATTTTCCAAGGTGTTATTTTAAACACCCTTCAATGTTTCCCTGTCTGCTCAAGCTCATTTGCCCGGATTTATGCCAAGCGCACAAGCTACTAACCTGGCTTCCTCTGAGACAGTTCGAGTAGTCAACACACTCAGCAGGACTTTGACTGTTTTCCACTTTTTCTACCTTAATTTCTCTTTTTGGAAATCCACAAGCAATAACGTGCAGATGCACCAGGCTCTCCTCCCCAAACCCCAAGCTATGTTTTGACTCTAAAATTACAAGAGTCATTCACCCTGAAACGCAGTGTAGCTGGCGTGGCGGGGCTCTGTGGTCTCCTTCGTTTATCCCACAGATAGGTCCTGCGTGCCTCCTCTGTGCCCCAGGGATACAGAAGGAATAGCGCAGATGGCTTCCCTGGCCTAAGGGAACTTACGTGTGGTGTTGGTGCTGGTAATAACAAACGTATCTCGTCTAGTGTGTGCCAGGCACAGTCACAGGCTAACCCCATGACATGGATTATCACATCATTGAAACCACATAAATAACCTGGGAGGCAGGGCTTGACAGACCACGGCTCCTGAGCCAAACCTGTTTCTGTAGATGAGGTGTTGTTGGAACACAGTCATGCTCACTTGCTTACATGTTACCTGGGACTGCTTTCCTGCAGCAGCGGCAGATAACGTCCAATGGCTGCCGCAGAGACCGTGTGGCCTCCCTCAAAGCCAATATTGTCTGACTTTCATATAAAAAGTTAACTGACCTTGGTTTCACAGGAAACCAAGTTACCAACCTTGATTTTAGGGTTACTGTCCCCATTGTACAGATGGGGGCACTGAGGTTGAGAAATGAGGCCCATGAATGGTGGAGACGGGACTCTTCACGAATGCGGTCTCACCACAGCTTCTCTATGTCCGGCTCTTGCACAGCCCAGTCACTGACTGCATGATCTGGGTGTTCTCTGAGCCTCTGCTGACATCCCTGTCGCATGGGGAAACACTGGTGCAGGTTGGGCTGCCTGGGAAGCAGGGTCTGACATAGACTCGGATGATGGAGGTTTTCAGGGGGAGTGGCCTCCGGGACAACAGCTGTGGGGAAGGCAGGGCGCAGGAGTGGGTGGGGGAGTTGAGCTGTGACAATGTCGCAGCAGTGCCCCCAGCCCACCCTCCAGGTAGCTCTGGAGCTGGATGGCCTGTCAGACATGTCCCTAGTTGGAACAAGGAGGGGTGGGCCATTGTACCCCACCTGGACCAGCCCTTGGTTGTAGGTTGGCCCAGGAAGGGAGTGTGACCTTCAGTGAGGTGATGGGGGCCATCAGCAGACAGTAGGCCCCGCAGCTGAGGCAGTACGCCTGCCAGTCCTGCAGGGGGACCCAGGCGCCCCTTCTTCTGTGTCCTAACTCAGGTGAGAGAATGCTGGCCCGGTGCTTGGTAGTCCACAGCCTACTCACAATGAAAATGAATAGCCAAGCCCTGGCACTTAGGAAGGGCAGGTCCTGTGTCCCCTCCCCATCCTGCTTGTTCAGATGACAGGATTTCAGGACCTCCTTTTTCAGGCCTTTGGTTTGAAGCCAACTAGAAGTACCCCTCAGCCCCCAACACCCTGAAATCTGCCTCTAAAATACATACCGCAGACGGCATTGAGCAGGCCCACGTGGTGGGTGTGCTGTGTTTGGGCTACAGTTGAAGTATGCTCCACCCCAGGGATGCTGGGAATTGTGTGTGTGTTGCTCCAGAGAAGTGACATGGGCGGGAACGCAGATGTGTTCAGGTGACACTGTAGGCTCACAGGGACTGCATTTAATGAGCCCCATCCTCTCCAATGTTTAGTTTCAGTGGCGATTCTCCCGGGAAGACATGCACAGCAGGCAGGCGAGGAAATCCAAAGGTAAACTCAGCACCAGAGACAAGCGACAAGCAGAAGAGAACGAGAAGAATTTAGAAGACCCGTCTTCCAAAGCTGGAGACGTGAGCAACTGTGTGCTGAGCCGGCAGCAGGAGGATGGAGCCCTGGAGGAGACAAAGGTCACAGGGGAACAGCTGTGTCCCGATGGCCGGCTCTGTGGGGAGGGCGAGGCCGTGCAGAATGGTCCCGCAGGCCACTGCGGGGTCCTGGTGGGGAGCTGCGAGGGACCCTCGGGTCCTGGAGAGGATGCCAGGGAGGGAGGTGCTGAGGAAGAGGCTGCAATGACAGCAGGAGACAACTGAGTCTCAGCTGTTGGCGCCGAAGCCGGATATGTTGGCCAACCCGACACTGTGCCGGCAGCCGTGACACAGCTGGTTTGCCTGGTATCCTGTGTTACCCTTTGGCTTGGCTTGACCTCTCCTTGTGAGCTCGCCCAGGCCCCCCAAGGGCTGGCTCCCTGACAGCCTTGGTTTCTGCACATTATTTGAAGTGTGTCGTAATGCCCCAGTGTTAAGACTGCAGGAGGTCGGGTTATTCCTTCTAAACCTCAGGGCTGAAGGCCCAGCCCCAGCTCCACCAGTCCTCAGCGGGAGGGTCTGGACCGTCCAGTGCCTGTGTCCACCCTCCGAGGGCCTCCAGGGAGTGCTCAGGTCAAGTCCACGGGCCTCCCTGGCTGCAGACCAAGGCTGTGTGGCGCTCACTCCCACACCCTGCCGCGCAGTGTCTGTTCTCTGCTGTTCTTGCAGCTCCTGTTGATTGTAAACATCCCTGGAGCCCTGTCAGCTGCTCTTCACCTAAAGCCCCCGCCCCCTCCCCGCTGCTTTGGCGAAGAAAATGACATTGGGGGAGGGAAGGTACCCGACCTCCTGGCTTTTCTCAAAGTATTCCCATAGATACTGGTAATCTGGAAAAGAAAAGGTAATTCTGTGTGTGCACCTGCTCTTGCAGAATGTCAGAGAAGAAAGTATTCTGTGTTAGTTATTAATACCAAAAAAAAAAAAATCTTTTTAAAGTTTTGTATTCAGCACATTGTGTGAACTCACGTTCTTTGTCATTTCAGGGCAGCCCGATGCTGGGTGCCCCTTGTCGTGCTATTTTAATCTTGTATGATTGGCCATGTTGTTTCCTATGTATGCTACCATGTGTTTATATTGTCCAGAAAGTATCCTTACAGCTTTAAGTAGATGCAACTGGTGTCTTGACCAAAACAACAGCCTGTCTCTTTCTTGTTTAGTTACTTAAAGCAATAAATCATCTATGAGTTAAGAGCATTGGGAGTGCTGAGTATTTATTGTGTCACAATGAAGAAGTCCTGGCCTGATGTCCGAAGGACGAGATACCACACCCTCATTCCCTCTTCCTACATTACGAACTCCTGGCAGCGCATGGTCCTAAGAGATCATGAAGCTCCCGTGGGGAACCCAAGAGCCAGTGCTTTCTGGTCATTTGTAGAAGGAAGATGGAAGGTGGGGTTCAGGTGCCACCAGGTAAATCAGGCAGGGCCACCTCCCATTGCCCAGGGTGATGGAGACCTCCACCTTTTGAAAACGAACAGCAGCCTGCACCAGTTTCTAAGCCCTGTTTACAAGCTTTTAAGTGAATTATTTAATGAGTCAAGTCTTTTCCCTGTTTGCAAGTTTGCTAAACTGAAATGCATGTGTGATACATTGTTACAGAGTAGAACTGAAGACCCTGGTCAGCCGGGCCTTGGAGGCATTGCCCTCCTGCTGTCAGGGCAGACCCCCTCCACCCAGCCCACAGCCGCCCGGGAAAGCCTGGAGGCTCTGCCCAGAGAACTGTATAAAATGGCAGTTTCCATAATTATACTCAGCAATACTGTACAGCATCTTGATTTAATAAAAATATTATAAATATTATCTCTTAGCCCACATCTTAGAGAATCACCAATTATTTAAAAAAAAATAAGCCTGTTAGCAGCAGGCTGGGACAAAAACGACACTCACCATTCACCACTTTGAAAAGCTGATACCCTCCGGCCGCGTCCTCCGGACCGACGGCCTTGGGCTGCTTTGCATTGGGTGCATTTTTAAAGAATTAAATGTCATGGGGAAAAAATAATAAAGATTACTTTAGCTAATTTGAATTCCTCAGGAAGCTGGGCCTTAGAACCAAACTAACAAATAATTTCTGCAGGTCTTGTTTTTTCCCCTCACTCCCTCCATCCCCACACCCCTGGCTGACTCCTGGCAAAATACTGATCTGCCACAGGCAGCTCTCCTATTGGCTGCACCTCAGGATCACTGGAGCTTTAAAAACCCAATACCTGGGTCCCACCCCAGAGACCAGGAGTAGCTGCTCCAGGCTGGGCATTGGGACTCCTAGTTATAGGATCGCTATGAGCCAAATCACAGCTGGTTCCTGTGAGATGCATGTGTTTTATAAAAGGTAACTAACCGCCTGACCTGTGGTGGCGCAGAGGATAAAGCTTCGACCTGGGAACACTGAGGTCGCCGGTTCAAAACCCTGCACTGGTTCGGTCAAGGCACATATGGGAGTTGATGCTTCCAGCTCCTCCCCCCTTTCTCTCTTTCTCTCTCTCTCTCTCTCACTCTGTGTCTCCTCTCTAAAATGAATAAAATAAAAATAAAATAAACTTTAAAAAAAAAATTAAAAAAAAAAAAAGGTAACTAACCAAGCCCCTAACACGCAGTCCCAGCACCCTGCATGTGCACTGCAAGGTCCTGAAGCAAAGTACTTTCCTGCGACAGCTGGAAGTTGTGCGGGCCTCCCCCACCCCTCCGCCCCCATGAAAGTGAGAGTTGCGAAGACTTGTGTTTGGCAAGAGGAGGCTTGTGCATATGGCGGTCTTTTGGGCTGCAGGTGTCACAGAGGGTCTTGAAGGAACAAGGAGTTCTAGAGGGGAGATCAGGTGACTGAATGGGGACAAGTGACTGTGATAGGCCTTGCTGCCACCACTAGGCAGCCCAAGGGGGCATTCCAGAGAGCCCAAGGCACCGAGATTCGGGGAAGCCATGGCCGGCTTCACGGAGGGAACAGCAAGACTGCCATGGAGAGATTTGGTAGTCCTTAGGCCCTGCTGTTTGTCTGTGGAAGGAGGTTTCTAGAGAGGGAGAAACTCTCCTAGGAACAAGAGATACTCCTATAAAACCGTGGCTGCATTTGGAGTCTTTCACGGGAAATGTTTTTAAGACCTGCTCTTCATCACCAGAGGTTCAGGAGAGGATAGTGGGCAGGCAGCTGGGAGAGGGGGAGGAATTCTTACCCAATTAGCTTAAAGAAATGCAGCTGTATCGCCAATGAACTGAGATGTGGAACACTCGCGGACGCCCGTGTTGCCGAAGCAGGAAGACTGGCTTCTATTGGGTCCGTTTAGTGAAGAACCCCAGCGAGGCTTTGGGATCGGAGAGCTGGTTAGAACGCTCACCACACACAACCTACAAATGCAACCTCAAGTTCATTTCTTCACGCCGCCGAGCATCCATCTCCTCGTGTGTGAAATGGGGCTGTTGACACCCACCTCGTCGGATTTTTGTGGGGCTTGGTAAGATGTAGTGAAGTACTTGAGCTACAGAAAGCTCTCGGAGCACCAGTTAATCGCCACGCTGACGGTAGCAGATGTGGCAGAGACTGTCTGTGCTGACCCGCTACCTGTGGGCTCCTGTACTGCCCAGCCCCTCTTGCAGCTTGGGACCGTAGGACGGTTCTGGCCCATGGGACATGAGCAGACGGTGTGGAAGCCAGTTCCGAGCCTGATCTTTGAAAATACCCCGTGCTACCCCAGCCCTCTCTTCATCTCCAGTGCCTTGGGCATAGTTCAAGATGGACCACGGCATGAGGGACAAGTCCACCTTCACTGTGCTAAGCCACTGGGATTCTGAAGTTTATCTATTACTGAAGCGTGGCATAACAGACATACTGTAATGTTTATAAAGCCTCTTGTTCGTAGCTTGTAAGTAAAAGTCCTTGCCTGAATTTTTTAAAATCTTAGAGTTGATCGTACTTCACTGGAATTATGCATGATGGGACCAGCTTCAAGAAAAAACATTAAGAGACATTCTAATTCATTTCTTATGAAGCACATTTTATCAGAACTCTAAACATTAATTATGGTCTTTTCTAAACCACAAAACATCTTTCAAGAATAGCTCTCAGATGTAGCAGTGCTTATTAGCAGGAATATGTTGACAGAAGATTCATCAGTCACGGAACACATTTCAGCTGGGTCCATACCCAGTGCATGCTGTGCTTGGCCCTGAGGGATCAGCTCTGGCCTGCTGGAGCCCATGGCCCTGTGCTGGCCCAGGGCAGCAGCTGGGACTAAAGATGAAGTCCTGAAAGGTTGGTGAGAGGGGCACGGAGAAGGGAGGCGTGGGGTGCAGACAGGCAGCCCGGAGAAAGCTCGGCGCTGACTCCCCACTTGTCCAGTGGGCCCCGTTTCCAGCAACCCTCCCCACAAGGGCTGGAAGCTGACTGCGTGAGCAGTGCAGGGTGTGCCTCCGGCTGTTAGCGCTCTGCCCGCTCAGTGACCTGCCAAACAACTGATGCAGCTTCCCAGGAGAGTCTGGGTTTCCTGTACCTGGCTCCCAGAGTCTGGAACAGGGAAGCATGTGAGCTTTAGATTGAGGTACAAGACCCAACAAGCCAACAAGCCTCTGGCTGGGATTTCTGAGGTGGCTGTCACCAGAGAAGAAAGCAGAGATGGTCACCACAGGTTCCTGCTGATAATGATCATTTCTGTGGGCAGACTGAGACAACTAACTCTGGTTACAGACAGCTGGCTCTCCGAGCCTGGCAGGGTGGGCGTCCCAGCCCCTGCAAGGCAGTGTGAGTGTGGGGTGGCATTTCCCCTGGCAGAAGCAACCGGGCCCTGTGAGAGACCTGTGCGTTTAAGTGGGCATGAGGGATTGAATCCGTCACTATACACATAGTTTAAACTTTTAAAAAATTTAAACAAATGTTTATGTCTCATACTTCTGGAAGCTGGGACAGATATGGTGTCCGGTGAGGACCTGACTCCTGGTTTCATAGATGGCCATTTCCTCACTGTATCCTCACGCGGCTGGAAGAGGCAGCAGATAAACCATTTTTAATGCGTGTACCACTGTAGTAGGTGCTGTGAAGACAGCAATGACTGAGATGGGCCCAACCCTGGCTCCTTTGCAGCTCAGAGCAGACACTGAGTAGCTGGCCCAGCATGCACTGCAGTAAGAGCTGTGCAGAAGTGCAGGATGCCGTGAAGGCACAGGACAGGGAGCTGTAACCTGCTTAAAGAAGGCCTCCGGAGGAAGTCAGAGCTGGGCTGAGCCCTGAGAGCTGTGCACCAGGCGAGCAGTCTGCAGGGCAGCACTGTGGAGCTAGAATTCACTCCACCAGCTACCAGGTGTGTGGTTTTGGGCAACTTACCCCTCTGTGCCTCAGTGGCCTCACCTGTAAAATGGGAATAATGGTTATGAAAATTAAATGAGCTAGTGTATGCAAGGTGCTTAGAGAATGCCCAGCATACAGGAAGAGCTGTGCAAGTGCTGGTGAGGAGGAGAAGCAGGAACAGGAAAGGGGAGGGGAAGAAGAAAGAAGCTGATCATGGTCGAGTCACTGGAGGGAGTCTGCTCACACAGCTTTGCAGTGTGCGGCAGTGAAGGGGCGGAGGAGCAGGATGAGCTAGGGTGAGGCTGGGGCCAGAACGTGCAGGGCCGGCGAACCACGGTAAGGATTCCAGTCCTCACAGTCAAAGTAATGGGAGCCTATTGATTAGTTTTAAAAAGGAAAAAGACGTAAGGTTTGTATTTCTGTAAAAGCTCTCTGTTGCTGGAGGAGACGGCTGGTGAGCAGGGCACAGAGGGGGCCAAGGTGTGAGGCGAGCCAAGGCCCCGGCCCTGGTGGAGTGCTGGTGTGTACCTTGCTGAAGAGGGAGAGAAGGGGACAGATTTAATAGTAACTTAGGAGCAAAAATGAATTGAATTTTGACACTGATTGGAGCGTGAGAGAGAAACTGAATCTACCGGCCACACCGGAAACAGATGAGTACTGTCCTTATAGAAAGGTATTTCCTCAGAGCAATAAATACTCCAGTGATGCTACTGTCATTGGGGACCTTTCCAGAAACAAGTCTCACGGGTTGTTTTTCAGGACTTGAATAACAAGTTAACATTATTTTACAAAAATCACTAAAACACACGTCTCGATACCTTCCTTAAGACTCAAAGAACGCCATCTTTAATTTCTAGAGGGAGTTATTGGGAAACTGAAGCAGCTGGTAGGTGGGTGGGGGCATGGGTGAGGTGTGTGGTGGTACAAAGGAAACCATTTGCTTTGGATCTGAGGGACAGAACCTGCGTTCTGTCCCCAGAACAGTGATGCTGGCAGTTACAGCCATGGCCATCAACGGTGGGGACTCTACTTTGAAAACAGGCTGACGTAACTCATTCACTCTAAAGGTGGTTTAAATACGCAGATCCCATTTTGGTTGGCCAGTGAAAGAAGGGGAAAATTTATCAGCCTATAAACAGTGCAGCAAAACTGATACTAATATTTAAATGTGTTGCTCACTCGTCAGTAAGTTCAGCATGGGTCTGGATTCTTCTGCTGCCTCTAAATAATATAAAGGCATAATGTTGATAAGACATATTTCACTTATCAGGGCCCGCGTTAAAATGCTTCCTGTAACGGACCTCTGTGTTTGTAAACCTTCGGTCCTGACACCATGTATCTTGTTGATTCCTCAATGAAAGAAGAAGAACATCATCTTAGAGGGAAGGACAGCCAGCAAACCAGCAAGCTCGCCAGTTTCTGGACCCACAAAATGCCTAACTGTCTAAAACAGGGGTCCCCAAACTTTTTACACAGGGGGCCAGTTCACTGTCCCTCAGACAGTTGGAGGGCCGAACTATAAAAAAAAGCTATGAACAAATCCCTATGCACACTGCACATATCTTATTTTAAAGTAAAAAAACAAAACAGGAACAAATACAATATTGAAAATAAAGAACAAGTAAATTTAAATCAACAAACTGACCAGTATTTCAATGAGAACTATGGGTGCGGATGCATCCTGTGCTCCTCTCACTGACCACCAATGAAAGAGGTGCCCCTTCCGGAAGTGCGGCCGGTAGTTTGGGGACCCCTGGTCTAAAACCTTCCTTTCCATGACCCCAAAAGCCATCAATTCGGCCTGTCTGTGTCCAGCCCACTCGAAGCCACAATAAGCAAATGTTGTCAGTTTTGTTCTGTTTTTTCTTATTAAGGATGAATCCACCATTTCTCTTGGGCTCCAAGTCCAGAGTTTAATCAGCAGCATAGTCCAAACGTCCTACACCAAACCTAACGTTCTCCTTGCTTCATTCAGTTCAAGGCCGTTTCTTTTATTCCGTCAGCACCGGAGATACAAAGTCACTACAATCAATCAAATGTCTGAAGACAGTTAAGACGCTCCTTAGTGCTCTCTCATCAGAACGGCCAGCCTCAGCTTCCCCATGATCTCGAAGGCCATTTTCTGTCATGAACTTGCAGAACGGTAAAACTAAAAGGAGATTGAAACTGCCTCGTCCCGCCCACCTGGCAGATGAGGAAAGCTGGTCCGAGGGTGCCGGGGTGAGTCCTGCAGGAAGCCAGCTGGAGAACAGGTGTGATGCGGGTCTCCCGAGCCCAGCACCGTGTGCCTGCCATCACAGCACACACACCTCGTCCCATTCTGGGCTTCCTCTCACTAGGCTCCTACAGTCTCTAAGAATGGAGAGGCCTCTCGCTGGGGTTTTAAAATCTTCTAACTGGAACGGGGAGTTTTGTTAACGAAGTCTAATGAAAATGGAGGCCAGCCCACCTCTTCGGTGGTGGGGAGGATCTGGGAACAAGCCCACGCATGAGTCTGTGGACAGGAAGTCCTCAGGAAAAGAAGGAGATCCTGGTCCAGCAGGGCTCGCTCTGTCACTCCCCAGCCACGTGAGCTCGGGCAAGCTATTGAACCACTCGGTCTCATCTCCCTTATTAATAGGACAGCATCATTCACTCTGCCTACTTCCCATAACTGTTAGGGAATAATTTATAGAGATAAATAAACAAAGTACTTGCTAAATGCCAAGTAATGCTGTAACCAAAATCTAGACCACCAGTGAGTTCAGGTAACCCAGAGTAACTACTTCCCATCATTTTTCCTTTCTAACTTCCTCTTGAAGGTGAAGTTACATCCCTGTATTCAGACCTGTTTGTGTTCAAATAACCTGGAATGAAAAGAAAGTGTGTGTGTGGGGGGGGGCGCATAATATACTAAAAAGCTAGAGTAATTAAAACAATGTGGTATCAGAACCACAACAAATAAGTAGACCTATGGAACAGAGTAGAGAGTCCAGGGGACAAAATCCACTCGTGGGTGGGAACTGAGTATGTGATAAAGGAGGCATTTCAAATCGACAGAGAAAGTGTGTAGTATTTGATAAATGGATTCAGGCAACTAGAAAGCCATATGGAAAAAGCCAGATCCCTATCCCTCACCAAGCACAACAATAAATCTCCAATGGATAAAAGATCTGTAAAAACATTAAAACACACACACACACACACTCTCTCTCTCACTCATAAAAGCCAAGAGAAAAGACTGACATACCTGATTATATATAAATTTAAACCCTGGTATAACAGGACAAACAGAATTCAGTGGCAGGTAACAGAATGGGAAAAAACATTTGCAATACACATAAAAAAAGATTAGCATTCACTCTATTTTATAAGGAGTTACAGATCAGTCAGACATCAAAGTGGTCATAAAAATGAACAAGCACACCATTCTCAAGGGAAGAAAGAGAAGTAGCTAAAACACTTTGGGGGAAAATGCTAGGGAGAAATCAGGAAATTAATTTTTAAAAATATCATCTTTTTACCCAACAGACTAGGAAAAAGTTTAAAGGACTCAGACCCTCCAGTGTTGCCAGAAGGTAAGGAAATGAGTACTTTCCTATTCTACTAGAATATAAACCCATTAGGCATTTTATAGGGTAATTTGGCAATAATACTAGGCAATTTTTGATCCAGAAATGACACTGCTGGAAACTCTACAGGGATACAACACAAAAATTATACGGACAAGTGTGTTCGCTGCAGTACTGTTGGTAATAGCCCCAAATTGGAGACAATCTAAATGTCCATTGTCAAGATATGGTGAAGTACATTACCGTACATTGAGAGAGAGTTCAAAGAATAGAACCCACAAGCACACACATCTGTATATGTGTGCAATACTAATGCTCTGTAATATGTCTAAAAGGATACCTAGAGCAAGATCTTTATAGAGAAGTTCATCCTAGGTTGAGGGAGTGGGGTGGGGAAACAGAGGACTTGAGCATTTAGTGTACAGACTTCTCACAATCATATTTATCAGACAATTTTAAAAGAACAAAGGAACAGACATAATTCTGGTAGGTTCATGCACAGCAAAATGGGACTTGGGGATGAGATATTAGAAACTAGGTTAGGCTAATGGGCAGCAGGCGGGGTTTTGTAAATCCCAGAACAGACTAATCAAGGTGTCTCCCAACGACTAGGAAGTCCGGGTTTCTGAGCACAGAGCACTGTAAAACACATGCCGTGATCTGATGGTGGGTTAGCAGATATCTTCATATGTCATCACCACGTGTGCTGCGTATGGTCATATTAGGAAAGAGTAATATTAAAGACGTCTTACTATTTCTCTAAGATGACACCAGGACGCTTCTCTGAGTTTCATTTAAAATAAAATGAAATAACAGCCATTTATCAGCATATGATCACTGGCAATACTCAGGAATCAAAGAAATTGCTGTTTTCCATTCAAAAAGAAATAAAAAGACCCTTGGGCAGAGGCACTTGACATTGGGTACTGTTTGACAATCCCTGCATGCACACACATTTGTACTCACACACACGCATGTAGACACACTCGCAGCTACGCATCTCTTAATAACAAGTCTCTCTAGCGCTGTCTCCAGGGCACAGGAAGCCTTCCTCACTGCCCCTCCCACCTGTCACCCACAGGACACCCAGAAAGCCAATGAGTCGCCCAGACATCCATCCTCCACCGCTTCCCTTTCAACCCGTGATAGTTGCAAAAAAAATTCCCCAAGAGCGTTTTTAGTTTGTCTTATTGAAATGATCTCAGTATTCAATATCCTTCTTTGTAGAAGATGGCTTTTATCACTTTTCAGCCTCATAAAAAAATAGTTCCCCGAAGTATTTAACTTGCTCCTCAAGATAACCTTTGTCTTATGCTTTCCTATCTTCACATTCTAGCCCGGTGACTGCACATCACAGGTACTCACTAAATGACAAGAAGTTTATCATTCTCTAGAAAAGCTTGTCTCCTCCCCAGCTGGAGCCCCCAGTGAATGCCTCTTGCATAGTTTTTCAAATGATCAGTCTATTATCTCTCTCATCTTAAAAAAACAACTGTGGTTTAGTTAATAGTATTGTATCAATTTAACTGTACTGCTGACTTCTTAGTCTTCATAAATATACCACGGTTATGTAAGTTGTTGACATTTAAGGAAGCTCGCAAAGGGTATATGGGAATCCTGTCCTCTCTTTGCAAGTTTTCTACGAATCTAAAAGTATTTCAAAATACAAAGTTATAAAAACAATTTTTAAAAAAAATATGGCTAAAAAAATCGATTTCTCTTCACACCACTTCTCTTTCTAGCTACCATCCTATTTTCCTCCTTCCCTTTATAGTAAAATCATTTGAAACTATTACCTCTATTCACTCATT
This sequence comes from Rhynchonycteris naso, assembly GCA_037038555.1. Lineage (NCBI taxonomy): Eukaryota > Metazoa > Chordata > Mammalia > Chiroptera > Emballonuridae > Rhynchonycteris > Rhynchonycteris naso. The sequence goes on along the minus strand of CM073004.1, from coordinate 46,240,069 downwards.
ACAATTTATTTCCTCGCAGTTCTTAAAGCCTCTAACGTTTCCACTGTTAACACCATCTTATCAAGATCACCAGTGACCTCCCAGTTGCTAACTCAATGGCTACTCATTAGAACTCATCTCTCCTGTCCTATCAGCAGCATGACACAGCTGACTGGTCCTTGTTCCTCGTGTGGCTTTCTGGTACCACACTCAGCTTCTTTCCCTCTGTCCTACTTCACCTTTTGCAACTCTTTAAAGCCCCAAACTGACCAACCCCCACGGCTTAGTGTGGACCACTAACACGGGGCAATCAGAACAAGTCTGAACATCAACTGGCTGTAAGGGACAAAAACAATGTATAAAAACTCATAAGTTCATAATACTTTTAAAAAATATGGTCATCTCTGGATGTTGTTAGGGCACCACCAACACACAGTAGGCTGATTTTTAAAAAAGGAAAAGAATCAAACATTGATCCTGTTTTTCCTGTTCATACTCATTTCAAGGGAAAGTTCCTTATAGAACAATCATAGGTAATAAATGCAGGAAAATTATGGAAATGGACAAATTATCCTTAATGAAATAGTACAGGGGTCCCCAAACTACGGCCCACGGGCCGCATGCAGCCCCCTGAGGCCATTTATCCGCCCCCCCCCCTGCACTTCTGGAAGGGGCACCTCTTTCATTGATGGTCAGTGAGAGGAGCACAGGATGCATCCGCACCCATAGTTCCCATTGAAATACTGGTCAGTTTGTTGATTTAAATTTACTTGTTCTTTATTTTAAATATTGTATTTGTTCCCGTTTTGTTTTTTTACTTTAAAATAAGATATGTGCAGTGTGCAGAGGGATTTGTTCATAGTTTTTTTAATAGTCCAGCCCTCCAACGGTCTGAGGGACAGTGAACTGGCCCCCTGTGTAAAAAGTTTGGGGACCCCTGAAATAGTAGGTACAGGCAATGATCAACAGCTACTAAAATAATTTGGTGCAAGATTGACAGAGAACTTTATAGTGGGTGGATCAGGCTGACAAGAGCTGAACCCACTGATCAATCCTAACACTGAATGTCAATCAGACTTTATGTGCCTCCTCACACATGAAATAGGAAGTACACTACCACTTATAATGTAGTCTTGTCGAAAAAAAGTCTTGAATCTGAATCTAAATGAGCTCTCAGTTTAATTACCAGTTTACACAATAATGAGGAGAGTGGATATTAAACTCCACCTTGAGGACACAGAAAGCTGGGTTCAAAACGTGAGGACCAACGATCCAGCTTCTTTCTTAACAAATGTATGATGGGGACAAAAAGCGTCCGTGTGTGTGCAGTGGGGAGAAGTTGCCACAGAGTAACAGAAACTTAAAAAGACGTATCACCCAAGTTCACCGTGTGGACTTTGAGGCAATGGGGGAGAACGATGAAGATAGGTCTTAGCTGGTATTAGGAAGTCATTGTTATTTGTGCCGAGTATGATGCTGGCCCTGTGGTGGTGTCGAGGTGATGGATCTGTTGGAGATGCATGCTGAAGAACAGGTGACATGACATGATTTCTAGGATTTGCTCCAAAATACACCAGGCAACAACAAACACAAAGCTGAGGGGAGACAAAACTAGACACCAGAATGCTGACAATCACTGGTGCTGGGCAACGATGGACAGGAGTTCATTTTGCTGTCTTCTCTATTTCAATGCATCGCGTCTTTGAAAACTTTTAAAAGGTTTCTTTTTTAAAGTAGGAACTACTAAAACCAGGGTCCCAGGGAGGGAACAGCCTTACCTTGATGTCCACCTTCAGACACCCTGTTGGTGAGGAAGTACCCTGTGCCTCACAGAAAGCACCTTTGCTGGTGGACTATTTAGGAAAGACCGGGTACCGTATCTGGTCCATTTTCTGGTGAGCACTGGTACTCACACATGAGCTCGGCCAATCTTTTGAGTAGTGTGAAGGATCACGTCACAAGAAACATTTCTTTATAAACTCATAGGCCCAGAAGAATCCTTGAGAATTCCTTTAATCTAGCTTATCAGGTCTGGGCAGGCCCTTACACCCACGTAAGCAGCATCTATCATGTACCGAATATATGCCAAGCACAGTGCTGAACACGATGGGGTCCGACCCACATGCATGTTACAGGTTAGTGAAATAAACCTAGGTCACCGTGCTCCTACAAGTCCCATCTGAGCAGGACAAGGAATAGCAAATTAATAACACACTCAGGCAGTGCTCTGCCAAGCAATTTAAGTATACGATCACATTTCATCCTCATAACAGCCCTGTGGGGTAGGTAGCATCATCTTTATTTCAGGTGCAGGTGCATGTATTACATGTGTGTGTGCATACATGTATTACAAACTGAGGCATAATGCAGTTAAATGACATACTCAAAGTCCCCTCCATAAGAAGTAGCACAGCTGAGATTTGAATTTAGGCAGTCTGGCACAAGGGCTTTCTCCAGTCTACATTCTCAGGCACCACACTATAAATTCCAAGGTGCCCGGGTTGGAGAAAGTTCAATTTAAGTCCCAAAGAGACCTTACTGGCCTGGTAAGCAGGGGCAACAGGACGGTCTTGGCCAGCAGAACAGAAATAATGTTCAGCACTCAGCACCAGAAATGACAGAGTTGTCAGGAACTACAGACCAGGCGAAGGTCACGACTGGGTCCATCTGAGCAGTTTACAGATGGTGACAGTGAGTCACTAGCAGGGTGGCGGGCAGAACTGGGATCTACAGGACAGGTGGCCCTTACTTTAAGACAACAGCAGGCGCACAGACCGTGGTGTCGGGGGACAGATGCAGTGGGCGGCACTCCTTCCGTTTTACCCTGAAGATGCTCACCCTGCACCCCCACACTCAGCACCCCAAAGGGGGACAGCCCCTTTCTCCACACCTTGTGTCTCCTACCCAGCTGGCAGAGGGCCCGTGCTGCGCCCCACCCCTGAATCTCCCGTGCTATGCTCCTACGCTCTCGAGCACTCGGCCCCGAAGCCCAGCCCTCGGCCTGGACACTGGGTGTCAGCAGGTGAGTCAGGGCTCCTTATGGTGGCCACAGCTGTTCCCATTCCCTCACCTTGGAAACGCCGATGGTCAGTGCCTTGAATGGGTGGTGATATTCCTCTCAGGTCAATGGCCCCCCTTCCTTCCCACTGAATTCAAATCTGGAAGTGAACCTAGAGGGTATTAGTCTCAGGGAAGTAAGACAGAGAAAGCCAAATGCCCTGTCATGTGATTTCACTTATATGTGGAATCTACAAAACAAAATAAACAAAACAGAAACAGATTCATAGATACAGCGAACAAGCTGATGGCTGCCAGATGGGAGGGGGCTGAGGGCTGGGTTTGAAAAGGGGGAGCGGATTAACAAGTACAAACTGGCAGTTACAAAACAGTCATGGGGTGCAAGGTATGGCACAGGAAAGCTAGCCAATCATATTGTAATGACTAGGTACGGTGCCAAGCGGGTACTAGACTTACTGTGGGGATGACTTTGTACATTACTTAAATGTCTAACCACTATGCTATATACCTGAGACTAACATTAAAATAGTAACACCGAATGTCACCTGTAATTGGAAAAAAAAAAAAGTTGACAAATAATCTCTGCTTAAAACTTGACAGAATTTGAAATGGTGGAGGCTGGACTGGCGCTGCCCGCCTGCGCCAGGCCCGTCAATCAGTGACGTGTGGGAGCCCTAAGCTCGGTGAGGCCTGCAGTCGAGACAGAGGAGCGGGGCGGCCTGTCCTCCCCCGTCAGCGCAAGCACAGGCTCCCCCACCAGAGCCCCTGGATCTCCCGCGCTGACCTGTCCTGCTTCCCAGACGCCCTGTGTCCTCAGTGTTCCCCACTCAGTCCATGGGTTTCTTCTTGATTTTTAAAAATCTGCTCAAGGATAAGAACTACTGTCTGCTTTCTAGAAGTTTCAGCAGAGCAGCCTTGGGTGGAGGCCATGCCATTCTCTCTCACTGTCCTGGGGACAGCCTCCCCACTCCAGGCTCAGCAACGAGTTAGACGTGAGGTGCTTTCTTTCAGTCACTCAACAATATGCACTGAGGAGCTGCTGCTGCCAGAGCGACCCTGGCAAAGGAATGGAACAAAAGGCAGAGGAGCCGAGTTTGGAAACGGCTCTATACCCCCTAATCAATCCTCACCACATTTCTATGGCTGGCCGGCCCAGCCACTGGAGGCAGAGTCGACGAGGAACACAGCAGTCATCAACGCCTTTGTCCCCAAAAGAAACCGCCTTCTACATGGAGCGTTGAGGCAGGCAGCCAAGGCACAGAACACAGAAAGGGTTTCATTTGAGAAGAAACTAACAATTAGGATACATACTTAAAATATTCATTAACATTAAAGCAAATGTGCTAGACATTCAATTCCCAAAAGCAGTTTTCCTAACAATTTTGTGTCCAAACCCGACTTGGATGGTCTGAAGAAGCAAGGCTGCAGGCCATGGGAAGGTAAACTAAGACACTAAGTATAAAGAGTTCCCAAAGTCACATTGTTAAGAATGTGTTTAAATTATAAGTTTATTGAATATAAGGCTGCTGTCAAATTAAAACAGCCTACATTTCACACACAAAATCACAATTTCCATATGATTAAATATAAGTATATGTCTCTTTTGGCCTCAGGGGGAGAAAAGTCTACATTGACCAATTCGAGGTACATCATGAAATAATCAAAGTTATTAATAAAAGAAAGTCAATACAGTACAAATCAGTTTAATAAATGAAGTCTTTACGAAAAGTTTATCATTTAAGTCAGCTGGTTTTTATTTTATTCTCCAGCAGGTCACTTAGTTCACAGCCTTAAAAAAATAAGACTGAGTAGAGGTAAATTCATTCTGCCGCAAATCACATTCCATAACATCGCTGCCCTGCGCACATCTCACCACCTTCTTTTTACCTTTGCCCGCTCCCTACCACCATTTCTCAAAGAAAATGTGTTCTCTGGGAACGTGGCTATTTTCTAGTTGCTTGGAGAAAAAGTCTGTCATCGGAGGTGGGCCACAAATATAGAACAAAGTCTCTTTGGAAATATGATCTCTTATCTCCTTCTCCGTTATTCTTCCTTCTACCAAGAAACAGAATGAACACCAAATTAAGCCAGACATGTTTGGATTGAAATAAGGAAGAACTAACCACAACTCAGCAACAGTGTTTATTTTCTGTAACTCAAGCTCAGCCAGTCTTGTCTTGAGGCATTCACACGATGGATCCCCCCGCACCCTCGTTCCCCTTCAAGTCTCCTAAACCCAAGTCAAGTAAAGTGGGAAGCTGTTCGTAATGCCCCCTTTAGACAGGAGCAGTGACCCTATTATGCTTTAGTAGAGATTCAAAACTTCCTTTAGTAAAGAAACTGTTTTGACAAACACCCTTCCAGGCAAAGGAAACCACAAGTAATTTAAATTACCATTAATGGTAAATGGCACTGATTCAGTCAAGGCTGGAATATAAATTCTTTGCATGCATACTATAGTGATGATGCAAAGCTTCCCTAAAAAAATGTGGAAAATAAATTTTTAATATGGGCATTAGGAAAACTGTATATACGACGTAAATCCAACTAAATCTCTCCTTATTTTTTCCATGATGAATCACCTCTCAATTCCCTAGGTAGCGACATTCCCAGCCTGCAACCCCAAACAATAAAGCACCTACATTCACCCAAATGGCATGTCCCCCAGACAGCTATGCGGGACAGTCAAAACATCTTCAGGGGACTTACCCGTGATGTATGGCTTGAGCTCTGCACTGATTTGTGTAGTCTGCTTTGTCACATGCAAATGGCAGGCAATCTTCTCAGGAAATTCATTTACAAAACCAAGGATATTTTTCTGGAATGTCAAAACATATTTGGTCACACAATTTTAAAAAATCAAAACAGATGTGCACAACCACTGCGGCCGAGCCTCTCCTCCCATTCTACACACGTCTGTCGCCCCTGCGCTCTACTTAGGGAGATATTGTTTGTAGCCTAGCAGGCCAGAGCACTCAGAGCACACAGGGCTATTTGGCTTTAATTGAAATCTGAATATGCTAACAAGCATATTACTAACTCTCCGGGAGTTTTTTCTTTTTCTTTTTTCTCAAGCCTTGGCAATTAAGCAGCAGTTTCACTGACCACAGTTGTGTCTTCTAACTGTTTCTGTTCTTTTGTTCATCCTTGCAGCTGCAAAGCAAGCCGGAGTGAAAGCTTTCTCTATCAAATGTACTTCGTCTCAACAGACACGACGGATGGGGGTTTCATTTACCCAGCTGCCTCCCAACTATGTCCATCTCACCTCCTCCCGGAACACATGAGCCCACTTGTGCATCTCTTGACTCTATAGTCTCAGGGCCATGGAGACCTTCCTGTTCATCCGCCACCAAATTCAAGCCCACCAGATCTGCCCTATCACGTCCTGTCACTGGGAGCCTCCACACTAGCAGGTTTAACTGTCCTTGGCAGGACGTGTTGGTTAAGTCTCACTTGAACATGATTAGATTAAGGTCTTTTGTTTGAACTACAGCAGAGAAGGCAGAATGGAGAGTCAAGTTCGGTGGACAATATATATAATACCATGACACGCTTGCTCACAGCGAGCTATGAGACATACACTTCTCCCTTACCTTAAACAGGAGCTCGCTGGTGTTTTTGGCACTGTAGATTAGTTTTATTGTGCCTATCTCATATCCACTCCCTTTGTTTGCCCGTTCTCTGTGGAGATCCACCGCGTGCCGCAGGATGGAGAGCAGAGGGTTAATTCCGACTCCTCCTGCAATCAACACGAGGTTCCTAGACACATCTGCAGGCTGAGGGTCAAAGAAGAACTCTCCACCCACTCTCACGGCCACTTCAGAGTCAAGTGTGCACTAAGGCAGGAAAGAAAAGATCCTTGAATCCTTTGTAGCACAGGTCTTAAGTCAAATGTTCTTCTTTGGTGAAACTGACTGCACCTACCTGGGCATTTTTATCAGTATTTAGGACTATTTTTACAGCCTGCTCTGAGTTTCCCAGGACCCCTGAACTGGTCCCACTTGTCCATCCCATAGGCCATCTGCCCATCTGCTACTCTGCCTTTGTGGATTAGTACTGCACAGCCAGTCCGGATAGGGGAAAGGAGACTCGCTTGGATAATTTTGCCATTTGTTAACTTACATAGGGAGGAACTGGGCTGTGAAAAGAGGCACAGGGGACAGCTCTAAAGTAGGTTTCTTTTTCTGAGTGGCGCTTCTGTTCTAATCAAAGCCATGGAGCTGAGAGAGGCTGGACGGAGCAAGTGTCACTAACTGTGGCTACTGTGGGCTTATCAGAGCTGAGTGTGGGCACTGGGGGTTTCCTCCTAGTCACCCAGCACTGAGGCACGGACGAGCACTGTTCCTTTCTCCCTAGAGCAGTGGTTCTTAACCTTTTCTGAGGTACCGAACCCACCTGTTTCACATGCGCATTCACCGAACCCTTCTTTAGTGATAAATAAAATACGTTTTTTTTTCCTAATTCAAGACATATATATGTTTTTTTACTGGTGCACAAAATGAGCCGTGCATGAACATCACCTTGCTCAAAGAACAAAACCAACAAAGTGCATGAACTCACAACAAATTACGGTATTACTTTATTCTGGCCTCCACTGCAGAGGCTTCTCCGAACCCGAGACCGACTCATCGAACCCCTAGAGTTCGATAGAACCCAAGTGAAGAACCACTGCCCTAGAGCAAGAACAGGAAGCCTTAGGCTTCACACTTGGTGAGCACCACATCCACCCACGCAGGTCAAGTGCCTACAGTTCTGTGAAGTCAATTACACCAGAAACACAATCAGAACTGAATGCACTGGTTCTTCATAGGGGTGACACTGGCCCGGAGGGGGGTGTTTTAGAAACTTGTAGTGACATTCTTTTTGCTTTTATTTCTGTATGTTCTTGTGACACTTTTATAGTCACAATGATTTGGGGAACCCCACTGGCACTTCAAGGGCAGGGCCAGAGCTGCTAGCTGTCCTGGGCAGTCAGTGGGATGCTGGAGCTGGCCCCTACTATGCCGAGGGCTAAGTGTACAGGAAGGGTGTGAGTCGGCTGTACTGGGAGTTTGAAGTCGGCCACCGTGGACGTGCTCACAGCACAGACACTGCACTTTCCTCCCGCAGAGAGCCAGTTCAGCAGCACACTGCCACCTGCCCAGCACAGGCTGCTGACTGGCACGGAGCATACGTGTGTAGGTGAAAACTGGTGTCTAATGATCTGAGGCGTTTTGTAAAAAAAAAAAATTTATGGGTTGATTACATTATTTTTTTATTTCATTTCAGAACAGCTCTAGAAAGGGGCTACTGACTCTGACAGGGTTAAAACACCTAGTTTGGAGAAAATGCAATATGTAGGAGCCAGAAGACTGAATTTTAATCATAGCCTCTACAAAATCCAGCAAGTCCCTTTACTTCTCTGAGCCTGCGCTGCCACCTCTGGAAAGTGGGTGCCAGCACCTGTCCTGCTCACCCATGGGCTGCGGTGCCATGACATGACACGGGGTAAGGGGCAGATCCCCTGCTGGAATTCAGCTCCAGGTAAGAGGGCATTTTGGAAGGAAAGCACTGGGGGTACCCGCTTCCTTCTTTCCTGTCACTAAGAAATTAATATATATTAAGAGAATAGGTTTGCTCCATTACACGATCCTGACATCAATCATCTAGCTGAACTCCCGCCTAAGAATAATGGACCTTGTGCGAAATTTCTGAAGACCAAACCTTTAGCATTCACACCTTATGTGGCAGGCAGGCAGGCAGGAAGTACTTCTGACATGAATTTAATTTGGGGCTCTCCAATGTAAGAAGAGTTAATCTTAGAGGAAAATCTAAGAAAAATATGGAAAATTATTTGAATTCACAAAACAGGTCCTTTTGGTAAAGAACTGTTAAATGAATGAAAAGCCGTTCTCTGAGGGAAAAAAATAAATCTGAACTTAACAATTTTAAATATGTAGGAGATTTTTACATGAGGATGATAAGTGGTTTCCATTTTTCATAAAAGAAATTAGAAGCAAGGAAGCACTCTGTTAGTAATAACTAAAACCTGGGAATCACCAGGCTGGCTACCAAAGTGCTTTAAAATACTCCTTCCTTTCAAGACTTGAAAATAGAATTTATGATACAAAAGTCTCTGCCTAACAATAACAATGGATTTAATCTCTCTGTACCCTGCCTCCCCCCTCCTGTTTGCCTGTACACTTACTTTTTTATCTCTGAGAATCTAAGAGTAAAAGAGACTAAGAAATGAGACAGAAATAATTTTCTCCAGTGGTCATCTTCAGCATGGTTAGTAATGACAACAAACAAAGCCTGTAGGTTATTGTTTTTAGAAACCACAGTATTTTCAACCATAAAGTTGGCAAGAAAATGTGCCCCAGGGAAAGATAATACTCAAGAAGCCTGTCGTCTCCTTAGTGACAAAATAATCTTCAGGAGATCTGTCTTCTAATTTGTGAGCATCTGGAAAGAATCAAAAGCCATCTTTGTCTTTTGTTGATCAATAAAAACTGCCAGTGTAGCATGAACACAGACTCACAGCCTGTACAGTACAATGTGGGAGGGAGTAAAAGCTATTACCTTCAATTATATAGCAATGCATCTAATTTGGGTATAGATTTTCTACTTGTGAAATAAACAACTTTTCCACAGCAACTGAAGCAGACACACAATAGCTGTCCAGAACCCACTACCTTGCCAGGAGTTTGAGCCAAAGCAGATAAAATAAAGGAAGACATTTATGGCACTTTCTCCCATGTCCCAACAGAGCAGCCTGCTGCCACCCAGACACTAACACGCCTCCATTGTCCACTCTAACAGCTTAATGAGACAAATTCTCAGGAGGAATACAGCCATCTGAGAATGGTTCCAAGAAAAATCTGACTTCATAAAGGCTGTTTGCAACTCCCACTGGGCAGCGTGGAGCAAGCACTACAATTAGGATGTGCATTCAAGCAACGCCACTCGGAGATTTTCTCCAGCCTGTAAGAATAAGTTCCTTCATTGAAATGCCAATGAGGCATGAAACCAAGCAGGGAGCTATGGACCAGGACCAGGTCAGGTCACGTGGGAGGCTGACAACTGGAGGGGCTCAGAGCACTAGGAGCAGGATGCGCTAAGCGCATTTTAACAGTGAGCATGGGACACGTGAACACCTTGCTGATCCCACCCTGTGGCATATTTTGAGATTCAGGATGTAGGCTAGAGATAGTAATGGGTAAATATCCACAGAGAATCTCAAAAGGAAGGGTGCAGCTGAGGCCACACCACAGGAAGAACTCCGAAGGTCAGAGGACAAACACGAGGCAGGGTACATTTACAATGGAAATGCAAGGCAAGCAACCAGGGGTTATTCTAACAGACACAACTTGACATGTAAATCAAAAAACGAACACATATTTTTATGCCCCCCCAACTTAAAAACCCTTTGTTTTTTAAATTATTTTTGTTTTCTGTTGCACACTGCTATGAACTTTAACACATACAAATATCTATGTAACTATCACCAGAATCAAGCTCTAAAACGGTTCCTTCGGCCCCAAAAACTCCCTTGTGCTATCCCCGTATGCTCTGTGAACCACTTATCTGTCTTCTGTCACTGTACTTTGTTTTCAAGCATGTGACATAAATGGGATTATACAGTACATAACCTTTGAGACTGGCTTCTTTCAGACAACATAATGCTCTGTGATGCAACCAAGTTGCCGTGTGCCATCAACAAAGATCTCATCTGTTTTTACTGCTGAATAACAATGCAGCGGATGAAAGTATCAGTTTGTTTGTCCACTTGCCAAGCGAGGGACATTGGGGTGCTTCCACGTTCTGTTAATTATGACAGCGCCTCTACACTACCCACACTCATGTACAGGCTTCCCCATGAGCAGCGCGCTCAGGTCTCCGCATAAACGCCCAGGAGGCGTGATGCTGGCTCCTACGGTAAGTGTGTATTTAATTTTAGACGGCACTGCCGAAATGCTTTCCAGAATGGCTCTGGTAGCCTGCATTCCTGTTAGCAATATAACAGAGTTACAGTTGATCCACAGCTTGTCAGCACTTGGCATATCAGTATTTTTCATTTTAGTCATTTTAATAGGTCTGTAGATATATCCCATGATACATGGTTTTACCCTGCGCCCTAATAATTAACGGTAAAGATATTAAACATCTTTTCATTGCTTATTTGCCATCCTTATTTCCTTTTTAGACAAGTGTCTCTGCCATCCTTTGACCATTTTAAAATTGTTTGTTGTTTTGCTGATTTTTCAGAGTTCTTTATATATTCTGGATACAAGTTCTTTGCTGTATATCTAAATTGCAAATACCTTCTCCTAATCTGAAGCTTGTTTTTTCTATATTGTTAGCAGTGTCTTTGCAGAATGAAAGTTTTAAACTTTGATTAAGTCTATATATCAAACTTCTATGGCTCTTGCTGTGGTGTCATGTCTATGAACTCTTTGCCCACCCTCAAGTTCAGGATACTCTCTGTGCTTTCTTCGAAAACTTGTGTAGTTTTATGTTTTATACCTAAATCTACAACATATTTTGATTTAATCTTTAACATCAAGTATAAGAGGTTATGTGTATGTGGATAGACAATTGTTCCAACACTATTTGTTGAAAAGGTTATCCTTTCTCCACTGAATTTAATACCTTTGTCAAAAATCAAATGGTCATATGTATGACAGACTATATTCCTGAACTCCTTATCTGTTCACTGATCTGTGTGTCTGTCCCTATACCAATACACCATTTTGACTACTGCAGCTTTGTTATTTCAATTTTTCCATTGATTTGATAGGAAGAGAGGAAGTGGGAGGGAGAGAGAGAAACATTCATTCATTTCACTTAGTTGTTTCATTTACCTGGGCACTCACTGGTTGCTTCTCATATGTGCCATCATCAGGGGTCGAACCCGTGACCTCTGGAATGTTGGTTCAATGCTTTATCCACTGAACAATCTGGACAGGACCTACCGTAACTTTATCTTAATTTTAAATTTGATTCCTCCCGTTTTAGTCTTCTCTTTCAAAACTGTTTTACTATTCGAGTTCCTTTGTCCTTCAATATACATTGAAAATCAGTTTGTCTATATCTACAATATTTGTCCTGGTGCATTCTTCTGTGGTAAAGGGGACAAGAAAACACCTGGGGTGGAACGGGTCATTGACCAAGTGGGCACACCGAAGTGAAGGGGGTGACAGGAAGAAAACAAACAAGGGTCAAAAACTAAGAAGACAAATAACCGACCTGCTCTGAGCTCCTTCTGTGTTATCAGAGTTCTGGCAGGGAACAGCACGCAGCTCATGGAGGACTGTGTTTGAGTCCCGTGAGGAAGCATGAGCTGTGAGTAGCAAATGTGGATTCCCTCCCAGAATCCCGTGTGAAAAGCTCTCAAGATACAGAAATGGAGGGGCAATGGCACACAGATTTAGCGGTGCTCAGCTCTGGGCATGAGCAGTATGTGATCGGGGACTGTTTTCCCACCAAATAATGACAGAATGATAGTTTTATTCCTTTTATTTCGGATGATTAGGACAAAATAATCTGATTTGTAGAGCCAATTTCCAAAACCAATTTCTTACTTATAGAGTAAAATGTTTACTCCTATAGCATATTCAACCAAAAACCATTTGGTGACCCAGAAGATAGTTCCAGAGGCCAAAGTTCTCTTCGAGTCATCCTGAACGCACTAAAAGAAGTCTGCTTCACTCCCCTTTTGGAGTCTGAATTCCAGATGCAACGGAGCTCTTTGTGAGCATGTGCACTTCTCACTCAAGCCCAGGCTTCCGAGATTAAGTGAGCTGACCACAAATTCTGTGAAAGGCAGAGATGCTCTAATCTGCACGTTTAAAGAGATTTGCTCACCTGATTGTGAATCCACAGAGCAGGAGGGTGGTTCGTGTACTTCACTGCCAATTCTATCATTCTCTCTTGTTCTAGCAGTCTGGGGCTGGAACATACCGAGAACCCACCAACCACAGTGACTCCTGGGATAAAGAAATCAACCCTAAAGGAAAGGTAAAGTATTACTGTTGAAGCAACTTTAAAAGTGGGCAGCAAGGTAAACAAAACTGACAAACTTCTAGCTAGACTAAGCAAATAAACAGAGAAGATAAAATGACTAAAATCAAGAATGACAGATGGAAGGAATATCATCATTAAACCTTACAAAAATAGAAGATTATAAAGGAATTCTTTGAACAACTGTTTGACCACAAATTAGATGACTTAGATAAAATGGACACATTCCCAGAAAAATATAAACTACCAAACTGGACTCAAAAGGAAACAAAATCTGGACAGACCCAAAGCAAATAAAATGAATTACTAATTTTAGAACTTCCTATAAAAAATACGGGTTCAGGTGTTATCACTCATGAATTACACCAAACATTTAAAGAATAATTAATACTAATATTTCACAAACTCTTCCAAAAAATAGAAAAGAACACTTCCCAACTCATTCTATGAGGCCAGTATTGCTATTATCCTAATATCAAAAGCAGAGAAAGATATCACAAGAACGGAAACTAGAGATCAATATTCCTTGTGAATATAAATGCAAAAATCCCAGGAATACAAGGCAGGTTTAACATCTGAAAATCAGTCAATGAAATACACTATTTGGTAGAATAAAGGACAAAACCCACATGGTCATCTCATTTGAAAATACATATTTAATACCCTCCCATAATAAAAATACTCAATAAACTAGTAATAGATAGGAACTTTCTTGACCTGATAAAAGGCATCTACAAAATATCCACAGCTAACACCACATTTAATGGTGAAAGGCTGAACATTCCCCCTGAGAATGGAAAAAAGATAGGATGTTTGCTCCCACCACTTTTATTTAACATTGTACTAGAGTTTCTAACCAAAGCAATTAAGCACGAAAATAAATAAAAGGCATCCAGATTGGAGAGAAAGAGAAAGAAGTTGCAGATGACATTATGCAGAAAATCCGAAGGAATTTACTGTGAAGATAAAACTAATCAACAGGTCAAATAAGGTTTCAGAATACAGTACAAGATTAATAACAAAGATAAATTGCACTTCTATACAACAGCTATGAACAATCTAAATGTGAAATTAAGAAAAATTTTATTTGTAATAGCATAGAAAAGAATAAAATAATTAGGAATAAATTTAACAAAGCAAGCATGAAACACAATGAAAATCACAAAATACTGTTGAAAAACATCAAAGACATAAATAAATGGAAAGAAATTTCATGTTCATGGATTGGGAGACTTTATATGTTAAGATAGCAATACGCCCCCAATTGATCTCCAGATTCAATGCAATACCTATCAAAATCCAGCTTGTTTCTTTGCAGAAATTGACAAGTTGATCATGAAATGAATATGGAAATTCAAGAAACCCAGAATCATTAAAACTTACTATAAAGCTACAGTAGTGAAGAAACTGACACTGGCAATAAAAACAGGCATATAGACCAATGAAAAAGAATTGTGAGTCCAGAAATAAATGCTTAAGTTTATGGTCAGTTGATTTTCAACAAGAGCACCAACACAGTTCAATGGCAAAACAATACTCCTTTCAACAAATGGTGCTGGGACAACTGAACGTCCACATATGAAAAGGAAGTTTGACCCCTACATCACACCATATACAAAAATTAACTCAAAATGGATTACAGATTTAAATGTAAGAGCTAAAAATATAAACTCTTTTAGAAGACTTCCACAGGAGTAATTCTTCATGGCAGTAGTTACTTAGACACCAAAATGCAACGGTCAACAGAAAATTATAGAGAAAATAGACTGCATCAAAATTAAAAACTCTGTGCTATAAATGATCCCATCAAGAAAATTAAAGGACACCCCCCTGTACACCCCATGCCCCCCTCGCTTCTTCCCTTAGGTGTGTATCATTTGCTTTCCCTCCCTCTCCAAAGCTCCAAGGCTCTCCTTTTGTGTCTGTAACTTGTTTCCTGAGCCCATGCAGCCCAGCTGGCTCATGTCTACTTCTGTGACTTTCTAAATAAATTTCTTGCATTAAGAAAATTAAAATACTGACAGAATAGGGGAAAGTACTTTCAAATCATAGATCTGATAAGAAACTTGTATACAGAATATGTAAAAAAAAAACTCTTATAAGTCAGTGATAAAAAGAGACCTCAAAAAACATGGGCAAAGGATTTAAATATAAATTTCTCCAAATAAGATATATGAAATGACTAATAAACACATGAAAAGATGCTCAACATTGTAAGTTATTAGGGAAATGCAAATCACAATCTCAATGAGCTATCACTTCACACTCGCTGGAATGGATGGCTAATCAAAAAGACAATAGCAAGTGTTAGAATCTGGAGAAATTGGAGTCCTTATACACTGTGTTAGGACTATAAAATGGCACAACCACTTTGAAAACAGTTTGGCAATGCCTGAAAATGTTAAACAGAGGCCCTGGCTGGTTGGCTCAGTGGTAGAGCATCAGCCCAGCCTGTGGATGTCCCAGGTTTAATTCTCAGTGAAGGCACACAGGAAAAGCAATCATCTGCTTCTCCACCCCTCTCCCTTCTCTCTCTCTCTCTCTCTCTCTCCTTTCCCCTCCTGCACAATGGCTCAATTGGTTCAACCACATCAGTCCCAGGCTCTGAAGATGGCTCTGTGGAGCGTCTGCCTTAGGCGCTAAAAATAGCTCAGTTGTAAGCATGGCCCTAGATCAGCAGAGCACTGGGTCCAGACAGGGGTTGCCAGGTGGATCCTGGTTGAAGCATATGCGGAGTCTGCCTCTCACTCCTCCTCTCACTTAGGGAAAAAAAAGAAAAAGAAATGTTAAACAGAGTTATCATGTAACTAACTATTTCACTCCTAGGTATATACCCAAGAGAAATGAAAATATATGTCCACTCAAAAACATGGACACAAATGTTCATAAAAGCATTATTGATAATAGCCTAAAAATGAAAGCAATCCAAATGCTCATCAACTGATGAACGCACACACAAAATGTGGTATATCCACACAATGGAATGAAGCACTGATACCTGCTACAACACAGACGAACACTGAAATTATGTTAAGTTAAAGAAGCCAGTCACAGACTGGACCATGTATTGCATAATTCCATTGATATGAAATGTCCAGAATAGGAATTTAAATATATGAAGTAGAAGTTACTGCCTAAGGGGGTGAGAATGGGGAGTCAATCATTGGTACAGGGTTTCTTTTGAGGACAATGAGAATGTTCTAAATTTGTGCTGATGCTTGTACAATTCTGTAAATATATTAAAAACCATTTTAAGTGGGTGGATTTTACACTTTAAATGGCTTAATTTTATGATATGTAAACCGTACCTCAAAAAAAGAAAGTTTTAAAAAGGTGAAAAAAAAGCAACAAAAACTCCTTCACTGACATTTAACAAACTGAACAGGCTGATGTGGCCTTCCAAGTGACGAAGTCTCGTGGTTCTTTCTTTTCTTCTAACCACACTCCTACAGTCTAGAACTCCCGGAAGTTACAAGCCATCAATAATTCTCTGCCACACAAACCCTTTTTTGGTGGGGTCCTAGGAAATAGAACACTCCTAGTCACATCCCAAGAATTTATTAGAATCAGGAACCACAAAAAATCCTTATCTCCATGTCTAGGAAACGTCAACATCCAATTTTGAAGCTTCTCGGCCGTCAAAAAGCAAAAGTGTTTAGCCACCAGCAGGCTTACATGAAAAGCACACAGTGTTCTGTACTGATTTGATCTAGGATTTTAAAAGATGTCCTCTTTTGATCTATGACCTTAAATAGCCAGTCATTTTTTATAGTCTTAAAAAAAGCAGCGCTGGACTGGAAGTACTCCAGAAAAAGTCCCTAGCCTACTTTTGCCTATATTTACTTGAATATTTCCCATGAATACTTCCATTCCCTTTCATTTCAGACAATATACAAACTTTGAAAGACTACAGTTAACATTTATTAACAAAGATGCTAGATGCTTTCACAGAGGAGGGATATATTTGTAGTATCTCCACAGCTTCCAAGTTTAAAAATAAATACATCAATGAGCCACTTTGGCAGCTTCATCTCCTGAACTATAGCGCCCTCTGCTGCTTGATGTTTTAAAGACCATTCTCAGGTAAGTGGAAGGAAATCCTTCTCTAGATGGCAAGATGCCTTTAGAAAAAAGGACTCCTTCATTAAATGCTACAGAAGAATTCAAATGACATAAAAACCTTATATGAATGGATTTAAGAAAATATGCACAATACATGTCTGATAAAACATCTGTCCGAGAAAGAACTTTTAAACACACACACAAATCCCTTCGCATCATCAGCACTCTTGGAGCCAAGAGGTGAGACACCTCCCGCACCTCCAGATGTGAGTGTATGAAGAACTGAGAGAGAGCCCACACATATCCACACCCAGCTGTGTCACACAGGCAGCCTGTCCTGCCCACAGGTGCAGCCCCAGTGCCCGGCACACAGCAGGCATGCAAACCATGGCCTGAGGGCAATGCTTTAGCAGTGGTTCTTAACCTTTCTGGAGGTACCGAACCCACCAGTTTCATATGTGCATTCACCGAACCCTTCTTTAGTGATAAATAAAATATGATTTTTTTTCCAAATTCAAGACATAGGTATATGTTTTCTCACTGGTGCACAAAATGAGCCGTGCATGAACATCACCTTGCTCAAAGAACAAAACCAACAAAGTGCATGAACTCACAACAAATTGCGGTATTACTTTATTCTGGCCTCCACGCGGAGGCTTCTCCGAACTCCTGAGACCGACTCATCGAACCCCTAGGGTTCAATAGAACCCAGGTTAAGAACCACTGCTTTACTGTGAGGTCCCTGAACTCTTCAGCCCTCAGCTACAGTACTCAGAGCCCCTCTCGTTCCTCATGCCAACACCACAGATGGCACCTGCCTACCACGTACAGGCACTGTGGTCAGGTTGGAAGTAAAACTGCAAGTACGTCTTGGTTCTTGCCTTCAACAAACTCATCCTAATGAAAGAAAAATTAACAAATACAATTAAATGGGCTACAACAAAATCTGCTTGGCAGAGAAAAAAAATGCTCATCATTTGAGATCTGTCTGGAAGTCCCTGTACTTGGTACAGATTCCTTCTGAGTTCCAACATACGTGACCCTGATTTTATCAGGAAGATTCTAACAGAGCCACTGTTTTACTTCAAAGGAATCTGAGTGGGAGGTGCAGCCGGGGGAGTGAGGAGGAGAACGGAGGAAGAAGTCATCGACTTCAGAGGAGTCTTAAAAGACACAGGGCGCTCAGTGGGCAAGCAATGGGGGGGACAGTCTGAGCAATGAGACTGAGGAAGGCAGCGCTTTCTAGTGGCCATGCGGAGTCGGGCTGCCCAACATGGCCATGGGGGCTGCATACTGTCTACGACACAGCGGCCGTGCTAGAGGGCAGGGCAGCGTCTTCCTTCTCTAACTTTGCTCCTCTAATGTTTCTTCCTGGTGTCCTTCTCTTGGCACAGCCCAGTCACTTGCAAGCAAAAGAACTTACGTTGTATTAGCCGGAGATATACTGTTCCCTCTCCAGAATGCCTTCCCGTGCTTCCCCTCACGGTGTCCTGCATGCAGCCCCATGCGCAGTGAGCGAACAGTGTCGTGACAGTGGAGATGCGTGCTCACCCTCCTCCCGGCCTCTGCTCATCACTACAGGAGCTGTCCCCTGGGCCTCGCCAGCACTAATGATCTGAGTGAACCACTAGCTATAATGAAAAACAAAACCAAACTCATAAGTTAAACATTAGGCACTGTGCTAAACGCTTGACATACCTCATGACACAGAAACATTACTATTCCCTCTTTAAAGACATAGAAACTGAAGCCCAGAGCAAGATGGGAACTGTCCATGTCACAGAGCTAGCAGGCAGAGAAGCACATGTGTGAGCCAAGCAGTTGCCAGAGCGCTAGGCGTGTGATACTGTGACACAGCCTCCGTCGGGGGATGGACCCAGCCCACGGCAGTGCACACCACAAGGAACACCAACCCCGGCGATTCCAGGCACTCACACACAGCACAGCACGAGGACTGCTGGGGGCACACTCCAGAGAGGGAATCCCAATCTCTCTACCCTCAGGAGGAGGCATGCTGAGAAGGCTAGGAGCAGGACTCCCCAAGGAGTTAGAGCTAAGCGGCAGACCTACTGGTGGGAGAACCCAAAGGTTTAGCCCTGCTCATGTGAAAAATGGTTTTGAGGCAGTTTCCTCTTTTGCCCTTTCTCTCTGGACTGGAGTACTTGAGTTCTTGGAGCTAGTTTCCTAGTACAGGAACCAGCCTCCGAGGGCCCAGAAGAACACAGAGCAGCCCGGGAAGAGCCCGGGAGGAGAGTCTCTGGTCTGTGTTTATGCTGAAGTCCACCTGGGAACTGTGTCCAAAGTTCCAGAGAACGGATGTGCGCCCATCAGAGTTTGACAGATATCAGAGGTCAGGAATTCAGAGATGTGAGATCATGGCCCAATCTCTCAGCCCAAAGATACACCCCACACCAACCTCTCCTTTATCTCTAAGCAGCACTCCCCTGATAACCCCAACCACACAAAGGGCCCAGCAGCCACGCCCACACTTTTTCCCTGACCCTATCCCCTTCTCTCAAGTACCACATGGAAGATACTCCCGAGCAGATGATCTCAGAGAGCCTAGAGCACAAGCCATCCCAGCACCAGCACTGAAGGAGTGGACACCACCAACCACCAACTTACGCAAATGGCCATCTGTCACCGTGAAGTCACGTATCCAAAGGAACTCAGTCCCTGGAGCCATGCAGTAAGTCAGTGCTAAGGGAGTAATCGTTCAAAAGAGTAGGTTGCAGGTGCCAGGAATGAGTGCCGAGGAACACATGGCAGGGAAAGGGATTACTGTTAACCAGCTAGAGATGCCCACCGCCATATCTGCCATCTAAAGCAGGAGCCTGCCAGGCACATTCTAAAAACCCGGCCCTAACATCAGCAACATGACTGAGTCCACTCGCTGATATGGGAGATATAACACCAGCCCTGAATTTCACCTCGAGGATCACAGTGGGACCCTATTTCTCTATATATCACTAGAAGAGGATGACATTTTCCCCAACAGGTAAGTGACTACAGTCTGCAAGTGTGAGTACACTTACAGACACCATGGCAGCAACGTTATGAACCGACGCACAGGCTTTCCAGCCCGGAGCCTGGGGAGCAGGGACAGCCTTGGCACATTTCAGTGCTGTGCACAGGACACACACACTTCCGCAGAAGGAAATATGGAAAGACAGATCGTTACAATTAAAGTTTCCACTTCTCAATGTAATAACTGCTAAACTATTTTTGAAGGGTAAAAACGTTGCCCACCCCCTCCCCCAAACAGCCCAAATGCATTTAATATGTATCACTGAACATGTGCAAAGATTGCAGTAAATTGCTTCACAAACGCAAATTATTGCAATCAGCATCTTGTTTTCTAGTTCTAAATTCAAAGGCAAACTATTAACACATGACTGCTAACTCTTGCTATTATCACACTTGCTATTATCACACATCCTCCTTCTAACAAAACCACATTTCCAGATGGACTGCCAAAATTAGTCAAGTGACTCCTAAGAAACACTACCAAGACTGACATGCCAGAAATTCATTTAGAAATGAATGCTTTATTTAAATAAAGGAAACATACACCCAAACACACCTTTCCTAAGGAAATACAAGTTGCTTTGCTTTATTTACGATCCAACCTGAATCGCAGCTCTGGGAGGCCATTCACAGGCAGCGGGCAGGAGAGCTGGGCCGTTAGGCCAGCACGCTGATCAGTCAGTCCTCAGGGCCCAACAGGGCAGACTCAGAAGTGTGCTGTGGACTGGGTCTGCCTGGGGGCCCTGATAATAAACTCAGCAATGATACACTCAACCCAGACAGAGAAGAGTGATGCAAGAATTCAGTCAGGAGGGTGGTCAGCTCTGTGACTTTTCAGGCTGCTGTGTTTACTCTGAGTCTGCCATAAAAACAGTAATTTCTGAAGTGTAGCAAGCCCTAGCAATGTAACTCCAGCTTAGATCATGCAGTGCATTTCATTAGCACCCAGCCTACAAAACAGAATGATCAGAGTTGTCAGGTCTCTGAACCCAAACTAGCTACTTTGTTTCGATCTGAAAATGTCAAGGCAGCAATTTTCATGTACCACTGAGAGGATCACTGGCTGAAAACCGAGGTAAGCTCTGGGGCTAGGAAAGAAAGCCGATTCTCCATGCCAAGAAGGGCACACCCTGAAACGAAGATGGTCCAGAAACCTAGCCCCTCTGGAGAAACAGCTGGCCACAGAAGTCCCTTCCAGAAAGAAAAATAAGTCCTTCTAACTGATGGCACCTTCTGGAACACACGCAACACTTAGGAAACAGAAAAGCCACTTACCACTGGCCAGCTTTAAAAGAAAAGTCTCTATCAGCCACCAGCAGGCATAGCCTCTTCACGGAGGGGGACTCTTCAGCCACTCCACACACCTTAGCTGCTGACACGACCTTGAGTCAAAAGATGAACTGTGGCTGAGATTAGTGTGCACAATGTGAGGAACAAACTGCGGCTTTCTGGGAGCTCGGGTTTTATGAAAATCTACAAAGATGTGGTTTTTAAAAATTGCAAAACAAGGTAATGCACATTTTGTTTTAAAATTCTGAACAAATTTTAAGTATCTTATTTTTGAGAGAATTGAATTTTACATTGCATATAAAAATTGTCTCTTAAAGGGAATATTTAACAAGAGTTTATTTGTTGCATGTCTAGCATGTGCCATGCACCAGGCCGGACACTCTGAAAACTGTTCAGATAATTGGAAGCCCTGTATGTCACCTACCTGGCGTCTACATCCTCCGTGAGTACCACCTACAAAATGTAAGACCTACTTAGCTATGAGCCTGTGTTTGTTCTGAACCTGCAAGAAGTCCATGACAAGCAAATTTCAGAAGTTAAAAGCAAGCACTTAGAAACTTTATTTCAGCAATTGCAGAATAAATTATGTATCTGTTGAATCTAACAACAGCAAGCAAATTGGATTTGTACTCCTATGTCTTTAATTTTTTTAATTTGTTTTTATTATATTTTACAAAATATAAAGAGTCCACAATCTTAAAACAACCCTTCACTAAAGACAGTTTCAGAAGCACTATTCTAAATGGAGCATCTGGTTTCTAGAAAATCCTAAAAAGATCTGAGTGGGGCACTCTTCAGTTAAGAGCCATCCATGCCTTTGCACCCTTCAAACTGCCTCTGCTTTTCTCATTCTCTGTCTTCTACCTTTGGGTTTTCCTTTCTCCTCCCTAAATGTGAGGCATCTTGCCAACAGAGGAACAAAGATGGAATGACTCTTTCTTCAGCATCCTATTGCTGTTCAACTCCACTTCCAACAGTAAAATCAAATCAGTAGCAGGTGATCAAATACAGTCATTCTCCTCGGATGGTGTTACCTTCGCAGCCCCACCAAAGGGTACCCTGGCAATCAGCTCAAGGTCAATGAGCCTCCCATCTCATGCTAGCTCCTTCAACCCTTTCCTCCCACAGGACTAGGTCTAACCAAGCTGTCAACAGGAGACGATTCTTAACAATCCACTGGAAATTCTCAGGATGGATGGTTGTCTCCCTCACCACCACAAAATAAATTTTTCCACTTTTCTCTGGCTCCTGTAAACCCCTTGCCTCTCCTTCTCTGTATTTGTCCAATCTTCTCTTCCTCCTCTCCTGAGAGCAAACGGGGTGATTTTTCCACTACAGACCCTCTACCTCCCTCTTTGATCCTTGTCCCACCACCCACCTGCTCTGAAACACTGCTTCATCAGCTCCTAGCATTTCCTTCATGTTCCATTTTTCTCTCTCAGGACCTTTTGTTTATTCAGACATGATATCTAATGCCATCTGCTCATCCTAAACAATTCAGCAACAAAACAGACGTCTGTTAACCAGCCAGACTTCCTGCTATTTAATCCTCCGGCTCCACCAGCTATTTACCAGCTATGTGACTCTGGGCATGTTACCGGTCCCCCTCCCCTCCAGCTGTAAAATGCGTATATGTCCTAATGTTGTCGGGAGGGTTAAATGAGATAATATATACTGGCCCATAATCCTCGCCTGGGATAGCAATGAACTATTCAGGTTCCCTCTGCCCCTCCTGTACCTGGAGCTACTTCTCCTTTACCTCCTACTTCCTCCATGGGAGCTTTCTCTAAACTGCCTCACTCCTGCACTCTCTCCCAGCTCTCTGCTGAGACTCTCAGCATTCCTAAAGCTACGAACCCCATGCAAACTCACCATTACTTGTCTGCCAGTCCCAGGCTCACAACTACACGCCCCTGTGAGTCACAACAGCCAATGTCTGAGGAGCATTTATCCAAGATGTAAACCAGATGCTGGGTTAAATGTTTTCTGTGCATTAATACATTCAGCTAATACAAATAATCATATTATATCCCAAGAGATACTGTTATTTTCCTCCATTCTGCAGTTGAGGAACTGAAAGGTTCAATAACTTGCTCAAGATGGATCAGGAATACTTGAGAGTCAGGATTCAAACCCAGGTCTGCTTGGTCCTCAATCACCTGATAGTCCTGTCCCAATGATAAATTCTTATGTGTATGACTAAATCCATCCTGTTCATTCACAAACATGCCTGGCAATGGAGATGCAGAGGAGACTTTTCCTGCCCTCATGCCTGCAGGGGGTCCCATAAACCAGCTGCTTTCCATCACCAGGATTTCAATTCCAGACCCACTTTGGACTCAGTAAAGTCAAATCCATTTCCAACTCTCTCTCTCTCTTTCTCCCCGCCCCCCACAGTCTTTGAGTCTTCCAGGCTAATACAGCCAGGTTCCAAGAATTTAGCTTATGTCCTTTCCTCCCCTGTGCACCCACCACCATCCTACACCAAGGATTTCTTTCTTGGCACTTGAACTGCTGCTGCCTTAGCCTCCTTCTGGTGTCACTCAAAGCAGCCAACAGATGAGCATTCCTAATGTTCTGACCTCACTAAGTTACTCTCCAGCTAAAAAACCTTCAAGGGCTATCAATCAAATACAAATATACAAAAACTACTGGCTTACCAGCCAAACTGGACAACGTGCTGGTCCTCAAAGGCACCTGACACTTGCCTGCCTCCCAAAACCCTGCCTAGGCCGTCCAGCATGCTCCACACTCTCTCAGTTCTGTGTATCAATCTCCGACCCAGGCCCTGCTCAAGGACTACCCCCTCATCCTCTTCCCTCCACTCTCTCAACTCTACCCATAAAATGTTTCTGTCTTTATTATCATACTTAGCACATATTAACTCAGGAACATGTCTTTTCAACCACAAAAACCACAAGACTCCTGAGATCAGACATTGGATGGAATTTACATTTATGTCAACTTCCTAAATCAATCACAGGGCCCAACACACAGTAAGATTCCATAAATAAAAACTCTAATTAAAAAATCACTTAAAGTTGGTTTCCAGAACAAAAGTGAGATGTTCAGGAGCCTTTCATATTTAAAAAATAGTTGGGGGGGGGCAATATAGGAAATCCAGATTCATACTCAAGTGTGGGAGAGGTCAGGGCAGGCAGGGATTGCCTCTGTGGAACAGGAATCTCCTTTGTTGGCCAAAAGCTCACTCTTAAACCTCTTCAGAATCATCAGAGGGCTCCCCATTATATTATTAGTCTCATTTTTCTTAGGTTTACAAAGAAGAAATGTTTACTTTGTAAACATTCATTATTTTCTTTCAATATAATAATCTGTAGAGACACAGCCAAGAGCTAGATTATTTCATTTTTAACAGCTTAACTGGCACCTGTCAGATTCATGAACAAAACGATACGTGTGACATTCCAGTGTCACCTCATGGCAGAAAAACCAACCTTCATAACTCTGGGGGGCGGGGGGAGGGAACACATAGAATTTCAACTGAAACATGAGCGTGCTTCACAATCAAATGCTAGCCTATGTGAAATGGAATCAGCGATCTTTTGCCAATGTCTAAATATAAAATGTAATGAGGAATAGAAACAACTACAGTTTCTATTGAAAAAATCCTATTTTCATTTGGATGTTACCGGCTGCTCTATGCCTGTGGGTGTTAACACACACAGTGATAAACCTGCAGCTATCAGTTCTCGTAACCTGGGCAGAAGCACGAGAACTGGTCACGTAACACGTCTTGCACAATTCATGACTTTTAAAGACATGCCTCCCTCTTAACACTTCAGTTAGTGAATAAAGAAACACTAAAGATTTCTAGCAATGTGGATTAAAAACATTAGCAAAATCTTTTTGAAGGCCCTGTCTTTATTTTATTCTGAAGCTAGTTTCATGATTAGGACTGTAATCATGGCCCTCGTTACATACCACTTTTTCTTTACTTTGACTGAATAAGTAAAACATGATGGAGAAACTTTATGTACTTGTTCTCATACTTAACGGATCAAAAGATTTCACAACTGAAACCTCAACTAGCCATATCCAAAGTTAAAACACATGGCAGGAAATGAAGTTTTCCATAAAATAACATTTAGACTCTTCTACTGTTCAATAAAATAACAATACGTTTGCCAACTTTTACTAGCACACATTTTTAATGCTTTGACGAAGTCAGCATCTGAAAGGAAATTCCATCATGCCGGTTTTATATAGGATATCTTCATGTTATTGCTACTACAAAAGTCTCTGTACAGGAAATAGTCTTTCTCTGGGAAATCTGACTGGCTTCCTCTGTTCATTCCCATTCATTCTGTTGTTGGCTTAAAAAATTAGACAAAGCCAAGATTAGCCATGACCTGAAGCAAAAGAGGACATGGATATTTCAGAGTTGAAGAAAAATTTAGTCAAAATAGCATGTCTTTTTACACGTAAGGACACCAAGGCCCCGAGACTTTATTTCAACTGTGGCAGAATACCAATCTGATGAGCAGCAACCTGATCAAAAGATTCTGGTTTTACCGAAGTGATTTACTGACAAGGAAAGAGCATAAAATTCTGTCAACTGTACAACTTCTTAAGTGGTTTCTGCCTATCACCACTATCCTGGTAGATGAGTTTTCCTTGTTCCTACCGAAGGCTAACCTGTCCACCTAGGATGATGTCTGCCTTCTCAAGCCTTTACTGTGCAAAGTACCCTTTCTCACTCGCCACACCTTCTTCTCCCCTGGCAATGAGATCACACGTGAGCATGCAGGTCTTCCACCTCAAATAACATCAGGGGCAAACACCTGTGTATGGAGCTCACCGTGTGCTGGCACTTTACATACATTCATTCATTCAATCTTCACAAAAGCTATAGAAGGCAAGTATTAGCACTCTCCCTACTGTATATATGAGAAAACGTGCGGTCCCACGTATGTGGCAAAGCAGATGTTGGAATCCGGACACTTGACTGCTGTGCTTTGGTGCTTCTCAAAATACAACAAACAAAACCAGCGTCCCCCTCAATCTAGCTAGCACCCCATTCCAAGGGTGAGTTATGGCCCCGGCCCCCTTTTCTACTTCACACCCTCTTTCCCACAGAGTTCAGTCAGGCTCTCACTCTCAACAATGTCCCCAAGCCTGTCGTTCTGCTCACCCATGACCCAGTTTGCTAAATCCAGTGATGACCTCTCAGTAGAATCCAGTGCAGGTGGCCCCGCCCTCCTTGAAACACTCCTCCTGGCTTTACCAGCACCCTGCTGACTTCCCTCTCGCCTCACTGGCACCCTTCTCCCTTTGCTCCTGGCCTTCCTTCTTCGGCTTGACCTCTAAATGCTGACACAGCCCAGGGCTGGGCCTGGACCATCTTCCCTTACTCTACACAGCCTCCACTTTGTACTGCCAGCAGTGAACTCCAAACGCGCACATCTAGCTGCTGATCTGAATTTCCATTTCAAACAACACATCCAACACAGAACACTTTTATCTCCCAAAGTTTCTCCCTTTTTATCACTATGAAAAATTTCAAACATATACAAAACTAGCAAAAATAGTATAATGAACCCATGCCCTAGATTCAACAGCTGGCATGAGTTGATACTACTCCTAGCTAATCTTGTTTCATCTGTAACTCCGTGCTCTTCCCACCCTCCCTCCCCAGATTATTCCAACACTGAGCTCCTTACTTCTGCTCCAAACTTAGTCTCCTCCATGTTAGCAAACACAGGCCACCACCCTCTACTCACAGTATTCAAATTTCAGAGCTAGAAACCTCTTGGTTTCCTCTCCTCCTCTCATTACCTGCATCCGCACCTCCATCTGTGAATCCCACTGGCCCTGCCTCTGTCCCAGACGCCCCCACTGCTCTCCATTGCCATCCCTACCACCCTGCTCTCAGCCACCATCACCTCTCCTGGGACTAGGTTAGTAGCCTCCAACCTCACGTGAAAGCACAGCAAACACCCTGTGCTCTACCAAGCAAATAGATGATCCACTTAAAATGTTAATCCCTGCAATGGCAGGTTGGCTCAGCAGTAGAGCATTGGCCCAGCGTGTGGAAATCCCGGGTTCAATTCCCAGTCAGAACACAAGGGAGAAGCAACCATCTGCTTCTTCACCCCTCTTCTCTCTCTCTCTCTCTCCTCTCCTCCCACAGTCATGGCTCAAATGGTTCGAGCAATTTGGCCCAGGTACCAAGGATGGCTCCATGGCCTCGCGTCAGGTGCTGAAATAGCTCGGTTGCCAAGCAATGGAAGAGTGGCCCCAGGGGGGCAGAGCATCGCCCTGGAGGGGGCTTGCCGGGTGAATCCAGGTCATGGCGCATGCAGGAGTCTGTCTCTGCCTCTCAATAAAAAATTTTTTTAAATGTAAATCCCATATCATTTGCCTGTTTCAAACCATCCATCACCCTTAGAATAAAACCCCAACTCCTTACCCAAGCCCCAGCAGTTTATACACCCTGGGCCCTGCCTACCTCTTACCCTACCGCCTTCCTCTGCGTTTGCACACTCACTCCTGCCTCAAAGCACAGCTCTTGCCAGTCCCTCTGCCAGGAATGCTGTTCACCTGTCTGGCTCTTCTCCATATTCAAGTTTCAGCTCATATGTGACACACCTGTTTAAAATAGCACCCCTGCCTGACCAGGCGGTGGCGCAGTGGATAGAGCGTTGGACTGGGATGTGGAAGACCCAGGTTCGAAACCCCAAGCTCACCAGCTTGAGCGCGGGCCCATCTGGCTTGAGCAAAAGCTCGCCAGCTTGAACCCAAGGTCACTGGCTCCAGCAAGGGGTTGCTCAGTCTGCTGAAGGCCCGCGGTCAAGGCACATGTGAGAAAGCAATCAATGAACAACTGTGGTGTCGCAAAGGCAACGAAAAACTAATGATTGATGCTTCTCACCTCTCTCCATTCCTGTCTTGTCTGTCCCTATCTATCCCTCTCTCTGACTCTCTCTCTCTGACCCTAGAAAAAAAAAAGCCTTTAAAATAGCACCCCTACTCCATCATTATCCTGTTTGACTTCCTTCATAGTGTATGACAGCTGACACTCGCTGGTTTATCTGCACCAGAATGAAGTTCCTCATATAGCAGGGGCTTCACCTGCCTCGTGCACGGCCGCATCTGCTGCACCTGGAACATGCATGAGCACACTGCAGGCACTCAACACATGTCTGCTGAATAAATTTAAAATAAAATACTTCATTTGATTGCGTTCCCACGGGGGCCGGGGGATGAGAAAAAACACCACCACCAAAAACCTTGCCTCTTCTACATTTTAGACATGATCAGCTAAGGTCTGGGCACAGTTCAGAAGTAGCAGTACAGGCAAGTCCTCACTTTTCACAGCTCTCATCTGTACAGAACGACAGAGCACACTTGTATCATTACATCACCTCATCGTCACCGCTGCTACTTCACAAAGTGACTCAACACAGGCAGGGCAGGTAATCAGCCACCGAGGTGGGATTAACACTGGTTTATTCTGCTCGATGAAACACATGCTGGGTGCCTGGGTGTCACCACGGTGCTACACACCGCGGCTACAGCACTGTTAGGCTGAGCCTTTCCGCAAGGGGGCTCCCTCTCTGTGGACTTCCACTCACAGCAGAAGGAGCTGTGCACCCTGAGGAGCCAGACCCAGCTGCCAGGGCCATGAGACTGCGCCTCCCAGAGCCTCTCCAAGAGACTGCGGTCAGGCCCTCCACAAGTGCCACAGCGACCTCTAGGGGCTGGGTGCCCGAGGTTCCTCCCCACCACCCTCTGCTGTCAGGCGGGCAATGTCGTGAGGCTGGAATGACAAGCACCGCTGGCCCCCGGCTGGATGATCTAAAGGCTCTCTGACCACAGACTCTGATAACCAAAGCAAATCAGGTGTCCCACTACTGGGAAACATTCCATGGTAAAGAGATACCCCTCTTCTCCACTAAGCTGAAGAAGGCTCCTCCAGCATACACTCTTCCCAAAATGTGCAGGTGATGACTAACAGAAAATTGGAAGGGTGAAACTGGGACATGGACAGCTAAGCAGCCTGTACTTCTCAAATTGAGTCCTCAGCAAAACCATCAGTCAAGATATCAGCACTTGACAATCAGCTCTGGGACCACACAATCCCTACAGGTCGCTGCCAAAGGTGCCCAGTAATTTAACTTTATTAGCTACTAGACCAGCTATTAACTGCCCCTTCGTATACCCAGTAACAGTTAAGTGATATTTTGATTTGGAAGAGAGATGAGGCTATGTGAAATTTATCTTCCTGTTGTACTTGCTCAGTTAAACTTTGTCTAAATCAAGTGTCACATTCTATTTTTGTAGCAGAAAAAACAACAATTTGATATCAAAGATCTGAGTTCAAGCAAATCCTTTAAACTTAGGCTGACAACGTAATTTACTACCAAAAAACAGGGCATTTGTGAGCATGAAAGGGGGTACTACTGATAATTCCACCAGGACTGTCCCAGGCAAATCAGGAGGCAGGGTCACACAGTCTCAATCTCTAAAGTCTTTATTTCCTCATCTGTGAAATGGGCATGAGGACCCCTACACCTCCCTCCCATGGTGGCTTTGAGAATCAAATAACACTTACTGTATAATTAAATGCTTTGTAAACAAAATATAACAATACACCTACAGCTGGGGCCTGTAGGATAAGGCACAGGCTTCTAAAAGCAGCAAACTAGTACAATAAAAAAGATTTGTGGTTTTTCCAAAATCAATTAGATGCATAAAATCAGTTTCTTCTGGTCACAGTCCCACTAGAATCTGCGATCACTTTCTCTCCTTTTCAATGCTGTAACGCCAGGACCTAGCTTGCTGTCTGGCATATTTCCAAATGGTTGCATAAAAATCAGTAATTAAAAAATTTTCTAATTACCAAACTCTCCCATCAAACTGATGAATAGAGTACATTTTGCTCAGTGGGCCAGCCCTGTACAGAGGCCAAGCATTCAGTGACCTTCCATTGAAAACTCAGTCTTGCCTGAACAATCCCTACTGCATTACAATATTTCTACCTTATCTCCTTGACATTTTGAAGGTTACTGCTTATTCTTGTAATCCTTAAGAAAAAAATATGAACTCAACATAGTAAAATGTCATTCAATTCAGAGCTCAGTTTCCTGCATCAGCATGACTCCATACTGGTTACATTTACAACCTCAAACAAGAAGCATCAACATCATAATACACTCTTTTATTAAGTTCTCCATTGGGAGCTCAATGTCTTAACAAGGAAAGGGCATTTCTGGGTGGGTGAGTACCCCATTCTTTACCCACCTATGAGGGGGTGCAGGATCCTTTGGCTAAGAACCAGACTCGGGCTGGAGCATCCCTCCACTCTGGGAGAAGCCACTAGTTACCTCCTAGGCTCTCTTCCTCTTTTATAAAATGTCAATGCTAACCTATCCGTAGGCCATCTCACAGCCTCGAAGTGAAGAGCAAATGGCATATGGGGAGTCCTGTGAAGCACACTTGCGATACAAATTAAAGACAAGAGTGGTGGACCAGACCACGTGGTGGGCCAGTTCCATTATGGCCACCAGGAGGCCCTTGCTCATGTCACCAAGCCCAGGTCAGGCTGAGTGAGCCCCTGCCGACCTTCCTCTGCGGAGGCAGGGCTTCACCTAGCTTACCCAGCTCCCATTCTGTTTGGGAAAGAAGTGCAATTAGAGACAGAGGGACAAGAGCTGCAAGTGGACAACTCTTCTGCCAGAGTAATATCATGGTTGACATTAGCCCTGTAATTTTCTGACTTCTGGACATTAAAATTCTCAACTTTTCACTCTAATAGAGTTTACATTAACTTTTTGTGTAGTTTTCTCAAACTGGGCTCAAAATATCCTCCCCAAAAGTCTCAATAATTATGTCCTGTAAAATTCTCAAATGACATTTTTTTTTTTTTTTTTTTTTTTGGTGGCAGAGACAGGGAGAGTCAGAGAGAGGGACAGACAGACAGGAAGGGAGAGAGATGAGAAACACCAATTCTTCATTGTGGCTCCTTTGTTGTCCATTGAGTGATTTCTCATATGTGCCTTGACTGGGGGCTACAGCAGACCGAGTGACCCCTTGCTCGAACCAGTGACCTTAGATTCAAGCTGGTGAGCTTTGCTCGAACCAGATGAGCCTGCACTCAAGCTGGAGACCTGGGGGTCTCGAACCTGGGTCCTCCACATCCCAGTCCGATGCTCTATCCACTGTGCCACCACCTATCCAGGCTCAAATGCCAATTTTAACCCAGAAGTTGACAAATTATGACCCAGAGACCATATCTGGGTATTTTGATAAAAAACATTTTATTGGAGCCCAGCCACACTGATTTGTTTACGTGTTGGCTATGGCTGTGCTCACACTGTAAAGGCAGTTTCATGACTGGTCCATCAAGCCTAAAATACTTAAACTACTGGCTCTTTACAGAAAATCTGCCAAATTCTGCTCTAGTTCGACCTGCCTCAAAATATAACAGAAAGAGCAGAGTCCAAGACTGTTAAGCCACATTTTCTTCAAAACTGGCAAGGTTTCACTTATGAAAAAAAATTCTAACAACTCTCACATTTACAGAATCAGCATTTTTATGTGTTGAACCAAAAAAGAAAAAGTATTATTTTCAGATTTACTGTCAGTGGGAAAAGTGTATTTTCCCACACATCCATAAATCTATTATGCTGAACTAATTTTACACAGACTTTTCAAAAAAATAAAAATTGGCTTAAATCTGAACCCACAAGCACACCACCGTCAGTCCCAAAGCAATTTTCTGAAAATAGATTTAGCTTTAAAAGTGCAGCCTAAACAATACTCTTTTACATTAAATTGTATCCTGCCATTACTACTAAATAATTAAACTACTACAACAATCCAATTCTGACCATGCTTAGAGACGTATCTAAATCTTTCTTTATACAAAAGAGATTTTAAACTTACAACACTAAGCTAAATATATCCAAATATGTAAAAAAAAAAAAATCACTCATAAAACAAAACAAATACTCAATTTCTGTTTTTAAAAGATATGCAGTTGCTCACTGAGGTAAAGGGTGAAGGCTCTGATCTCCCAGCCCTGACACCCCTTTGCAGGGACTTAGCATTCTAGAGTGTGACTATGGTAGTGAGAGTTCGTCCTCCTTCCTTTCTCAGATGTTAGTTCTCTCCCTTGATGAACTAAGAACTTGTTCCAAAGTGGGGATAAAAACAAGGACTTTGAGACAGATGTGGTGTAGGTAGGCAGGAAGGAAGGGAGGGAAGGAAGGCAGGCAAGAAGGCAGTCAGGAAGGAAGGCAGGAAGAAAGGCAGGCAAGAAGGCAGGCAGGAAGGAAGGAAGGAAGAAAGGAAGGAAGGCAGGAAGGAAGGAAGGAAGGAAGGAATGAAAGAAGGAAAGGGCAAGCAAGCTATTCATAAAATATTGGCTCTAAAAGAAGTTCTATCCCTAGAATATAATCCTAGACATCACACCTGTGAGGGCAGTTCTTTCAATTGCTGCTATACTTCCTTCATCAAAAAATGAATCCATTCTTTCCAAGTTTAAAGGGAAAAATTTTAGTATTTCACTGTCATCCTTTCAAATCAGTTATTGTATGTCCTGTTCAGAAAAGTTCTGAACAGAAAAATAACCTTTCCCTGCCTGTCCTTCAAAGGGACAAAAAAAGTGCACCACGTGCCTTCTCCCTAAGCCAGCCATAACTGTGTGCCAACCGTCCAGCCTAGCAAACCTGCCACCGCCCAAAGATACAAACCTCCCGTCGCACGACATTTGCGGTTCTCTCCAAGTGATCAGTCTTCCTTTTGGATTTCATTATGCTGAAACATAGGGTAAAATTAGGTAATTAAACATTATCCTCATAAGAAATAATTAGTTTCTTCTGTAATATCATGACTATCCAAATACAATATAACATTCTGGATCCTAGAAAACGGTCAATGAAAATTTGCACATCTAACTAACTGAGGTGTGACGGTTTACTGATGTCATGCACTTGAAAGCAGTATATTACGCTATGTCTTCAGGAGTCTGATATGCCTTCTATGACCATCAGCAGTTCAGGTCTCTTTGAAAATCAACTTCAAACCACACTGAAGGCCGAGGACTCACCTGGTTAGAGTAAGGTGGCGTGAGGTGCTAGGTGTCGATCTCAACAAAGCCGTCTGGGTGCAGATGGTTCCAACAGAGCCTCGCAACAACCCGGGAACCAGCACAGAGGCACATGCCATGGTGCCTCCTGCCCAAACAGAAAACCGAAAGTTAAAATGCTAAGGAACAGTAGAGAAATATCAGACTTTTTCAGGACCCAATGAAGACAAGTTTAGATTTTTGTTGGTGCTGTTATGAGCTAATCTAATGGCAAAGCAATTAAGGGCATAGTTCACCCTGATAAAAGTTTGCCACTACTTAAGAGTTGATTCAGCTGATCTCCACAGCACATACTTATGCCATTATTGGTGCCATAAAATATTAGTTCTACTAATTAGTTTCCCAAATCTCTGACCAAGTTCACATGACTAATCTTATAGTACTACAGGAGGAGACTTTCCAATTGTCTGATAACAGTACTCCAACCAAAGAGCACAACATAAGTCTTTAATATCTCTTGTTACATCAAGTGCAAGAGACAAATGAACTCAGGTTCACAGTAATGAACACAAACTGCAATCACATGAGGTAACACAGATGACTATTACAAATGTCACACTGAATAAAAAGAATTAAAGCAGCCACTCAAAAGGTCACACAGTCTATGAGTCCAGTAATATAAACTACAGAAACAGACAAAATTAATGTATGAAGTCGAGATCAAGTTAGCAGCTAGCCTTGGGGAAGTAGTAGTAACGATGTCGTTTCTTAATCTGAATACTGATTGCACGGGTATTCTCAATTTTTACAAATTCATCAAACCACGAAGGATTTTCAGGGAAGTAAAAATATTCCGTATGACACCATAATGATGCATACATACCATAATACATTTGTCCAAATCCACAGAATATACAACACCTAGAGTGAGCCCCAGTGTACACTATGGGCTTTTGGTGATCCTGATGTATCAATGTAGGCTCATCAACTACTGTATCACTCTAGTGGGAGATGCTGACAATGGGGGAGGCTATGCATGTACAGGGACAGGGGGTATATGTGACATCTCTGAACTTTCCTCTCAATTTTACTGTGAACCTAAAACTATCTTCATCATCATCATCATCATCATCATAATCAAGCTGTCCTCTGAGGATTTATGTACTTTTATGTTTTTAAGTTATACTTGAATAAAAAGTTTAAAAACAAAACAAAATGCCAGAAAGGTTCCCAACATTTCAAAGTCTAAAACATACTGGCCTATCAGGAAAAGCACTGATTGGGAGTCAGCTAATGTATTTTGTTTTTGGTTCCTTCCATTCTGCTTTCCTCAGCCAGTATTTAAATATTTCTTTGCCTAAAATGGCCATTTTTGCATGTTATATTACCATATCTGTCCTTTCCTAGCTTAGTAAGCTTGAGAATAAGTGAAAACGTGAAAACTTTTTTTCTAAGCTCTTTGGAAGGCACTATATAAATGAATTGTAGTAAATTTTTGTTAAAAAATATTCAAGCTAGATATGCTTATGTTCCTACTCCATGTTCATTAATTCAGTCCATGTGACAAATATTTATTAAGAGCCCATTAAATGACAGGCACTGGGAATACAGACATTAACAACACAAGACCTTCTTAGGGAGCTTATATTTTAGAAGATACAGAAAATAAATAAAAGTAAATAAGTCAGGTGATGACATAAGTCATATGTAATTTATGCAATTATAATCAATTCATATCAAAAAGCCACTGCTTCCTAACTTTTAGGTAAGGTAAAAGATCTATTTCTTGCCAGAGTAAGATATAGGATCATTGTGGATAAATTATGCTACTATTTTTCTTGAGTAAATAAAAAAAGTATAATGCCTCTCTACTTCATGCAAGACTACTAAATGTAGTTTCTCTCCTTTAGCAAAAATGGTGTGTTTACCATTGAAAGAAAGAAACTTACTTTAGAAGTCCATGAGATTTTAGGAGTCAGTAAGTATATGGCTGGCTGGCTGGCTGACTGATAAGCAATATTTTGGTCCTGGTATTATACTGAGACCTTCGGATATACTGGCTGAAACCTGGACAGTGTTTCCAAATAATGAAATTCTCAAAAAGTTCCTGCAACGGCAGAGATTAACATATAAGAACAATGTTTTGGAAAACTATTAAAAAGTATCTCCTAGCTGCAAAACTACTCTCAATTTCCCCTTTTCCATCAATTCTTCTTCTCATTTTTCTACTTTTCTGATTGCTTTTTTCCCATTTTTCTGATTGTTTCTCTTACTGCTTCTCATTTTTGTCTTTCTTGGCATGTTTTTAACTCCTGCTACTCCTGAGAAAAACCAGATCAGTGGCTGGAATGAGGCAGTGTCATTTAGGGCCAAGTTCCTTAATAAAATTTAACTGATATATAGTTTAATATGAAAACATTGTTCTGCTCAGTGTTTGAGACAATTATTGCTAAAACAGTCCTAACAAAAGATACATCTTTTGATGATTATGCTGTTTGAACAGTCTACTGCTCAAATAAACTGGAAAACAAAGAAATGTTAATTTTTAAAAACTAGTCTCTAAAATTCTAAACTCTTGTTTGGCAATAATAATCATGACCAAGAGTGCCACCTACTGGTAAATAAAGGATGTTATATTTTTTCATCAAAGTGACTTCAAAAGTACTGAAATATGTCCAATAGTTTCATATACTGAATTTAATTAATTATATATTAACATATATTAAGTAATTTCCAAAACCATACAAACAAGATATTCCATAAATGCTTGGATCCTCATAGGCCTTATCTCACCAAAAAAAATCTTAAATAACTCTATTTCTGAAACAGAAAATTACCATAAATGCTAAATAAAACTTATATCCACTTAAGTAATAAAACAAAAAATTCCTCTAAGCAACAAATTAAATTTCAGATTTGAAATGGTCTACCTAGCCCTGGCCAGTGGCACAGTGGATAGAGCATTGGTCCAGAGCACCAAGGTCGCTGGCTCAATCCTGGGGTTGTCAGCTGGATCCCAGGGTGCCAGTTCGACCCTAGGGGTTGCTGATGCAAGCCCCAGTCAGGGCACATATGAGCAGCAATTAATGGCACAACTAAGAACAATGAGTTGATGCTTCTCGCTCTCTCTCAAAAAACAATTAAAATGACCTCTACTGGTTTCTGCTCAATAAGTATGTTCAATTTACTAAACAATTACTAGGCTGCCAGGCACTATTTTAGGCTCTAGAGACACAATAAAGAACCAGACACAACCCTGGCCAGTTGGCTTTAGCAGTAGAGCATCGGACCAGCGTGTCAAAGTCCTGGGTTCGATTCTCAGCCATGGCACACAGGAGAAGCGTCCTCTCCTTCTTCTCTGTCTCTTCAACTCTGCTCCTGCAGCCAAGGCTCCATTGGAGCAGAGTTGGCCCAGGCACTAAGTACGGCTTCATGGCCTCCGCGTCAGGCACTAGAATGGCTCCAGCCATAGGAGCATCGACCCAGATGGGCAGAGCATCTCCCCCTGGTGGGCATGCTGGGTGGATCGCGGTCAGGCGCATGCAGAAGTCTGTCTGACTGCCTCCCCATTTCTAACTTCAGAAAAATACAAAAAAGGAAGGGAAGGAAGGGAGGGGAGAAAGAACCAGACACAAGGCCCTTGGCTTGAAGAAGCTTTTATTATAGTGTGACAAATAATAGTAAGCGGATAGTTAATGAGACAATGACTGATTACAAGGAGTGCAATAAAAGAAATGAGTAGTGGGGTGGGTGGGGGAATATCAGGAAAGGTTCCTCTCAAGAGACATGAAGAAACCTAAAGGACGAGGAAGCAGCAGCCAAGCAGAGCATCTGGGCAGAGGCCAGTCAGATACACTGGTGTGTTAAGGAACTGGTGAGCTAGGTAAGTGATGTGAAATGAAGTCTAGCAGGTATACAAGCCAGATTACATCCGGACACAGTAAGGGTATGGACTTTATTTTAAGTAACTGAATGGTGAATAAACCAGGGGAGGGACATGGTGGAATTTACGTTAAAGGATTGCTCAGGCTGCTATGTGAAGAACTGATCATAGAGGGGCATAAGCCAAAGCAGGAAGTCCAGTTAAAAGGCTCTAGTTCAGTGGTTCTTAACCTTTTTTGAGGTACCGCACCCACCAGTTTCATATGCGCATTCACCAAACCCTTCTTTAGTGATAAATAAAATATGATTTTTTTCCCCAAATTCAAGACATAGGTATATGTTTTTTTACTGGTGCACAAAATGAGCCGGCATGAACATCACCTTGCTCAAAGAACAAAACCAACAAAGTGCATGAACTCACAACAAATTACGGTATTACTTTATTCTGGCCTCCGCGGCAGAGGCTTCTCCGAACCCCTGAGACCGACTCATCAAACCCCTAGGGTTCGACAGAACCCAGGTTAAGAACCACTGCTCTAGTCTAAGATTAGAATAGAATTAAGCTACAGAGATGACAGAAATAGATAGAATGGAAGATACTCTGGAATTAAAGCCCTAAGATTTGTTGATAGACTGGATGAGGTGTGGGAAAGCAGTAGGAGAAAGAGAAAAACCAAGAATGCTTCAAAGATCATTAATGCACTGAAATATAGTAAATTCACAGAAATATCATGGCACCTGTCGATTAAGAATCCGAGGTGCCACTGAAGAACCAAAGGGGTTCCTGGCATCTGGTATTGGTAAAGGAACTAGAGGCACTCAAGTTATTTCCAGAGTGCTTGACTTTGGAATCTATGAAAATGGGCACAGATCTGACTCGTCCTGCTTTCTAATCTTAGGCCAGTTACCTCTTCCTATTTTTATTATTTCCATTGATTGAAGGGGGAAGAGAAAGAAGCATCAACTCATCGTTTCATATAGTAGTTTCATATAGTTGTATATTCATTGATTGCTTCATGTATGTGCTCTGACCAGGGATCAAACCTGCAATGTAGGTGCACCAGGATGCTTTATCCAATGAGCAACCTGGCCAGGGCCACCTCTTACCGTTTTTAAATGGGAATGCCAACACCACTTCACTGGATTGCAGAGAGAAATAAATGTCTATGGAAGTACCTGGCAAGCAAGAGTGTTACAAAAAGACAGGCTAAATACATTAATCTCCTGGCTCTCTGTCAAAGAATCTGAGAGGTAGTAGTTTGATATTGGCTAATAAACAATTCCCTTTAGCCTAATATACAACACCACTCATAAAATAGTTTCTAATACATAATTATGACATTCCTAAGTTCAATCATATGTTAAGAATTTTGGCAACTCTTAATTTTGAAATCAGTAGTGTTAACATTTTATGATGAGAAAAAAATGTTTAATCATAAATTTGTGGCCTCAAATGACCCTGTAGCAACTAGTAAATCTGCTTGTCTTGCTTTCGGGGTCCAAGAAGTCTCATTACAGAATGTTTCCATTACCTTTTAAGAATAAATATGAAGTTGACGTAGTCATTGTAATGTTTTATTTAAAAGTGGTGGGTGGGGTAAAAACACAAACAAACTGCATCACATGTTTGGCTATGGTATTATTTTCTACAGCACAGTTAGAACTCAAAAGTGGGCAGAACCATACAGGGAACCACCTCTGGCCAGACAAGGGGTATGGCCAATAGATGGCAGGATGAAAACAGTGCGGAAGGCCAAAGAGACACCCAAATCTAGGTCTCAGGGAACCAGCACTCTATGAAAATCCCAGCAGTCTGCAGAGCTCCAGGGCTTTTGTTTAATCTATCTCTATTTCAACACCACCATATCAGAGATGACACTGAAGTTATGAAAAGCCTAGGTTCTGGGGTCAGAGAGATCTCAGTTCTCACCACAGCTACTGCCACTCATTGGCTCTGCCTACTTAGGCAAGTCTCCTTAGGCCAAAACCTCAAGTTTCCCAACACTAAAGATGATTCACGATACCTATACCTCGCTGGGCTAGTATAAAAACAATGCATGTAAACCATTTGGTACAGAGCTTGGCATATAGTGTCTATTATTACTAATAAGTCTTTCATTAGTTTTTTTTCCCCATTTTAGGCAATACACATTCAAAGAAAAGTTGGAAAACTACAAAGAAATATATTTTTTAATTACCCAAAACTCCTGTAACTTTTAGAAGTACAGAACTAACCTCAGATTTTAAGATTCCCTAGAGAATTGTTTTTGATAGATTCAACTTGCTTTCGAAAAGGTTTACTAATTTATACTTCTATGAAACAAATACAACTGTACCCATTTCTGCACATTCAAAAGTGTTTTTCTAATTTCTAGGTACTTTTGCTCAGAAGCACTGAAGCACTAGATGGCTCCCAATCTCAAAATGCTCACTGAGACTACAGAAAGAGACTAGCAATTCTTCCCTGGCCTCCTGTCTCCAAGAGGTTGCCTGGGAAGTATCTGTGTCCCCAGAACCAGGGAGCAGTCACTAGGCTAAGTGGGCTTTGCTGGAATTTCTCCTGTACTCTGAGCAGAATCATCTCAGTTAAACCAGAAAAGGTTTAAAAATGTTTTCTAACTTCAGGACAGATCTCCAAATACACAAAGTGGACTGTTTGTGAGGCCTCTGAAAT
Organism: Rhynchonycteris naso; assembly: GCA_037038555.1. Lineage (NCBI taxonomy): Eukaryota > Metazoa > Chordata > Mammalia > Chiroptera > Emballonuridae > Rhynchonycteris > Rhynchonycteris naso. Next base: position 46,200,083 of record CM073004.1, on the reverse strand, counting down.
AATCTTCTATTAACTCCTTTAATGTAACTTCTGGATTTTCTCCCAAAGAATCCTCTGCTTTTATTTACGTCTTCAAGCCTTAAAAGGTGAAACTTCAGTGTGCACAAAATTGGCAACTTCACGCAAACATTTGAGTGCGTGTACATATGTACAGGGATGTGTACATACGTGAGTAAGCATATGTCCTGTGTGATTATAAACTAAGTATGGTACACAATTTAGGGCATTTGAAGATAATATAGGGTGATGAAGAGGCGGGGGTGTACCTGAACAGCCAAGTGCAGCCAGGAACTACAGCTAGGCGTTGCCCTTATCTCAATCAAGGTCACCCGGAGAATCGAAATTCCAAGGGAGCTTTTAGTCGGTCGCAGGGAAGGCACGGAAATCTAGAAGGCTGAGCAGCTCCCACCGCCGAAGACCAAGCACGACTGCGGACCTTCCCCCAGGGCGCCGAGGGTCCAGACTACGCTAGCCAGGCTTGCTGCGGGCTTCAGCGGATCTGCCCAAGGCCTCTCTCAGGTTCCCCGACGGGAGGCCCGGCAACCACAGCCGCGCTATTAAACGTCTCCGCGCCCCCACCACGACACGAACCTGTACTGAAGAACACCGCCAAACTCCGCCGCGAGTGCCCGAGAGTTTCCGGTGTCCCCGACGTGACGTAGAGCATCGCCAGCAATCCTCACATTCTATTGGCCACGTCTCACCCAATGGGCGGAGCGGTCACGACACCACTGAGCCCCTAGCATGCACTTCCACACTCTTCCCCGACCCCAGCTCCGCCATCTCCATGGTGACCACTACCGGGTCACCCCTGTGGGCGCCAAGCCCGCAGTTGCATCATAGTCTGTGCGCCGGAAGCGACCGTTTCCGCTCCGGAGTGTGGCGATAACGACCGGCTGCGGCAGATATCCGCGAAGTAAGACCAGCCCGGGTCTGCTTCGGCCGGTCGGGGCTCTCCTCTGGCCCCGGTACAATGGCAGTGTTTCACGACGAGGTGGAAATTGAGGACTTCCAATATGACGAGGACCTGGAGACTTATTTCTACCCCTGCCCTTGTGGCGATAACTTTTCCATCACCAAGGTAACTTCAGGGTCCCGCCTAGCTGCTCAGAAGAGTAGGCGTGTTTTCCCTCTACGGTGTTCCTTCCGCGGTTCCGTGGCCCGCGCGGCCGTTTTCTACGCCCTTTTTATCCGCTTGTGACTCCCCCAAGGTCGATAGTTCTCAGCTCTCAGTGGACATTGTCAGGCCTGGCGAGGGGGCGGGAGGGGGTGCAGAGTGCCCTGACTTACCGCCATCCTTCCCCACTTAGCGTCCCCCTTTGGGTCCACGTACCTGGGATGCTTCTTTGGCGGAAAGAACGTGTTCTTCTCTTCCCAGAGGCTCTGAGGCGACCGAACCTTGACTAACCTAGGGTATCCCCCCCCAAGTGACGCTTCCAGGGAAAATTGGGGTTTGTATTTCTCTCTGAAGGCCCCTTTGGCCCTCACATACCTTGGGGGAGAGGGCAAACCACGGAGGAGCTTGCTCATAGGGGTGGCAGGGTTTGGAAGGAGGAGTTTGTAGAGGGAAGGCAATGCTGATCAGTCGGTATTTGATTTTGTTATAGGAAGATTTGGAGAATGGGGAAGACGTGGCAACGTGTCCTAGCTGCTCTCTTATTATAAAAGTGATTTACGACAAAGTAAGAGGTCAAATTGTAAAAGGTGGGGGGAGGGTTGATATGCAAGAACCTAGAGCAGTTTGTTTAGGGTATGTAATGTGGAGAATGTTTTTAACAGTGTGTTAGGTAAATGCTTGGTATTTTTAAAAATCAATGTTAAAAACTTAATAAACAGCTATATTGTAAATTAAAATTTTTTAAAGCTCAAATTAACTGATATCAGCTTTAGATGGGGCAATAAAGAAAGATAATGAAAATTATTCTTAAGTAAAAGATATAATTATGAAGGTTTCTTAGTTGACAATCTTTATTCCTCCTTCATTTAATAATTAAAATTGTTCAGAGTGCCTAGACATATTTTCAAGGGAGCGATTGTATGGTATTTCTTAGCTGGCATTGTATTTTTTGAGATAGGATCATAGTTGTACAATTTTTTTTTAGTGTTTAGTCATCCTGTTGTTTTTCCTTCAAGGATATTGAAAATGGAAAACAAAATAAATATTCTTACTGCCAATCCCAACTTTTAGTCAGTACTTTGAATAAAATCTTAAGTAAGAAGCTTAACATTTTTTCTTTTTGAGATTATAATTGACATAAAATGGCTTGTCATTCTTAAGGATGACCTTGAACATGATTATAGGGTAGGTGGGAACAAGGCACTTGGCCTCATGAGGGAAGCAGGCTATAATTTAAACTATAATTTAGAAGTTTACCAATTACTCTTGTATCAAAATGCGTTCTGGGACAAAAAGAGACGGGGTAAAGGAGATCAGGAGTGCTAGTATGAGAAGAAGTTGCAGTTTTAAGCAGCGAGGTAAGGGAGTAAGCCCTGTCCACATTAGAAGTGAGAGCAGCTGGCAAGGGGAACTTTCAGTGAGGAAGCCCCAAGTCACAAACATGCTTGGTTTTATCCAGGAACAGCAAGGAGGCCAGAGTAACTAGAGTAGAGTAAACGAGGGGGAAGACTCATCCAAGGTGAATTACTGGAGTGGGCAGATCACAGATGTGTTTGTGGGCCACTCTAACGACTTTGGCTTTTCTTGTGAATGATATAGGGAACCAGTGGAGAATTCTAGAATAAAGGAGTGCCACAATCTGCAAAATTTAAAAGAGGCATTCTGATTGCTGTGTTCAGAGTAGACTACAAAGAGATAAGGATAGAGATAGGAAAACCAGGTGTGAGGTTGTTAGACTAAGCAAAGGAGGAAATGAGTAGCTTGGACCAAGCTGTACTAATGGGGGTAGAGTGGTCGGTTTCTGGGTACACTTTAAAGGATAAGGATTTCTTACTGATTGGATATAGGATATGAGAGGAATCAAGGATGATTTCAACATTTGTGGCCTTCATCCCTGGACGGATGGATTTATCATCAACTGAGGGGGAGGTGACTATGGGTACAGGGACAGGAGTTGGACAAACTGTGGTTGAGAGGCCTATTTTTCATCCCGGTGGACCTGGCGAGAAGGCAATTGGATATGCAAATATGGTGTTCAAAGAGCTATTTGTTGGCGCTGTAAGTTGGAGAGTTATCAGCAAATAGCCAGCATTTAAAGCCATGAGATTAGATGAGATCACCAGGACTGTGAATGTGGTAGAGATGGACAAAAGAAAGAACTGAACCTTGGGTCACTCCAACATTAAAAAGTCAGGGAAGGAAGCGAGGAAATCAGCAAAGCTGGCTGAAAAGGAGCCACCACAGAGGAAGGAAGAAAAGCACCAGCATCATATCCCAGAAGCCAGATGAGAAAGGTGGAGGAAGTGATCAGCCTTGTCAGATGCCACTGAGAGTGAAAATTAACGGTTGGCTTTAACAAGGAGGCCAGTTGTGATGGTGAAGAGAGCAGTTTCAGTGAGTAATGGAGACAGAGCATGATTGGTGGAAAACTTGCTGGAGAGAATGAGAGAAGAATAGGAGGCAGCAAGTGTAGACCTTTCTTTTAAGGAGTTTGTGGTAAAGGGGAGCGGAGATGAGGGGCAATAACTGATAGTGATAGAGGATCGAGAGCGGGTTTGCGTAGTAGACATTCATCTACATGGGTGAATGTAGATGCAGGAAGTTAGATTCAACCAGGGCTGTGTTTTTACCAACTGAATAGGAAGGAGTGAAAGAAAAGGGATTATGTAATTAACTGGAATTTCATTGCTATGGAATTTAAAACATTAACCCTTTGAGTAGTGAGGTTTTTTTCATGCTCACTGACCCCCAGGAGTGAGCTTATTTTCAAAAAATGAATGGTCTGGATGGTCAGGAGGCATGAGTATGTACTTAACTACTCAAAGGGTTAAGGCAGTGAGCGGTACTGAAAAGTAGTAGGATGAATACACTGGAGACCCGAGAAGGGTTCGAATGAGGGACCAAGGAGAGTAGATGGCAGCAACAGAGAGGAGTAGTGATGACATAGCCCCATGACATTAGATTCAAAGTTGGTGGGTTTTAGAGAGGGAACGAGAATGGTGGAGCAACTGGCTCCTCCTCCAGTCTCGGTGGTACAGGGGCTCAGAGATCACAAAGCCACCATCTGAGGGGTTACGTGGGAAACTGTCCTTAGGGGATGGCCCTCTCTCAGCCTCAGCAGATTTGGACATTTGGGGCTAAGTAACTCCTTGTTGTACTGGGCTGTTTCTGCCTCTGCCCATTAGCTCCCACACTCCTGTGAACCCAAAATGTCTCCAGCCATTGCTAAACGTCTCCTGGAGACGAAAATCAACACCACTGCCAGCACCAGTCCCCCGTCGCCGTGAGAAAGCACTGTGTTAGAGCAAGAAAGCACAGGGACGTTTTAAAGGAGAGGTTGAGAACATGGAGCATTGTGCTCCTGATGGACCATAAAGGCCAAAGAGCGCAGTGCAGGGTTCCAGGGGCTGGGCAGGAGTGAGAGTGACAGGGACAGTGTGCATGCTGATCCTCCTGGAGATCAGATTGCAGGAGAAGAGGGGTAACCTCGGAGGCCGAGATTTCTGGGGTAGCTGACATAAGCCAGGATAAATGATCAGGGATTGGATGTCATGTAGAGTGGCTACCATTGCAGATTCTCTCTGTTGGAAAACCTAAAGAGCTACCCCTTTAGTTGCAAGAAGTAATAATTTTGAAGAGGACAGGCATTTGAGTGGCCAAACACTGAAGTGGAGAAACTTTAGTGTAAGTAGTAATTTGTAATACAGGAACTTAAAAGTTGTGGCAATGTCTTTATAAATGTGATTTCTGAGAGGTGGGTGCTATGTAGTGAAGATAGGCATGTTTGTTGATAAGGTGTTTTATATTAAATATGAATTCATGACTAAAAACCAGTAATTTTTATGTTTATAATTCTGGTGCTGGCATTGACCAAGGGTGAAGTGGTATAGCAAAGGAAAAACTCACAGCTGGACTGGTTCTGGAACCAGGTCAAAGTTTAATATCAGAGCATTTGTGATGCACTCAGTGGTTAATGTAATTTTTTTTTCCTCAGGAACAGTTTATGTGCGGAGAAACAGTCTCAGCCCCTTCCACCAGCAAAGAATTAGTTAAATGCTAAAAAAGACTCTAGGAATCCAAATCCTGACCGCTTGGGAATGAGCCACGCTGGAAAAATCACAGGCACAGTTACTGGCTTCCTCGTGGGGATGGCCGTTCTGTAGTTTGCTGATCTGGACCCCCCACCGGCTACCAGGTTCCTCTCCAGCAGTGAAGCGAGTCCACGGCATGATGCGCCTGCGTTTCTTTGCATTGGAAACGGTGTTCTTGATTTTCCAGATGAATTTAAAGCAAGAGCATTTCATCTCAGTGCTTTCTTTCCCTCAGTTTTTTTTATATCTTATAGCTAATCACTTTATTGTCTGATAACAGCATCATCTACCTCAGAGTCATTAGGATTCCTTATTTTAAAAAGATTTTATTTTTTAATTGGTTATTAAGATTATTAAAACTAGCCATCAGCTTTGCTCTTCTAAACTTAGTTCCTTTGTCAGTGCTGCACACAGTTTTCCTAGTCCAGGCCAATCCGAGTCCTGTTCAGTGTGCCTTTCCCATTATACTTCATGCTTCGAGTTCAGGTCCTGGTTGTAGAGAGAAAATATACTGAGCTCACAGTTTTGTTCCAGAGCTAAAAGTTAGTGAAAATGAAAGAAAAGTCAAAAAGTGAAATGGTCAAAGAATAGGGATAGTCTGCACATTCCTTGAAAATCAGGACAAGACAAAAGGCCCAAGGAAGTGAAATTGATAACAGAATGACAGGAGAAAAACATGCCAACTTAAGTGAATTAAATGAGTACATGTTGTTGCCAGATCAGAGCAAATGATATTTATGTATCTGGGTTCTCATTTCTCTGTTACTTTTAGACACGGCTCATGAAATTGCATTCTAGATAAGGGTCGGTGTCAAGTCTTCATGGTGGGTGGTAGAGGTCTTGGCAATCTCACAAAATCAAGTCCCTGCTCCTAAAGGTAAAGCTTTTACAACTCTTGTATTTGCTGAGAAAGAACTTGAAAATGAGATGCCTATTCTAAATAAATTTGCCCCTGAGAGCACATCTAATAATTCTCTGTAAGTTGCAGCCAAACCAAACATTGAGTCTTACAGAGAGATGTTGCCCTGGAGACAAAGAAATATATAAAGATAGGCTATCAGTCTTACTTTGCTACAGTGCTGAGAATAGCAAGATATTAGGATCATTGACATGGAAGTTCAGAAATCCCCTTTACGTACACAATCTTGCTGTGTGTATAAAGTCTGGCAGGTTGGTTGGGAATGGCCTCTACAAGCGAGGAGAAAAACCCCTGCCAGAATGTGAACACTGTTCTGATTGATATACGTGCTGCACACCCTCATCAGGATCTGAGTTAAAACGAGTGAGTGGCCTTTTCTGCCGGCCAGCAGCACAGCTGTGCAGCTGTGAACTGAGACGTAAAATAAATCACCAAACTGTGTGCTGGAAGTACTTGGTACATTATGTGAGGCCTTGTGTGCTGTATCCCTGACCTGCTGAGAAATCTCACTGCCAGTTGGGACACTGACGCGCCAAAAGTCATCCGTGGTTGCTTTGGACCCAGCAATGGCTGGGATGAACATCAGGCGCCTCCTCTGTTAGAAATGAGCTGCAGGAGAAACAGACTGCCCGCAGGCAGATGCTGAGGGCTTTGTGGATAGTGCTGATGTTAGCTCCCTGGGTTAACATGACTTTCAAACAAGACCAGGGACCCCAATACAGACCTGGGAGCACAGAATAGCAGAAGGAAAAGTGGCCCGAGTCCAAACCAAACGTTTCAGGAGGAAAGGAGCATAAACGGCAATCAGTGATCAGCTGCAATCCTGGGAACGATTTTGTTTCCAAAGCAACCAAGTCACTAAATTTGTTAGCTACAAAAGAATGCATCAGGATTTAATTTAAATTTCTGTTAGGCAGAAAGTAAAATCAGGGTCTTTCAGGCATGACTGGAGTTCTGTATCATGTATGTGCCTTATTATACTGAGCAGACATTTCTGTAGCATCTCTGAGAACTGATTTGTAATTCAGCCTCTTTTCCCAGCTTTGTAATCTTTGGCAAGGCCAGTGAATTCTTTATCTGTCCACTCAGGAGACTGAGCCAGGTGATTTTTAAATTGTCAGTTCAGGCTTTGTAACTTGCAGGGCTGAAATGGTCGTTAAAACCTTTAGAAACTTCAAACTATCTAAATCATAACTTAGAAAGAGACTCCATTTTTCTTCAGTTAACTTGATATTGCCACACTTCTGAGTTTGGAAATTATAAAGTCAACTGTAAATTATCCTGCTTATCCTTTACACATTCAGAAGCATTTTCTTAGAAAGTACTCAACATTTTTCTAAGTATATATATTAATTTATTACCAAAATAATTGTATGGGCATATTCAATAAAGTCAGCTAATTCAAAACCATTTGTTTTTCTGTGGTTTTTCTTCCACTAAATACCAACATTTTGTATTAAAAGATTTTGATGTAATGTTATATGAGGTGGAAATTTTTAACCTACTTGAAGGCATTGTAAGTAGGTTTCTGGTATGAATAGTAGAGTTTTTAAATAGGAAAGAAATTGCCACAGTTTCTACATTTGGCCATATGGGTTAGAACTCTGGATTTTTACTCCTACCTGAAAAAATACATAGTTCTGAATCAAGTGGCAGTAAGGCAAAGATGATATTGTTAGGTGAATAATTCAGTTTATTGCAAGGAGGGGAAGGCTCATCCTTCGTTTAAGCTGACAGTCAATTCTTACAGAGGCTTAAAAGCCTAGTTCTGGTCAGTTTGAATCTTAGTTCTTCCACTGGGATCTTGGACAAGTTACTTAGTCTTTTTGTGTTTCTGTGTCCTGGTCTGAAATACAGACCAGATTGGTACCTCTTCCCTAGGGTTGCTCTGCTGCAGAATCATTTATTCAGCAAATGTGTGCAGAATGCCTGTTGTCCACTAGGCACAAGGTGAAGACAAGCAGGGTTTCTGTCCTCATGGAGCTTATGTGCAACTAGAAGAGGAAATAAGATTCCATACTAGTGAGGGCCCAGGAAGAAACAAACCAGGTGATAGGATGGTGACTGTGGCAGGAGCTTTCGTGAAGGGTAGACAGAAGGTGTCTCAGGTTGATACTGTTTCTGAAACCTGAAGGCTTTGTGAAAATGATTAAATGGTGTAACAACTATAAAAAGTTTAGCACAATGCCTGTCCTGTGTGCAGGAAAAGAATATCCTAATTTCAAAAGGAATTCAACATTGGTTTAGCCTTGACGACATTCTTTGAATAAATATGAGAAGTGTGAAGTACTGAACACCCCCCCACACACACACACAGACACACACACTCCCTTGATTGCGTATCTCTGGGGGTAGCTTTTAACAAGCCCTCCAGATGCTTCTGATGTATCCATGGCTTGAGAACCACTGGTCAAACTGGCTTTAAAACTTGGCAGCACTGGAATCCCCTGAGGAGCTTTCAAACTGTTGCTGCCCCTGAGAGAGTCTCATTTCACTGGTCTACTCGCAGCTTGGGCACCCGGATTTTAAGAGTCTCCCTCATGATTGCAATGTGCAGCCGAAGCTGGGAACCACTGGGCTAGAAAAGCAGAAAATTCATAATTACAAAGTAAAAAGGACTCAATTTTTTAAGTGGTCACCTGCTTTGCATGGCGAACGGTGTGTGGGCTCAGTCGGCCACACACTCTGAGTTCAGTCAAGCAGTCGTCCTTAAAGAGGTGGGAGAGCCCAGGCTGGTCTAATGAACACGATGGGAGAGCCCCAATATGGGCAGCCTCTGGGCTGCGCCCCATATTTAAACAGGCAATCACACTTTTCCAGCACACTGGCTGCTAATTACACACCTTCCAAAAGTGGCAGCTTTCTGCAGGTGTAAGTAATTAGGATTTCTTTAACTCCATTTGAGAATGCCTGCCATTCCCTACTTCCTGCGAAACAAATTGCTCATGATTACATATTTGACTGGCAAACTATTTTACAAATTCTTCCTTGTTAAGGGTTTAAAACAAAGGACATATGGAAAAGAAATCGCCATTTAAAATCTCCAGTTCACAAAATGCTGAATTTGGGGGAGAACAGCAGAATCTTCACCTTTCTCTACGAAATTGCAGAAGAGCCCTAGGACAGAGGGGGGGGAAATCCTAATTGAGTTCTGAATGGTCAAATTCTAGGAAAGCATGTTAGCGTTTTTCAAAAGAAAATTGGTCACCCCTAAAATTAGGGAAGAAAACTCTCTAGCCAGTGCTCCCCAAGCTCTGGCACCGGTGGGCAAGTCTGAGCTTGCGGGGAAAGCTGGGAGTTAGGCACATCCAGCTGCTGGGGGTCATTGCTTCTCTTGCTGCTACCCCTGTGGCTTCACAGCCAAGCATTTGGTGCTGAGCCTGGGGTTGCTGCTGGTCCACAGAGCTGGCCGACAGGAAGAAGAGCTGACCCACAGCAGGAAAGACAAAAGACAAGGGAACCACTGGTACCACATCTGTCACCACCCCTAACCTCCAAGATCGTCAGAATCACAGCTGCTGCTTCCTTTCTGCCTTCCAAAGTTTGCACAGATCTCTTTTTTAGCCGACGGTACCCCAGAACCATGTAGGGAAGAGAATACTGGGAATCATTGTTCCAGCTTAGCCAAGCTGATACAGCACAAATCTACCCGAGTTATTGATGTTGAAAAACCTCCAAATCCACTTGAGGATTTGGGTTAGAAGCACCAGCAAATTTAATATTTGCACAAGCTGACAAACCTTGCTGTAACACCTTTTTGAGATAAGGATGAATGCTGGGAAATTGACCTGGCTACCAGTGCAAAGAAGAGCCAAAAAAGGCAGCCACGATGGTCCTAGATAGCAAGTAAAGGTGCTGGATGGGGCAAGAGGTTCAACAGGAAGCAGCCTTCAATCAGGGTTGAATGTCTAGTAAGGGGCGGGGCATCCCAATAAGTGGCACTGCTTCAGTCCAGGAGGGTCAACATTGGGGACTGAGGCAGGCAAGCAGTTCCTATCTGAGACCTAATTATGGCAGTAGGACCCAGTCTATCAAAACTATCCACTTGAAGATTAACTAATTATAGAGAGAAATGGGGCTCTATGCTCATACAGTGCCATTAAAAGTGAAATGTAATACTCATGGGAACCTTGACTACCCACCTGACTGACATGTCTGTTTCCAGGTTACTGGAACTTTGAGATGATTCATTTTGAGTGTTTTTATTGCAAATTCCCTGGTACATGTCAGTGGTGCCCAACAGTTTGAATCTATACTGTTTCAAATCCGGTGAGCAGCTCTCACGTCAAGCCTGATGTGATCTGCATGGCGATTTCTGAAACCTGGGACTTCGGACTTTAAAGAAGTCCTTCAAATACAGCTTTTTATATTCCCAGCAGAATGTGGCCTCCTCACGGAGACCCGCTGCTTCCTGAAGACCACAGGCGTAGACGTGAGCGCAGCGCCCCTTGCTGACCAGCTTCTAAAGCTGGCAGGATGGATATGGGGGTGGCACACAGCGAAGTGAACCCCAACACTCGGGAGGAATAGTCAGGACATCTGGCTGGCAGACGCCATCTTGGTAGGACTGCCGCATGGGGTTCTACTCAGCACCCCTTCTTCAGCATTCCTGGTGTCTGGACCCTGCCCCACGTCATCCATAACCTGCACGTGTACGTCTTCCTACGAACTGTGCAAGGGACACCCTTAGAGACCCCAGACCAAGGAAACGCTCGGCTACTGACACACTGGGAACAGACGAACTACGGGCTCCAACTTGCCCCTCCCGCAGACCCCTCAGCCTCTCTCCTGTTGCCCTCACCTCCCAGGCAGCTCCTGCACCAGTATGATGCTGCCCACTTCCTCACGACATCATCGCTCAGCACACTGCGGCCCACCTTGCCCCAGGTCCAGGCGCTTTGTCTCCTTGGCACCGATAAATACTGAGAGGTAGGGCTGGGACCACGTTGGAACAAAGGGCTGTAACATCTTTCTCTTCTCCATCCGGTCTTCTATATCTTGAAAGCCTGAGAAGTATACAGCCATTCCCAAACTGCCAAGAGAACAGATACGAACATGGAGCGCCCTGGGCCTGGGCCCCGCCCCCGCCCTGCGGGGGCAGGCTTCTCTGAATCAGGGAAGGCCTGGGGGGTAAGGGGCAAATCCCTGCCCTCCACAGTAGGAGGCTACGTCTGGGCAGCTTGTTTGGCGATTCAGTTTTTCCATATTTTTCACCCCCACCACCTTCCAGCTCTGTTTTGCTGTATATTTTCCTTATAGTAAAGGCGGGGTGTTCTGGTGGGTTTTTTGTTTTGTTTTTGTTTTTTCAGAAAAAAAAATATGTGGCCTACTCATGACCTGTCCATCTGGCTTGGCTAAGCACTCTCCACACCATGCTGGGGTGGGGGTGAGGGGAATCAGGAAAGTTAGACATGAGGAAGGGCTCGATGATGGAAAATGAAGATTAATAGCAGTTGCTCACCCCAAAAGTGGATAAACAGCATCATTCAATCAGTGACTATGCTCTGAGAATATTTTGTTTATAAGAGCCAGGCCTGATCTCTGTGCAAGGCAGGATTTAACAACGTAGAATTATATTACAGAGAACCTTTAAGAACAAGACAAGCTTTTTTTTTTTTAACCTATAAGTGACGCAAATGTATGCATTGGCAGTGAAATGACGGGAAACTTTGTACTCTTTGCCAAATATACCCCTTATTCATCATCCGTCCTAAGGAACTGCTGCGCGGACATAACGAGGCAGAAGGAGACCTGACCCCGCCAGATGGCTCCCGGTTTGCTCACTTGCACACGTGTTCTGACACCATCTGTGGGCTCGGTGGGTCAGGGCCCTGGACAAAGAGGCCAAGGACAGTACCGGTCACCTCTCTAGGCCTCGGTCTCTCAACTGTAAAGCAGGACGGTTTGAAGAAATAATTTCAAAGGAATCTCTCAGCCGCTTTTTGACGTGACTGAGCCGGCAAATGACTGTTTCTGTTCTCTGATGAAGTAAGTTGTCCTGGCTTGCTCGAAGGGGCGTCCTCCAGATGACTGCTGTGGTCTGGGCTGCAGGACCGGAGGGAGGACAGGGGTTGAAGGGACCACTCTCTAGAATGACTGTGAACGGACAGCACCAGGGCGTGTAGGGGCAGCCAGAACTCCACTAGGCAGAGAGCCGCCAGCCCCAGCATACGCCAGCTCCCTGGAGCTCATGTGCAGCCCAGACCTCTCTGAGGCCCTCTGTTCTCTTTCCCAAGGGGGCAGCCTACTTAACGTGAATGTCTGGACAGCTGACAGGTGCGGGACCTTCATTCCGATGTCTGACACAAGTGTGGCCCTCTGGTTACTGGCCCCAGAGACATCTAGAAATGCACCTAGTGGGGCTTTTGCATTCTGGAGCTGCGCTCTCCAACATGGTAGCTACTAGCTACAACTAGCTACATGTGGCTTTTAAATTTACATTTAAATTAATTTAGATGAAATAAAATTAATAAGTCAATTCCTCAATTATACTACCTCATTCAAGTACCCGTGTAAAACATGACTGGCTTACAGATACCATATTGGACGGCTCATGTAAAGAACATTCCCACCAACTCAGGAAGTTCTATTGGATAGGTCTGTTCTAGAATGAGGCACGGTGCTCAAATACTGAAGAGACATAACAAACACATCTCTCCCAGCATCCTCTTCTTATATCACCTTTCTTTCTTTGCTTGCTTGCATTAAACTGTCCTAGCAATATATTCATAGAGGGTGAAAAAGATGAGACCTATGATGTCAGATACCTGGGTTCAAGTCACAGCTCCCCCACACCAAGTTTAAAGAGTTACTTAGTGTGTTTCTATGTTAATAAAATTAGGACAATAATCCCCTCCCCGGGTTGTGAAAATCAAATGGGATAGTAAGCACAAAGTTATTGTAAACCCTTTGCACTGTACGAATGCCAAGCGATGCACAAAGAGGAAAAAGAGGGGAAATTGACATTGAAGTTATGTCAAAGAGAAAAAAGGTGGTTTGGAAGAATAGCATTGGTGGGTTTTCAGAAGGGACGATAGGCTAAAATAATGACACTTCCTTTGAAGAGGAGATACCTACCTCCCACTTTCCTCTCCTTAGGGAGTCTTCTTGAAAACTGAATGGGCCATAAGAGGCCCAACCTTTTAGTTTTATAATGCAAGGTCAAGGGCCTTCCTACCCTTGGAGCTGTCGCCACATACTGTGGAAGTTAACTCCGGAGTCTCTGCAGGTGCACAGGAGATAATCACAGCCCACTCCTTTGTCTCTTAAGGAGAAGAGAGAAGTTTTCATTGTTTCTTTTTCTACATCACACAATCTGTGTGACATTCTTTTGAGACTCTGACATCACTTCTGCGCTCCCTTCTGTGCATGTGAGCCTGTGTGCTCAGCCAGTAATAAGTTGTCCACGCTCTCTTCTATATTGGTACGAAGGGGTGTTTTTGTTGGCAGGATCGTTTTCTTTCCCCAACGGGACCAAAGAAGAGTTAGATTTCCCATGTGGGATGGAAGTGCCAGGAGGTATACATCCCCTGCAGGAGATGGGTCAGAGGGAAGGATGGGCTACATGTCTAAGTGATTTGCACTCCCAGGACACAAGCATGTAAGGCCCAGGCCAGAAGAGAGCAGCTGCTGGGGTTTCCAGGGCCCAGCAGTGATGTAACCAGAAGGGAGAATTATGCCAGGCTTATTCTGAGGTCACCGGAAGTTGCCTCTGGTGTGGCAGATTCACAGATAACCTTTAAAATGTTATTTCTCCTGGCCCTGGCCAGTTGGCTCAGCGGTAGAGCGTCCACCCAGCAAATGGAAGTCCTGGGTTCATTTCCCAGTCAGGGCACACAGGAGAAGCACCCATCTGCTTCTCCACCCTTCTCTCTCTTGCTTCTCTCTTTCTCTTCTCCTCCTCTCCTAAAGTCATGGCTCAATTAGAGCGAGTTGGCCCCAGGCACTGAGGACGGCTTCATGGCCTCAGGTGCTAAATAATGGCTCTGATTGCAATGGAGCAAGGGCCCCAGATGGGCAGAGCATCGCCCCCTAGTGGGCTTTCCTGGTGGATCCCAGTCAGGGCACATGCAGGAGTCTGTCTCTGCTTCCCCTCCTCTCATTAAAAAAAAAAAAATTACTTCTCTTATAAAATTTTATGAAATTAAATTTCTTTATTACATGCTTTAGGGCTTTGCCTAATGTGCAATTTCAAATCACTAAACTTTCAACAACAGAAAAGTCCTCACAGCTTTCTAGAAGAGACTGGGAAGGAGCCCCACATCATACTGTGGATTGGAGGTAGAAGCAGGGGGTAGTTTCTGGGAGCCAGGGTGCCTTTTGCAGAAGAGTGACAGAACAGTCACACAGACATGTAGGTGCAGTGCCACACAGGGAGAGAGGGCAGAGGTGAGGGGTGACGATAGGCTAAAAGATCTAAGGTAGCCGAGGAACAAACAAGAGAGGGAACCACCTTTTCCCACTGAACCTGGGTCCTACGTTGGGTCCAAAAAGCATGTCAGCTGACAAATTCAAAGAAGAATTGATAAAAAACCAATAATTGCGTATATTCCTGTCAATAGTCTTTCAAGTCTTAGTAATTTTGTTGCATCATGGGACATTGGACAACTGCTTTGCACATACACACTTTGGACAACTTTCACAGCTTTCTGTTTAATTTCTTCACTTTCTGCCAATATTCCTGTTTCCATATTCTTTATAATTTCAAAATATAGGAAGGATATACATGTTAAAAAAAAATAGAGGCTTGGCCTGACCTGTGGTGGCGCAGTAGATAGTGTCAATCTGGAATGCTGAGGTTGCCGGTTCTAAACCCTTCACTTGTCTGGTCAAGGCACATATGGGAGTTGATGCTTCCTGCTCCTCCCCCCTTTCTCTCTCTCTCTCTCTCTCTCTCTCTCTCTCTCTCTCCTCTCTAAAATGAATAAATAAAATAAAGTTTAAAAAAACTTAAAAAAAATAAGTTGAGGATTGTCTTGGTACAAATTAAATGTTCAACAATAGAATTTTATTGTTTTGTCTCATTCTCTAAGTAATGCACCCTAATCATAGAAAAATCACAAAACACAGACATAGAAAAGAACAAGAGCTCCGATAATCCCAACCTCCCTGAGAACTGCCCATTCTCTGCACTTTTTTGTACTCACTTTCTATTTCAACATGCTCATATATGAGATGTGTGGATGTGTGTTTGTGTGGATGGAAGAGAGGGATACAAATATAAGAGACTCAGGAAGGGAAAGAAAGAATGAGAAAGAAAAACCTAAGCACATGGGACAGACCATGAGAATGTTGACGTGCCTTCTGGTGAAGGTGCTTATTCTTTTAAGGGCAGAATAGTAAGTGTTTGCGTGTTTTGAGGGGGAGCAGGGGCAGCAAACAGTAACTTGAACTATAGCTTCCCAGTGAATGTTGTCAATAGACAGCATGAAACAGAGCACTGTCCTTCCTTAAAAACCAGAGAAGGTGGGACTGCAAATAGGAGGGGAATGGGTAGGTAGGGTAATGCCTGGAACGGAGAGTTATAATCCCCTGTGTAACCCTGGCTGCCCAGAGGTGAGTTGGAGGCTCACGGTTCCCAGGAGCGCCCGGTGCAGTGTGGGTTGTCACTGCCACGCCAGGCCTTGCGGGCACAAGGTAGATCTTCAGTGTTAACAGTGCTGGGTAGGCATGAGAGGCAGCAGATTGGGGTCAAGGGAAGCCCTGGAAATTTGAATGGGGCAGGAGGATGGTGAAGAGGCTTCTATGTTCCCAGTGTAGAGAAAAAAGAATTGTGTTGCTTTAGAAAACCACGCTTCATCTAGAGGACATCCCTCCATGTTAGCCAATTTGACTTTAAGCGATTTTGCAACTTTGTCCTTGTAGGGGACGGACAGAAACAGGAGATCATGGTTGTTTCTGGCATGTACTCCCCTGCTCTGCAGTAAGGTTCACTTGTCTGCCCTCCCACCCTGCGGAAAGACGGTTTCCTCATTTACATATTCATTTCGGCATTCTCTTGAATAACACCCCCTGATTCCTTGTGAGTTAAATAAAATGGTTCCCTCATGAGTTAATAACATCTTGAACATGTGTTCATGTTTATATCCATACGAGAGTCATGATTTCACCAGTTTCTTGAGAATTAACTTTTCATAGTTTTCCCAGGATTGAGGAGGGACAGCTGGAAGGCGAAGCGCGGGGCAGGGCGAGCTACCAGGACACCCCTGGACGTGTGGGAAAGTCAGTGATGGAGCCAGGACACCAGGTGTGTGTGGAGGGGCAGAGTATGAGGGAGGGCAGAGTGGGGGTAGGAGGTTTGCCTGAGAGAGTAGATACTAGGTGAGGAAAAGACTTGGGGGAGGGCACTCCTGGGAGTCGGGAGGAGGCTGGGCAGGATGTCTGGGGACCCCTACACTGAGGGAGAGAAGCTCTAAACTGCAGTTCCGTAACACAGTACCAATTCTCTGATGGCAAGGTATCCTCAGTTTCCTCATCTGTAAAAATTGAAGGTCTTAGGTGCTTTCTGCAGAATGAGGATTTCAGGTTGTTCTGGAAATATCTCAGGACTAGTCCAGCAAATGGCACTGCTAATAAAAATCATCTAAAATCAGATAATCAGGTAAAAAGAAGGCTGCATGTTCATTCAATATCACACGGGAGCATTGTCCAGCAGAAACTGCCCAAGGAGGGTCTGAGTCTCTAGACTCAGAAATGTGTGTCTGTTGGGCTTGCAAATTGTTATTAGTTAGGGCTCAGGCTCTATAAAAAAAGTTAGATGTTCATTTAGAGAAGAACAATGTGTTTCTGGTGATTTTAGCCTGCTACAGGTGCAAATATTTCCTACCCACCAGAAAATCTAGTTTCCAAAGATTTTATGGCCCTGTAAGACATCATCTAATTTTGCAATGTTATTTCAGCATCCTTTATCCCTTCTTTTGGAGAGCAAGAGGTGCTTTATACATTTCTTTCTCATGGTTGGAAGGCAGCACCCTTCTTTCCCTAACTGCATATCCCGGTCTCTCCTGTTCATCTTTGAAACGGCTTTACTATTCTGCCGATTTTCTCATTAACATGTTAAAAAAAATATTTGCCATCTGTTCATAATAATTCGAATGAAGGCCATATTTTTTAAACTTTTTGAAAATGACACATTCAAAGTCTAGTTGCCAGCTTGTGGTGGTGTCTTTGTGATCCTGCCCCAAGGTCTCTCCGGGGAACAGTGTGCTCCACGTTCTTACTGTTCGCAGATGCTTGTCTTATGCCTGGCCTTATAGCAGGCGCTGAAGTTAGGGGACACGGGAGCAGGCGCTGATCTTGCAAAACTCACATTTGTGGCCAGAGGAAGTTTGTTTCGTAAACCAACCATTGCAATGAAATGTGATAAACCCCGTAATAGAAGTTTCTGAGTTAAGATTAGATGCTTACAATCACTCAATGTTGCTTTCTATGCTCACCTCATCTTTCACATAATGGGTAGTTAAAATGGTAGCTGGAATCTTCGGTGGGTGCATTGTGCTATCCATGCATGATGATGCTCAGAAGGAAACAGGAGTTTCCTCTGTCTGAATCACCTGCCCATCAGGGAAGGACCAGCAGCCCAGTTCAGTGCTTTCTAACTTTCCTAAAATCTCCTGGCACTATTTATTCTTCTTTAGTATGTAGAATTCCATTAGCTTTTGTTGCCTTTTATTGGTTTTGGGGTTGTGAGAAAGGATGGGACACAGACAAGCCTTTGGTTTGGTTGGTTCCACACACGTTTTGGGGGGCCTGTAAGCTTGCTGCCTTATTTTTAGCATTATTGCGTGCTGGCCTGTGCCTATGCACTTCTGTCACTAGATGGCGCACGTTCGCTTTCCAGGGCGTCAGCAGACACTGCACAGGGCAAGGGCCTTCAGCTCCAACATTCCTGGATTTGAATCCTTTGTTAGTTTTATGACCTCGGACAAGCCAGTTTCCCCTTCTGTAAACCACCTTGCAGGCGGTTGTGAGGATGAAATGAGATGACTTGGGCTAAGCACCCTACATAGTGTCAGACGCGCAATCAATGCTTAATAATCACTGTCCTCCTCTCGTTCATTCATTCAGTACATATTTATAGAGCCATGTTCCTGTGCCCATGGCTGATGAAGATTTTGTCCCCAGGTATCCCACAATACAGAATAGTGCTTTACACACACACACACACACACACACACACACACACACACACACACCTGTAGTTAACCAGAGTATAAACAACAGTTCCAATCATTCAAAATTTGCTCTTGTCCTAATGTTTTTATGAATGAAAAGTCACATTTTAAAGATGTAAAATAATAGTAAGGTATGTAGCAAAAATAGCGACAAAACACTATGAAGATACTCATGTTATGCTTTTCTGAGCAAAATTATAAGGCACTGGTCACATAACTCATCAGATACAATTTAATTATTCCCTCTAACGTTAATTTTGAATACTGTACAGTATTTTATTCGTATAATCCTGTCATTGGCAGTTTTCACTGATAGAAATACTTTTCTTTTTAGCTATATAATAATCGACTCTCCCTTCAAGAATTAGAAGAGTGTTCTTTTGTATTCAGAATTTACCATTTGCCACCTGGTTCTGCTATACAGAGTATTACATAGACACAATGTTGCCCTCATAAAACCAATTTAAAATCCCTTTCAAAGCATGTGTAATGTTTTCCTGGGAGGAGGGACAGCTCTCTCAGGATAGCCCCAGGCTAGTGGGGCAGGGTGCCCTGAGGGGAGGGTTTGTGAGGGAGAGGTGGTTAGGACACCGCCGTGGGGGGACTGCACATGACCCTAAGCAGGCCAGTTTTTGTCACAGGCAATGAGGAGCCACAGCAGCCTTCTGACTGGAGGAATGATGGGACAATATCACCAGCCACGACCACTGGAAAGAGTAGCAACAGTCCGAAGCTGGGGGATGGATAATTTCATCCTGAACCCTGCCCCAAACTTCCTTCCCTTTACCCCATCTCTTTTCTTTCCCACTGTTTCTTCCTCCTAGTCATTCATTCAACAAATAGCCCTTAACCATTGCAGATCTGTTACAGTGACAAAGCTCCCTCCTGGAGCTTACAGAAACCTGTTCACCTTGCCGTTGCTTCCTCTCTTTCCTACAGGCCTCCTGAGCTGTTTGGGATCACTTTCCCTTCCACGTGGCATGGCTTGTCCTCTGATGTCCAGCTGCTCCCCTGAGCTTCCTATGGTTTGGTTGTCCAACCTTTCCTCCCATTATATGAGATGCTTCAGTGCTCACCTGCAAATCTCCCCTGCTCCTACAGGATAAAGCTCATTTAATTTGCATTTCTGTCACTGGCCACCACTAGGTTCCTGCTAGAAAGGCTGACCCATTGAAGAAAACTGGAAAGAACTTCTTGATTATGTTAGGGTGCAGGCCAGCCCTAGAGCAGGACCAAGGGCCCTGTGGCAGGATTCCCAGAGGCATCTGCATGGCTGGGCCTTGTCCTAGTTCTGTGGCCCTCAGCTGCCACAGGAACGCACATGGAATCAGCTGTGTTAACCTGGAAGAGCTGTGTAATAAAGGAAGACTGTGCTCATGTGTGGTTTAGTTTGGGCTCCCCCAAAAGCAGAGCCTGAGACAAGGCTTGTCGGTGGTTAATGGGAGGAAAACCTGGGAAATGAGAGTGTGGGAGGGAGGAAGAAACATCATCAAAGTTGCTGCTTTATTCTGTCGGGCCCTCCTGAGAAGTGTCCAGAATGCCTCTAGAATTATCTGCTTGAGAGATGGAGCCTGGGGTCCACACCCGCTGGTTCCTACCCCCAGGGTGACTGAGAGTGCCCTGGGGGTGTTAAGTCTCCTAGCAAGCCGGCCCTCGCTCCGGGCTCTGTGAACAGCTCCACCTTCAGAGAAGACCCCTTGCATGGGGCTAGGGGCTCGGAGCCCCAGAGCACTGTCCATGAGCTGTGACCAAAAGCAGAGGTGGCTAAGGGTGTGTGCTGTAGACACCACAGGTGTCCCCAGCAGCACTTTATTGAACTGGGTAGTCATACAAGTCGCCGTACACAAACCCTGCTTCAGAAACTTCTCTGCAGGCTCCAAGTCCCATTTAAAGTCCTCCTGTGATGCTTGCAGCCAGTGGCAGCCCGCCACACGGGGACGCCTGTCACTCTCTTCCCTGACAGCCAGGTTCCATTTGGTGTAAGGATTTTGTGTCTGGGAAGGTTATCTGAGCTGTCACCATCAAACAAATGACAGGAAATGGATCGAGCCTTGTCAGTTTCCTTGTTCCTGGCAGCACTCCAAGGTTCAACCATGAGCATCAGGGCTCCACACAAGTGACTAAGGAGGAAGAGAGAATCCAGTTCAATGTCTGTAGGCTCACTTAGAAAGAACATTCCAGGAGACAGAAGAGCCCTATAGGTCCGTGCCTATTCTTCTGCCCCATATACTCCTTGAGTTGATTGTTGCTTAGAGCTATGCAACTGGGCTAACAAGGACAGCTGTCACTCTTATGAGGACACAGAGCCTGCGACCTGTGAAGCCTGAGAAAGAAAAAGGCACCAACCACTAGCATTGACCTCTGCTGCAGAGCCCCCTCCCTGCTTAACACACAGTTTCACAGGACACCAACATTAGACAAAGTCACTCTTGCAAATGCAGCCTGCAAGGTGCATTGGAGAGAGTTACACCCCCAGGGAGAACCTTCAACTGGTTGTGAGGAGGGCTGGTGGGAAAATGTCCTGGCTTGCTGGCCGGCAGGTAAACAGTTACCGGAACATGCTGTGTAGGCACCTCAGCGTAGGATGCCCACACAGCCTCTGACACCTTGTCACTGTGCGTGCCCCTACAACTCAGCCCCAGCCCAGGGGACGGGACCTGCATCCACCAGGACCAAGTATCTGCTGTCTAGCACTGAGGAGCTCATAATGAAAATGTCTTTGAGTCTGGGGACTGAATCCATTCCTGCTACAGTATAAAGGTCACACACTTCATATTGCATCCACTCCTCCCAGGGTTAACTGGTGGTCCCTCCCCCAGATTTTAACTAGTACCCTTGCCGTGTCCCCATCTCCCTAGTTTGCGCTGAAACCCACAGACTCCAGGTCGGATGCTGAGCCTTCGGGGGGGGGGGCACTTCCTGCCCTCTGCACTGGTAGTTTCCATGGCGATTACTTCCAGGCACTTTGGAAGTTTTCTCCTTCGTCTCCTCATGTACAGTAATGAATTATACAGAGTCCACTTCTAGTAACTCACTCTGGCTTACCTGAATTGTGTCTGTACATCATTTAAGAAATGAATGATGCTGTTTTGCAAAAGTTTTCTTTTGATCTCAACGAACTAGACTTTTGTTTCTTTGGGGGTTTTTGTTTGTTTGTTTGTTTGTTTGTTTAGCTTATTGAGAATCCTTGGTCCCCAGTTTAAAGACTCTGAAAAATTAAAAAATGATCAAGACATAATCCTCCTAAATTTGACCTCAAATAAGACCTGTTACGTGTCTGAATTTAAATTCTGTAACTTTTCTTGCTTTCACTCTACTTGACTCTATGCACGTACGAATGTTGTCATCCCTTCGGTTCAAGAAAGATGTTTTATGTGTCTAACAAGAGTCAGATATTGTGCTAGGGACTCTGGATGAAAAAAATGTGCAAAATTTGTTTAGTCTAGTAGAAGAGATATGCGTGTGATAATTTTAATCCAGACTGGTCCGTGTTCAGCAGACCTACGTACACAGACCCTAGAAGAGGGGCACTTAGCCCAGGCTGGGGGTTCGGGAAAGCCTCTCTGGGGAGATGACACATGAGCTACGTTCTGCACGATGGATAAGAATAAGCTGGTGAACGAGGAGAAGGGGATTCTGGGTGGAGGGAACAGCATGGCAATAGCAGAGACATAAAAAGAATGTTGTTGTAGGTACCTGGTACTTGGAGATGCACAATGAATGGCAGGAGGTGAACCTGGAGGAGGAAGGTCAGGGTAGGAAGGATCTCATAGGCAGGCTGTGTCAGGGAGCCAGGGCATCATTCTGAAGGTAACGGGGAGCCCATGTGGAAGGGATTCCAGAAGGGAAGCACTTCAGCCAGGTCACTTGGCCTCCGATTGTAGATTGAAGGTGCCTGAGTGAATGCATCTGAGGTTCAAGAGAAAAGTCAAGGCTGGAGAAACACCTGGGAATTATCCGAACATTGGTGGATTATTACCGCACAAATAATGTGTTTC
Organism: Rhynchonycteris naso; assembly: GCA_037038555.1. NCBI lineage: Eukaryota > Metazoa > Chordata > Mammalia > Chiroptera > Emballonuridae > Rhynchonycteris > Rhynchonycteris naso. The sequence continues at coordinate 46,177,785 of CM073004.1, read as the reverse complement.
AAGGGACTGAACAAGGGGCATGCTCCCTTAGAAATTTTAGAAAAATAATTAATTTTTATTTACAAATTTAGGTCTATTTTTGTGTCCCACTTGGCAAATGAATCAAAAGACATGTTCAGTTGATTTTCTGGAATTGTTTTTGAAATATCCCTGCCTTCCCAGAAATTGAAGAGTACTTATCCAGCCCTGTCTGAGTCTGTGCTGACATAATGCAGTGAAGATGATATTTTGCAATTTTCTGATTCATGAGTGACTGACTCATCAAGGTCATCCAAGCTAAGAGCTCAGAAAGCACTTGGGACAGGAGCTTAGAAATGTCTTTGGTATACCATAGATATTCAATAAATATTGATAGTTTTTCTAAAATTTGGAAAGTGTCCCTAAGACAGTCTAGAATTCACTCTAGAAAGAACATTAGAATCCAGGTTTCTAATAGCAAACATACCATTCAGAAACATAACTTTGGGCTTCACAGCCCTCCTCAAGCCCAGCTTGAAATTTGGAGTTTGTTGGAGCAGATTTTCACTTTTCCAACTCAGCTCTCCTGGGTATCAGTGCGGTTCTGCCATCTTCTGCGCTCACTGGCCAGACTAAGAGGCGGAGGATTAGAACCAAGCGGTTGGAGGATTTTGTTTTAAGTATCTGCCTTGTGGGAAAGCCTCGCGAAAATCCAGAGGCCCCTCGACACTCTCATGTAGTGGTTTCTCCCGCTTATGAGAAGCTTATGAACCAAGCTTATGGGAAACAGGCTGTAACTGTTGTTTTAAGCAAATTTCCGAGCAACTTCCTATATCGGATACTCCCATATGACATACAATAAAGAAAGATAATCATTATAAATTCCATGGGAAATTCCCTCCTCTCACTTTTATAAACCACGCTTACTGGCTTTCCCTTTTCCTTTTCTTTTTCTTTTTACAGAGACAGAGAGAGAGAGTCGGAGAGAGGGATAGATAAGGACAGACAGACAGGAACGGAGAGAGATGAGAAGCATCAATCATCAGTTTTCGTTTTGACACCTTAGTTGTTCACTGATTGCTTTCTTATATGTGCCTTGACCACGGGCCTTCAGCAGACCAAGCAACCCCAAGCTGGTGAGCTTTTGCTCAAACCAGATGAGCCCACACTCAAGCTGGCGACCTCGGGGTCTCGAACCTGGGTCCTTCCACATCCCAGTTCGATGCTCTATCCACTGCACCACCTCCTGGTCAGGCCCCCATTTCTTTTTTAAAACAGATAGAAACCGTCTTCTCTGAGATAGAAATAAAGGAAAGAAGTTTTACTGGATGGTGCTTTGGGGCCACAATTTTTTCCAGAAAGTGTTTAATAAAAGAGATCAAAACATCTTTATTTCGTAGAATTTTTCACCAACGCTGGTGGTAGAGGGTGGGCTCCCTTCCGCCTTCCCTGTGCCCAAACTGAGTGTCCTGAGCAGTTGACTATTTCTACCTTTGAGCAGAGGGCAGGAGCTGGTTGGATAATACCTGGGAGTTGTTAGCACAGGATTTCATAGGTCTCTGTCTCAGGCTCCTGCCATTGTCATCTCATAATATTTTTTTAAAGAAAAGAAGAAGAGGAGGAGGAGGAAGCAGAGCCCAGTCTTGCCTGAGAGAGGCGTCATTCCCAAATGCAGACACTTACTGGCCATCCATTAGTCAACCTCCCATCTTCTTGGTTCACAGAACCCCAGTTAGGGACTAGGTGGCAGTGTGCTCAGCCCTCTCTCCATTTGCTGGGGTACTTTTCTAGTCACTTTCCCAACTTCCCTTGCTGCCAAAGGTGACCATGTGACACAGTGCTGGCCAATGAGATAGGTGTGGTTGCTGGGGAGCTTCTGCAAAGAAAGCTTGCTTTCTCAAAAGAGACACAGATGTTTGAGGAAAGCTTCCGTCTGCTGCCTCTCTTCCTTCCCCTTCTGGACACTGGGGCTAAGATGTACTGTTTGGTGTGGTGGCCATCTTGTAAGTGATAGATACCAGAACCAAAGCCTACAGGGAGGGTCAAAAAGAGCCCTGGTTCATAGATGATGTCTGTGAGCTGTTGCACCAAACCTGGAGCTACCTGTCTGTGAACTGGGCACAGGAGAAGGCTAAAGATTGTTATTTCCCCTGCTCCTGAGAGCTGGTTATTCTGTGACTTGTACCTGAACTCATCTGAACGGATGCATCTAATGTTGGCAGATCCTAAAACAAATAGGCCCTTATTTTCACCCAGTCCCACTGGAAAGGTCCGTTTCACTTTCCTTCTTTGACTCACAAACACCAGGAGGCAATAAGATGCAGAGGTTACAAGTAAAGGCCTTGAAACCAGATGAACCTGGGTATGTGATTCATCTATACCATTTCTCACTGTAGGGCTACGGGAAAATCTCTTTATCTAGGTGAGCCTCACTTCCCTCAACTTCAGTATGGAATTATCTAATGAGGATAATAATGGTACCTACTCCATCGACCTATTGTCAAAAGGAGAATAATTTGAATGAAGGGCTTAACACTTGAACTTGTTATTACCATTATTTCTGTTGATGGGTACATGTGTTTGTTCAGGCAGGTCTTATTGTCTATTGCTCAATTACTGTCCGAAATTTTCTTCAACTTGACTTTTTACCCAGCTCTTGAAATGTCATTCATCTGTATCTCAACTCCTGTTTTTTTCTCCTCCACAATAGAATCCATGGAGTGAAGCATCCAGTCCTGTGGTAAGTGCTAAACAAGGAAGAATGGACTATAAAATGTTTATTTAAAAAATTAAAAAGCCACCCTGGCCAGATAGCTCAGTTGGTTAGAGCATCGTCCCAAAGCGCAGAGGTTGCTGGGTCAATCCCCAGTCAGGGCACACACAGGAGCAGATTGACGTTTCTGTGTCTCTCTCTCTCTTTCTCCCTACCTCTCTCTCTAAAATCCATAAAATAAAACACTTCCAACAAAGCTTATTTCTTAGTTTGGAATATAATTCCATCATAAGCCACACTGAATACAATGTAGGACAAGGGCCATCTTAAGGCAGCATGTATCCTGTTTCCATCTGGATCCCACCTGTTAGTCTGGCACCAGCTGTGTAAGGGGGTTATGCGAGGAAGTGGCAGATGGAATGGGAGAGGATGCTGGAGACATAGGCACCTGGGAAGGCCAGTGCCCAAGTCTATCTATGAAGGCATGTCATTGTCAGAGGCACGGAGGTGGACCCTCAGGGAGATTAGTGATTGTTCTACCACCAGGTAAAACAACACACCACCAAGAGCTGTGTGCAAGGGCCTCTCATGTAGGATATTCTCAAAGAATGAACGGAGAAGGAAAATAACATTCCCAATGAATGGCAAGAACAAGAGCTTCTCATCCTTAAGCATATGACCAATGGGGGTGGGGTGGGGTGAGGTCACAAGATCTCTTCAAAATAAAGGTTGGTAGGCCTCAACTGTGGCTTCCACCTGGGGACTCAGAGCTACAGAGCTGCCTGTCCCTTGTGTGTGGTGAAGGCTCACCGGACAATGACCAGTGGGGTCAGCAGCGTGGAGAGGAGGGTGACAGGATACAAAGTAGAGATGGGGCTGGACAGCATTGGCACTATACGCGAGTGTGGGGAGGAGGGGTGCACCCGGCTGTATGCTTTATCCGGAGCCAGGCTTGGATGTGCCAATACTGACACTTGAAGGGCATGATGGACTGGCAGCCTCTAGCATAGGCTGCCACGGGCAGGAGGCACCCCCCACTCTGGCCTTTCAACATGTTTTATGGGCTTCTATTGGCTTAGGCACATGGGAGTGAGGTTTGTTGGCCTGGCACAGCCCTGGCCTCATGCTCTGCTGTTGAAAGTCTCTTTACTTGGCTTGACTCTTACTGTTTGTGCTTTGGAATCTGGCTAAATTGAAAGCCAGGGATCAGTGTTTATATAAATAACGCCAGGCTGGTTGCTCTCACCCCACACAAGGGCCTGTATCTGATTGTCCTCACGTCCCAACCGCAAGAGAATAGTGTATGTGGGTGGGCAGCATGCACATTGGCTTTTTGAGTGCAATAACACGAAAACTGGAATGTCACATTGAATCTGTTAGTGCAATGTAATCCCGTTGGCCTGGCTGAACTGTGGAGAGTTACTCTGCCACCAGCAGCCCACCCTCCACGTTGGTGTTCTTCCTGCAGCCTGTGGTCGCCTGAAGAAAGTGTGTTCTGCTCAACCTCTATTAACAGTGAAGACCTGCAGATTCTGCATGCCCCCCCCAAAGAAGGCTGTAGGAGTCAACATTTTACATTTTGATTTTTAAAAATAATTTTTTTGTTTCTTATTTCTCTCTTAAAAGGATTAGAGTCTGCTTATAATGAGAACATATGCTATATATTGTTTCCCACTTTTGTTTTTCTTTGCTTTTTGTTACTTATAGTACAGAAACACTTTTCTTTGCTTTTTGTTTTCAAGCTTACAGTTTCTTTGGTAATGCTGCTCTATTTGTTTTTAAAGAATCTGTCATATTTATCTCTCTCCGCAGTTGGGACGAATACTCTAGTTCAGGGGGTAGCAAATATGGCTGTGGGCTAAGTCGGGCCAGCCACCGGGTTTTGTAAATAGTTTTATTGCAACACTGCTATGCTCATTTGTTTACTACTGTCCATGGTGGCTTTTGTGCCACAACGGCAGAGTTGAGTAGCTGTGACGGATACCATAGGGCCACAAAGCCAAAAATACTCACTGTCTAGTCCTTTATAGAAAATGTTTATTGGTCCCTGCTCTGGTCCATAATCTAGTATAATTTTAAAATATCTTCCCTAAGTGCATTTATCCTGGTTGGCCCTGTGTGGTAGTGTGTAGCAAGAATCTGAGTTAATTCTTCTCTCTGCCAATGTCACCCTGCCTTCACCGAGCTCCCAGAGTCACTGGTCTTCCTGAGCCTGCAAGGCCACTCTTCCCTCTCTGTCCCATGCAGGGAGCTCAGCCCTGCTCCCTGACCCCCGTCCTCCAGCACAGTGCACAAGTCAGTGCAGAAGTCTTGGCTGTAAGGTGGGGGTGATTGAAATAAGGCCAAGAACTTTACTGAGGACTAGACCCCTCACCCTGAAAATCCCTCTGCCGACTCCTTCCCGCCCCTGCTAGGAATACCTCCGTGATCATCTTGCTCTTTAGATCCTAACTATATTGTTTGGATCATTTCTTCCACAACACCCACTCCATATCTGAGTCCCCTCACTTTATCGTGGAGAGCAATCATGCTCTCCCCTCCTAACTTACATAATTCACCCATACATCCTTTAACACTGCTATATACCAGTTATTTTAAAAATAATTAAAATAAGAGAAAGAACATTTTTGTGTGTGAGAGTGATTCAGGAAGAACCTTGTTTTCCTAGGCTGCAGCTTTTTATAAGAAGGGACATCAATTAGTAGGACATTTGTGGCTTCTCTCTACCCCTCACTCATTCTTCTTTAGGGATAAAGGATGTCTTATAGTACTGACACGTTTGGGATAAGGACAGAGCGTGTTGCCCATCCGTCCCCAGCCTCTTTCCCCTGGGACACAGTTACCCAGAAGCCCATACTCTGGTCTCGTAGTTTGGTGTGATAAGTTCAACTCAGAGGAGACGGGGTATCTGGTACATGGGTGGGACTACTGACAAAGAGTGGAATTTGATGAACAAAATAACTTGTAAATGGAAGCTTTGGTCAGCCAGTTCATGTGGGTTTCTCCGTTAGGAGACACTGAGGCAAGGATTTAGGTGCAATTGGTTTGTCTGGGAGATGAGCTTAGAAAGCACCAATAGGGTAGCGGGGAAGGTGCTTTATCAATTAAAGATCAAGCCAGCTCCCACTGTGGTGATTCGAGCTTAATCCCACAGTAAACTCTGGGAAAAGGAGTAGGACAGGCACTTCAGAGTTATCCTCCCAGAGAGGTAAGACAGCAGAGGTGTCTTTACACTAACCCTTGTCAATCACTGATTGACAGGTGCTCCTATGGGGACTTTCAGGGCACGTCTGGCCTGCCCCACATCTTAAGCTGCCTTCTTTAGCTCTGGGGAAAACCCTCCAGCAAAGAAACGTAGATAGTGACAGCTGGAAAGGAAGCTCTTCAGTGCACAGTAAAGCTTTAAGACCAGAGGGCGGCAGGCGGGGCCAGGACCCTCAGTGGCACAGACTCTGGTGTTGAGGGGTGAATTTGGAATCTCTTTCATAATTGTCCTTTAACTTAAGGATTTAATTTAAGGATTAATATAATCTTACTTTGGGTTTTGGCAGGATTTGCTTGCCAATCTTCTAATTGACAGATAAAATGACTACTCATCTTCCAACCTGAGAACAGTACAGACCCCAAGGAGGAAGAAGGGCTCCAAACAGAACATTCTCATCCTCCACTGTGAGGTTGTAGTTAATTTGCTTGCTATTCTCTCTCTTAATGTCTTCCTGGCATTTACTTTGAAATGTAGCAAAAAGTTTCCCTTTGCAGGAATGTCAGGAAAAGCTTATATTGGGTAGGGACCTGACAATTAGGGGAGTTTATATCACAATAGTTGTTTGTAAAAGCTTAGCCACAGACCCAGAGGCACCCAACCTTGGCTGTCTTGAAGATTTACCAAGCACACCAGATAGAACTATGCTAATTAAGCCTGTGCTACATCAAAAGAACTTGCAGGGGAGTTGTTTTTGCAGCTGAATCCTCCTCTTCCTGCTCATTGTCAAGTCAGTGACCAAGGCTACAAACCAAGATATGCTAATCTGAGCATGTTCAGATGCAGCCGGGCCCCATACCAGCAAATGCCTGAAGCAACCCCTATATTAGACACCCCTGTCCTGCCTCTCTGGGCTGACACCCTTTGTTGGTCTCAGCCCACCTGCACCTGGTCACTTTTAAAATAAAATTTCCTTTTGGAACATCCTAGCCTCATGGTTTCTGCCTTTCACTAATCTCACATTTGGCTCTTAGGTGTGGCTATTTTCAGGTCCTAGCCCATCTCCAGAGGGTCCTCTACAGCTGTCTCTCTGTACATCTTCTATACAGCGCCACGGGCCTGCCAGGGTCCCAGCTGCATCCTCAAGACTAGAACTGTATTCCCACCACTACCAGCTGAACCTATAGGAACCCTGTCATCTCATGTCAACACTTAGTGGCACCTTTGTGCCATCATGCTATGGATTCCTACAGAGGAAGACCTGAGGCCGAGAAGAACTGAACATTCAAGCAATTCATTGGTTTTCTCAGTGCTTCCAAAGTCCTTGGAAGAAGCTCATGTTCTTCATTCTATCAATATTGGTCAATTGGATTTGGTAATGGAAGTGCCTTTTCATTGGAAGGTCATACAGAGAAAAAGGGAGAGTGAGATAAAAGATGCCACAAGAACATAGGTGCTGGAAAAGTCGCTTTAATCAGAAATGAGAGAAAGGGGATCTGGAATGCCAGCTGGCTGTGAGTTAGTCAAATAGTTTGAGAATTGTAGGGAAACTTTTCAAACATAAGTCTGATCTGTTAGGTCCAAACTTACAAACTATCATGCTAGGGGGGAAGTGATCCTGATGACTATTTTGAAGCCAAATAAAGCCAGGCAAGCTGCTTATATGTTGCAATAGCCTGTTGTGTTGGTATCACCTAGATCTCTCAGTGTTGAGAAAATATAAGCATCCCAGACCTGTGGAAAGAATTACCACACAAGCAAAAGTCCTCACAATGTAAGAACGGTGCTAAGGACATACCTCTATATCCATAACACACACACACACACACACACACACACACACACACACACTGCCTGGAAGAAGGGGTTGAAATTGGCAAGGAAATTGGAGATTGGAGGAACTATTATTTATATAGAAATAGCAGAGGATTCTAGAATCCTGAAACTATCACCTCCTTGGCTATTGTGCTTAACATAGTCATGTGAAATATGTCTAAATTAAGGCATTTTAATAATCATGGAAGGACTTGTAGGTGCTTTGGGGTTTTGTCCAAAGCATATTGGTCACAAACATGTTATATATTTTTTTGAAATTTTTTATTAATTTTAATTTATTGTGTTAACATGGATTAAAGCGTCCCACTCAATATAACTCCATCACTCCCACCCCCATGTTCCCCATTACCTCACTTTTGCCCCCTTCCCCCTTAACTCTCTCCCCTCTTCCCATTGGGATTTTCTGTCCTGTTATCTGTATCTATGTGACAAACATGTAATATTTTTTAAAAAGAGCTTTTAAAGAACAATCATAGTGTACACAATGTGTACAGTTGTGCCTGTCAAGGCCCAGGGCAGGGGTTGCCTTTGTCTAGTTTTGGTGACTGCTCACAGATCACTTGGTGTCCAACTGAATTTTTCTATGGCCTTTCAGTAGAAAATGGTACCCCCTCTAAATGACCTATAATAATTTCCAGTTCTGTTGCAGCAATGACACCAGCATCATGGATCTGGGGGACTTTGATGTTTGTAGGAGTTGGGATTCCGAGTTGGCCAGTGGGATCTATGGCATTGAGGCCAAAGAGGAAACAGATCCGGGCCCCTCCAGGTATGACATCTACTTGTACACTTGTGAAATAGCATAAAGAGCATTGGACTCTAGACTGCTGGCTGAATATTTCTCTCTGTCCCCCTCCAAATGAGATTCTTATTAATGCCGAACTTTTTAGTGATGATGATGAATTCAACCTTAAAACCCAAACAACAAACTGCAACCATAAAATTCAGGTGGACCCATGAAGCTCAAACTTGGGAACCAAATCTTCTAACTGCTAGGTTCCTCTACTTTTCAATTGATCGTTGTAGTAGACAAAGGCAGAATGAGCCCATAAAGAAGAGAATTCGAACACTCGATTACACAATGAGGAAAAGGTTGCTTTTCCTTTAGAACTCAATGGAGGCATCTGTTTTGTTTAAATTAAGGGTCTGTAAGTACCAGCCAGGGACCAAGTTGACAGACATTTCTTTAATAAAGTAATAAATCATGGGGATGGTTAAAGAAGAGAGAAACACCACATTCTTCCTTTGCTCAAACAATTAAGCAATAAGCCATCTGGGTCTTTTCTGTTAATTACTGTCAAACACAACATATACAATTGAATTTAGCCTTTTATTTAATTATATTAATTTATTTCAGCAACTTCGAATACCCACAATGCCAGTAAAGTTCCCTTTTAAAAAAACGAGGTTCTTGTTTAATTTTTATTTTTCAATCATTAATACCCTTTACAAGTTGGCCATCTGAGAATTACTAGTTTTGTCTCTACCTCAGGATATTAGAAGAATTTGTTTTAAATATACACAAGTCTGAAGGAAGAAGACAATGGCTGAAATTTCTTCTCTTGATAGGATGACGAACTATCTAGATTAGTGTATTCAGTAGAACTATTCTGTCTGTGCCGTCTAAGACAGTAGCCCCAGCCACATGTGGCTATTAAGCACTTGCAATATGACTGGCACAAATGAGGAACTGAGTTTACATTGTCCTTAATTTGAATGCATTTACATTTAGATAGCCACACGTGGCTAGTGGCTACTAGCACAGGTCTAAAGTATCTTTGAGAAAGGAGAAATGCAGTGAGCCATTGACTTAAGTAGGTGAAAAAGGATTACATAGTTATGATAGGTATTGTTTAGATACCCTCACTTCCTACCTGGTTTTCCTTATTTGAAACATACTGCATTCTGAAACAGCCCAAAGGAGATCAGCATCTTTGAGGGGAGGTTTATAAACTGAGCATGAACTCCCTCTGGAGGAGAAATGGGCATGAATGGTGTTCTTTGAATAGCATAACCAACTCCATCCAGCAACTTCTATGGTCAGATTAGGCCAGGTCACACAAGGAGAGCCAGTCAGCTCCTGCTTGTTTGGCTCTGCTCCGGTGGAGGTGTGTTCTTACCATAGTTGTGACTGTTCAACTTGTGAGCACACTTGGGGATCCCAGACAGTTCCGACAGGCTCAGAAATGACCCTGTCAGCCCTCGTGAACATTAACACCCAACTCTGGTTCCTCTTGGAATGTTGGCTTAGACACTGGCATTTCTACTCAGGGAACTTTACCTCTTTGCAAAGGTTGCTATTTCTAATCCAGTCGATACAAACCGTGTAACAGGGCATCAGGAGAATTTATCAAGTGTACACACTTTTGTTCATGGGAATCCTCAGTCTCAGCAGCTGACCCTTCCAAAGACCAATGACTAAAGTGAAGTATATTACATGAGGATCTGGTTGTGGTTAACCAAATTAGAGAAGGACTAAAGCAGGGTGAATGGAGGTAGAAAGTTCTGAGGAAATTCTCATTAACATAAAAACGTCCTATCCCAGGTTTACTGACTCTTCAGCTGCTTGGCTGAGCTGGAGAATTGGTCCAAAGCTCTCTTCCCTCTTCTCTCCAACACTACTCTTCTTTCAGTAGCGTCCCTTCCTTCTTTTGAGCTATGGTTCAACCAATGAACGTGAAATTTGTCCTAATAAGCCTAATCCGAAGTTTTTGGTATATCGGGCCATAATGCTTTCCTTACACTTTAATTTTCATAGTTGGCTACACAGACAATCCAAGAGAAGGCCATTTGAAATAAATTGATCAACTGGGTTTACGTATCCTGGAAGTGGTATCAGAGAATGCCTGGCTTCTTTTCTTAGTCAGAGATAAAAGCAATTGTTACACACTCAATGGAAGAAAACAAAGAATCTTCTGTACTATATAACGATCATCTACCAGTGATGAAGACAATGACGACATTATTTTTTCTCTTTCTGAAACAGCCAGCTGCCGATGGCATAGGGGCACGAAGGAAAAGACTTCCTATACTCATTCATGAGCTTTCTTCTCCCCTATCACAAGGAGTTCAAACACAGGAGGTCTGTTTCATGAAATATGCATGTTTTCTTAGTTCTCTTGGGGCTGAACTGCGAGGGCCCACCTTCCCTTTTCCTTCTGACCCTGCCGTTCATCGTTCATCCATGACGTTGATATTGTCAAATCGCCACAGCTGGCTGGCTTTCCCATCACACTGGTGCAAGTACAAGTCTTTCTTGTTTTCCTGGACCACGGCTTCCATGCATTTCCCAGAAAGAACGTGAACAATCATTCCATTCTAAAAAGTGAGGAGGGGGAAAGAGAAAACCAGTAAGCCCCTCTCAGTCAGTCAGCAAGAAAAAAATTTCTAAGATTTGGGCTAATCATTATGAGAATGATAGAGGTAATGTGAATTGGCCTGATAAGGAACTGTAGTGTTTTGGTTAAAACATGATGCAAGTTAGGTAGCTCTGAAATCTAGATTTCATTTAGAGTCTGCGACCATTAATGAAATTATCTTTAGTGGGGTTGGGTAATTATATCATATCTTAAGAGAGTTCTGGTTAGTAGGATGCCCAGTGTAAAAATCATTTTCAGTCTTTATACTGTAGTGGTGACATTTATTGTTATCAGTGACTTGGAAATTTCTGCTTTCAAAAGGATTTAATTTAATCTCTGCCTTCTATTAATCCTGCAATTTAGTACTACTGCCACCAGGTTGCACTAGAGAGCAAGACTTGAAGGGTACACAGAAGGCTGCAGTCAGCCATGTTTGAAAAACTACACCATTCTACCAGATTTAGTATTGAATCTAGACATGCCTTTTTCAAGGAAAAATCAATGTCTTAATGAAAAGTTAAACATATTTAACCAGAAATGCTGATAATGTCTATTTATTTATTTATACATATTTTTGAAATATGATTTACATACTATAATATTCATTCTTTTAAAGCATATAACTTGATGGTTTTTAGCATATTCACAGAATATATGCAACCATCACCACTATCTAATTCCAGAATATTTTCATCACTATTAAAAGAAAACTACTACTTATTAGCAGTCACTTCCAATTCCTCCTTTCTTCCAGCTATCATAAATCACTAATATGCTTTCTGTATTTATGGACTTGTTTATTCTGGATATTTCCTATAAGTGTAATCATATAATATATGGTGTTAAGTGACTGGCTTCTTTCACTTTGCATAATATTTTCAATGTTCATTCACACTGTAGCATAACATAGTATGTAATGTTCTCATTTTTTTATTATGGTAAAAATACATAACTTAAAACTTACCATCTTAACCATTTTTTAAGTGTAAAGTTTAGTAGTGTTAAGTATATTCACATTGTTGTGGAACAGATCTTCAGAACTTTTCATCCTTCAAAACTGACACTCTATGTCCATTTAATAACTACCCCCTCCCCTCAGCCCTAGTGACCATAGTTTTACTTTCTGTCTCTGTGGATTTAACCACTCTAGGTACCTTGTATAAGTGGAATCATACAGTACATTTGTTTTTGTGACTGTCTTATTTCACTTAGCATGATGTCCTACAGGTTCATTCATATTGTAGCATATGACAGAATTTCCTTCCTTTTTAAGTCTAATAATCCATTGCATGTATATTTATCCATTCATTCATCATTAGCCACTTGGGTTGCTTCCACATGTTGGGGATTATAAGTAGTGCATCTGTGAACAGAACATCATTCCTTTTTATGGCGGAATGATAATACTTTTTCTATTCTTATTCTTTAATGCCTAAAAGATGTTGGGTATATTTTACTTACTAATTGTTTACTTATTTTTAAACACTATTTCTAAAATGTGCCTTATCCAGTAGGGGGATTCAACTGGTTCACACTGATTCAGCAGAACCGATACTTAACATTTTGTTGAGTTCAGCGAAAGAGTTGTTAAAATGGCACTTGTAAGCAGCCGCCCAATGTGGAAATCACAATTCACATTCCTTACTCTTTTTTAACATTCATCTGCACAACAGCATATTCTAAGCTCACATAGTAATGTTCATTCTGTCCATAGGTGAAAAAAATTGCAAGTGAGGATGCCAATCAAGAAGCAATATGAAAATATCTTAAATAACAGTTTTATTGTTTTTTGTCAGGTATTATTTAATATTTTCTCATTAATATTTTAAAACCCTTTCTTATAATATAATCTAGTTTTCTGTACCTCTTTTATTGTTCTTATTTAAGTATTAAATCTATAAAATAATAAACTACCATTCGGTATGTCATTTTTTTATACTTAAAACAGTAATTAGGGCAGAGAATCAGTTGTTAAATTATTTGAATCCACAACTAGTCTTATCCACAGGACTTGCTTAGAACAATATTTTATAATCATTTATGAAGGACCTTAACTTGGTTTCTAAGATTTATTTGAGAATGTGTGGGACCCCTGAGTCTGGGGTTTACTTGTCACCAAAGCCCCACAGGCTTCGTTCTCAACTGCTTATTGTGAATTCAGCCTGTTTTCTATCATAGGAGCTTCTTCTTTCACAGCTTCTGTAAAAGGACCAATGCACATAGTTTTGCTTATTTGACCCTTTTTATTCCCAAGAAGAAGTTGAAGAAAAAAGTTAAGAAGATGTGCATATTTATTTGTTTGTATATTTATACTCTTATTCCAAAAAGGATTTGAGGTAGAGAAAAAGCTATATAGGGGTACTTATTGTTGATACTGTCACTTTTCTGTCCCAATTCTGTATGGGGAACCCATGTACTCTCTCTAAGTACTATGTTTTACTGATTTCCTCTTTATTGATGCACAACTCCTGAAAAGGACCTAGAGCTTCCCTCCCCTGGGGTAATAAGAATCAAAGTCTTACCAAAGTGATGAAATGTCCATGGTGGTTTTGCAAAGGAACAGAGTGACACTTGGATGGGTATCTATGTTGGTGCTGGAGGAGGGGAGAGCTTTTTCATTCTAAAACCACATGAACAAGGTCATTGACTGCTTCTATAATGTAACCATGGTTCTACTTGTAACCTGAGCTAGTAAACTTCCAAATGGGGCTATCTTCAATGTCTCCCACAAACGAGATCAGGGCTATCCAGAAACACGGAAAATTAGTACATTTCAAGATTCTGATGGCCCAATAGTTCTGCAAAGTTGGCTTTACCTCCCCGAGGCTTTAGTGCCAAGCCACTAATTTAAACAACTAAGGCACAGGTATGAATGGTAATAGTTGACTTCTTGGAAGAGCTCAGGACACACAGCATCAACCACCAGCACTGCCAAGCGCTTTCTGAACGGACAACTTACCTCCTGGAAGTCCCAGTGCTGCGGATGGATGCCAGTGCCTGCCTCGGTGCAGTTCTGAAGGATCACCTGTTCTCGCCTGACATCGAAGCATAGGTCTTGCGGGCTGCCAAAGCGGATCTTCTTCCTGCCGGTGTGCTCCAGGTGCTGGGAGAGAGGGAAGAGTTGTTAGCACAGCTACAAGGAGATATTCTCCAAAGCCGGGGACGAGGGAAGCAGAGCTCATGACAGAGCTGAGGTCTAGGAGCAATCTTCAGATATTGAGGTAGGGGGATGGTGAGTGGTCAGCAAGACTCGTAGTCAAGTCCGCAGACATGCTGCTCAACTAGCTCTGACCTGTAACATCTCCACTTGCCCTCTGCTCTCACATTCAGATCCATGCATTATGGTGTGTTCCTCCATTATTCTATTTACTGCATCATAGGTAAGGTCATAGAGCACGCCGTGTCCCTTGTGAGTGTACTACTGAAGGGCAGCGGAGGAGCCCCTCTGAGGCCCAATTCGATTGCTTTCTTTTTTTTCTTTTTTTTACAGGGACAGAGAGAGAGTCAGAGAGAGGGATAGACAGGGACAGACAAACAGGAACCGAGAGAGGTGAGAAGCATCAATCATTAGTTTTTCCTTCCCCTTGCGACGCCATAGTTGTTCATTGATTGCTTTCTCACATGTGCCTTGACTGCGGGCCTTCAGCAGACCGAGCTGCCCCTTGCGACCTCCGGGTCTAATCCCACGCTCTATCCACTGTGCCACCGCCTGGTCAGGCCCAACTCGATTGCTTTCTAGAGAGATCTGACCCAGCCCTGCAACTAATTTCCCTGTTGTTTGTTATATCCGCTGTCACTCACGGTTATTATTGCCTCCTGTGTTTTGGAGGGTTGGGCAGTACTTGCCTTTGCAGGTGGGTGTTAACTGCGGGAGGTCTGTGCGACCCGGATGGAGGGCGTGTCCTGACAAAACCATTTTCTGTTTGCTCCTGCCAAGTGCAGCCGGAACTAATTTTTACGTTAGTTTTGCGGCTTGGAGGCAGAGTCAGCTTCATAGGCATATGACCTGTGCTGTCCCATGAGGCTTCTGGCAAGAGTTTGATGTTCTTGGTTTAATGTACATGGTTTCCTGTGGTACTGCCACTCTCTTGAAATTCTTAATAAGTGCCGAGTTAGAGGCCTGGTATGTTCATGTTGCACTGGGTTCCACAAATCACGTAGCTGGTCCTGCTTATGGATACCCAGACCATGCCATTCATATAAATGTGAACCCACATTAGATGCCAACTTATGATTTAAAAAGTTCAGGGGAAAGTAATTGTCTCCTACTCAAAGTCCCTGTGGAGACAGACAAGGCAGGGTGCAGTTTGAGGTTTATGGTTTCTCTTTGAAGGTCAACACTGGCTTGACATGGACGTCTTATGTTCATTTTCCCATTTCTTCAGGGCTGAAGGAAGGCCCTCATTACTTATTCCTGCAGGGAACCAACATCTCTGGACTCCTGAGATTGACAGTAACTCTGCCCCCCCCAACCCCCACCCCCAACAGGGCAGCTTGGCCCATGGCTTTTAGTTCTATTTTCCATTGCCTCTTGACTTTTGGCCGCTGGAGGTATCTCTTTCTTATAAACTCAGTTACTTATGCATGGAAGAGGATGTTTCTTCTTATTTTTAAAATCTAACCTATCTGGGTGTTTTTAGGAAAAGGGCTTTGGGCTTCTCTAGTTCACAATTTTGATGAATCTACAAGTCCTTGATAATGCCTTCCACCCCACCAAAATTGTAAAACAAACAAAAAAAAGCGAACATTGTGTTTGCATGAGGGAGGCTGCATTAATCCCCCGGCAGAGGAGGAAGTCAGTCGCGCAGAAGTGCAGAAGCCTGCCCGATACCATATAGCTAGAAAGTGGTGAGCTGTTTCCGCCACAGAACACGACTTCCTCACTGCGTGCCTGTGCGCTCCGCCTGTGTGCCAGGTGGCGGCCTATCAGGGTGTTCTGGGAGATCGGTGAAAAGCAAAGCGTAAGGGGCCACATGGATGCTGAGCAATGCCGTCCCCCAGGACCCCGGGCCTGCGCGGCCCAGCCCAGTCTCAGCTGGTGCCCCCCCCCCCCCCCCAGCGCTGGACTTCACATCCCTCTAAGGGATGCTCTGGCTCTCACCCTCCGGGTCTCAGGGCCTCACCTGACTCCTGTGATCAGTATCTCCAAAAACTTGTTCACTGCTGTTTGTTTTTTAACAGAGGAATATGGGGGTGTCATAGTTTAACTCAAAGGCTCCTGTCTACGGCTGAAAGAAGAGAGGTTTGGGGGCAAGCTAGACTTCCTAGGTCATCATCCAGGTTGTGAAAAGAAGTGGACTCACCAACCCTCAGCTGGCATCATGGATGCTGCCTGCCACCTTATAGACAGTTATTCCATAATGGAATTTTTGAAGAAAAGAAGAAATACTTAAGATATAGGAGATTTTCCTGACAACCAGGGGCCTATCTAGATGCTGGAATGATACTACTACATCTAGATCTTTCCCTTCACTCAACTTCCTTCTTTCCTCAGACACTTTGGGATAGACTACCAATGACCAAGGGAGTAGCAGGAAGAGACATAGTTCCACCCTGACTCTTTCAGTTAGCTTTTGGGATGTATTAGCCAGCAATTTTAGAGGCCCACAGACCCTAGGGGGCTTCAGGGACTCCATGAACCCCTGAAATTATTAAACTTTTGTGTGGATATGCTTATATGCATTTTTCTTGGGAAAGGGTCCTTAGAAGTAATCAACTTCTTAAAAGAAACATGTAACCTGTAACATTATGTTTGACCTCTGAGCTTCCAAGCCCCACCCTCTCCTTCTCCTCTTGCCCCACTTCTGAGGGAGCTCATGAAAAAGCCTGGTGCTCCCTTCATTTGGCATTGGTGGGACATTCAAACCAACTAAGCCCCGGCCTGAGCCTGGGAGCCCGCACCCCAGCCCACTGCCTAACCGTGTAAGAACCAGAGCAGGTCAGCCTCAGCCCTTCCTGGTATCTCAAGCCAAGTGCAGACCTGCTTGGGAGCCTGCCCTGCTCCCCCGAGAAAGTTTCAGTATGTGAATGACAATGAGACTTCTCATTCCTTCTTGTTGCACGTGTGAAATCATCAGTCTCAATATCTGAACCAAACTTTGGGTCAGGGGTTGATCCTGCTCCCTCTAAGGCAGTGGTTCTTAACCTTTTTTGAGGTACCAAACCCACCAGTTTCATATGCGCATTCACCGAACCCTTCTTTAGTGATAAATAAGATATGATTTTTTTTTTCCAAATTCAAGACATAGGTATATGATTTTTTTACTGGTGCACAAAATGAGCCGTGCATGAACATCACCTTGCTCAAAGAACAAAACCAACAAAGTGCATGAACTCACAACAAATTACGGTATTACTTTATTCTGGCCTCCGCGCAGAGGCTTCTCCGAACCCCTGAGACCGACTCATCAAACCTCTAGGGTTTGATAGAACCCAGGTTAAGAACCACTGCTCTAAGGCAACCACAAGATGAAACCTAAAAAGCTCAGGACCACAACCAAGGAGTGGACAAGTCACTAGACTGACCCAGCCTTCCTACCCCTGGATTGTAACCAGGCACTGCCTGGATTTGTCAGGGTTGAATTCAACTAGCCTGTCCTGTGATGGTCTATATTATACCCATGAGCAGGGGTTTTGGCTCAAGGATGGGCCTCTTCTTCAGGGTAGCATGTCTGTCAGTCATGCTCAGCACTTCTCTTTGTCTGCCCTTTGGGCTGTAAGCTTTGGTTGTCACTAGCGTACCCTACTCTTCCTGGGTCCTAAGCACTCCAGTCACACTGCAGAATGGGGCCTCGGGGAAATCTGTGGAGTTGGTCTTCAGTGCTATCTCTTGGTCCCTCCCCACACAAGTTATCATCCTGGGGACAGGCTCCCACCAGCCCCTGGCATCCCAGAAGAACTTATGTGCCGCCTCCCTCCTCTCCTCAGGGGCGTTTGTACACTCTGCTTCCTTCTCACTGGGGATGCCTCCTCCCTGTGGAAGGAGTTTCACAAGCCAAATTGCTCAGCATGTGGGACACGTCCTGAATGAGGCCAGTGCTCTGATAACCTCTGCGTGTAAGTCTATCTCTGGCAAGTGGAGCATCTGGTCACCTGAGGCCATAAGGCCTGTCTGCTCCAAATCCAGCCCTCCCTCCCCATCTCTCTCTCTCCCTCTCTCTCTCTTTCTCTCTCTCTCAGACACACACACACAGTGAAAGGAGATGCCCCAAAGGGAAGAAGGGGCACCCCAGAAAAGACCTCTCCCTGGTTATTACCCTGAGAACTTGGAGTACCCACCTGTTGCTGCCGGCTGTCACTGCAAGGTGCCAGCATCACGGCACAGCCCAGGAGGTCGCCTTCTGCCTGGCAGTCCGCACAGAAGCCCAGTCCAGTGTTGTGGAGCTGAAAGCAGACATCCACACGGAAGTGAACTCCGCCCTCCATGTAAAGACACCCTCTGTCTCAGGCATCATTCCTCTCCTCCACCTTCTCAAATATGGCTCAAGGTGCCATGTTCAGGCCACAGAAATGAGTGAGGTCAAGCTGTGGCCATTGATCCTAAGGGACAAGCCCCCTGAAGGAGGCAGGCAGCCTGTCCTGGGAAGGGTTATGGGACAGTCCAGTCAACTCCCTCGGGGCAGCCTCTGGGGCCCCCTGAGCTCGGACTGGTTGGCCAGGGTCACGGGAGAACATCAGAACACCCAGTTCTTGTCTTGGGAAGCTGCCCGCCCATCCTCTCCTCCTCAACCTCCCTGGGTCACGCCTTGCCTTTCCAGAGAACCTGGGCCTGCGTTCAGACGGGTACAGCTCAGGGTAGATGTTGGCCAGGAACCAGTGGAATGTTCTACAACCCAGCCTCCTTTGCAGCTGCAGGCGCTCTGTGCAGTCTGGCTTCTTAGCCTGGGGGCGGGGGGCGGGGGGAGACACAGGCAGGGAGTTGGAGAAAGCCTGTTGTACATCAGAACTGATACGGTGGAGGAGGGACAGAAGTGGCTGAGGCTAAAAGATTGGGATAGAGTGAGGGGACCAAGAACAAAGTTCCTCAGGGCTGCAGACAGGGGAGAAGGTCACATGCTAGGATAGGAGAGAGTGGGGTGGGTCTTCTTTAGACAGAGCTGTGGAGCCAGCAACATGGCAGGTGGTGTCACTCACTTCCCACAAGCCCGCACACTGTCAGTCTACAAAGACCATGATAACTATGCTTTGGGGTTTTGTACCTTAGGTCAGTGTGGTACAGCACCATGATGGGCTTCTGGAGGGAGGGGGGGCAGAAACTGACTCAAAGCCAACTGAGATGAACTAAGCCAGAAAAGTGTGGAGTGAGGACACGGATAAGGTGAATTTACCTTTCTTTTCCTGTAGATGCCCAATTTCCTCCATTAGCAAATCATTCCTGTAGGGCACACTATCTCCCTTTTTGGAGATTCTCCTTTGTAATACAATTGTCCCGGGATGGATATCAAAGTAAGTCCTTAAGACTTTAGCACAGTGGTTCTTAACCTTTTTTGAGGTACCGAACCCACCAGTTTCATATGCGCATTCACCAAACCCTTCTTTAGTGATAAATAAAATATGATTTTTTTTCCAAATTCAAGACATAGGTATATGTTTTATTACTGGTACACAAAATGAGCCATGCATGAACATCACCTTGCTCAAAGAACAAAACCAACAAAGTGCATGAACTCACAACAAATTACGGTATTACTTTATTCTGGCCTCCGCGCAGAGGCTTCTCCGAACCCCTGAGACCGACTCATCAAACCCCTAGGGTTCGATAGAACCCAGGTTAAGAACCACTGCTTTAGTATAAATTAATGTTGGGGAGAGTAGGGTCTGAGTCTGCAATATTGACAAGTTCTCCACATGCTTCTCAAAGTATGATGCCCTGAGCACACCAGACAATCAATACTTCAAATGCTATAGAGATGTTTACCTGAAACCTATGTACTTGTTGATCAATGTCACCCCATTAAATTTAATTTCAAAAAATAAAATTTTAAGTGTGATGCCCTGAGCACTTAGTTCAAAAACACCCTAGGAACTTGTTTAATATGTGGGTTCCTGGGCCCTGCCCACAACTTATGATATAGCAAGTAATCATTTATCTGCAGAAAGTTTGAGAACAACTCCTCTAAATCAGCAATTTCTTATTCAGCATTAGTTACCTACCATTAAACCAAAGAGAGCTGTCACTTTTTTCACTAAGGAATTCCTATAGGTTTTTCTTTATAGTTTCTTGGCATTTTCAGTGGTTTTTTGAGCCCTCCCCAGCTCATGAGAGTTCTATCACCGTCACCTTCCTCAGCAATGAGACAAACTGGCAAATCTACCCAGCCTCAAATGTGGGGGCAAGGTGACAGTGAGCTTCCCCTTCCTGACAGAAGGGAACACATGGGAATGGCCACTCCTCCAGCCCTGAAACCCCAGTCTTGTCCTTGAGCACTTGGGATATCTGTAACTTAAAATTCAAGTGAGAGTTTTGGGGGGTGGGACAGGAAGGGGGATGGAAGGATAGAAATCATTAGAGCAAAAATTAACTTTTAGTTATTTAGATTTGAAGTAAATGCATGCTATCAAACACCTTCAGGGAGGCAGTGATATTATTGAAATCTTGATCTCAAAGTAAACAATAGGATATTTCTAAAATATGAATTCATGAAAATGTTCAAAAGGGGAAATGTCAGGGGGTTAAAGGCGCTCTCACTTACCAGTAGGAGGTGCCATTCTTCTTGTGAAAACCATCACATTTGTGGATCAGAGAAAGTACCACAGTCAGCAGTGTGGGCTGACGGGGGGCTTGCGGGAGCTGTTACAGGACCTTTGTGGGCCCTGGACACCTTATATCTGGGGCTCCCACTCCCAACACAACAAACGTTAATGTGAACCCATGTCCCACATGAAATAACATCTGTGTCACTCCATAAGAATGAAGCTGAGGGACAGCTGATCTACTGACGATACAATGTTTGTTTAAAATTTTTATTTTTCTGTGGCTTGTTTTGGATCTTATGTGTTTGTTTTAATGTTTATATTTGTTTCATATCTTGGATAATGTCACAGCCGTGAGCACTCTGCCTAGAATGGAAGGGCCCCCACCCCCTCCCTTACTGCCAGCCCATCTCTCCGCCGGCCCCATGATCAGGGACGAATTCCCATTGATGTCATCCCATAGACACCAGGGGCTTCCAGGCCAAGACCCGCCATAGTGCCACATGGGGATGCTGAGAGAGACAGAGGACAGCCTCACCAGGCAGAAAAGCCCCTTGAGAGGGCCGGCTCCGGGGAAGCACAAAGCAGACACTGCCATTTTCCCTCTAGACGGGAAGGAGAGGCGCCTGGCCCAGCCCCTGGCTGGCGGCCCTGCAGCAGACTCAGAAACCCCACCAGGCTCTCCTTACCTTGCTCAAGGAGAAGGCCTCTGGGCTGTGCCTGTAGAAGGTTTCTTTGAACGAGCCCAGCCAGGCCTCAGCAATGCGGACCTTGTTCAGCAGGGTGGCCTCCTGGTCCAGTGGGGAGTTAGCATCCTGATTTCGGTAGATGTGCCCCACCCGAGAGCAGGGCAGGATTTCAACGGAGCCACCGCAAAGCCAGGCCTGCCGGGAGTGGACAAAGCACACACCTCTGCGCTCTACTCCAAGACCGTGGGGCCTAAGGGTTCTGCGAGGGGCTGGCAGAACACACGGGAAAGCATGAGCACAAAATGGCAAAGGGGAGCATAGCCCTTGGGGTGCAGCAGAGTTTCTGGATCTGGGAGCTCTTGGCAGGGGAGTGACAAGGCAAGAAGAATGGGAGCATTTGTCCCGGGATGGAACTGGAGGGGGGGGGCAGTGAGGGTGCCACACCCATGCAACTCCCTGAATGCCATTGCTCCCCTTGAAACACACACACAGATGTAGCACCCACGCAGATATGCCCTGTGGGTTAGCACCCTATGCTCCAAAGGCTGCCACCTCAAGAAAAAGGGTGTCCCCAGTGGTCAAGAATCTCTAAAAGCTCGTGAAGCCCCCTGTTGCAAAGGCACGAGAAGCTACTTGGGTGGAGATCAAAGCACGCTTTCCTACTGCAGGAGGGCTCTCCCCACCCCCCACTAACTCTCACGCCTTCTCACAAATGCCTAGAATGCCTTCGACAGGAAGCCTTTCCTCGCACACTTGGGGATAAAGGTTTAAAAGGAACACATTCCTAGCAGAGGCAGCATATGATCTGAAACAAACAAACCCAAGCTGGGGTTCCCAGAATGTGTGCCAAGGTACCCCAGGGTGCCCCAGCAAACTCTAAGGGGTAGTTTATATGTTTGAGAGAAACCGAGTGACATTGGTTGGATGTCCTGCAAACTACAAGCTCGAGGGAATTCATGGTTTCAATATTATATCGCTTCACTTTTGATGGAGTGTACCTTTACTGGATTGGGTTTGCAGAAGTTGCTTTGATGAAGAGCATCTGTGAGGAACAGAAAATGATGGTGGTGGTGTCCAGTCTGATTTCCAAGGTTAGAAAAGTGCCCAGAGGGTGCTAAGTTGTTAGTACAGATAGTTATTAAGTTGTTTTTTACTCAACTACTTATTATATCCGTGATGGCGAACCTATGACACACCTGCCAGCACTGACACACGTAGCCATTTTCAATGACACGCGGCTGCATGCAGTATGGGGCCGCATGCTGAGAAGGACATTTCATCCTCGGGTCCCACACGGCCAGGTGCAGTAGCCGAGGATAAAACATTTGCTGTAGTGTAGACACTCTGTGCGGGAGGTCTGTAGGCCAAAACAACAGAACTCCGGCACAGAGCGTGTAGTTCTGGGACTTCCGGTTAGGCCGTTTTTCTCTAAGTGACACACCACCCGAGTTATGTTCGGTTTTTTGGTGAATTTTGACACACCAAGCTCAAAAGGTTGCCCATCGCTGCACTACAGACTGCTTGGGATTTGTGTTGGTCTATGTTGCTGTGAGAACCCACTGAGATGCTAAGTGATGTGAATGGAGGGTGCAGGGCAATGTCTGCACTAAGGTGTGTGTGACTGATAATATGCCCTTACCGGTGGGCAGGTTTGTTAGTCAAGTTTGGGAAAGATGCCGGGGGCAAAATCAAGGTAGGGCACCAAAGAGATGAGGAAGGGGAAGACACAGGAGCTTCGATACACCATACTTGATGACTTTATAATTTCCCCATAGCCTTTTCCCCAACCCACGGCATTTCTGATGGCTGCCTCCAGGTTGTGACTGCACACAGCTCCCTGGGGTCCTCCCTGGGTCCGTGGCTTACCTTGAGAGATAGTTCAAGGTTTTCACCACCCCGCAGTGACAGGAGAGGGTCATACGCTCCAGTGTTTTGGAAGTAATGTCTGTCCATGGCTATGACCCCGCCAGGTGCCACAGGGCTCCTGGAGAGAGAAGACAGGAACAGAGTGCAGTTCAGAACCTGGGGCACATCAGGGAGGCTTACTGCGCTCCAGCGGCTGAGAGCTGACACTGGGCTTGGCTAGACCTTTATGCTTTTAATGACAAGACTGAAGCTAAGCAACCAAGTCAGAAATCCTAGTATTTTATGAAAAAAGAGCTGCGGTTGTTTGGGCCTTTTCTCTCCCATCCTCAGGTACTGTTCCTATAGAGAAGGCCTCTGGGCCACACCTGAGGATTCCCTACCCTCTGGCTGGAGCCCCTCTTTGGGAAGAAGGCTGCAGTTAAAATGTGATACCCTGTGGCAGGTAGCACCAGGCCTGGATGATGGACAGTGGTTATCTCTGTCTTCCTCTTACTTCCCTCACCCCTGACCTCATCCGTTCCGCTTGCTCATGACCTTCCACCTCAATTCTAAGGTAAGTCCACCAGGGACGGTGGTAGTAGCTAGGCCCTGCCCACGCTGGGGGGAATATGCACACCTCATTTAAATGTATTTAACGTTCAATACTAGCTTAAACACGGGAAACTAGAACCCCTGCATAAGGGAACTAAGATAACAATAACACCCCTCAGAAAGGTTGAAACAGGAAAAGGTGTGGCCAGAAGGCTTTTGAATGTATCCATTCAGGAACAATTTATTCTTTAATGAAACAAATATTAATGCAGCTAAACTCTGGGTATGTCTCAAGATATAACTGACTCAGAGTTCAATGTTGTTGTTTTTTAATTACCTAGAAAATAGTATTACATTAACAAAATTACTGACCTTTAGGTTATTAAAAAACACTGAGTTATATTAGAATACCAAAAACCAGTATTGTATATTATTTGATACAGTTTCCAACTCTGCCACTTGCTATTTGTAGGATTGGGGGTTAATTCCTGGAGAAGGAGGCCCCTGTGCTTGTTGTTTGGGGATCTAAGAGAGGAGGGCACTTCGCCTGCCTCCCACGTGGCTACCCTGGGAGCTCAGGAACCTCTCCCCGCCCTCTGCCCCAGGAGACAGGGTCCAAGCAGCACCAGGGGCACTGGGCAGGAGTTGGTAGATACAGCTCCCTCTGTTGCTTGTCAGCCCGGAGAGAGGGAAGCAGTTTTCCCTGCCTGCTTGCTTGTTGGTGGTCCGAGACTCTAATAAACGGAATGGCCCACCATTTTCTGGCTTCTCAGTTTTTCTACTGTCTGCCCGAATCCAATGTGCACCTGCCTGGCCTCGGCCAACGGCCTTACGATGGAGGACCCAGGACTCTCAGCCACGCAGCATGGGCTGTGGTATGGTGACCTGGAAAGGATAAGGGACTTCGGCAGATACCGTGTGGAGTGTGGAAGATGCAGGCTACTGGGGGGCCAGGTGTGCCAACCCCCCACCAGAGGCCATGACCAGTGCAGGACAGCTTGGTCCCCTGTAGTGCTAACCTTCCCTATCAATACTAAACCCTCAGAAGCTTGGAGCTCAAATCTAGAGAGACAGGGAGAAGTGGTGTTTGCACAATATTTTAAATGCACTAAATGCTACTGAATTGTTCACTGTTTAAAAAAAATTTAATTTTATGCTATTTGATTTTCACTTCAATGAATTACCTTTTTTAAAGGAAGGTAGGGAGATACAGCTTGCTTTACCTGGCTCCCTCAGGGTTCTCGCTCTCAGAACCCAGTGCAGTAACCTCACGGAGAGAACAGGTGAAGACATTCCTGCCAAGGTCCCAGCTGACAGCCAGCATCAGCCTTCAGACACGTGAACAGCCTTCAGGGGATTCTACCCCCCAGCTATTGAATCATTTGCAGCCAGTCTAGTCTGGTCAACCACAGTCCTGCTGGTGCCCCAGACACTGTCTAGCAGACACAACCAGCCCTGACACTCCCTTTCAAAATTCATGACTCATAGAGTCTAAAAGCTTAAAATGTAAAATAATGTTTGTTTTACAGCACTAAGTTGGGGTTCAGTTTCAGTTTTTTACACACCAGAATCTGTAGAATATCTACTTAAATAAAACAGTTGTCCAAAAACCAAATACTTGAGAAGCAACCCATAAAATCAGATATATTTTGATGCTCATGGTGCCTTAGCAGGCATCTGTCTGAATTATTTTTGACTAAGGAAGGACCTGAAGCCAGGGATATTCCAATGCCACCTGGCGAGACAGAGCTAGGCCATGATGCCAGCTCAGGTTCTGTCACTGTGTCACACTCTTTGATGGTATTGGCAAAAGCTTTGCTGGCCTCCGTTTATATAACAACATGACAATAATGACACTTAGAGCTGAGTGTCTGGCACTCTCTAAATGCTTTTTATATGTTAAATCATTTAATCTTTTTTATTATTTATTGTATTTTTCTGAAGTGAGAAGCATGCCCACTAGGGGGCGATGCTCTGCCTATCTGGGCCGTTGCTCTGTTGCAGCCAGAGCCATTCTAGCACCTGAGGTGGAGGCCATGGAGCCATCTTCAGCACCCGGGCCAACTTTGCTCCAATGGAGCCTTGGCTGCAGGAGAGAAAGAGAGAGATAAAGAGAAAGTAGAGGGGAAAGGTGGAAAAGCAGATGGGCGCTTCTCCTGTGTGCCCTGGCCGGGAATCGAACCCAGAACTTCCACACACCGGGCCAATGGCCTACCACTGAGCCAACCCGCCAGGGCTTCATTTAATCCTTTTTATATGCATTTTTTATTTTATTTTCAAGGTGAAGGGATTAAGAAGTATATTAACTCATTTGATCTTAGCGACGACCCTGTGAGGTTTACAATCATCAGTGATGTGTTACTGACGCAGGTTCCCTGTGGGAGAATGAAGGAAGGTAGCTTGCTTTTATTCTGAATGTGCTCAGTCAGACTTTTATCCCCAATTAACTAATGAGGAAACTGAAGCATAGGTTAAGTAACTTGCTAAGAAACTAGCGCAGCCAGGATTAACTCCCAGACAGTCTGGCTGCCAAGTCCATCTGGAAGAAGCCATAATGGGGCCTCACCTGATTGGGCTGATGGGTGTCAGGAGGGCCTTCTTTTCACTCTCTGACAAAGCCTCCCAGTGGATATCCAGCTTCCAGTCCAACACACCCCGCTGCGGGTCCTTGGAGGGGTAGTACTGGAAAGTCTTCCAATCAATCACATCTATGACTGGGGACACCACCCGGCTCCTGGAAAGAATTGTAGAATCAAATAAGAAATGCAAACCAGTCATTTGTTGTGGGACAGAAATATAATCTATACACGCACTGTTCAATATGGCAGTTATGAGCCACATGGGCTCTTGGGCATCTAAAATGTGGTCTGGCCTGACCTGTGGTCAGCGTAGACCTGGGAACACTGAGGTCGCCAGTTCAAAACCCTGCACTGGTCTGGTCAAGGCACATATGGGAGTTGATGCTTCCAGCTCCTCCCCCCTTTCTCTCTTTCTCTCTCTCTCTCTCACTCTGTGTCTCCTCTCTAAAATGAATAAAATAAAAATAAAATAAATTAAAATGTGGTCTGTTCGCTTGAAAGGTAGTACAACTAAAATACACACTGGATTTAGAAAACTTAGGAAAAACAAAAGTTTTAAATCTCAGTAATTTTTATATTGACTATATATTGAAACGATAATGTTCTGGATATACTAGATTTATGAAAATACAGCTCGTGCTAGACTTACGACCACGATTGGTTCCAACAGACCGGTCGTAACACGATTTGGTCGTAAGTTGAGTAGGTTATACGTACAATACTGTGAAATGATGTTATAAAAATCTTTAAGTCATATTTTATCATAATTTCTTTCATTATTGTTATATATCATAATTTTCTTTGTTCATTTTATGCCATTTGTATCATCTCTACACTATTTTGTTTCTTATTTTTATATTCGTGAGGTTTAAGTAAAACAGTGCATTACCAGTACAACTGGTTTAATATTTGCAAAATGTACAAAATTACAAAATACAGGTGCATACAAAAACTGCTCCAGACCCGGAGCAGTCGTGGCTAGCGATTGTGGTCATAAAGTCGAATGGTCGTAAGTTGCATAGGTTGTAAGTCAATCAATACCTGTATATTAAAATTAATTTCATGTTTTTTTGCCTAACCTGAGGTAACACAATGGATAAACTGTTGACCTGGAATGCAGAGGTCGCCAGTTCGAAACTCTGGGATTGCCTGGTCAAGGCATATACAGGAAGTAACTACTATGAGTTAATGCTTTCTGCTTCCTCCCCGAACCCCCCCTCCTTTTATTCTTTCTCTAAAAATCAATAAATACACAAAATTTTCATGTGTTTTTAAAATTTTGTAATATGACCACTAGAAATGCTTAAATTACATGTGACTCCTGTTATATTCTTCTATTGGATAGCAATGTTCTAGAAAATACGTTTTTGCATAAGTAACCGGGGTCCTGTTTCATTAAAGAGCATGCCTGCCCCTTCCTTTCTTTAAAAACCTCTGTTGACAGCATGGAGAATTAGGAGAACGGGGTCCTTGGCTCAGCTCTGCCACTAATGAGCTGTGTGACCTTGAGGTAGCTGTAGAACCTCTCTGGGCCTCGGTTTTCTCATTTGTAACATGAGGGGTTGAACTACTCTCCACAAATGTCTTTCTCAGCTATAATACTCTAGAACAGTGGTTCTTAACCTGGGTTCTATCGAACCCTAGGGATTCGATGAGTCGGTCTCAGGGGTTCGGAGAAGCCTCTGCCACAGAGGCCAGAATAAAGTAATACCGTAATTTGTTGTGAGTTCATGCACTTTGTTGGTTTTGTTCTTTGAGCAAGGTGATGTTCATGCACGGCTCATTTTGTGCACCAGTAAAAAAACATATACCTATGTCTTGAATTTGGGGGAAAAAATCATATTTTATTTATCACTAAAGAAGGGTTTGGTGAATGCGCATATGAAACTGGTGGGTTCAGTACCTCAAAAAAGGTTAAGAACCACTGCTCTAGAACTATGACTCTTGATCTCTTTGGGGGTCTTGGATCCCTTTGAGAATCAGGGGGAAACTATGTACCCCTCCGTGCACATTTACAAAATATTGCACACAAATTCAGAGGGTCCATGGGCCCCTGCTCTAGGGTCTGGTTCTTGTTCCTCCTTGTATCTTAATATTTTGTTGGCTTGAGGGATCAGGACTGCCAAGTCCCAGAAGTGTCCCTGGTATTATTAGTATATGTGTATATGAGCACGTGGTGTCTACCAGCAAACAAAGGTCCTGAGTTTAGATTTATTTGTTCATTTACTGATGCTGTTGGTGATTGTATTTTCTCTGTCTGTCTGTCTCTCTCTCTCTCTCTATCCCTCACACAGCCTGGGATGTAGGGAATTGGTACAGTTCAGCAACTTCACCTTGTAAACAAATAGGTAATCAATCACTCAGATGTACCAAGAGCTGCTCTCACCTAGTCAATGGCTCAGTTACATTTTTTTATGGCCATTCTCAGCTTCTAAAAATCTTCTAAAATTTATGCCATGGCATGAATGGGTCAGGCCTGAACTCAGGGGTGACTGGCAGTTGCCACTCTAAGGAAGGTGAGGTTCCTGGAAGGAGAAATGCCAGCCACGCTGTTTGTTCTCCCATCCATTTCCACCTCTATTCTTCCCAGCTCAGAGACAGCCAGGGCTGGCGTAAGCCCAGGCCCTCCAGAGAAGGCCAGGGTGGTCCTGGGATTCAATCATCTGCTTAATCTGCAGCCTTCAGTGACTGATGCTGACGTGAGGAGTCATGGGGTTTCTATTTAGAGCAAAAATCTTGATATGCATTTCCTGCCCTTTTCACCTTGTTCCCTCTGGAAAGGAAGGGAAACTTAATCTCTCTTGGTCTCCACTATTTGGGGCACTCTGCATTGACCTAAGAAAACCGAGAAGCAAGGTCAAGGATGGAAGAGGGCACCCAGCCATGCTCTTCAGTCCCCGCTTACTGGGGAATGAACTGAGCAGATGGGCTGGATCTGGCTATTGGCAGAGCGTTTTGTGGAATTTTAGAGTCAGGAGCCAGGGAGCCGTATGGCTGAGTTCTGAAAAATTCCCATCAAATTTGCACCATCTCAGTAATCATAATGGAACAGGAAAGGAAATTGCATTCGGGCAGTCACATGATCAATTTGTCTTAGGCCTCTGAGCTGTGTGCCCTTTTGACAAAGCGTACATTACTCTTTTTTTTTTTTTTATCAGAAAATGAGAACTTGAAAATTCATCAAATTTCTGCTTTTCCTGTTTTGCTGGAAGCTTGGACTCATATCTAAAGCTCACGACTACTAAGTGCATTACCCTACATTTCCAATACCATCTTCTCCTTTCTGAAATCTCTTTTTCCTTCTATTTTTAACCAGACACATAAGTGATTAATCATGAGCCCCTTTGAGTACCTTTTAGAGAGAGATGGAGACTAAAATGTCAATGAAGGCAGTGAAAAATAGTTTTCTGTTTTGGTTTTTATTCCCGTGAACCACAGTGGCTGCATAACCAGGGCTGAATTAGGGAGTAAGTGCAGTCTAGTGACTCAGAAAGGGTAATTAAAAAGAAAAACAACAAACCAAACAGTCTTATATTTAGCTTTGGGTTTCATACCTACAGATGTGTCTGCTGTCCTTAGAATTCATTCAAAGCAAAATAGCAAAGCTCCCCTGTTTGATTTGGAAGGAGCTGGGGAGGGTCTGCTTACTCCATCATTCTCTTGCTGGCGAACTGAGTTTTAACTCTCAGGCAGATACAAGGTGGGCCCTCTCCTTAAGCCTTTCTAAGCTCCAGGAGGTCAAGTGTTTGGGTTTCAAAAGACAGAGTCAGCTGAGTTGTCAACAACGACTAGTTAACTGAAGTACCGATCCTCTTCATATCCCTCTCTTCTGTGACTGGACCGTCTCTGGGTCATTCCCAGCTCCCTGCGCACTCACTTGTCTCTGGGTCCCCATGTTCGGGGTAGGTTTTCAACATGGGAATGAGGCAAGGGACACAAACACTCAGTCCATATCAGGTCAGCTAATAAACTACCATCCAGATATTCAAACGCTAACTGCAGTTCCAACCTTAGCAACTGACCCTTTTACTACCAGAAAGAATGAGCCCTAGTTTATTTCATCCTTCTTTATACATATTTCCCAGGCCTGGATGTGCCTCTAGGCCTGCGATATGTAAAATCATTTGGGAAGTTCACTCGAAGTCTTGGTGTCGGTAAAAAGTCTTACACTGAGCAGCAGACGGCTTTGAGTTCTCTCTTCCCAGAGCTCTTGCTGTGTAGGCAGGTGGGACCCCAGGACTGGCACCCACCCTCCCGAGACTCTGTCCTGCTGAGGGCTGTGGAGTAGGATGGGGCTGGGGAGTTTCTTTTGGGCATCAGCCCCTCAGAAAGCTGCTCCCTCTGCTGGGCTGGGAGGCATCCTGGGCCCCCTTTTCTCCTCAACACACACTCACACACACATCCACCCTCACATTCCCATGGGATTTTTTAGACTGCCTTCTATCACGTAACCCCTCAAAGGGCAGAGAGGTGGAGGGTGGTCTGTTCCCTGCTCCACCTTGCTTTTCCCCACTGAGTAAGCTCGGTGACCTTGGAACTAAGCGACTCTGAGGCAGGGGACCAAACCAAACTTCAAGTGGGAAACTTGAGTCTTAGCCTCTTGAGCCAGGATCGCCATGGTGCTGTTTTTCAGCACTTTGCTAAGGACTTGCTTCTTTTCCCTTGGAAATCTTTGTTTTTCTTGAGCCAGAACTCTCATTCCTTGGCTTGGGTACTAGAGTTGGCAGTCAGCACAAAGCAATTGGCAGCTGTAATGACAGCCACTCGACATTTTCATCCTTGTTACTTTCTGTAGACACCAGCTACCAATCAGCACCTCCTAAGATGGCCTAGGAGACAGTTGGTGCTGGAGAAGCTCTGTCAGGGGCTGCCTTTACAGTGAGGAAGGTGTGCACTGTCCAGTCCTAAGGAAGGCTTCAAATATCCTAGACATTGTACTTTGCGTATTTCTAAATTTTCTGGCAGGTACCATTAAAGAGTCTTGTTCTAACGAAATGAGTATATCATGACAAATTTTCTGAGTAATGGGAGTAAAGAAAAGGGTCAAAAGGATGGAACTTTTTTCCCAACTCAACTCAAGCTGCCATGTGGCTCTCAGCAGACCAGTTCTGTGGGCAGGGGCAGGGAACCAGAGCTAGGAACCAGGCCCTGAATTTGAGAAAGCAATGATTTGAAATAGTGGATTCATGGCTTATTACACCATTTACTTGCCATTCCCACTCTGTCCTTTTAATGAAAGCACTTCAAGACCTTTCCTTGCTTTGGGAACAATGCGTCCTTACCCAGTGACAAATGTCTTTTTCCATGAGCCTCAGATCAGCGGCTCTTAGGAGCTGTACCCAAAGTCTTCTACAGTTTTGCTTTATAGGAGGTTAGGGAACGCCTGAGTGAGGTCACAGGGGAGGGCAGCAGACCAGGACCAGGGACGCTGTCCCTGGCCACAGCTCACAGAATACTGCTGTGGGTGGTGGAAAGAGAGAACTCAGACCCGGCTAGGGCAGCTTGGCTTTCAGACTCTCCCCTAAAAAGGCCTGTAAGCCGGACACGGGGCCAGAGACAAGTGAGTGCACAGGGAGCTGTGAACGTGGGGTGACCCAGAGACGGTCCAGTCACAGAAGAGAGAGACATGAACAGGAAGCCAAGCCAGCATTGGTCAAGAGCCAGAGGCCCATGTGTGTGTATGTGTATGTGTGTGTGTGCGCGCGCATGTGTGTGTGTGTGTGTGTGTGAGAGAGAGAGAGAGAGAGAGAGGGAGAGGGAGAGAGAGAGAGAGGGCGTACAGGGAGAAAGTTTGATAAAGAAGAGAGGGAAAGAGCACAGGAAACGAGACTATCATGGACTCACTACCTCTTAACTAGGGAAGCCTTCTCAGGGAGCCCCATTTTATTTATAGCTGAGGAGTCCGAGGCGTTGCCAAGTTCTTCCTTTACAGCCTAGAGTGAGAAGTCTCCAGGTCTGTGAAAATGGTCAGTGTGAGAAACAGACATCATGAGGGACTGTTTTAATCAGTGTTTTAACACACGTCTCACAACCAGGAGTGGGGGTAACTAAATGTTTCTCTCGAGAGGTTCTCTGATTCTTTAAAAACAAATTCATATACTTTAAAAAAAAAAAAAAAAGGCAGCAGACCCGAAGTCCAAATACCTAGCTCAGCTACAAAGTGTCTGCATACCCTGGTACACCTGTGTACTTCCCTGAACCCCAATTCTCCCTCGGTAAAACATAAGCAAAATTATCTGCCTGAGGCATCTCACAGAGGGTCACTGAAGAATGCATATGAAAAGAGCCTATTAGGGTTATACATGCATAAGGCATAATAATATTAATTACTGGGTACCTAAATGTCTGTCAGCTGTCAAGTGACTGTTCTCTATGACCTATTTGCCCTCCCTGAACTCAGTTTTCTTCAATAGTAAAATCATGAGATATGACCAGATGATAATAAAGGCCCATCTGAGAGCCATCTGTCTATGACACCAAAATGAGAATTAGAGGGGGGATGAGTGGGACCAACTTTACGTTCCACTCTGATGATATACAGTCATAGTGATTTTGAGAACAGAATCGAAGATGGCGGCTTCATAAGGCTTGTGCATTTACTTGTCCTAGTCCTAGTGCTGAATTTGTACATGGCTCCTCTTCTTACGAGATGTGAGCCAGGAGCGGGCAGCACTCTGTGTCATGGAACTGGGCACAATTAAACCTTCTTGATTTCATTGAGCTCTGGTTATTCTTTATTAAAAAGGAATCCTGAACTGTTACCAATTTACTTCATGTTGCTTGAAACTTTTCCATCTGGTGAAATAGTAACACCTTTACCTTCTTACTCAGACATTTTTTTCATGAGCGGTCATCCCAACTTCAAATGAGACAGTCAACATTTACTATGGGAAAGAATGCAAGAATCAAAGTCATAGGCTTGGTCCTGGCATCAGCCCTGTCTGACTGGACAGCACCAAAAACAACCATTTATTGAGCTCCTACTGTGTGACAGGTCCCCCAAGCCCAAGGCATGCCTGGTTGGTCCAGGATGAGCTGGTCACCATCAAGGTTTGGTTTTCCTGGGTGGGAAATGGTTGACAAGACATGTTTAGGAAGTATTTGAGTAGGTTGAGGAAGTAGGGAGAGAAAGGCAGAAAGATAGAGAAAGAAGAACAGAGAGATAGTCAAATGAAAAATTTTAATGCTAGGCTAAAGGGTATGTTAATGTGGCCTTCTCCAGCTTCATATTCCAAGGGATGGCCTTAGCTAGAAAGTTAAAGACCTCTTAGTTCTTGAGCAATCACATCTTCCAATGCTTTGCTTTCAGGAAAGAGTAATCTAGCAAAGATTAGAGACTTTTCCCAGGGTATGTTAATGGTCTTGATTAAAATTGCTAAGTTTTGCCTGACCTGTGGTGGCACAGTGGATAAAGTGTCGACCTAGAACTCTGAGGTCGCCAGTTCGAAACCCTGGGCTTGCCTGGTCAAGGCACATACGGGAGATGATGCTTCCTGCTCCTCCCCCTTTCTCTCTCTCTCTCTCTCTCTCTTACTCTCACTTTCACTCTCTCTCCTCTCTAAAATGAATAAATAAAAAAAATGCTAACTTTTCATCAAAGGTAGTGATAATCATGGTAAGCTGTGACTCTTTCCAGAGATATTTGCAATTTAATAGAAGCTGTTCTCTAGGCCTCAGTTTCTGTATCTATAAAAAAGGTAAATGGACTGGTAACCTCCCTGTCAACTCTACCTCCCTGTGTTTCTTAAAAGCCTCAAACACATGAAGAACCCTAAAGAACATGTCGCTCTCTAATGGTCATCTTCTTCAACGACAGATGTTCTATCAGTGGCTGTAGCTGTAGACTGTTTCTCCCACTCCCACCTCTGGCTCCCCAGACCCCGGGGCTGAGTTACCTGTCACCAGCTATTCTGCTGAGGAGGGGCTCCAGCCAGCCCGGGTGGCACTCGCAGTGGGAGTCCATGAAGACCAGCACGTCCCCAGTAGCCCTGGTGGCTCCCAGCATCCGGGCCCCGATGGCACCCAGCCTCTTGTTGCTCCTGAGCAACTTCACCCCCTCCAGCCTGGCCACATAGTCGCTGAGAGCAGTCTTGAGCTGTCCTGGAACCGACAGGGTTGTGGTCAGTACAACATTTTACTGCTGGACCATCACATTTCTCTGTGGTAAAATGTACTGATTTATTACTCTGGAATATTTATTTATTTATTTATTTATTTATTTATTTATTTTAAAATTTCTGAACTTGGACGTTTGAGATACACAGTGGCTCCGGGGCACTGAATGCTGCTGGCCATTCTCCCCTCCCCCCTGACTAACAGAAACATGCTTTTGTTCAGGGAAGCTGAAAGCTCTCTCTCACCTACCAAGATTTCTTTGTTTCAAGTAGTAGCCTTTTGATCCAATTCTGCTAGAAATATATTTAACACGAGAAAAATAGCATTGTTTCATTGAAGTTTTCTAACTGTGGCTGGCGTCTGCCTATCTGCTTTTTGCTCTCTTCACCCAGTTAGGGCAGCCTCGTTGTAATCACAATTCCCATTGTGATCGCTCCAAGGGTGGCTAAGTGGAAAGCAGCATGAGCTGAGGCTTCAGAGGGAGCTCAGCGTGCCAGGGCCCCGCCCTTTGCCTCTGACACAGGAGAGAAGTCTCCCAAGGAATACATACTGACAATAATACAGTTCATCAGCTGATGGTGGAGGGGACTGCAGGAGTGCTCTTGAGAGGACTCTGCTGAGGGTTTGGAGAGTCTCTAGGTGCCTTCACCAGTCAAGCCAGCTCACTCAGCCCAGGACCTGCTCATTCGCCCTGCCTGATACACAGCCAGATGAGTGTCAGGAAGCCCATGCACTCCAGAGGCCTCTGGCTAGCCTGACTCACTGCCATGGCCAGGCTGGCTGAATTCCCAACTTGAGGAACTTAAAAAGAACTAACAGAGGCACCTGACCACTCTATCCAGTCCTCTGTCATTCCCCTTAGAAAGTGTTCTGCAGATCTCACAAATGCTTGGCTTCCATGGAGCAGTTTGATCCCCCCACAAGGCCAGGAAGGGCTTCTGTGGGCCATTTAATTGAGCTAGAAATAAAGTCCTCAGGCCCCACTCAAGGACTAGAGCGAGGACTAGGTTCTCAAAGCGTGGCCCATGGACCAGCAACAGCGGCATCACCTGGGAGCTTATTAGAAATGCACATTCTTGAGCCCAATACCAAATCCAGAAACTCCGGAGATGGGACCAGAAATCAGTAGTTTAACAAGCCTGCCAAGTGGTTCTGATGCACACTCAAGTTTGACAACCAGTGACCTAGATGTCAGACAGGTGGGTTCTTTGTCTCAATCTTCTCTTGGGTACTCGGCCTTAATGGCTGGTCCCCATCGGTGAGCTAGCTCCCTGTCAGTGGCAACATTTGATCAGGTTCTGCAGGTCTGAGCTGTGGGCTGAACTCTGCTGCACATAGCATACATAACTCAGCTCTGGTCAATTCCCTTCTCTGGGCCCCAGTTTCCTCATCTGGGATGTGAGTGAATTAAGTTCAATAAGCAAGGGTGATTTAACGACTAATGCATGTCAAATACTTTGCTCCCTGTCTAGGAGACACGGAGCACTCACAAAGTGCCTATCCCTTGTGATTCTTGAGTGTCTTAGGCAGAAGCTTATCTGATTGGGTGGAGGTTAGGGCCTCAGGAAGAGATCCCAGGGTACCAGGCTGGAGCGACCCTTCTGAGACCCTTGCCTGGCTTGTCTGCCTCACCTTTTCTGTTCCGTTCCCACTTTGACACTGGTCACCCTGGGTCTTCCTCAGTAGTGAATTGCCTGCACTTGAATTCTCATCTGGAGGTCTGCTTCTGGGAACTTTTCCTAAACAGGTTCCAAACCTCAATGTTTGCATGGGAACCCCCCACCCCGGGATTCCCTCCCACCTGATGGAGCCTGGAGGAAGCCCACAGCCACCTTGCTGGCTGAGGTCGTCCACAAGGATGATCTCCTTCAGGAAGGCCCTGGGCGCTGTGTCGAGGATGCTGTGCACAGTTCGCAGGAGGGTGGACCAGGCCTCGTTGTGGAAACAGAGGATGATGCTAGCCACGGGCAGGCTGTCCTCAGGCTGCTGCTGCAGACACCTGCAGGGACGGAAACCAGAGAGCCATCGGGAAGTAGGAAAGTGTTCAACATCCTTGAGCTCACTCCCCAGGCCTGGCTGGGGCTGCTCCAACCACACAGCTCTCCCTGAGTTTTCTGAACATTTCCACTTAAACTCGGGGAGAGCTGTATACTGCCTCCCAACACTCCGAAGCCAAGAGCATCTTTACAATGTTCAATCCATGCCTTCTCGGAGCAGGTGAGAGGTGTTGCCACCATCTCAGCAGATGCCGGTCTTGATCTGTAAAATGGGAATGAATGATTCATTACCCACCTCACAGAGCTGTTGTGAGGCTTAAATACAGGATGATGCACATAGTAAGTGTCCTGTGAACAGCAACAGTCATACGTGTAAGGGCAGGGACATACTTTCTTTATGTTTGTATTCCTACTATCTAGCACAGCACCTGGTATACAATAAAGTGTTTATTATTCATTGTTATTCTTCTTGAAGAAGAAACAAGGATTAGACATTTGTGAATGCCAGCAACATGTGAGACACTGTGCCAGGTACTTTGCACACTTTACTGCATGTTCACCCTATAATTAGTCTGTGGGTAGGGCTTTCTTACCCCAGTTACAGACGAGAAAACAGGCTCATTAGATGGTAACACTGGTTAAAGGCCGCATCACCAATAAGTGGCAGAGCTGGATATTGTCTGTCAATGCTATCGTGCCCTTTTCGCTTTGCTGGTTCGTGGCTGGATGGAAAGGGATGCACCGAGTCACCTCCGCAGGGGGCTGGCTGGTTTCCCCTCCTCTCCAGGGGAACAGGAAGCTCTGTATTTGCTTTGCATGTTGTCTGTTGAGAGCTCTAAGTGGAACTAATTATAATAACAACCTGATACATGGAGCAAGGTGTGGCTCACACTTGTTCTCAAAGGATGCTTTCTTAAAAGGCATTTCCAAGGTGCTGCTTTCCAAGTTTTAGCTGTTATAACCACATACCTCCTCACAGGGGTATTTGATTTTGTATAGGGGTTGTCTGACTCAAAGACCCTGGAGTTCCAGTATAAAAAGGCACCTGTGATGGTGGAACAGCCGGCAGAGTGACAACCAGACTGGCCCCGCTTGAGGGGAATGGACACTTGTGCTGCTCCTCAGCTGAGTGTCCTCTGCCTGGTAGAGTCCCAGCCAAGGCTGCAACACCACATGAGCAGGACGCCTGCATGTGACTCGGTGCAAAAATCCTGTTGGGGGACGGGAAACCGAGACTAGGGAAGTGCTTTCGGGTAACAGTAAAACAGAATTCTAAGATACTTTTTTAAAAAAGCACATGACCATTTCATAAACTGGAGGTTCCAATTATTTATTAGCTTATGTATCTATACTATAAATTACTGAAGTCACTCATGAGAAATATGTACAATAAAATAATGCTAAAATAAAAATAAGGATAAAAGGAATAGGGAAGTTATATGAAAGTCTAGAAAGTCAAGTTTTGAAGAAAGAACATGAATATATAGGCCATAGAGCCTCGGTACTTCCAGAATGAATTTTAACTTTGACTCTGAACTTCCAGGTAGCCAAAGTAAAATGAGAGATTTATTCTGCAACAGAATTGTCACCATCAGAGGTGTTATATATACCACAATTTTTAGGGAAAGCGATACTCTTTCTGGTACTTTAAAAAAAAGATAACTTTTTATTTTGAAATAGTTTAAGATTCACAAGAAGTTGCAAAAATAGCACAGAGAGTCTCTGTGTTATCTTCAGCAAGTGGTGACATCTTAACCACCCACGACATTCAGAACCAGAAATTTGACATGTTTCAATACCATCAGATCAAATACAGACCTTATTTGGATTTCACCAGTTTTCACATGTAGCACTGATTTTTAAAGGAAATGTTTATGGACTTTGGAAAGAAGTCCCTAAATGGATGACAGTGTCCTTAGAAGCATCCTGAAGACAAATAAAAGAATGAACTTTATGTAGACTTTTACAGTCTGATTTCAGGGCTATTCAAATAATATGTCCAGAGTGGAACCAGTTCCCAGTAAGATAAGAGTCCCCCCTACCTCATGCGTGCACATGTGCACGCGCGCGCACACACACACACAAACACACACACACACACACACAAACACACACACACACACACACACGCACACACACACGCTGAGTCTTTTCTCTTCCCCCTTCCAGCCTCCCTCCCACCCCTTTCCTTCTGCCTCTGCCCTGGTAGAGCTTTCCTCCTCCAATCCACCAGACTTTGAGGGCTTTCACACCGCCCTCAGATTGCTCTAGGCCTGTTCGCAAACAGGTTCGGAACCCCTCGTTGTCCTCTCCATCTCCTTCGTGCTTGTGCATTTGTGCATGATGCCAAACCCAGAGATCCCAGACTGGGGCCTTGGGGGCGGGGCCTCTGGAAAGACATCTTGCCTCAGGAAATTCGCGGGCCATGAAAAAACCTGAAACAGTGCTAGGGTAATTGCCAGGAGGCTGACTGTTTTCCAACTCAGATAGGAAAAGAATCTGGGGCCAGAGAGGCCTGCATATAAAGTTCCTGTGGGTGCAGTTTTATAGGGACCAAAATTTGTCACCACACGGTAGAACACGGCCACGCCTTCCTGAGGGACTAGCCCCTTTCTCGACCCCAATCCAGAGAACATGAGGACCAGAAACAACACGAATGTGTGGTGTGTGTGTGCATGTGTACCCTTCAAGGGAGGTGGTCAAAAGAGCTTAAGACTTTTAGATTTAAATCCTCACTCTGCTGCTTCCTAAGTTTCTATGGGTGATATACTCAATATTTGTAAGCCTCAGTTTCCTCATCTGAAAAATAATAATTATATTTACCTTTTGGGCCCGCTGTGAGACTCGAAGAATAATCATAGGCACCTAGTAGACAATGGCTATTTTAGAGCTACCTTGGAAAAACATAAGATGTGATAAGCCTGTGTATCATCTTTGTAAAATATACTTATCTTTAGACAATCACTCTACAGTAAAGTGTGACACACCTCCTGAACTACCTCGGGAAGTGAGCTTTTCCACATCTGCGCCATGTGAACAGCTCCCACTGCAAAGCTTTTGAAAGGAACATGCACTTAGCCCACTGCCTGGTGCATAGAGTAGGAACTCCAACAACAAAAAAGGTTTTTATTGAAACTCGAGCCCTTTAAGACCACACTCCTCACACATTCCTCAAAGTCAGGATACAGAAGCACTTCCTGCTCTACTACCTAGCCAGTGTCCCAGGGCGACCCACTTCCCCTCCTTGCCCTCAGAGAATGGTGCCTGCCCGGAGGCAGTCTAGCTGGATGATTCTGGGCTCGGATGCAGGAACTCCACCACTTCTGAGCTGTGGAACGACCTTGGAAAAGTCGCTCAGCTTCTTGGCGCCTTGGTTTCCTCAGGATGTTAATAGCAGCGTCCTCTTCGTAGGGCTGCTCTGATGTCGACATGGCCTTCATAAAGCGCTAAGATCAGGGCCTGGAGGAGGCAATGCTGAGTGGGTATCTGCTGCCATTACTGGAAGATGGGTCCCTAAGTCTCTTCCAGCTTTGAAATTCTGTGTTCTTGACTCTCTGGGGCCCCCTTGGGGCAGGAGATGGGGAAGGGAAGAGGGAAAATGAGGGGAGCAATTTTAAAGAGAATTTCATAAGACTTCCTCCCTTCCTCTCCAGCTGTCTTGATCCAAAATTTTGTAGGTTTCATGGATGGAAAGAACTGTGCTCTCCCTTCCCAGTGAGAGAGGATGGCTAACAGAGAAACGGGCGAGGAGTGTGACTGGGATACGCTTAATAGGTCGCTAAGGATTTGGAAAGGCCAAGTGGGTGTTTGAAGGTTATTACAAAGCTGAAGAAGGCGCCTCCCTGGGCTGTGGAAAGGGTGTCCTGGGGTCAGCCCAGAAGGAGAGAAGCTCACACAGCCTTCAGGACATAAACAGACAGCTTTGGGGTATCTGCAATACCCCCAGAGCCGAAAATAACCGTCCAGGTCAACTGGTGCTTCCGGAGAGGGTAAGTGCGGGCTCAGAGTGAGAGTGCGGCTTGTGAGAAGGCCCGGTGCCCTCCGTGTGGATCCTGGAGTGCAGTACTAAATATTATAAACACTGTCTCAGGCCTGCTGGATGTTTCCCAGAGGAGTCAGCGGTTGGTTCTTCTGGTGGGCAGCGTGAGCTGGAGGAGGCGGCCTGTGGATGGTGTGGACTGTGTAACCCCCAGACACCAGAAGAAGGAAGGGGTACCAAGTATACACATGGCCTATGGCAGTGGTGGGATTGGTGGAATTCAGCTAGTTCACACCAGTTCGGCAGAACTGACACCTAATTTTCTGTTGAGTTCGGCGAACTGGTTGTTAAAATGGCACTTGTAATCAGGGTTCTCTCTAAGGTGGGCACCTGGGCAGCCGCCCAATGTGGAAATCCTGTTTATATTCCTTACTCTTTTTTAACGTTCATCTGCACAACAGTGTATTCTAAGCACACGTAGTGATGTTCATTCTGTCTATAGGTGAAAAAAATTGCAAGTGAGAACGCCAATCAAGAAACAATATGGAAATATCTTAAATAACAGTTTTGCTGTTATTTGTCAGGTGTTATTTAATATTTTTTCATTAATATTTTAAAACTTTTATAACATAATCTAGTTTTATGTACCTTTTTTATTGTTCTTATTTACATATTAAATGCATGAAATAATAAGTTACCTTTCAGTATATCTTTTTTTATACTTAAAATGGTCATTAGGGCAGAGAACCGGTTGTTAAATTATTTGAATCCCATCACTGCCTATGGGGGTCCATGGCCATCATCCCAGGGGTGGGCTTTGGGCTTTGTCAGCCTGTGGGTAACACTGAGTCTTGTGAGGATGGGCAAGTGGGATGAGCCTTCCCCATACCTGCAGACCCAGGTTACTATGGAGTGGAGGGAGGTGTTTCATGTGATACTCTGAGAGCAGCCAAACGGAAACTCTATCCACCTTGCTCAAAAACTCTTTCAGCTTAGAGCATCTTAGGAAGAGGTTATATGTCAAGTCACTAGAGATCAAGCTCAGGCATTATGCTTGAGTCCTGAGTCTGTCCTTATGTGACTCGGACAAGGGATATATACTCTCTGATAACACCCTTCCTTTCGATCATTTCCATATCCACAGACCTTCTTGCATCAATAGCAATTAGTTTCTATTTTCCACAATCTTCTTGATTCCAATCAGTCCTTTTTAAGCGTGTATTTACTTAACCTCAGTTTTCTCATCTGTAAAACAGAGTTGTTGGAAGGATCAAATGAGTTCATATATATAAAGAGTTCAATAAATGCTAATTATTATTTTCTCTTGCAAGCCTCCCATGTACATGGACACCTCTCTAGACCTCAATTTCTTCATCTATAAAATGAAGATAACAAGTCGAGTTACTTTAGAGGGCTCTGCAAAGGTTAAATAAGCAAAGAGACATATAGTGAACTTTGTCCAGAGCAAGCTCTCAGTAAACAGAAACTGTTACTGTTCCCCAGGTTAGTGCTGTGTGCTGGTGGTTCTGGCAGTAGAGGCCTGGCCAGATGTTCTCAGAATAAGTGTTGAATGTTCTCATATGCTGTCTGATTTAATCCTCATCCCCATCACTGCCCAACTCCACGGGCTGCCATGCTCATAGAACACCATGTGATGGTACCTGTTGGAGTTGGAGCGTGGTGGCACTGTCCATCACGCAAGATCACAGGCCAAGAAAGCCGTGGGAGTGACTGGAGCTCAGACAGACCCCCTGCTGGACCCAGCTCCCTAGAACACAGGCCCAGCAGTGAGATGTTCTCAGTGGCCCAGGCAGTCACGGGCAGCAAAGGCCTCCCATCTGCTTGCTCACTCAGGTGGCTTTAGAGGTTTCCATTTTGTCTTGTTAAAATGCAGAATTAATTCCCTTCAGGAGGGGAAGCTTGTGATGGTGGGCACCCACTAATCATTTAGCTGATATGTGTGTGTGTAAGGTTTGGGAGACACTGGGGAAACAATAGGAAAGGGTTTAGACTGTGAGGACCAGCTCACCTGTATTTGAGAACCATGTCCCCTGATCTCACCGTGAGGACACTGGGTCTCTAAGTAAAGAGAGAAGAACACTAAGAGGGAGATGAAGAATGAAGAGAGGGAGGTGGTGCTAAGGACCTGCTTCATAATCCACCCACTCTTCCTGCCCACCTCTTACCCAGCCTTACAGAGCTTTCTTTTTTTTTTTTTTTTTTACAGAGGCAGAGAGAGAGAGAGAGTCAGAGAGAGGGATATAGATAGGGACAGACAGACAGGAACAGAGAGAGATAAGAAGCATTAATCATCAGTTTTTCGTTGTGGCACTTTAGTTGTTCATTGATTGCTTTCTCATATGTGCCTTGACCGCGGGCCTTCAGCAGACCAAGCAACCCCTTGCTGGAGCCAGCGACCTTGGGTCCAAGCTGGTGAGCTTTTTGCTCAAGCCAGATGAGCTCGCGCTCAAGCTGGCGACCTTGGGGTCTCGAACCTGGGTCTTCCAGGTCCCAGTTCGACACTCTATCCACTGCGCCACCGCCTGGTCAGGCACCAACCTCACAGAGCTTTGCGGGGTGGAAAGGGTAGAACTAAGGACAGAATTTGAGTCAGTGATTCAAAAGAACTACTCAAGCCTTTTAAAAAATCCAGCCAACAAAGATCTTTGGGGGGGGGGGATGGGGGCTTAAAGTTAATCTAAGCCAATTCTTCCTTAAAACTAACCCCTTTGTTGGGTACGCAGGGAGCACAAACTCAAATGTCTGCAGACCCCGGAGGGCAGCCAGGAGGTCACTGTCCACGATGTTCACTGGCTGTGGGGGCTGCATGAACTGGAGGCCGCATGGCCCACCCGAAAGGAGCAGCCAATACTACCGCGAGGAGATCCATCCTGGGGTTGCCAAATCTTCCTGGTTTTCAGAAAAAGCCACAGGCCTGAACTATTTATATGAAATCTCTTGATTTTCAAATGTTGACTGCTAATTCAATGTTTAAAAAAAATTAAAATAACTGTGTGGTCAAACGACATATCTGTGACAGGTCACAACCTGCAGGCGTCATTTTGTGAGGTCTGAGTTTCTTCACTCATGGGACGCCTGCTCCTTCATCCCCAGGCAACATTTCTCCCTCCCTTCTTTTCCCCTTGAAGATGCTTCCTGCAAGTGGAGCCCACACTATATTTACAGCCGGAGCCAAGAGCCTGGTCTGGGAGGAAGAGTGTGAGCTAGGTGTCAGAGGGGACGTGCCCGGTGCGCTAGAAGAAGACCCGCCAGCCTGCTCAGGCCTCTGAAATCCCCATAAGTGAAGGGAGTTAAGGGGCCTTAGGCATGTCTGCCATTTATCACCTCTGGACTCCAGTTCCCATACTGGATAAATGAGGGTTCATCCTACAATGTCTAAAGACCCTCCCAGCTTTGAGTATGTGATCACCGAGGGATAATGGGGGAATCACGGAGGGCCATGTAATGTTGTTAGTATCTTATTAATATCCAGCAGAGCCACCACTTAAGGAGGCAAATGCAAGATGGCAGTGGAGTAGGTGAAAGTTATATTCACTTCCGCCCAGGACTAAATTGGAAATACAACTCAACCATCCACCTGAATAAACAGCTGAACACCATTTAATGAGTGTTCCTCTACACCAGGCGCTGTGCTGAGCACTTCACATGCATTATCACATTTAATTCTCCCAACTGCTCTTCGAAATAGACATTTTCACGTG
Source organism: Rhynchonycteris naso (assembly GCA_037038555.1). NCBI lineage: Eukaryota > Metazoa > Chordata > Mammalia > Chiroptera > Emballonuridae > Rhynchonycteris > Rhynchonycteris naso. The sequence goes on along the minus strand of CM073004.1, from coordinate 46,133,546 downwards.
AAGATGGTCACAACAGCTCTGTCTACCTTGTATGCATGTTCCTTGGCAATGTGACTTTATCACACTTCTCATCAAAAGGTGAAACCTATTTCTCTACCTTCTGAACATGGCTGGTCTTGGGACTTTCTTTGACCAATAGAATGTACTGGAAGTCACAGTCTGGGACTCACTAGAATAGGCCTATAAGGGCCTTGCAGCTTCCACCTGTTGCCATGAGATGCCATGCAAGAAAGCCTATCGAGCCAGTAGGAAGATGAGAAGCCAATTGGAGAAAAGCTGAAGTGGCTCAGCAGAGGACCAGCCCCAGTTGCCTGATACAAGAGTGAAGCCATGTTGGATCACTGAATCCTAGTCAGCCTCCAGATGACAGCAGCCACAGGAGGACCCCAGATGAGAGAAGCAGAACTGCCCAGCTGAACCTGACTGAATTATAGAATCATGAACAAATGGTTATTGTTTCAGGCCACTATTTTTTGAAAACAATTTTATTGAGCTATAATTCACATATCATAAAATCCACCCTAATAAAAGTACATATACAATTCAATAATTTTTAGCATATTCACAAAGTTGTGCATCTGTAACTTCATTCCTTTTTGTTGCCAAATAGTATCTCATTGTTTGAATATACCATATTTTATTTATCAGTTTTATTAGTTGATGAACATTTGAGTGTTTCCATTTTGGGCTATTAGTATTGCTGCTATGAACATTTATATATAAGTTTTTGTGCCTGACCAGGCGGTGGCGCAGTGGATAGAGCGTCAAACTGGGATGCAGAAGACCCAGGTTCGAGACCCCGAGCTCGCTAGCTTGAGCGCGAGCCCATCTGGCTTGAGCAAAAACTTGTCAGCTTGGACCCAAGGTCGCTGGCTCCAGCAAAGGGTTGCTCGGTCTGCTGAAGGCCCGTGGTCAAGGCACATGTGAGAAAGCAATCAATGAACAACTAAGGTGTCCCAACGGCAATGGAAAACTAATGATTGATGATTCTCACCTTTCTCCGTTCCTGTCTGTCTGCCCCTATCTATCCCTCTCTCTGACTCTCTCTCTGTCCCTGTAAAAAATAAAATAAAAAATAAAAGAATAAAGTTTTTGTGCGGATATATCTTTTCAGTTCTCTTGGGTCAATACCTAGGAGTGGAATTGGAATTGCTGGTCTTATGGTGACTCTTACGCTTAATTAACATTTTCAGGAGCTGCCAAACTGTTTTTCAAAGCAGCTGAACCATTTTACATTCCCACCAGCATTACATGAGGATTCCAACTTCTTCACATCTTTGTCAGCACTTGTTAGTTTCTATTCCTTTTATTTCAACCATTATATTGGGGATGAAATGGTCTCATGTTGTGGTTTTGATTTGCATTTCCCTACTGACTAATGATTTGACCATCTTTTCCTGTGCTCTTTGGCCATTTCTATATAGTCTTTGGAGAAATGTCTGTGTAAATCCTTTGCTTATTTATAAAGTGGGTGTCTTTCTATTGTTGGGCTGCAAGGGTTCTTTCTATATCCTGGATACCAGTCCCTTATCAGATATATGGTTTGCAAATATTTTCTCTTATTCCTGGATTGTCTTTTAACTTTCTTAGAGCACAAAAATTTTAAATGTTTATGAAGTTCAATTTATCTATTTTATTAAACCACTACCTTTTGAGGTGGTATGTTATACATACAGCACTAGATAATGGATACACATTCCCATTTTAAAGATGAGAAAATTAGAGCCCAATGAGCTTAAGTGACTTACTTAAAGTTATATAGAAAATACCTGGTGGTCAGTCTGACACCAAACATAGTGCTCTTAGCCAGTGTGTGTGTGTGTGTGTGTGTGTGTGTGTGTGTGTATCACCATCTTAGATTAAAGTGCTAGCAAAATGTTCTGGATTTAGGCTTGGGCTCCAGAGTACAGATCAAAGTGACAATGGTGGAGAGTTATTTGAAGAACACATAATTCATTGGTTCCTTCATGTGTTCTGAACTGTCTATACTAATTAATTAATGTCCTCAAAAAAAAAACCTACTTAGATCCCACTGTCTTAGCTATTTTAGATATTTGCTTATGTGTAGTCATGCTTAACATCATGTTCTCAGCTTTCTTCAGAGGACATACAAGAATTAATTTTATAAAATCTGCTTTGCATTACAGAGCAAACCTGTTGAGGGTGTTGTCTTCTCTTTCACTTGCTATCCCCTCTATGAAGCTTTGGTGGAAACCTATCAGACAGAAGTGCTAGGAAAACCTTTTCCTCCTCTGAGGACCTGGAGTGTTTCCTTCTTATAGGAATCATTGTTTCCCTTTTCAATTCGGCTGCCAGGAGGCTCAGAGTAAAGAAATAGAATATTTAGTCACTCAGAGGATTCTATACATTGTCTATCTTTATTCTAATTTTCTCTTTGATTTGACCTTCCATTTTTCCATCCAGTTATTTAATAGTTGTTTACTGACAACCTACTGTATATAAAGACTGAAAGATGAATTAAATAGATAAGATCTTTGAAGCAGAATCCAAGGTGCCCCTGCCCATACCCCCAGGGATGTATCTTTATAACACAGGACAGCCTGACTGCCCAAGGGATTACTCTGATTGCTGGATGGGCTCTCCCCAATCACCTGCAGGAGAGGATCAACCCCTGCTGACCCTTGTCATCTGCCCTCAGCCAGTAACTAAAACAGAGTTGGTGTAATAATATCCAGCAACTTTGACCTTATGGGTGAGATATATATTATCTCCCAGATTCCCCCCAGGGCTGAGCTCTAGCTGCCCACAGAAGAACCTGCCTTAGAAACACACCTTCCATTGGCTTCCCCAAGGTCCCGACCCCTCCCAGTGCTCCCTGGCATCACCTGAACAACAAATGCTTGTCTCAGGGCCTGCTTTGGGGTGAGCCAAGTGAAGGTATTCTCTGGTATCATGAAGCACAGCCCATTAAACAAATAAACAAATAATTGTTCAACAACTGTAGCAAGTGCTCTGCGGAGACACGAGGGAGTGGGGCCTGAGATGAAAGCTGAGAACTGAGGGTGGATGGGACACAGTAGGAAGAAGACGTGGACAGGCAGCGGTGCTCCTGGCAGATATCACAGCCTCTGCTAAGGCGTGGAGATGGGAAGGGGCTCAGCTTGTACCAGGAACCAAAGGAAAGGCATTCTAAAGTATGTTTCCCCATATCTTGACTAAACATTATATTAAAAGAAATGTTCTATTTTATGATATATCTTCAAATCCTCTGGGGGAATGTGGTAGTAGTAGGTCAACAAACAAGAGAGCAACAGGTAAGGGGTCCACACAAGAGGCAGTGGGCAGGTCACCGCTGCTCCCGGCCTCAGACTAGGTCACCGCTGCTCCCAGCCTCAGACTCTCTCTGCCAGGTGGGGATGCATGGTCCTCCTGCTCCGCCGGGTTATGGTTTGCTGAGGGAATCAAGGGGGCAGTGCACAGACATGGCTTTTGGACATTGTGAAGTAGTGCCCACATGTGACCAGGTACTTGTAGAGAGGACCCATGGAGAAGCACGTGTTTTTGTTGTTAAATAATGGGGTTAGACACATCCTTTGACCTTCAACCAGATATCTGGTGCATGTTTTACTATCTCAGTTTGTACACGCACACCTACGTGCCCCAAAGCCCAGTCTGACCTCATTTGTCCATCTTATGAGTGGCAGCAGGAGGGAGGAAGGATCTAGGGCTTTGGAACTAAATCAACCTGGCTTTGAATCCTGGTTCTGCTATTCACACCCCCTAATTAGCCAATGCAAGGATACTCATACCCTTCCGTAACCCAGGGGTGCCACCTGGATGGAAAGGGATTATACTGGCCCAAGAGAGCCGCTCAAGAAACGTTAGCTTTTTATTGCAAGATCACAGGAGTCGGGGGTCTGTGTTTATACACAGATGCACTCCCTCTTCCGGCAGCTCCAGCCTCCCCTGTGAACTGGGAAAGTGCACTTGGACGATGACTCGAGGCAAGTGAGTCACAGCACTGCACCAGATGGCCTGGCTGTGGCACAAACACCCCCCACCTTCCCACTACCGGGCAGAGTAAAAAGCTTTCTGCTGGGTTTTCTAAACCCATTTTGGGATCACTGACCCCCAGCTGCTACCAGATCAGCAGAGCCCCTCACTCCGTATCTCAGTTATGAGCCCTCCCCCCCCACCTCCATGTAATGGCCTGGGTGCTTGTCTGCATCCTCCAGGGCCCCAAGCTCACCTTCTCACCTTTAATAACTGCTAAGTAACTACTTGTTCAGTGAATGAAAGAAGACACTGTTCATGCTCTCAAAGAGCGTATAGGCTGGTTGTCATACAAACAGGAAATTAATACCATACTGCCAATCTCCTACAATCTGAGAAATGTTCAGCCCATCTTGTCTTTAACTGGTGTGGCTCATCTTGGAACACCAATTTCCAAGCCTGGCCTGGGGGCTGAAGGGCTGGGACACAGCCTGGAGATGATCACTTAGATGGATGGACAGGAGCTCATGGAGGGGAGAGAAGTGTGAGAAGGACCAGGGTGTGCACTCAAGGCTGATGCTGCCAGCCGGTCGTTCCTCACAGGGGAGACAGGTCATGTAAAGGGCACGCAGTCCCCTTCTTTTGTGGGGGAACTCTGAAGTCTCACACCCTCCTTCTGAAGGGACTCCAGGCATCCTTTATCTTGCTCTGATCCTGGACCCTGTGGAAATAGGAACTAGGAATGAGCAGTTTCTAAAGACTTTCCAGATAATTCCAACGTGCTCCCAAGTTTGTGATTATTTAGCACCCCCAGAGGCAGAAGATGACTGCTTGATCATAGAAAGGACAATGACGTGATGCCCACAATTGCCTGCTCCAACTTTCCTCCACTTTCCAACTCACTCCTAGGTCCCATACCCAAGAATACGATGAGAGCAACTTCTGCTTGGACTTGACACTGGGTGAAAAATCATCAACCTTTTGTCTCATTTGAGCTATAACCTTATGCAAGGGTGTTACCTCCTTTTTACAGTTGAGAAAACTGAGGCTCAGAGAGAATGAGTAACGACTATACAAGGTCACACAATAAGAGGTGGTGCCAGGGTCCAACCCCAGGTCCACCGTTCCATGTGACTCTGATTCAGTCACAATTGTGAGTAAGGAAACCAGGGCAACATGGGTCCAACCACACAGGCAAGTAACCAGCTGATGTAAGCAGGCAGTACGCAGCCAGCTGACATCCATGCTTAAGTACAAAACCCCTGGTAATGAGGGAACTATTTTCCTCTATGTTTCTCGGCCTTCCAATTCCACTACTACTTCCTCCATAGAACTTTCCAGAACTCTACCACCTCTCCACTTACTTTCACTCACTTTGTATGCCGATGGTTCCTGGAACTGTACTGCATCAGCTTTTTTTATTTTTGATTGATTTTTAGAGAGAGAGGAAGGGGAAAGATAGAGAGAAAGAGAGAAACATCAATTTGTTGTTCCACATATTCATGCCGTCACCGGTTGATTCTTGTATGTGCCCTGACCAGGGATCGAACCTATGACCTTGGCATGTCGGGACGACACTTGAACCAACTGAGCTACCCCACCAGGGCCCTGCATCAGCTTTTAAAGATTCAGATCACTAGACTTCACCTTGAAACTATGGAGAGTCTCTAGTGACAGGGTCTGAAAATCTACATTTTAAATAAATAATGTGTGGGCATCTAATTCACACGTAGTTTTGGGTACCAATGATGAAGCTGCTTGAAAGTGTGGTCTGTGGACCAGCAGTGCTGGCACCATCTGGGAGATAGATAGAAATGTAGGATCTTGGGCCACACCCCTGGCCTGTTAAATTAGACTCTGGGTTTTAACAAGATGCCCAGGTGAAGTGCATGCACATTACAGTTTAGAAGGATGGTTCTGTCCAACCCTTTTGGCGTAAAAAGTGTCCTAGTTCATCAGCAATAATGTCACCCAGGAACTCACAGAACTCAAATTCTTAGACCCCACCCTAGATCTACAGAGTCAGAAACAATGGGGATGGAGGCCAGGAATCTGTATTTCAATAAAGCCTCTAGGTGTTCTGACATCCCCCAAGTTTGAGAGCCACTGCACTGTCCTGAGGAAAGATTACCAAGTACTTTCTCAGCCGGGAGCCTCTTTGATCCTGGACATCAATGGCTCTACGCTGGATGCCAGGATGATCAAAGAGAGCTGAGCCTGGAAGAGTGTGAAAGCTGTCAATGCCAGGAGGCTGAATAGGCAAGGCCTGTTCCTCCTGCCCCTCCTTTTGATGGCCGCATTGAAGGGCAGAGTCCACCTCAGTCCTCAGCCCACGGCTCCATCATGGGCACCTCTGTTTATTTCATCTATGTATCCGTTCCCCTTTCTGCCTGCTCCTACTCCCACGACCCAACCCTCCCCCATAGCACAACTATTCCTCTTTGCTTCATTGTGCCCTGTGATGAAACGCCCAGGTGGCTCCCAACTCCTCGGCACCACCATGGATGCTATGATAACATCCTATTCTGTGTGTCCCTGCGGACTGGTCCGTGTGCGTACTCCCCTTTTTACAGATGGAAAAAAAAACCTGAAACGCTTCCAGCCCACGTGACTTGCTCAGAAAGTTCAGCACGGGAGGTGAATGAAGCGCATGACTCTGGTGTCGGACACACCGAGTCAAACAACCTGGCCCCAGTCCCTCCACCTTTCTGTGCCTCAAATTCCTCCCCCATAAAACAAAGATCTTACCTAATTTACAGTTTTGTCATGAAGATAAAACAAATGAACACCATTTAGCAGAATCCCGAGCACACAGTACGTATCTTCTATATGTTCAGTATAGTTTTACCTTTCTTTCCAGAAACTGCCTTTTGATGTTTTACGCTGATCCCCCCCCCCCCCGCCCCCGTTTTGGTCTTGCATAATCGGTGACTCTCCTTGTGCCCCTATTTCAAACTGACCTCCAGCAATGACCCTACAGGTACTCAGGAAAGGTCTGTGGCCCGGACAGGCGAGGTGACAAAGGCTAGGGCTGGCTTGGGGGGTTTGGTGCGGGAACTGGGGCCAGCAGGGCTTGTCTGGGTGATGAGTCAAGGACGGACTCGCAAGGAGCTCTGGGCGGCGCATGAGGGTGTGTGGCTCAGACAGCAGGAGGCAGAGCTGCGGTTTCTCGCGCTCAGCTTCTGGTGGGAAAGCAGTAGTGCAGGACCTGCAGACAGAAGGTGCTTGGGATGCGGCTGTTCCTTTATGGGTTCTGTTTCGGCCTGGTTTGAAGTGGTGGAAAGGGGAGAGTCCTGCCACCCTGGAGGGAGGTGTGTGTGTGTGTGGCGGGGAGGGTGGTACTGTCTCACTTTATAGAGAATCCCTTATGTATCCTAGAGGGGTGCTGGGAAGGGGAGGCTCAGGTGCCGGAAGTGCAGATGGGAGAGGAGAGTCAGGGCCGAGGCCTGGGCAGCACAGGCTGCATGGAAGAGCTGCAGCCAGCAGAGGGCGCCTCACACCTCCAGACAGGGCTGGGGGTGGTCCAGGCAGCACCGTGGAAAGCTGGGAGACCAACTCTCTTGGTTTGCCTGAGACCTGCAGGGGTTTTCAGTGCTAAGAGCAGGAGAGTCAGGCAAACTGAGATGAACTGGTTCCCCGGGCTTGAGCAGGTGACTACTAAAGCGGGGCACACACACACATATGCACACATACACACCAACATATGTGCGCACCACACACATGCACAATGTGCACCCATGCACTTCACACCACCAGCATGACACACACGGCACACTTAAATACACACACGTGCCACAAAATTTGCCCACACTTGTGCCATATACACTACGTATCCATGCACTTCACATCACACCTAGAACACACTGCACACTTGTGCATGGGTACATGCACCACTCAAAAAATACATTTATAACACACACATGCAGCAGGTGCAATTCACACTCACACAATACACAAGCACATCAGACCCTTGCTACACACGCACAACACAATATACCTGTACACACATGTACTATAAAAACATATGCAAAACAAACATCATTTCACAACACACACATGCATTACATATACATGTTCACATCATACCAACTGCACAACACACGACATATGTACCATACACATCGCAATGCATATCAACACATATGAACACAAATACACACGTGACAACACACAACACAACTCATACCTGTGCACATCATACTCACATACACAACATACACAGTCACAACATAATGCACTACTCACGTGTACTATACGTAACCCATATGCACATCCATTCAACACACACATACACAATGCACCCACAGATGTGCATATGCACAGCACACTTACACAACACCCATAGTCACAGACATACACACCTTTGGTAACTAGAGACTTCTTGTTTGAGGCAATGTTTCTTTTTGGCAAAATGAAGATACTCATTCTTGCTCTAAGCTAGTGAAAAAATAGAGGGAAAGAATTTAAAAACTTAAATTCATTCATTCAGTAATCATTTCTATACTGTGCGCTGGGACCAATGGGCTCACTGCATGGCAGGGCATTGAACAGACCCATCAATAACCATTTAACTTCGGTTGTAATGAGTGTTATGAGTTAAAACTCCCGAATGCACAAAGCTGCAAAGGGGTGGACCTGGCTGTGTCTAGAAGTTTCCTGAAAAAGAGCTTTTAAAGCCCAGACCTGAAGTCAGAACAGCAGGGTTGGGACAAGGGGGCGGTGAGTGAGGCACCCAGGCACATAGTGTACAAAGGCATCGTCCCCAAGTGCTGTCCTGCATCTGCACACCCCTGGGAGTGGTCGAGTGGCCAGGCTGAGAGAGACCCCATGAGGGATCTGAGGAGTGCGTGGTCCTGCTCCCACGTGCTGCTCTATCTGGATCCTCTCATCCAGGGGGTTGGAGGGTACACTTGCTTCCTAAGAAACTCTCTGGGCTTAGGGAAGAGCTGTCACTTATAGGGAAGGGATCTAGATCATGCAGACTAACCAGCTGCATTCCCCCAGCTGCTGGTAATCAGGCCCCCTTCTCTGCTGCCAGCCATGCTGATGGTGGAAAGTGGGTGGACGTGTACAGGATGAGCCCCCCATCTCCCTGGACACAGCCTGCATGTCCTCACACTTCCCAGCTTGCTCCTGGAGGTGGGGTCGCCCTGCCAGCTTAGACTGCATCAGTGCAGTCTTCCTGCTCCTGGGCACTGGAATTGTCCCTTTAAGCTAGTGGACTGAGGGCAGCATAGAGTGGGGGTTCAGGCCGACTGGAGCAGGTGCTTTGCACCTGCTACTGTGTGACTGTTGAAAAGTCACCTGACTTCTCTGTGCCTTATTTCCATACCTATAAAATGAGCATAATGGTAACACTAGCACCTATTCAACTGAGTTGTAAGGAGTTTATAAGTTAATACATGAAAAGTTCTTAGATTAAAGCCAGGCACATAGCAATAGACAATTAAATGTTAGCTGCAATTGCTATTTTGATCCAAAATAAAAGCAAACACTAGCAATCATAATATCAAATGTACTGAAGTCACAGAACCAGAACTGGAAGGTGCCTTGGAGAACATCTGTCCCAAGTCCCCTCTGCATTACATAGATAAAGCTGTTTGACCTGGTAATCCAGAGAGAGAAGGACTAGAACCAGGACGAGAAAAGAGGAGGAACGAGTAAGAGCTGCTCCTTTCTGTTCTCTAGGACGGTGGTTCTCACAGGGAGAGCTGGTTATGTACATATCACGGATCTCACCCAGGTTTTCTAACTCAGTGGGTCTAGGCGGGGTCCGAGACTCAGCATTTCTATCAGGTCCCCCGGTGACGCTGCTGCTGGTGGTCCAGCGGCCACACCTTGAGAAGCGTTGCCGTCGGGACAGGGGAGGTAGAGCGCAGAAAGTTCACACCCCGCCTTTGCTGAGAGCACCCCAGTGCGCGGTGGGGGGAGGGGAAGCAGGGGCCTTACTTACAGCGGATGCCGTACCTCGGGCAGCGCCCTCTGCAGGGGGATGCGGGCGCTGAGCGCCTCCTCCAGGCTGAGCGTGCTCAGCTCCTCTTCTTCAGATACCTCCTCGTCCTCCTCCTCCGCTCCCCAGTCCTTCTCTGGAGCCTCCTGGTCTACCCTCCTGTTCGGCTGCTTGATGAACCGGTAGCTGCCACCTCTCCTGCCCTGGCTCTGGTTCCTTCTGACCATGGGTGAGGCCACGGCCACTAGTAGCTGATCCTCTCGCAGGGAGCTAAAAGGTGGCAGACCCTCCAAGGGACCATAGTCTTGGTCCTCATCCTCAGACTCCAGCACCCATTCCTGGGATTCCCCGAAATCCAGGCGGTACCCAGTGTCAGGGCTGTGCTGGGCTGCCTGGATTGTGACAGCCTGGGGCAGGGTGTGCAAGGGAGGGTGCAGCATGGTCACCATCAGCAGCACGCATCCCAGCATCAGGAAGAGCAGCAGGAATTGCAGTCTGCATGGTCCATGCCTGCAACGCTTCCTTAGGAGCATGTTGCTGGGACTTGCCAAGTGCAACAGGTCATGTTCAAGTTCGCTGCCTCCTCCTGCTCCAGGCTCTTTCAAGCTTGCAGCAGAACCTGGGCTCCTGGTTCCACCTGGAAGTTTTTTTGACAGTCACTTAACCTGCTCCTTTTCTCCCATCTGACATTTGCCAACAGCTGCGTAAGGCCAACTGCCACTTACAATCAGAAAGCCACGAGGCCCGGGTCCCAACCCAGATCCTCTCTGAGTGGATTTCTCTGATTGCCTTCGGAAAGCCCATCCACAGGACTTCAAATTAAATTGTTTGCCCCCTTTAACCCTCTTTTTCTCCTTGGGAAAAAAAGAACCAATTACTTCATTCTGTTCAGGTGCTTAGTTCCATGTGTTTCATCCTCCCCTTTGCATGACTGGGCCGCTTGCTATGCGCTGTCTGGGGGCAGCTGGTGGGTCCTCGGTTCAGCAGAGCTGACAGCCGTCATCCTTTGGACGCTTCAAGGCAGATCAGATCAACAGATGAGAAGCCGGCAGGCAGTGCCTGATTTCCTTTCACACATAGCTCTGCGCTCAGCTGAGAGCCCTCTGCCAGACACAGCCCGAGCCAGGCGTGCGCCTCGCTCCTGGTCCTAATGCCCTCACTGTTCCCAGGCTTTGCATAACCCCACAGAACACAGCTCCAGAGGAAAATAAAAGTCGTCAGTGCTAGGACCAAACCCAAACAGAAACGTGCCAGGGGGTTAGATTTGACTCTTAGTCCTGGCAAGACTTCTTGCCCCACCCAAAGGGGCAGGAAAGAGTATTCTCTCCTGGTTTCAGAAGGCTGCACATGTGACATAGCTGTAAGAAGCTAGCTGTCTCTTTGTACCCTCAGCTGCCCAGTGGTGATCTGTATGGCTAGACCAACTCTTCCTCTGTTCCCTAATACCTTTATCCTTGTCCTTTTGGGAATGAGGGAGGCCGGGGGTTGGGGAAGGCTCACGTAAGCCTCTTCTGCCCACAAGAGCATCTGAATGCCTGTTACGTGATGGCCGTGGAGGATGGAGGGCTATTGGAAGAGGAGCCATGTGCTCTTTCAGTTGTAAAACTTCATTCAACCAACAAATAAAAGTGAGCACCAGTCATGGGCCCAAACTATTCTGGAGACTGGGAGTACAGCAATGAATAGAACAACCCAAAATTTGTGCCTTGTGGAGTTTACATTTTAATGGGAGAGACAGACCATTTAATAAGATATACAGTCGGTCAGATGGTAATAGGAGTTAAAGAAAAATATATACATAGTATCTCTACTAGACCGAGGACCCACCAGCTTCCCCCACCCGACAGTGCATAACAAGCTGACCACTCATGCAAAAAGGGGGGAACAAAACACCTGAGCAGAATGGAGTAATTCCCAAAAAGATTTTAGTAGCCATGGACGACCCAGTGCTCTAGGTCCAAGGTCACAGTTACTGTACAGGTAGACAGCGTGCCACTTCAAGTGCCTGCATCTCCCTGCCTGCCTGGAGGCTTCTCCAGCATGGTGGTGGTGGTGGGGGGCTCACCTTTCATGCAGTCCTGACCAGAAGTGCTAGGGGTTTAACTTCACTCATTAAGCAACTCCCATTATTAAGGAAAGAAAATGAGTGACTAAATACCTTAGGTGACAATACTGAATTGGTTTGGTGAGATTATTCTGAGATGTGGTCTACATAGTTCTATAAAGAGCTCCGAGCAGAATTGTGATCCCCTTTGTCCACAGGGGCATCTTCTCATCAGCACACCCTTTATTCACTTTTTCCATTCTTCTTCTTACTCTGCCCACGCTCTCTTCTCTAACAAACTGCCTAAGCCCCAGTTACTATCTCAGGGTTCGTCCTCAGGGAGTCCAAATTCAGGCGGAGTTGTCAAACAGCACAAACACTTTCTCCCTTCCTTTTGTTTGTGGTTGTAGAGTTAGAACTGCTGAAAGAAATAACTTCTTGCAGTGTTCAACAAGATTATTTTTGTTCTTTTTCTGTAAGTCTAACTATGACAAGTTTTCTGATCTGTGTTGGGTACAATAAAGTGTGTACCTAATTGGTACTTTCTTAAGTCTGAGGTCCTAATAAGAGTGAAGTATTCTTCAATGTATTCTATATTATCCCTAGAATAATATGTTGAAAGGTAAAGGCTATGCTTGACATTGTAAAGTCAACCTGTCTTAAAAACACAGTTAATGCCAGTAACCCTAATAGTATTTTGCATATTCTGCAATTGATTCTCATCACCCAACTCCATAAGAAAAAGAAAAGAGTTTCTAACAAAATGGTAGGGGAAAATCTTGTTACTTTGTTTTCAAGTCATGATGAGATGTATTTTATTTTATTTTGTTTCATTTTGTTTGTTGTTTTTATTTTAGTGAGAAGAGAGGAGGCAGAGAGACAGACTCCCACATGCACCCTGACCGACTGACCGAGATCCACCTGACAAACCCACTAGGGGGTGATGCTTTGCCCATTTGGGGCTATTGCTTCATTGCTCAGCAAAGGAGCCATTTTTTTTAGTACCTGAGGCAGAGGCCACAGAGCCATCCTCAGCCCCGGGAACCAACTTCTCAAACCATTTGAGCCATGGCTGCTGGAGGGGAGAGAGAGAGAGAGAGAGAGAGAGAAGGGGATGGGGTGGAGAAGCAGATGGGCGCTTCTCCTGTGTGCCCTGACCGGGAATCTAACCCAGGACATCCACATGCCATGCCAACACTCTACCACTGAGCCCAGTGAGCCAACCAACCAGGGTTGATAAGATGTATTTTAAAAGGCAACATCTTTTCTTCTAAAAAAAATAATTTATTTTTTTTTTTTAAATTACATCTTTTGCTCAGTAGACTGACTGCTCAGTAATGCCAGGTGAGTGTCAAACTGGGAGGAAGGTCACAGGCACTAAGCTTGTCCCATGTGGATGCTCCTGGAGAGGTGATGGAAAGGCAAGAGCACCCTGATGCTGCCTGTCTGGGGAGCCCTAGACTTGGGCAGTGACCATGACCCAATCAGCATCTTTCTGAGCCCAGAAGCAAGACCAGATCACTCCTGCAAGCTCCCAGAGTAAGAGGTACCAGAAAAATAAGTCCAGGGACATCCAGCCAGGTGGTGTGCGTTCCAGCTCCACATTGAGGCCACAGCAGCAGAGTCTTTCCATGTTTCTTCCATCTTTGCAGCCACCAGTGACTTCCTTGTCCTTCTGAACTAAAAACCAGCATTCTTGTTGTCACCACTCTAAGACTGACCATGTGAGCCCTCTCTGTATGATGTGAGTCACTGTCCATGCCATAATTTCATTCTCAACATGCTGGACAGGGAGGTTCTGCTGTCACTCTTCAGGTTTTCTTCCAGATTTTTTGTTTATGTTTCAATTTAGTCTACTGACCGTCAAAGTGAAGCAATTGACTCCTTTGTAATCAGCTTTCTGCCATGCCATTCTGTCCCCAAGGTAATGAGGACAGGTGCCTAGTGTCAGAATGGGGAAACAGCTGGGGTGTAGAAGTTATAGAGAGTAAAACACACCGGTCAGTACCTCAAAAATCTTATACTGTCATATGAATTCCAGGTATCTTTGAAGATCTGAAGGGTCTAAGACAACACTGCATCTCTGCCCTTCATAATTTCTCTAGTTCTGAGAATAAAGGTCCACTTCTGGCCCTAGCGTATGTAGAAAGCAGCGTGCATGCACACCATCCTTTGTACTCAAATTAGAAAACATGTAGCTAGTATGTATGTGTACCTGTGTACACGTGCATTTGTAATATACTTTTGAAACTTTTGTAATATACTACTTTTTAATATTTAAGTGAGAGGCAGGGAGGCAAGGAGACAGACTCCCACATGTGTTCTAACCAGGATCCACCCAGCAATGCTTGTCTGGGGTTGATGCTCTGTCCATCTGGGACCATTGCTTTAAAATTGAGCTATTTTAATGCCTGAGGTGAGGTCATGGAGCCATCCTTAGCCCCTGGGGCCAACTTGCTCAAGCCATTTGAGCCATGGCTGTGGGAGGAGAAGAAAGAGAGAGAGAGAGAGAGCAAAGGGGGAAGGAGAGGGGTGGAGAAGCAGATGGTTGCTTCTCCTGTGTGCCCTGACCAGGAATTGAACCCAGGACTTACACATGCTGGGCTGATGCTCTACTGCTGAGCCCACTAGCCGGGGCTGTAATATATGTTTATAACAGAAAATCTTGAACATTTTCTCATACAAGTATTTATAAAGCTGCCTCATTTTATTTAATGGCCACACAGTATTTCATTATTTGGATAAAGTTTAATGATTGGTATAACTAGTCTTCTACCAGTGCACTATAGGTTGTTAAAACTTTTTGTTCTTATAATAGTGTTGCCTTAAATTCCTTATACACACAAAATCTCATATACATGTGCATATATTTATAAATTCCTGAAAATGAAATTTCTTAGTCAAATAAAATATGCACTAAAATTTTAGAGGTATTTCAAGTTGTACTCCAAAGAGGCTGTATTAATTTACACTTGCACTAATTAAATATAGGAATGTCTGTTTCTGCATAACCTTACCAGAGCAGAGTATTATAAACCATTTTTATCTTTGCCTACTAATAAGCAAAAAATGGTATCCTGATAACAAAATTATAAGGTACTAAGTAATAAATCTTGCAAAATGTATGAGTGGAACTATAAACTACATTGAAAAGATAAAAGTAAACCCAGGGAGATATACCATGATCCCATGTGACAAGATTCAATGTGATAAACATGTCAATCTTCCTCAAATTCACGTGTAAATCCACTGTTATTACTTCAAAATCCCAACTGAGCTTTTCATGGATCTTTACAAACTATCCTACAATTCTTACAGAGGGCAAACAACCTAGAATAGGTAAGATAATTATGAAGAACAAAGAGAGAAATCTCTTTCACCAGATATCTAGATTTATAAAGCTATGATAATTAAAACAATGTGGTATTGGCACATGAATCAAAAACAGGTCAATGAAACATAATGGAGAATTTAGATTGATACAAATCTTTAAAGTCTGATATTACTAATTTGGGCAAGGATGTGGGGAAGAGGGACTGCTTGCATGCTACTGGTGGGCGTGCATTGGTACCCTCTGATGAGCAGTTTGGCAATATCCAATAATACCGAGTATGCACATATTCTACAATCCAGCATGTTTACTTCTGAGAGAAACTTTTGTACATGTTCACACCCACAAAAATAACATATACAAGGATATTCACTGAAGCACTCTAATAGCAAGAAATGGAAAATAACCCAAAATGTCCCTATAATGCCATAAAAAGTTTTATCCAAACAGTGAGAATAAGTGAACTAAACCTACATAAATCAACACAAATAAATCTCTAAAACATAAAATGAAAAAGTAAGCTGTAAAATATGTGACTTTAAAATTAATCAAAATGATTTTACATATTAAGCAAATGTGGTAAAACATAAAAATTATTTAAAAATAACATCCCTTTCAGAAGATGAGTACTGCTGGGAATGAAGGAAAAGAAAGAATGGAGTGGGTGAAAGATATTGGCTGTATTTGTAACTTCAAATACACTAAATACACTGGGGAACAATCTTTTTTTTCATTTTATGTTGTATGAGGTTTTCGAACTTTTTCTATATATTTCTAAATCGCTGATTCCAAAGCTGAAAATCTGCTTTTTGGTGCATGCTCTAGTTTTTATGCAATTTTAATTTCTTTTTGTTACAGTTAATGGCATGCATTGGTTTTTAAATTGGAGTTTAAGGGTAATGACTCTTGTATTGAACATAACCATAAGGCAATTAATGTTTTACAAACATCACTTTTACATAACTGTAGTTGTTTTTAAATATAAAAACTTATTATCTGATAAAAACACCCTCTTATTTTGTTTTAAGATTGAATCATGGCTTCTTCGAGTAGGTGTAAATGTAAGAATAGTCCTGACACCTTCTGTTATATATGTGGCTGTTACACACTTCAACATCAAAGGCGCAATATTTTATCATTTCTGACATGTGCATATTTAGTGCCTATTTTCAAGTTCCCCTTGGCAATCAAGATAAGAATTGGGCTCCTCATATTGTGTGTCATAATTGTGAGGAAATGCTCCGTGACTGGACAAAAAGAAAACGCAGAAGAATGCCTTTTGGTTTGGCGCAAACCTAAGGACCACAGCAGTGACTGTTATTTTTGTCTGACCGATACAAAGGGCATTGGCAAGAAAAAATGGCATGTGATCGCATATTCTAATATTCCTTCGGCAATACAACCTATCCCACACTCTGAGATACTCCTGGTTCCAGTTTTCAATGGTTTTATTTCTTCTAAGGACAAAGAAAGCGAATATGGTGATCAAGTGTATTTTGATAAGATGCATGAGGAAATGGTTGTAGAATCTGAAGGGTCTTCTTCTGATGCCAAGCAGTCATTAACCCCTCAGAAGTTTAGCCAACCTGAATTGAATGACTTAGTAAGAGATTTGGGCCTATCAAAGAAAGCAGCTGAGCTATTAGCCTCCATGCTTCAAGAAAAGAATGTGCTTCACCGGTCAGCTAAAATATTCCATTTCAGGAAGCATGAACAAATTTTTGTGGATTTTATTTCCGAAGACAAACACTTTGTTTACTGTCATGATATCAGTAGTCTTCTCAGCCAGCTAGATGTTACCACATACAGTCCAACAGAATGGTGACTATTTCTTGAAAGTTCTAAACGATGGCAGACTACTGCTGAAGCATCAAACGAGATTATCCTCAACAAGTACACAAACGCAAGAGCTACAAACGCAAATTTTTGCCTGAATAGAATTTAAATAAGTTTTGCGCAAATATTATGATTAAAATAAGTGTTTTAATATGTTCTATTTTGAAATTATAGACAAATTCTGATGCAATCATATCTTTTAGTGTATTAGTGTATTTACTGCATTATATAAATTTTTATATTTTCACAAAGATGATGCCCAAGAAGACATTCTACTTTATTATGTTAAACTGAATGTTGAAAATTTTACAATAAGATGAAAACCTAAAATCTTGAATTGCAAAAAAAAACTGTAGCTTACAGAGAAAAACTAATGTCAGATTTGAGATCAGCACACTCGAATTAGGTAAGAACAAGTGTTTTTGTGGATGCAACAAAAATTTTGTTCCCCAGTGATATTAATAAAAACATAATATCTGATGTTAATATGGCAAAATATCAACTTTTTGGAAACTTGGAATATAAATACATGTGTGTCTATTACAGGGGATCCTTGGTTTATGACACTGGTCCGTTTCTACAACAGTGATGTAACCCAAATTTTGGTGTAAGTCGAAACACACCCTAGCCTAAGTCACTTACCTATCCTAACACAGTTGCAAAATCATAATCTAGAACACAGAAACACAAACATGCTGCGTTACTGCCTGTTCTTCCACCATGCACAACCAAACTAGTTCGCCCACATAGCCGTAAGTACGACGCTAATGGCGTAAGCCAAAACATTCATATCTCAATTTTTTAAGTTTTAATGGGAGTAAGAATCATAAACTCTGAATAAAATAAAAAAGTTAAAAAAAAACAAAAAGAGGCCTGACCTGTGGTGGTGCAGTGGATAAAGCATCAACCTGGGAACACTGAGGTTGCCAGTTCAAAACCCTGTACTGGTCTGGTCAAGGCACATATGGGAGTTGATGCTTTTAGCTCCTCCCCCTTTCTCTCTCTCTCTCTCTCTCTCTTTCTCTGTCTCCTCTCTAAAATGAATAAAATAAAAAAGTTAAAAAAAAAAGAATCATAAACTCAAAACATTGTATGTTGATACTGTCATAACCCGTATGTTGAGTCTGTCATAATCCGAGGACCTCCTATATATTATTTTCAGTATGTTTGAGACATTTTATAATGGAAAATAAGTTATTGGTATCATATTGTGGTTTTAATAATCATTTCTACAGGGCCCTAGCAGTTTTTCAGATACAGTTAACACATTTATATATTACATAATATATAAAATAAGTGTGTGTATATAATATGTAATATATAAATAAATACATTTATGCCATATAATGTATTTATTCAGAAACATTTATTCAGGGTATGTTTAGTATAATCTGAGAAGGGATTTAGAGACATCTGTTGAGAAAGGCAAAGCCACCCCCATTTTTATATTTTACCATTTTTAAGAACAAAATCTAAATAATAAAATAATAAAAAAATAAAAACAAAATCTATGAAAACTTAATGGGGTATTAAGGACATTTATTTTATCTTCATTTTGTTATTTTTGTCACCTGTCCACCTCATTAACCAGTAGTAAGTCTTAAAGAGTGCCTGTGTTTGTAGGAAGGGAAAACTGCGGGGAAGAACCAGAGAGACAGGAAACTCCAGAGCCATTCCTTTACCTTTCCTGGGAAGAAAATCCCTTAGAAAGAGAGCAGGTGGAGGCAGCGAGCTACCCACTGAATCTCTAAGGCTGGAAAATAAAGAAAGCTGTCAGCATTGGAAGCCAACCGGAGCCTGAGGAGGGGTGGGGACTGTCCATTCCTTCTGACCGAGTGTCTAAGAAACTTGGCCCCTGATCCAGCTTCCCCTCCTCGCGTCTTCCCAAGGGCCACAGCAGCCATATACCGATCAGGTTCCAAAGACAGACCTAAATGACCCGCAATTAGAAGCCACATTATAATAAAGCCTCCGACTTAGCTTCCTCTTTTCTCTTGGAATTTCATTTTCTACCTCTACTCTTTGTTGCTACGTCTTCAAGTGAACTAATCTTTCCCTCCAGTGTACTTTTCACTTTTTACCTTATACATTCTAATTTTATCTCTGAAAGTTCCTTCTGGATCTTTTTTTATATCTTCCATGACTCTACTTAACATGCTTCATGTTTCAGTTCTTATGCTGTAAAAAAGGGTCCTTTTCACATTCTACTTAGTTCCATTTTTTACAGTTTTGTGCTTTGTGTTGGTAATTTTACTGTTTAAAATAGCTATTGAGCGCGTTGCTGAAGTGCTGTCTCTTGTTCCTAAGAGCAAGGCTGTGTGTGATGTGCCTTATGGAGAAAATACAGTTGAATTTGAACAACACAGGCTTGAACCACCCAAGTCCACTTGTGTGTGAATTTAAATAATAATGATTCAGATGTAAGTGGACCCACGTGGTTCAAACAACACACATTAAATACGGTGTCTTTGAATATAAACACATAAAACAGGTTATGAATTGATCGGCTGATGAAAATGTTGTAATGAGAAGACCAGGAACCTAAACTTCTATTTACCCTGGAAACGATGGTTTAGTACAATAAACTGTACAAGTAGTTTATGCAGGTGGTAAAAGAAATAAGCTGGTAGGGGAGAGGGGAAGAGATAGGAGAGGTAAGGGCAGCCTTTAAAGGCATGACGTCAAGGCAGCTACTACTGTGGGTAACGAGAGCTGAATATAGTTGGGAACTTCTGGGAACCAGGGAATAGCATATTGCCTCAGAGTGTGATCCCAACCAAGATGGAGGCAGCTGGAATATTTATGCAGCAGTTCCCATCAGCTGAGGACTACTGGGAAGGGGCATTAGTGGCCTGCTGAGAGGCAGACAGAGGGACTGTCAAAGGAAGTCTTCAAGCAAAGTGGTATAGACACTGGCAATTGAAGCCTAAATGGGTTTCCACTACCGCGGGAAAGTGTGTGAATATCTGCCACAGATGGGCTGGCCAAGGCTTGTAAACTTGATGCCGTCAGCAGCCAGGCAGGTGACACAAGCAAGAGCGGTAAGCTGGGAGAGACAGCGTGAGCTGAAGAGTTTTCATCCCTGTCTAACAAGAATAGTTGTTACTCAGCTACGGACAATTTTTTGCCATGAGGGAAAATAGGCCAATACTTGCCAAATCTGATTTTCAAAAAAAGCGGGAAAATCAGATTTCTTAAAAATGTGAAATTTCAATTTGTAAAAGTTGGCAATTCATTCAAAAATTTGTGAAAACACTGCTAAAGACAAACAAAACATGTGGGCAGGCCAACTTCCACCCACAGACTGCCAGTTTGCAACCTCTCTGATACAGGATGTGCGAAAACCCCACCTGTTGGGTCTGAGCCCAGAGAAATTGTATCATTATCTCATATGTACGCTAAGGCATTCTGGGACAGCCAAGAGATGCCTAGAAGACTCTCCTGATGTTCACGTGGCAAAGCACCTCTCGTCTGTCTAGTGAGTGTACTTCACTCTCCTGCCTGGAGATCTATCAGATGGCCAAAGACCACTATTCATTCTGGCTGCTGAAGTTCTCCAGTGATTTCTTGTCGCTGTTTTGGTTCTTTGCCTCTCGCGAAAAAATAACCGAACCTACGGGGCTGTTCATCTGTCATCTGCTAGTCTACACAGCCGGTCAGCCCACTCCATCGCTGAGAACAGGGCTGCCTGCCCAGCCTTCCCCCTGCACAGAGATTGTCAGACGGAGCTTGAAAGATGAGCAGCAGTATGTGTAGAAACGGAGCCTAGAGAATTGGCCACCATCTGGCATTTTCTGCAACACAGAGGGAGGGAGACGCCAATGGCTGTGCTCCCAGGAGATGGCAGAGTACCTAAATCAGTCAGAGGCCAGAGGTGAAGAAGAGAAGCAGAATCACCAGCAGATATATACAGTGGTACCACGATATCTGCACGGTATATGTCCCAAGGCCCCAGTGGATGCTTGAAGACATATAGGAGAAAGCTGGAACTGCCAAAGGCAAGTTACAACATGGCAGATTTGGCTCAGTCAGTGGATGGACTGTATAACAATTAAAGGAAGAGTTCTACGACTGAAGGGACTGCCTTGTGGTGAATCGGGTCCAGTTTTTGACTTGTTAGTTTTAAGAAGAGATTTACCAACATCCTCCCTCCCTTCCTCTTTTCTTCTCTTCCCTTCCCTTTCTTTTCCTTTCCTTCCTCCTTTCCTTCCTTCCTTCCTTCCTTCCTTCCTTCCTTCCTTCCTTCCTTCCTTCCTTCCTTCCACGCATCTGTCCATGAAGTTACTCATTTATAAATGCAATTATTCAACCAATATGTATGGACTACCTAGTATATGCAGGTGTGATGCTGGGTTCTGGAATCTATGTGCTAGGCACTACATTTGCTGCTGAAATTTAAAACCTAATAGGAAAGGAGGTCATTGACCATCTATTGTGTGCCAAGCACTGTATTATATGCTAGAATTTAGAACCTAGGATAGATGACAATCTGGGACTATTGTTGAGCATCCTCAATTATAAATCATTTCTTTTAAATGGGTCTCCCAATTTGTGATTTCTAGCCTGGTTGTTCCTACCAGCATGATTCCTTAATGTATAGTGACTCATTGTGACCCATAGGGCTTCTGCAGCCACTCAGACTATGTTTTCTTGGCTGGGTCCAGGAGGGCTGGGATGTTCTGGGCTCTGACCTCATTGTTTATAATTTTTTAAAAGCTTCTGCCTCCCTTCCGTAAGCTAGATCAGAGCCAGAGACAGCAGGGTGGATGTGTAAAGTGAACTCCAGCCAGCGTTACTATAATCTCAAACACCCAAACAACAGGTCACACGCCTACAGCTCGTGACTTCTTGGCAGCTTGGCTGATCCTGAGCTCTTCCACTTTGATCTGCCATTTGAAGTGGGGAGGCATTGGAAACAGCTAATCTGTGAATGTTGTTTGCAGTGTAATATGCAAGTGGATAGGGGAGAAATGAACTTATGAACAGTCCAATCTTAGTCCTCAGGGAAAGACTAGAAAAGTACATTTAACCTGACATATAAAGGGCTGATGTGATCCAGATGTTCTCATTTCAGCACCCAGTTCTCCTAAGTGCTGTGCAGCACGTGGAAGGAGGAGGGGTGCCGCAGGACATTTGAGTGTAGCAAGACCATGAGGAAAACAGTCCTCAAGATGGGAGTGGCTGAGCTTTATTCCTTGGATGTTCTTTGTGCTGTGTTCCAGTTTGCAAGGGTGGGACTGTCTCTCAAAGAGGCTTTTCAAAACCCTGTGTAATCTTGAAAGCATGAGGTGATACCTAGAGAGATTATACAGACTGGAGATAACTCTTGGCAAAAGCAGATTGCTAATAAGATGGAGTGGGGCAGGCAGACATTGAGCCTTCCCTGACATTGGAGAGGAGGCAGGGCTGGATTCCCATACAGAGAACTCTGGTTGCCTGCAGGAGCTTTTCACAGGGCCTCGTGTTCACAAGGCATAGATCCCCCAAGCAATTCTGCCATGCTTGAAATGACATTGTCAGGAGTGTACCTTGAACTTATTGAGTAAAATGAAGGCAGAGTTTAGAGGAAATCTTTGAGAGGTTTTCTTAGAGGCTGGAATTGAAGTTTATGCACCTGATTCTGAGTTGGTCGTAGGTGTAGTGGAGATTGGATCCTGCTCCAAACTCTGCAACTCATTTTTTGTGAATCTAGACAAGTCCCCATTCATTCACAAAAGGAAAGGGTTGGATTAGATGTCCCCCAGAGATGTTTCAGCACTAAAATTCTGTGATGGAAACTCAACATGCTTTATAAATAAAGTGTCTGCCTGAGCCATTTATATAGAACCTCTGAATTGCCATGCAGCTGGAGGAAAGGGGGGAAATCTTTAACATTCTCCACAGCCTCCCTGCTGTCTGAACAAGAGTCCTTGATATAAGCAAGTCCCCGGCATCTGCGCATATAACCTCATGGAGAACCAAGTCATCAGCCACAAAGAGCCATAATAACTTCAGGTGTTTAAGACTACCCTGCCTCCCCATTAAAAATGCCCATAGTCATGGCTCAAACTATTGATTTATGTTTTAAATTACATTTGCATATTGATTTCAAAAGGACCTCTCAGCAGTTCTGTAAATAAATCAAACAAATAAATCGGGACACCTGAGTGGTGTAGCATTCCAATCTAGCAGTGAAATCGTTCAGAGTGCAGAGATGAGCTTGGAAACCAGTCAAGAGAATTGTATCCTGGTTAGGGAGGGTAAGGGCTATTGAAGACAATTGTCTGCTCCTTAGCTGGAACTGTGTGGAGAGGCCAGAAGACAATCTCAGAGAGCAGGCTGAAAGGTGCTCTCTGGGGAGGGTACTTGGCCATCGGAATTCCTTCTGCGTGAGTCAAGGAGAACGTGCGCCCCAAAGAGACGGCTTTCTTTTGCATCAGAGATTGACAGCCTTGCATCGTAAGAATCAGTGTGATCAGCTCTGTGAAGTCCAATGTTTTTTGGTGCTCTGTTTCTTCCTAATATTTGCAATTTCCATTGTATTTGTTTATATATTAAGCCACTTTTATTCTGAAAGAATTTGTGATGGCTTGTGTGTACATTCAATTCAATAGGACAGAATAAATAGCTAAGAACCCTGAAGGGAAAAGTAAGCTTAGGGAGTAAGATGAAACCAGAGTTGGCACATAAGTGTATTTCATAAATATGCAATTGCTAAAACTGAGCCGCTCTGAGCTTCCCAGAAGCCAATGTAAAGAAAGGGACATGATTAGTCATCAGATTCACACTATCCTTATAATAAGAACATTCCAATTGGATGATCAATAGAGCCTCCTGGCCATTGTTCATGAAACTTGCAGTTCAAGTTTTCAATTTTTATTTTATTTTATTATTTTTTATTTATTTACTTATTTTTTATTTTTTTTACAGGGACAGAGAGAGAGAGTCAGAGAGAGAGAGAGAGACAGGGACAGACAGACAAGAGCAGAGAGAGGTGAGAAGCATCAATCATTAGTCTTTCATTGCCACTGCAACACCCTAGTTGTTCATTGATTGCTGTCTCACACGTGCCTTGACAGCGGGCCTTCAGCAGACCGAGCAACCCCTTGCTGGAGCCAGCGACCTTGGGTCCAAGCTGGCGAGCCTTTTGCTGAAGCCAAATGGGCCCGCACTCAAGCTGGCGAGCTCGGGGTCTCGAACCTGGGTCTTCCGTATCCCAGTCCAACACTCCATCCACTGTGCCACCGCCTGGTCGGCTCAAGTTTTCAATTTTTAAATGACACCTGGAGATAAAGTGCCTACATTGATCAGTAAGGACAGTACCAAATGCTATGACAGTCAAGAAAATGTATTATAGGGATGATTTTTAAAAAAATGCTTAAGCCAGTAGTACTTACACCTCCACAGAGCCCCACTCCACAGCGGCAGGGAGGTGGGCTGAAGTAGACCCTGAGCAGAGCCTGGTTTTCCTCAGAAATCTGTTTTTGGACAAAGTTGTAATCAAAGACCTAGTTTTCTAGGTCTTAGAGCCGTAGGTCTTAACCCTGGCTGGGCATCAGAATGGCCTGGGAGCTTTGAACAACACTAAAGCCAAGTCCCCTCCCCTGGGAATTCTAACGTGGAGTCAAAGTTGAGGCCACTGCCCAGAGCAAGAATGGGGTTGTGGCAAAATCAAAATCAGCTGTTAGCAATTGCTGGCCACAGTAAGATGCCCTTACTATATCTGATTATGAGTGGTGGAAGATCCTGGTGCACACTGAGGAAAAAAGTTACCTGGAGAAAGTGAAAATGTTGACCTAACACATCAGGACACCTGTCCAAAGTAATGACTTGAGCCCTTTCAGAATGAGAGATTTGTTGTGACTTTGGTTTATTCAGGATGACCAGCCATCCCAGCTCACCCAGGCTAACCAGGGCACAGACTTCATTGCTAAAACTGGGAGAGTCCCAGGCAGAATGGGATGAGTTAGCTGGTCACACTCTTGGTTTAACTTCTTCTCAAAACAGAATCAGGGAGTGGAAGGTGTCACATGGCCAATGGGAAAGAGCCAGGCCTGAGATGCTCAAGACCAGTTCTAAGGAAGAGCAGGTTCTGGCCTTTAGGGATGTTTATCTGATCAGCTCTGACCTCCTTTCTAGCTGGGCTGCCAAGCATGGGTCCTCTCCCTCCACCTCTGTTTTTATCTCCCTGAGACTTTTCTGTGTCAGTCCCAGAGTCCCCAGCTGGGGTCCTAGTGCCTCTGGGCCTGAAAGAAAGTGAAACTTCCCCAAATCCTGAAGATGTGCTCCTGGTATGTTCTAGGACTATGGCTCTCCTCCAACCTCAGGTGTGGGCCGCCAAGTCTCACTGCCTTTTGCTTGGACACTTTGTCCTTGAAAATCAGGTGGGTAGCCCCTGGGTTACAAACACTCAAGTAACACAGGTTCCCCCCAGCTAAATAGTGACCTGCTACCAGGGCTGGTTTCATGGGCATTCACACAGGACCCCATGCTCGGAAGGGCCCACTCTTGGTTTACTATTCTGCTGTCACCATCTTGAAATCCTTCATTTTTGAACAAAGGGTCCACATTTTCATTTTACACTGAGCTCTGCCAATCAGGCAGCCAGTTCTGCCTGTCCACCCCACCCACACCCCCACTCCCATACCTCAGAGGTAAACCCAATTAATTGACTTCTGCTGTCTTTGTCAGAGGTGCCATTATGGGAAAAACCAACAATAGAATGGGGAAATTTTTACCTCAGGGACTCACAAGCCTGGCCAATTCCTGGGCTTCTTTTCTTGAAACTCTCCGTGGAATCTCTAAGAAGCAAGGTTCCCCAATCTGCATTTTCAAAGTTCCCGAGTGATTCTGATGGATGGCAAAGATTAGGCTCCAGGTTTTTAGAGCAGAGGTGAATTTTAAGTCAAAATAAATCAGAAAATATAGTGTGTGGGGGGAGCTATGAGACGGGGGAGCTGCACTCAGCCTATATACAGTTCCCCACCTTGGCACCCACTGTGGGGACGTTTCCTCTTTGTGTGTTTCAATGCCTGGCATTGAGAGGAAAGTGTCTTCACCAATTCCTGTGAAGAAGTGCTTTGAGCCCTAGGCCTGCTCTTTGCCCATTTTTTAGCCTCTGCTACCCCTCACGGCCATGCCAGGGTGCCTAAGAAGAAACTCAAGAGTTACAACCCTGCCTGCGCCCCTGTCAAGTCTCAGAGCTTCCCAGTGCCCACCTTCTGCCCAGACCCTCTGCCCCATGTTTGCTTCTGATTTTCACTGACCTTGGCCCATCCTCCTTGGCTGACCCCTTCAGGTAACCTGGTGGAAGACTCCAAGGCAAACAATAGCCCACCCCCTCCAGCCCCAAGCTGTTAGTCCATACTGTGTTTTGTGAGAGTCAAAAAAACAATGCCCCAAAACAAATCTCACATTAATAAGAAACAAAACGAAACAAAAAAAAAAGTGCAGCAGGACTAGCTTCAGGCATGGCTGGATCTAGGGCACTCTATCTCTTGGCTTTGATTTCTTTTTAAGTGCTCAGGAAAGGCATGGTGACTAACTCCTCCCCCCATCACAGGTAGCAGGAATTTGATTGGCATTGTCTGCATCCTCTGGGACTTTTATCATCTGATGTTGATGCCTGATCGTGGTGTGCTCGTAGATGTTTAACAACTGGCTCTCACCAGGCAAATGGAGAGGATACCCTGACCTGTAGCATTTTCCAGTTTCTGTAAGGTAATTCTATCATTGTGGCCTATGTCAAGCTATTAGTACTGCATCTTTCAGCACAGTGTTGGGGAGAGCTGCACAGTAGTACCCTGTTATATGGTATTTCCAGATCTCATCTGTGTGAATATCCTCAGATCCATAAATAACAGCAAAGTGTAGTAAAATAATTAGAAAATGATGGATTTGTGAGTGGTAATTAACTTATCTTTTAATATAATTCCTTTAGGTATACATTTATGTAATTTAATTTTAATAATGAGTGTGTTTAAGAACCAACTAGTCAGATTCCTGAAATTTACCACTTGGCTCTCACGAGCTAGTAGTAACCCATCACTGATTCTGGAATGGGGCTCAATGATTAACAGTGCTGTGATCAATTAACAATGTCTGCTAAAGACACAGAAGGGGGGATAGGTGGCACATATGCCACATATTTACATTTTCCAGAATGTCAGTGATTTTATGAAGACAACTTTTATTTTTTTAATGCAAAGAGGCTGGCATCACCAAAGGAAATGACACATTTCTCTCTGGGAGGGAACATATAGATTGTGCTCCCAGTCTACAATGCTTCTGTGGTGGCGCCTGACTGCATCTCATTAGCATTGCCAAAGTCCTCGAAGGAAAGGAGGGGGAACCAGCTGGGAAGAACTCCTCCTGTTGTCCCAGGGTGCTAACAACTCCATTACTGCGCGCTACAGAACAGCCAACTGCTGAAATGTGGGCGTAAACAGTTTTTCTGCTTCTTTTGCTTGAGTATAGGGAGTCTTTAAGGTCAGAACTGCACAGTTTAATACCTCATTAAGACATTCCGCAGCAGCTTTCCCGCTTCCTGCTTGTTTTTCCTGGTGGCATATGTTGTCAGAAGCCGTGGAGTTCTGTGTTCTGGCTGGTTCTCAGAGGGACCAGGTAACAGCTGCCTTGGTGGGAGCATGGAAGAGGTAGCGTGGCTTCCCGAGTGTCAGTCTCCTAATGAGCTGTTAGCATTTGGTACAATTTGGCTTAGTGGCCGCGACTTGAGGACTTCCAGATAATGCTTTTGGAGCTGAAAAAGACTCCCTGAGAACTAGGGTTCAGGGTTGCTCCCCCCCACCACCATTTGCTACACCTGGGGTGAGTACAAGAATCTGTCCACAGAGGATCAGTTGGAGGGTCTGGGTCCTAATGAAGAGACAATCATTCTTAACCACAGACATTCTTTTCGTTTATGTTATGTTTTCATTATTTTCTTTATTGAGTTAGAATTTACATCTAGTTAAAATGCATGCATCTTAAGTACCCGACTCAATATTTTTTTGCATATACATGTAAATATCTATGTGACCACCACCCTACCAAGGTGTAGAACATTTCCTTCACCCCAGAAAGTTCCCTGTGCCGTGTGTGCGTGTGTGTGTGTGTGTGTGTGTGTGTGTGTGAAAGAGAGAGAAAGAGAGAGAGAGAGAAAGCACATGACAGCAAGCGCCAGCCTCCTGGTGTCTTTTCTCATATAGACACTATCTTATAGGATCAGAGCTCCTTCCTATGACCTTATTTAACCTTAATTATTTTTTTCGAGGCTCCATCTCCAAATGTAGCCGTACTGAGAATTAGGGCTTCAACATAGTAGTTCTGAAGGGACATAATAGACCTCTATTATGTAGCTTATCATTCTTGGTTCTAGAACTTCATGTAAATGGAATTATAAGTATACACTGTTGATGAACAGTTGGGTGGTTTCCAGTTGCCAAGAGATGTTTATTCTGAATAGGGCAGTGGTTCTTAACCTGGGTTCTATCGAACCCTAGGGGTTCGATGAGTCGATCTCAGGGGTTCGGAGAAGCCTCTGCCACGGAGGCCAGAATAAAGTAATACCGTAATTTGTTGTGAGTTCATGCACTTTGTTGGTTTTGTTCTTTGAGCAAGGTGATGTTCATGCACGGCTCATTTTGTGCACCAGTAAAAAAACATATACCTATGTCTTGAATTTGGGGGAAAAAATCATATTTTATTTATCACTAAAGAAGGGTTTGGTGAATGCGCATATGAAACTGGTGGGTTCAGTACCTCAAGAAAGGTTAAGAACCACTGGTATAGGGCCTTGTGTTTGCTGCTTGGTTATGAAGAAATGTAAAATATGTACCTGCCCATCAGTAGCTAACACTTGGGATCTGTGCTTGAAAATTAGCTAAGAAAGCACCAGCATATCAAACAAAACATGATTCTGACTCAATGAACAGAGACTGAGTCAGGGACACAGAGGAGGGACTTTTTAAGGAACATCAGTCAAGTCTGTTAGTAAATGTATGCACTTAAAAGATGCGACAGCTTAAAAACACCGGCTGCCAGAGGACCAAAAGCAACTGCAAGTGAGGTCAGACCTGGTGGGCAGTCGGCCTGCCGTGTGGGTACCTCTGGGAAGCCTTATAAGTGCTGCTTTGCCTGCATTCCAGGTCAAAGAGCTTCATGAAGTAGGAGCCGGATGAAAACATTCCCCTTGCAACAAAGCTGGCTCCTGCTTTGTTTTTGTGGTTTCCTCCAAGAGGGTGGGGACAGGCCTCAGAAGGACAGCCAGGCGCCAGATCCATGGTCAGGAGGGGCTCCCTGTGGCCAGATGTGGGTGCTCCAGGTAGTGGGAGAAGAGTGTGAGCAAAAGGGCCTAGGTCTTGGGTTCCAGTTTTAGACTTAGACAATGCATATTTGGCTGATCTGGCCCAAGGTGTATGCAGGTGACTCAGAGTTTTTGAAACCAGGGACAGTGCTGTAAGAACAGGGATAGGTGGCTGGAACTTGACAGTCCCCTAAGGGGACCTGACAGACTGCCAGGGGTGTATGGGCAGAGCTGCTAATATCCTTGGTTGTGAGTCTGAGAGGTGAGGTCTTATGTGTCCTTAAAAACCTTTGGAATCTCGCCTGACCAGGTGGTGGCGCAGTGGATAGAGCGTCGGACGGGGATGCGGAAGACCCAGGTTCGAGACCCCGAGCTCGCCAGCTTGGACCCAAGGTCGCTGGCTCCAGCAAGGGGTTGCTCGGTCTGCTGAAGGCCCGCGGTCAAGGCACATATGAGAAAGCAATCAATGAACAACGAAGGTGCTGCAATGGCAACAAAAAACCTTTGGAATCTCACCTTCCCGAGTCCCACTCCACCAAGCTCCATTAAATGTCGCAGGTTTTACCTTTCCTTGCCCTGGTCATATAGCATGACAGAGTGAAAGTGACCTGGGAGGTCCTAAGCATTCGGAGGTGAAGAACTAAAAGAATGGGACAGTTGGGGAGTTTTCAGGGGGAATTACTCACTCAAGTTTCCTAACCACAGTTTAATGACCATGTTGGTGGCAACTATCCACATAATATCAATAATATCGCATAATATTAACGTTCTGCTTGATCAGGTTTTAAACTCTTTTTTTTTTACAATATTTTTCATTGGAAGGACTAAAACTATATTAAATAAAATTTAGTAAAAAAAAAAAAAAAAACAGGAAAGCTTCCTAATAACCCCTCCTCATGTTTGTCTTACCTTCTAGCTCATATTTTACTTACTGTTTTTTACATGTTCGTTTGAGCATTTTTTACATTGCTGGAATCATCTTGACAATGGTTACACTTAACAGCAGCATAATATTTAATGTGTATATACCATAATTTTCCATTTTCTATCGCTGGACACCTTAGTGTGCAGATTTTGTTATTATCTATAAACTCTGCAATTGATAATTTCTTTTTTATTTTTCAGAGACAGAGAGAGGGACAGGTAAGGACAGACAGGAACGGAGAGAGATGAGAAGCGTCAATCATCAGTTTTTCGTTGTGGCTTCTTAGTTGTTCATTGATTGCTTTCTCATCTGTGCCTTGACCATGGGACTACAGCAGACTGAGAAACCCCTTGCTCAAGTCAGCGACCTTGGGTTCAAGCTGGTGAGCTTTTCGCTCAAACCAGATAAGCCTGTGCTCAAGCTGATGACCTTGGGGTCTCGAACCTGGGTCCTCTGCATCCCAGTCCGACACTGTATTCACTGTGCCACTGACTGGTCAGATAAATTCCTTTTAAAATAATTTCTACCCAAAAGGTGGCTCTGAACACAGCCCTGAGGGAGGCCCAGGATGTCATCAGTGTTTGAAGTCTAGAAAGATGAAGAGGACTTGTGACTCAGAACTGTATTTTTGTGGGTCTGAAGGGAACTAAACTGAAGGTACAGTGGGGGAATTGCCCAAAGTATAAATTTTTAAATATTAAAAAAAGCATAATTCTCATATAAATCCATAATGAGTACATGCCCAAATTTTACTTTAACTCATTCATCACAGAATCAGGTGTTTATAAGAGAAACTGGTCACCCTGGCTGGATAGCCTAGTTGGTTAGAGCTTTGTCCCAAAGAACAGAAATTGCTGGTTTGATCTCCAGTCAGGGCACATACAGAAACAGATGTTTCTGTCTTTCTCTCCTGCTCTTTCCCTTCCACTCTCTAAAGTCAATAAAGATAAACATTTAAAAATAATAAAAAAATAAAAGGGACTTGTCTATTAAAGGTTAGTAAAAGAAAATAATGTGGAATAAGATTGTTAAGTTAGATACAAAGCTAGTTATCTTTCTTGATGGCAATAAAGCTATATGGCCTATAGTAGTCCCAGCTTCTCTATCAAAAGAAGTCATTTTTATCTTCGCAGGGAAAAAAAATATTCCCATCACTATTGGATAAAAACCATTTGTATCTTAATGCTTTTCAACAAATTAATAACAAACCTATGAGAGCTGTAAAATATTGAGTCAAGAATAAATAAGCCTGTCCAGGTGGTGGCGCAGTGGACAGAGCATAGGACTGGGATGCTAACGACCCAGGTTCAAAACCCTGAGGTTGCCGGCTTGAGTGCAGGGTTACCAGCTTGATTGCAGGGTTGCCAGCTTGAGGATGGGATCATAGACGTGACCCTGTGGTTGCTGGCTTGAGCCCAAAGGTCGCTGGCTTGAAACCCAAGGTCAGTGGCTTGAGTCTAAGTTCGCTGGCTTGAGCAAGGGGTTACTCAGTCTGCTGGGACCCCCTGGTTAAAGCACATATGAGAAAGCAATCAATGAACAACTAAGATGCCGCAATGAAGAATTGATGCTTCTCATTCTCATCTCTCTCCCTTCCAACCTGTCTGTCTGTCTCTCTCTTGCTAAAAAAGAGAGAGAGAGAGAATAAACAAGAGTTATATTCTACTATAGAGCTGAATGACCCTAAGGCGGGCTTGACAATGACCATCATTCACCTATCTTTTTTGCTTTATTTCTGACTTTGGATTTGTTTTCCTAAAAGAGAGAAGCGACCTGCAGAGGAGACTCCATAGTGATACTGACCACGCCCTCCACTTATTTCAGGTGTGGGCAGCACAGGGAGATTGTCCTCTTGGTTTGAAGTACCATGGGGTACGGAAGGGCAGTGAGGACAGGAGAAGCAGCTTGGGTTTATGTCCCACCACTAGAGGGTGGGGGTAGGATTGGGGGGAGGGGTAGAGGGAGGAGGCGGGCTCAGAGCCCTGGGAAGAATAGGACTGGAACTGTGGGATTTGGGTAGAGCAGGAGTCCCCAAACTGCGCCTCCGTGAGGCCATTTATCCGGCCCCCGCCGCACTTCCGGAAGGGGCACCTCTTTCATTGGTGGTCAGTGAGAGGAGCACAGGATGCATCCGCACCCATAGCTCCCATTGAAATACTGGTCTGTTTGTTGATTTAAATTTACTTGTTTTTTATTTTAAATATTGTACTTGTTCCCGTTTTGTTTTTTTACTTTAAAATAAGATATGTGCCGTGTGCATAGGGATTTGTTCATAGTTTTTTTTAAATTTTATTTTATTCATTTTAGAGAGAAGACACAGAGTGAGAGAGAGAGAGAAAGAGAGAAAGGGGGGAGAAGCTGGAAGCATCAACTCCCATATGTGCCTTGACCGAACCAGTGCAGGGTTTTGATCTAGCGACCTCAGTGTTCCCAGGTTGACGCTTTATCCACTGCGCCACCACAGGTCAGGCTGTTCATAGTTTTTTTTATAGTCCGGCCCTCCAATGGTCTGAGGAAAAGTAAACTGGCCCCCTGTGTAAAAAGTTTGGGGACCCCTGGGCTAGAGGATCAGACCTCTCTTAACTCCCAAAGACTCTCATTTGGCAGGCTGCCTGAGAGTTACCTTAATAGCTCGGTTGGGACCTGTTCATTGTACAAAGCTGTGATCCCTCCCTCACAGAATGGAGTTCAGCCTTCAGTCTATGAACAGTATTGTTCACCATTGCCACTGCCACCTCCTTAACCCAGACATCCTGTAGTACCCTCAGCCTAGAAGCTTGAATAACTTGCTGTCCGACTTGCTCTGTTCTTTCCCCTCCAGGCCCGGGATCAGCCCAGGATCAGTTTGGCCTCCTCCTCCCCATCCAGAGCAAGACCTGGGGCTTTTTACAGGAGGCAGTAGGGGCAGCTCCTGATTAAGGAAGAGAACTCCAGTGAGGACGATGAACTTGTCTGGCATTCCTGGGACTTCCTAGATTGGAAAGACGCATCGTGGGAACCCCCTTCAGTCCCAGGCAAACTGGGACAGTTGATCACCCTAAATTCAGTCCTGTTTGTATTCTGAGCTGTTGCTCCCACCTATAGCGGACTTTTCGGCTCTTTCCCGTTGGGTCTCTGACTCTTAACTCTCTGCTGTGTCCTCTTAAATACCATCTTAATTTAGGAAGCTGAGGCCATGGCTCAGGACTCGCACAAGTTTCCCGTGTATTTCAGTCTGGAACAGAAGTGGGTACAAGTTTCGCATTTTTGTTTTCCATCAAGGAGATATTTGTGGAAGCTTCCAAGAAGACTAATGGAACAGAATGGGATGTTTGCTTTCATGCATAAGGAATGAATCACATTGCTTTTTTTTTCAGTAGTGACGAAGAAGAGTTGTAGAGTCTTCGGAAAGACAAAGTTTTCTGGTGGAGATCTGTGGGAGGCACGCAGGCTCCTGAATGGAGAACTAGGATTACAAGAGAGAGATAGACTGTTGTTGGACTCTTGAAGGACAATAAACGTGCCATGATCCTTTACAGCTGGTGCTGTTTCCAAATACCCTCTCTAGGCATTCATTCTGCTTGAGGGGCTTCAGAAACACGGATTAATAGCTGGTCGATAGGAAGGGAGGAAGGGAGCGATTATGTCAATGTGGAACGGTCCATGCCTGAACTCGCCCTAGGGTAGAAGGCAAAGAAGGGGGTATCATGCCCAACTCTGAAAATAAAACGTTACTGGCTCAAGTCTGAAGCTGTCACTTTCCACTGAGATGGAATATATTACTCAGAAAAGAGAAGCAGCAAATATTATGCAGTCTGCCTTTGGGAAAAGAAAAAACACCCACTTCTTAAAAAAACACTTTTTCAGGATGAAGGATTTGATTTCAACTGATGAGTCATCGCTGTGTTTTTTTTTACCACTTAGCCAAAATGTGAGGTTTTTAAAAAAGCATTTCTTGAAGCAAATTCTTCCATTGCTTGGGTTTCTCTCATCTGAGAGAGGAGGCATCCTAAGTACTTATATCCACAATGCCAGAAGCTGTCCCCTTTTGCATGAAAATTATTATGGAACAAGATTTGTACCTATTAAGTTCTCGATCCATTGTGAGAAAAGGCACCCTTAAGACAATATTTATGATCTACAAGCAACAGGTTATCAAGACACAGAAAATAAAGTTTAAAACACGAATTTTGACAAATAGAGTATGCTTTAAAAGGACACAATGAATGTCAGAAAGGCAAAGGAATTTAAGAGACCTTAGTGGACCTTGTATTAGGGGTAACCATATATCTTGGTTTACCAAGGACAGCCCAGCATATGCCTGAAAAGCACCCACTTTCACTCTTGAAAGTGTCTTGCTTTGGACAGAGAGTTATATGGTATATGGCTGCCCTAGGTGCGGTGGTTTTAAAACATGTCTGCAGATTCTTTGACACTCTTACCCTCAAGAAATCCATGTCTTTTCCCCTTGAAAAACGAGCGGTTGTTAGTGACTGCCTAACGAACAGTGTGTGACAGCAGAGGCACTGCCTGACTTCCAAGTCTAAGTTTTAAAAAGTCTGCAGCTTCTCCTGGTTTGTCTTGGGAAATTTGCTCCCAGGACCATCAGCCACCCTGTAAGAAGTCTGGCTACCCAAAAGCGGCTTCACTGAAGGGACCTCGGCGAAAGACCACACAGCAAGAACGAGAGCAAGAGATGCCTAAGGAGCCCCAGCCATGCGGACCCCACTATCGGAGACTTCCCAGTCCAGGCACCAAACACGTAAGGGAGGCTTCAAGAAGACCCAAGCCCCAGATACTACAGCCACACAAAAGACCCCTAGTAAGAGCTTCCCCATTGAGCCCAAGCAACCCTCAGAAAATAACAAATGATGTTGCTCTTTTATGTCAATGAGTTTGGGATGGTTTGCTATGTCTTGATAGAAAAACCAGGTGCCAAGTATAGGTTAAGTACTTGGAGCACCCCTACAGAGGATTTTTATGTCATTGTGAGTTTCTTGTCATGAGCCTTCACTCACTGTGCTGCAGCTGCACTGGCCTCTTTTCAGCCTATAGACAAGCTCCTTCTGAGCCAGTACCCTCTGTCTAGAATACTCCTCTCCCCATCCTCCCACCCCCCCATTCTCCAGATCCTGGCTTAAAAACCCCTTCTTGGATTCTTCTAGTACAGTCTTAGCTCACTCATAGTCACTGCAGATTCTTGTGGGAGACTGCATCTCTCAAAAATCATCACAGCCATATTTCCAATTCTCGTCATTTCATTGTCAAGAGGTGGGGTCTATTTTCCCTCCCTTTGAAATCGTGTTGGACTCCATGACTGTACTGATGATATGGCTTGTACCCCATGCTCTCTCAGGGCACACACCAGTGTGAGATTCAAATCATTTATCAACCGGTTCTCTGCCCTAATGATGGTCTTAAGTATAATAAATATATATACCAAAAGGTAATTTATTATCTCATGCATTTGATACTTAAATAAGAACAATAAAAGAGGTACACAAACTAGATTATGTTATAAGAAAGAGTTTTAAAATATTAATTAAATAATACCTGAAAAAACAATAAAACTGTTATTTAAGATATTTCCATATTGCTTCTTGATTGGTGTCCTCACTTGCAATTTTTTTTTACCTATGGACGGAATAAACATTACTTTATGCGCTTAGAACATACTGTTGCACAGATGAACGTTAAAAAAGAGTAAGGAATATAAATTTGTGATTTCCACATTGGGCGGCTGCCCAGGTGCCCACCTTAGAGAGAACCCTGATGACAAGTGCCATTTTAACAGCTGGTTCGCTGAATAAAAAATTAGGTGTCAGTTCTGCCAAACCGGTGTGAACTGGCTGAATCCCATGACTTGCACACACCCTGAGAATTCAGCCACCATATTGTAGGGAAGGCATATGTAGGCCATAGTAGAGGCCACATGCATGGGTGACATCTTATAGCTCCAAGTGAGGTACGAGCAGATTGCCATCATGAGCTTACAGACAGGTGAATTTTCCTTCAAATGGTTCCAGTGCCTAGCTTTTGAGCCACCCCTGCCGATGCCAACAGAGCAGGAACAAGTGCTCATCAATATTTGCAGTCTATGGTCATTGTTTTAAGACAAAGTTTTTGGATGGTTTGCTATGTAGCAATACGTAGTAGGAACACCACTGTATTTTTATTTCTTAAAACAGTTCCAATCATGCTTATATAAACATTTTTAAATGATTTGCTGAATGTTTGTCTCTCCTCATAAATTGTAAACTCCATAAGATCTGGGCCTGTGAGTACCTTGTCCATCATTGTTATTTCCAGCACCTGACTGTGGCTGCTATACAACTGGCACACTATAATACAATTACGCTGGGGAACAATTTTTTATTTTCATTTTCTGTTGCATGAGGTTTTAGAACTTTTTCTATATATTTCTAAATCGCTGATTCCAAATCTAAAAATTTTTTTGGTGCATGCTCTAGTTTTTATTCAATTTTAATTTCTTTTTGTTACACTTAATGGCATGCATTGGTTTTTGAATTGGAGTTAAAGGGCAACAACTCTTGGATTGAACATAACCACAGGCAATTAATGTTTTACAAACATCACTTTTACATAATTGTAGTAGTCTGTAAATGTAAAAACTTATTATCTGATAAAAACACCCTCTTATTTTGTTTTAAGATTGAATCATGGCTTCTTTGAGTAGGTGTAAATGTAAGAATAGTCCTGACACCTTCTGTTATATATGTGGCTGTCACACACTTCAACATCAAAGGCACAATATTTTATCATTTGTGACATGTGCATATTTATTGCCTATTTTCAAGTTCCCCTTGGCAATCAAGATAAGAATTGGGCTCCTCATATTGTGTGTCATAATTGTGAGGAAATGCTCCGTGACTGGACAAAAAGAAAACGCAGAAGAATGCCTTTTGGTTTGGCGCGAACCTAAGGACCACAGCAGTGACTGTTATTTTTGTCTGACCGATACAAAGGGCATTGGCAAGAAAAAATGGCATGTGATCGCATATTCTAATATTCCTTCAGCAATACGACCTATCCCACACTCTGAGACACTCCTGGTTCCAGTTTTCAATGGTTTTATTTCTTCTAAGGACAAAGAAAGCGAATATGGTGATCAAGTGTATTTTGATAAGATGCATGAGGAAATGGTTGTAGAATCTGAAGGGTCTTCTTCTGATGCCAAGCAGTCATTAACCCCTCAGAAGTTTAGCCAACCTGAATTGAATGACTTAGTAAGAGATTTGGGCCTATCAAAGAAAGCAGCTGAGCTATTAGCCTCCATGCTTCAAGAAAAGAATGTGCTTCACCGGTCAGCTAAAATATTCCATTTCAGGAAGCATGAACAAATTTTTGTGGATTTTATTTCCGAAGACAAACACTTTGTTTACTGTCATGATACCAGTAGTTTTCTCAGCCAGCTAGGTGTTACCACTTACAGTCCAACAGAATGGCGGCTATTTCTTGATGCCTCTAAACGGAGTCTGAAATGTGTTCTCCTACACAACGGTAATGTTTATGCAGCGGTTCCAATTGGTTATTCAACTCATCTGCGAGAAGATTATAATGACATAAAAATTTTCCTTGACTTTCTGAAGTATGAGGAGCATAACTGGTTCATTTGTGTGGATCTTAAAACGGTAAATTTCCTGCTAGAACAACAAAGAGGTTTCCTTGCTTTCTGTGTTTGCATGACAGCTGAACTCAGGAGAAACACTGGACACAGAAGGAGTGGCCGAAACGTGAAGCTCTGGAAGTAGGGATGCAAAATATTGTGAGTGAACCTGTAGTTCATCGAGACAAGATCATTGTTCTCCCACTTCACATCAAACTTGGCTTAATGAAGCAGTTTGTTCAGGCTTTGAATAAAGTGAATGCTTTCAACATATTATTTCTGCTTTTTCTGCCTTGTCTTTTGAGAAGATAAAAACAGGTGTATTCAATGGACCTCCAATTCGAACCCTCATACGTAATCAAGAATTTGCCAGGAAGATGAATAAGGAGGAGAAAGCAGCATGGCAGTCTTCTGTGGCAGTTACAAAAAACTTCCTTGGCTACAAAAAAGCAAAAAACTAGGAAGTTCTGGTTCAAAGGATGCTGTTGGTTTTCCATGACATTGGATGTAACAAGAGTGTTAAGATTTACTTCCTGAACAGTCACCTTGATAAATTTCCCAATAATCTTGGAGCTATTAGTGATAAGCAGACTAATGCTGGAGCATCAAATGAGATTGTCCTCAACAAGTACACAAACGCAAGAGCTACAAACGCAAATTTTTGCCTGAATAGAATTTAAATAAGTTTTGCGCAAATTTTATGATTAAAATAAGTGTTTTAATATGTTCTATTTTGAAATTGTAGACAAATTCTGATGCAATCATATCTTTTAATGTATTAGTGTATTTACTGCATTATATAAATTATTATATTTTTACAAAGATGATGCCCAAGAAGACATTCTACTTTATAATGTTAAACTAAATGTTGAAAATTTTACAATAAAATGAAAACCTAAAATCTTGAATTGCAAAAAAAACTGTAGCCTACAGAGAAAAACTAATGTCAGATTTGAGATCAGCACACTTGAATTAGGTAAGAACAAGTGTTTTTGTGGGTGCAACAAAAATTTTGTTCACCAGTGTTATAGAATGAATGTATGAACATACAGCCTGAAAAGTACATGAAAATACAGTCAAAGTGAAAATAGAAATCAAAACAGTTCCTGAGGGTCCAGAAAAATTATTTTGGTTATTAGAAAAGCAAGGAAGGATGAGCTGCCTAAGCAGGGTATCTGAGCTTGGATGCTAATTTGGGTGTACACTCACACACACTATCTCAGCAAGGGCCTTTTATAATTGTTTTCCACTTTTAAGAGTTTGGTTTAGAGTAGATTCTTGGTTCATAAACTTCATTAATGCATTTATAAATAATTTACCTGAATCGCATATCAAATAACTATTATCTCCCATAGGTGGAGAGGTGTGTGTCAAATTAAACTCCACAGTGGAAAAGTTGCTTAAAAATGGGTACATTCAAACCAGCAGTGTGAGACAAGGAGTTGACAAGTGTTATTGCAAAACACTTAGCTATTACTTTTGAGAACATGTGAACATCTGAGACTGAGGTTCCAGAGGGGAAAAAAAAGCTGAAACGGTGTCCATCTTTTCAAAAGGAAATAACTTTTCAAGAAATGAGAAGAGCAGAACAAAATACCAATTTGTCCATTTGCAAATTGAGCTCCTGAGCAACCAGCGTGGCTAGAAGAAGATACGTTCCGGGCCAGAACCAGGTCCAGCGAATGCCTCTTCCCAGAATTGTCCTGAGAAGAATTGGTATCTCACACTACTGGGGGAGGCCTCAAGACAACCTTGTGAATTGGAGCCGCTCAAATGTCACGTAACTTCCACTGGCCATCTTCCTGTGTTTCCTGGTCAGAGTTCACGTCTGCCTCGGTTCAGTTTCTCCAGTGAGTAGATCTTTAGTCTTCCTCAAGGTGGGAGAGGGGTAGACATCAATAATCCAAGATGGGTAAGGGGTCCCCATCCACTGATATTAAGTGCTGCCACACACACACCCTTCTTTTAAAATCCAGTACTGTATTCTGTCTGTCCCATCTATTGTGCAATGGATTGAATGTCTGTATTCCACCCCCATCCGTTCATATGTTGAAATCATGCTCCCCAATGTGATAGTATTAGGAGGTAGGTCTCTGGAAGGTGATTTGGTCATGAGGATGGAGCCCTCGTGAATGAGATTAGTGCCCTTATAAAAGAGACCCAGGGAGCTCTCTTCTCTTTATGTCATGTGAAGATACAACAGCCTAAAAATCAGAAAAAGACCCTTACCAGAACCTCATTCAGACATCCAGGCTCCATAACTGTGAGAAATAATTTCTGTTGTTTATAAGTCACTAGTTTATGGTATTCTATTATAGCAGCCTGAGCTAAGATATTTACCAAGTCACTTGCCCTTCCCAAATGCATCATGTTTTCTTTCCTTTGCAACTTTGCCCTGAAATCTCTACCACGACCCCTCCATGCATCTTATATTGTAGTATAATATAAGGTGGGGCTCTGCCCAGATCCCTGTTCGCTGATCAGGTATACCCATTCCCCAGCTGCTGTGAGTGTTGGCTTCTAACAGCTCTAAGCTACATTCTTCTTCAGAGACTCACTGCCCTGCGTACAGGAGCCTCCTCTCCCAGAAGCATATAAGAGGTTAAGTGCTCTCCCTCTGGGGAGCAACCTGTAGCCAATGACTTACTACTGATAAGGAGTTCCTAAGTGGAAACTCAAAGAGGGACAATCTTGGTGCCATTCACACTCCCCCTTAATATCCTCTTGGGATCACACTGAGGCTAGACTTTAGCTGAAACCACCTTTTTCCCTAGCTGCTTGCTCCCCCTGCTCTACACTTCACCAGTTCTTTACAGATTTCTTTCTGATCTCCCTCAATGAACCACTTGCCTACGATTTCCCCTCTTAGGCTCTGCATTGAGAGAGCCCAACCAAAGCAGATGTTTTCTCTTCTGGGAGACTTTCCCTGACCCTTTCCCACTCACACTGAATTGAGGCTCCTCCTTCATGCACACACCTCTGTCACCGAGCTTCTTGCTTAGTATTGGAATCAATGACTTCCTTGTCAGTCTCTCCATTAGACTACTTGAGAGCAGAAACCCTGACCTATGGTATTGACCTCTTCCTCCCCAGTTCTCAGGATGCCTTTGTCAGGCTTACAGCTCATGCTCCGTAACAGTTTGATGAATTGAACTCAATGGGGAGCTTTTAGAAAGAATCTGCTGGTC
This sequence comes from Rhynchonycteris naso, assembly GCA_037038555.1. Lineage (NCBI taxonomy): Eukaryota > Metazoa > Chordata > Mammalia > Chiroptera > Emballonuridae > Rhynchonycteris > Rhynchonycteris naso. The sequence goes on along the minus strand of CM073004.1, from coordinate 46,092,429 downwards.
AAATGTACAGAAGGAAATGGCCAAGCCTTATTTTGGCCTCCCATGTTAGAAGGGGGTGCAGAAAAGAATCACAAAGAAGATTATAGATATAGGATATGGGCCTTAGCAGGTTAGCACCGTCGAAAATGGAATATAATCTGGAATTGGCATCAATGAATGATTATCAGGTCAGTTACATACAAAGTCCAATGGAAGATTTTTTAAAAAGAAAGAAAGAAAAAGAAAAAACATGGGACCTGCCTTCAAACAACTTAAAAATCAGTTTAGGAAAGATTGATTCAAAATATACAAAGAGCCTGTCCAAGTAGAACATGAACCAACTCCCAGTCACAGTAAAAAACAGGACGAGATAAGTTTAAACTTTGGGAGACATATGGGGAAATATTGGAATCAATTTCCTGACTGTTACAGTGGAAGTCTCATCAGCACTGACAAAAACTCTGTCTTTGACCAAACTGAGCTCTCTTCTCAACGAGGCCTCTGCCTTGGCCTATAAGTCTTGGCACAAATGAATTTTTCCAGCTTCCACACTAAGAGACTTGAACAACATGAGCATAGCTTCTAACAACTCAAGGGCACATCACATCATTGGGATGATGACCCCGTCCCCTTAAGTTCCTGCCTGACAAAGTTCAGCACTGCCAAAAGAATTCACTGGATTTTCCAAAACCTGAATATAAGCTCCTGACCATTTTCCTGGAAGCATTTACTTAGAAAACAAACAACAAGAAAACTTGCGATTATAAATTATCTGTCAGTTTGTCATATATCTTGTACAGATCAGGAATGTTTTACCCAAGGACCTGGCAGCCATCACCTTCGAGTGGAATCATCGAGAAAGGTAGGGATTTGTCTCCTAATCCCTGTGGAGGGGGCGGGGGAGGGGGGGCGGGGGGGGGGGAGCCTGACTTCAAAAAGCAAACACAGGTGGCCCAATCACAGCAATCACTCCCCAACCCAATGTCCTTCAGAACTTTTTCTTTAGCACATTAAGCCTTTGAAAAGCTTCCTGCCTTTTGATTCAGTGGAATTGAGCTGAGGTCTCTCCCCTACTGTGGTAGTACTGAATAATTTCTCCCTTGCTGCCTTTAACTAGTGTCTACCTTGGTTTCTTTTTGACAGCACCCACGGGAAGCTGTGACCTCAACATTAGTAGAAAGCTATGAAGAGAAGAGCAGTCATGTTTCCCTTCAGAAGGTCCTGGTTTATGTCCTGCAATGAAGCAGGGGGTGGACAAAGTCCTTTCAAGCCCCTATCCTGACCAAGTTGTCAGATCATTGGTAGACTACCTTTTAGGAGCTCCATGAGTATAATAAGGAAAGGATTGGGCAATGAATTAGGGCCCCATAGTAAATAGCGAAATTGTCTCTATTTAAATAAAAATGAGACTAATCCTGACTCTGTTTCTCCCTTGCTGGATGACTTTAGATAGATTTCATGACCTCTCTGAGCTTCAGTTTTCCCATTCTGTTACAAAAGAGAAGAAAAGGCTGCACTAGATGATGTTCAAGCTCTCTTCTAGCTCTGATGTAGTACGACTTCCAGCGCCCCTGGATTCTTGATTTATCTGAAAAGTCTTTCCTGCTAATCTCTCTTGATAGTTATGTTGAAATGCCTGTCATCTGTCAAAGTAGGAGAGGAGCTCTCCTCTGTGTGCCAAGAAAGAGCTCTCACACCTCTTCCAGAGCCATATGTGGCCAGGATCCCCTGGGATACTACAAGCACACATGGTTGCCAGAGAGTCTAACTTTGTGACTCAGACATTGCCATCTGCTAAACAGCTTTTAATTGAAGTTCCAAGAGGCAGGAGCTGGCTGCAAAAGCTTGCAAGTTGATCCAATAGGATTATCTTCTCTAAAAAAGGTTTTTCTATGTTTAATTAGTTGAAAGCCATTTTATCACAGATGGATTATTCTTGTGTCAGTCCTTTCGGTGCCTGCCCCCTCCCCCTGTGTGTGGGTCTCCTAGATTCTTTAGTAGTGGGCTCTGATTTTTTTTTTTTTTTTTTTGAGGCTACAGTACTCTTCTTTTTAGGTCATCCGGTGTTACAGAAGCCTTTCTCCACCGCTCAGGGAACAGGTGAGTTCGTTATTTCAACCTGGATGGAGAATTCAGATGTCTTCAGTTCTTGATTTGGGGTCAGCTACCATATACTCAGGAACCAAAAACTTAAGGTCACATTGATATGCACAGAGTCATTAGGAAGGCACAAGCCTGAATAGCAACACTGATCAAATGGAAAGCCATTCATTCCAGGGACTGAGCGTTAACTCTTTGTACTCAGGGCTAGAAAGGACTTTCAGAGGTCAGGACCTGCTCCATCTGCTGCTGTCATGAGGGTGAGTGAAGGAGTAAGTACCCCAAGTCAGAGGCTTCCTCCAATCTGGGATTGGGACCGCTGCAATTCCTGGTCTGTCCTCATGGGGGCGCAGTGTTAGATTCTGGTTTAATAAAAAGAAATAGAGTCAGGGAGCCCAGACTCAGTGTTGGAACCAAGGTCAGATGTGGCTGCAAAAAAAAAGAAGCTCTTAGAAGTGCTTCTAGGTTTGAAACTGGGTTAAATACTCAATTTAAACCCACAGGAGTGTAATAGTATCTTCATTTTAACCCTTTTATCATAGAAAATTTCAAAACAGACGAAAGTGGAGAGAGCATTTAAAGACTCTCCATATACCAATCGCCCAACGCTAATCAACTCAAGGCTAATCTTGTTTCATCTATGCCTCCACCGACCTCCCCACCACCGGTTCACGCTCCATATTGTGTCTTCACATTTTATAGTTCAGGAAACCAGGGCTCAAGGATAACTGAGGAAGAATGAATTAGGTCATTATTCTCAATGAATGGGAGGGAGAGAGGGTGGAGAAAGTACCTCATGTTCTTTGGTGTGGCATGTGTATGTTTTGGAAAACACAAGCTCAATAACACTATTATTGTGTAATTTTTATTTTTAACATTAAAAAACAATGCCTATTGTTCTTATAATAAAAATTGCAGAAAGCTTTCTCAAAGTAAAGGGTGGGGATGATATCGAACACTCTCAGTCTGTGAATGTTTTATTTTTATATGTATCAAAAAAGGTCAATGGGTTAGAATAGGTCCGTGATGGCGAACCTACGACATGCGTGTCAGCACTGACATGCGTAGCCATTTTCGATGACACACAGCCACATACCAGAGAAGTATGGGGCCGCATGCCGAGAAGGACGTTTCACCCTTGGCTTCTGCACAGCCAGGTGCAGTAGCCGAGGATAAAACATTTGCTGTAGTGTAGACGCTCTGTGCCAGAGGTCTGTAGGCCAAAACAACAGAACTCCACACAGAGCGCCTAGTTTTGGGATTTCTGGTTAGGCCGTTTTTCTCAAAGTGACACACCACCCGAGTTATGCTCGGTTTTTTGGCGAATTTTGACACACCAAGCTCAAAAGATTGCCCATCACTGGAATAGGTCATAAAAGACAGGATTAAAATCTATCCAAAGTCCCTTTCCTCTTTGACCTCCCAGGATTTATAATCCCAACACCTGGGAATTGGAGGTCATGCCTATTTTCCTTTACATCAGGGGTCTCCAAACTTTTTACACAGGGGGTCAGTTCACTGTCCCTCAGACCATTGGAGGGCCAGACTATAAAAAAAACTATGAATAAATCCCTATGCACACTGCACATATCTTATTTTAAAGTAAAAAAAACAAAACAGGAACAAATACAATATTTAAAATAAAGAACAAGTAAATTTAAATCAACAAATGGACCAGTATTTCAATGGGAGCTATGGGTGCGGATGCATCCTGTGCTTCTCTCACTGACCACCATGAAAGAGGTGCCCCTTCCGGAAGTGCGGCGGGGCCGGATAAATGGCCTCAGGGGGCCGCATGCGGCCTGTGGGCCATAGTTTGGGGACCCCTGCTTTACAGTATCTAGCACAGTTCTGTGTAACTGGGAGGCATCAGTAAATGAGTGAAGAAGTGGTCTTCCCTACAACTGTAGTTAAAACATGAACCAACGAGAGACTGAAAGGAAATTGTTCATAAACATCATACACGTGGAAAAATAAGCACATCTCCAAATTGGAAAAAAATGCTTAAAACTAAACAAACCCTGTACTTTTCAAACTCTGCTCCCTGGAACCTAATGGCTGCATGAGGGCTTTGGCAAACATGGACAGGTCCCAATCAACCTAGAAAGAATTAAAGTATGCATTGTTTTTGTTTTATATTTGGGTTTTGCTATAAAAGTTCATTAGAATTTTAAGGCGGGGGAGTTCTTCTGCTGAAAATGACAGTATCAACAGTCTACTTCTGCAAGGGAGGAGCTGGTGGTACAGAGAGGGGGTGTGACTTGCCCAAGCTGACACAGTGGGGTAGTGGAGTTAATGGGACCAGAGCCTCATACCCCAGAGGTTATGAGAAGTTGACATGGTTGTTGGATTGGGAGCCACAGAAAGTACCAAGAAGGAGGGAACCCTTTGGACTGAAAGCACCATCCACACACCTTCTCCTGCTCTCCCAAACCCAGATCAGGCTCAGCAAGCAACTTTCCAGTTGTTTTTTCTATCGTGGTTCCAGTGAGTGAGAGGCACTGCAATCCAAGAAACCAGTGGGTTCTGGGCTGCTGAACTATGGAACCCTTAACCTGGGCCTTCATGGTAGACCCCGAGGTTGCCAGCTTGAGCGTGGGCTCATCTGGTTTGAGCAAGGCTCACCAGCTTAGACCCAAGGTCACTGGCTTGAGCAAGGGGTCACTAGGTCTGCTGAAGATCCGCAGTCAAGGCACATATGAGAAAGCAATCAACGAACAACTAACATGTCACAACAAAAAATTGATGATTGATGCCTCTCATCTCTCTCCATTCCTGTCTGTCTGCCCCCATTTGTCCCTTTCTCTGACTCTCTCTCTGTCTCTGTAATAAAAATAAAAAAAAATTCATCCCAGAGCTTGGGAATGAGAGGTCAATAGGCTAAACACTACTCCAGGCATGTTTTGTTTAGTTTACAAACAAATATTTTATGGTAATTAAATGAAATAAATACAACAAAATTAAATTTATTCTGACATTAAAAAACATTTTTATGTTACATTTTTTGAGTTACGCTTTTTAGAATTTGTAAAAAAGAGGGGTTAAAAAATTTTATATTTGAATATTTTTTTATTAAGTCATCAACATTTTAAAATTTGAAGTTTAAAAATTCTAGATTTCTTGGTGTCTCATCAAAAAAGAGAGAGTGAAAGATCTGGCAACACTGGGCAACAGACACAATGCATTTGTGTCACAGTCAGCAGGAAGCTGGAACTTTAAACTGGGCATATATTCTTCCTTTTGCTCTCGTCTCCACTGCTCCCTACTGCCTTACATCTGGCCTACTTCATTTGTTTGTGTTATCTCCTGGGTTCTCTAGCAACCTGGATTGGCAACCCAATGCTCTGGCAAAGGGTTTCGAATGATGATTCTCCAATATTAGCATCAGAATCCTCTATGGGCTTGCCTGAGGCTCTGCCCCTGAGATCCCTTTTCCGTGTAGAAATAAGGCTCAGGATGTGCATTTTAAGCCATCAACCCATAGGGTTTTGCTGCAGGTGGTTTTGTAACCATAATTTTAAAAAGGCTTCCACAGAATGGAGGTTCTCAGTACTGGCTACACAAGTGGTTCTCAAAGTGTGTGCCAGGGCACACTGGTGCACTCTAGAAGATTTCCAGGTGCGCCCTATGGTATTCCAGAGAAATATGTGCCTGTTGGGGACCAAAAAACCAACAGTGTTTTTGGAGTTTGGAGTTTAGATTTTTGGGGGACAGAAGTATGGGGAATTGACTGTAAGCTGACAGTCTGCCCAGTCCCCCACCTCACTTGCCTGATTAGGTTGCAAAAGGCTGTTAAGCTGTGGTGCTGGATTGTTTACACTACCCCCATGTTCCCCAGTAATACTGGAGGCAAGTTTCTTCTATCCTCTGTTTGGTATAAAGTTAAGATGATATGTTTGGTGGAGGTTTTCTGCACTCAACACAAATAAGAGTAAAAAGAGAGGAATTCCTCAATGTATTGACGAGGAAATGAGAGTTTGCCTTTCAAATATATGCCCAAACATTGAAGAAATCGCTAGGACACATCAGGCTCATGTTTCTCATAAACACAAGAATGAAAAAACTTAACACACTCGTGCCAGGACCTGCCAAATTTACTAAATCTTACTAAGAATATATCTATATATATATAAAAAGATAACTTTTTGTCTTTTAAAAATTTTTTAACCCCTCTTTTTTACAAATTCTAAAAAGCGTAACTCAAAAAATGTAACATAAAAATGTTTTTTAATGTCAGAATAAATTTAATTTTGTTGTATTTATTTCATTTAATTACCATAAAAGCATGCTTGGACTTTATATTTTTCTTTAATATTTGACTTAATTATTATAATATATTTCTCAGAAATTTGTATATAGTGCGCCTACAATTATTTGTAGGATTTTAAATGTACCCTGACTTCAAAAAGTTTGAGAAACACTGGGCTACACATTTAAATCACCAAGGGGAGATCTTAAAATATATTTTTCTTTAACCCCAAACTAATTAAATCTTAAGACACTAGAGCCATGATCCAGCATGGATAATACATCTTCATTTATTTTTTAAAATTCCACCTAACCAGGCGGTGGCACAGTGGATAGAGAGTCGGACTGGGATGCAGAAGACCCAGGTTCGAGACCCCAAGGTCGCCAGCTTGAGCGCGGGCCCATCTGGCTTGAGCAAAAGCTCACCAACTTGGACCCAAGGTCACTGGCTCCAGCAAGGGATGGCTCGGTCTGCTGAAGGCCCATGGTCAAGGCACGTGTGAGAGAACAATCAATGAACAACTATGGTGTCACAAAGGCAACAGAATACTAATGATTGATGCTTCTCACCTCTCTCCGTCCCTGTCTATCTCTCTCTCTGACTCTCTCTGTCCCTGTAAAAAAAAAATTCCAACAAGATAGAAAATTTTAAATAAGAGTTCATGGGACTCCTTTAAACCACTTATCTAAATATACCATCTATTAACATCTTATCATACCCGCTCTGTCTCTATTTTACACACACACACACACACACACACACCCCTTTAGCCAAACCATTGAAAAGTAGTCTGCAGACATTTCCCCCCAGTGTGTTTTAGCCATGCCTCCCTAAGAAGAAGGATGTTCCCCCACACAGCCACACAGCATTAGCAAGCCTGAGAAAATCACCATTTCCTGATGGTCAGATTCAGGTCAAATTAGATTCCGGCAGGAACATCACATAGTGACCTTGTGTGACGTCCTGTACTTCCCATCACATCGTATCAGGAGGCAAAAACCGCAGTAGTCTACAGACTTCAGTGTGCCCCCGGAGGGCTTGTTGAAACTCGGCTGCTGGGCCTACCCAGGTGCTGTCTGGTCTGGGGTGAGGCCTGAGCATCTGCCTTTCTCACAGGTTCCCAGGTGATGCTGATGCTGCCAGTCCAGGTATCAAACTCAGAGAACCCCTGATGTGAGGGCAGCCCATCCCACCACTGGCAATAGGTATTGGCATTTTTTAAAGTTCTAGCAGGTGATTATGACATACAGCCAGCACTGGAAACCACTGCTCATCTAAAGACCTCACTGCTCAGACATAGTCCTTGGACCAGCAGCATACACATCACGAGAACCTTGTGTGAAATGTGGAATCTCAGACCCCAGCCCAGGCCTATAAAACCAGAATTTGCATTTTAACAAAATCCCCAATGCAAATGGAAGTTTGAGCAGCTGCTGTGCTAGAGCACCTGGGAGCTTCTTCCATGCCTTACCTGGTCACTGCAAACATGGCACCAGGCTACATGGAGGAAGCGACATTTGGGAAGAAGCAGTTGACATCTTCAAGGTCCGACGAAAGAATCAGGTGACTTTAGTTTTGCTCTGAAACAGGCCCAGAGGTTGCTCTGATTCAGGCAACCCCACTTCCACACCCCGGGGCGCTCAGGAGAAGGCAGAATATTTACTTATCAAGCATTTTACAAGCCTGGGCAATGGGGCGTGGATTATAAAGGATTCTAGCTAAGTCAGGGCTGCAGTGGAAATAGCTCGGCATGTGCGAAGAGAAGAACCAAGGGGGTAACGTGACAACCGGGGATTGGAGACAGCCATCAGGATTGACCTGCACTTTCCTCTCCTGGCAAAGAGCAGGTCTGTCGGAAATATAAGCTGATGGTTGGGTCGGGGAGTCTCCAAAGCCAGTGTGGGGTGGCTGAATTCTGGGGTGAGCAGGAGAAGAAGACAGAGGAAGAATCAGAAAGAGAGTGGAAAGAGAGCTGTCTTCCCACCTCAGAGAGTTGAGCAAGGTGGAACCATGACTCAGTAGCTTGATTGGCATCGGTTCAGGAGAAGGCTCCTCCTGCCTTTGCTGGGGGTGGTCAGGGAGGGCTTCCAGGGGAGGAAAATTTTACAACCTGAGTTGAAACTTTCCATGCAGATGAAGGGTTGTGGGAAAATAGAGAATACCATACAGGAATCACAGAGGTGTGAGAATGTCTGTTGTGTCCTAGGAGCAATGAGACCATGCCAGGCCACCATGGCTGCCCCTTCGCTGGTCCAGGCCTCACCCCTCCCGGGGTCCTCATGGTGGGTTGCATTAATGGCCCAGCTTCTTCACATCTCCCTGTATCTACACTCTTTGCTTTGAAACTACGGTGCCTTACCATTCCTACTGGGCTCAGCTGTGTGGCTTGCTTTGGCCAATTGAACAAGACAGAAGAGACAGCATGCAATAAAGAGTTAACTCAGCAAGTCTGAGTGGTCCAAGCTCTGCACATTCCAAAGAAAGTTTTGGCCCTAGACTGGGAACCTCTGAACCCTGACTGGCAAGAGTGCCTTTGTTTACCTGGAGCCCTTGGGCCAGGACAGATAGTGAGGTTAACAGCATGATTGATGGGGAGGCGGGGGGCAGCATGGTATACACAGTATCAGCTAAACCCCTGGAGAGGCTGGAAACTGAGGTCAGTCATACAGCAAAGTCAGCCATGCCCATGTGACCAAACCCCAGTTAGAAACCTGGACACCAAAGCTTGGGTGAGCTTCTCAGGTTGGCAATACTCCATGTCTGTTGTCATCATATACTGCGCTGGGAGGGATAACTGTTGCCTGCAGAATTCCACTTGGCGAGGACAACTGGCAGTGTGCACCTGATGTCTCCTAGAGGCTGTGCTATGAGCCTTTTTTCCTCTGTTGATTTATTCTGTATCTTTTGCTATAGTAAGCTGTAACCATGGGTCTAACAGCTTTGCTGAGTTCTGTGACTCCTTCTAATGAACCTGAGGCTGGCCTTGGGGACTCTTAAACTATAAATATTATGCCAATTCTGAGCCCAGGCCTCAAAAGGCCTGGTAAGTGTTTCTGCCTCTTCTCTTGCACTCAGGCTATTGTCTTAAGCAAGGCATGCTCGGGTCCACCCACTAGTTCAGGAGGTGAAAGAGACATGGATCTGGGCCACTTCCAACATGTCCATTCTAGATCAGTCTACCCCCAGCTGGCTGTGTACAAGTGAGCCAAATGGAGAACAGCAGAATCACCCAGCTGAGCTCAGCCTCTAGTGCCAGACCCCAACCTGACCCACAGACTCATGAGGGATAATATAGACTTGTTTGTTCTAAGCCACTGAGCTTTAGAGTGATGTGTCATGCAGCAGAATTGCTAAGCCCCCAAACAACAGTGGTGGTCCCAGTCCACTGTAGCTAATACCAGGGCTCTAGCTGATACCTGCAAACTGGTTACTCGGAGGGACTGTCCATCCTCAATGTCCACATCAGCATAGAGCCACAGACCGGCCAACCAAGTAGCTTCACTCATGCAAATTGCAAGTGATAAGTTTCTCCAAAGGATGCCCAAGTGTCACTGTGGAAGGCATTGTGAGTCTTTTTAGGAGCAAAGTGCAGGTGAGTAAACAAGAGATGTGGTCTGAAGGTAGGGTCAGGTAGGAGGGAGGGAAAAATGGAAAAAGAGGAGAAAAGAGTAAACATGAAGAAAAAGACTATAAGGGAGAAGGGTGGGGAAGAATCTTGGGAGTGTGTTTCTAGAGCCTTCCTTCAGGTATATGTATCCTCACACTAGGCAGCGTGTACCTTCCAGAATGCTGCAGGCTCCCCCGGTGGCAGTCTTGGACCAAATCATGTCTTTGCTCAGGCTTTACTCTTGGATACACCATTGACCTTTCGGACGTCACCACACTGACTCTCTGTACCCTCCCTCAGACAAGGTTTGCTTTATTCTCTGGATCTATCCACTCCCAACTTCCCTGAGGTCTCACCCCTAGTTGCCAGTATCCTGCCCAGGCTGGTGCCTTTCATCCTAGGACCGCCTTGACCACCTGTAGCAGTTTATGTTACTTCCGAGAAAATATTCACTCCCTTGAGCCCAGCTCCCTTGAGAGAGCATACCCCGCCCCCCACACACACACTGTTGAGCTTGGCAGTGTGACTATCTTTTGGCCAATGAAATGTGAGTAGAAATAACATTTGCTCGTTCCAAGCCTATGTCTTAAAAGGTATCATGTATCTGCCTGCTCTTCAGGGAAACTCTACCCTCTACCATGAGAGATAATGCCCCAGGTCACCATTATCCCTTCATCTCAGTTCCAGAATGAGACATGCAGGGCAAATGTGAACTTGATCCTCAGCTTGAAGGCACATTAGTCAACTCATAGGCATCAAAACTAGTTTGGGGTAGTTTGTTGTGTAGTGTATTATCACGGCTGCTGACTAACCCATCAGCCATGAAGAGAGAGCCAAAAACTTGCTGAAATGGGATTGTCATTATCACATTGGCTACCACAAGTCACTAATTAAGGAAAATTATTTTTTATTCAAAGACACTTCCATAAACCTATTCTCCGTATCAACTTTTCTGAGCAACAATAAATTTGTCTATTACTTATTCATAAAAGTTGGAAAAACAATGCTAAAACATGAATTCTCTAAAAAAAAAAATCAAGTGAGACCTGGTCTACCCTCACCAGTCCACATGAAGGTGAAGGAAGCAAAGTATGAGCATTATCACAGAGAAGGAACCCCTGCTTCCCTTCCATTTGGCGGCCTTGATCACAGGAAGGGGCAAGTTGTGGGGGTTGAAGAGAGCTTGCTTGGTTCTCTGCCTCAGAATGTGCTTCAAAAAAAAAAAAAGATGTTACAGATCAGACTAGCTTCCTTCCCTTCCTTCCTTCCTCCCTTCCATCTTCCTTCCTCCCTTCTTTCCTCCCTTCCATCTTACTTCCTCCTTTCCTCCCTCCCTTCCTTCCTTCCTTCCTTCCTTCCTTCCTTCCTTCCTTCCTTCCTCCCTCCCTCCCTCCCTCCCTGTCTTCCTTCCTCCTTCCCTCCCTTCCTTCCTTCCTCCCTCCCTCCCTCCCTTCCTTCCTTCCTTCCTTCCTTCCTTCCTTCCTTCCTTCCTTCCTTCCTTCCTTCTTTCCTTTTTTCCAGAATATCCCTCTATGTGAGGTGGAAGACACAGGAGTCAGATCAACATAGGAAGAATTTTATGACTGGAGACAGCATGTACTGCCAAAGGAGAGAAGGAGTTTCCTGTCACTAGAACTATTTCTGTGTTGACTGCATGACCTTCTCAGCACGGATGTTTCTTTCTTTCAGTAAATATTCTGGAAAGCCTCCAGGTGCCAGGTTCTATGCTAGGTGCAGTACGGGGAACAGCAGGTATAGTATCTCCTTGGCTGGAGCTTTCCGTCTAGGTGTGGAATGAGACATTATACGAGGGAACATATAAACAGACATGTAATGGCAAATTGCAAGAAGTGCCTTGAGAGTATAACAAGGTCCCACTTTACCCTTGATGGCCGGGGAGGGTGTGTAACAGACATTGTTACTAAGGAGATTGGTGGTCTCGGGTACTTAAAAATGCTTTAATCTCAGCATTTAGACCAAAAAGTGCCAGGAGAGGGAATATTTATCAGGGACTGGTACCATGGACATGTCAGAAAACAAAGGAAGAAAAGTCTGAGTGACACAGGCTTCCTGACAGAAGCTGTGACTTGTTGAGGGACAATCAGCCCACAGAAACTCTGCAGGAAGAGCCAGAAGAATCCACCCTGGCTCCCCCCTCTTCCTCCCGATGATCCTCATTGGCTAAATCCAACCGGAAGCCAGGAGCATGGGAGAAGATCCCACTTTTCAGACCAACGAGGCACTATGGGGACTGCGGATATTCATCCACAGGCTCCCAGAACCCATAACGAGAAAGCACTCCAGCCAGGACAGCTGAAACCCAGGCTCATGCCCAGTGGATTGAGGTGGGCACCTTGGCCTCAGTCATTATGACTAGGCATGCACTCAGGGAAACACTGAAGTAGAGGAAAATAAAGTCCCCACGCGGCTGATGGCAGAAAACATTCATGTGCACATCATGAACCTGTAACTACAGTCCTTCTTCACCTTCCCTTTGCAAAGGTGGGTGGGACTGCACATCCTTAATGTCCACTGCTCTCCAGCGTGGCTGTACAGGTGGCTTGTTCTGGACCTTGCACTGTTTAGAGAAGGCCCAGCATGCCTGGGCCTGATGAGAAACAGTAAAGACAAGGCAAGATTGACACCGAAGAAATCCCACACGTGCTCAGAGGGCTCTGTCCTCTTTCCATTGGAAAATCAGGGATGGTAAACATGGGCATCACTTCCCGTGCCTAGGCCATGCTATCATCCCACACCTCCCGCCCAGTGCTGTCCAGCGCGTCTCCATTTGCCACCCACCAAGTCTGGAGTTTCATTATGGCCCCCATACTGATCCCCAACATTGAAATAACACATTCTTTCCAGGACAGTTTCCGACCCATTCCTGGCATGTACTAGCAGATCTGCCCTGGCGAACTCCCTGTCTGCGGCTTCCTGACTCTAAGGGACAGTTTTGCAGGAGAAAATCAATATTTAGTTGCTACAGTGAGATTTCTTATGTTTTCCATTACAGTTTGCTATGTGTAACCAGTTTGCTGGTTAAACTATGTGAGTGGCCTGAGAAGCATAACTGCCATTGATCGGTGTGCAAATGAGTACACAGAAACAGGGGCGGGTATGTGAAACACACGGTTTTTACTCTCAGCTGGAGCCGGCATTGCACCTTCACAGCAAAAGAAAGGCATTGGCTGAACATCTCACGGGCACCAGCAGAGATTTTATGAACTGGATTTGGGCTGAAAACGGAAATTTCTCTGCCTTTGCTTAGAGGGCCCAAGTGTCCTTCCCCTTCTTTTCCTACCCCTTCCCCCACCTCCGTTATATCCCACTTCCCAAACTTGTCCCTAAGACCCAGCCCCATGCCCCTCCCCTCAAAGGCCCATGGACCCCACCTTCAGAGAGGTCTGCCTCTCGGGAACTCTGCCCCCTTTACTGCCCCAGCTCTCTCTTCCCCACCCCCGCCCCGCCCTGCCACCCACCCACCCCACCACTCTACCACCCCTACTTTGGCTCTCACTCAGCACAAGCAATTTTGAGTGTTTTCCCTGCTAGACGAAAAGCTCTTGGAGACCAAGGATGCTTTGTGACGCAGCTCAGTCAATGGCTACTCGTAGCTGATATCATAGACGATAGATTAAGATGCTGATTCCATCCTCAATAATACAAAGAAACATCATACCTCCTGTTTTCCACCTTGGCTTACAGAGGTCAAGGTACAGTTGGTCCTACCGCACCATTCCTGTTTATACTCCCCCTTTAAGAAAGGACTCCGTTTATGTCAGCAACACAGGGACACCTCTGAGGGGTTTTGTTTGGCGAGGTTGCAGGAGGTGAGTGTCTGTGTTTACTGAAATGCAATGGGCTTAAGGCATCAGTCACAGTTCACTTGCTCTTCTCAAATCTCCAGAAGCTCTACACAGGGGAGCAGCCTGGATGCACTCTGTCAGCCTGCGTTTCTGTGCATCCTAATTCTCTTGCCTCAGTCGGCACTCCATTTCCCTTTTAACTCTGAAGGCCAGATAATATGGGGCACAGACATGCCTTCAAGGGCTTCACAAAGCCAGAAAGGATGGCACCGGGTGAGGCCATGTAGGTCAAATGTGGCCTCATATGTCCATACACACACATCTCGTTTTAAGGTTGTCATCAGCTTGCGTAGATGTACATGCTGGTGACATTTTGGGAAATTGTTAATAAAAATAAATGGCAATTGAAAAGTTTGGAGTCCTGAGGTCATGGCATATTGTGGGAAGAAAGGGCAGGGTGGACAGATGGGGCTGAGGAATTAGGTTCTTGTGAACAATATGAATGATATGCAGTTGATCCTCATTATTTGTGGATTCTATGTTTGCAAATAGCACCTACTTGCTAAAACTTATTTGTAACCCACAAATAAAATACTGGCAGGGATTTCATAGTCATTTGCTGACATGTGCAGAAAAATGAAAAGTTTGAGTTGCCCTAAGAGTACATTACTGGCTGAGGTTGACCAAAGGGGCACTCTGCCCTCTTGTTTCAGTTCTTGTGCAGAAAGGACCAGCGGGAGCTGGCAGGGGGCAGCACGGTCTCATAAAAGAAGCTTAGACTCTGGGCCCAATGAATAGCATTTAAATTGCAATTCTGGCATCCCCTAGTGGGGTGGCCTCAGGCAAGTCACTAGACACTTCTTATTTTTATTTAGAAAACTAAATTTAATGGGGTGACATACTAAACACTTCTGAACCTCATCTTCTTTTTTTGTAAAGTAAAGAAAATAGAATCTACCTGAATAATTTATTTTTAGGATTATTATCTATGTAAGGTGTGTGTGTGTGTGAGCCCGTGCGTTTTTATCCTAGAAGCAATGTTTCAGTATTCACTAGTTAAGTGTATCTGATAACTTTACAGGAGGTAACTACCACGAATAATAAGAATCTACTGTATAGTGATCTAAACCAATGGTAAGTATGCCGCTCTGTCCAGCCACTCCAAAAACTGACCCTAATGAGGACATCCTGAGAATGGCACGTACAAGACAACTGGCCCAGACCTTAGTTGAAAGGCGGACAAACGGGCTAAGAAGTCAGAAGAGGCAAGCTGAACATTTATTTTTCAGTTGAGTAAAGTGTTCAATGGAACATTATTTTGCAATTGAGCAAAGCAATCATCAGAGCCTCAAAAACAGGTCACGAGCAGAATGGTTGAGGACCTTGGGAAATTTTATATTAAAGAGACAATTTGGGAAACAAAATGGCTGCCTTCAAATGTTTTGAAGTATGTCATGAGACAAAGAGATAAGGTTTATTCTGTCAAGTCTCCAGAAATAGGTATATGATGATAAGAGGGAACTACAGAGAAATGTATTCACATTCACTATAAGTGGATTCCAGCAGAGAGGTCCAATATGATTTACACTTCAGACTCGCTTGGGACTAGAGGAGACAGGGGAAACTGCTAGCATTTGTTGAGTACTTACGATGTGTGAGATACTACTTAGGCACTTTCCCATACTTGGTTCCTTCCATCCAACTCTGCAAATCTATAAATTGGTGAGTCTATCTCCTAAATCCTTCTGAAGTTTTCCGGAAAGTTTTCCTTAACTTATTACTGATTGGTACTAGTTCTTGTCTGACAGTCTTGTCTTTTTATGGCTTTGTCTCTAAATTCTGAAAGCAACTTATTGCATCTCTACATATAATTCTTAAAACCTTATTTTTGGGGGGGACTCAATGACAATCCTGCAGAGAACATGCATGAGTCAAATTTCTGGGGTAGAAACTCCTAGGAAGACAATTCTGGGGATATATACAAAATTGTGGGTTCTGTGGTGGGGAAAGTAAGAATTCTATCCCTTAGTAATTTTCCAATCCCCAGCAAAACCCAAGATCTTTGAGAGGGGGGCTATCGTCCTTCCTAACATAGCATTTACCCCATCAGAGAGTCTAGAGAATACTGCCAACAAGGGTGAGTGGGCTGGTCTGGAAGCCCTGTCCAATGCACAGATGCCCCATGTCCTCCACATACCTCCGCTGGGAACTAGTAAGAAAGGTGCCTTCCAGATACATTAGGAGTTCTTTCTTAACTGAAGTAAATTAATCCTTTTTTTATTCTTTGTACCTCCTGAGCCAAAGTTTCTGGATCTCCCAGATGTTTCCATTTGTCCCTTTTTAATTCATCATTCATCTCAGTCAATTCCGACCTCTAAGATTGTTCTATTCCAGCAGTGGGAATCCCAGGCAGGCGATAGAAAATGACATCAAGGAAGAGACCTTAAAACATCAAATTTCCTTAAAGCTTGTGAGAAGCTTTAATGTTCTGTGCATACCCACGTTGAGTGGTAGGAACTCCCCACGTGTTCCCAGAAGTTGAGAGAGAGCTGATAAGGTGAAGTAGCAAGGGAATGTTGGTGGGCATTGGGGGGAGGTCACGTGAGGAACCAAACCCGGGAACTTGGCTAGAACCGCCCATACCCATGCGTGCCAAAGGAAACTTCCCAGGAGTCCTTGGGAAAAGAGCGACTACCAGCCAATGAGATTTCTCCATGTCATATTAGCTTGACCACCCACCCTACAGACCCTTTAAATATCCCCCATGCAGATCACCTCATGCGACTTCTCTGGTCTCTGTCACCCGGACCAGAGAATACCGTCCAGGAAGCGCTGTACTAAATAAAGCTTTTATTATTCTACACTTCGTGGCTATGCCCTTCCTTCTTCCTCGGCAGGGAAAATACCTTACAGCAACCTGTTCACAAAAATTAAGGATCAGGGACCATGCAGATACTCCAGTACTTTCAGCCTTTCGTATAGTGCATTCGCCAATGAAATGAAAGTTGGTTTTGCATCTCATTTGCATAACTGAACAACTTTCTTTGACTTGTCGTTTGCTTTTCTGATGTTCTTGTTTAATAAAAAAAATTAAATGCTTCTTTTTTATCACTTCATATTTATTTTTAAATATCCCCTAATTTTTGTGAGCAGTATATTTGGACACATAAATGTTCCAGTTAAGCTGTGAGAAAGATACACAAAGGACAATTCAAGGACCTGGAGTCATAAAGTGGCATGACCAAGGAGGCTGCTTGGAGAACAAGGATGTCCTGTCTCTGGTGCCCACCCACACTCCACCTCCCAGCCTTCAGTCTCTTCCTGTGTCTTCTAAAACCCAGGGCCTCAGATTTGGCAGATGTTAGTGCAGGTGTGTTATGACCAGGAGTCACAGACTCTTAAGTGTATTTGGGAGGGTTCTGGTCATGTGATCTTGTGGAATAAAATTCTCATAGTCCAGTTCAGACTCTCCGGTGACACCATCTCTGGCCCGCTTCCTCCAATTTACCTAATGGAAAGCGCTCTTCACCACAGCAAGCAATAATTTTGTTTCAAGACTCAAATGAGAAATGCATGTTATTTCTATTGAATTCTATGACCCTCTCACTTTTTGTCTTCAGCTTCTCTTCTAATAAGTGCTATCAAATTCACTGAGAACGGTTCTAACTGAGCATTCCAGAGGAGTAGTAGCAAAAAAAATTGGGGATGGAGGCCTGACCTGTGGTGGTGCAGTGGATAAAGTGTCGACCTGGGAACACTGAGGTCGCCAGTTCAAAACCCTGCACTGGTTCGGTCAAGGCACATATGGGAGTTGATGCTTCCAGCTCCTCCCCCCTTTCTCTCTCTCTCTCCTTCTCTCTCTCACTCTGTGTCTCCTCTCTAAAATGAATAAAATAAAAAGAAATTTAAAAAAAAAGAAATTGTGGGTGGATATGATATTTCTCTTCATTAGGACTATTTCCTTCTTTATGATTCCAGCAAAGTAAAATTACTAAGGTAAAAGATATGAACATTCTTATGGACTTTGATACACATTGCTAAACTGCTTCCAGAAAAGTCAGACAAGGGTCTAGGCACTGAATCCAAGTTTCCTAGACTCTCACTGCTGTCTTGGACTACTTTTCACATTATAGTCCCTTAGCAGCGTCTTTTTCTACAGCTAGTGGCTGTTCTATATTCTTAAATCATATCGCCAGCCCCCATTCTTAGAATTTAATCCTTAACCTTGACACTTAAAGCTTGGCTCAATCACTCTAGGAACTAGGAATATTTAAGAATTGATTTTAAAATAAATACTTATTCATATACGAAGTTCCCACTCCACTATTATGCCAGCCTCATACACCTGATATGTTTGAAAACTCATCACAGTAAATGGCAACATTTCATTAGTAAAAGAAATAAAGAAAAGAGTATCTTCTCTCAACAAGAAAATAGTACCCCTAGGGAATTTCAGGTTACCTCCTACAGATATGTTTAAATGTTCCTTTGGTAAAGTTTTTGCATTATGTCTAGTCTCCTGATGGGGAGCAGATGAAGGGGAAAAAATGAGATTTCCATTAAATTGCCCCCAGTTTGGGCTATGCAATTAATTTGGGGGCTGATTGACCACAAGTAACAGAAAACTTAGCTCAAAAATAATTTATGATCTCATACAACATTAAGTCCAGAATCAGAACAACCACAGGTCAGTTACTAGAATGGTCCAACAATGTCGAGAACACTGACTCTCAGCTTGAACTCTGCTACTATTTTTATTTCCACACAAAAAAAGAGAGTCAGAGAGAGGGATAGATAGGGACAGACAGACAGGAACGGAGAGAGATGAGAAGCATCAATCATCAGTTTTTTGTTGCCGTTGCGACACCTTAGTTGTTCATTGATTGCTTTCTCACATGTGCCTTGACCACGGGCCTTCAGCAGACCGAGTAACCCCTTGCTGGAGCCAGCGACCTTGGGTCCAAGCTGGCGAGCTTTTGCTCAAGCCAGATGGGCCTGCGCTCAAGCTGGCGACCTCGGGGTCTCAAACCTGGGTCCTTCCTCACCCCACTCTACCCACTCCGCCACCGCCTGGTCAGGTGAACTCTGCTACTTTTAACGTATTGGTTGCATTGTGACCACACTAGCCCTCTTCATAGTCACAGCCGTCTATTACTGCTATAGCCTCAGAGAGTCAGCTTCAGGTCTGCTAAGTTGAAGGCATTAGGCATCCAAGTATAGATGTTGAGAAGGCATTTGTGTTTATGTCTCTGGAGTTCGGGAAGAGATCTAGTCTGGGTATGTAAATTAGTGAGTCACTGGCATATGGATGGTGTCTAAAGCCATGGGACTGGATGAGATCACCAAGAGAGTGGATGTAGATGGAGGAAAGAATCAAAGATGGATCCCCAAGGCACCCCAATGTTAAAGGGAGGTTTGAAGCAACAAAGGAGCATGAAAAAGAATGAACAGGGAGATGCAAAAAAACCAGGGAGGTTTCAGTGGTCTGGAGTCCCAGTACAGGGAGGGTACCGCAGAGGAAGGAGTTTTCACCTGCACCCAACGCTGCTGATGGAACAAGAGAGAGGACTGAGAATCAAGTACTGAATTTAACAACATGGAAGTGATTGTTGTCTTCATTAGATTTAGTTAGTGGTTGTGGCAAAATTCTGGTTGGAGTCGTTTAAGAGAGAATGGGTAGAGAAAAATTAAATACTATGAGTTTAGAAAAATCTTTCAAATTTTGCTGCGAAAGAAACAAAAAAAATATAACAAAACAAAATTTAAGGAGAGAATATTTGTATGAATGGGAATAATCCATAAGATAGTGAAAATGTAATGATACAGAGAAGAGACCAATGGTTGGGATGGAGCCCTTGAGTGGAGGGAAATGATTGGGAATTCCTTTACAATAGATATTTCTTTCTAGAGGAACACAGATAATGCATCTATTTGACTTCGTGGGAAGGCAGATGCTGGCAGCTGGGGAGATAGATGTAGTGGTGGAAGTTCATGGAAACTCCTCTCTGAGTGTGTCATATTGAACATGAGGTCATCAGCTATGGTGAAGGTGGTGGGGGGAGTGAAATTGAAAGTTTGAGGAGAAAGAAAAGGAAGTGAAATGTTGCATAGAAATGTAAATGGACTCAAAAATATAGTGTGGTTGGCAGCAACAATGAAGTCACCATTGAAATTCATGGCTATAAAATGCGCATGGTAATAAAAATATGACATCAGAGTGTTGTCAAAATTAAATGAGTCAATTTGTGTAAGTAATCAAAACAGTACTTGTTATGTTTCAATACTGCGGAAGTCTTAAGCATTATTATTATTAGTAGAAAGGGATAGCTTTGTTAATTCAGCAGAACTTGAGCAATGGGTGAGATCCCAGTTGGGTTAAATTACTTAACATCATATGGAAGTCTAATAATAAATATAATTAATAGTAAACACAGTAAGTAGCAGGAACATTAGAATGAGACATTCAACATCTACGGCTGCCCTTAATTACCTAGGTGTTAAAAGATCAGGATAGCAGTTAGTATTGTGGGATAGTGAGTGGGAAGGGGGGAGAATGGAGCTTCTGAGGTGCTGGCAATAATTCTGTTTCTTATTCTGGTGCTGGTTACATAGGTGTGTGTAGTTGGTAAAGAGTCATCAGGTTGTACGCTTAAGATATTACACTTTTTTGTTGTATATATATTATACTTTAATAAAAAGTTTTAAACACATAAAAATTTTTAAAAAATTAGAGAAGTATAGAAACAGAGGGATGAATGTTTCCTTAGAGAATGATAAACTTTATTTTAACTTTTCTGTTTTTGGATTGAGGTGATCTTGAGTGTGTTTCTTCATCCTGGGGGACCAATCATTGATTCCCAAGCCCCCTCTGTTCAAAGGAAACTTCACAATCACAAAGCTTTGGGGCCCAAAACTCTCCCCTACCCTTCTCCATATCCTGGTCCATCTCCAAAAGTAGGTGAGAGTTGTTCTCTGCAGAAAGTTAAGTAATCTTCAAATTGTCTATCTCAAGAGTTCCATCAAAATCAAACCTCAACATTTATCCAACTCTGCTAAGAGTCTTGAGTTCTTTGAGGGAAGATACCCTGAAAGTTTAAATCACTAGTCACTTTCTTATCTAATAAGTAACTCCAAAACAGAGACGGGGTCTGTTTGTAGACACTGGAGTCTCGATTTGTCCACCAAGTCCTCTGCCTCTGTAGAGAGGAAACATCGCCCAGCCTGGGATATGAACTGGGGATGCTGGTGACCAGATCAGCAGCAAACACAATCTCAGGACTCACCATCTAAGAGGTCTCATAGTTAGCTCAGACAATAAGGGCTGTGGTTAAAGCTGAGCTTCAGGGGTTTGGTGATTTATCCCCGCCACACACACGTATACCCCGCCCCAGCTCAGTTCCTGAGATGGTTTCGTGAGAGATTAAAAACCAGCTCAGAGTCCAATTTCTCCCACAAAACTTCAAGAGGACAGACATCCACATCCATCTCATGAAACAGAGGGGACAGAGCAATGAGACACTTGCCGCTGAGCAGAGATCGGACCTTTTCACTGAGCCCTAATCCTCTCTAGATGGCTCTGCTGCCCAAATCTAATCCAGACCCAGACAAGTGAAGTAGCACCTTCTCTAGACAGGCTCGGATTTATCCAAGCTCATCCAGTGCAGTAAATAAGCACTGTGAAGCCAAGGCTATGGAAACTCGATTCTTGATATCTGGGCTTTATGAATGTTGCATGACTAGTTCTCCTCTGCCTTTTCTTCTTCAGTGGAATCGATGACTCTTCTTGCCTTCAGCCACAATGACTAAGACTCGAAGACTGTTTGCTTAGAAATAAAATTTGGCTTCAGTAGCATCGTTCTTTCTCTCTGTGGACTAGATGTCTCCAGGTCCCTTTGTGTTGTCTAGAAGCCAGTGGGAGAACTAGAGACAGGGTACTTCTGGAAAGACCACTTAATGTCATAGCACAGTGAGAACTTTATCCACTTACTCAGCAAATGTTTACTGAGCACTTTGTGCCATGAACACCCTATGTCCTGAGGATATGTCATGAACAAGAGAAACAAAGTCCCTTCTCTCATAGAGTTTACATTCTGGAGAGAGGGAGAAAGTGAACACGTAAATTATTTTAAGATAATGTTAGATATTGATAAGAGCAGTGAATAAAAATGAAACCGTGTAATAAGAGGAAGAGTAGCTAGATGGGATTGAGCTTATGTGCTGGGCTGGTAGAAGGAGACCTCTCGGAGGGAACATCACACTTAAGCTCAGACTTGAATAGCAAGAAGTGCGCCTAGGTGAAGAGCTGGGGGAGGGTGTTCCAGGGGGAAGAACAGCAAGTACAATGGCTGGAAGTCAGGGACAAGCTTGGTATGTTCAGGAACCAAAAGAAGGTCAGTGTGGCTTGGGTAAAGGGGGGAGGGATTTGAGATGAGGCCAAGGAGGTATGTAAGAGCTAGATCATATAAGAAAGATTGTGGGTTGTGATAGCAAATAAAAGGTGCCTACCTGGTGTGAACAAATTCAACTGTATTGGAAAGCAAATATAGTTTTGAGTGTGAGAGGTAGCATATAGCAGAGTGGTTAGGGGTTCAGACTCTATAAACAGAACATACAGACTGTTTCTCTGCTCTACCATTATGCCGTGTGAGCTTAGGCAAGAGGCTTAACCTCCCTGGGACTCATTTTTAAGGCCTTTACTTTAGAAGTTCCTTCATTTTTTTTTTTTTTTACAGGGACAGAGAGAGAGAGTCAGAGATAGGGACAGACAGGAATGGAGAGAGATGAGAAGCATCAATCATTAGTTTTTCATTGCCATTGCAACACCATAGTTGTTCATTGATTGCTTTCTCACATGTGCCTTGACCGCGGGCCTTCAGCAGACCGAGCCACACCTTGCTGGAGCCAGCGACCCTGGGTCCAAGCTGGCGAGCCCTTGCTCAAGCCAGATGGGCCCGTGCTCAAGCTGGCAACCTTGGGGTCTCGAACCTGGGTCTTCCGTATCCCAGTCCGACGCTCTATCCACTGTGCCACCACCTGGTCAGGCAGAAGTTCCTTCATTTTTAAGTTAAAGCTAACAAATATTTTCAAGCTCAGAAATATTATTTTGTTTTGAGGATTATATAAGTTTATATACATATGGAGTTTAGAACAATGCCTGACATATAGTGCTTGCATTTTAATTGTTTCATTGTTACTGTTGTTATTATTACTGTCACAGACTTATTACTAATGAGAAAAATCTTTCAATGGAATTTTCACTATGTCATAGTTTAAATTTTAAAATGATTAGCAGAATAGCGTTATCGTAGATTCCATTAGCTGTTCTTAATTCTTCCTTCCCTTTCTTCCTTTTTTCTTCTTCCATGGCTTCTGCATTCGTCTGCTAGGATGGCTTAAATAACAGAAATGTATTTTCTCACATTTCTGGAGGCTAGAATTCTGAAGCCAAGGTATTGGCAGGGTTGGTTCCTCCCGAGGGCTGTAAGAGGTGGACCTGGTCCAGGCCTCTATCCATGGCTTATTCTCCATGTGTCTTCACATCACCTTCTGTCTGGGTCCAAATTTCCCCTTTTTATAAAAATACGAGTTGTTCTAGACTAGGAACCACCTTAATGACCTCATTTTTACTTGATTACATAAAGACTTTATTTCCAGATAAGATCACAAGATGAGGTACTGGGAATTAGGACATTAACATTGGAATTTTGGTGGACACAATTCAACAGCTTCACTGGGTAGAATACACTTCCTCATCCCACTTACTTTTGGCCTTGGTCACATAACTTGCTTTGGAAAATGGTATGTGAGCAGAAAGGACACATTCCAGTTCCAAGACAATTCTTTAAGGGGCATCACAGATTTTCACTTACTCCTCTTGATCTTGTGATGTCTACAGTGAGAAAGTAATGCCCCAAGTCACCATGATGTCTTTAGCCAGAGTCTCAGATTGAAGATACTTGAAGCAGACCTGAACCAAACCTAGTCTTGCGTAGCCAAGCTGATCCACATTTAGCCTGTAATCACCCTGAAATCCAATTGGCAAGAAATAAATATTTATTGTTATTGTAGGGTCGGTGGATAATGGGGGAAGGTCACCTGCGGAACTCAGACCTGGGAACTTTGGCTAGAGCCGCCCACAACCAAGCGTGCCTAAAGAAACTTCCCAGGAGTCCTTGGGAAAAGAGCGACTATCCGTCAGCCAGGGATATTTCACACATCATATTAGCTCGTCCATCCTACAGACCCTTTAAATATCTCCCACACGGATCATCCCATGCGATTTCTCTGCCCCCTAACCCCCAGGACCAGAGAACATCATCTAGGCAGAGCGATACTAAATAAAGCCTTTACTATTCCACACTTTGTGGATCTGGCCCCCTTCCTTCTTTCTCGGCGGGAAAAATACCTTACATTTGGTGCTGAAACCCGGGAGGAGTTAGAAGCCTGCTGGGGCCACTCCTCTCCCCGTCCCCTTCCAGAAAGAACCAGGACCTCCGACCTTCCACCCACTTCGGTGCAGAGTGCAGTAAGTCCCCTGCCTTCAGCCTCCCCTCAGTTCTTTTCACTGAGGTTCCCTGTCCAAAACCGCAGCTGCGTCAGGGAAGTCTTTTTCGTTCCAAGAGTGTGTGTGCCCATGGAGATGTCCCAAGTACACGCACTTTACTTATCAATCCAGAGGCTAGAGCTTGAGTCTTGGGATGCCAATTCTCATCTCTGATCACTCCGAGGACTGAGGGTGGCCGTGGGGACACAGGAATCTAAAACTAATCCAAAAACACTCCTGGAGTTACCTTATCTGAAACCTCTCCCTTCCTAAGGAAGAAGAAACTATTCTTCTTCTCCTCTGTGGCCAGGCCACAGAATCCACTGGATAATCGGACCAGGTAGCCTCCTGAAGGGACTTTTGGTTTAACACCCTCACCAATTTAGCTATCACCAAAAAAAGCTGGGAACTGGTTGGAGATCCCTTACATTCAGGGCTTCTAGTTATTTGCGCTCCCATCCTTAATCTCTGTGCCGCCTGTTCTACACACAGGCCCTTTTATAGGCCAGAGAAACCTCACTTAAACCCTCCACTCCTGATCTTTCTTTCTCCGTGGACCCCCAACTCTCTCCCCCTCCTGCCTGACCCCGGGGGCACCCCTCTCTTGGGACCCCTCTCTGATCCCTCTGTGGACCTCTTTTTCTCTGGTCCCTTCCCTCCAAGATCCCCCTCCCCTCCCTTCGCTGGATCTTGCTTCTCATTCACCTGCAAATACCATTCATTCTCTCTTTCTCCTCCCCTGCTGGCCAGGGGCCCCTCCCTTATCCACTGTGTTCTTAAGCCTCTCCTCTGTCAGGTCATTCTCAGCCTGCCATTGGCCCTTACACCGGTTTGCAGGACGTCCAACCCCAATCAGCTTGCAGGAAGTTCTGACCCTGTCCTGACTCTGGCTCCAGCGTTTCCTGCCAGATCTGGGTGCCGGGCTTCCTAGGAGCCCTCCTCCTCTTATTTTCAACCCCCAAACCCCTATCCGGGACCTGTGAACATAGCATTTAAAGTTTTTAATGGTCACACCTAGTAGGAAAAGGCCAAAACTGTTCATTAGGCCCGCATGCAGCAGAAGGTAACTCTCCAAACCCAGGCTCTGGTGGCAACCCTGAGGTTGGCAGAGCAAGAGGGGCAAGGCACAGGAAGTGCCCAACCCAAATCCGGGCTGCAAAGAGAATCCCCACCAGGAGCTTGCTTTAAGTGTGGCAAGCAGGACCACTGTGCCCGACAGTGTTCCTGCCCACAGCTACCCACTGAGCCCTGCCCTGACTGCAAGCAGCCTGGTCACTGGCAGAGTGATTGCCCCTTTGGGCAGCAGGCTCATCCTCAGTGTAAGGTCAGTGGATAATGGGGGAAGGTCACATGAGAAACTCAGGCCTGGGAACTTTGGCTAGAGCCGCCCACAACCAAGCATGCCAAAAGAAACTTCCCAGGACTCCTTGGGAAAAGAGCGACTGTCCGTCAGCCAGTGAGATTTCGCAATGTCATATTAGCTCGCCCATCCTATAGACCCTTTAATAATTTATTTTTTTTTTATTTTTTATTTTTTTTGCAGAGACAGAGAGAGAGTCAGAGAGAAGGATAGATAGGGACAGACACACAGGAACGGAGAGAGGTGAGAAGCATCAATCATTAGTTTTTTGTTGCCCTCGCAACACCTTAGTTGTTCATTGATTGCTTTCTCACATGTGCCTTGACCGCGGGCCTTCAGCAGACCGCGGGCCTTCAGCAGACCTTGCTGGAGCCAGCGACCTTGGTTCCAAGCTGGCGAGCTTTTGCTCAAGCCAGATGGACCCGCGCTCAAGCTGGCAACCTCGGGGTCTCGAACCTGGGTCTTCCGCATCCCAGTCCGATGCTCTATTCACTGTGCCACCGCCTGGTCAGGCCTATAGACCCTTTAAATACCTGCCACATGGATCATCCCATGCGACTTCTCTGACCCCTGCCTCCTGGGACCAGAGAACATCATCTAGGCAGGGTGATACTAAATAAAGCCTTTACTATTCCACACTTTGTGGCTCCGGCCCCCTTCCTTCTTTCTCGGCAGGGAAAAATACCTTACAGTTATACACCTTTAGAGGCTTGGGGATTATTTATCATGCAGCATTATCACAGTATAAACTGACTAATAAACATTAAAAGTATTTCAAACATTTTTTAGTCAGAATGTAATAATCGCCTATTTTTATTTTTACATCTACATTCTTTCAACTTTAATCCTGATGCATGATGGGTGTGTGTGTCTTGTTTAATTGTGTGCTATTATCATATCATGCTCTGACTTTTTCTTTCAATTTAACCACATCAGACACTTTTCATACTTTCACACAGCTCTCAAAATTGTAGTTGTCTACATAGCACCCCATTCCTCTGCTCCTCTCTGAAGATCTTCTGTGAACCCAGGCTATATCTACTACAGGTTGCTGAATTCAGTGCTTCCAGATTGTCGCAGTTATAAACACTGTCATTGTGTTGTGAACATGAAAACCTGTGATAAAGCCGGGCTACCTGCAGGCCTGCCGCAGACCGACAGAAGGCCTGCAGATGAATGAGCCGCTCTTGGTGATCTTGTCACTGGTCGTCAGCCTTGCTGAATTTTAAGAACCCAATTGTGCTGGTGCTCCAGAATTAACTAGATGCAAGAAGACAATGATGTAAACTAAACCTATACATTCCCAGCAAGGAGAAGCTCTATAGGCCAAGGATTGAATGGCTTCCATTCACAACCAGGGCTTCTGATTTCCCAATACTGTTGTTCTTGAGGAGTTAAAGTTGTCCTCAGATTCGTGAGTTTGGAATCAGAGCAAGAGGAAAGTGAGGACTCTTGAGCGCTATTTCATTTTGTCTAGAAGGAAGATCCAGTGACTGACTGACCACACAGCATGGTGCTTGAGGCCAAGTCCCTTTGCTCGGGCCTATGCCAGACACTTGTAGAGTCCCTTGCTCTCTGATACCTTAGTGTTTCTGTATTTTCTTCAGAGGAGCCAGAGGGCCTCAGAAGAGGGAGATGGAATAAACTCCCCTTACCAGCTTGCTTTGGTATAACTACAGAAACATGACTGCCCCCACTTAAGATAGAGAGGACAAGAGAGAGAGAGAGATCTTAGTGGTTTTATAGGTAGAGAAATGAGGGCATAGAAAGTAGAGAGAGAGGGAGATACATTCTTATTGGTTTGTTTCTCTGGCTAATATAGCAAGTAAAGGGTTGGTGCCTGGCACAGCAGGGAACCTTGGGGACCTTCTTCTGCCAGTGTGGCAGTCATCGTGATTAGTTAGTGCCAGCGATCTCTCAGTAATTAAACACTTTGCCTTTCCCCCACCCCTCCCCCAAGTAACTGGGCCACAGCATCCCAGGAGGGCGTGGGGGAGAGAGGGGAGCCTGCACTCTGACCTTTTTCCATGCTGGGCCTGGTCCATCCATCCTGCTCCAAGATGAGGCGGCTCCTCCTGCCAACCCAGTACCAGTGCCGGCTTGTCAAGCCTGAGCCAAAGTGTTCCACTAAGTCATTGCCATCTGTAAGTGAAATCTACTGAAGTGGAAATGAGGCCCTGAAGAGAGGGTGGGGTGGGATTGTTACTACGAGAGGCATATTCCATAGGTGTTGGACTTGCTCTGGATTTGGGTTCAAGCTCCAGATCCCAGTACCTCTAAAATCCTGTGCCAGGAGGGAAGGAAAGTAAGTTTAGTCTGCATTCTTCCTGGACCCATCACAGGCAAGCTTACATGGGAAGAAACTGCACAGTCTTTTCCACTCTGCCTGCATATATTTTCCAGTATAATTAAATGTAGGAGAAAAAGGTGCTTAATCAAATAAGGAAGTCAGGTTGTCACAGTAACTCCTATGGGAAGGGAAAGGACACAGACAAATCCTAGGAAAGCAGACAAATGCCCAGTTTGTAGGGAGATGCAGCCCCAACGTGCCTTCCCCCGAGGCCCACCTCAAACATAAAGCGATCAGTTTTCCCAGAACCCCTGCCCACACTCAACCACCCAAGTGTGGACCGATGGCCAGCAGGGCTCAGGAATCAGGAGTTGGCCAGCATGAGACCTCCAGCCCAGCTACTCATAACAGACTGAGGTTTGTGTTTCACACTAAAACAAGCTAAACATCGGGACTTTTAAAAAGCCATCAGTTCCTGTCTGTTAATATGAGTTTAGGTGCCGCCTTAAGGCCTCTCATTCTAGTTGTTCTGTCTAAGAGTTGGGTAAAAAGAGTGAGTGTGTGTGTGCGCACGTGTGTATGTGTGTGTGTTTGTGTGCGTGTGTGTGTGTGTGTGTGCATGTGTATGTCTGTGTGTGTTGGGATAAAAGAGAGAGGAAGGATAGGAAATCCAGAAAATAGAATTAAAACAGCATTTGAGACAGATGGAGGGAGGGCAGAGTTGGAAATTTTCATTCTTGGCTTAACTGAGGCAATGGATTAGCTGAGCTTTAGTTCTGGAAGACGACTGTGTAAAGGGGCCTAAGAGGAGTTCCTCAGGGAGCTATAGCAACTCACCCTGGGCAAGGGACAGAGTCTCTGAGTCTCCTGGGTCAGCCTTCTCTGTCCCCTTTCATATCTAGATTGGACAAAATGACCAGCAACTAGTACCTGGCATTCTTTGACAAACTGGTGAAGGCCAGTGTTGTTTTTAAACCTTTAAATGTTTCCCATTTGCCTTTCTGATCTGTTTCTGTACTCGGGGGAAGACCCAAACAATGCTGTTGGTTACAAGATATTGAGCAAATTCCAGATTCAGGGCTGTTGGCTGACAGGTGAAGCTCACAGGATTCTAGGAGCCCCACTGAGAAGAACCAACTCTGGGGGACCCCCTGAAGACCAAGATCACCAAACTGGGGACACAGGTAGCAAAGGCTCCTTCTGTCTCACCTGATGAAGGCCCAGGACGTGTGCTGCCATGGTGATGGAGAGAGAGTAGGAAATGACATGGGAGAAGGGTTTCATTGGTTCCATAGCTTTCCACTAGACTTGTGATGCCTTCAGGGCACAATAAAATGTCAAAAGTCATTCAATTTCCCTAAGGTTCTGTAAGCCAGCCTGACCTCTGCACTGTTCAAAGGATGTTTCCAATACCCACAACACTAATACATGTATGAAGGAATTATCTCCCCCTCTGAGCAGGGGGTAAACTGTGGCAGATTGAAGCTCTCAAAACCAGCTGCAACATCCCACATTGTACATTTTCTTCTAGAACAAGGGTTGGCACATTATGGCCTGAAGACTAGCTGCCTGTTTTTGTAATTAAAGTTTTACTGGAACACAGTCATGCTTATTTTGTCCATGGCTTCTACCCTGACAGAGTTGAATAGTTGCAACCAACTATATGGCATATAATGAGTAACAAAATTTTTGTTGCATCCACAAACACTCTTGTTCTTATCAAATTTAAGTGTGCTGATCTCAAATCTGACATTAGTTTTTCTCTGTAAACTACAGGTTTCTTTTGCAATTCAAGATTTTAGGTTTTCATCTTATTGTAAAATTTTCAACATTTAGTTTAACATAATGAAGTAGAATATCTTCTCGGGCATCATCTTTGTAAAAATATAATAATTTATATAATGCAGTAAATACACTAATACACTAAAAAATATGATTGCATCAGAATTTGTCTACAATTTCAAAATAGAACATATTAAAACACTTATTTTAATCATAAAATTTGTGCAAAACTTATTTAAATTCTATTCAGGTAAAAATTCGTGTTTGTAGCTCTTGTGTTTGTGTACATGTTGAGGACAATCTCGTTTGATGCTCCAGCAGTAGTCTGCTCATCACTAACAGCTCCAAGATTTTTGGGAAACTTATCAAGGTGACGGTTCAGGAAGTGAATGTTAATGCTCCTGTTACATCCAATGTCGTGGAAAGCCAACAGCATTTTTTGAACCAGAAGTTCCTAGTTTTTTTGCTTTTTTGTTGCCAAGGAAGTTCTTTGTAACTGCCACAAAAGACTGCCATGCTGCTTTCTCCTCCTTATCATCTTCCTGGCAAATTCTTCGTCACATATGAGAGTTCGAATTGGAGGTCCATCGAATACACCTGCTTTTATTTTCTTGAAAGACAAGGCAGGAAAAGCAGAAATAATATGTTGAAAGCATTCACTTTATTCAAAGCCTGAACAAACTGCTTTATTAAGCCAAGTCTGATGTGAAGTGGGGGAATAATGATTCTGTCTCGATTAACTACAAGTTCATTCACAATTTTTGCATCCCTACTTCCAGAGCTTCACGTTTCGGCCACTCCTTCAGTGTCCAGTGTTTCTCTTGAGTTCAGCTGTCCCACAAAAACAGAAAAGCAAGGAGACTTTGTGAAACCTCTCTGTTGTCCTAGTAAGAAATTTACCATTTTAAGATCCACACAAATGAACCAGTTATGCTCCTCATACTTCAGAAAGTCAAGGACAATTTTTATGTCATTATAATCTTCTCGCAGATGAGTTGAATAATCAATTAGAACCACTGCATAAATATTACCATTGTGTAAGAGAACACATTTCAGACTCCGTTTAGAGCTGTCAAAAATAGCCGCCATTCTGTTGGACTGTAAGTGGTAACACCTAGCTGGCTGAGAAGACTACTGATATCATGACAGTAAACAAAGTGTTTGTCTTAGTAAATAAAGTCCACAAAAATTTGTTCACGCTTCCTGAAATGAGATACTTTAGCTGACCAGTGAAGTACATTCTTTTCTTGAAGCCTGGAGGCTAATAACTCAGCTGCTTTCTTTGATAGGCCCAAATCTCTAAGTCATTCAATTTGGGTTGGCTAAACTTCTGAGGGGTTAATGACTGCTTGGCATCAGAAGAGGACCTTTCAGATTCTACAACCATTTCCTCATGCATCTTATCAAAATACACTTGATCACCATGTTCACTTTCTTTATCCTTAGAAGAAATAAAACCATTGAAAACTAGAACCAGGAGTGTCTCAGAGTGTGGGATAGGTCGTATTGCTGAAGGAATATTAGGATATGCGATCATATGCCATTTTTTCTTGCCAATGCTCTTTGTATGGATCAAACAGAAATAACAGTCACTGCTGTGGTCCTTAGGTTCACTCCAAACCATGGGAATACCAAAAGGGATTTCTTTGCATTTTCCTTTTGTCCAGTCATGAAGCATTCCCTCACAATTAGGACACACAATATGAGGAGCCCAATTCTTGTTTTGATCGCCAAGGGGAACTTGAAAATAGGCAATATATGCACGTGTCACAAATGATGAAATATTGCGCCTTTCACGTTGAAGTAACAGCCACTTATATAACAGAAGGTGTCAGGACTTTTGTTACATTTATGCCTACTCAAAGAATCCATGATTCGATCTTAAAACAAAATAAGAGGGTTTTTTTTTATCAGATAAAAGTTTTTTACATTTAAAAACAACTACAATTGCCTGACCAGGTGGTGGCGCAGTGGATAGAGTGTTGGACTGGGATGCGGAAGACCCGGGTTCGAGACCTCGAGGTTGCCAGCTTGAGCACGGGCCCATCAGGCTTGAGCAAAAGCTTGCCAGCTTGGACCCAAGGTTGCTTGCTCCAGCAAGGGGTTGCTTGGTCTGCTGAAGGCCTACGGTCAAGGCACATGTGAAAAAGCAATCAATGAATAACTATGGTGCTGCAACAGCAATGAAAAACTAATGATTGATGCTTCTCATCTCTCTCTGTTCCTGTCTGTCTGTCCCTATCTATCCCTCTCTCTGACTCTCTGTCCCTGTAAAAAAAAAAAAAAAAAAAAAAAGATTAAAAAAAACCTACAATTATGTAAAAGTGATGTTTGTATAACATTAATTTCTTTGTGGTTATGTTCAATCCAAGAGTCGTTGCCCTTTAACTCCAATTTAAAAACCAATGCATGCCATTAACTGTAACAAAAAGAAATTAAAGTTGCATAAAATTAGAGCATGCCCCAAAAAATGGATTTCAGATTTGGAATCAGCGATGCAGAAATATATAGAAACAGCCTGACCTGTGGTGGTGCAGTGGATAAAGCGTCGACCTGGGAAAACTGAGGTTGCCAGTTCAAAACCCTGCACTGGTCCGGTCAAGGCACGTATGGGAGTTGATGCTTCCAGCTCCTCCCCCCTTTCTCTCTTTCTCTCTCTCTCTCTCACTCTGTGTCTCCTCTCTAAAATGAATAAAATAAAAATAAAATAAATTAAAAAAAAAAAAAAGAAATATATAGAAACATTTCTAAACCTCATGCAACAGAAAATGAAAATTATTGTTCCCCAGTGAACTTTATTGCCTGGCACTTTAAGGAAAAGTTTGCCAAAGTCTTTTCTAGAACCTTACTACTCTTCCACGCCCATCAGGAAGTTTGGAGGAGCCCTGGCTGATTGGCTCAGTGGTAGAGCATTGGCTGGGCATGTGGATGTCCTGGGATCAATTCCCAGTCAGGGCACACAGAAGTGACCATCTACTTCTCCACCTTTTCCCCTTTTCTCTCTCTCCTCTTCCCACAGCAATGGTTCAGTTGGTTTGAGCACATTGCCAATGTGCTGAGGATGGCTAGTAACCTCCACCTCAGGTGCTAAAAATAGCTTGATTGCCGAGCAACAGAGCAACACCTCAGATGGGCAGAACATTGCCCTATAGGGGACTTGCTGAGTGGATACTGATTGGGGGTACATATGGAAGTCTGCTTCCCCTGCTCTCACTTAATTAAAAAAAGTGGGGAGAGTCTGTATTTCTTATTTTAAACCAGAGTGGAACTTTGTGACTGCCTGAACCCATCAGAATATGGCAGAAGAGATGTTATATGCCTCCCAAGGCTGGATCATAAAAGGCCACATAGTTCCACCTTGCCCTCTTGGGATAATTCTTGCTGGAACCAAACTATCACACTGACTTCCAAGCTGGGATCCGATCCTTATCTGGGTTGATCAGAGGCAAATCCAGTCAACCATGTTACTTTATTAGGAGAAGGAATCAGCTCTCTGAATAGCATTGCTGGGTATCTCTTGGACTTTTGTTCTCTTTCTTAGCTGAGAAGTAGGCTATTGTCTTGGAGGGAAGAAATCAGTCAATCGGCCAATCTCGTACTTACCTTGTACTCAGCAATATATTGCTAGAAGCAACAATATTTACTAACAAAGGACTGAGTCCCTGCCCTCAGTGAGTTCGTGGTCTGGCTGAGAGGACAGGTTAATGCAAGTGAAACATTGTTATAAATTAATATACAATGTATATTATTCATTATAATAACACACACTGTATTTGTAATTATAATGACTTCTAATATAATGTAACTTTATCATATGGACATAGCCTTTTAGTATTTAATGATCATTTTCATATTCTTTGCCTCATTTTTCCCCTCCCAAGATCCCTATGAGATACACAGGAACCTTTTCTCACATATTATTGATGCAAAACTGAGGCAGAAAGCTTAATAAAAGAATATGGGTCTTAAGCTTAACCTTGTAACATGGACCACACTGGAGATGAAGATGGAGAAAGGAAGAGGGAGGCTGCAGCAGGTGGAGGTCGAAGAGCCCTGTAGGCAGAAGGTTCAAGGTCCTGTGTGGTCACCAGCCCAAGCAGAGTGGAGGGGGAAGGTGGAGAGCTATGAAATGCTGGACTCCAAGCTACTCTGAGAGATGAGCTTCTAGCTGATTTGACTTGGTTAGAGACCTGGATGTTTGCCTTCTGAGACTCTTCCCATATGGCATTGGTTGCCATGATAATCTAGTGCCCTGTGGTTCTCTGTATGCCAGGAGACTTCATTCCTGTCTGCCCACTCTGGATGCTCTGCCTTTGGCCAGCTCCATGTTACCTTTGACCTGGCTCAGACAGGACAGTCACTGGGAGGATTGTCTTAGCTCGACGCCCTGTGCAATCTGTATCACAGATCCGGCTTCCCTCCTGTCTCCTGCATCATTTGTCCAGACTGCTGTGTCGGACCGCCTGGAACACAGGTTCCCCTGATCTAGAAGAGTCAGGCTGGAGGGAGTCTGCTGTTACAGCAATGCCACACGCCTAGAAAATTGAGAGGTTTTTTTTAACCCCCTCTAGATTTCTCGGCCCCTGTGTTTCCCCAGCCCCTCTCACCCATGGGAAGTCAGGCCAAGTTGAGTGACTCAATAATGAGGACTAGGGCGTCACAGCTTCCCACCTATCTCCAGGAAAGCTGAGGCGGAGTCTTGATGCCCACTGCTTGGGCTTGGTGTGAGTCCTGAGAACCTAAGAGTCACTAAGCCCACTTTCCCTCTCTGGGCTTCCCCCGCTCTTCCAGGGTGATAGGCTTCAGCCTCAGATCATGGTCTCCACTCCAGCTTCCCCTGACCCTACCCAGTTGTCTGTGACCATCTGCCTAGCCATTCCCAGCTCCTCTTCTCCCCTTCCCACATCCTCTGGCTGGAATGCAGATTTGGAGGTGTGCCACTCTCTAAGGCTAGAATGAAACAAAAACAAGCAAGAAAAGTGGAGAGCCTTGAATGTGCTCTGAGAACCAGGGCACAAATTTAAAAGATGCTTTTTTTTTGGTGGGGGGGACTTATAGGGTTTCTTCCACATGGCAGCTTTTAATATAAATTAATTCCAACTCACAGCAGGACATGCCTTTATTCAAGATGGGCCAGTTTTCAGGATGGCCTATGGCAAGGTCTGTGCAGATAAAGGGTTGAACTATCTTGGAGAGCCAAGTGGATAGCCAGAGCATCCAGAGACATGCCCGTAGTGATGGACACACTGTGACAAGGCACTGACATGCCACATCCACTCCTCAAGAACTGTGGGTAATTCCAAACAAATTGGCTACTCTGGGGAGAGGAGCACAAGTTCATCTGAAGGATGGTGGTCAAGGCACAGTTGGCAAAAACAGCCACTATATTTTATGGCTTAGCTGTTTCAACTGGTTTAAGTTGGTTCTCTCAAGTAATCAACAATTAACTCCTTGTTAGAATTTCCTGGAAAATGAATATCTTATAGGATCCATTGAGCATTCAGCTCAGATGCTGGGAATGCATTTGTGTAAACAGCTTACGCAAAATTCTTTGATTCGTCCAACACTCTTTTATGGAGTTTTCCCCTGGTACAAAGTTTGGTTACTTTCTTTCTTTTCTTATTTATCTATTTTTATTTCTTTATTTTGAGAGAGACAGGAGAGAGAAAGAGAGAATGAGAGAGAGAAGTGAGAGAGGAGCAGGAAGCATCAACTCCCATATGTGCTTTGACTGGGCAAGCCTGGGGTTTCGAACTGGGGACCTCACCATTCCAGGTAAATGCTTTGTTCACTGTGCCACCACAGGTCAAGCTGGTTACTTTCATTAAAGAACTAATAAGCCTGACCTGTGGTGGCGCAGTGGATAAAGCGTCGACCTGGGAACACTGAGGTCGCCAGTTCAAAACCCTGCACTGGTCTGGTCAAGGCACATATGGGAGTTGATGCTTCCAGCTCCTCCTCCTCTCTCTCTCTCCCTCTCTCTCTCTCTCTCTCTCTCTCTCTGTCTCACTCTGTGTGTCTCCTCTCTAAAATGAATAAATAAAAAGAAATTTAAAAAAAAAGAAATTAAAAAAAAAAAGAACTAATAGTACTTGGTTTTATCATTATTAAGAATGAAGAGGTAGATCATCAACTGAAAAAAAGAAATGCACCCCCATGTTTATGGCAGCATTGTTCACAATAGCGAAGATCTGGAAACAGCCCAAGTGTCCGTCAGTGGATGAGTGGATTAAGAAACTGTGGTACATATATACTATGGAATACTATGGGACTATGAAAAAGAAGAAAATAATACATTTTACAACAATATGGAGGGACCTGGAAACTATTATGTTGAGTGAAATAAGCCAGGCAGAGAAAGAAAAATATCATATGACCTCACTCATTTGAGGAATCCAAGGAACAATGAGAACTGAGGAATGGAATTGAGACAGAGGAGGGATCAAAGGGATCAGAGGAAAAGAGGACAGAGGGAAAGGGGATGATAGGATGGGATAAACCTGAAGGGAAGGGGGGGCACTCTAGGGAGGTGGGCAAGGGAGATGGGGAGGGGAATATGGGAAAGGGGGGATGCATTCGGGGTGACCCTAGAATCTATGTAAACACAATTAATTAAATTAAAAATTAAAAAAAAAAAGAATGAAGAAATAGAAGGCAATGAGCTGAAGACCTCAGTCCTTGCCCTGGGTCAGCTAAGATTTAAACTCTTGGCACTTCAGTTTTCTCTTCTAGAAAGAGGGCATGGAATTATCTACCTCATAATTATATGGATAATCTGGATGAACGATCTTTGTAAATTGTAAGGTGCTAAAGACTAGTAAGAGATGATCAAAACTAATTTCCCTCTTCTCCTACACATGAACTCCAAGTGTACAAACCCGAAGTTTGCTGTTAAATTACAGATGATCATACCCGGACGTGTGTTGTCTTATTCCAGCTCCCTGTTGACATTTTCATTCCCAGACAAAGCTATGATTAGATCGGCAGTTCAAGCTAAATGAGTCACGGATTTAGCAGGCTTTGACAAGTGTGTGTGTGCACCCAGACATGCACATGTACTCCTGAATGCCAAGCGTAATCACTCATTGGGGTCACTCTCATGACATTTTCAAACTTAATCGACTCAGCAAATGATATCTCTCCAAGACATTCTTCAAAATTCTGCCTACTGCCCTCACCTTTATACAAACTTTCCTGTAGACACTCAAAAATGAGCTAATATAGATGACTCTGAGGATGTTAAGCTGGCCTGAGGGCTCTTATGGCCCCAGTGTTTGGATTCTTGTATATTGACTGCATTTAGGGTTTCTATGACTTTACCTAGTCTTCTTTCCCATGCTTGATCTTTATGTTAATTGGCAATGGTTCATAGTCCCACACAAACTGTCCATCTTAGCATATCGGTGTCTCCCTAGAACTTCCAACATGGATCCTTTGACTGCAAGATGGAACTCCTGAAAGAAAAGGATCCCTGCCTCACGATAAATGTATCAATTTTAGAGACAATTAAGAAGAGTCATAACATCATGAAAATTTTCTTGGGACCCTGACTGCAAAATTCCTCCATAGTTCCCTTTCCTTCCTGTTAGGGAAAAGGGGTTTGTAAAAATGAGTTGGAGGGGGAACTTGCAGGGGGCTAGTGGGGCCTGGATATGTCCAATCTAACCAGATCATTTCTACCAGCTCATTCTCTGGAGCCCCGACACCACTGCTGGTGAGCCACATGACCTGACCAGGCGGACATCTTTGGTGGGTATTGAGAAAGAGCCATGCCCTGCATGAGGCAACTTCAACACAGCTGCAAATCCAGCACTCTCCGATTATCCCTTATGCTCATCCCAATGGTGAAAGTCTCAGAAAT
This sequence comes from Rhynchonycteris naso, assembly GCA_037038555.1. Lineage (NCBI taxonomy): Eukaryota > Metazoa > Chordata > Mammalia > Chiroptera > Emballonuridae > Rhynchonycteris > Rhynchonycteris naso. The sequence continues at coordinate 46,054,852 of CM073004.1, read as the reverse complement.
ACAGAAGATAAACCAATTGTGTGGTGAAATCCATGAACAGGGTACAGTTGAGCAATTTCAGGAAAACTAACCAAAGGTGAGTTCAAGAGATAATGCTTTCCACCAGCATTTGCAACCAAAGGATTATAAATGGAAATAATTTAAAGAAAATACATAAATGATTACTGGCTATTAGTATTCTTTCCCCCTCACCTTGAAAATTTGTCTCCATTTTACAGACTACCAGATATCTCAGTCCTCCATATCAACTGTCACCCCCAGACTACCTCTGTTCTGCTCTGAGCATGCACTGACCCATCCTGACCTTCTATGCCATTCTTCCATGGGGCCTCTAAGAGTTCATGTTCTGCCATCACCAAAAGCTCCTAAAGCCTTGCCATCTTCCCTGAGCCTTCCCTTCTACCTTTGGCCCTAACTCTGGAACCTGGGGCTGCCCTGGACATGCCACTTCTCCTTCAGCCAGGTCAAGGCTGTTTGCTTTCTCACAAGTGCCCTCCTTGCTACCCATTGTCACTTCCTAGCCGTTGTTCATCCTTTTACCTGAAAATAACCAGCTTCTTTGAAATTTATGCTTCCAAACTGGACCACTTCTGGCCTGTCATCTAACAATTCCTAAGTGAACACGTTTTAATCATGGAAGCTTCTAGCACTTAGTTCCCTATCTTTCTCTTCACCCTGGGGAGAGAAAGTGTCTTTCTACCACTAGCTCTTGCGTGTCTACAGGAAAGAGGATACAGAGATAAGTACACTAGTGTGGCCCCTCTTGACAATTTCAACACATGTATGAATGACTCATCCAACTCTTGGCACTGCTACTCTGATTTCTTCACCTCCATTTATCTTTTTCTGCAGTGCCACTCTCTACCAAAGTCACTCTCCTGCCCTTGTCACCACCAATAAAAATACCACCTCAGAAACCTTCCTGCTCACTTAATCACAGATATCCCATTCTAAGCCACCAAACCTTCTTTGGCATGAGAATTTTCAATCCAGAAACTACTGTTTCCTTATCCATTAACCCTCTCATGTCCCTACCTGCCTCTTTCCCCATTACATTCTGTAATCCATCATTATAGTAACTGCCTGGCAACCTCCCCCCTCCCTTACTGCTCTCCCCTCCCTTGTCCTCACTTGACTAAACCCCAACTCACCTACTCCATACCTCCACCTGAGTATCAGATTCCTGCTGGTGCAAAACACACAATGATGCCAACAGATCTCAAACTCAATTCCTGAAGACAGAAGACCTAGCAGGCCTTACCCGGACAGCCCACTACATAGCCAAGGTGTGCTCTACCACACTTGAATACAACCAACACAGACTTTCTTTTCTATCCTCAAACTACCCACACTGCCCCTCTTGCTTCATTCTCAGATGAGGATCTTGTCTAACAATTCCTAAGTGAAAAATTCCTAAGTGTCTGATATTTTATGGAGGAAATAGAAGCGCTTAGAAACTCTCCCATCCCCTTACTGCCAAATCTCCCAATTTACCGACATCTGTTGCCAAGCCCGTGCTCTCCCTCCCACTAAAGTGGATGAGGTAACTCTGCTTCTGCACAGAGCCAATATCTCCCTCTTGCCTTCTCAAGGTTGTCATCACTGCGTATTCCTTCTCTCTAACTCCGAGGACAACCTCAAAGCCATACGCTTACACCCAAGTGTTCCTGAAATAACTTCCCTGATCTCACGGAACTCAGTCTTGAGCAAGGCCAGGATTGGTGCAACAGAGGCACTGAGGGTAGGCACTGTGACTGTGCCCTTAGGTGTCAAGCCCTCAGGGCCTCTCCTGCCTCCTGCCAGTCCTGGTTCTGTACCTGTGTTCTCCCAAGACAGTCTCTGGTCTCTTTTCATATTTTTCTCAAGATGATGACAAATGTCCACGTCTTGTATAGCACCCATTGCAATTATAATTAAATAATTATGTCATGATTTGTTTGATGTCCATCTCCCCTACTAGAACATCACCCACCCACCCCGCCCCGCCCCCCGAAGTTAGGGAACAGATTGACCACATTGACTACTGTAATGTCTTTCTGTTCTTCGGTTTCCCTATCTGTGGAGTGGAGATAATTATGCACCCAATAAATGTTATGTTTGATGATTAATAGTATCCCTGGCATCTAGCAATTTCCAAGTACATAAGAAGTACTTCATTAAAAGTTGTTTGATAAATAAATGATAGAATAATTTCAGGACTGATGCATAGATGGAGATTCAACAGGGTTAAGTGCTTTTCTGAATGTAATAAATATGAAAAGGTGACAATAAAATGACCTAAGGCTATAATTTGTCTCTTTTTTTTGGTGGCCGATGAAATGTACTTCATATCTTTCTCTCCCATATTTGGGGTACCTTCGTTCTGGTGTCCCTGATGCCTATTATGAAGTCAGGTCCAACTCGCCCTTTCCTTCCCGGCCCAAGCAGGGCCATGCTGTGAAATCTTTGGCAAAACAAAATCATTAGTGTCACTTTCCACTGACACAGTGAGAAAAGTTTACCAGAGAGCCCTGGGGGAAAAGAAAGACCTGGAGACTCTTTTGCATGTTGCTACAACAGCAAAATTGCTAATGAAACAGCCCCACCCCCTTTCAGGACCTTCAGGCTCCTCCCAGGCCGCACGGCTTTCTTGAATTGCCCCTGTAATTCTCTGCCTCAGTCTCCTTCCTCTTCTTGGAGAGGAAGAGAGAGAAACTTAGTGCTCACCGGTCAGAGAGACCCACAGAGGCCCAGCCGAACACCTCCAGGCCCCCGTCCCTCATGGCCATTGCCATTCAGAGCCAATCTCTCTCTGCAACCCCCTTTCCATCTTCCTCCTCCTCAAACTCATTTGCCAGCACAGCCGTCAGAAAACACCACAATGCAGACTTTGGTTTGGCCCCACAAGATTGTCACAGATTTCCGCGCATTTGGCAGGAGTGCAGTCAGACCTTAAAGGCAGCTCCTCAGTCTCTGGCTGGGATTTCAGGCTCAGTCTGGGGGCATGGACTGTGGGCTTGAAAGAGGGGTATCAGCAAGGATGCCAGATCCCCAGGCTGCATCTACAAGAGCTGTTTTCTTTGATTGTTCCCCCTGGCCCACCGTTTCTCTTCCAAGCTCCTGCCCTTCTTCCCTTCAGATGGTCATTGCAGCCCTCTTCGGTGTCCCTTGGGGTCACACTGTCGAATATTTGGTTTTACCCCCAAAGTACAATGTCCTTCCCTGTTCCCCTCTCTTGAAGCAGGCCCCAGGCCCCAATGGCTGCTGGGATGGGAGTGGGAAAACAGCCCTGTTTCCTGGCTTTCTAGAACTGTCCCATCGTCTGTCTCGCTCTACCCATCAGCCTTTGAGTCAAGGTGACCTTGCCACAGACCGTCAGTCTTGACAGAGGCCTCCTTTCTCAGCTCTCCAAGGAAGACCTGTGGCTTTGTTTTGAAAGGAAGTTCTTTTAGCAAAACACATACCAAATAGAAAGCTCTTTAAATATTTGTTTTAAAATAGAAATTAATAGAAAAACATACACTCCTTCCAAATCATCCTTGCCTTTTTATTATTCTGAAGGTTCACTCCCGATCAAAAGGAATGAGATCTTTTTCATCGGGAGCAATTCCTAAATGATTTCTAGTTACAGAAGTCTCTCTTTTTTTTTTTTCTTGCCAGAAATTCAATGCTGGCTTTAACTAGACATTGAAAACTCATATTAATAGCGGTACTCCTTGTCTTTCTGTCTTTTACAAGGGGTCCTTGCTGGTATGCTGGGCTTTTGGGCAGGAAAAAATCCATTATTGCTGCAAGCATCCTGGCTGGGTTGCAAACGTCCTTGCGGAGTGTTTCATTCTGTGACGTTCTTGCGGAGTGTTTCATTCTGTGACGTCCTTGCGGAGTGTTTCATTCTGTGACGTCCTTGCGGAGTGTTTCATTCTGTGACGTTCTTGCGGAGTGTTTCATTCTGTGACGGAGGGTACAGCAGCACCGAGGCGAGACACCGTCGTGTGTCAGGGCCTTGCCCACTTCTTAGCTGTGTGATCGGAGACTAGTTACCGCTGCTCCCCGAGCAGAGTCCTCATCTTTACAATGAGGATAATGCTGCCTTCCTTACACCATTATTGCTAAGAATTACATTGAGATCATTTGGGTGAACCATCTCACATGGTGTGTGACACATAGGAAGCCGTGAGTGGATGGGAGTTGCAACAAAAGATTCAGGAAAGGTGGCTTATATACAGGTTTGACTCAGGGGCATGGAGGGAGGTTGGAAGAGGGACTATTTGCCACTCAGGGCACCAGACTCCTTTCTGCATAACTGTCCATTAGGTCCATCCTGCTCACATGTTCTAGCTCTAATATCTGAGGAGGTTCACTTACTAGGGACTTTATTAGGACACATACAGGTCTGATGAGGGACGTCTGAACCCATAAGATGGAATGAAAATGAGACATAACTTATTATAGTAACTAAAAATTGAGTTAGCTAAAAACTGTGGCTAATTAAACATGGGTAATGTGGTGACCCACCAGGGACTGTCCCCCCTCTTCTTCAGTAAAGGAAGCTATCGTGTCACAACTGAGCAAATCTTCAGCATCACTACTTGTTATGAGGATGTAAGCCAGGGATGCTTCTGCCATGGTAGAAAAACACCTTCCATTTGACTAGGGAAACTGCTGCTCTTGTGGCATGCAAGGTCTAAGGAAGATTTGCACCATTTATACAAGAATCTCAGGGCTTCCCTGGGTGAAAAATGACTCGTTGTATCTCACCACCTCCGACCATGGCCAGCATCAGCACCAGCCATCACCACCACCAATACTCCCATTTCTATCACCACCGTCAAGCCACCAACCATAATCGCCATCACCTCCACCTCCACCACCATCACCACCTTCCCTTTTACCACATGGCACCCCCACTGCCACCATGATACTACCCCAACCATCATAACTACAACCAGCACTGCCAGACCACTCATCATCACCACCCTCATCTTCACCACTATCATCACCACCTCTGTTACATGGTTCATTGCCATTGTTATCATCAGCCTCAGTCCATCTCATAAAATTCAGAGTTTTAAGTTTGGAAAAGGGGATCCTGGCTTAAACCTATTGGCCCCCCAATTTTTATTTTTTTTAGAAAAGAGATAGAGCCTGACCAGGTGGTGGCGCAGTGGATAGAGCGTTGGACTGCGATACGGAATACCCACATTTGAGACCGCGAGCTCACTAGCTTGATCGCGGGCCCATCTCGCTTGAGCAAAAGCTCGCCAGCTTGGACCCAAGGTCGCTGGCTCCAGCAAGGGGTTACTCGGTCTGCTGAAGGCCCGCGGTCAAGGCACATGTGAGAAAGCAATCAATGAACAACTAAGGTGTCCCAACGGCAACGAAAAACTAATGATTGATGCTTCTCACCTCTCTCCGTTCCTGTCTGTCTGTCCCTATCTATCACTCTCTCTGACTCTCTCTCTCTCTCCTTGAAAAAGAAAAAAAAAAGGAAATAGAAAGAGTGAGAAATAACTCTAGACTGGCTTTGACCCTAAAAGGGCATAGAAGACGGGAAATGGTAGTTTTGTCCCTTTGAGACCATGGATCTTAGAAAATGCTGGGGAACAATTTTTTTTTCATTTTCTGTTGCATGAGGTTTTAGGAATGTTCTATATATTTCTGCATTGCTGATTCCAAATCTGAAATCTGCTTTTTGGTGCATGCTCTAGTTTTACGCAATTTTAATTTCTTTTTGTTACAGTTAATGGCATGCATTGGTTTTTAAATTGCAGTTAAAGGGCTATGACTCTTGGATTGAACATAACCACAAGGCAATTAATGTTTTACAAACATCACTTTTACATAATTGTAGTTGTTTTTAAATGTAAAAAATTATTATTTGATAAAAACACCCTCTTATTTTGTTTTAAGATTGAATCATGGCTTCTTTGAGTAGACATAAATGTAAGGATAGTCCTGACACCTTCTGTTATATATGTGGCTGTAACACACTTCAGCATCAATGGCGCAATATTTCATCATTTGTGACACGTGCATATATTGCCTATTTTCAGAAGTTCCAATTGGTTATTCAACTCATCTGCAAGAAGATTATAATGACATAAAAATTGTCCTTGACTTTCTGAAGTATGAGGAGCATAACTGGATCATTTGTGTGGATCTTAAAATGGTCAATTTCCTGCTAGGACAACAGAGAGGTTTCACAAAGTATCCTTGCTTTCTGTGTCTGTAGGATGGCCAAGTTCAGAAGAAACACTGGACACAGAAGGAGTGGCCAAAACGTGAAGCTCTGGAAGTAGGGATGCAAAATATTGTGAATGAACCTGTAGTCAATTGAGACAGAATCATTTTTCCTCCACTTCACATCAAACGTGGCTTAATGAAGCAGTTTGTTCAGGCTTTGAATAGAGAAAGTGAATGCTTTCAAAATATTATTTATGCTTTTCCTGCTTTGTCTTTTGAGAAGATAAAAGCAGGTGTATTCGATGGACCTCAAATTTGAACCCTCATACGTGACGAAGTTTGCCAGGAAGATGATAAGGAGGAGAAAGCAGCATGGCAGTCTTTTGTGGCAGTTACAAAAAACTTCCTTGGCAACAAAAAAGCAACAAACTAGGAACTTCTGGTTCAAAGGATGGTGTTGGCTTTCCACGACATTGGATGTAACAGAAGCGTGAAGATTCACTTCCTGAACAGTCACCTTGATAAGTTTCCCGAAAATCTTTGAGCTGTTAGTGATGAGCAGACTACTGCTGGAGCATCAAACGAGATTGTACTCAAGAAGTACACAAACACAAGAGATGCTAACGCAAATTTTTACCTGAATAGAATTTAAATAAGTTTTGTGCAAATTTTATGATTAAAATAAGTGTTTTTATATATTCTGTTTTGAAATTGTAGACAAATTCTGATACAATCACATCTTTTAGTGTATTAGTGTATTTACTGCATTATATAAATCATTGTATTTTCACAAAGATGATGCCCAAGGAGACATTCTACTTTATTATGTTAAACTAAATGTTGAAAATTTTACAAGATGAAAATATAAAATCTTTAATTGCAAAGAAACTGTAGCTTAAAGAGAAAAACTAATGTCAGATTTGAGATCAGCGCACTCGAATTAGGTAAGAACAAGTGCTTTTGTGGATGCAACAAAAATTTTGTTTTCTAGTGAAATCTATTTACACCCTGGTAATGAACAGTGCTTGTGTGTGAAAAAGCAAAAGTGGGTCTTTGGGAGCTCGGACCCTTTAAGGCTTGGGGAGCCCTTTTGACAGAGAAAAGGGAGTATAGTTCCTTCTTCAAGGAGAGCTGGGTCCATCATTCTTAAGCCAATCAGCTCATTAGGCAGATAAACTCCAGAAACAGTTCTAGCTCCACCCTCTTGAGAGAGTCTGTCAGCAAAAGCAATGGCAGGATGAGAGCATTCAGTAGGCCTTTGGCCTCAGTGAGGACAAGCCTTGCAGGTGGTTAGACACAAAGTCTTGGTTTCCTGATGTTGCCAGTAAATAGAGTTCTCTATAAGGCCCAAGGAGACAAGTTAGCTTACCTCAAATAAAAAAGAAAGACAGAAAGAGAGATTCAGGGAAAGAAAAATGCAACTCAGAAGCAATTTCTATACCATGTGATGCTGGTATGAATTTCCAACTTCTATTAACTGAGAATCAAAGGACTCCTCATTGGAGAGTGGGCAAGAATGCTTGCATCCTGGTCCAGTCCTTGCCCTTCTTTCACCAGCTGGTTCTGCAGTCCTTATAGATGTGTGTCATGACTTCCACATCCCCAGCTTTAAAGGCCCGGGAAGGGCACTTTTTTGAATAAAAGGGTCCTGTATTTTTTGGCCTTTTCACTGACATTACACAGAATTCCCACTCTCTCCAACTTCAATTGCTCATGGTTCTGACCTAAAGTTACAGAACTTTATGAGTTATTTGTAGCTTTAATTCCACCTGTACTGTTGGATCATTAAGGGAGTTGGCGCGCCTTTGCCAAAGGGGCTGTGAAATGCCTGCTCCTTAGTTTACTGTTCCCAGTACTGCGGTCCACCTCTCTGCCATGGGCAGCCTCTGTCTGCCTTGCAGGAGTGCCAGGAGATTTTAAAGCCTGCCCTGTTTATTGGGTGGCCAGAGATATAAACAGCCCAAAAAGGCCTATTCTAAGTCATCATCAGCCCTGGCAGAAGTTTAGTTGATGCACTGACAGCCCCTTTTCTCACCCCCATCCTCAGCTACAGCTGTCTGAGGTGTTTATTTCCATGTTTCGTCATTTAACTGTTTCGTGTCTACTTCTGTGCAAAATCCCTGGGGCAGTTCTCTTGCCCACACCCTGGGTTGGAACACAAGAATTCAGCCTGGAACCCTGAATTCAACCCAAAAGACCACCAAGGCAGCCACCACTGTGAGCGCAATTAGCGATACAACAGTCCCAGTAAACCTGTGTGGTAAGGCATCTAGCTACCCTGCATTTGGCATGTTAGGCCAAAGCTTGAAGAGCTTTTAGTTTCTAAAACACTCAGTCCCTAATATCAAAATCACTAACTTCAGAGACCATGTTTTAAACATACAAGTTATATACACACTGAAAGGGAATCAAATTATGAACATTGTAGTTTTGAAATGGTTATCTTTTTGTTTGTTTGTTTTTAATATTATTGACCTTAGCAAGAACCGCTGTTGTGTTTATGCAAATTTTGTATGCAATATGCCTACGTGAAGTACAATTTCAAAATGTTTATTTTGCAGTAAAAAGCCCTGAGTATCTTTTGAGGAGAAACAAAAATAAGCAAGAGAAATAATGCAGTCATGATATGATCCCCGAACAGCACATGCGGTGAAACGAAAGGAAACAGGTTCTAATGTGTCCCATCCTGATTCCAGCTAAGTCCTCTTCAGAGAACTGAGATGTGTGAGTGTGTGTGTGTGTGTGTGTGTGTGTGTGTGTGTAAGTATCTCAATGTGGGGGGGTTGAAAATATGTGTGACTATGAGTCATGTGAGTGTAAGCATAAGTGTGAATGTGGATGTAAATATATGAGCATGTGTGAGCAAAAATGTAATTCTGTGAGTGTATTTGTGTAGGAGTGTGGTTTATGAAATGTAAGAACATTTGTAGTTGTGTGAGCATAAGTATGTATGCATATGAGTTGCCTGAGTGTGAATGTGAGTGCATGAGTGTTGGGTGTGTGGATCTCAGCATGTGTGAGTGTACGTTGTATGAGTGTGAATGTATGAATATAAGTTGGGTGTGAAAGTGAGTGTGCATATAAATTGTGTGCAACTGTTAAGTTGTGTGCATGAATGTGAATGTGTGTGAGTGTAAGTCATATGACAGTGTGCCTTTATTATCAAAGAGGATCCCACAATGCAACTTTCCAGGGTCTTGACCTTGAAAACGAACCATTTCTGAGTACAAACACCAGCTTATCCAACCTGGGGAGGCCGCCTTGGGAATGGGTAATGGCTAGAATGACCATATGTCCCAATTTGCCCAAGCCAGATCTCATTTATGCCTGTTATCCGGGCCAATTATCATAATTTTGCAGCCATATTGATATTGTGGTTCAGGTGTAACCTACATCAGTACACATTTGAAGGGTACATACAGCACAATGACTTTTTACATATGCACACACCCTTGTCAGTATCCTCCAAATCAAGACACAGAACATTTCTAACACAGCCCCTCCCCTCTTCACTCTCAAAACTATCTTGGTGTGGAAGATAAACTCTTCAGTGACCCCATAAAAGTCTTGCCAGAGTTTCCCTTCAGCCCATCCAAAGAAAGGTGGATTTCATTCTCCATGAACATCATACCATCTTCTGGTCCTTGCATAGTATTCTAGACATGCTAGAGAGTCAAAGTGAATGTGTTGCAGCTGTTTGGAAACCAAGGAGGGTTAAATTACATTGGCTTGACTTGATGGGCTCTGAGGATGTGTGGATTCTGGACGGTGGAAATTATTAGAACAAACACCTTCATGGAAATTACCATTAATCCAAGCTTCTGAACTTCCCTTTACCCTGTCTCCACCACTCAGGCCTTTCCCTGCCAAACTTTCCTTTCATTAAAGAAATGAGTCATCCCCACTGGGAATCATATAGGAACTGTGGGAAAGAATATGGGATCTGGAGTCAGCCAGGCTTGGCCTTGCAACTTGACTGTACCATTAGCTAGCTCTGTGTCTTTGGGTTAGTTAGTTAATTCTCTAGGTCTCATTTTCCTAATCAGTAAAAAGAACACAATTTACTTTTCAGAGTTAGGCTCAAAATTACTAGATTTAATGGGTATAAGTTAATTGGCATGTGGGCAACAAATATATGATAACTAACATTTAAGTCAGATATAAGGATCAGAATAAAAGCAGGATATGGCAGTTCAGTTTTTCCAAAAATGGCCCCAGCAATATTTCCAGTCCCGTTCATTCTTCCAGAACTTTGCTACTCCCCATTGAGAGGCAGAGACTTGCTCCCAGCCACCACCTTGAACTTGGCAGGACTTTATGACTGCCTCAATGGATAAAATGTGGTAGAGAAGCAATGCTACATGACTTCCAAGGATATGAAAGATGACAACACAGCTTCTGCACCCCCACCCCTCCTGAAGAACCTAGCCTCCATGCTGGGAGAGAGATGAAATTTAGCGATGTAGAGAGACTATATGGAGAGGCCCACGTGAAAAGGAACTGAAGCTATAGGCATTATCAACCACCAGACTTATGAGTGAACAAGCTTTCAGAAGATCCTAAACCTTAGCCATCAAGCCTTCCAACTGAGGCCCAAGAAATTGTGAAACAAATACAAGTCACCCCTGCTGTGCCCCGTTCGAATTTTTGGCCCATGAATCTGTGAGCATGATGAATGGTTATTTAAGCTTCTAAGTTTGGGGGTGATTTGTTATACAGCCATGGTAACTAGAACTCGGTGTAATCGCGGTTTTACGGACAAGGCAGACAGTTCTCACATACGTCTGCATCGGGCAGAGTGAATATGAGCACAGCTCTCTGCTTTGGTCCATCTAAACCTCAAAGGTAGAGAGTCTGTTATATACATTTGTCTTGTTGCTTGTGAGTGGAACCTGGTGTCTATGCTCATGCTCACAAAATGAATTGGTTCTCTTATTCAAACCCAGTGTGGTCTCTCATATCCAAACTCCTAGAGCCCTGTCTGTTCTTCAACACTACTATTTACTAGCCTGTGGGAAAGAGGGCCATAATATAATGCAACTATGTTATAACCAAGATGCCTGAAGTTATATATGCAGATTGGCTGCTATTCTCTTCAAACAGCAGTTGTGAAAGCTCTAATCCTACTTCTTTATTTTCTGTGCCAAAGAGATGGAAACTTTTCCCAGTGCCATAAATGCATCTGGGAAAAAAGAGAGTTTTGGTAGGTTTTCAAGGCCTCCAGTGACAGCCAAGGGCCATTGGGAAAATCACGCCAGAAAGTGGAGCAACAGAAAGACCGACTTTCCAGACCAAACCAAGAAAAATGGGTTCAATGGGTGGGTTATGTACAAAGATGACAACCATGGCCTGGAACCTGTCATATAATTATGGCAAGGAAGTTAGTGTAACATAATGGCAAGAGTATAGGCTTTGTATCAAAATAATCTGGGTTCAAATCTTCTTTCTTCACATATTAACAGTGTGACTTTGGGTAAGTCCCTTCACCCCTCAATTTTCTTACTTGTAAAAATAATACTTAACTATGGTAGAGGCAGCTAGTTGTCTAACAAAGGTATCTATTCTTCTTGCATAATACAGATATGGCTGGGAAGCAGCTGCCCAGCATCTGTTAGACTATGTGACTAGGTGGATCAATGGAATGTGAGCAGAGGTCATATGTGTCACTACCAGGCTAAGGAGACAAAGTATCCAGTGTGCCTCACCCACACTATCATCCCCATTGATGATGTCTTTGGAGGCCACAAGTTGAAGATGATGACTTCCCAGGATAGAGTGAAACTGGATCCTTGTGTCATTACTTGGAAGAGAGCCACTCAACTAGGAAGATGCACACTGGACTTTGCATGAGTGAGAAATAGACTTTTACTAGGTTAAGACACTGAAAATTGGGGCCATTTGTTACAGTAGCTAGCCCACCCTGACTCATGTACTATCTTAGAGAATTATGAGGTACATAATTGTTAATAATTATAAAGTTGTTTTCCATCTATCTTCCCAATTTGACTAATGCTCCTTGAGGGCAAGGACAAGGCCCTGTTGACCCACAGGGCCTTACACCGTGTGTGGTACATGCCAAGTAGCAAGTAGTGGGTACATTTGAGTTGATTATCTACAGTTTAATTAAGTGAAGAGAATTAGAATCTGGACTCTTTTTTTAAAGATTTTATTTATTGATTTTAGAGAGAAGAGAGAGAGAGAAAGGGGAGGGAGGAACAGGAAGCATCAACTCGGAGTATTTGCTTCTCATATGTGCCTTGACTCTGCATGCCTGGGATTTTGAACCAGTGACCTCAGCATGCCAGGTCAATGCCTTATCCACTGTGCCACCAGAGGTCAGCCAGAATCTGAACTCTTTCGCTACAGAAGAAAGAAAAGATTAATGTTAAAAAGAGCATTATATCAATACCTGTCTACCAAATGTAGTTATCAAAAGTACCCAAACACAAGAAGCAAACAACAAATAAAAAACTCCACCTAGAAGTAAAGTCATTATTTGCCAACTTGGAATTTTTATGCTAAAGAGGACCAAAGAAACCAAAGCTGACTGCTAGATTTTTGTTAAAGTCCCACAGAACTCATACAAGTTAATTAAATGGCTGGCTTAATCACTGGTTCTCGTTTCTAGAAGATGAGGTAGAATAATCTCAGAGAGAAAATAGTTGTATAAATGCAAACTTGCTAGCAAGAATTGTACCTGAAAAGAATACCTTATCAGTAACATCAGAATTTTCTCTTTGAATATCAGTGAGAACAACTGTACTTGCATTTATACAGCACTTTCTTTTTTATTGCTCCCAGTGTGTTCCCACAACAATCCTAAGAGTCAGGGCCCATTTTACTGTCATCATTTCACAGATGGAAAATCCATAAAATGGAGAGAGTTGTAATTTGGCCAACATCTCATGGCTCATGTGAGAATCAGAAGCTAGGTCCCCTGACTCTCAGCACAGGATTTTTCTCCACCAGACCTCCCAGGTTGATGTGTGTTCAACATGGATGATAGCCCAGTAGGCATCAAATCAAACAGTTTCTGGGCCCACTCTGGGTATGGTCTCCAACTTGGGTGTCTTATGGAATAAAAAGTAAACTGAGACACAGTCCTACAGTCCAACAATAAGCCCAGCTAGGGAGAAAATAATTTAAATAGGTGAACAGTTTAGAAACAAATAAAATGTTAAAGTAACAAATTCTTTAATAGAAGAGACAAGTTAAGACAGGTTGGGACTAAATGACAAGTAAGCAGCATGTCCAAGAGGTATGATGGCCGTTCAGAAGAGGAAAAGAGTACACATGGCTAGAATACCAGAAAAGGCTGGATAGAAGAATTGGAATTTCGGAAGGTGGTAAAATTATATCATTAAAATTTCTTTATCTGCTCAGCATCTGTCCATTGTTCTTCTAGAAACATACCCCCCCCCTTCTTTGGGGAATTATTTCTTTTCCTATTTCAATCATTTGAGGTTGATTCTAGATGAGGCTGCCAATGACAGCATCCCGCACCATGGCCATTGGAGTGTGCATGGGACCCAATTCTGGTCTATTACGATTCCTTTTTCATTTTCTTTTCTTCCTTTCTTTCTTTCATTCTTTCTTTTCTTTATTTTTTCTTATTTTTTGTGACAGAGACAGAGAAAGGGACAAATATGGACAGACAGACAAGGAAGAGAGAGAGATGAGAAGCATCAATTCTTCATTGCAGCACCTTAGTTGTGCATTGATTGCTTTCTCATATGTGCTTTGACCAGGGGGTTACAGCAGACCGAGTGATCCCTTGCTCAAGCCAGCAACCTTGGGCTTCATGCCAGTGACCTTTGGGCTCAAGTCAGCGACCATGGGGTCATTCATGTTTATGATCCCACGCTCAAGCCAGCAACCATGTATTCAAGCCGGTGAGCCCGCACTCAAGCCACATGAGCCCAATTTCAACCCGGCGATCTTGGGGTTTCAAACCTGAATCTTCTGCATCCCAGCCTGACACTCTATCTACTGCTCCACCACCTGGTCATGCCACAATTCTTTTTTAGAAAAATGGAACTAAGAGAAGGAAACAGTTCTGCTAGCATGAGATACGAGGAGGAGCTGGTGGCCATGACTCGTGCTCTGTGGGGAGAGTGGATTGGGAAAGGCAGCTCAGATGAGAGATGGGTCAAGAGAGTAATGATAACATTGGGAATGTAGTTCCAGTTGCCTCTGAAGCTCAGCAGAACCCTGTCTGCCCTGCAGGCTATTGCTACATTGTGTCAATCATTTTCTCCTTTTCCCAATCATGGTCAAGTAGGGCTCGCCTCACTTGCACGTATAGTTCCAACTATAGGAATAGGCAGAGAGGAGTGGGGAAGCTGCCCTTTCTCAGGCAGATGCTACTAAAGGAACTCAAATGGGTAGTGAGCAGTTACACCACTTCTGTGGGACAGTGAAGAATCCAGTGTTTCTAGAGCTGAGGATCAGCATAAAAGAAGAGTGGAATGCCAGCTCTAAGCATGATGAATGGGAGACTACAGCAGAACGTGTCCATGGAGACCCTGAGCAGGCAACGAAGAAGTGGAAGTGGGTCTCCAGAGAGAAATCAGGGTTGACGCAACTATAGTGAAAAGAACACTACACTCAGAGGCAAAAGGACTGCAACGAGAAAGGGCTTTTCTCTGAATTGAAGCAGTTCATGAATTAAAGGGAATTTTATTAGTTTGGGAGCCATCTATGTTATGGAGATAACAGTTGTAGTCACAGATTTGGAAAATTCGCAAGGGAAAGGAGTCTTGGATAAATGCTCACAATTAGTCAAAGACAATAAGAGCATCAGGAATACAGAGAACTCAGGGTCACAAAAACCTCAGTAAGCAAAGAGCACAAAGAGGGAGAGGTGAAAAGAAACAAGCCAATAAGAAGGTTGATGAATTCAAATTTGAGAAGCAGGAAGTTAGTGGTAAATTTGGATGTGGCAGAATGCAGCCAAAGGATGGAGAATCCTAGGATAAGGATGTCCCTAGGTAAGGATGTACCCACTCACATTTTGTGAACTTCCCAGTGGACTCCTGCTGACTTTGCTGTGTGGCATCTGCATGTCTGTGCCCATGGGACTGTTTCCCCGGAACCACAGAAGACCACGTTTCCCTCAAGGCAAGCCAGAATGAGTAGGGAATTCACAGCCTCCAGGAGCAGCCCTTTGACTTATGAGCTGGTGGATACATTCCCCAGCTCCCCTGCCATGCCCCTAAGGTGGGGTGGCTTTGAAGTACAGGTTTTGCACCATTTTTCAGAATTTCCCCCTCAATTAAGCTCTTGGCGCCCACTATGGTAGCTGGCTTAGCGGTGCACTAATGATGCTGTGTTCCTTCTCTTGTCTGGCTTCTCTGCTCTTCCCAAATAAACTACTTATACACGAACCCTTGTCTCCCTACATGCTTCCGAGGGAAACCAGGTGTGAAGGCAGGTGACCGTGTAATTCATGGCCCACGCTAGGACACTTGGGAGGGTGAAAAGGAGAAGGAACACTGTTAATAACTATGCTGGGACAAATGGCATGAAGCAGGACTTTGCCTACCTGGAGGTATGGTCTCCATAGTTACATGCCTCTCCTTTGAGAAGGTGGACTGGGACCATAGGAGAGAGATGCAAAATCTGAGTACCAATCCCTTATAATACAAGAGAGTGAAGATGTACAGAGAGCAAAGATGCCTTTTATTTAGGAAGCATTTGTGCCCTATGTGCCATTACCCAGAGGGCCCTGGAAAGAACTATATCAGCTCAAGAGTGGAAAAATGTCTCAGGAGAAGAATCTACCGTATAAAATAGGTCAGTGTCTGGCCCCCAGGAAAGCAACGCCGTGAGTACATGTGATTCAAGGCTTGGAGCCTGCGAGCTATCCTGTCAACCGCAGTCAATACGATGCTCATCTTAACAGCGCCGATGGGCACCCCTTTCCTGCTTCCTCTCGCCTTCCATTAGCGATGTCAGCATGCTCCTTTCTGTAGCTGCACAGACTAACCTCCTGTGACAGCACGTTCCCTTCCTCTCCGTTGGTCCCAGCAGCCCTAAGGACATCATCTGGAAACCTGGATTCTTGAATACGTGAGGCCTTTCACTTCAGATGCTTCCACATTATTAGGTTAACATCTCTCCTCTAAAAAGATTTTTCTCTGCAAGAAAATTTTCAACAAAAGGACCCCAGGTCCTCGCCCTGTTAAAGAGGAGTTGCCGCTGAGGACAAGCGTGTTCTGGATATCATGGCGCTGAGAAAAGACAGGCACTGACATTTTTTCCCTGCCCTTTGCTCACATTAATTCCCGTCCTGGGTTCGAGACGGGGTTTCTGTGTGAGGTCGGTGGTGTGGGTAAAACGCCGCTGATGGGGGAGGGACCGTGGCTCACCAAGGCCGGTGTTGTGCTGGCCGGTGTTGCTAGCTGTTTCCTGTGGTTCATAAGGACATCCCATTCATGGGACCCATGCCTCCTCCCTCCGACTGCCTGCTCTTGACAATCTGGTTTACAGCTGCCTCCCTTGAACTGGGACTTCATATATAAATAGACCAATGTGTGCTGTGCCAAGCAGCTTCTATGTGGTCACTTCTTTTATCCTCACACTTCTCTGTAGAGAATCCTGTTGTTAACCCTGTGTTACGAGGGAGAGCTGAGATCCCGAGAGGCTAAATAGTTAGCCCGAGTTCTCTCTCTATCTAGATCAGGGGTCCCCAGACTTTTTACACAGGGGGCCAGTTCACTGTCCCTCAGACTCTTGGAGGGCCAAATAGATAAAATAATAGTTATATTCCAACTCATGTCCTTCTTTGGACATGGGGTCCAGGGTAACTCTGAGAAGCCAAACAGATCAATTCTCCACTTAATAGCTTCTATCATTTTATAATATAGTCATGGGAAGGGATTTGAGAGAGCTTGTTTCAGAGTCAAAGCTTAGCTTCTCTACTCACTTGCATGTCCCTTTCTGATTAAAACTCAGTGAAATTTTGAGAAATCAATTCTGAGGCTTTCATACTTCTTAAACAATTTTTCTTTTTAAAAGAGTCTGATACTAAATTGAGTACATAAGATTTATAGCAAGTTCTTCATGCCTTAGTCTTTAGAAGCCCATTTGTCTTCTGAGTTAATTTGGGGGTAGCAGCTAATAACAACAACAATAATAGTAATAGTAGTATAGTAATAGCTCCCAAGCTCTCTACAGAATGCCTTAACCAGGGTATTGTGATCACAAGCAACAGAAACTAACTCTGGCTAATTTAAATAGAAAGAGCAGATATTGGGAATTGTAATAGATGCTGTTGGTGCTCCATTCAGATCCTCGTTATCTTTGGTGTACTCATACACCAGTCATGTGAGTGTTGGTTACAAGCAATGCATAGCTGTCCCTTCTCCAGAAATTGCCCTGTGCCAACAGGATCCTCCTCACTTCAGAGATGACCTTCCACCTCTCAGCAACTTGTAACCAATGACTGATTGATGTTGAGGGTCATAAAAGGCCAACCATCTTGCTTCAAGGCATGACTTGCTCTGGAGCGTAATTCACACCCACAGCCACTAGGCCAGGGGTCCCCAAACTTTTTACACAGGGGGCCAGTTCACTGTCCCTCAGACCGTTGGAGGGCCAGACTATAAAAAATAACTATGAACAAATCCCTATGCACACTGCACATATATTAAAGTAAAAAAACAAAATGGGAACAAATACAATATTTAAAATAAAGAACAAGTAAATTTAAATCAACAAACTGACCAGTACTTCAATGGGAGCTATGGGTGCGGATGCATCCTGTGCTCCTCTCACTGACCACCAATGAAAGAGGTGCCCCTTCCGGAAGTGCAGCGGGGGCTGGATAAATGGCCTCAGGGGGCCGCATGCAGTCCGTGGGCCGTAGTTTGGGGACCCCTGCACTAGGCTGTGGTGAGACTCCAGTTGAGATGATACCTTAGCTCTTTCTCCTGCCCCTCTCTTCCTTGTAGGTTCTACTGAGAGCATCAACAATTCTTATGCTGAGAATTCTAACTTCAGACTGCTGCTAGGGACTCCAACCTAAAACAAAAGGACACTGGGAAAGCCCACAGAACCAAGAGAAAACAGGAGACATGGCAGCCATGCGGGGTGAGGGTGGAGGAAGGTCTCTGGAGAAGCTCAGGATGACCTTTTCAGTCTGCCTCTCTCATGATGAGTCAGCTCCAGCTATTTTCAAGAGGTTTTTTGTTTGTTTGTTTTTGTCCTGTCTGTTGATGATTCAAATTTCAAAAATAAAGGTGGGGAAGGAATGGGGGTCTAACCAGCTTATCCTGGGTCACATGCCATCTTAGCACACGGGGAGAACAGGACATCTCCTCCAACTGTCCAACAGAACTGTCTAGTTTCCCTGAAGTAACAAATACCATCTCATTCAATTCTTAGGGCAGGCTGTGAAATAAATACTGTATCTGTCACACAAATGAAAAAATTAAGGCAAAATTCAGATAGCCTGGTCTCCAAATTTCTTGTTTCAAAGGCCCTACTTTGTAGGGTTGACTCCCCACCCCCTTGTGGTTAGTAAGCCCATAATGGCAATCCATGGCAGTCAGGGACGGGCAGTCAGGGATGGGCACTCAGGGACGGGCATGTCCTGCCCTATGAGGCATGAGAGGAATGTTCCTGGGCCTGCTGAGAAATAACTCTTTGCTTCTCAAAAGGAGACCCAAGCAGAGACAACCCCCAACTCTTCCTCTGGCCATTGTCAAGTCTGGGTCCAATAAATAAAACATCCTCAAACACCTTGCTCCCCCCTGTGGTTCATGCCAGCACAGAAGGTGGCAAAACCAAAAGAATTGCAGAGAGGGGGCCAGCTGGAGCCTGCCAACCCTCTGGTGTCTTTGCTAATAGTAAAATAAGGGGCCTCTATTGATTAAGATATTGCTCCAACAGAGGATTTTTGTGACTTTTAGTCAAAAGCATTTTAACTGAAGTACTCACTACTCTGGGCTAAAAATGACACCATTGGGACAAGGACATTTTTAAAGATGAGTCCCAGGAAAATTCATAATTTTGAGAATTGCCGTTTACTAGCTGTATAACCTTGGACAAGTTATCTAACCTCTCTGACTCATAGTTTCCTCACCTATAAAATAGAGATGATACTTGTGTCCATACCAGTAAATAGGATCAAGCATTTAAAACAAACAACCCCCCACCTGGCACATAGTAAGTGCCTACTAACAGGTGGCTGTAGATATACTCTTGGAAAAAAAGTTGAAATAGACTCAGAAAGTGAATATCTATTGCTTTTATGCAGCTGGTAAATATTTAACAATTTTTTCTGTACTTCCTGCCACATTATTCCTGACCTTCTCCACATCTGTACCTAACTCAACCGTGACATCGCATAGCCTGTCAAGGGGCACAATTCTATCAGCACATCCACTTACAAGTTTGCCCACATTTAAATTGTGAACTTCTAAAAGGCAAAAGATTCCTCTTGTTCCCTTTGTTTGAATAGCCCCCAGCATGACTCCAGGAACATATAGACACTTAACATAGTCTTAGCTCAGTGGTTTATAACTATGGGTCAAAAATCAAATTCAACTGCAATGGTTCTTAAATATTTGTGGGTCACGAACCCTTTTTGAAAATCAAATGAATGCTGTTGACCCACTACCAGACAAAAGGCCCGTCAAGCAAAAATGACCATACACTGGATCCCTCCCCCACCCTCCCCCAGGCAGAAGACTCCATGCATTAAAAGCTTTTAAATAAACCAAAAAAAAAAAAAAAAAGAAGAGTTAATATACATCGCCATGTGCCAGAGGCTTCAGAAACTACATCTTGGTTAATCTTTAGAAAAATGCCCAGGTAAAGGGGCAACTCTCACCTTTTGTATGAGTTCAGAGATGTCAGGTATCATCTGGGAGGTCACACAGCTGAGAAGTTTCATTATTCTGGATCATAAGCCCTTGCTGTTTCCTTATGGCTTGCCCACCGACCACCCATCGAATTCATAGGCGGGAGCCAGGTTTTCATGTCAGTTCTGCCGGTAAGAAAACTGAGACTTCTGAGTAGAAGACCTCCTGGGAAATAAAGATGGTAAAATAAGGTCAACCCAGCTCATCTGGGCCTGAGGAGGCCTTCCTTCCTTGGCTTCGTCCTTCCTTCCTTCTGTCATACATCTGAGCACTGCACTGTGCCCAGCACAGCGCTGGCAGCTGACACATGCAACAACACAGGAAGAACCCAAGGCGAGCAGGCCTGGATAAGGATTCTAGGTCCATCAGTTTGTTGCTGCGTAACCTTAGGAAGTTAATTCATTCCCTGAGCCTCCCTTCTTTATCTGTAAAGTGGGATTAGTCAACTCTTCATTGTGGGGTTGCCTTGAGGGTCAAGTGGGCCTGTGTCAGGACAGCAGCCCGCCTCAGGCCGGCACAGAGTGAGTACTGAACAGAGGTCACTTGCAGACAGTTTTGATCTATTTTATGTTGACAAATGAGACACCCTTAGACCAAGAAAAAATAATAAAAGTCCTGCCCAGAAGAGGGACCCAGTAAAAGGAGCAGACCAGGGCCCCGCTCTAACACTGGGGACATTAACTTCTTTTCTCCAGACCACTCAGCTGACACTTCTCCTTGTTTTCCTGCAGAAAGGGGGAAAATATTCTCCTGGCAGTTGGAAGTGGAGTTTTTCCATTAATCTTCCCTTCGCATGCTGTTGTACCAAGATCCAAAGTGACACAAAACAAACCCCAGAATTTCACACCAAGGATGATGGAAAAATACACCCTGCCAAGCTAGGCACAGCTGTCTCCAGGCAAAGGAGTGAGGGACCATCTCATCAGAGTGATGCCAGCAACCCCCATAGCTGTGCCCAAGAGCACACATGAAAGTAGCTGCCCACAGAGCTCCCCAAACATTTGAACGCCACCCTGAAAGAGCATTTTAAATTGCTCTGGGCATCCAAATAGAAATGATATAGCTAGGGAACAGAAAGACTGCCTCAAGTGGACAACCAACCACATGAACTCTGTCTTCAGCCCCAAAGGCTCTATCAGAGGCTACTCTTCAATTTTTTCATTCCAACCATGATGGGTGATTTTTAAAATGGACTCCCAGAATGACACCCCATCCAGATATGGGCACTCAGACATGGTATGGATTCCCTCTACACAGATAAAACAAAATAAACAGGAAGAAGAGAACCAAGCTTGACCTGCTGGCCCAGAATGTAGTCAAGATTGACTAGAATGTGACTTGAACTATTCCCAGTCTTTGGCAGAAAATCAGTCTCTTTGATCAATGAGATGGATGTTTTGTCGCTGAATAGCTAAGCTGTTGATTGCGCCAACTGACCTTCCCTTCCACACCAGGGTGGGGCTTGGGGTTGGAAGAGTCAGTCAGTCATCTGGATGTGGGCATCTTGGCTCTGGACACTGTTCCTGCTGCTTTGAGGCGGCTCAGCCAGCAGAGGGAAGAGGGGAAAGAATGAGATGCTCCTATCCTGTACATTTCTCCCTTCCCAGCCCGTGGGGCTGGAGGACTGGCTCCTATCCACAACTCAGGGCTGTGTGGGGTGGGCAGTCAGAAGCACCCCAGTCTCTCTCTAGTCTTTCTCCAAGCCCCCCTCCCAACCCCTTCCAAAACAACTCATCCCTTTTCCTCCTGCAGTCAGAGAACAAAACCTAGCAGACTTTGAATACCAGTGTGAGCTCACCCTGTTATCTTTGAACCTCCAGGGCCTATCCACTGCCTAGCATGTTTGAGAGCACAGCTAACATTTCGTATGCCTCTTCCCTTTCATCTTCACTCCAGTGCTAAGAGGAATGAGGAGCAAACAGCAGCACAAGGAGGTTGAGTAACGGCTTCAAGGTCACCCAGCTGAACAGCAGGGAGGATTTGAGTTTGCTTCAGCTGAATGCATTACCACCATGCTCTGCTGCCCGCTGTGGTTGAATGAGCAAATGGCCCCTCTGATGTGCAGTTTTCTCATCTGTAAAATGGGTTGTTCTGATGTTTTTATGAGTTAATGTTGGTAAAGAGCCTCTCTATGTTTGGCATCTATGGCCTTTTCCTCCAGTGAAGTATGCATTGAGAAGTGGTAGAAGATGCATGCATGCAGAGGAAGAAAATTTTCAGGATGTAAAGTACAGTATAGGAAATATAGTAAATAATATTGTAATACCTGTATATGGTACCAGGTGGGCATTAGACTTATCAGAGATCACCCCATAAGTTATATAAATGTTGAACCACTATGCTGTATACTGGAAACAAATATAATATTGAATGTCAACTGTAACTGAAAACTTATTTTAAGTTTAAAAAATTTTATTTTTTCTGCCCATAATATCTGTCCTTTTAGAACACACTTTTTTAGTCCCTTTCACTGTTTACCATCCTTTACTGTCCAGGTTTCCATTGTTTTCCTGTCCCTTACACTCCTGTCAAAGAGGAAAACATCTAAGATGTCAGTTCTACTAGAGCAGAGGTCCCCAAACTATGGCCCGCGGGCCAAATTGCGACCATCTGAGGCCATTTATCCGGCCCCTGATGCACTTCCAGAAGGGGCACCTCTTTCATTGGTGGTCAGTGTATGGAGTACTGTATGTGGCGGCCCTCCAATGGTCTGAGGGACAGTGAACTGGCCCCCTGTGTAAAAAGTTTGGGGACCCTTGTACTAGAGTGTTAGAGAATTATTTTGTTTTTGAGGTTTGAGGCATTCACAATTTTTAATGGCAATGTTGAGCAAATAAGTTTGTAAACTATGATTTTTATGCTCACTTTGTTTAAAATGATGCTGCCCACGTGGGGCAGCTGATTACCTTCCTGCTTGGGAAGGGGCTTGGTTATGCTAATGTGTGCTGGGGGAGGGCTTTCGCACCAAAAAGTTTTAAAAGGTAGAGCCAGGAGGTCATTTTGGAGGAGGAGACCACGTTGTTGCAGAGGAGAGAGGCCACGTGGTTGCAGAGGAAGAGGCAGCAAAAATGGAGGCATGCAGAGGGGACTGAGTGAGGCTGATGAAACCTTTGATTCTAGAAAAAAACAGAAAGATTCTCCTGGTTGTGGAACAGGAGAACATGTGAGTGGGTTTTGGTGCCCCATGTTTTTGTTTTAACTCATTGGCCAATACGAGTCTAGAATAAAGGAAAATGGCCCACTATTTCTTAGCTCCATTGATACATTACCGTCTGTCCAAATTAAATGGGAACCTGCACGAGCCAAGCGGCTGTGATGGCCACGACTACTGGCTTTACAGGCTATAAAAAAGGAGTGCTTAATCTAAAGGATATAATTACTTGTGATGGGATTGGAGCAGTGAGGCACCTGGGGTTCTGCCAGTTTGATGACCTATTCAAGTAGTCATAAACCAGGGACATCACTGAGCAAAAACCAATAATGGCCCGTTTGTGAGCAGTGCAGGTCCAGATAGAAATGAGGGCAGAAAAAGGGTTGAGCATATATGCAGTCATCCCACTCCCAATCAATAAAGATTCCAGTGAGGGGAGAGTGAAGTGGGACCCACTCTGGGCCATCAAGCAGAGGACTTGAGTTCGAGTTCTCTATGCCTGGCCACGAACCTGACACTTGTTCCATTTGTCAAGCTCTCCACACCGAGTAGCACTAACATCTCATATCCAATCCCATATCACCCAAACCTGCCTTTCCGCTTCAACTGTTCTTCCCAAACCCACCCTCACGCCAGGTCGGAAAGCGCGAGAGTCAGCACTGCCTCCCCACCTCATACGCATGAGGTCTCTCTCACACACCGTTCAGTCACCCATTCACTTAGTACGCATGCAGTGAGACTTGACCACTAGTGCCCTGGGACACTAGCATGGCCTGGCCCTGTTCCAGTTCCCCTTGATGGAGGTCTCCTCATCTGTACACTTTCTCTCTTTCTTCTCATCTGTCCCCACAGCTGTTAGAGGAATCTTTCTCAAGAATTGCTTTGATCATATTACTCCCTCCCTCTTAGCCCCAACATTAGCATCTGTAAGAACAGAATGGGGTGAGGATTAAAGGAGATTATACTATGTGAGAACTTTCAGCTTTACAATAAGTACCATCAACGATTAGATGAACTGACCTGACGTTTGGTTTTTGCCAGGTTAGTAGCTACCAGTTACCAATGACTCTCTGAGTTTCAGGCACTGAGCCACATAATTCATACACATCATCTTTTTATCTTCTTATTAACCCTATAAGAAGATTGTCTTATTATAGCCATTTTGTAGCTGAGAAAACCAGAGCCCAGAGAACTGATGTGACCTGTCCCCAGTCTCTTGAAGAGGAAGAATAGAGCTGAGACTAAATTTCAGGTCCTTCCAGTCTCAAAGTGTAACCATGATGCCATAGAGCCTCTCTTAATGGTTTCCTCTTTATAAACATAATATTGGGTGTCTTTCCCTCCTCATGGTAATGCAAGGAGAATCAGATGAGTCATTAACCCACGATGGTAGGCCTGAAAGGGGCCTCAGAGGTCATTCTGTTCAAGCTTCTTATAGATGAGGACACTGAGGTCCAGAGGGGCAGCTAAGACCCAGAAGCTACTTACAGCCTGGAACTGAAGGTTTCTAAACATTCCCTTGTTTATTGTGGGAAATGACAGGCATGCAGAAATGAAAATGGATTAATGAAACATTAAAAATGAACACTCTTATAACCACCAGCTATGTCAAGAAATAGAACATTCCAACAAGTCTGAAAACCTCTCTCACGCCCCTTTCCCTATCTCCCTCCTAAAGGTAAGTGAGCACTAACCTGACTTTACGGGAATCATTACTTGTTTCTCATTATAGTATCATCACCAAAGTACACACCCCTAAACACTAGAGTTTAGTTTTTCTTAACTTTGTACTTTGTAATGTAATATCACAGTACACATTCTTCTGTGTCTAGTTTCTTTCACTAAATATTATGCCTGAGAGTTTCATCCATATTGTTGCATGTAGCTCTAGTTCATTCATTTACATTGTCGTACAGTATTTGTACTAGGATGAATAGTACAAAATTCAATCCAAAATTTCATGTCCACCCAGATCCTCAGAGTGTAGCCTTTTATATGGAAATAGAGTCTTTGCAGATATAATCATTTATGATGAGGTTATCCTGCAGTAAGGTAAACCCTAAATCCAGTGACTAGTGTCCTTATAAGAAGGCCATATGAAGACACAGAGAGAAAAAAAAGGAAGAGAACACCGCAGGAAGACAGAGGCAGAGATTGTAGTGATGCAGCTACAAGCCAAAGATTGCAGGCAACCACCAGAAGCTGTAGGAGAGACACAGAACAAATTTTCACTTAAACCCTCTAGAAGGAACCAACCCTGATGACATCTTGATTTTGGACTTCTGGCCTCCTAAATTGTGAGAGAATAAATTTCTGTGATTTTAAGCCACCCAGTCTGTAGCAATTTGCTATGGAAGCCCCAAGAAACTAATACAGCATTCCACTACACAGATTAGCCATGGTTTACTTATGCATATACCACCATTTCCTTTTCGTATTTCTGCTTTTATTTTTATTCATATTTATTTTATGCTGAATTTACTCCTGGACCATAAGTTATTGTTTCTTCAGGTTTTTTTTTCTCTAGAATATATATATATATATATATATATATATATATATATATATATATATATATATATATATATATATTTCTGTGCAACCTCCTCTTCTGGTTTAGGAACAATCTGCTCTTTTTCAGTAAGGATCATCTCCATGTGGCAGGGAGAGCTCATGTGTGTGTAACGCACCCATGACTGTACTTTCTCAGCCACATTTTGGGAGCTTTGTTCACCTAGATGTCTTCAATGACCAGAGAATCTACATTTAAACCCTTACATTCAGCATTATTCTCTGCATTTTTAAGCATGTGCGGCAAAAATTCAACACTCTCTTTGGACCCTACCAACTCTGTGTTCAAACCCACTGTTTGGCCTCAGCACACCTACCAGTGTTACCAATGTAACAATGGAATGGTACACATTGTTTCTGTAAAGTGATGTCTGTTAGATAATTTGAATGGAGCAGTGATTTCTGGAATATGTATACCCTTGATGGCTTGGGAAGCTTCATAATAGTTGTTAAAGTGAATACAGAATTTTGAAGCTCTTGATTTGCATGATTTTGTGCAGTTTTTCTGGGTCAAGTGAATAGTAGACCTCTGGGCACTTTTGGGAAGAAGTCATACATCCATTTGTTGATCCATTCCATAGTTGAGTTACTTTGATTAGTTTCAGGTTAGGAACAATTATGAATAATACCTCTGTGAACATTGTTATTCACATGTCTTGGTGCAAAAGGACACATGTTTCTTTGGATGACACTGCTTCCTGAATGGTCACCCTTCTATGGCCATAGCAGTAGAAACTCTTGGTCCTGGTCATGAAACACACTTAAGATTAAGGAAAAAAAGACAATAGAGCATCAGCAGAGCCCCAGCTACAGCCCAAGAACCAAGGGCCGCAACCTCTCCTTCCAATCTCTCCTGTGTTTCCACCCCTGTCCTTGCTGTGGCGCTGACCCCACCCACTGCTTCCTGTTTGCAGGACTCCCTCCATGACTTTGGCCTTGTGTCTGCCCCAGGCAGAGTCTCTAAAAATCCCTTCCAGTACCTTTTTCTTTTGCCAGTTGACTGGATTTGGGGCTGGTCCCTGCTCTATTTTTTGTTGTCCCCTGGACTCTGCCAACACATCTCTTTAACAATGGGCCTCTCTTGCAAGGAAAGGCTTCCTGAAGTATTTTCTCTCCTACCAGAAAATTCATTGGTTTTAGAAAATGGCTGCTCCTAGGGACAGGGAAAGGTTAAGGCAGAGAACACAAGGCACTGGAGGGGGGAGGGGCAGAATAGATGAATGGCATGCGTAATAAACGCAGAGATGTCTGTGCACACGGCTGCAACAGCACCTCCCAGGGCAAAATCACAAGGGAAAAAAGAATGTTTGTGACAACCACTGAAGGGCTGAGGCAAACGGCTGCCTGAACTCAGTGCCCAGTCCTCAGGATGAGTCACTTCCCAAACTTCCAGGGCTGTGACTACAAGTGTTTATCCCACACGAACACTGAGCTTGTTTTCATTGCTGCAATACTACCCCAAAGCACACTGGGTTGTCATTTTTCCGAGCAACAACATCCTCTTATTATGAATTCTGTATTTCATTTGGACCTATTTTCATAGCATTTGTATTACTTTGTACAACGTGTTCTGGGAAATTGTGAAAATAGCGATATTGAGGCGAATAAAATTATTTTTTATTCTCAAAGTTTTAGATAAATCCTACTGCTTTGATTTTGAAATCTGATAACCAATCTGTGGTTCATTCCACCCATCAGAGAGCCCTGAAGCCAGGGGCTGCACATTTCTCCCGTGAGGATTTCAGCAGCCGGTACTCATTCAGTGTTGCTCACAATACTCTTACAGCAAAGTTCTGGGGAGGTGGTGGGTGAGTGGGGGGTGTAGTTGAGAGCCAAAATGCTCAGACTTATGGTAAATGAAAAAAAATTTTTAAAGAACCATGAGCTTTCGCCTGACCAGGCGGTGGCGCAGTGGTAGAGCGTCGGACTGGGATGCGGAAGACCCAGGTTCCAGACCCTAAGCTCACCAGCTTGAGCGCGGGCCCATCTGGCTTGAGCAAAAGCTCGCCAGCTTGGACCCAAGGTCACTGGCCCCAGCAAGGGGTAGTTTGGTCTGCTGAAGGCCCGTGGTCAAGGCACATGTGAGAAAGCAATCAATGAACAACTATGGTGTCACAACGGCAATGAAAAACTAATGATTGATGCTTCTCATCTCTCTCTGTTCCTGTCTGTCTGTCCCTATCTATCCCTCTCTCTGACTCTCTCTCTGTGTCCCTGTAAAAAAATAAAATAAAGAAAAAAAAAAAAAAAGAACCATAAGCTTTTAATGATATCAATGTATTAATCTCTTATGAGTTAATGCAGAGAGAGGGTTCAATCAGGAAAGCAGAACCGTGATGAGTAATAGAAAACCACCTATTTGTTCTGGCGATTAGACTTTGAGTAATAATGGGAGCTGGTGAAAATGTCTGTTGGTGGGGGTCAATTCCAAAGTCACTGGAAGTCAGCAGGCCTGGCAGGTTGGGAGGAAAGCTGTAAAGAAGTGGGGGGTGGCAAGACCAAGGACAACTACAGCCTATGGAAACAAACCGTAATCCACAAGTGTTGGGCAGATCAAATATATTATGCTCACTTTGTAGAAGCCAGTTTATGCAGAGTTTGTGCCGAGAGAAGGAGATGGGGAACAGAGGTGAACAAGGCTGGTGAGGTAGAAATTTTGACTCTAGGAAACTCGGGTAAGTCAGTGGCTTTGGGAGCCCTGAATGGAAAGGGAAGTGTTTTCCCACTGTGTGTATTTCTTGCCCACCGGGTGCAAGCTAAGATTAAAGCTAACGACCCACCAGTTCTTGGCTCCGTTGTTTCATTACCATCTGTCTGAATCAAACCTGAACCTGCATGGGCCAGGCGGCTGTGATGGCGGTCGTGGCTACTGGCTTTACAAGGACAAACTGAAATCCACAAGGACCAACTGTTTGTCTCGCATCATCCCAACTTCAACCACATGGAAACTGGGACCCTTCATGGTGGAGCTGCTCACACACCTGGCCAGGGCTCAGAGAAGCCATAGGAAGAGGTCTGGAGAAAGAAAGAAAGAAAGAAAGAAAGAAAGAAAGAAAGAAAGAAAGAAAGAAAGAAAGAAAGGAGGGAGGGAGGAAGGAAAGGAGGGAGGGAGGGAGGAAAGAAAAGAAAGAAAGAAAGAAAGAAAGAAAGAAAGAAAGAAAGAAAGAAAGAAAGAAAGGAGGGAGGGAGGGAGGAAGGAAAGGAGGGAGGGAGGGAGGAAAGAAAAGAAAGAAAGAAAGAAAGAAAGAAAGAAAGAAAGAAAGAAAGAAAGAAAGAAAGAAAGAAAGAAAGAAAAAAGAAAAGAAAAGAAAAGAAAAGAAAAGAAAGAGGATACAGGCCGTGCTGCTGCCTTGTCTCATCAGGGTGGCCCTGCCAATCAGTGATGGCCTCCAGCACACCAGGTCCCACCTTCGGAACATGAAGGCTGCTGCTTCACTTCTACCTTCCAAATCCCATGCAAGTTTTTTGTATGGCAATCCTAGCCTGGAGCATATAGAGCAAGGAAGCCCAGGAAATGTAGTTCTGGTAGCTGAGTTAACACAAAGCAAAATCATCACAGTGATGAAGTTAGAAATGCCAGACTGATGTTAAGTACAGAGCGGATAGATCACAAGAATTCTCGTGTTTTCATATTACACAGTGTTTTGCAAATATCATACTGTATGGTCAGTGGGCGCCACCGTCGTGGCCACGCAGGTTCACATTGGGTTCAGGCAGGTGGTAAATAAACAGTGGAACCAAAAAATGGTGGGCCTTTCCTTTATTAAAGTCTTGCACCGGCCGACGAGCAAACAGGCAGGAAAAATAATTCCCTTTCATTCTGGGCTCCCAAAGCCCTGATGCATTCTCCAGTTCCACAACCAGGAGGATCTTCTCCAGTTTCTTCTAGAATCAAAGGCCCCCAAAAGCCTCTGTAGGGCTCCCAAAGCCCCTCAGCTCTGATTCCCCATCTGTACACCTTCTCTCCTCTCTGCCAAACTGGTTTCTTCTTCAGCACTCTGCATTCTCTCTGCTCTCCCTGCAAAATTGCCTGGGCACTAAAAGACCCCTCCTCCAGCAAACATTAGCAAAACTATGGCCCCTTCCAAGCGGGAATGCAATCCACAATTTGCAGTCAACTACCCTGCTCTGAGGGCTGCCCAGCATCATTTTTTAACAATAAAAGTGAGCAAACTCAAAAAATACAAATTTTACAAACTCATTTTCCCAACACATACTTTAAAAAGATATTAGCTTGTAAGAACATGTAATAAATAACTTCAAAATGCAATGGGTATTTAATTTTAAAATGTGCCTTTAACATTCATGTAAAATGTTTTCTGTACTCGTTCAGTAGAAACTTATCTGGCCATTGGGTAAAGCTAGCAATAAAATTATTGGTCCGTGCCTGATCAGGCGGTGGCACAGTGGATAGAGCATTGGACTGGGACGCAGAGGACCCAGGTTCGAAACCCTGAGGTTGCCGGCTTGAGCGCAGGCATATCTTGTTTAAGCACAGCTCACCAGCCTAAGCCCAAGTTTGCTGGCTTGAGCAAGGGCAAGCTGTAGCCCCCCCCCCCCAGTCAAGGCACATATGAGAAAGCAATCAATGAACAACTAAGGTGCCACAGCAAAGAAATGATGCTTCTCATCTCCCTTCCTGTCTGTCTGTTCCTATCTGTCCCCTTCTCTCTGTCTCTGTCACAAAAACAAACAAACAAACAACAACAACACACACACAAGAAACACTACTGGTCCACAATGTGTTAATTATGTAGGCACCACTAACCCAACATGTCTATACCCCTTAATAAGTGCCAGGCACTCTTCTAAGCACTTTCCATACAAATATTCACTTATTTCATCATCTCAACAAGCCTAAGAAGTAATTGGTTTAATTCTCCCTATTTCACAGATGAGAAGACTGAGGCATGGAGATCACTGGCAAATCCTAGCACAGTAGCAATGTGCTGGGTACTCTTTCATTCACTTAATTTTTTTATGGCCTGTCCTTCTTTAACCTTGAATTCTGGTTTCCTTTACTTTCCTGTTGGTAACACACTTGTCCCTCTCTCTGGGAGACTTGAGGGGTTCTGACTGAGTGTTCTCAGGCATACATTATTGTGGTATGATTCTAGTTCTCTTCTTCCCTGCAAACCAGCTGAAAAAAAAGCCTGTGTATTCTCTCCTCTTCTCTTCATTCCAGGGTAAAGCTCTTTGCTTGGGAAGAACTCATCAGAGTACTAACTGGGTTTCTTTCCCAAGGTCTTATACGGAGGAGATGACGAGCACAGATTTTACAGCCAGATTGGAATTCCAGCTGTATTGGGCCTTAGCTAAGTGAACTCGGGCAAGTTTAAGGCCAGTTAGGCTATTATTATTATTATTATTATTATTATTATTATTTGTATCACTCAGTTATTGCTGCAGAACAAATTAACCCAAATGGTGGTTCAAATAACAATCATTAAATCTTGCTCATGTGTCTGAGAGTTGGCGGTGGGTCTGCTGATCTTGGCCTGTATCAGCCAGGTGACTCTGCTTTAAGCTAAAGGTTCAGTTGGGCTTAACTCCTCATTGATTTGGGGCTCATGTCTGCTCCATGTGTATTCATTGTTGCTAAGAGGCAGCAACTACCCAGCACAAGCTCTTCTCATGGTAATGAAAGAGGCAAAAGAGAGACAAGCAGAATCAGGTGCTGCTCCTTAAGACCTAGGCTCATATCTGTCATACCATCACTTCTACTCACATTCCATTGGCTAAGTCAAGGTTAGGGAAGTACAAATATATGTGGCAAATATACATGGCAGAGGGTATAGGAAGAAAGAAGAATTGGAGCCAATAATTCATAATATTTAACAACAACATTTATTATTATTATTATTATTAAAAAGCAGACAACTATACTCAGGCTCACCTTTGAACCTTTCTAGATCTCAGAAGTTGAACTTTCAGACAAAAATCTTAAGTGAGTAAATATGTCAGATTTGGACAGCGGACAAAGTGAACAGTGTTCAGGGGAGGATTTTAGGTATGTTTCCCCGCTTTCCTTCCAGCACCTCTAGAAAAGTTGTACCCCATGCTATCTATGCTCAGTCTTGTGACCCACAGACATAGGTTTTCTGATTAATGCCATCTGCATATTAGTGCCCTTCCCAGCATCTATGCCTCTCGAACTTGAAACCTGACCTAGGAGACAGAGGGCCCATTCTAGGTTCTCACCATCCTCCAGTTCCTTTCTAAACAGGTCACCCAAGGACGTTTTATCCCCCACACATAGAATTTGGACCATGCATCTCAAGGATTTTAGGAACAGATCGTGCCTCTAGGGAGAAACGTCTGCTCTATCCTTGTGACTCAGGTATGTCAGAAGCAACCTGGATCTTCTTGTTGATTTGTGACTGTGTCATTTGTTTTAAAAAAAATGTTTTGTTCCCATGGTGGCTAGTGTCATCACATTTACTCTCTGGAGTGAGTTTTATGCATTTTTTTTTCTTCTGGGAATAAATTAAAAACATTTTTTGGAGTGGAATGAACATTGGTCAGCTGAGTTTCCTCTAATTGGGGCGACCCTTCTTCAAAAGAAGCTTTTACTTGCAGGCATCTTAACAACAACAATAAGATCAAATCAAAACCAAACCCCATTACCAATTACTCACCAGAATACAAAGTCCTTGAGGAAAACAAGACATATTGTCTTCATATTTAAATATGCATGAGGAGGGCACAGTTGGGATTTAAGCTATCTTCACTAATTAAATGAGTAAATTCCAAAGCTCTGCAACACAGAGTCTGTTGTGGCAACGATTCTGAAAACAAGAAGACTGCAGTGATGAGTTTCTGTGGATGTGGGAGCTGTGTAACAGGGAATGATTGACTCTGGGCAAAATTATGACACGGACAAATTCTCTTCAGCTCCTAGAGTCTCAACTAGATAAGCCTTTGTTCGCAAAGCCCAGATAGCCTATATTTCTCTGGCTCTTTCCCATCATACAAAAATGTAGATGTGGTTGAGGGCCGTTGGTTTTTATTCACAACGACTTATCCAGCATTTATTATAAGTGAAGCACTATGTAGGTTTTAGGGGTTGAAAACTCAGCTTTCGCCAACAAATCAACACCACCAAAAATTACCTTCTTCTCCAGTGCAGTTCATTTCTCTAGTAAAGACTGATGCTCTTGCTGTGCCTTAAGAAGATTTTTTTTCTTGTTCTTCTAATTCAGCTCTATCCTTGGTAACTGACCTTAGGGAATTCACAGTTTAGCAGGAGAATTATACATGTAAACTAATGACTGTTACACTGCATGACAAATTCCTAAATGCTTATAGGAATTCAAAGAAGGTACCCTTTGTCCTTCCCAGAAGAGGTGACATCTGAGCTGATTCTTGATGAACAAATAAGAGTTGGGGGTGGATTGCAGCTCCAGCAGAAAGAATGGAACGTACAAGAGCTCCTGCTGACCAGCAATGAATGTTCTTGGAACATCACAAAGTTTGGCATGACTGGGGAAACGGACGTGAGTTCGGGTGTGGCCAGAGCTGTGCTGGAGAAGGAAGCAGAGTTGGATCATGCCTGTTGCCTCTTAAGGCATCTTGGGAAGTGTTGATTTAGCCTGAGGGTAATGGGGAGTCACCAAAAGTTTATAAACAGGAAAATGACCTGATCAGATTGTGATTTAAAAAGGTACAGAAACAGGCCTTGGCTGGTTGACACAGCGGTGGAGCATCAGCCTGGCATGTAAAAGTCCCCAGTTTGATTCCCAGTCAGGGCACACAGGAGAAGCGACCATCTGCTTCTCCACCCCTCCCCCTTCTCTCTCTCTCCCTCTCTTGCAGCCATGGCTCATTTGAGAGAGTTGGCCTGGGGCACTGAGGATGGCACCATGGCCTCGTCTCAGGCACTAAAGTGGCTCGGTTGCTGAGCAACAGAATAGCGGCTCCAGGTGAGCAGAGCATCACCCCATAGGGGGCTTGCCAGGGATCCCAGTCAGGCACAGGCGGGAGTCCATCTCTCTACCTCCCCACCTCTCACTTAATAATAATAAAATAAAAAGATACAGACACAAATTAGAGCAGCCAGTTATAAGACCATCACAAGCATTAGGCAAGAGGTAAGTGGCCCTATCTAGAGGACCCTGTTCAGTGATAAGTCCATTGGGAGGCAAGGTTTCACTCTCTGATGCCCTGCATAAACTCTCTCGTCTATGTGTTCTTAACACATGACAAGCTTTGTCTAGTTTATTTGCACTTAACTTAAATTTCCTTCTTTGATGATCATTCCTCTTGCCAAGTTTGAAGTTTACAGCCTAGCCTACTATGTCTGATAGTTTTTCAGTATATAGATTTTAGACATTTTAATATTTTTAATGGAAAACTATGGGGATTTTTCATGCTTAAAACCCGAGAGTGCATGAAGGACTTAGTTCAAACTTCTCCCAAAATATTGACTTTGGGTAAATACCAAATATTCAAATTTCAGGCTGGAGCTCAATAACAACTTGAACATCTTTGTTGTTCCTCTAAAAAAAAGAAAAAAGAAAAAGGAATACATGAGCAAAGAAATAGAAAGTAGGAGAGAAAGGAGAAAAGAATAAGAAGTTTCTCACTTCATTAGCATCAAAAGAATGAAATTATACCCTGGGAACTTCTCTGATTCTACCGAAAATAACAGTATCAAATTCTGAACCCTCACATAAAAAATGTCAGAATCGGAATTACCCCTCACATTTAATCCTCTCCTTCTGTCTTTCTTCCCTTCCTGGCTGTCCTTGCAATCTCTCCTTAGATAGCCATTACCACCAGGGTCTCAAGAAAGATTGTCCCGAGCAGCTTGTCACTAGGGTATAAAGGAATTTTCTTCTAACAATTCTCTAAAGAAGCAATTGTCAAGAAAAACAAGCAATTTTACTTTCTTGCTTTCCATTTTCTCAGATCTGGCTCCCCATATCTGATTCTGAAGCTCTATACTGCCCAGTGTAACGCAATGAGATATGACCTATTTGCTGTCCCCTTTGCAACTCCCTTATTCTGGGGATCTGGGTGCTGTGGAAATTTAGGAGCTGTTTTGGTTAACTAGTACTGCACAAAAATATCATAAAACTTAGGAACTGTGGTTTGATCAGGTTTTCATATACTTCACTGATGTTGGCTGGGCAACTGAAATGCTTGAACGGTCCTCAGTGACCTCACTTGTAAGACTGGCAGTTAGTGCTGGCTGTTAACTAGAAACTCAGGGCTTTCAGCTGCACACCTCAGTTCTCCCTGACCCCTACACCTTGGACCTTTCATATGGCTAATTGGGCTTCCTCAGAGTATGGCAGCTGACTTCCAAGAAGAAATGTTAGAACAGGTGAAGATAGAAGCTGCTGTTCTCTTATATACAATACTTCTGCTGTGTTCTATTGGTTAAAGCCAGTCACACAGCTGGCCCAGATTTGAGGGGAGGAAAATAGACTCTACCTCTTGATGGGAAAATGGCAAGGACACATTGCATAAGAGCATGAGGGATGGGAAATGTAATTGTCATTGTCTTCGGCAGAAAGAAGAGGAAAGCCAGACAGAATCAGTTATGTGAACAGCTGGCTTTGAAGTACTTAAATCTGAATGGTAAAGAGTCAGAATCAGTGGTGCCTGGAAAAGGTAGCTAAGCACTAAGGTTTTTGTAAAGAACAAGTCTTCTTGTTGCCTGGGCTGGGGAAGGGGGTGGTATAAATATCCTTCTGTCGGTCTCTAATTCTGGCCTAATGCTCAACCTGATTCTGAAGAAAGTAGTCATTATAGCTTCCTTCAAAATAAGTTACATCATGAGACCCTGGCCATAAGTGATTGATCCAGGAACCCAGGCTGAGGAAGTTGAATCCAGGGGAAACCAACAGCCAGGGAGAAGGTCTAATGTGAAACTCAGATGGACCACATCTCATTGGTCATGATTAACCGTCCTGCTCACATCCTCACTGTAGGGAGATTTTAATAGAAAATATAGAGAGGGATAGCAAAGAAGAAAGCTACAAATGATGCGGCAAACAGAAGAGAAGCAGGGGCAGAAAGCAACAACTGAGTCATGGGGGTGATGGAGTCAATGGAGTAGAAAGAAATGGATTCCCAGTTCTGGGGAAGAAGATGGTTGGGACACCAGAACAACTGCTGGGTTGGATAGTGAACACATCCCAGTTTCCTTTGATTCTGACCTCCTCTCCTAGAACTCACCACTACTCCCTGTGCTCCTGCTCCACTAGCCCTTTGTGTGTTCCTGAAACTCGTCCAAGTTCTCTCTTAAGAAGTTTTGTACCAACAGATCTTTATGTCTAGAAGATTCTACCCCCAGACCTCATCCCAACTAGCTCTTTCAGAGCTTTTAAGGTCTGGTTAAAGTTCTACTTCTTCAAAGAAGTCTTATTCCTGGACCATGCAACCTAAAATAGCCTCATACCCTTTTCCATTATTCCTTTCCCTCCTATCACCAGATTCTTTTCCTCGGTGCACTAACACCATCTAGAATCACCTTGTTCAATTATGCATTCCTTTAATATTTATCAACCCTCACTTGAGTTCTATGTACACAGGAACCTCATCGGTCTTATTCTCCACAGAGTCCCCAGAGCCTAGCACACAACCTAACACACAGTTGATGCTCAATCACTGTTTGTCCAACTGAGCATTTTCCTTCATTCCTCACAATGAAAAGAGCCTCACACCAACAGGGCAAATGCCTGAACGCCTTCATGGTAGAAGACTTTGTGATAACGGACCCATAATGCCTAAGGTAAGGTGGTCAAAGGCATAGAATCCATCTGCATTGATGATTATTCAAAGTACCCCTAAAATGGAACACAAACTATTCCCAAAATAAAGGCAAAGTTAAGGTCATTTTGCTCCCCTTGAGCAAACGATATTGGATACTTCCCACTCACACCCAAGGACTGTCAATATGAGGCAAGTAATTTCTTTTCACTGGAAACATTTGAGGAGTTTCTTTTCCTCAACAGCCCACCACCCACCCTTCCACCACCAAAAACATACATTTTAAGGTGACACTGATAAATATGTTTTGGTTTTCAGATGATAAGCCATTGCTGTGCACATATTTTTCTGAACCCGGTCCTCTAAAAAAATTATTCAAGGTTCAGGGCATTTTAGCCAGTGGATCCTATAGGCAGAGCATCTGAAGCCAAAAGCTTTTGAATGCCCTCAAAAATGTCTGAGACCTGAAAAACATGATGTTGCCTCTCAAACAGAATAAATATGCTTCAATAAATGTTTAAATTAAATGCATGCTGAACATTAAATGATTTCTACTCTTCCATTGGTACTTCCAAGAGGAGCAAGGTGGGGGGAGTACTTTTCCGTG
Source organism: Rhynchonycteris naso (assembly GCA_037038555.1). NCBI lineage: Eukaryota > Metazoa > Chordata > Mammalia > Chiroptera > Emballonuridae > Rhynchonycteris > Rhynchonycteris naso. Next base: position 46,017,774 of record CM073004.1, on the reverse strand, counting down.
CCTCACCTTTGGGGTCGTGGGGATGCTATCAAAGGTAGTGTGCTGAACGTCTTAAAATGGCTCGCACACTATTTGGTGTCCCCAAGCCGTGACTGATAGGATCTCATCGACATATAAATTCATCTGTAGGTGAAATCCCTGCCACAATGACAAGGTCTAGAGAAGTAAACTTGTACTTGATTTCCGTGACTGGAATCCCCCGTTCCCTGGGATGGAACCAGTCTCAAGTACACTGTGTCCCATTTTCCCCACAAGCACGTTTGTCCTTGTCAGCTCCCATGTCCTTGTTTGAGTTCAGAAAACACGTCGGGGCACAAAGAATATGAGTCTAAGGGCGTGACTGGGAGAAGAAAGATGGACATGAGGGAGTCTCAGGGTCAAGGTTCCCGACGGCCTCCCCAGGCTGCCTCTTATCTTGCTCTCCTGCTACCATGTTTCCCAGTCAAAGCAGCAGCAGGGATTAGGGACCCATCAAGAGAGTCTTCTGGAAGTCTTTGGAACTAGATTAGGAAGGAGGTGAGGAAGACTGAGGAAAGGGTGCTGAGGTTCCCAACTCCCTTATACAATTAGGGAAGGCTGGAGGTTGCTTACTGGGCAGTCTCTCAGAGGTGGGTTTTGAACTTTCGTTTGCATGGTGGACTTAATTTTCCTTACAAAGTTATCAGGGGTTCCCTGTCAAATATTAATTTCCTTCTTTCACATTAGAGCTCCAGGATCCGGGCTTGTTGCAAAGCATTTTCAGTGTGTGTTTAATATTATGCAGGCAATCGAAGAATGTGAGGATTTGTAACAAATCTAAAACAGCTTAAAAATCAAGGGTTGGTGTAAATAAAGAGTTTTGCGGTTGTCATGTTTTCAGTGTTTTTTTGTTGGTTTCTTTTTACAGACTGTCATTCCAATACATTCCAGGGTAAAAGAAATCATTCTATATTTAAAGACCTCCAAGGTAGATTCCACTGTCTTCCTTCCCAGGCTGTTCTGATGTCTATGAGTTCTGCCTGTTGGCAAGCTCCCGTTAGGATCTCACTAAATTCTGCCTGCAGGAGCTCAGGCCACCCAGCCACGGGAGCCTGAGGAAACATCCACCATCTTTGGTATAATCTGCCCCAGGCCTTCAGGATGGTCAGTAAACCTCTGGAGCCCTGATAAGCCTAATTTCTACAGCCTCATTTAGAAATGGGAAAATTTGTTCTAGAAACTCAGGGTTGAAGAGGTCTCTTCATTCACCAGAGAGGAGGAAAGATGGCGCCAGGTAGCTCTGTGAGCAGAGCCCGGTTTCAAGGGCGAGTGGGTGAGAGTGGCTGGGCCCCGTGCCCATGCAAACCTGCCTGTTCATGCTGCGGGCTGCTCTCCCCGCACCCTGTGCTCCAAGTCCAAGGACTAACTCCCCACTCCCACCACCAACAGTGGCCTCTGGCCTTCAAGGAACAGAGGCCAGAAGCATGAAGGAAGTGTGGCCTCACTTAAGGGAAAAAGGAAGCTCGAAAGCTGGATCAGAGGGTGAGGTCCTTTTAGGACATAGGATGCATCTGGTGCTAACATTTCTGAGGGAGGAAGGAAGGGAGGACAGGAAGTCAATTCCTGGTGGCCTTCTGAAGGCAGCTTGACTTCTGAGATTTTCCCCACATGCCTCTGACTGCCCAGATGGAGGCTAGAAACTGTCTTGGGAATCTCTTCCAGCTTATATCCTGGTACCAACGTGAGAGCCACCGGAGAAAAATAAGAACAATGAATAGAAGTGTTGCCATACCGCCCAACTCCATGGGTGTACACACAGTTTAGGAGCCCATGGACTCCCCAAGGCCTGGGCTCAGGATGTCCTTAGAATGAAAGTAATACTGACATGCACAGCTGTGGGTGGAAAGAGCATTGGTCTTGAAGTGAGAGGACTGGCTTCTACCCCTGTATCTGGGGAGCCACTGGTGGGCTCGGAATTTTCTAGGCCAGGTCAGTTGTTTCCATGGAGGGCTTCTATTTTGTCAAAAAAATTTTGCAGACCTTCATATCTTCCATGGTGTTAGGTTCTAAAGATAAATATAAGATGAAACTATTGCCCATTTTTTTCTTCTTCTTCTTTTCCAAGTGAGAGGAGGGGAGATAGAGAGACAGACTCCCGCATGTGCCCTGACTGGGATCCACCCAGCAACCCCCATTTGGTGCCTATGTTCTGCCCATCTAGGGCCATACTTGCAACTGAGCTATTTTTAGTGCCTGAGGCAAAGGCTCCATGATACCATTCTCAGTGCCCGGGGTGATGCACTCAAACCATTTGAGCCATGGCTGTGGGAAGGAAAGAGAGAGAGAGAGAGAGAGAGAGAGAGAGAGAGAGAGAGGGAGATAAAAAGGGGAGAAGCAGATAGTCGCCTCTCCTGTGTGCCCTGACTAGGAATCAAACCTGGGACATCCATACACTGGACCAACCAACGCTCTACCACTGAGCAGACTGGCCAGGGCCTATTGCCCATATTTAAATTCCCCTTTAAAAGCCCTTAAATTACCCACAAACACAGAGATAAATTTATTTTGAGGGGTATTTTTAATATCGGAGACACACTAAAGGGAAGCAGTCACATTTAACAACCTATGCTCAGCCCAGTCATTCCCCATTGAGAGGAACAGCAGCCAATGTTATTAAATCTTTGTGGGATTAATTTTTGATTTGCTGTTTGGGAGTTGGCTTGCTAAGCCCATATTGTCAAATTTGCACAGGCATAATATGCACATGAATAAACTCTACCCTAAGTGTGGTTTTTTTTTTCAATATTTGTTTATTTTAAAGACTACATTATGATAAATGTGACTATAAACTCAGGAAAGTTTTTACGTGAATTTGTGTTTTATGTTTTGCAACACCATCTTGCACATTTACCAAAAAAATGTTTTTATAAGAATGTGCATTTGTAGGGGGACACAGAGAAAAATTGAGAAAATTGTCAAACCAAATGAGAAACAACTAATCATCCTAAAATGCTCTAGGTACAGCCTGACCTGTGGTGGCGCAATGGGTAAAGCATCGACCTGGAATGCTGAGGTTGCCCGTTTAAAATTCTGGGTTTGCCTGGTCAAGGCACATATGGAAGTTGATGCTTTCTGCTCCTCTTTCTTTCTCTCTCTCTCTCTCTCTCTCTCTCTTTCTATCTCCTCTCTCTAAAATGAATAAATAAAATCTAATGAATAAATAAAGGAATGTACATGTGTAGATAGATCTGTGAATTATCCAGGTATAGATGATGCCAGATGCTGATGGACTAGCTGTTCCCTGAATGAGATGATCTAAAGTCCACAGCTTGCAATCTTAACACCTCGATGATGCTCTCTACAGAAGTCCAGACTGATTATCCCAGAAAGATACCTGGGCTTTCAACCACATTTCAAACACTAATTTTGAACAACAGTGACTGGATTTATTTTTATGTAGTCCCTTGATTCTAATTCTTCAGGCCCTGGCTGGGTAACTCAGTTGGTTAGACTAGAGCATTGTCCCGAAGTACAGAGATTGCTGGTTCAATTCCTGGTCAGGGCATAGACAGGAGCAAGCTCCTGTTCCTCTCTCTCTTGCTCTCTTTCTTCTCACTGAAGAAATCAATAAAATAAACATTAATAAAAAATTTAAATTATACTTCATATGTTGCCTTGTCATTTTCAGGGTGTTTGTGTGCATTGCTACCTGTGGTTCTAAGAATATTTGTCAGGTTTGGAAACTAAAGTTCCAGAATTCAAGGGACTTGTCTAAAACCTCAAAAGTTAAATAAATATTAGAGCTGGAACCAGAACCAAAGTTTTTTAATTCAATTTAGACTATCTAGGCTTTTTTAATAATTAAAATAAAATGTAAACGTTATCACTGTGGTTAGCCGGAAGGGTTTGTTAATTAATGTCAAAACAGAGGAGTGGCCTATGTGACCAATGAACTTCCCTTCCAGCCCCAGAATTATTCCTTTAATTTCTCAGCCTGAAATCTTCTAGATGGGTGCTGTTCACTGGACCCTGTTCGTCTGCCCCCCTCTGGTGGCCGTTATACAAATAACAGGTCATAGAGCGCCTAGGGCAGTGGTTGCTTTCTCTTTCATCAGTCATTCACCAGGCAAACAGCACCTACCACGTGGCGGGCTCTGCTCTAGGAGCTGGGCATCCACATACAAAAACAGGATAGAGCACTGCCCTCATAGATGGTAGACAAACCAGTGAATAAATTATTACAAAATAGTGTCATGAAGAAGTTTGCAGAAAATGTTGTGCAGGTGCAAAGGGTACCTGGGCTGGCCTTGTAGGGGAAAGGGCAGAAAATTAGAAAAAGGAAGACAGGGTCTGAACTGAATTCCAAAGGCCAAATATGAATAGAAGATGGGATGATGTTTGGGACCGAAATATAAACAGGGTGTTTTTACAATCTGGATGTCTAGGGGACAGAGGTGCTGGGCCTAACCCCCCACCTTACCTGTTCTGTTAACAAAGAGCTATACCAGATTCTTGCTTGTCCCACCCATGTTCTCCAGAAGAGGCTGAAGTTAGTTTCTTATTGGTGTAAAGTTAGATTTAACTGGTATGGTGGGGGTTGTCTTTAAGTTGTCTTGGAAACTATTGAATTGCTAATGGACCACGTTTTTTCCATGAAAAGAACTGATGTGCTTTGAGGGGCAGCCATGTTATGGCTCAGGAACAGTAGAGACTGTTCTCTGTGCCATCCTCCCGAACCCATCTGTATGTATATATCTTTAAGTCCCTGTCTATCATTTATTTAATTCCATGCCTTTTCCCATTTGAAGACCCCGTAATAGACTTGTCGTGCCTGGACCATGACAATTGGTGGCCATCGAAAAAGGGAAAGAGGAGAGGTAATGGCACTCCCTAGAATTGTGCGCACGAAATAATTATAAAGCTTCTAGAGAGTGAAGCTTTTAAGTACAGTGTGGGGGAGAGTATAATAATAAAGTAATTTGGGAGTAAATAATCATGGGACAAATAGGTTCAGAAGTGAGGGAGCTTTTTGTTTTTGTACAAATGTGGTTTGTTTGCTTTTTTTGAGAATAAGTTGTTTAATCCAAATGAGGTAGAAACAGAGGAATGTAAATATGAGAGCTTGGAGTCTGAGAGTAACTCAGGAGTGGGAATATCACAGCTGTGGCCATTTTAAACTTTGTGGCTCCGCAGCCCTCTGCTCCCCAAGTTTTTGTCTCAGGGCCTTGGAAATCCCTGCTGCAAAGAGCAGAAGGCTGGCCTCCCCAGACATGGGCGATGAGCCGAGAGCCGGTAAAGCAGCGGGACAAGGCTGCCCACAGACTAGGGTTCATCCTAGCCTTGCGGCTCGCCCTGCCCCGTGCCTTCAAGGTGAAGCGAGCAGGCGACAGCGGAGGAAGAAGCGGTGGCTTCCCAGGTCAGCGGAGCAAAAGACACAAATGCGGTCCAAGAGAGCTCCAACCGGTGCTCGGAATCCGCATACAAAAGGTGTGCGGCAGGGAAAGCACGCGCAAATACAAGGCTCCAGACGCCGCCAAATTCCCAGGAGCGCAAGCGGGAGAAGTCGCTGCAGCCGCCGCCTTGCGCCTGAGCGGCCGCCAGTGCGGCCCCGCGATGGTCCCTTCTTGGAAGCGCAGGAGGCCACTCGCCCAGGCGGGGAAGGAGGCATGACCCGCGGGCGGTGCGGGTGCGGGCGCGGAGCGCAGCGCAGCCTCCTATGCTGATTTGTGCGGCTCCCGTGAGCTTGCAGCGCAGCAGCACAGGAAAGCAGCTGCGGAGGCCGGGGCAAGTGGGCCATAGCTCTGCCCGGGAGGCCCAGCCCAGGAGAGGGGCAGGAAAGTATTCCCCTCCCAGATAAGCTAAACCTACCTCTGGGCCAGGGTAGAAATGGAGAAATTTTGGCTGCCAGTTCTAGCAGCTATTAGAATTTAAGAATGTTTAGAAGACTGAGGTGCTTTTTAAAGTTGTATTACCTGATTTTCTTTAGTAAATAAAAAAACTTAAGAGTGTGGGAAAATTACAGGTTTTTCCTGTTAATCTCTTTCACTAAACTCATTTTATTCCTTTCCTGTTCTATGCCCAATAAGAGGGTGAAGGGAACGCCTACTTGGATATGGCTAAACAGAATCTCATATGCGGCCGCCTAAAGTCTGGAAACTTTTTGAGAGAGAGTTCTTTTTAGTTTCTATCCTTTATATTCCTATCAAAATAGCCCTGCGTAAAGATCAAGCAGGCCACTGTAAAGCCAGTGGCCAAGGCCACCATCACAGCCGCCTGGCCAGTGCAGGTTCGCATTAGATTCGGACAGTCGGTAATGAAACAACGGAACCAAGAACTGGTGAGCCATTAGCTTTAATTCTAGCTTGCACCCAGCGGGCAAGCAAAAATACACACTGGCCTCCAAAACCCACTCATTCAGTGCTCACAAAGCTACTGACTTATCTGAGTTTCCTAGCATCAGAGGTTTCTAGCTCACCAGACTTATTCACCTCTGTTTCTCATCTCCTTCTCTCTGCACAAACTGGCTTCTTCCTCAGCACTCTGCCATCTTAGCTGCTTCTCCTCTCCTCCACGTGACCTTAATCTGCTCTCCTCTCTAATGCTAACCTCAGGAACTGAAAGCAAGCAAGCTCCTGGTCTGCCCCACTTTATAATGTAGAAATCCAAACCTTTAATCCAATCTATAAACAAGAAAGTCTCTGATACAAAGTCACTCATCTGAGGCATAATGGGATTCCTCATAAGAGTATACCACCCTACATCAAAAAAGGGTGGGAAAGGTTTAATCTTAAAACTAAGCCTTGGGCTATAACAACCCGGCCTGCCCACAGCCTGTCCCCCAGCACACATTAATATCAACAAACTTCCATGTGGTCAGCGCCATCTTTAACAAATTGAGCATAATATATTTTATCTGCCCAACAATCCAACCCTATGCTCACTTTACTACCCACAATCTACACCACCGGCATTCCTGTACAAGGAAATTAGGCACGTTACACAAATTATAAATACATGACAAATCATACAATTTCAGCAATTACAAAGGTACATTTCACCAGTCTCTGAGCACTTTGCCAAAAGTGCAAAATGTCCTCACCTTCTCTCTTGCCATTTGAAAGGTTTCCCACGGCAGGGGGAAGGTCTCCATCAAAGCCATCTCCCACCCAAAAGTCTATTCAATAAAGGAGCCAGTGCTCACTCTGGTCGTAGTCCAGGAAATCTGTACACGCACATGGGGTGTTAGCCTCCCCCCTCATTCCTGCCGTCATGGCAGGTCTCACACTGTCCTAAAGAGAAGCATGTGGCAATTGCTGTCAGCATTTCCATCTCTGCTCTGGGGAGCATGATGGCATCCACCCCTATGTCCCAAAATCACAGACCTACCGGGAACTTAGCAGGTCCTCCTTCCAGCTGGGTTTCATCTTCTGGAGACTGCAGATTGCAACTCCAGAACAATTCTCCTCAACCTCCAAAGAGGAACTGAAAACCAGCTCTCGCTGCCAGGCTTGAGCCTCGGGTCGCCACTGCCGTCTGCTCCACGGGCCTTGCAGCTCCGGCCCCGGCCTCAGCCTCAGCCTTAGCCTTAGCCCCGGCCTCCTGCCACTGCTGGCTCTCCACAACATCCAGGGCAATCTACGACTCACGAACCTGTGATTCCTTCTCCAGTGTCTACTCCATTTCCAGGCGAAACTCGCAAACCTGGTCGGCCTCCTCCTCCAGCACTTCCTCTAGCTCCAGGGTTGGCATCTCTTTCTCCCACGTTTCCTCCAGCTCCTTCCACTGCTCAGTTTGCAGGTCCTGGGCAGCCTCCTCCATAGAGCTCTCGGTTTCCTCATGCATGGCTGTAAAAGTCAGCCAGCCTACAGTTCCCAACAGGACAGCTATGGGGAACCATAACAGCAGCCAGTCCTCTGCTCCACTGCTCAGAGGTGGTGGTGGCTTCATACCGATCTGTATTGAATCATGCCGACTACACCAAACGTAAAGCCAGTAGTCGTGGCCACCATCGCAGCCGCCCGGCCCATGCAGGTTCGCATTTGATTCAGATAGTCGGTAATGAAACAACAGAGCCAAGAACTGGTGGGCCATCAGCTTTAATCCTAGCTTGCACCCAGCAGGCAAGTAAAAACACACACTGGGCTCCAAAACTCATTCAGTGCTCACAAAGCTACTGACTTATGCAATTTTCCTAGCATCAGAGGTTTCTAGCTCACCAGACTTATTCACCTGTTTCCCATCTCCTTCTCTCTGCACAAACTGGCTTCTCCCTCAGCACTCTGCCATCTTGGCTGCTTCTCCTCTCCTCCACATGGCCTTAATCTGCTCTCCTCTCTAATGCTAACCTCAGGAACTGAGAGTGAGCAAACTCCTGGTCTGCCCCACTTTATAGTGTAGAGATCCAAACCTTTAATCCAATCTACAAACAAGAAAGTCTCTGATACAAAGTCACTCATCTAAGGCATAATGGGATTCCTCATGAGAGTGTACCACCCTACATCAAAAAGGGTGGGAAAGGCTTAATCTTAAAACTAAGCCTTGGGGCCTGACCTGTGGTGGTGCAGTGGATAAAGCGTTGACCTGGGAACACTGGGGTGGCCGGTTCAAAACCCTGCACTGGTCTGGTCAAGGCACATATGGGAGTTGATGCTTCCAGCTCCTCCCCCCCTTTCTCTCTCTCTCTCTCTCTCTCTCTCTCTCTCACTCTGTGTCTCCTCTCTAAAATGAATAAAATAAAAAGAAATTTAAAAAAAAAACAAAAAAACCCCACTAAGCCTTGGGCTATAACAACCTGGCCTGCCCACAGCCTGTCCCCTAGCACACATTAATATCAACAAACTTCCATGTGGGCAGCACCATCTTTAACAAAGTGAGCGTAATATATTTTATCTGTCCAACACCACGTTCTAATCTCTAATTAGAGAGAAATCCCGGGTTTCTAATTTGTCTGATTTGTCTACTTTATCTGATTCTTGTTTGTGTTTGGTCTTTGTTTAATGTCCAAATGTGATTTTTTAAGTCTTTGCATGCAAAAAATTGGAAATGCCGGCTTTAATATTGAAAAAATAAAATGATATCATCCCTACGAATTTTTAACTTTAATTGAAATGAGTAAAGCATGCTCATTTAAATTTAAATAGAATGAAATGTGGATCCTAAAGACTTGCTAATTTTGGCTAAACTGCTTAAAACTTCAGGCTGCTTGCTGCAGCTGCAAAGCTTGAGAGGCAGAGTAGATTTACCTAACAAAGGTGTAGATTTGCTTGATGTAGGAAAATAATGAAAGCCACACTGGAATTTTCCAGCTTTTATATACTGCACAATTCTGTCTCAATTAAGGACAAATATCCATGAAGAAACGGAGAAGCTTCTGCTGGTGAGGGTGAAAGAGAAAGAGCTGGCCGGAGATACAGTGACGGAGACTGTGATATGTGAAAAGGCACGTATTATTTACGGTGACCTGAAGAAGAAAGAACCATCAACCTCCAAAGAGGCAGCAGAAGATACGTTTAAGGCAAGTCACGCTGGTTTGAAAATTTCAAGAAGAGATCTGGCATCCACTCAGTGGTGAGGCATGGTGAAGCTGCGAGTGCTGACGTTAAGGCAGCTGAGGGGTACATCGCACATTTTGCTGCGCTTATCGCAAAGAAAGGCTACATCCCCCAACAAGTGTTCAACTATGACAAAACAGAATTGTTTTGGAAAAAAATGCCCTGGAGGACTTTCATCACTGCAGAGAAAAAGAAGCTGCCAGGCCATAAACCCATGAAGGACCAACTGACCCTTGCATTGTGTGCAAATGTAGCCGTGACTATAAAGTAAAGCCACTGCCAGTGTATCATTCCGAAAATCCTCCAGCCATTAAGACTCACAAGATTCTTAAAGAAAAACTGCAGGCTATGTGGCGCGCCAATGCTAGGGCATGGGTTACGTGGCAGTTTTTTACTGAATGGGTAAATCTCGTCTTTGGTCCTGCAGTGAAGAAATATCTTCAAGAAAATAAACTTCTGATGAAAGCATTACTAATCCTTGAAAATGCTCCAGCCCACCCACCTGGTCTTGAAGATGACATTCTCGATGAGTTCAAATTTGTGAAAGTCCTCTACCTTCCACCCAACATGACTTCAGTCTTGCAGCCTGTGGATCAGCAGGTCATTTCCAACTTTAAAAAGCTTTACACAAAGCACTTGTCCCACCACTGCTTTGAGGTGACTGAGAATACAAATCTAATCCTTCGAGAGTTTTGGAAAGATCACTACAACAACATCGTGATATGTTTATGCATTACTGACTTGGCATGGCAAGAGGTTACAAGAAGAACCTTGAACCCGGCATGGAAAAAGTTATGGCCTGATGTTGTTGCAGACAGGGACTTCAAAGGATTCGAACCAGAGACTGAGACCGAGGTAGAAGCGTTGGAGGAGATTGTGTCCCTCGGAAAGCCGCTGAGTCTGGAGATAGATGGGGGTGACATAAACGGGCTCGTTGAGGAACATGGGGAGGAACTCTCAACTGAGGAGTTGAAGGAGCTACAGATGATGCAACATACGGAGCTTCTGCAAGAGATTAGTAGTGAGGAGGACGTAGAGTCGGAGGAAGTGATTTCTGCAAGTGAAATTTTAAAGACATGCTGGCAATGTGGGAGAAGTTTTCAAGTTTCATTGAAAAGAAACACCCAGAAAAAGTTTCAACTGGTCGTGCTTCAGCACTTTTTAATGACACTTGTTTGTCACATTTCCGTATCGTTTTAAAAGGCAGGCAAAAGCAAACCTCTTTGGATAGATTTTTATTCAAAAGTCCTGCAAGTGGAAGTGCCGAAAGTGCAGCCAAAAAGGCAAAAACAGGTGATTATTAAATGAAAAATACGTAATGTTAAGCTTAGGTTAAGTTTAAAGTTAAGAAAGTGCATTTTTTTTACAATTAAGTTTTGTGGTTTCATTTTAAGTAAAGAAAGTACAGTTTTAGTTTTGTTTAAAGTAAAGAAAATGCAGTTTTAGTTTACATTTCATGTTAAGAAAGTGCAGTTTTAGTTTACGTGTCTACAGCGCCTACATCCCTTCCTCCCTCCTTCTTCCTCCGTCATTCATCTCCGTTGGCTGCACTCGGCTGTCTCCAAGGTAAGAATACAGTACTAAATAACACTTTTTTCTTTTATTTCATATATTTTGTTATGTATTGATAAAGTATACATGTGTGTTTCTTAATTAAAAACATGTCTTTTTTCATAATTTAGGATGGTTTGGGGATGTTTCACAGGGCTGGAACGAATTAAATCTATTTCAGTTATTTTAAATGGGAGAAATTTGTTCGATATACGAGTTGACTGACTTACGAGCTCGGTTACAGAACAAATTAAACTCATACCTCAAGTTGCCACTGTACTTTTTAAATTGCCTGTTAATTAATGGGGTAAAATGTTTTAATAAGTATTTACTATTAATATTACTTGAAAATGCATTTACTATATTTTGTTAGAAGTTAACATAAAGACAAGTATTTCATACAATCTTTGAAGCAAGGCATTATAAAATATGCTCAACAAATGCTTAAACATCGATTGTAAATAATATAAAAAAAAAGGGGAGTCATGTCCTGGAACTTCTGCAAATCTATTTTATCATGCTTTTTACTTTAAAAAATTTCTTTTGAATCCTGATGTACAGTATTATTCAGCAGCTGAGAGACTCTAGAATCCTACAGGAGATGCCAAACCTGTTTCTCCTGCAAACTATTACCCTCTTTTATATGATCCAGCTAATAACACTGTTTTGTCTTTTTCCAAACAGCTCCAGATATATGAAAAAAGTTTATATAGGCAGATAAAGACCCTCAAACCCCTCAGTGAGATCTTCTGAGCATGGCTTTTATGGTCTATAATGACCAAGAGGAACAGGAAAGGCAGACAGAGCCCAAAAGAGATCAGGCAAAATACCAGCTCTTGGCATACGCTCTTAAAGGTTCCAATGCCCCAAAGGGGCTTCATAGGACTCCATCAGGGCCTTCCTTCAAGAGTGGAAAGGAAGGTCATTTGAGCTAAAGCCTGCCAGGCTCCTCAGCCCCCACCAGAGACATACCTTTGCTGTGGAAAAAAGGGACACTGGAAGGTAAGCTGCCCTCTCGCTTCCTCTGAGGGTTCAGTCTCTTCTAGGCCTGCTCCAGCCACCTGTGACCTAAACTTGCTCAGCCTGCTGGGACTTGCCACTGAAGGCGAAAGGTACCCAGGGCCATTGGCCCTATCTCACATCACTGTGGACGAGCCTAGGGTATTTCTTCCTAGTAACAGGTAAACTGATCTCATTGCTTATGGACACGAGGGCCACTTAGTATGCCTTACCTGAATACTCAGGTTTTTATTCATCCCTCAAAGATCTCTGTTGTGGGTGTTAATAGTCTTATTTTCTGCTTCTTTGTTTAATATATAGTGTTCCCTTTATTCCTCCTGCCTTAATACCCTATGCCTATTTAGGCTGGGACCTGCTCCTAATTTAAACGAATTTACCTCTGCCACCCAGCATAGTGTATCCCAAGGTTCTCGTCACCATCCTACAGTTGTAGAGCTCCAGGGAAAGGCACCCTGGGTTCATCTCTCCAGTTTAAAGAAAACGGAAGCCCTGTCTTCATATGTGCTGTAGATGGTTTTTCCAGTCTACCTGAATCATTACCAGGTAGAAGCAGTGGTCATTGGGACTTGGACTCAAGCTGCAAAGTGTGGAAATGTGACCACAACTCCAGTGCCTCATGGACTTTTCCTGAATGTGTGTGACTCCTGCTCCTTGGGACAGTTCTCAGACTGGAGTGGGGTTGGGTTACATTTACAAATAATGTGAAGTGGTGATGGTGTCAACATGGACTTGGTGAAATTATATCTCTCTCTTCCCTTCCTGCAGCCACGGCTCAACTGGAGCAAGTTAACCCCGGGCACTGAGGATGGCTCCATGGCCTCACTTCAGGCACTAAACTAGCTCGGTTGCTGAGCAACAGCCCAGATGGGCATAGCATCGCCCCATAGGGTGCTTGTGGGGTGGATCCCGGTCAGGGCACACGTGGGAGTCTGTGTATCCGCCTCCCTCCTTCTCACTTAAAAAAGAAAGGGAGGGAGGGAGGGAGGAAGGAAGTTAGATCAAACTATCAACCTACTTTACCCACCCCTGTAGTACACCTTATATACGTTATATAAGTAGGGTAGGGTGAAAATATACTATACCCAACCCCCACACCCATCCACATACCTAAGACCAACATAGTTTTGTGGTCCCCTGCCCCTACTTGTGCCAAAAAGCATGGATACAGATGAAGCTAATGAATACAGATGATTCCTCCATTTAACCACAAGCAACAAGGTGGGAAAGGGAAGGAGGCCAGCCTGAGAGTCTATGTCTAACAAGCTCCCAGGTGACGCTGATGCTGCTGGTCTGAGCACCACCCTCTGGAATTTTAAAAGAGAAATATAAATCTCAAACTACCATTTGAAAATTTTTTATTTTCAATTATTAAGATACAGTATTTTTTGCTTTCACTAGAAAAAGAATGTGTTTCAGCAAAGGTAAAATATGCTTGATTTATTTTGACAGCCTTGTTTTACCATTCTGTCATACAGCCATTTGAAGACCTAGTTCTAAATTCAGATTATTCCAGTACTTGGTCTTGAAATGACTTAAAAGGAGCTTCAGCAATGTGCATATATGTATACCAGAGAGAAGTGCTTAATAAGTTGTGATATTCATTTTCCAGCCTCATCCACCAATTATGCAAAGGTATTTGTTGAAATTCAGCTGACCATTTCCATTTTTCCAGAAGTCAATTGGTTGTTCTGCAAAATAATTGGAAGGTTTTACCTTTTCACATTGTTAACAAATTAGTTTATTTTAGAAGAGTTGTGGGTAAGGTTAGAATATCCTGTTTCCAAGTTATTAAAGTAAGCAGATATCTGAGTATTTTATACATGGCCCACTTACATAATTTTGAGCCTCGAAATCACAATAACTGGAGACATTTTCACTATCCAGTTTCAGTATAAACTCATGCTTTCCAAGGTCTGAGTTTATTTTGAAAAGCTATTACTCTCTCACACTTTGTTACAACATCACTTTTGCCTCCAAAAGACAACTATATTTATTTTTTCCCCTAAATATCTTTTAGGTACATTTTACTGACACCACGTTCATCATGGAGAAGGTCAGCAGATTTAGAAAAGTATATACTTATAAAACAAAAAGTCATACCATGTTTAAGTTCGATATCTCTTTTAAGTATTTTGCCACCAAAAAAAAACTGGTTTTACCTCAGCTAGTATTGACTGTGAGACAAGCAGTATTCCTCATGCTCATTTATTCTACTATTACCTAGGGAATTGTAATGCTCTTTTCTCCCTTTTTATTAATATATAGCAAAGAAATCCTTCATTGGGCCTACTGATGAAATACATATCAGTCTTGTTAGCATAATCTTAACCCGGTGGTGTGCAGTTGAATGTTTAACAACTAGCAATCTGAAAAGAAGAAAAGTCTCTGATTTGTAGTATTTGCCAACTCCTGTGATTAAACATGCTCACCAAGGTCAATTTCAAACTGCCACCGTAATGCCATGGATGGCAGAGTTGGGAAGAGACGCACAGCAGCAGACCATTACATAACGTGTCTATCATCCAGGCACAAGAAACGTAAATGACCTCATGAGCATACAGAATAGAAAACAGCAGTAAAATAATTAGGAAGTGATGTACAGTGTGTCCGTAAAGTCATGGTGCACTTTTGACCGTGTGACCGGTCAAAAGTGCACCATGACTTTACGGACACACTGTATATATTTAAGTGTGTATTGCTTTTGTTTTTAAGATAATTCATTTAATTATAAGTTTGTATAATATGATTTTTAATAATGGCTGTGTTTATTAACCAGCTCACAAAACTCCTGAGAATTTAATAACATGCTCTCATGACCCATTATAAACCTACTCCACACACTGCTTTGACCTTCTGTGTGTGTGTGTGTGTGTGTGCGTGAGTTGAGTGCATGTTTTGTGTGTGTGTGTAACAATGCATTCCAAATTATAAATAGTTTTTACTTCTGAAAGAAATATTTCATATGACACACTTCTGATTTTTTTAAATATCATGTGGTTTTAAAATTAAGTGTTTTTTCAAAGAAAGAATGATTTAGCCCTGGCCAGTTGGCTCAGTGGTAGAGTGTCAGCCAGCGTGTGGATGCCTTGGGTTCAATTCCTAGTCAGGGCACACAGGAGAGGTGACCATCTGCTTCTCCACTCTTTTCCCTTCTGTCTCTCTCTTCCCCTCTCACAGCCATGGCTCAATTGGTTTGAGAACATCAGAATTAGATGGGTCAGGTTGGAGATCTGGCTTTACCACTCACTACTGAAATTTTCTAGAACTTTATTTACTCATCTGTAAAATAGGTACAATCATAAATGTGCCTCATAGGGTTCTTGTGACAATTAAATGAAATAATATATATAAAACACTTGACAGAGGGCCTTGCAGGCAGAAAGCACTTGGCATATGCAAATTACTTATCATTCTTGAGCCTCTTATTTTGCTTACTCAAGTAATATTTAATCATATCTTCACTGTAAAAATGTTAAACAATATAAAACTATACAGAAAACATAATACTTCCATTCCCTTGACCTCTATTACTATCTCAATTGACCCCATGTTCATCTCTTGAGTTATCTTCTATAGAAAAATCTATGTATTAATTTACATATATATTAGTAGATATGGAAATATATAGTCTTATTTTTTAATATTGGTAGGATAATTCTATAGTATGATTTAGCCTACAAGTTGTTTCGTTTTTTACTAAACTTGTAAAAGTTTTTTTGTTTGTCTGAGAATATAGAGTAACACATTCTTTTTCAACAGCTGCCTCATATTCCTTAGCACAAAAGTAACACTATGATTTAGTCATTCCCTTACTGGTGAATATTTAAGTTGTTCTCTTTTTATATTAACACAACAAAACGCCACTACAGTAAACATTCTTGTAGACATCCTGTGCTTATATGAGAATATTTCTTTAGGACACAGATAACCGTAATAAGTATTGCTAAGTTACACATCAGATGTCTTTTTGAATTTAACAGAGTCTAACAAGTTATGCTTCCAAAAAGTTGTGTCAATTTATCCCCCCAACGATGTCTGAGATTTTTAAATTTGTGTGTGTGTGTGTGTGTGTGTGTGTGTGTGTGTGTGACAGAGACACAGAGAGAGAGAGAGACAGAGAGAGGCAGACAGACAGGAAGGGAGAGAGATGAGAAAAATCGATTCTTCTTTGTGTCACTTTAGTTGTTCATTGATTGCTTTCTCATATGCTCCTTGACTGGGGGGCTCCAGCAGAGCAAGTGACCCCTTGCTCAAGTCAGTGACCATGGGGTCATGTCTATGATCCCACGCTCAAGCCAGCAACCCTGCACTCAAGCTGGTGAGCCCATGTTCAATCTGATGAGCCCACGCTCAAGCCAGATGAGCCCACGCTCAAGCTGGTGAATTTGGGATTTCGAACCTGGGTCCTCTGGTTCCTAGTCCAATGCTCTATCCCAGTGGTTCTTAACCTTTTTTGAGGTACCAAACCCACCAGTTTCATATGCGCATTCAACGAACCCTTCTTTAGTGATAAATAAAATATGATTTTTCCCCCAAATTCAAGACATAGGTATATGTTTTTTTACTGCACAAAATGAGCCGTGCATGAACATCACCTTGCTCAAAGAACAAAACCAACAAAGTGCATGAACTCACAACAAATTACGGTATTACTTTATTCTGGCCTCCGCAGCAGAGGCTTCTCCGAACCCCTGAGACCGACTCATCAAACCCCTAGGGTTCGATAGAACCCAGGTTAAGAACCACTGCTCTATCTACTGTGCCACCATTGGTCAGGCTGAGATTTTTCTATTATTGAATTCTGCCTGCATTCTTAGAAAAAACTTTACTCATGTTACACTGTTCTTTTGGTGTAGTACTGAATTTGATTTGTTTAGTATTTTATTTAGAATTCTTTGAACTATATTTATATCTGAGATAGTAGTAGATTTCTGCAACAGGTTTTGATATCAAGATTATGCTTGTTTAGCAACATTAAGTGAAATATGCTCCAGCATCGTTTAAATCACATGGCAATTATATGCTCCGTGAAGTTCCAATGGAATTAGCTTGTAAAATCCAGGCACATTTTGGGAATGCTTTGACAAGTTTTAAATTTCTTCTATGGTAATGAATATGTATGTTTTCTTCACCCTTAGTAAATTTGTTCATGTCTGTTTTATTAGGAAATCACTTATTTTACCCAGATTTTGCAACTTTGATCACAGAGCTCAACATAATAATCTACATAATAAAACCTGTAAATCACTCCTTTATCTGTGGTAGTACAGTATTCCTTTCCTCATTCAATATTGTTTGTTTCTTCCTCTTTATTTTTTGATTAACTTTCCAAAAGGTTTCACTCTTTTCTTGTGTTTTAAAGAAACATCTCTGATTTCTTAGCAAACTTAGAAAGTTTGCTTGTGTTTTAAAGAAACATCTCTGATTTCTTAGCAAACTTACTAATTTTCTTTCTTTAATCACAGATCTGTTTCAATCTTTACTAATTCCTTCTTCTTACTTAGGCATATTTTCTTGGCTCTCTTTTCACCTTTTAGTTGAACAGTTTGTTTATATTCTATTTTCTTGTTTAATTACAAAAGCCTTTAAAGCTTTTAGTTATTCTGTGTAAACAACCTTGGCCTTCTCACTTATGTAATGTTCTTGTTATCATTGTTTTCTAAATGATCTGTAGTTGCAGTTTTGATTTCTCTTTGATCCAAAAGTTATGTAGGAGTATAGGAGTTTTTCTTTTTCAAGTTTTGGCATTAATGTTTAGTTTTTCTCTATTGTGGTTAAAGATTGTGGCTTGCAGGGTTTCTTCCTTGGAATATATAAAAAATTTTCTTGTGAACTAATAGCTGACCATTCTCACTAAATGTTCCATAGGCTTAGAACAGAGGATAGAGTCTCTGCAGAGAACAAAGTATGACTTATATCTGCAGTTTGGAAAATATTTTGATATAACTTGATTCAAGTAACTCAACTGAATAGTCAACTGGAATTTTTAACTCACAGCAGACAAAGTGTTTTTTATTACAAGAGCCAGACTTTGTTGAGATTTTATAAGGAGAAGGAGGAAGACGAGAAAGAACAAGAGGAGGAGAGAAGAAAGGAAGTAGAGATGTTAGTTTATTCAGAATTCCAGAAACTAGGGTTTAAATATCAGAAACTAATTTTGGAGGACTGGCTAACTTATAGAGATTTATACTATAAAACCTAGACTTGAGAAGACACAGAAATGATATCTGATCAATTTTGTATACTCTAAGAGATAAGTGCATATGATAGTAAAGAGATAGATTAGCGAGAATGTAAGAAAGTTAGATATAGGTGAGTATCTCTGAGCAGCGGCTCTGGTCCTGCCCCCTGCTAATGTTGAAACCCTGGAAGACAGAAGGAGGAACTTAGGTTTGAAGGTCTGAAGAAAGCCCTGCTTCTTCCCTGGAGCCCTTGGAGGAAGGAAACTCTCCAAGTGTTCAATGCCACGATGGTGTGACCACCATGGAGTAGAAATGGTGGCAGGGCTGGCCTAAACAAAGAGAAGACCCAGTGGGTCTCAAATGACAGCTGGGAGATCTAGCAAGAAGTTCACCGGGGCAAGGAGCGTGGAGAGCAACACTAGAGGGCCAGAGGCTGAATGCTCCAAAAACAGACCTCAGGAGATCTGGCAGGAGTGGGGTAAGGCTCAGTACTCCCAGGAACCCTGGGCACAGGGGGGGTTCATGATGATGGGGGAGCTGGGATTTGGGGAGGAACTTCTGTGGCAAGACAGACTAGTTCCAAGCAGAAGGAGTGCCTATTCAGGGACAGCGTTGGAGGCAGAGAAATCCCTAACGCAAGTGCTTGACTAAGATAGGAGCGTTCATAAACAATGGAGACACGTGAACAATTTGGATACTCCTATGCTCAAAGTTCCTCAAATGCATCTTTTATTAAGAAGAGAAAGGATACACAGCGCAGCTGAAGGTGGTGACTGACTACCCGTATTTGGTTACGTGATGGGTTCAATAAGGCGGCAAATTCTTTGCCACTCCTCGCAATGAGAGAGAGGCACAGTCCCCTCTCCTTTTAGTTATTCAGGGTCTGTGTCCCGTTTTGACCAATGAACATGATCGAAATGCCACTGCTGTGTGACTTCCCTGGTTAAACCTTAAGATTACGATTCTGTGAGAGACGTAAGTCTCTGGAGAAAAGCATTTGGAAGGGTACCAAGGCCCTGGAGATGTGCGCGAAGCCAAACTTAGAGCAGAGCCTAGCCACCAGCTGCACCGGGCTGAATGAATGGTCCCAGTTGACATCACATGGAGAAGAAAGACCACCCAGGTGAGCCTGGCCTGAATTCCTAACCCACAGAATCGTTAGTAGATTCAACGTTGCTGTTGTAACCACTTTTTGGAATAGTTTATTTTGCAGTAATTGATAACTATAACAGTTTACTCCCGCGTTCAGTGATAGAGGACTTTCTGGAAACCATCATCTCTGTGGTAACTCATAAACCCCTTTAGTTTCATTAGAAATGAAATCATCAGCAGCCTGAGTAAGAAGAAGGGGAGGGAATTCAGTGACCATGACTCAGTAAGGCTGTCTCTTTAAAAAAAAGTACTGTCTATTTGGTTTCCCAGGGCTTTCTGTTATTAAGGAGACTCTGGCTTTATTATTAGAGCTCACATGATTAAGCTAATGTTTCTATATTCCTCCTCCTCAACCACACCTCCCTCTCTCCACCTCCACCACCAACAACAACAAAAACTCCTTGCTTGAGGCTTATGCTGCAAATATATAAAAGCATTCAAGTAAAAGGACATTTTCAAGAAAATGGATGTAGCAAAAAAAAAAAAAAAAACCCACAACAAAAAACGTATTTTAGAATTTTTACATGGATTTCTTTACCTTGATGAACAAGTGAATGCAGCACACCCCAAGGGCCTCTGTCTACTCAGCTCTATAGAGAATTCCCTGGACTTTTACCCCCTAAATCCAGTGCTCAATGAAAGAAAATCAAGGATTAGATGGCTCTGGCATAAAAGAAGCTGATTTTACTCCCAATTGTCTCAATAACATTTGTGACTTTGAATAAGCTTTAGATTTCTCATATTTAAAATGAAGAGTAATTCATTTGGCAATATTTTGAGGCTCCTGCTATGTGCCATGCGTTGTTCTAGCACTTGAGATACACTAATGTACAAGACAAAATCCCTGTCCTACTGGATCTTACATTCAATTAGAGAGACAGACAATAAACAGTAAATATATCAGTTATACAGTATGACAGAAGGTGATATAAATTCCCCCAGAAAAACAGATGATGATGAGAAAGGACAGTATTACAGGAGGAAGGGGCACTTTGCAGTGCTAAATAGCACCAGACCCATTAAGGGAGACCTCATTGAAAAGGTGACCTCTGCACAAAGACTTGTAGGAGGAGAGGGAGGGAGCCATGTAGCCATGTGAAGGAAGAGAGTTCCAGGCAGAGGGAACAATGAGAGCAAAGGTCCTGAGGCGGGAGTATGCCCGGTGAGTTTGAGGAACACCAAGATTATTGTGGCTGCTGAGAAGTAAAGGAAGGAGAGATTAGTGGGAAATCAGATGTCTAGGAGTTGAAGGGATAGGTGTTGATCATGTAGTGCAGTGGTTCTTAACCTTTTCTGAGGTACCGAACCCACCAGTTTCATATGCACATTCACCGAACCCTTCTTTAGTGATAAATAAAATGTGATTTTTTTTTTCCAAATTCAAGACATAGGTATATGTTTTTTTACTGGTGCACAAAATGAGCCGTGCATGAACATCACCTTGCTCAAAGAACAAAACCAACAAAGTGCATGAACTCACAACAAATTATGGTATTACTTTATTCTGGCCTCCGTGGCAGAGGTTTCTCCGAACCCCTGAGACCAACTCATCGAACCCCCTAGGGTTTGATAGAACCCAGGTGAAGAACCACTGATGTAGAGCCTTTAGCCACTGTAAGGTTGGCTTTCCCTCTGTTTGAAATGGGAGCCATTGGAGGGTTCTGAGCAAACAAACAAACAAAAAAAGACACATTTTGATGTCCCTTTTCCCAGGACCCCCTTCCTCTGGCCTCTATATTGAGAATAGACTTGTAGGGAACAAGGAAAGAATCCAGGGGGAGAGATGAAACTCCACACCCTGACTATTTCATCTACTTGTGGTGGGGCTCTGCTGAGTAGATGGTGCATAAGACTTGTGGGAAAGAATAGGAGAAATGTAAATGATGCTTCTTGTTCTCTTTGATGTACCTACTCTGCGCTGAACTGTGTCTGGAGGTTGTACAGGTCCCTGCTAACCTTCCCTGGGAGTTATGACAAATGAGATGAATGTAGTGAGCGAGAAAAGGAGACTGTCTCCTTCCAAATTTGTTGGCAACCGTTCATCTTAGAGGAGTGAGTGGCTGGCTGGTCATGAGAAATCTGATCCTGGCTGGATGTGTATTTTGGGGAAGTGAGTGCTTGTGCACTCTGAATAGGAAAGTCAGCCAACCAGTCAATAATGGTTGGGTTTTAAAGATTGAAAATAACTCTCCACTAATATTGCTGGCATCCAGGTCTCTTCCAAAAAGGTGGGGGAGGAGCTTGCAGCCAAATATGCAGCAGGATGTGTGGGCTGGGAGGAGAGTAAAATCTGCTGGGTTTTGATGTTCTATTGTCACTTCCTTTTACATGTGATTCATGGAGAGTCCAGTGCCTGCCACATTCAAGGAACTGTGTAGTAAATTTTACAAAACAAACTATCTGGGAAGATTTGGCCAACTGAGCTGAATTCACCCAAGATGCACATGGAATACCTAGAGTGAGCTGATTCCTTTGTGACTTGTCACATTCCTCTAAGCACCTGATGATCCCTAAACAAATCCATTTTATCAAGGGCTCTTCTTAATGTAGTCCATCAAAGTTTGCTGCAGTCTACACAGACCTTTAGGAACCCTAAGAAAAAGATGGTCTATAGTATTCCCCCTTGTCCCCTCTCTATATATGTGACCTTTTCTCTTCCCCATCACCTCAGCACCCAAGACACTTGCTGTTTATTTCAACCACGTTTTGGGTACCTACTATGTGCCAAGACTGAGCTCAGCTGTAGAGGTTCAGAGCGGAATAATTCGATCTTTTTCTTAGAGTTCCTCAAGGTCTGTTTAAACTTCAGATGTTTTTGTTCTAGAATGTAGAGGAAAGTGCACAGAGCCCTGATGTACTATGAACAAGGGCTGTGACAAAGGACCCCAAAGAAAAGCTATATTAGCCTCTACACTTGCTCTTAGAGGTGAGATAAACTGAAAAGTATAATTATAGCAAAGGATATAATGGATAATAATTACAATTGGCTCTCCAAAAATAAATGTGTATTATAATACATATAAATGTATTATAAATTTTACTGATAGAAAGGATATAGAGCACACAAGTTACAAATAATAAAAGATACTCTACTTGCTATTATAAATTCCATTTAGTCAATTAAGTCTCATAAAATGCTTTGATTGATTTTGCTGAACTATTGTATCGATAGCCAACCTATTGTTTCAACTGACATGGATATGTTATTTGATATTTTTGTAGATATATGTTTTTTTCTGGTGCACAAAATGAGCCGTGCATGAACATCACCTTGCTCAAAGAACAAAACCAACAAAGTGCATGAACTCACAACAAATTATGGTATTACTTTCTTCTGGCCTCCACGGCAGAGGCTTCTCCGAACCCCTGAGACTGACTCATCGAACCCCCTAGGGTTCGATAGAACCCAGGTGAAGAACCACTGATGTAGAGCCTTTAGCCACTGTAAGGTTAGCTTTCCCTCTGTTTAAAATTTAAATATTCATGAGAAAAATAAAAGATAATGATGCAAGTCACAACTTCACTCACTGACCAATGACATGAGCAACTTCTTTGCAGAAGTGGATAATAGTTTCAAATACTGGAAGACTTTTTCTTAAGTTTTGGTGCTCTTCATACCAAATTAAATACAGACAGGACACATTTTTTAAATTTAAACTGTGTTATTCACATTCTTCCATCATTTTCTTAAGTCTAGGCAATCAACAAAACAACAAATCAATCCCTGGTTTATATAGCTTTTGCTGATTTCTGTGGTGTAAATAATTCCACGATGGCTAATTTCAGGCCACCAATGTGACAAGTAGGTGCACAGTAGCAAGCTCTCAAACAGTATCTCCAACAATCTGATATAATAGATACAAATAACCTAAAGAGCATAAGAAAAAAAATAGTAAAAATCCATAGTACAATATGTAGAAAATGATGTGTTGAGTACTTATTTTCTTTGTTTTTAATATATCTAAGTATCAGTTCATGTAACTTAATTTTTAATAATGATTATAGTTAACAACTACCTTACAAAATTTCTGGACATTGAACAATTGACTCTTCATCACACTGCTGGTCATAACACACAGTAGGAATTCAGTAAATGGCAGTTAGCTTTCCTTTATTAAGAAACAAAAGATAGAAATGCATTAGCTAAGGTGGGTAAAATAATGATTGGCATGAGTCTGTGAAGAAGGGGCTTTCCAGAAGCATCCGTAATGTTTGCTCCTCCTTTGTCTGAGTGCTTTCAGTGTCATTTTCCTCCGGAAGTGTCAGCCCCGCTTTGCTCCGTGAAGGAGAAAAGGATCCCTGGAATGACCCACATGTGTCAGTCTTCCTCCTGGGCTGGCTGAGCGTGATGGGCCGCCCCACAGAGCAGACACTGCTTCGGCTTTGTGCCCAGACAAGGGCGCTCACCCCTGCCTGACCTCGCATGCTGTGTCAGGGACATGGAGGGACTGTCTCCAGTGGTGCGGGCATCTCTATGCCCAGCAAGATCTGGAAATATTTGTGACTGTGCCACAAAGAGCTCTTCTGAAGTGTCAATCAGGAAGACACTCCATCTTTCTGAAATTCATGGGACACAACCCATGGAGAGTGAGCTGCTAATGTTGAAATAGCAAAACCCTTATGTTCCGTGACGGCAGCCTCTAAAATACAGCTCACAACTCTGGGAGCTGGTGCTTAACAACTCCTCCAAGGTACCTCCACCAAGCACCGATGGGTTCACAGTCAGGATGGCGAAGGATGGTCCTAAGGGCTTTGTAAAACATGACAGTACCTTTCACTTGGGACCCTCAGCAAGCCTTCCTTTGCCGACAGGCTGAACAGTAGGGACAGGTAAAGTGAAACAGAGCTCAGAGGAAGGATGCCTGCGAGCCCAGTGAAGTAATGGTCAATATTCCATTTGCCAGCTGATGGGAACAATATCCACTTTGCCAACTCACACTTCCCTGGGTAAGTGTTCAGAGAGGTTTGCCTGCTTGATCTTTTTTTTTTTCCCCCCCTGTCTGGGCACTGTTGAGGACCGAAATATAAACAGGGTATTTTTACAACCTGGATATCTTGGGGACAGAGGTGCTGGGCCTAACTCCCCACCTCACCTGTTCTGTTAACAAAGAGCTATACCTGATTCTCGCTTGTCCCACCCATGTTCTTCGGAAGAAGCTGGAAGCTAGTTTCTCATTGGTGTAAAGTTAGATTTGAAAGGTATGGTGGGGGTTGTCTTTGAGTTATCTTGGGAACAATTGAATTGCTAATGGACCACGTTTTATTCCCTGAATAAAGACAGGATGCATCTTTGGGAGCAGCCATGTTACAGCTGAGGAACAGGAGAGACTGTTCTCTATGCCATCTTCCCGAACCCATTTGTATGTATGTATATATCTTTAAGTCTCTGTCTAGCATTTATTCAATTTCATACCTTTTCCCGTTCGAGACCCTGGAATAGGCTCGTCACAGCTGGACTGCGACAGGCACAGTGAACTTATTGATGGTGCACGACAAGATCGGACTCCCTAAGCCCCTTCCCTTCTTCAGCAGGTCTGGGACGGAAACTGTGAAGGTCAGGAGATTCTCAGTGTGTTGGGTTATTGATTTAGGGCAAGGACTCCCCAGCAGCTAAGGGCTTCTCTTCCTCTCGCTGGGGCTGGTGGTCCAGGGGACTCTCACTCTTTGGAGACCATGTGGACCATAAGGTCTACCACCCTGTTGCTGTAGCCAAATTCATTGTCATACCAGGAAATGAGTTTAACAAAGTGGTCATTGAGGGCAGTGCAGCATTGAAGGTGGAGGAGCGGGTGTCACTGTTAAAGTCATAGAAGATAGCTTGGTTGTCAGTATAGCCAGGATGCCCTTGAAGGGGCCCTCTGATGCCTGCTTTACTACCTTCTTGATGTCATCATATTTGGCAGCTTTTTCCATGTGTCAGGTCAGATCCACAAGTGACATACTGGGGGTGGGAACACGGAAGGCCATGTCAGTGAGCTTCCTATTCATCTCAGGGATGACCTTTCCCACAGCCCTGGCAGTGCCAGCAGAAGCAGGAATGATGTTCTGGGCACCTTGGCTATCACACCACAGCTTCCCAGAGGGGCCATCCACAGTGTTCTAGGTGGCAATAATGGCATGGGCTGTGGTCATGAGCCCGTCCATGATGCCAAAGTTGTCATAGATGACCTTGGGCAGTGGGGCCAACCAGTTGGTGGTACAGGAAGAGGCATTGCTGACAATTTTAAGAAAATTTTCATACTTGTCATGATTTACATCCATCACAAACATGTGGACATCTGCAGATGGAGCTGTGATGATAAACCTCTTGGCTATACCCTTTAAGTGAGCCCCAGCCTTCTCTGAGGTAGCGAGGACACCAGTGGACGTCACGACGTATTCAGCGCCAGCACCACCCCATTTGATGATGGCGAGATCTCGCTCCTGAAAGATGGAGAGGTACTTTCCATTGATGACACACTTTCCATTCTCAGCATTGACTCTGCCTTTGAACTTGCCAGAGTAGAATCATACTGGAACAAGTAGGCCATGTAGTTGAGGTCAGCGAAGGGGACGCTAATGGAAACAATATCCACTTTGCTAGCGTTAAAAGCAGCCCTGGTGACTGGGTGCTCAATACAGCCAAATCCATTCACTCCAACTTCACCATCATGTCTCAGGGTTGCAACTGGTACTGCGCAGGAAGATGTGGCTGTCTGTCCAACAGGAGGAGTAGGAAGTCAACTGCTTCACCTTCTTTCTCAATAGCCAAAAGAGATGTCAGAGAGAACCAGCTGCACTGGACATCTAGTAATATGTCTTACCACTGTCTGTGGATCTGGCTTCCCCATTTTCTAAAAGCCATACCACATGGTTTCCATGGAGCAGTTGAAGTCAAGCCATGAACCAGGAAGAAGTACAGTATAATGGTTAAGGTTTGGAAATGAAACTGACTTGGTTTGAATTTTGACCATGCCACTTACTTGCTTAGTGACCTTAGCAACCTACTGAATTTTAGTTTCCACATTTAGAAAATGGAAATGATCACAGCTACCTCAGAGAGTCATGGAGAGGATTAAATGCAATGATGATTGTAAGTGCAAAGTAAGTAAGAATAAATAATTCATATTATTGTTTATGGCTTGTTGCTCATCAGCCCTGCAACACTTCTCCCTCAGGCAGACTCTCTCTGGGCAGCTCCCTGGGCTGGAACCCTCTTCCCATCATAAGTGAAACTTGGAAATAGCAGAGCTCTTCACTTTAGACTTCCTGGGGTTGCCAGGGCTTTTCTTTTTTTCAGAGTCAACTGATAACATTGCCCTACTTCACTTGATGGATGAGCCTGTGTGGAGAAAGTCGGTGCAGAGAGGGGAGAATGAGACAGAAAAGGGGAGTCTCCAGCCAATGGTGTGTGAGTAAGCAGGCAATTGCCATGGGCAACTGGAGCCTAATCCTAGGGTGAAATATGGGGAACACAGAACACATGCCTCAGAGTTATCCCATCAAGGGCTGGAGGAGTCAGGGTATTTATACGTATCCGTCCCATCAATCCTGGCTGAAAGCCACTCCAGAGAAAGGATAGTATTAATTTCCTAACACTTATGGTCTGCAGTGTGAACAGGCACACAGGCTTCCTATAGTTTCAAAGAAAGCCCACAGAGCAAATATTGGCAGTTGGAATTCGACCTAAGGCACAAAGAAGGCCCTAAGACAGTGATGGGCAATCTTTTGAGCTTGGTGTGTCAAAATTCTCCAAAACACCAAGCATAACTCGGGTGGTGTGTCACTAACCGGAAGTCCCAGAACTAGACGCTCTGTGCCAGAGTTCTGTTTTTTTGGCCTACAGACCTCCGGCACAGAGTGTCTACGCTACAGCAAATGTTTTATCCTCGGCTACTGCACCTGGCCGTGCAGGAGCCAAGGATGAAATGTCCTTCTTGGCATGCGGGCCCATACTTCTCTGGTATGAGGCCACATGTGGCTGCGTGTCATCGAAAATGGCTACACGTGTCATAGGTTCACCATCACGGCCCTAAGATGTGGTAGAGACACTTCTGTAGATTTTTATCCTTGTCTGAACAATCCATGATAAACAGGAAAATGGGAGTCCCCAGGCAGTATCTCTAAGCGATGCTTGTTGCATTAAAATAACACACCAGCCACTGTAACAGAAAACCCAAAAATCTCAGTGGCTTAGCACAATAGAAGTTTATTACCTACTCCTGTGAAGTCCAAAATGGGTCTTGGTAATTGTGGAAGGGGGGAGGAAGTGCCCTGTTACTACATAGTCATTCTGGGATCCAGGCTGACGTTTTTCCATATTCAACTGGGAGACAGGAAGAAAAAATTCAAAGAGAGCATGTCTACTTCTTAAGAGTCTTGGCCTGGAAGAGACACATATCACTTCCATTCATATTCCATTGATGAAAACTTACCATCTCACTTTCTTACAAAATATGAGAGACCTATATATGGTCCATAGCTTGGTTAGTAGAAACTTCGTGGCAACACTTTACTTTATGGTCGAAGAGAACACATCTTTGGTGGTCTGCCATTAGCTAAATTTGATGGAATCACTATGGATGGTTTTATTCCTCATATGGTACATTGGGACTCAGTAAGCCCTTAAAAGATAAATGGTTGAATGAAAGAATCTTTGCATTTCACCCCAATTATTAAATTTAAAGATATTAAAGCCTTTTTAATGTTAATGCCATAAGAATAATTTTTCCCCTAAAAATTCCTTTAAATTGTTGCTGTTTGATCTTTTGAAGCAAGGGAAACATTTATTAGTAACGTTGAATATAGCTTTTTAAACTCGGTTTATGTCATTGGGGTTCTTAACCCAGGCAGTTTATGAATAGAATTCAGAAAGTTTGTAATTTAAAAAAAAAAAAAAGTCAGATCTTTATTTTCACTAACCTGTAACTGAAATTTCACATATCCTTCAATTCCAGATGTAGGTTACACACTTTAGGATATTGTTAGCAGCACCTGTGACTGTTACTAAGAGAAATCACAGAGTTTCGTATTATATTACAGTTATCGTAAATATTTTAAAATATTGCTTATGCTTGTTATTGCTTTGAAAGGATTGCAGTCAGTGAATCTACTACTGCATCTTGCTATTTCACGTTTTAGCCAAGAAGTACATACATTTTAAATGTTATTGTAGTTGTTCTTTAATACTATTTTATGTTTTATGCATTTAGAATTATTTTCTGCAAAAAGGTCCAGATAGCCAAAAGGATACATAAATAGGTCAGGTGAGATTAAAACCTCTGCTCTAGAGCGTGCCAACAGATACTCACAATCCTTTCAAGTAATAATAGTCCCTTTTCTTTTGTCCCCTGCTCCCAGCCTAGCCCCTTTCTGCCAGTTTTCTGGGGGTCTTCATTTGTCCCGGTCTTTCTCGGAGGCTGGTGTAGGCCCGGTGGTTGTACATTCAGAACTTATTAAGGCCTGGGACTGACAGTACCCCAGCGAAGGGGCAGCGGGGAAATTTGTTTCTGTCTGATTCCACCATCCCGCATTGAATCACTCCGCATGCGCGAGCTGGACCGACCCTCTTTCAGATGACCTGAGGGCACTAAGGCAGCCTTTCGTTCTCAGCCTCATTCTTTCTTCCCAGCAAGCCCAGGGTTTTTCTCCTGATCAGACAAGCTTTTGCAGTGACGTGCACAAGGGTTGCTTTCTTGTAAAAAAAAAAAAAAAAAACACAAAAAACTCACAGCCTCTGCTTGCACAGTTCCAGGAGATGTTAATAAGTGCTAATCAGGGTCTGCTTTGCATAATTTATGGATTATTAGCGGTTTGTAGGTAGCTGGTGGGGAAGAACGCTTGCGCATACGACCCCACCCCACCCACTCCTGCACAGGCCTGGATTACCCCAAACTGCTTCCCCGTGTTTGGTGAGAACCAGGGAATGTCATGCTAGGGCCAGGACACCCCTGGAAATGGAATTGACACACTCCCCCAACTGCTGCAGGACACAAAGGAACACTTCCACTGTGTGTGCTTAGAAGGGTGATTGCAGGACTCTAGGGTGCCGTGCGATTTCTTTTCGTGGTAGATTTAAGCTGGCACTCCTGCCCCAAACCATGCAATCACAAACATGCTGGCATTAGAGTTCTGCAAAGGTTTTTGTTTTGTTTTTTCCCCGTTTGTTTTGGATTTTTTTTTTCTTTTTCTTTAAGTCAGGGCCTTTACATGCTGTTTGTGTTAATAGATTACCCTAAACTCTAGGATGGCTCCATTGGCATCACTGTGCAGATGCCCACCCTTTTGCTAGCCCAAGTGCTGTTAATTAGCTCTGCACAGATCTGCAAGCCTGATTGGCAGTAGCTTTTGCAAAAGGTTCCCAGTCCTCTCAGCAACAAAGAAAAACCGTCTGAGCCTCTCAGCATTATAGCTGTCATCCAGATTCTTTGCTTTGTCACCCTGCTGAGGACTTCGTGGATGCATTTATTTATTTTGAAATGTTAACATCAATGTTTTGGTAGGAATACGTAACTCTTGCATTCGAAGAATACTAATATCATGTTTGAGATCTGTCACAACTCTGAGGGATAGGATGGGGGCAGGAAAATTTATTTTTAACTTAAGAATAGAGCTAACAGCCTGACCTGTGGTGGCGCAGTGGATAAAGCGTCGACCTGGGAACACTGAGGCCGCCGGTTCAAAACCCTGCACTGGTCTGGTCAAGGCACATATGGGAGTTAATGCTTCCAGCTCCTTCCCCCTTTCTCTATTTCTCTCTCTCTCTCTCTCTCTCTCTCTCTCTCTCTCTCTCTCTCTCTCCCTCACTCTGTGTCTCCTCTCTAAAATGAATAAAATAAAAAGAAATTTTAAAAAATTTATTAAAAAAAAAAAAGAATAGGGCTAACAGTTGGGAAATCTGCTAGGCTGTATCACTAAAGCTTTAACAGAGACAACCCCTGTGATCCAGCAATTCCACTTCCAGATATTCCCACCAAAATGTGGTATATGTTTCTCTAAAAAGGTACTAAGATATGTCTAGCTACATTATCATAATAGCCTCAAACTGGAAACTGCCCAAATGACCATCAACAGTATAGTGACTTTTTAAAATTGTGGCAAATTCCCACAATGGAACACCATACAGCAATGTGAATGCAATCTGCCATTTCACACAACAATATGGATGACTCTCGTGTAAAGTTGAGCAAAGGAAGCTACACACAAATAAGAACATAGTGTATCATTCTACTTATATCAGAAACAAAAATTAGTAAAACCTAATCTATAGTAGTTGTCCAAAGAGTGAATAACTTTGAGGGGAGAGGACAGAAAGACAGAGGTTACTAGAAGGTTTCTGGATGCTGGTCATGTTCTAGTCCTTGATCTGTGGGTTGGTTATATGTATTTAGTGTGTGAAAATGTATTGAGGTGTAAGGTTGTATGTGTACTGTTTTGCATGTAAATTGTACTTCAGTAAATAGAAAAAAGAAACAAGGCTAGGTTGAGATTATCTTCTTCTATGGGAAGGTTTAAGGTTGACCTGATTGTTTAGTAATTGGAGTGAACAAGGTTGAGTTTACCTCCCTGGCCAGCTGAACCCAGCCTGGGATGTGGTACTTTGGACATCTGGGACTGTTTTGAGGACTATAGTCCGTTGGTGATGGACTGTAGTTCTGAAAGGGTAGGAGTCATCCTAGCAGCGTCTGGCAGAAAAAGCTCATACAAAAACCAGGTACACGACATGAAGAGCTGGAACTATGGAGGAGCACGTCAGGGACTGGAGCCAAAGGGGATGCGACTACATGAGAAATGTACCCAGTTCCTCCCGCAGGCACTGTAAGCATGGTGCCTACGGCCTGCAGGTATCTCAACATCTTATGAAAAAGTTTGAGCACTTAAAGAAATGTGTCATGACTCCAAAATACAAAACAAAAAAATGATAGTATAATCAAAAGTCAATAAATCTTTAGCCTAACCTGTGGTGGCACAGTGGATAAAGTATCAACCTGGAATGCTGAGGTTGCTGGTTCAAAACCCTGGGCTTACTTGGTCAAGGCACATACGGGACTTGATGCTTCCTGCTCCTCCCCCTCTCCTCTCTCTCTCTCTCTCTTTCTCTCTTTCTCTCTATTCTCTCTCTCTAAAAATGAATAAAGAAAATCGAAATAAATAAATAAAAATAAAAAGGAATAAATGTTTAATTAAATGTCTACTAACCATAACATATGTCAAGTAATTCAGTGTTTCTCAGACATCATGGAGCATACAGAACATCTGAAAATATTGTATGAATACAGATGCAGATTCTGCAGAGCTGGGCGGAGCCTGAAAGTCTGCATTTCTACAAACTTCCAGGCGATGCCCATGCTTCTAGTTCATGGCTCACACTTTGCATAACAAAGAAATTTGTAGTTAACTGAAGCTCAGCTCAATTATTACATAGTTATAAATATAATAGATACCAGAAATATAAAATAAATATTTTACTTTTACAAAACTCAAAATAATGATTTTTTTTATTGTGGTAAATACACATAATGTAAAATTTACCATTTTAACCATTTTTAAGTGTATAGTTCAGTGGCATTAGGTACATTTATAACCATCATCACTACCCATCTCCAGAACCTTTTCACCTTCCCAAATTGAAAGTTCATACCTATTAAACAATAACCTTCCATTCCCTCCTCTCCCCAGCCTCTGATAAGCACAATTCTACCTTTTGTCTTTTTGGATTTGACTACCTTAGGTACCTCATATAGGTGGAATCATACCATATTTGTCTTTTTGAGTCTGGCTTATTTCACTTAGCATAACGTCTTCAAAGTTCATTCATGTTGTAGCATGTACCAGAATTTCACTATTCCTTTAAACTGAACTCTAACCTGTTGTATGTAGATACCACAGCTTATCTGTTTGTCCACTGATGCACATCTGGGTGGTTTGCACTTTCTGGCTGTTGTGAATAATGCTGTTGGACTTACAAATACTCACTCAGGTAATACACTTGGATTTACAAATATCCATTCAAGTCCCTGTTTTCAGATCTTTTGGTTATATGCCCAGAAACAGAACTGCTGGATCATATGGAATTTCTATATTTAATTTTATTAAGGTGCCAAAATAATAATTATTTCAAAACTTGTAGCAGACTGTCATTTAGATGATCCAGTCCTTATGCCCTTGTGTAATTCCTGCCCACAGTACTTATGGGCTGGGCCTGTCACTGCTTTGCTTTGCCTAATAAAATACGGAGATAGTAATGTTATGCCAGTGCTAAGACTAGACACCAATTGGTCTGGCAGCTTCTGCTTGTTCCCTCTTGGAACGCTTACACTTGGAACAGTCCTTTTTGAAACTTACCCACCATGCTATGAGGCAGTTCATGTAGCCACATGGAGAGGAACCAAGGCCCCCAGCTGACAGCCCCCACTGAACTTCCAGCCAAGCTCCATCTGACTCCAGATCCCCAGGTACTCTGGGCATATCAACCTCAGCTGAGCTCCTGGTCAAGCTTTCAAGTGGTTGCAGTCACCCATGGTCCCAGCTAACCCCACTTGGAGCAGAAGAAACACCCCATGGAAGATAACACATTGGTGTTTTCAGCCCCAAGTTTCGAGGTTATTTGTACATTGCATCAGCTGACCAAAACAAAACAGTTTCAAATGTTTTAGAGCAAGAGCAAAATTTATTGGACCTAACGGAGGATTTGGGAGGAATTTAAGGTATTTGATATGGAGTAAGATTGGCCCAGAGTCTTCAAAGATCTTATACATCCCAGGTCCTGACAAAATAAAAGATGCAAAGTAGCTGGTGGGAGTTGAGCTCTTGAATAACCCCAGTGCCCAGAACCAACAACTGCAACAGGATCATGTAGCTGTTGTGGTGGCTGCTCTGTTTGAGTGCAAGGCTGGCTGGTCTGGAGCACCATGCCGGTTAGCTGCTACCCTCCTTATAGCGAAGACAGCAGCCAGGGATTTTTCCACATATGTGGCTTGGCACATGACTGCTGGGGGATTTGAACTCTTAGTTAGAAGCTTCCTTTTGCCCAGAAATTATTATGCAGCTGAGTGATAAGAATGAATCCAGTCAAGTCTGATCTCAGATTCCCAGAAGCCTAGAAAATAAGCAGCTCAAACACAAAGCCTCGAAAGCAGTAGCTGAGATGGGAGGCTCACTTGCCCAGTCCCTGAGTCCTTGGCTACCAGACACTACCAGGAAACCAGCTCCATTTTCCTTCTGCATCCCAATCTCCCCAGCTGAGGCTCTATGGAACTGCCTTCACCTTAAGCAGGAAAAATGGTGGGCAATGGTTCAATCACTGTTCAGTGATATATATATTGAGCATGTACTATGTGCCAGTCATCTGCTATGCTAAGCACTGGGCACAGGTTGGTAAATAAAATAGGCACGGTCCCTCCTGTCATGGAAATTGCAACTCAGTGGAGGAGATAAACAGGTCAACACACAAATATGATACAAATACCACCTTTGTTCCTGCCTTGGGGGCCCTTTGAATGATTTCCTCTTGAAGTTGCTCTTTGTTCTCATATTTATGTCATTAGGTGTCAGCTTAAATATAACCTCCCTGCCATCCAGTTGTTCTAGCATATCCCTGTTTTTCTTCTCTGAGTAACATTTACTATTCTCAGATATTTTCTTATATATTTATTGGTTTATTATCTCCTCTCCCTAGAAGGTAAACTCCAGAAGGGCGGGATCTTGTCTATTCTGTTCACTGCTATGTCTGGAGCCCTGAAAACAGTTTCTAGCATATAATAGATGCTGTGAAAATTTCAATGAATAATGCCAATAAAGTTTGCACCTCACATTTTCACCACCAAAAATGTATATATATTTTATTAAGTGCAACTTAGCTGACGATTTTACTTACTCTTCCCCATTTTAAAAAAATGCACTTGATAATTTGCACATTAAAAAAAATACAAGTATATATTAACAGCCAATTCTATCTTGTGTTCCTCATGAAAAAAACTGGGGTCATCAGAGAGGGTTGACACCTAGGACCTAGTAACCTGCCGTGCGAGAACCGGCAGCATGATTTATGAAGAGCAGTGTGGTCACTCTTGTCATTGTTCTTCATTTCTTTAGAAAGAAGTTTTTGCCTACGATAGTTAGAAGGTAAGCATTTTTTTCTCTTGTGCTTCTCTTTTCCCCTAGTAATAACTAGCTTTCAAAAGGTCAGCATATGCCCAGGAACTTTGAAAAACTGCAGCCAAGAATCCAGGAAATTTCCATCATTTCGTCAACTGGCGGCTAAAATAGCTCAATCCCAGTAGCACGCAAGAGTGTTACTCATATTGCAATTAGATAGAAGGATAGACAGCAAAGTAGAGAAAGGGTTTAGCATTTAATGGAACCCGGTTTTATTTTGTCTGGTTTATTAGAAACCATGAAGACCCAACTTTTGTGTTCTTCTTTCACGTAAAAACGTGAGTATTTCTGTGGTTTCATCCGCTTAGTTCATCAAAAGAAGCAATCAGTGGTGGGATTTAAATAATTTAACAACTGGTTCTCTGCCTTAATGACCATTTTAATTATAAAAAAAACAATAGACCAAAAGGTAATTTATTATTTTGTACATTTAACACTTAAATAAGAACAATAAAAGAGGTACACAATAATAGATTGTTATAAGAAGTTTTAAAATATTAATGAAAAAATATTAAATACCTGACAAAAAAACAATAAAACTGTTATTTAAGGTATTTCCATATTGCTTCTTGATTGGCATCCTCACTTGCAATTTTTTTCACCTATGGAAGGAATAAACATGACTACGAGCACTTATGAACATTAAAAAAGAGTAAGGGATGAAAATTTGCGATTTCTACATTGGGTGGCTGCCCAGGCGCCCACCTTAGAAAGAACCCTGATTACAAGTGCCATTTTAACAGCCGGTTCATCAAACTCAACAAAAAATTAGATATCCGTTCTGCTGAATCAGTGCAAACAGGCTGAATCCCACCACTGTTCATGATACTATAAAAACTGAAAGAGTATTTTGGGAGAAGCCCTAGAGGGGTAGATTTCCAGCTACCTTCTCCAACTGCTCACTGAGGAGCAAATTAAATCCCTTTTAACATGAACTGTTCAGCAAAAAGTGTTTTGCCTACAATTTAAACCCATACTGTGAGTCCCATTTTTGTCTGAAAATCTGTCTGTCACACTGAATTTATTCACACTCACATCATGGGTGCTTAGAGAGTTGGAGGTTCAGCACTTCAGAAGGCCAGGTGGGCTATTGAGCACATTGGGGAGAGGGGAGCAGGGAGTCCCCAAATGAATGGGGCATCTCCCTGCAGCTGCCTGAGGCTGGTAGCACAGCGGAGCTGGGGCCAGGCCCTGGGGCAGAAGGCTGAGAACAACAGGAGGGGTCAATATTAATACCAGGATCATGGCCATCAGAAAGGGCATGACACCTTGTAAGGCCAGTAGTCACGGTCATCGTGGCCATGCACATTCAGGTTCCCATTGGATTCAGAGCTCACAAAGCCCTGACACATTATCCGGTTCCACAACCAGAAGAATCTTCTATGGTTCTTCCTAGAACAGTGGTTCTTAACCTGGGTTCTATCGAACCCTAGGGGTTTGATGAGTCAGTCTCAGGGGTTCGGAGAAGCCTCTGCCGTAGAGGCCAGAATAAAGTAATACCGTAATTTGTTGTGAGTTCATGCACTTTGTTGGTTTTGTTCTTTGAGCAAGGTGATGTTCATGCACGGCTCATTTTGTGCACCAGTAAAAAAACATATACCTATGTCTTGAATTTGAAAAAAAAATCATATTTTATTTATCACTAAAGAAGTGTTCGGTGAATGCGCATATGAAACTGGTGGGTTTGGTACCTCAAAAAAGGTTAAGAACCACTGACCTAAATGTTTTCTTGCCTCAGTTTGGGTGGTTGTCAAAAGCTTAAAGACTTTATTTCTTATTAAAAGTACCCGAAACAATATGTAACTGATAGGGGCAGATATGGGGGTACCTGCTTTAATAACTCAAGTGGACCATTCGGAAGTGCTGGAGAGTTTGAGCTCTTCTCCCCGGGCCATCTACCACGTAGCGCTTCCCCTGAGAAATTCCATCCACAGGCTCTGGACTGTTGCTACCCATGCCCGCTACTGCTCAGGAGTTTATGTTTGGGGAGCAGGGAGAAATGAAAAACACCAGGAAGAAGGAGGCAGAAGAGGGGAGGACGGAAGGGGGCTTGGTAAAAAAAAAAACAAAGAATAAAAAGATGAAGGGATAAAGAAGTACAAATTGGCAGTTACAAAATAGTCACGGGACTGTAAACTATAACATGGGGGAATATAGTCAATAATATTGTAATAACCAAGTATAGTGCCAGGTAGGTACTTGCAATATCAGGGGGAATACTGCATAAAGTATATGGCTGTCTAACCACTATGCTATATACCTGAAACTAATATGAAATAATATTAAATGTAAACTATAATTGAAAAATAAAATTTAAATTAAAAATAAATAGAAGGAGACAGAGACAAAGCACCCAACTATGGTATGGTCATATTGAAGCTCTTTGTGATTTAGTTTATGTGAGTGTCAGTGCTTGCATGTGGATGATAATTAAGTGGTAAGTGGTACGGGGCAAAACCATCAACATGGAAGATGGTGATAGATCCTGGAGACCTAAACAAATAGGAAAAGTTAAATGGGTTTAGCTAAGCAGAAGAAACACTAATTACAGTCATTTCAGGAAGCTTTCTACCACAGATTCCTAATTACCGTATGGTACCATAATACTTACGTATATCATCATCATATATGCCTTAAATTAACTTTGTTATAAAGGGTAATTTGATTAAAACAGGAGAGTCGACAAGAATTGAGGCTTCATAGTGTGTTACTTATGCAGAATAGTTATCTGCTACTCTTACATTTTTAGGGCAACTACGGCCTGAGTATGGTGAGAAAAGCTTCTAAAGTGGCTCTGGATGGCCCTCCCCTTCCTGGGATTCATGCCTTTGTGTGTAGTCTCCCCCCCCCACTCTGCTGTGCACTGGACCTAGTGACTCACACAATGAACGCGATGGGATGTCACTTTTCCGAGATTAGGTTAAAAATGTCTGTGACGGCTGGGCCTCTTGCCCTCTCTCACTCCCTTGCCTGTTCGCTCTGGGAGATGCAAGCTGCCATGCTGTGAGCTGCCCTGTGAGGAGACACACAGGGCAGAGGCCTGAGGGAGACCACCAGCCAATAGCCAGCAGCCAGCAAGAACCTGAGACTGGACAACATAGTGAGCCCATCCCCCGCTGGGCCTTGAGATGCCGGCAAGCCCTGGTTGACACCTTACTGAATGAAACCTTGTGGAAAGCTCTGAATCAAAGACAAACTGACTCACAGACACTGTGAGATAATAACTTATTATTATTAATATTATTATTATTTTGCTGATAATAAATATTGGTTTATTTATACTGGTAAATTTGGGGGTAATTTGTTATGCAGTGATAGATAACAAATTCACACTTATTCAGGACCAGACTTCTGTGATGTCCTTGAGAGTGGTGTTTGAAAATCTAACTGTTGTATTCTACAAAACAGACAAAGCAACCGAGGAGGAGGCTACAATGTATGTGGGGGGTGGGTAGGTGGGGGCTGGATAGGAAGAAAGTCATGGAAACTTGTGGTTTACTGCATCAATATTTCCAAGTTCTTAGTAGCTCTAGTAGTGTTCCTGCCCATTACTGAACATCTTGAAATCCTGCTATACTACCTGTGATCCCGGTTTGCAAACTGAATATCCAACCACTCGCCAGGCCTGTGGAACTGTTGTCTTGGTTCTCCCTTGGACTTGTATGCTTGGGTGAGCCTATGCTGGTCAGGTCCCAGGCCACTGCTTTCTGAGACTCCTTCAATGAATACGTGCTCTTTGGGAAGGTATGCCAGTTATTCAAAGCTCTTGTCTCTTGACTCCAAACCTACTCTTTTGTATTCAGCTTTGTGACTCTGAGGCTGAGATGCCCCAAACAAAATTCCGGGCTTGTCAGAGGCTCCCTGCCAACCTCTGCCAATAAGGGGCATTAGAAGGTGGCTGCAGGGCTGGAGG
Organism: Rhynchonycteris naso; assembly: GCA_037038555.1. Classification (NCBI taxonomy): domain Eukaryota; kingdom Metazoa; phylum Chordata; class Mammalia; order Chiroptera; family Emballonuridae; genus Rhynchonycteris; species Rhynchonycteris naso. The sequence continues at coordinate 45,979,312 of CM073004.1, read as the reverse complement.
AGGCAGGGACTTGGGGCAGCGGTGGAATCCAGTCTGCAGTTTCTCCAACCCTTGTAGAGCAGCTTCCTGGGGCCCCTCAGAGACACCAGCACCAGCCAAGTAGCATCCATCCACTCCTCAGAGGGTAGGGTCCCAGTCCCTAAAATGCTCCATTGAGTTTCTAAGTTTTTTTTTTTAATTGAGAGGCGAGGAGGCAGAGAGACAGAATTCCGATTGTGCCCTGATCCGAGATACACGCTGCAAACCCCCTACCAGGTGATGCTCTGCCCATTTGGGTCACTGTTTCATTGCTCAACCACTGAGCTATTTTATTTTAGCGCCTAAGGCAAGGCCATGGAGCCATTCTCAGCTCCAAGGACCAACTTGCTCGAACCATTCAAACCCTGGCTGTTGGAGGGGGAGAGAGAGAGAGAGAGAGAGTGATAGGGGAAGGGGAAGGGGTGGAGAAGCAGATGGTTGCTTCTCTTGTGTGCCCTGACCAGGAATCAAACCTGGGACATCCACACTCCAGGCCGATGCTCTACCATTGAGCCAACTGGCCAGGGCCAAGTTTCCAAGTTAAAAGCATTTCAATCTCCCCTTTTCTTTAGTTACCCCGGCCCTAGAAGCAGTGGCTGTTCCTGCACCTGTTACGCCCTGAAACTTTACAGTTCTAGTTTGCCTTTTCAGTTACCTAATTACCAGTTATTTCTATTAAATCTCCCTCTTACAAAAACAAACTGTTGCGATTTCTGTCTCCTGATCGTGCCACAGCTGATACAGGGGTCACCCTTCTACATCTGCCTCTGGCCAGGCCCAGTGCCAGCTTCTCATCTTACTCATTCCACAGAGAGCTGCCCACCCTGCAGGTGCACGGCCCTGCAAGGGGACCCTCCTGAAATTAGGTGCCATAGTTTCCCATCTGAGCTTACTCCAATCCCAGCCCTGCCCTCAGGAGAGAGCCAGGGGCTGGGGACCAGAGACACCAGCCAACCTCAACGCTAGACACAGCCATGAGAGGGGAGGAGGAGGGCAGTCAGTGCAAAGAAGTCAGAGCCCAGCTCAGGGATCGCTGATGCTGATCCAGCCTCAGCTGGAGCCACAGGTGACAGCCAAGGACAGGTGGTGGTGAGGAGCAGTGCTGGTTCTACTTGCTTATGCTGCATCTCCATGGTTGTCTCTGCCTTTTCTTTCAAAGGGTCCAATGTCACAAGACTCCGGCTGACAGGTGGCCTGGAAGCCAAGAAAAAGGCCATTTTTTAATATATTTTGTGAGTTAGGGGGCCCTTTCTAACACAATGGCTTAGGATGGGAAGTCATAATATAAACTTAAATTTAGACATAAAATGTAATACATAGGGAAAAAAAAAAACGTAGTACATCGGGCAGTGTCTAACCAGGAAAACAAAACCTGCTTTAAGCTTATAAACAGATGGGATGTAATGCAGTGCGCTGGTTACACTGGCGATGCAAAATCTGAGCATCCAAACATCACAGTGAGGCCATCCAGAGACTAGCAGGAAGCCACTAGCCTTTGAGACAGGAAGGACAGTAGGAAGAAGTGGTGTCACAGGTCGGGTTCTCCAGAAGAACACACGGAAGCATAGTTTGGGGAGCAAGATGTTTATTAGAGGTCAACTCCCTGGGAAGAGAAGGGAGAAGCAGGACAGCGGAGGAAGAAGGACACAGGGAGGCAGACTGAGCAGGACCTCAGCCAAGTCTGGAGTGCTTCCCACTGGAGTATCCTGCATTAAAGCCAAAGGCTGGTGACCTTAATGCCCCACCCTCCTCTGTCACAGGGTGCAGGCTGCCTGGGACAGAGCATGGTTTTGAGCAAGGCTGACCCTGCAAAAGCTGACAGCTGGAGGCTGGCTGGGGGCTGCACCCTCTGGCATTGGGCAGCAAGTCCCTCCTTAAAGAGGACTGGAGCACAGCAGTGTTACCAGAACCCAGAGAGGCTGAGGCTCCCTGAGGGAGGCTAGAGCCACACTGGGCCTGAACACGGGAGTTAGAGGAGGAGAAAATATAGCTGCTAATGGAGATCTTGCCCAGGGCAGAGAGTGAAGAAAGAAACGCCTGACCTCCCCTTTCTTCCTGCTCATAATGTTTGATTATGGTTCCTGCTGGCCGAACATGGTCAGAAACAGCTGACAAGGAGCTGGAGAAACGCAGCCTGCAGTGGTCAGCACCCTTGAGCAGAGCTGGGAAGGGAATGGACCCTGCAAGCCATTGGACCGAGGAAGTCATCTTAGCAACTGTTCCTCTTATGTTCTCCCCAAAGCAGCAGGCTTAGAACCAGGGTTAATTGGTGGGCAGCCCGCAGCCTGTCGTGTGACCGTCATGACAGGCTGCCTTGTCTCATTCTGAAGGCCTCTACCAGAACCCCCCTTCCAGGAGAGAAGAACTCAGCCCCTCAGCTACTGGGAATGCCAGCAGACGCCCTCAACTGTGACCCTCTTGGGGGATGGCGATGGCTAAACAGAGCCATTGTGCCCAAGTTTGTACCCCTTCCTGTGGTGGCGAATATGTGATGATTGACTCGAGGCATAAAGATCCAGACCCCTCACCACAACTCAGGACCACTCTGAGAGCCAGAGCGCCCCCAAAGGTGACAGACTCCCCACTGAGATTGCACGCAGCTCAGCTTTTCCTCTGCTCAGCCTTGCTGCCCGCAGCTCTCCCTTGTAAACCTCCTACACGCTAACCTTCCCCTGGAGCCTTCTTCCTGGGAACCCAAGTGGTGGAGTTCATGTCAAGCTCAGTAATCAAATCAGCTTTGTTTTCATCCTTTTGGCCGGTGGGGAATTGTCCTGCGATACCAGGGGATGGGAAGACCTCCACTAGCCTCCTTTCGGTCCCTCACACATTCACTCCTGGAATGTTCTCCCCAGACAGTCAGCAGCCTCAATCCTTCACCTCATTTATGTCTCTGCTGAAATGTCACCCAACTGCGAACAATGCCTTTCTCTAGTACAGTACTCTGCCATATTTGTTTTTAGACATTCATCATCATTTGACCTATTATAATTTGTTTATTGTGTCTCTTCACACTGAAGAGGAAGGAGTTTGGTTTTGTTCATGCTGTATATATATAATGCCAGTGTTTAGCACACCATGTGAGTTCAATTAAATTCATTCATTCATTCATTCATTCACTGAGTGCCAAGCCATGTGCCAGGCACAAATGTTGCCTTTGGAAATATCTGATCTAGTAGAGAAATTAAACAATTAGAAAAATAATGATAGTACAATATGGCAAGTGCTATAATTGAGGCATAGTTGTCAGCTGATACGAGCAGCTTACACTGGCAGAGCAGAGCTTCAGAGAGCAGGTGGTGGTGATAGGAATTGGTCCTCCTGGGAGGAGCAGGGCAGACAGGCCCTGGAAAGGGTGAACCACACAATGGTTTCAGCAGGCAGGCAGACAGGCAGGCATCAGCAGAGGTCTCTGGGACATCGAGGTCAGGAGGATAATGACACAGGGAAGGTAGGCGTGTCTAGAGATCCAGCACTACTTCTGGAAACTTGTCCCTCAGAATATTAGCATGAATGTGCAAAGATGCATGTACAAGGAGGATCACTGCCCAATTGATTATGACAGCAGAAAATAAGCAGCAGCATAAATGTTGATTAAGAGGGAAACAGCTGAATAAATAAAGGAAATTTCACACTTTGAAATACTGAGGTTATTACAGAGTTACCACAGTCTATATGTACCAACTTAGAAAAATGTCTGATATTTTATTAAATAGGAAAGGTTACAGAACTCTATCAACATACAGGGTGGAGCAAACATAGGTTTACAGTTGTGAGAACATGAAACAATTTCTTCTTGTATTATTTTTTTATTAATTATTATATTATTTTCCATACAAACTGTATCCTATATTCATACCCATTCTGTTCAAATATTTTAAAAAACATGTAAAAAAATACATGGAGTATTATTTTAGTTTGTTAAAACTTGCATGGATTAACTTTCAAAGTAAATAAAAGAAAAGAAAGAGAGAAACGAAAGTCTAAGCTGATTCTGGTCACCAGGCATCAGGGACAAACTGAAGGTCCACATTTACAAATAGGTCACAATAATTGATCAAAACAATCAGAAGAGTTAAAATGAATACAAGACAGGAGTCAGGAAGATGAGCTAATTCAAGACCAGGTCATGGCAGGGTGTAGGGAAGGGCAGAGACACAGATGACCGGACCAAGAAGGGCACTTTTGACACTCTGACAACAAGGTTATGTATGACCTACAGGCCTTATGTGTGTGCAAATGGCTCTGGTAGTCAGAAGGGGCCACCTGCAGGTCCACTGTGACTTTCGTGGGAGCAGAAATAGCAGAGCTCAGGTGATAGGAAGGTTTCATAAGGCAGCCCAGCCCTTCTGGCTTTCGCTAACCAGCCCTCCCTGCATAGACCCCTGAGAAAAGAGAAGCTAGAGCTTTGCCTTTTCTCACCAGCTCCTTTCACCAAAAGAAGTCTTTCTTCTTTGCTCCTTGCAAGACCTCTCATAGATTATTGTTTGCATTGTGAATTTCTAAGAAGGGAGCCTGTATGCATTACCGAAAAGTATTTGACCACAGAACACTTCTTCATTAGGTAATATATTTCAATTGCCATCAAGTTTTTTTTTTTGTTTTTTTTTTAAATTTTTTATTTATTTATTCATTTTTAGAGAGGAAACACAGAGTGAGAGAGAGAGAGAGAAAGAGAGAAAGGGGGGAGGAGCTGGAAGCATCAACTCCCATATGTGCCTTGACCAGACCAGTGCAGGGTTTTGAACTGGCGACCTCAGTGTTCCCAGGTCGACGCTTTATCCACTGCGCCACCACAGATCAGGCGCCATCAAGTTTTAATTATATAATTAGTATGTGGGTGCTTTTTCCTTGTAAAGAACTCCAGGCTATTCCTCTAGGGGGAAAGGTCATTGGAAAAAAAGGACCTGGAGGATGAGATACCACACAGGGCAAGAAGCATTGAGGATGAGGATCTCTTGACTCTCCAGTTAAACTCAACTTGAATACAGCCACATGAGTGAACCGGATGGTTCTATGTGGAAGAGACAAGCCAGCCCTGCTGACCTCTGCCTGAAGTCTTGATGTAGAGAATCAGGAATAATTGGGTTTTGTTTTCAGCCACTAAGTTTTGGGGTTGTTTGTTATACAGCAATAGATAAATGATATATTCTCCCATCTCAAGTCCAATGTTGACCTCCCCTTCCCCCCCAAAAATATTATATTGAAATATTTTTAATCATTACTTTGCTTTTCTAAATAGTTACATTTTTGCAATGTATAATTTTGAGCTGTTTTGAGCTTTACAAATATAGATGCTTGCTACATGTATTATAGGGAGAATGAAATTGTGAAATACTCACCCAGTGAAATATTATTACAGAAGTGAAAATGAATGTAGCCATACATAATACCATGGACAAATAAAGCTTAGAGGTATAGTGTTGTACTAAAAACAGCAAGTTGAAGAAGATGACACTATAGACATTCATCTTTTTATATGATCATTGATTGTTTCTTCTTTTTTTTTTACAGGGACAGAGAGAGAGTCAGAGAGAGGGATAGATAGGGACAGACAGACAGGAACGGAGAGAGGTGAGAAGCATAAATCATTAGTTTTCCATTGCCGTTGCGACACCTTAGTTGTTCATTGATTGCTCTCTCACATGTGCCTTGACCGCGGGCCTTCAGCAGACCGAGTAACCCCTTGCTGGAGCCAGCGACCTTGGGTCTAAGCTGGCGAGCTTTTGCTCAAGCCAGATGGGCCTGCGCTCAAGCTGGCGACCTCGGGGTCTTGAACCTGGGACTTCCGCATCCCAGTCCGACGCTCTATCCACTGCGCTACCACCTGGTCAGGCTGATTGTTTCTTCTTTGAATTTCCGATTCCTATCTTTTGTCTTTCTATTAGATTAATTTTTTTCTTTTAACCTGTTAGAATTCTTTATCGATTTTAGAACTGTCCCAAGGTTAGGGTACTAGAAATTACTTTACTCTTGAGAAACATTCCAAGAATAGAGTTTGAAATTACAAACCAATAAACAGAAAACACCCTGGAAGATATTGGGGGGAATAAGAATAAAATTAACAACAAATTACATCAGCTCTTCGATTTCTTGTCTGAGTTTCTTTGGCTAAAAATTCTAAGGATCAGAGACCAAAGCGAACTTTAAATTCTACTTTCAGGTAAGAGGCTATTTATAGCCTGACCAGGCAGTGGCCAGTGGATAGAGCGTCGGACTGGGATGCGGAAGACCCAGGTTCAAGACCCCGAGCTTGCCAGCTTGAGTGCGGGCCCATCTGGCTTGAGCAAAAGCTCACCAGCTTGGACCCAAGGTCGCTGGCTCCAGCAAGGGGTGGCTCAGTCTGCTGAAGGCCCGCGGTCAGGGCACATGTGAGAAAGCAATCAATGAACAACTAAGGTGTCCCAATGAAAAACTGATGATTGATGCTTCTTATCTATCTCTATTCCTGTCTGTCTGTCCCTATCTATCCCTCTCTCTGTCCCTGTAAAAAAAAAAAAAAGAGGCTATTTACATAAATTCATAGTGCACAGAGGTATTATTTCATATTTTCATTGCCACCAATAGAAAATGCATCATTTAACTTGGGGTATGGCCCCCCCTTTTAAACATTTCCTAGGATAGACCAGTGAATTGCTGATCTTCCCAGTAGTGAATTTATATTGCACTAAGGAAAAATAGACTCCTTTAACCCCTGAAGAGTCACATTTCTTTCACTTAGGTCACTTGATAGGGCCATTATAGGCTCAGATAAGACATGTGGGACTCTGTTAAATATCGGGCAATTTTCTTGTGCATCTTCATTTATTAAAAGAATGTATCCATTAGCAGTCACTAGTACATTCTGTCAAGATGCAGGCTAAATTATCCTCAATGTCTTAAGAGAAAATGCTTTTTCAAGAAAAATAATGACATTAATCACTCAGTGGAATAGATATGGCTTTCTTTGTCATAACCTCTCCCGCCTCCCCCCAGGTGGAATCGGACACTGCTTACCTCTGTCAGAGATCCAGGCCACTTTCTCTCTACCCTGTGAGTCAGCTCCTTGCTCCAGCCTGTGGCCTCTCTGGTGGCAGGTCACTATCCACAGGGAATAAATAGAGCTCCTCATCCATCACAGTGAGAAACCTCTGAATGATTCCTCTTGCTCTCTAATTCACCGGAGGGAGAAAGAGAAAGAAGATGCCTCACTTAGCAAACAATCTCATTTGAAGGGACTCTGTTTTAGCAACAGGAAGCAATCACACTAGAGGAATAATTAGCCCTCCTGTAGCTCCAAACTGAAACCAATCTCCTTTTTGACCTTTCACTTGAAATAAATGCTCTCTGGAAAATGTTGGGAGGTGTAGGTGTGTGTCTCTGTGTGTCTGTGTGTGTCTGTGTGTCTCTGTTAAAACAAGTTCATGATGAGAATAAGTTTTCTATGTAGTTTTCTAATTAAAAACCTTACTAGTGAAAAGCCTTCTTCTCCTAAATATGGGTGTATCTCCAGTCTTAGCCTTTTCCTTACTTCCTCCCTATCAGGTCACATTATTCTCAAAGGTATTAATAATGACATCTATAGCAATTAAGATATCTTCAGATGAAAGTAGTATAAAATAGCAACTAATAATGACTTAAATTACAAAGACATTTACTAAATGTATTGTAACAAGAAGTCTGGAGGTAGGCAGTGCCAGACTTTGTTTAGTTGCTCAACAAAATCACCAAGCAGAGACTAAAGGTTTTTACCATCTTTCTGCTTTGTTACTGTCAGTGTATCGGCCACATCTCTCAAGATGGCTATGCTACTCCCAGTCTCTTCTGACAGGGTCACAAGCAGGAAGCAAGGAGATGGAAGCAAAACATGCTTTTCCTCATGGAGGTCTCTTATCAGAAAGAAAATCTTCCCAGAAGCCCCTGAGTTTCATTGGCCAGAACCAGATTACATGTTCACCCTTTAGCCAATCAAAGGGAAACAAGCACCATATTTTGACTTAGGCCAATCATGATTTATTATCTCATTTGGGCAGTTGCAACCCAAACGCAAATAGGAATAGCAGTGGAGGAGGCAACAGCTCCCAGATCTGTATTTTCAGCCCTGACTGTTTTCACCTCTGATCACATCTTCCCAGCTGCCTACCGGGCAGCACTGCTTCATTGTCCTGTCACCTCAAACTCAGTCTGTTGGAAAACAAATTCCTTTTCTTATCTCCCAATACTGGCTCCCTTGTCTGCATTCCTGACTTTCCCAGGTGTACTTTCATTTACCCATCCTAGAGGCTGCAAACCTAAGATTATTTTGATGCCCCTTTCTAATCTTCCTTATTCAGTTTATCCCCAAGAGCAATCAATTCTGTCTTCTAAACATCTCCCACTCTGGCTCGTCACTTTCACTCTTCTTGTTACCCCATAAGTCACGTTGGTCCAGTTGCACATGGACCAGTTCGTTTCTTTGGAAATAGGCCCCAGACTCCAGGGTCATGCACTCTGCAACCAGATTCACCCTCTTGAAGCCTGAAGTCCTCATGACTCCCTTGTCTAGAACTAAGCTCCCATAAACCTATAGGATGAAAATCTAATCTTCTTAGTTTGAGTTTTAAGACTTTCTACAACATTACCTTTTGAAAATGATTCCCCGTTAATTTTTCTCTGCTCCAGCCAAACTGTTCAATTCATTGTTCCCTAAAATATGCTTTACGTATTCCCATCACCACACATTTGTCCACACCATCTGCCCCAGATAAGGATACCTTTATGCTTTCTCTCTCCTCTTTGAATCCTACCCAGCCAACTCATGTCTCACTGCTGAAAGCTTCTTAAATATCCTAGGCTACAATGAGAGTTTTCTCCCCTAATATCTTACATGCTGGTGGAAGTATGAGTCAACCTTTAAAAAGAAACTTTAGTGTTAAATAGTTAGGCAAGTGTAACCCTGCTGTGGCCATATTACCAGTGCTTTGCAATGTGCTACAATAATACTTGCATAGTAAAACAATGATATAATACCCATTGTTGATTATTGAGGAAACTTTTTAATATGTCATTCTGATTAAACTTCAGAAATTTCAGAGCCCCTTTAAAAGATAAAGATAGTAACTTGCTCAAACAAGGCTGCAACAGATTTTTCAACAAGTACCAGTGAATCTATACAACCTATTCTCATACATCAGTGAAGAGACTATTCATTCATTCATTCATTCATTCTTTTGTAGCCAGGAGATTGCAATTCTATTGTCTGATAACTGCCACTGGAATATTGGCAGGAAAACTCTCTATATTTGGGGAAATACCTTGACAAATTGCTTGGGGAGAGTGAGTGAGGTTCAGACAGAATTTGAGTCTACTGTTTTTATCATGTCTAGCTCTAGGTTAAGTGGAAGACTTTTCTTCTTGATCATTTCCTCATAAAGAAACACCAAACCCTCTGAAAAATGGCAAGGTTATCAAGACAGAACCTGGAGTAGAAAACCAGAAGACACACAGAACTATTTTCTGTTCAAATATTTTATAAAAACTATAGCAAAAGAGTAGAAGGCCTTGGGCTTAGCTTCAAGATTGGGTGAAGGTGGGTCTGGTACCAAGTTGCCCATATGACTCCTCTGGAGGAAATTGTCAAAGTATAGTTTTTGTTGCTCTTTAGGGTTTATAATCCCATCAGGAATTCTGGCTTTTCCATTTGGAAGTTTTATCAAAACTATCTGAATTTATGTACAGTGTGTCCGTAAAGTCATGGAGCACTTTTGACTGGTCACAGGAAAGCAGTGCATCATGACTTTATGGACACATTGTATTTACTTGGAAGATAAAAGAGAAAGGCCTATTTTATGTCCAGATTTGTTCTGTATTTAAAAATTTTTTTTTTCCATTGATTTGAGAGAGGGAGAGAGAAAGAGACAGAGAGAATCATCATCTCGCCGTTCCCATTAGGTGTTCCGTTTAGTTGGGTACTCATTGATTGCTTTCATACGTTCCCTGAGAGGGAATTGAACCCATGACTTCAGTGCTCTGAGATGATGCTTTACCCACTGAGACACCTGGCCAGGGATGTATTTTATTTTCTATATGTACACACACATTTATGTTTAACTTTCATAAGTTCTCAGTTTTTACTTCATTTCCATTGGTGAAATTGTCTATATTACTAGGGATGCTTTTGGGTGTAACAGAAAATTTCATTTCAACTGACTCATTCCCTAAAGGAGATTTTTGGTTCATGCAACTGAAAAAGTCCCCATGCTGGGCAGTTATCAGGGGCTATTCCGTCAAGCTCCAAATCTGCCTTTTAGTGATTGCTTTTCCCCCTCATTTTGTGGGCTGGCAAACTACTCAGGCTGGCAACACTGGAGTATTTCCTGGTCTTGTAGACTGACCATAACAATGTCCACTGGATGAGGGACCATCTCATCCAGTAACACCACTCTTAAAAGCAGGAACCCTCTTAACCAGAACCCTTCTATTTTAACCAAACTTTCCATCTCATCTCATCGGCCAAAATGTGGTCACATGGCCACTTCTGAACCAATCCTCTTGGCCTGAGAAATGCCACATGCTGATATTTAAGGTCTGGATTTCTAAACTCATCTCTGTCACAAGGGGGCAGGATTACTCATAGACCAGTCAGGCCCACACTGCAACTAGAGGCAGAAATCAGCTTCCCTAAACTTCATGCCTGTGTGGGGGCAGGGGTAGACCTGAGCAAAAATCAGGGTGCCGCCAGAAACATCAAGAAGAAATAGATGCTGGGTAGGCATCTTCCGAGTTCATTCTGTACTAAACTATACAATACCTATCTCATTCCAGAGACCACTGAACAGGATACAGCCATGTCTGATAATCAAAGGCTGTAATGTTCACAGAGGTCAAGTCTTCCAGACCGTTATCTAATAAAATCTAAAAATTTCCACAAGGAAATGAGAAACATGTAAACAATTACAGTTCTGTGGGTAATTATACACCAGCATACGTGAAACCAATTGTTCCCACTCCATATGGGATACTAATCAGCTTAATTACGTGAGGAAAAAGAAAAAAACAAAAACAAACCAAAGAACCCAAACTGCTCTAGTTTTTCACGAGAGCCAAACAAAAGAAGCTGAAAAATATACTTTCTTCAAGCAGAAAAATAGGTGAGATATTGGAAAGGATCAATCAGAGGTGAAATCATCATCAATTACTTTTTTTTTTTTTAACCAGAGGAACATAAAAAGAAGTTGGAAAACATACTCTCTTCAGATAGAAAAATAGATATAATGTTGGAAAAGATCAATCAGCTACTGAGCAGTTTTTCTTTTGTTTTTGTTTTCTGTTTAGCCATTCCATATAAGAGGAGGACACAGAAAAATCCTCCCTTTTCAGATCATGGCAACTTTAATCTATCCCATAAGCATAGTCACTAAAATATATTATTAGAAGAAAATGTGGTAGTCAAATGGGAATTACTGAACAGTTTTTAACTGTCAATCATTAAAACCATTTTTATTCTGTCACCAAGGTTACACTCACAATTGACTTAATGCTTTCAAAATAGTATGTTTATCAGTTTTGTGGGTATGGTGGGCAGTTGGTCAATCCCACCTTGCTCTGGGCTTAAATTGGCTAAGAAGTATAGTTGATTCATTCTTCCAACAAAACTTCTATTGAAGGCTTTTGATGTACCAGGCTGCCTTGTGCCTGTAGCATAGTCACATGGTCAACAGGCTGTCTTTCTTCCTTTTCAGAGGAAGAAGGTGCCTTGGAGGCCATCATCTAATGTCCCTCTGATGTCAGCTCAGATGAGTCCCTGATTTATGGAACTACTTCCAAGAAATACTGTGTGGGAAGATAAGAGAAAAACTATCACATAGCTTGAACTCCTAAGAACCTCACAATCTTCCTGGAGATACAGCACCACCGAGAAAAAAAGAAGAGCACATACCTATCAAAATGTTTGCCCTGGCTGGTTGGCTCAGTGGATAGAATGATGGCCCAGTATGCAGACATCTGGGTTCAATCCCTGGTCAGGGCACACAGGAGAAGCAACCATCTGCTTCTCCTCCCCTCCCTCTCCCCCTTCTCTCTCTCTTCCCCTCTCAGAGCCAGTGGCTTGATTGGTTAGAGCAGGGGTCCCCAAACTTTTACACAGGGGGCCAGTTCACTGTCCCTCAGACTGTTGGAGGGTCGCCACATACAGTGCTCCATACACTGACCACCAATGAAAGAGGTGCCCCTTCTGGAAGTGGGGGCCGAATAAATGGCCTCAGGGGGTCAAATAAATGGCCTCAGGGGGCCGCAATTTGGTTCACGGGCAGTAGTTTGGGGACCTCTGGGTTAGAGCCTCAGCCTCAGGTGCTGAAGATAGCTCGATTGGTTTGAGCATCATCCTCAGGCAATGAGGATAATTTAGTTGATTCAAGCATTGGCCTCAGATGGGGGTTGCTGGGTGTATCCTGGTCACAGCACCTGAGGGAGTCTATCTCCCCTCCTCTCACTTAAAAAAAAAAAGTTGATGAACTGCCCATGCAGGAAGTCCAGTTGGTTAGGGCATTGACATGATGCACCAAGGTTGTGGGCCCAGTACCCGGTTAGGAGGACACATACAAGAACCAATGAATGAATGCATAAATAAGTGGGATAGCTAATCAATGTTTCTCTCCTCTCTCTCTCTCTCTTTTTCTCCCTCTCCCCCTCCCTTCTTCTCTCTCTCTCTAACATAAAAATCAATAAATAATTTATGCCTGACCAGGCAGTGGCACAGTGGATAGAGCACTGGACTGGGACAGAGAGGACCCAGGTTTGAAGCCCAAGGTTGCTGGCTTGAGTGTGGGCTCAACAGCCTGAGCACAGGGTCACTGCCTTGAGCATGAAGCCGTAGACGTGACCCCATGGTCACTGGCTTGAGCCCAAAGGTCACTGGTTTGAGCAAGGGGTCACTCACTCTGCGGTAGCCCTCCTGGTCAAGACACACATGAGAAAGCAATCAATGAAGAACTGATGTGCCATAATGAAGAATTGATTCTTCTCATCTCTTTCCTTCCCTGTCTCTCCCTATTTGTCTCTCTCGCAAAATAAATAAATAAAATTGTTTATTAATTTATTCATTAATTTATTAAAAATTTCTTTAAGGCCTAATCTGCAGTGACAGAGTGGATAAAGTGTCAATCTGGAACACTGAGGTTACCAATTCAAAACCCTGGTCTTGTCCAGTCAAGGCATATATGGGAAGAAACTACTTTGATTTGATGCTTCCTGCTCCTCCCCCTTCTTCTCTCTTCTCTCTCTAAAAAGAAAAGCCAATAAATAAAATCTTTTAAAAAAAACTCTTTAAGTTAATGAACTGAGACCCAAAGTATTGGTAATACAAGAACAAAATATGTTTTCTAATTCCCAGATTAAGATGATAAGTATGTAGGATGGTCAGGGAGACTGGAATGAAGGAAAACAGTGGGATGAATGAGTAAAGTAAAGGCTAAGTAGTGAAACACCTTGGAAGTCAAAGATAGAATTAGACCCAATGGGCTAAGGAAAAGGGAAACAGCCGAATCTCAAAAGTTTTTTCCTCATCTCTCAAAAAGCCATGCCTGTTGATGCAGCCAACATGGTGTAGTACAAAGAGTAAATAAAGCTTTTGGTGTCCAACTAACCTGGGGTTGAATCCTGGCTCAACCACTTACCAGCTGTGTTACCTTGGGAAAGATACTCATCCTCTTTGAACCTCAGTTTTTTTATGTAAATAAGAAAATAAAGTCCTTATTCTAACGTTGCGCTGTCCAGTGTGGTAGCCTCAACCCATCTGTGGCTATTGCACTTGAGTAGCTATTCCAAATCCATATGTTCTGTAAGTATGAAGTACACACCAGGTTTGGAAAACTTAGTATGAAAAAAAAATGAAGAAAAAGATTATGTGCTAAAATAACATTGACTCTATTGGGTTAAAAAATACATTATGAAAATTAATTTTACATGCTTTTTTTACTTTTCTTAATGTAACTACTAAAATTATTTTTAATTACCTAACTATAATATCATGCAAAGTCAGAAAAAAATTTTTTTCTCTAATGGAAACTGGAAGTAGAATTTTATTTCCTTAATGTCTTTAAAAATCAGTCAGTATGGTAACTTGTAAACAGGACTACAATTTCTATCCATGCCCTTTGGGCTGGACTTATTACTTGCTTTGCCAGTGGGTCTTTAGCAAACGTGATGCAAGCAGAGGCTGACAAACTTCTTGTGCATTAGGGCTTACTCTCTTGCTGCTCTTGGGAACTTAGCAGCCAACACTATGTAAATAAGGTCAAGCTAGCCTGCTGGGTGATAATATACGGCCAAGTTTTCCCCATTTGCCCCCATAGACACAGAGTCAATTACTACACTTGTAAACAAGGCCATTTCCAGGCCATCCAGCCCCATCTGAGCTGTTCCAGACATGTAATAAATGTTTTATCACTTTAACATAAGTTTTGGGGTGCCTTGTGCAAGAAATTTTAACTGGCCTGACCTGTGGTGGCATAGTGGATCAAGTGTCGACCTGAAACTCTGAGGTCACTGGTTCAAAACCCTGGGCTTGCTAGGTTAAGGCACATATGGGAGTTGATGATTCCTGCTCCCCCCCTTCTCTAAAATGAATAAATAAAAATAATTTAATTTCTTTTTTTTTTATTTATTCATTTTAGAGAGGAGACACAGAGTGAGAGAGAGAGAGAGAGAGAGAGAGAGAGAGAGAAAGAGAGAGAAAGGGGGGAGGAGCTGGAAGCATCAACTCCCATATGTGCCTTGACCAGGCCAGTGCAGGGTTTTGAACTGGCGACCTCAGTGTTCCCAGGTCGACGCTTTATCCACTGTGCCACCACAGGTCAGGCAAAATAAAAATAATTTAAAAAAAATAAGAGTCGGGGTAGCAAACTCAAAAAACATAAATAAATAAAAAATTTTTAACTGATGCAGTATGGGTGGGTCCATAATAACTATGATATTACTAGAATTTTCACCAAAGTCTGGGGAAGAATAAAGACTGGTAAAATCCAGTTAATCCGCTCTCTATTAGGGGGTAAGCTTTGCAAGTAAGTACACACGTGCGCACACACACACACACATACACCACAGACACACACACACACCATACTTACACCCTCTCACTCCCCCCCACCACAAACTGAAGACCTTACCAAGGTTTTCTAACCTTTTTTGACATAAAGACCTCTTTGTCTGCCTGACCAAGCAGTGGCACAGTAGATAGAACATTGGACTGGGATACCTGAAACCTCAGGTTCGAAACCCTGAGGTCACTGGCATGAGCACGGGCTCATTTGGCTTGAGCATGGGCTCACCAGCTTGAGCGCGGGGTTGCTGGCTTAAGCAAGGGGTCACTCGTTCTGCTGTATCCCCCAAGTCAGGGCACATCAATGAACAACTAAGGTGCCACAACGAAGAATTAATGATGCTTCCCATCTCTTTCTCTTCCTGTCTGCCCCTATCTGTCTCTGTAAAAAAAAAAAAAAAAAAAAAGGACTTTTTTTTCCTGACAACAGTTGGTACTCATGTGACTTTATGCAGTTGAGGTAAAAGAGGGCTTCCAGATGGATTGATTAGAAAATGATGTCATTCATCTCAGGACTGGCTCAGCCCCAGAGTAGGACAAACGGCTCATGGAAAGGAGTTGGGGCTGGTTTTCAACCCTTGTATGATGAGCCCCCTTGGCTGAGTGTCCTTGGCCAGAAGACAACTATTGCAGCCTAAGGGAGACCCAGATCACTCAAAGACACTATGGCTTCAGTAAGGTTTTGAAATAAAATTATGTCTGGTTCATAACACTGCCTGGATGAATTTGAAAACTATTTATTCTTTATTCTATAGACAAAGCTTTGGGAGCTGAAAGGGATTCAGGAACTTTTTAACATTACCCTTCCCCAAAGGTCTCTAGTGCACAGCTGGCTTAAGGTCAGTCAAGGTTGTGTCTAGTGACCACCCACGGGACAATATCAGGAGTAGACACTCTCCCTCTCTGGCCCAAACACTCAGTTCATAACTGCAGATCAAGTATGAGAATTGGGGAAGGAAGTACCGTGGCACCTTACCACCTTGTCACAACAAATAAATCACAGGACTGGGTGCTAAATAAATCTCTTTACATTTTTTTTCCCACACATTTTTTTGTGTGGAAAAAAAAATGCCTACAAGTGAATAATCTTAACATAAAATTCTGAGCTATTAATAACTCCTAGTTTTATTATTTATTGTTTTTACAGGGACAGAGAGAGAGAGTCAGAGAGAGGGATAGACAGGGACAGACAGACAGGAACGGAGAGAGATGAGAAGCATCAATTATTAGTTTTTTGTTGCGGCTCCTTAGTTGTTCATTGATTGCTTTCTCATATGTGCCTTGACCGCGGGCCTTCAACAGACCGAGTAACCCCTTGCTCGAGCCAGGGACCTTGGGTCCAAGCTGTTGAGCTTTTTGCTCAAGCCAGATGGGCCGGCGCTCAAGCTGGCGAACTCAGGGTCTCGAACCTGGGTCTTCCACATCCCACTCTGATGCTCTATCCACTGCGCCACCGCCTGGTCAGGCATAACCCCTAGTTTTAGCCTTAAGTTAATTTAGCCACTCAAGTGTCCCAGCATAACCAAAATGTGCTGCCTTTCAAGCTGTTTCAGTGTATCACGATTTCCCTTTAAAAGGACAACTTTCCCAAAATGGGCACTGGAACACTATTCTCACTCCTCATAACCAGTCGGACACTGAGGTAAAGAAAATAGCAAAATATTTTCTTCATGTCTATTCACTGTTCTCTTGAGACTGCGTGATTCTTTGTAACACTGCCTTGTGTTTATATAAGGGAGTCACTTTTTTAAAGCACTTTTATTAAACCACAAATCATAAACCACAGAACAGTTTGTAAGAGTTAAAATAAATTTTTGTTTTCACAATAATCTTATGGGATAACAGCAAAAGTATTACATTTTTGCTGGTTTAGGAGATGGGGGAGCCTGACCAGGCGGTGGCGCAGTGGATAGAGCGTTGGACTGGGATGCGGAGGACCCAGATTCGAGACCCCGAGGTTGCCAGCTTGAGTGCGGGCTCATCTGGCTTGAGCATAAAAGCTCACCGGCTTGGACCCAAGGTCACTGGCTCCAGCAAGGGGTGGCTCGGTCTGCTGAAGGCCCGCGGTCAAGGCACATGTGAGAAAGCAATCAACGAACAACTAAGGTGTCGCAACGGCAACGAAAAACTAATGATTGATGCTTCTCATCTCTCTCCATTCCTGTCTGTCTGTCCCTATCTATCCCTCTCTCTGACTCTCTCTCTGTGTCCCTGTAAGAAAAAGAAAAAAAAAAGAGATGGGGGAAATTGAGAAATAGAGATACTATTCTTAAATTACTAGCAGAAGTAGTCAAGGCAGAGCTCTCTTCAGTACATGAAGCTGCTTTATACAGGGCAAGGTTATATCACAAGTACATTTTCTTAACTTTTTAGTTAACCCAGGTCAGTGGTGTGCTGATAAATGTATAACACTAGATATCCAACTGAAAAAGCCTTGATGTATAGCACTTGCCAATTTCCATGGTGTAAATACTCCCACTGCAGCCAATTTCCAGCTATCATGTGATGTTACTGAACTCATGCCTGAAAGAGATGTCCAATAGCACACCATTATTTCCTGTTTATACCATACAGACACATTAGACATAACCTCAAGAACATAATAACAATAAAATAATTAGAAATTTAAGAATTTTGAGTATTTATTACCTTTGTTTTTTAATATAATTTATTTAATTGTACATTTATATAACTTAATTTTTCATGGTGGCTGTATTTAATAAGCAGTTCACCCATTCCTGAAAATTTAACAATTGGCTTTCAGCTATCCGAGTCAACTCTACATGCTACTGACACAAGCTCTCTTTTCAAGTTATTTGAAATTTAAAATAAAACAAACATCACCCCTAAAGGGCATAGCTAGTTGTATGTTTATAACCACCCTAACAACACTGTCCCCAAATAATACAAACATTTTGAGAAATTTTTGTATTGCATAAGCAAATGCATAGCAATTTGTGAATGGCTTAACCTAAAACTCAAAGTACTACAGCCTATGGCTGAGGACTATTGATATAAATAAGGTGGCTGAGCATCATTCATACAACCTTCAGAGTAATTTTGGTCTGAATTATTCAGTTTGGTTATTAAACAAACTCAACTAGATAATTATACAAATCTGAGTTGGCCTGGTCCTCTATTGGTCTAACCTTTTGGTGTGGGAAACAATATGTTAGCACTGAAAAAGTCAGTAAACAGCCTGACCAGGCGGTGGCGCAGTGGATAGAGCGACGGACTGGGATGCGGAAGACCCAGGTTCCAGACCCCGAACTCACCAGCTTGAGCGCGGGCCCATCTGGCTTGAGCAAAAAGCTCGCCAGCTTGGACCCAAGGTCGCTGGCTCCAGCAAGGGGTGGCTCGGTCTGCTGAAGGCCCGTGGTCAAGGCACGTGTGAGAAAGTAATCAATGAACAACTATGGTGAAAGCAATCAATGAACAACTATGGTGTTGCAACGACAACAAAAAACTAATGATTGATGCTTCTCACCTCTCTCCATTCCTGTCTGTCTGTCCCTTTGTCAGTAAACAGTCAAGCCCATCTCATCATTTTAACTCTGAGGAAACTAAGACCCAGGACTGGAGTTAGGAAAATGAGACATTGGCGGCACAAAATTTAAGAAGACATGTTTTCTCAGGATTGAATCAACATAGTCAGCCTTTACAGTGTCTCCACAAATTATGTGCCTGAGTACCTCTTTGCCTCACCCTTACTCAGTCTTGCAACAAGTGCCCAAAGAGGCCAAGTTTACCTGGGTAGTTGATATCAAAGATGGAACTAATACAGGTCCTCTAACGCCAAGTCTGGCGTCTTCCCAATTACTGTCAGCTGCCTTCAGCTTTACCTTTCCTTCCAAAGACCTTCTAAACTAAGCAGCACGTTTTATGCACAACAGTGATTCTCAATCTAGGTGACACATCAGATATCTTGAGGGAATTTTAAACATTTAATTTCTGGGTCCCCCTCTCTAAGAGTTTAATCCAATTTTCTAGGAGGGGCCCTATAATCACTTTTGTTTATTGGTTTTTAAGGCTCCTCTATGATTGTGATCTGAAGCCTAAGGTTGAAAGCCACTGCCTAATAACAACAATAAAAATAACTGTGCTGGTAAAAGGTCTTATCAGTTAAAGAGAAGCAGGTTTCATTTATGCCAGGGTGTTGTTGAACATCAGTGTTTGTATCCTTTTTTATTGTTTTTGTCAAATCAGTATATTCTTTGCATTCCATAAAGAACCATCTTGTTTTAAAATAAATAGATAAATAAAATGAGCAAGGAGCACCTTAGCCTGGATAAGGACCCTGGGTCCAACTTGCTCATGGAGCAATGACCATACAAGCATGGCAAGACGTCATGCCCTACAGGGTAATCACCACGCTCCTGCAGGCTGGACTTTAGCTCTCTCAGAGGGAAAAATGCCTGCAAGGCAAACTAATATGTAAACAAGGAAATGTTTCTTATTCTTAAGAAGGAAAACCAACAAACTATTCTTAAGGACTTACAAAATTATTTTGAAGAGAGACATTGACCAAATGATAATTTTGCTAATCTACAAATCACTCCTCCTATTGACTGAAACCCAGAAATTCTAGGCAGGGAGTTATATGGCTAGTAGCCACAGCCACCATCACAGCAGCCTGGCCTGTGCAGGGACGCATTTGATTCAGACAGACAGTAATGAAACAATGGAGCCAAGAACTGGTGGGCCATTAGCTTTAATCCTAGCTTGCACCTGGCAGGCAAGAAATACACACAGTGGGAAAACACTTCCCTTTCCATTCAGGGCTCCCAAAGCCAATGACTTCTCCGAGTCTCCTAAAATCCAAGCTATCTACCTCACCAGCTTTACTCACCTCTGTTCCCCATCTCCTTCTCTCTGCACAAACTGGCTTCTCCCTCAGCTCTCCACCATCTTGGCTGCTAATCCTCTCCTCCACGTGGCCTCTCTCTGCTCTCTCCCAGCATGGGCTCCTCCTAGAATGTAATCACTCTTCCCGGGAACAATGTGTTCTGTCTTCCTTTTAAAACCTTTTGGTGTGAAAACCCTCCCCCAACACACATTAATATAATCATGCCCCTCTCAAGAAAGAAGGGCAACTAATATTATCACCTGGGCGACGGACTTCCGTGGGGGCAGCGCCATCTTTAACAAAGTAAGCATAATAAATTTTATCTGCCCAACAGAGTGATGGTTCCTTTTATATCAGTGTTTGTCAAGCACTTGAGAGTAAGAGTTCTTCATTCATTTAAAAATATTCTACAATGTAGACTTTTTAATAACACAGATATACCCAGAAATCCCTATTTTATTCAAGAGAAATGTAAGCTCTAGCAATCAAGTTGTGGTAGTGCTTACCTGATTATGTATGTTTGTCAAATTCAGAACTGTACGCTAAAAAGTGAATTTCAGTCTAAGTAAATTATACCTCAATTTTAAATGAACAGATAGGCACAGATACTGAATAAATGTTTGCTAAGTAAAAAGAAAACACAGAGACACTTCTTCATTTTGTTAAATCAGAAGGTTCTCAGTCTCTAAATAAAACAATTAAACTAGTCTCAATTATTAAAACAGCTCCTGGGGCATTGTCGGTATAGCCGCCCAGCATCTCGTGTGCCCTGAAACTTAAGACCTGCTCCACTACATACACAGAGATGCCCTGCTCTTGGCACAAGCTATTTATCTTCGAGAACTGACAAAATCTGATGTTAGAAATCTTTGTGTCAAGCCTGACCAGGCGGTGGTGCAGTGGATAGAGCGTCGAACTGGGATGCGGAAGACCCAGGTTCGAGACCCCGAGGTCGCCAGCTTGAGCGCGGGCCCATCTGGCTTGAGCAAAAGCTTACCAGCTTGGACCCAAGGTCGCTGGCTCCAGCAAGGGGTGGCTCGGTCTGCTGAAGGCCCGCGGTCAAGGCACATGTGAGAAAGCAATCAATGAACAACTATGGTGTTGCGATGGCAACGAAAAACTAATGATTGATGCTTCTTACCTCTCTCAGTTCCTGTCTGTCTGTCCCTATCTATCCCTCTCTCTGACTCTCTCTCTGTCCCTGTAAAAAAAAAAAAAAGAAATCATGGTGTCACAATACAATAAATAGCCTATGAATTTAAACTGGCAACCTCAGCATTCCAGGTTGAATGCTTTAACTCCTGTGCCACCACAGGCCAGTAGCCTGTGAATTTAAATGCAACTATGTAGTTAATTTAAAAAATCAAATGTTTCCCATATACCAGACACTGTATACAACATGCACAATAATCCTTTGAAGTAAATGATCTTTTTTTTTCAACAGACCACTCTGACTGCTATGTTGAGAACAGACTACAGATGATGGTGACAGAGTGTGGAGGTGAACAAGAGTGGAAGCTATTGTGATATCCAGGTGAGAGGTGATAATGGCTACATCCTTAGCGAAGGGGGTAGAGGTGGTAAGATGCAGTTGCACTTTGAATGTTTTGCAGATAAAAACCACAGTCTTTATTAGTGGATTGGATTTGAGGTGTTAGAGGAAGAGAGAAATCAAAATGCCCTATAGGTTTTGAGACTCTGAACAATTAAAAGGATGGAGTTGTCATGTTGGGGAAGTTGAAGGAGGATCAGATTTCAGAGGACAGGAGGTCAAGGGTTCAGCATGCTAAATATGAGATGACAAGTAGCCAGTAGGTGTTTCAGGTGGACAATTGGACAGATGAGTCTAAGGTTCAGCAGAGGGGTTAGATGATCTACAGACATGACACTGGATACATCACCATAGGAAAGAGAAGAGGTACAAGGGCTAAAATTTGGGACACTGCAACTTTTGGAGGTCATGAAGGGCAGAAGGCACCAGCAGAGGATACAGAGAAGAAGCAACTAATAATGTAAGAGGAAAACCAGGAGAAGGTGGTACCCTGAGAGCTGAGGGAAGCGAGTATCAATACAGGGAAGATCGACAGGGTCAAGAAGATATCACAGGTCAAATCTCTAGTGAAGCAGCCAGAGGGCTAAGTGGCCAATAGGACTCCCTGGGCCCTTGTCCAAGAAGCCACTCTTCCTTCCTCCCTGTCACCTTGCCCATTTCTATCTCTGTCACATATCTTATGACATTTCCCTGTAACCAGCTCCCTTGTCTGTATGGAGCTCCTCTTGATCATTTCAGTATTTCCAGTGCCCAACATTATGCTCAATAAATGTTTATTGAAGAAATGAAAGATGAATGAGTACGTGGCTAGGGATGAAGGTTGAACTTGAGAGGAGTTTAAATGTCTCCCATCCCCAATACGCAAGGAAAACGCGTCCTTTTGTCTTCAAGGGCCACAAGGGTCTAGGGTGAACTGGAACCACTTGTATTGGTTCACATGAACTAATTGTTATATTTTCAATAATTCTGAGAGCTGGCTATCAAACATAGCCATAATTAAACATTAAATTATATAAACTTACATCTTAATAAATACATTAAAAACAAAGGTAATAATACTCAAAATTCTCCACTTCCCAATTATTTTACTACATTATCTGTACTCTTGAGTTTCTTTACATCTATTATAACTGGACAGTGGCAACACTATGAAATGGTGTGCTACTTACTGCACAGTTCTTCATGATACCACATTCAGTGACCTCATATTGGTAGCTTGGAATAGATGATGATGAGAGTATTTACACCACCAAAATGAGCACTTACTGCAAATCAGGACCTCTCTCTACCCCGTCCCCACCCCAATCTGTTGTTACACTTTTACCCTCTCACCACAGGTTACACTATATTTTCCAACAAAGACCTCCACCAAGCAACCTTTCTTCAAGGGAGAAAAAAATCCCTGAATTCTCTCAAAAGCAACATTTTCTTCTCTCATTTTCTATCTTTCACTTGTCTGGATTCCAGGTGGATGCCAGGTGGACAAAACAACCAGTGGGTGAACTAATATTTTTCTTTCTCTCCCACCAGTGGTTTGATGGTACACAAACAGCTTGTTCTTTGGGCCATCAATCAAATGATTTTGACATCACCGATGACTTCCCCAACCACCACCTTGCAGCCTCTTCTGCTGGGTTCTTCTGAAACACAAAGTTTACAGTTATAAAAATCACTCATTATTATTCAACTGGGTCAGCAATGAAACTGGTTATGAAGTGTGTGTCTGGACCAGAAATGTGGGTATAAACTATCAGACTTTAAAAAATTTTTTTAAGTATATAGTAAGTGTGGAGAATAGGATTATTCTTTATGAAAGCTATGACTCCAGCCTGATTCTCCTCCAGGTTCCTTTCCAGCTCCCAGATGATGTAAGTTATCTCCCCACCGGAGTGCATTATGCTCTCTTTAAAGACCCAGAGTTAATGGAATGCTGAGAAAATCAATCCCTTCTTATTATGCAGGCCTGCTGTTGGATAAATGGAAACCATATTCTTTCTCTAAGTAGGCAGAAATAAGCCCTCGGAGACACCTTGACTATAACCCCCACATGTCCTGAATGAGAGTCCACACACCAGATCTATGCTTAACATATATTTAATTCAAAGAGTCCAGGTGCATATCCACTCATAATTCAATGAGGAGACCTCTCTCTCTCTCTCTCCATATATATTTATATATACATATATACATCTTCCTTTCTATTTCTCTCTCCTTTGAAGATAGCCCATATTTTAATGGGCTTTCTAACATTTAACATTCATAATATTATATCTACCATTTAATAAGCATTTACCATGAGCCAGGTATCACGCTCTAAACATTTTCCAACAACTTTAAATGTAAATTATATTATTATTCCCATTTTACAGTTGAGCAAATTATTGAGCTAAATATACCTAGTTCACTATAAGGAGCAGAGTCTGGATTTGAACCAAGTTCTGTTTGACTCCAAAACCAGGGCCACTAAACACTGAGCTCCATGCTAATGATCATATCTCAGATAGACCTAGAACCAAGTGGAAGCTATGGGTAGCTTCAGGCTAAGCATAAAAAAATATCACCTTGGAATAGATAATGAGCTCCCTAATGTTAGAGCAGTGGTTCTTAACCTGGGTTCTATCAAACCCTAGGGGTTCGATGAGTCGGTCTCAGGGGTTCGGAGAAGCCTCTGCTGCGGAGGCCAGAATAAAGTAATACTGTAATTTGTGAGTTCATGCACTTTTTTGGTTTTGTTCTTTGAGCAAGGTGATGTTCATGCACGGCTCATTTTGTGCACCAGTAAAAAAACATATACCTATGTCTTGAATTTGGGGGGAAAAAATCACATTTTATTTATCACTAAAGAAGGATTCGGTGAATGCGCATATGAAACTGGTGGGTTTGGTACCTCAGAAAAGGTTAAGAACCACTGCTCTAGAGGCATTCAAGGAGAAATTGAAAGGACACTTCCCAGTGTTGGCTTCTCAGTACAGTAAGCTTCTTGTTCTGGGAAGAATGGCTGTTCAAATATGTTGCTTCCCAAGGCTGATTGCTCACCAGGGAAACAGAGAACACATTTTTGGTAAGAAAGCAGATGTGTTCTACAAAACCAGATTAGAAATGAGAGGCAAAACTGGATCATCATGGGGAAGGACTTCTTTTAATTCTACACAGTAGACTGGGCCTCTCTGGAAATGATGACCTTCTTCTCCATGAGGCTGTTGTGGAAAAACCAATGACCACACATAGAGTTCCCGTTGCCTCTCCCCTTGTCCAGGATTTCATTATCTCTCACCTGGAATTATGCCCCGGTTTCTTAACTAATCCCTCATCTAGGTTCTCCCCAACCTACCTCATCCTCACACTCATCTAAATAATCACCACCACTACCCAAGCCAACCTTGTTTCATTCTCTTGCTTAAAGACCTCTGAGCTCACAGTGGCAGGTTGAGTTTCCGGAGAAGCAGAATGAGATGGACACTAGCATATTCAATGTTTATTAGGGAGGATTCTTGAAATGAACCCTTGTGGATGGAATGGAAGGAGGCAGGACTGGACACATGGAGAAACTGAGCAGGATTGGACACAAGGAGAAGTCATTGCAACAAGGCTTCAGCTAATCAAGGGGGAGTTCTGAAGCTTAGATGGCTCTTCAGCGTTCTCCTGAGTTGGAGTGAGATTGACAGGCTCAGTATACTCCTATGTAGACCAGTCACTGCTTGTATGTTTCCCAGGAATCTGGCATGAACTCGGCCAAGGTGTCTATCTTCAGAAAAGAGTGGGAAAGGGCTGGGAGCAAGGGCCAGCTGCTAGCAGCAC
The DNA here is from genome assembly GCA_037038555.1 of Rhynchonycteris naso. Taxonomy (NCBI): domain Eukaryota; kingdom Metazoa; phylum Chordata; class Mammalia; order Chiroptera; family Emballonuridae; genus Rhynchonycteris; species Rhynchonycteris naso. Next base: position 45,954,046 of record CM073004.1, on the reverse strand, counting down.
TTCCTGAAGCTGAGAAAATAAGCTCTGTGGTCCTGAAAAGAGGGGTCTGGGAAGTACGTCATCATTCACCACACTCTCCTTCACCTCCAGAATACCACTCACTTCCTTTGCATGACCTGCAATCTAGCCCCTGCCACCTCACCAAACCCATCCCTCTCCATTTCCTCTTGTCTAACCCAGGTACGTTCAACTTCTCAGGGGGTTCTTGAATGTACTGCTACTTCCCTAGTTTGCACATACTATTCCCTATTACTAGGATGTCTTTAGAAATTACCCAAACTTGAGGGCTTAAAATAACACACATTTATTCTCTTATATGTCATGGAGGTCAGAAGTCCAACATCAGCTTCATCAAGCCAAATCGAGGTGTCAGCAGGGCCAAGCTAATGCAAAATCTACCTTTATCTCCCTCTCATAAGGCCACTGTGACTGCATTTAGGGTCCACCTAGATGATACAGGATAATCTCCCTATCTCAAGATACTTAATCACATCTGTAAGTCTCTTTTGTCATATAAGGTAATGGTTACAAGCTCCAGAGAGTAGGACCTGGATATCTTTGGGGACCATTATTCAGCCTACCACATCTGCCTTGACCCATATACCTCTTTTTCATTGTCACCTCTTCTATGAAACTTGCCCTGACACTCTCAGGTAAGTTGAACTGGCACACTATTTTAATTTCTCTGTATTTTGTCCATGTCTTTATTTTATCAGTTACCCCATTTTGCTAGAACTCATTCACAAAACAATAAAGTCATTCATTCATTGAGCACCCTGATAGGCACTGTTCTTAATTCTTGGGGCTAGAGCAGTGAATAAAGGGAACAAAAAGCCCTGCCCTTGTCTAGCTTCTATTCCAATGAAAGTAGACAAACAATTTTAAAAATTAAAATGAGGAGAAATTGAAAGGACACTTCCCAGTGTTGGCTTCTCAGTACAGTAAGCTTCTTGTTCTGGGAAGAATGGTTGTTCAAATATAGACTTTTTATTTATTTATTTATATTTTTTACAGGAACAGAGAGAGAATCAGAGAGAGGGATAGACAGGAACAGACAGACAGGAATGGAGAGAGGTGAGAAGCATCAATCATTAGTTTTTCATTGCCGTTGCGACACCTTAGTTGTTCATTGATTGCTTTCTCACATGTGCCTTGACCGCGGGCCTTCAGCAGACCGAGCAACCCCTTTCTTGAGCCAGTGACTAGGGTCCAAGCTGGCGAGCTTTTGCTCAAGCCAGATGGGCCCATGCTCAAGCTGGCGAGCTTGGGGTCTCAAACCTGGGTCCTCCTCATCCCAGTATGACGCTCTATCCACTGTGCCACTGCCTGGTCAGGATAGACAAACAATTTTAAAAATTAAAATAAGGCCCAGGCCCTGGCCAGTTAGCTCAGTGGTAGAGCATCGGCCTGCTGTGTGGATGTCCTGGGTTCTATTCCCAGTCAGGGCACAGAAGCAGCACCCATCTGCTTCTCAACCCTTCCCCCTCTCCTTTCTCTCTATCTCTCTCTTCCCCTCCCGGAGCCAATGCTCCACTGGAGCAAAGTTGGCCTGGGTGCTGAGGATGGCTCCATGGTCTCTGCCTCAGGCACTAGAATAGCTCCAGTTGCAATGGAGCAATGTCCCAGATGGGCAGAGCATCACCCCCTAGTGGGCATGCTGGGTGGATTCCAGTAGGGCACATGCAGCAGTCTGTCTCTCTGCTTTCCTGCTTCTCATTTTAGAAAAATATAAAACATTAATAATAATAATAATAAAATAATAAGGCCCTTGCTGATTGGTTCAGTCTCTGGTCAGGGCACATGTGAGAAGAAACCAATGAAGAAACAACTAAGTGAACAAGGAGTTGATACTTCTCTCTCTCTCTCTCTCTCTCTCTCCCTTCTCCCCCCAAATCAATGGAAAAAGATTTTTTAAATACTAAAAATTAAAATAAATACTGTGTGAAAAATATACAAATTAGTAAGGCAAAAAACAGAGCAGGGCATAGGAGTTTGGGAATGTATCAGAGGAAGACAGAGATAATTATGTAAAATATAGATAATAAAAATAAATGATAAAAATCTATTGCAACTTATTTTTTATTTTTATTGAATTTATTGGGGTATATTGGTTAATAAAATATATAGGTTTTAGGTACACACTTCTACAATACGTCATCTATATGTTGCACTGTGTATTCACCACCCCAAGTCAAGTCGTTCTTCATCACCATTTATCCCTCCTTTACTCCCCCCACCTTCCTTTCTCTCCTACAGTTCCCACAATGTTGTCTGTGTCTGTGCTTTTATTTTTTCTTTGTTTAATCCCTTCACCATTTTACCCAGCTCCCCAATGAGATTACTGCAATTTAAAATAGATTGGCCAAGGAAGGTCTCATTGAAATGGTGACATTTGACATTGAGGGAAATTTGGATGAATATCTAGCAGAAAAGCTTTCTAGGTAGAGGGCTGTTTAGGTACAAAGGTTCTTAGGCTAGAGCATGACTCACATGTTTAGGGAACAGTGAGTTCCTAGATATTTTTGAGAGGAGTGATGTGATCTGACTTTGTCAGGATCACTTTCTTAGGCTGTCACATATAGCCCACACAGGGTGTGAGTTCCACAGCACAATCTAGAGGATTTCTTTTACAATTAGTCAATTTATAGAGGCCATATCGTGTTACATAGCAACTCTAATGATTAGTGTCTGAGATAAAATGGAGAAGATGCCAGGGTGGAAGCAAGAAAACCAATTAAAAGACTTTTATAATCATTTAGGCAATTTATCTACATCCAGGATTATGGCATCCCCAATTTAGAACAGTGCCTAGAACATAGTAGGCACACAAAAAATAAATGACTGTATTTTGCACCACAGTGTAAATCTTCTTTGTATTTCCAGGGCACTTACTGGTTACTTCCTGGATTCACAAATTTTTAATAAAGGGGTAGACCAGATTACTTCAAATCTAAAGTCCTGCCAGCCGGTTCCTACTTGGGCTTCTCTACCTAGGGTGTTCCACTGCCATCTTCAGTGCCACATGTTCAAACTGACTTTATCCCTTTCACCCCTCCCATCCCCACCTGAAACAACTTCCTCCTGGGTTTCCCCACCTAGGTTTGAAGTCAGTTACCTTTACCAATCTTATCTAGGTCCGAGTCCAGGGACACCTTCTCTTTCAATTCCACTGTCCATAATCCAGTCCTGCCTTCACAACATCTTCCAACGAGCCCATGACAGCCTCTCGTTCTCACTTCAAGCTCTATCCACTACCAGGTTTCTGCATCTGGCCATCCCTCCCTACACCTGGGATGCTCCCACATCCTTTACTCCACCTCCAGGACTTACCTCCAATCACCTGTACAATTGTTCTCGTATTAGTCTTTACTGGCCCCAACTCTCCATGACCTCATCCTCCTCTGAGTTCATATCTGGGAAGAGGTAATAGTCAGGGAAAAGAATGCAAACTATGGAGGCAGACAGATGGGATTCAAATCCCCACTCAGCTACTCCCTAGTGTGTGACCTTGGGAATTCATTTATCCTCTCTGGAAAGTAGTTTCTTCACATTAAACTTTTTAAAAAGAATAAAAGTTTTAAAGTCTACCGCATAGACCTGTGTGAACATATGAAGATGTGTCGACGAAACACCTAGTATGCCTTAGGCACTCAATAAATGCTTATTCCTTCTTCCCTGGCTGCTTGTCCTGTGCCCACCGTTCCACTGCCTGCATTTGGCATTTTTATTCCTTTCCTTACTGCCTTATTATATTTAGTTAAAATTTTATTTAAAAATATATGTTAATAACACATGTATTCCGGGCCATAAAAACCCAGGTTAGAACACAGGATTACGGGAAACACTTTCTCAGTATTTATCTACTTCAATGTATATGAAAATCACCTGTACAATTGTTCACGTCAATTTTTTTAAAGTTATTTGGCACCCTGACTGGATAGCTTGGTTGGTTGGAGCGTCGTCCCAATACACAAAGGTTGTGGGTTCAATCCCGTCAGGGCACATGCGGGAGCAGATCAATGTTTCTGTCTGTCTGTCTGTCTGTAAAATCAATCAATAAATTTTAAAAAGTTATCTGGATATTTACAAACATATTCTACAGTAGAAGAGAATAGCATAATGAATTTCCGTATGCCTATTACCCAGCTCCAGAAATGGTCAATTCTTAGCCAGTTGTATTTCATCTAACCCCTACTCTCAATTTTTATTTCTGGAATATTCTGAAACAAATCACCGGCATCATTTTATTCTACTCATAAATAATTCAGTAGTTATCTCTACTATATAAAGATTTGTCTTAGTTTGCTAGCGCTGCCATAACAAAACCCCATAGGCTCAGTGGCTTCAACAGTGTCTAGCTTCTAATAGTTCTGGAGTCTAGAAGTTGGAGACTAAGGTGTCAGCAGGTTTCTCCCGAGACCTCTCTCCTTGGCTTGCAGATGGCCACTTTTTCTCTGCGCCCAGGCACTTACAGCATCTCTTCCTCTTTGTATGAGAATACCAGTTCTATTTGATTAGGGTCCCACCCTTATGATTTCATTCAACTTTAATTACCTCCTTAAAGGCCCCATCTCCAAATACAGTCACATTGGGGGTTAGGGCTTCAACGCATGAATTTTGGAGGCACATAATTCAATTTATAATAATAATAATATATATATATATTTACAGGGACAGAGAAAAAGTCAGAAAGAGGGACAGATAGGAACAGAGAAAGATGAAAGGCATCAATAATTAGTTGCCATTGTGACATCTTAGTTGTTCATTGATTGCTTTCTCACATGTGCCTTGACTGTGGGCCTTCAGCAGACCGAGCAACCCCTTGCTGGAGCCAGCGACCTTGGGTCCGAGCTGGCAAGCTTTTTGCTCAAGCCAGATGGGCCTGCGCTCAAGCTGGTGACCTCGGGGTCTTGAACCTGGGTCTTCTGCATGCCAGTTCGATGCTCTATCCACTGTGCCACCGCCTGGTCAGGCTATAATAATATTTTAAAGAACATGATTGTATCATTGTTATTATACCTAAAATAATAATAATAATTGCTTAATAATTTCTTCATGTTCAAACTTTCCTAGTTGCTTTCAGAACACTTTTTAATGCTTTGTTAAAATTAAGGTTCAAAGGGTGAAGCATTCTTTTAGAAATACAGATTGCCAGGTCCCCACCCTGGAGTTGTGATTTAGCTTCAGTTTTGCTGCTACTCCATCAGGCAGCCTCTGGGGTCATGTTTTTTAACTATTATTTTAACCCAGAGGAAGAATGGCCATAAACATTTCAATCAGAATTATGCCAGCATTGATAGAATTTCATCAAGAAAGTAGGTAACATCTAACCCTGGCTGGTTAGCTCAGTTGGTTAGAGCATCATCCTGAAGCACAAAGGTTGGCAGTTTGATCCCAGGTGAGGGCACATATAAGAATAGATATTCTTGTCTTTTCTCCTTGTTGGGCAGATAAAATATATTATGCTCACTTTGTTAAAGATGGCGCTGCCCACATGGCAGTTCATTGATATTAATGTGTAAGGGGGAACAGTCTGTGAGCAGGCCAGGTCATTATAGCCTAAGGCTTAGTTTTAAGAGTAAGCTTTTCCCCACACCCTTGTCTGATTGAATGATGTAGGGTGGTGCACTCTCCTGAGGAATCCCATTATGCCTCAGATGGGTGACTTTGTATCAGAGACTTCCTTGTTTGTATAATTGGATTAAAGGTTTTGATTCTACACTATAAAATGGGGCAGGCCAGGAGCTTGCTCTCTCGCTTGGTTCCTGAGGTATTAGAGAGGAGAGCAGATTAAGGCCACGTGGAGGCCAGGAGAAGCAGCCAAGATGGCGATGTGCTGAGTGAGAAGCCAATTTGTGCAGAGTTTGTGCAGGAGGAGATGAGGAACAGAGATGAATAAGTCTGGTGAACTAGAACCCTTTGATTCTAGGAAACTCGGGTAAGTCAGTAGCTTTGTGAGCACTGAATGAGTGGGTTTTGGAGCCCAGTCTGTGTTTTTGCTTGCCCGCTGGGTGCAAGCTAGAATTAAAGCGGATGGCTCACCAGTTCTTGATTCCGTTGTTTCATTACCGACTGTCCGAATCTAATGCAAACCTGCATTGGCCAGGCGGCTGTGATAATGGCCTCGACTACTGGCTTTACACTCCTGCTCTTTCCCTTTCTCTCTCTAAAATCAATAAAATAAACTAAAAAGAAGTAACTTCTAGAATGTGTTATTAAGTAATAAAATTCAGTGATCAATTTTCCCAAGAACACTATTTGTTTCCAGTTTTTACCATTGTATTTTAGTTTATTGGAATTATTTCTATCATCAATTCTTTTCCTGTTTAAGTTTTACAATAAAATTTGATTCATATCAGGGTTTTGCCCATGGCAATTTTACCAATTATAACATCTGCTTTTGTGAGTTTCATAGTTGTGTGGTAAGGTGCCATAGAACTGTAAAACTTAGTATTGTCAACGCCATTTTGAAGAGGAAAAGTCAGGCTTTCTGTCTCGTCCTTTCTTTGGAAAATGGAGGGAAAGGGATATAGAAGTCTCCTGACTTACAAGGACAACTGGGTCATATAGTTTTAGTTCTCTGAAAGGATTAAGTTATCTGAAGAACTTCCTTTCCCTTTCAATAAGAGACAAAATTTACACATTGCCCTACACTGATTTTGGCTCTCTCTCCCCTCCTAGAATCCTGAGATTAACGTGTACAGAAGTACCTCTAGGCGAAGGAGGAAAGATAGACACTAAAAGGTTTATGAATGTATTTTGTTATGTAAAATGACATCACCATTGTGTTACCTTGAAAGTTTTAATGTTTCTTTAAATCTCCTAGACAAATGTTATAAGCTAGTTAATGATTGTGTCATGCTGTCATGCCCCCCCCCCCTCCAACGTGTATAACCAGCCTCTGAGATACATTTGGTGCTGTACAATTTGGGTCAGATATGCCCAGTGTTAGTCATATGCGGCCAGCATATTAATAAATCTCCTCCTTTTAATAAAACCCTTCAAAATTCATCTGGACTTAGTGTCTCTACGTAAACCAACAGAAGTGAGGTACGGTATTTTACATCAGTTGTGGCCGTTATTTCTACCAAATCCAATTTTCCCCAGTCAGATTTAGATGTCTACAGTTTGTCAAAATTTGATTCTTCAGGCAATTTTTAGTCAATAACTTTTTATTCTGTATGTAGTTTTAGCTGTTGTTAATCTTATTATGTGCTGATTATTTCTATCAGTATTATGCATTATTACTTTGATAAAAAGGCTGAGAGCTTAGATTCAGCTTTAGTTACCATTAGAAAAATAATGCTATGTAGCTAAGAGATATAACAAAAGGGATAAAGTGTGGGAGTCAGAAAATGATGAAAAGACACAGAGGCAGATGAAGACAGATTGAGAGAAGAGCTGCAGCTGTCTTAGGATAGTGTTTGCTAGGCTCTCTGAGGGGTCCAGATTGTAGCAGGAAGTGATCCAATGGAGGATAGACACTCAGATAACTTCATTAGAGGAAAAGAGAATTTATTAAAAGCTAGTGGAGTAAGTGGAGCTAGTAAGCAGCTCCAAAGACACGTGCTCCTTGAAGTTGATTGATTTTCTTACAGTTATATACCTTTTACAGAATACAGGTTTTCATGCAAGGGGCTCGTGATCCCTTTGTCTAGGTAGTGGTAGTCAACTTGGTTCCTACCGCCCACTAGTGGGCGTCCCAGCTTTCGTGGTGGGTGGTAGCAGAGCAACCAAAGTATAAATAAAAAGATAGATTTAACTATAGTAAGTTGTTTTATAAAAATTTATTCTGCCAAACTTAGCGAAAATCCGACATAAAGTACTTGGTAAGTAATTATTATTATATGCTTTAACTTGCTATATAGCTCTGCTTTATAAATTTTATTAAGTAAAGTTACTTCCCTACTTTATAAATCACCATTACTGTGGAACTGGTGGGTGGTTAGAAAATTTTACTACTAACAGAGATACAAAAGTGGGTGGTAGGTATAAAAAGGTTGACTACCCCTAGTCTAGAGGTATACATCACTCTCATGACTCCAGGATGGGAAGGTGAGTTGAGGTGGGTTCAGAGGATAAGTGTTGGAATTTTTTAATTAAGGCATATAAACATTGTTTCTTAAAAGCTTTTAAGAAAAGAAAAGGGGAACAGGTATTTAAATAAGTTCTCTCTTCTTTGCTCTGTGTAGTGAATGGCCCCAGTCACCCTTTTAGAGAACTATAAGAAATAGTTAATCCATAACTGGTTGACTCAGCTACCCCTGCAGGTTCCCTTCCCTTGCATTCTTCTTGTTTCTTCCTCCTCAAGGACAAGGGGTAGGGGTTCTGACTTCTCCTTCCTTAGGATGACTTGGGGGCCAAAACATCAAGACTAAAACAATATGGAGGCTGCAATATCGATAGCATGGGTGAGACAAATAGCCTGAGGACTTTAGATCTTAGGAAGTTGAACATACAGTTGTCACCTTGCCACCTCCACCATCTCCCCCTTTTATGGATCTTTTTATTTCCTTTCTATCCCTACCTAGTCAGTGACTGAATTTCAGCCCTCTGTTCCTCTTGAACTTCAGACTGACTACTGCCCCCCGCAAACCTCTTCCTTTTCTTCCATTGACCATAAAGTATCTTTAGCAGAGGGGACCTCCCACTTGGTTTTGCCAGTGCCTGGCACAGTGCCCTGCATGCAGTGAGTGTTCAAGAACTATCTGTTGACTGGTTTATCTTAAAGTATCACCCTTATGATTTAAACTCCCATAAGCTAGGCCACTGTTAACAAATCAAAACACATTTAACCCAACCTACCACTTCCTGGGGGGTAAGTGGGTGGATGGAGCAGATTCTGCAATTCTGAACTGTTGAGAGGCTTCTCAATCTGTCTACAGAATTGAAGCTTGAAAAGTTTTATTTTTTGCCAACGTTCCCTAGCAAATGCCTGCTGCACACCCACACACTTAGCCAGCGAGAGAGAAAGAGCTGCTGCAAGACTGATTCCCTCTGGGACCACTAATCACAGGAGCAGCCATTCCTAAGCCTCCCATCCAGCCTGGGACCCCAGGTCCTCTAGGCCAGACTCCTGGCTTTCACGGGCTGAGCCTGAGGAGGGAGAGAAGATGCAGGGAAGGACTAGAAATAGGACTCTTCCTGAGAGAGTGAGGTCCTGTGAGGATGACCTTGTGTAGACCAGTATGAGGGACACAGTATGAGGGACACAGAGACCCAGCCAACTGAGAGAGAGACAAGTAGATGAAGAGGAGACCACAAAGCTAAGTTTTTGTTAATATTTTCAATGGCTTGAAATGGCCACACCTATAATGTAAACTGTGTGAATCTAGTGTTAAAACCTGAGCATTAAAAACAACAACAACAAAATCCCCAGAAGATTAAAAAAACAATTCTGGTCTTCAAAAGATTAGGAGAGCCCTATCTGGATAGCTCAGTTGGTTAGAGCATTATCCTGATATGCCAAGGTTGCAGGTTCCATTCCTGGTCAGGGCTCATACAAGAATCAACCAATGAATGCACAAGTAAGTGAATCAATAAATGGATGTTTCTCTCTCTCTAAATTAAATTAAAATTTTAAAAATTAACCAAAAAGAATAGGAAAACAAGAGGGATAAGGCTATCCTCAACATCTCTCAGACTTGGAAGTGATTGGAATCATCTAGGGCAGGGGTCCCCAAACTGCATGCGGCCCCCTGAGGCCATTTATCTGGCCCCCGCCACACTTCCAGAAGGGGCACCTCTTTCACTGGTGGTCAGTGAGTGGAGCACAGGATGCATCCGCACCCAGAGTTCCCATTGAAATATTGGTCAGTTTGTTGATTTCAATTTACTTGTTCTTTATTTTAAATATTGTATTTGTTCCCGTTTTGTTTTTTTACTTTAAAATAAGATATGTGCAGTGTACATAGGGATTTGTTCATAGTTTTTTTTATAGTCCAGCCCTCCAACGGCCTGAGGGACAGTGAACTGGGCCCCTGTGTAAAAAGTCTGGGAACCCCTGCCCTAGGGAGCTTTAAAAAGACAGAGTGCTGGGCCCACCCCCAGACACTGAGTTAATCAGTGTGGGGTGGGTTCTGGGCATCCAGATTTTTTAAAAGCTCTCCAGGGGTTTCTAATGTGCTGGCAGTTGACACCAACTGGGCTAGACTGAAGATGGAAAAGGAAATATGATCTCCCCCTGTGTTCTGTGGCCCAGCAATGCAAGAGAGAAGGACGTTGGGCCTGACCCCTCTGGTGTCTTGTAACAGGTGTGTGGCTCAGTGGAAAGAGCTGACCATGTTCATTTGAGGTCTGAGTTCTGGTTTTGGATTAACTACTAGCCACCATATGACCCTGGACAATGAGGGTGGTGGTCAGAGAAGACCCGAGTTTACTAATTAATTCACTGTTTGCTGGGTTGGTCACTTTCTCTCCCTGCCTTCAGTTCTCTCATGTAATCTCCAGATCTAAAACAGTCCAAATCTCTACTTTCATTAAAATAGCCCAGTCACTTTTAGTTGAACAGATTTTCCCCCCCATGAATTATTCAAACTTGGGAGTCGAGTGTTGAAATAACATGCTCGAGTTGTCCTCATTAGGAAGCTTTTAGCTGTGAATCTCCTGTCTTCCACTATCTTTTACAAAGCCTGGTCTCTGCAGAGTTTTTGGAGATGAACACAGTCAATCATTTAAAGTCTCTCGAGAATACCCATGGAAATAAAGGAAGTAATAAACATCCACACGATAAACAGAGGTAGTGTAATAAAGGAAGCAATAGAGAGCAGTCATGGACACTCCAAAGAGTACCACAATCTTCAGCAAGTCTTAGCCTCGCTGGGCTTCAGTTTCAGTCGTATTCATGAACATCTATTTCAGGCCTACCTTGCAGATGGGGAATTAAATAAATGACACTTGTCCTTAAGGAGCCCCAATATGGGGAAACTGAGACAGACACATTAATAGCCAATGGTAAGAGAAGATGAATATGAGGCAGAACGTGATAGAGGCTTTTAACTTCTGATTTTCTCCTTGACTTTTAACCATGAAACATAAAATTTAGAATAAGTAGAATGTAGGACCGAGTGATGACAGGCCCTTGGAGGGTCCCCAAGTCTCTGCCTGTGGGACATCACATCATCAGATGCTGCCACATCCCAGACAACACAGGGCTTCGTTGTAACTGCATCTAGAGATGGGATCATTAAGGTATAGAAATGAAAACCTAGTGATTTGTATCATTTGTAATAAAGTTATAAATATGTCATCACTCCAGAGGAAAGATATTTCTAGAGAACAGAAGTGAGATCAGATTCATTTGCTTAGTTTTCAAAATCATTCTTCTTCTTACTGCTTCATGATTAAACAAATGCCACCCAAGGCTGAGGAAGAAGGTATATCTGGTGACTGAGCTCAAGTTTATTTCTGCCAGAATCAGCAGACAACAGAAGTCTGGGAATTTTCACAGCATATGTCAAGGAGCTGAGGAATCTAAAATGCTAAGACATTTATGATGTCATTTTACTTTGCATTGGAAAAGATGGTTGTAAGCTGTTATAATGTTAATCAGTGATTCCCTCTCTCTTCTATGCATCTAGTCACATGTAAGACTTGCTAATCACTGGCTGCTGGGTTTCTGATTCAAGGAGGTATGGGTTGGGGGCAGATAATGGACATTTCTGACAAGTTCCCTGGGGATACTGATGCTGCTGATTAGGGACCCCACTTTGAGAACCCCTGATATTAATACATAAACTCCTACTCAAAATGCTGCTCAAAGCAGCAAATAAAGTGCATTTGAGGACTCTCAGTGCCGTCCCCCTTCGGCTCTACTTACTGTATTATCTCTCTTCTGGTCTATTCATGTTCTGACTTAGTTCTCATAACCTGTAGCACTGATCTGTGGCCAATTGCCTATGGAGAAGTATGACCCTTCTTAGCCACCGTCATCTTAAATTATCATTAGCACAGAGGTGCGATTGTAAAATCTGGAATTTGGCTCACGAATGCAGATTATTTTTTCCCTCCAGTTTCTTCAAGAGCAAATGAGATGAATTTTAAGAACTTTCCCCAGCCTGAGACCCCATGACTTTACAAAGCAATGATTTTAAGAAGCACTGTCCATTCGTTTTGGAAGGAGGAGGAAAATCACTTTTACAGAGCATCCACTTACTCACTGAGATGTGCTAATTAGGGTCCTTATGATTTAATTAAATTTAGTTTTATATTCTAGCTCTAGAAATCATACCTCACTCTCTCCATAGAATGACCTAGCCTTTCCCCCAGATAATCAGCAACCCCTGAGGCAGCAGAAGACAGTGGCCCAGACCTGACTAATGGTCACACAAGTCTGAACCTCTGGCAGGCTACAGATAATATCTTGACCTAAGTTATATTTCAACTCCTGACCCCTAAGGTGGGTCCCCTCCTGGCTGCTTTTCCATGAGACCAGACAGAGGGATGCTGGTGCAAACCTCAGAAATGTCCTCAAGACCTGGAGAAACTGTTTATTTCCCTTCCCTCACTTCCAACCAATCAGATCCCAGCACAACCCCGAACCCCTTAACCCACAGAGTCTTGTTATTTTGCTTGCTATAATCTGTAACCTACATGTCATCAGGGAGGCAAGTCATTAGCATTGGCTTTCTGCCTCGGATTGGCCAATCCAAATTAAACTATTTTTCTCACTATACTGCAAACTCCTGCTCATGCCTTCTGTGAGCCACTGCCCACAAGCAGATGGATTACACAAGCAAACAAACCAACCCTAACATTGCGGTCCTGGTCACACTAAGTCTCATTTTATTCTCCTGTTGCCATTTGAGTTGATGGACATTTGAGAGAGAGACACACACACAAAAGTTGAGAGAGTTTAGGGAAGTTGCCCACATTGCTCAGCTAATGAGTGAGGGAGCAGGGTTTGAACTCTGTGCCATCCTTACTTTGTCGTGTACCACAGGCTTTCCTGCTGCAGGGGCAAAGTCGGAATGATGTTAAGGAAATGCTTCCTCCCACAGATGGCTCTGCCACTTCCAAACACCACTGACACTTGGGTATTTGCACCCAAGAGGGAGGCTTTGGCGCCAGGCCTCTTTGTTTATAGATCTGGAATCCCACATCCATGAAAAGTGAAGGCAGAGCCAAGAGAGAGGGTGGAGGGCTAGGCCAAACTTGGATGACACAACTGTCAACACAGCAAAAATACAGAGAAAGGCAAAAACATTTCAAAAATACAATCACAGCCATTTTCTTCTTGCTAGAGCCAGTCGCTTTTGACCCTCTATTTGAATAGGCTTTTATTTTTCTTAAAAACACAACAAAACAAGACCTGTTCTATTTGTAGCTCTCAAAATGACAAGGTTGCAGTGTTCACAGGGATGATAAGAGGAAACCTCTCTGTGACACAGGCGAGTCTTCCCAGTCTTAACATCCAGTAAGTCACAGGCTGCAGTGACACTCAGAGAGGAAGAGAAGATCTCTTACCCAAAACTGACTATTAGTGAGAAAGAAGTGAGAGAGCTATCAGCTACCATTCCCCAAGGGTTCCTTAAGGATCATCTAGTTTTTTGTTTTATTTTTCCCAAGGACAGAGAGAGAGAGTCAGAGAGAGGGATAGATAGGGACAGACAGACAGAAACGGAGAGAGGTGAGAAGCATCAATCATTAGTTTCTCGTTGCCCTTGCGACACCACAGTTGTTCATTGATTGCTTTCTCACACGTGCCTTGACCACGGGCCTTCAGCAGACCGAGCAACCCCTTGCTGGAGCCAGCAACCTTGGGTCCAAGCTGATGAGCTTTTGCTCAAGCCAGATGGGCCCACGCTCAAGCTGGCGACCTTGGGGTCATGAATTCAGGTCTTCCTCATCCCAGTCCAACGCTCTATCCACTGCGCCACCGCCTGGTCAGGCCCATCTAGTTTTATGTAAGCAGTCTTCAAATTATTTGCAGGTTGGAAAGCCAAGCTCAATCAGTCTCACAGGGTATGGAAACTGAACCAGGTGACCTCTTGGGGAATGGAAGCCAGAAGCATGATTTCCTACACTAGGAAGGAACCCACACGTGAGCCAGTGTGCAAACTGCACGGCTTGGGGGAGGAGAGTGGCAGTGGTCCAGTCCAGTGCTAGTCAAACTGTGTGTTTATGACTCACCTAGAGATACTGTTAAATGCAGATCATGATTCAGGAGGTCTGGAGAGGGCCTGACAATCTGCATTTCTAACAAGCTCCCAGGTATTATCAATGTTGCTTGTCCATAGACCACTGGAGAACTTTCCATCATAGTCTTGAGTCTAAAGGGAATTAAATTCCAGATTCTCAAAACTCATTTTTACTCGTTTCTAAAATCTACCTAAGAAAGAGTGAAGTCAAAGTTGTAAGTTCCCCTCTTACAACAGACTTCTTCGCACTTGACTGAACAAAAGGACCTCTCCTCTTTCCATCTCAAATCTTACAATGGGGCCCTGACTCAGGGTGCAAAAAATGCCAGGTTCCCAGACAAAGCAACAATTCAAACACACCGGTGTTACTGTTAAGAAAGCTATTAACTCTAACAACTGGTTCCAAATATTTTCACAAGTCAAATGGTATTGATTCATTGCTCTCAACAAAGCCGAAGGAGATGTGAATTATGCACTGACAGTTATTTTAAAATAGTTTTGAAAAAAATATATGTGAAAATTCAGAGTTAAATGACATTTCTATAACAAAATTTTCATTTCTACTGCTTAAATATGAACAAAATTTCTCAGCATTTACATCTGTAATAAAATAAAACAGAGTGAGTATTGATGTTGAATCAACACTTATTTATTGACTCAGTATCAATACTATTACTTATTTAGCAATAAGTATTAATCAACATAAATATGTTACTTGTTTTTAAAAAGTAGAAGAAAGAAAAGGGAAAAGATCTATCTCATGAAGAAATCCACTTCCAACAAAAATTTTGTTTAATAATTATAATTACCAAAACATATATATGTTGTGTGTGTGTGACAGAGACAGAGAGAAGGACAGATAGGGACAGACAGACAGACAGGAAGGGAGATGAGAAGCATCAATTCTTTGTTGCGGCACCTTAGTTGTTCATTGATTGCTTTCTCATATGTGCCTTGACTGGGGGGCTCCAGCAGACCAAGTGACACCTTGCTCAAGCCAGTGACCTTGGGCTCAAGCTAGTGAGCCTTGCTCAAACCAGATGAGCCCGTGCTCAAGCTGGCAACCTCGGGGTTTCGAATCTGGGTCCTCCGCATCCTAGTTTGACGCTCTATCCACTGAGCCAGTGCCTGGTCAGGCCCAAAACATATATTTATGTTGTTTGCATTGATCAAATACCAATAATTATTGTATCAAGAACTATTTTAACACTTAACAACTTATGGACTCTGAGTTTATACACATTATTTTGTTTTAGAAAAATATGACACTGTGTTTCATGAGGATAAAATTCTGTAAGGTAAAAGAATGAAAACAATTAAGGAGAAGAAAAAATGATGCAACATTTAAGAAAAGCTTGTCTTACTATTTTTAAAGGATGTCAATAGCAAATCACTGTGGTATTGTAGGGAAAGAAAATTTTTCCTGTACCCTTCTAGGTTCTTTTGGCTGATCTAATAATTAAATGGACACAAGCCAGATTAACAGGAGAAAACTTAATTTTCTACATATCAAAGCCTCAAATAGACATGAGAGGCTGCCCAACAGTCAGGCAACTGAGGTTTATAAGCCATCCTGAGCTAAGTAGAAGGGGGTTGGGGTCTGGGGCTTCAAGGAAAAAGAAGACACTTCAAAAGAAGATGAGAAGAGCAAATCTGGCAAACAAATGTTTGCCATGCCATACAGAGACAATGGGACAGAGAAATTTGAACAAACAAGCCCTATATGGCTCCCCCAGTTTACCACACCTAACCCATAGTTAACGTTAGTGATAATTCCTTTTCTGAAACAAACTGTCCCAGTAGAGCCCAAGCTCCACATTGATCAGACGTCCCTGATTCGACTTCCCCATGCAGTGAGACAGACACTACTGCTTATCAGCAGGGCTGGCAGCCTCTTTGGGACTACTCTTGAGGCGGCTATGAGGATTCTACTTATCGATACTGATACTAACTGCCACCAGAGGAAAGACACAACTGACACACAAGTTAGTTGCAAGAATCACACAGGCAATTTATTGCTCACAAATCCTTTTGACGTGCCTGGATACAGTTTAAGGGGCCCCGTCAGAGTGCTCCTCTTGGCTGTATTTGGTCAGAGCTCAGAGCAGCATGGAGACAGTCCACATTCACATTGGAGTCTGGGTGACTACTGACTAGTGCAGCATGGGGCCCCTTAGCTTTAGTACCTTTTCTGGCCAATGCCTTTTAACAGGAGTCAATCTACAAGATTATCGTTTCAACCAACCTTTAACAGGTGTCAGTTTACAGGATTATCACCTCAAACCACCTTTTTTGGAGTTCCTTAGAGGGAGCCCTTTTTATGTTAATCTACTGAAGTATCACATCAAGCCACTTTTAGCACTTCTTTTTTTTATTTTATTTTATTCATTTTAGAGAGGAGACACAGAGAGAGAGAGAGAGAGAAAGGGGGGAGGAGATGGAAGTATCAACTCCCATATATGCCTTGACCAGACCGGTGCAGGGTTTTGAACTGGCAACCTCAGTATTCCCAGGTTGACTTTTTTTTTATCCACTGCGCCACCACAGGTCAGGCTCAAGCCACTTTTAAGGCGTTCCTAGGGAAGCTTCTTGTTTATATTAACTTACAGAGTTATGATTTCAAGCCACTTCTTAACTATATATAACTTCACACACACACTAACTGGGCCGTGCTCGAAAGTCAGAGTCTGTTCATCATATGTGTACACACTATATTAATTTCTATCCAGGCAGCATAACTTTATTTAATTTCCTTAACTGATTTTAATACTATATCTTAATTACTTTTATATATCTTCCATATTTTTCTATATATTTAATTACTATAACCTTATATTACTGCAACACAGACCCTCTATCTAAACTCTTTCAGGCAGAAAAGGGGAAGGTAAAAAGCTCTTCTGGAGTCTTTTGGGTCTTGGTTGTCTTCAGCTCAAAATAATCCACATGCCAAAGTGGTACGTTTTGGGGTGACCTATTCTGCTCCTCTTCAGTATATAGAGTGCATAGAAACAGTTTTTTAAATTATATAAAAGGATTGTTTTAAATGTTAGCATTTTAAGAAGAGCTTATTTTTGTGGCGCAGTGGATAAAGCGTCGAACTGGAAACACTGAGGTAGCCAGTTCAAAACCCTGCACTGGTCTGGTCAAGGCACATATGGGAGTTGATGCTTCTAGCTCCTCCCCCCTTTCTCTCTCTCTCTCTCTCTCTCTCTCTCTCTCTCTCTCTCTCTCTCTGTGTGTGTCTCCTCTCTAAAATAAATAAATAAAAATAAATTAAAAAAAAAAGAAGAGCTTATTTTTGTATATTTTTAATAGGTGATTATATATCAAATTACTATAGTACATAGAGTCCATTGGAAACATTTTTAAAATTATATATGGCCTGTTTTAAAATACCAAAATTTATAATAAATAGCAAATTGCATTCCTTATAACTACTTACACTTATGATGAAAAATTTTAGATATAAACATAAAAATTATGAGCTATACATAGTTTGTAAAATTTTCTTTAAACTCACAGCAAAAAAAAAAAAAAGTTTGAAGAAAGATTTTCCTGTCCTTAAGTCACATTAAGACAGTCATCTCATCTATAATGAAACTCTGTTGGACCTCTCAGGCTGGCAAAACAAACCACTTGTGACCATATACCCCAAAATCTGCCCAAGACCTGACTCCAACCACACACCATCATCTAGCAGTCACCTCTAGCACTTCTTAGCCCTAGCATAAAGAAAGAATTCAATAAATTCTGGAGGTTAGATAAAGGACGCATAGATGGGTGAATGGATAGATTCCAGACTATGTAGTAAGTGTCCTGGATTATTCTAAACAAAACCATTTACTTTTAGGGTTAAAAAACAATAGCTCTTCAAGACCCTGATTCCAAAGTGTCTGTCTGTATAATCACATTTCACTGGATTATCACCACCTCATACTCCTATCACACACTACAGGGTACACCTGGCCATGAAGAATCAATGTTATGGCAGGACATTTTCCTCAGACTTTAGGAAGATATCCTTGGTGCCTTGGTTTTACCCATCAGTTTTTTATTTGATTTGCTTTTTACATAACTGATTTTATGCAAATTATGTTATTCATTTATTTTTTAATTTAGTTTTTGTTTTCTCTTTTGGCAAAGGGAGGTAGAAGAAATGGGAAAAGTTGGCAGAGAAGATAAAATAAAATGTTAACAACTCTAGGAATCAGGATTTACTGACTTCTCTTATCAGCACATTCTCTTCTAACAGGAAATGCACATGATGGCTAGGTTATAAGTAGGATGTTTTTTTTTGAAGAAATCACAACGAGAGGAATATTGAACTATTGGAATGGTCAATGACATCAATCTATGACCATGATGGTGAACCTATGACACATGTGTCAGCACTGACACGCGTAGCCATTTTCGATGACACGCAGCCGCATGCGGACACATACCAGAGAAGTACAGGGCCGCATGCCGAGAAGGATGTTTCATCCTCGGCTCCTGCACGGCCAGATGCAGTAGCTGAGGACAAAACACTTGCTGTAGTGTAGACACTCTGTGCCAGAGGTCTGTAGGCCAAAACAGCAGAACTCAGCACAGAGCATCTAGTTCTGGGACTTCGGTTAGACCGTTTTTCTCGAAGTGACACACCACCCGAGTTATGCTCGGTGTTTTGGCAAATTTTGACACACCAAGCTCAAAAGATTGCCCATCACTGGCCTAAGGCTTAGTTTTAAGACTAAGCCTTTCCCACCCTAAGTGACTTTGTATCAGAGACTTGTTTGTATACTGGATTAAAGGTTTTGATTTCTACACTATAAAATGGGCCAGACTGGGAGCTTGCTCGCTCTCAGTTCCTGAGATTAGCATTAGAGAGGAGAGCAGAGAAAGGCCACGTGGAGGAGAGGAGAAGCAGCCAAGATAGCAGAGTGCTGAAGGAGAAGCCAGTTTGTGCAGAGTTTGTGTAGAGAGGAGATGAGGAACAGATGTGAATAAGGCTGGTGAGGTTAGAAACCTTTGATTCTAGGAAACTCGGATAAGTCAGTGGCTTTGGGAGCCCTGAATGGAAAGGGAAGTGTTTTCCCACTGTGTGCATTTCTTGCCCGCCAGGTGCAAGCTAGGATTAAAAGGTAATGGCCCACCAGTTCTTGGCTCCGTTGTTTCATTACCGTCTGTTCGAATCAAATGCGAACCTGCATGGGCCAGGCTGCTGTGATGGTGCTAGTGGCTACTGGCCTTACAGTGACCAATCATCCTCCTTTATGGAGGACAGTCCTTCTTTTGCAAGTTCCATCCTCCCTCGAAAAGTGTCCTCCTACATGTCCTCCTTTTTGATATTGGAAGACTAATCTGTAAATATCCATATTCAATCAATGTAGAGTCAATCCATTGCATGTGTTGTGACATATTTGTATTTGACATGATTTGTCAAGGATCAGTACAGTGCAGCGAGATGCAATCATGAGACGCATGTGCTCCGCACAGGAGACCTTGTGAAAGCGCACAATATACCCAGCGTGCAAATGGCTTTGTGTATTTCTTACTGAAACACAACCCAGTACAATTACCCAAATTAACTGATAATTAAGCCAAGGAGCAATGACTAAAATACACTGGATCATATGCATTGAAATGACTAAATCACTCCAGAGCTGTCAGAACTCCCCCCCAGACCACTGGAGCAACCAGGGTAGGCCGCTTTCCTCTTCAAGGTCGCACACTTTCTGGCCTACACCTGTCCGCACCCAGGAGGGCAGATAGCCATGGTTCAGTGTCCATGGCCATAACTGTGTTTGGAAGACTAGAGTATCAAACTAAAAGACTTTTGTTTTCCTGCCCTTCATTTTCTACTTTTCCTTCACAATAACAAAAGCATTGACTTTGTGGTGAGGTTTTAACCTCCTCATACTCAAAGTGTGGTCTGTGGACCAGCAGCATCAGACTCACCAGGCACTTATTAGAAATGTACAATTTGCCCCCCCCCACCCCTCAGCCCAGAGCTATTGAATCAGAATCTGCATTTTAACACAGTCCCAGGTAATTCATATGTTCATTAAAGTAGAGAAACACTATTTTAATCTTTCTTGACCTCATACTTATCTCACAAGGTTATTGTGAGAATTAAATGTATTCAAAGTGCCTGGCAAGTGCTAGGTGCTAAATATGCTATCATCTTCCTTCACCTGGCACCTGGTACTGCCATGTTATTGTGCCCAGTCTTCACCTGCCTGAGCCCTTCTCCCTGGCCTGGGCTTCTGAATGCTGACCTTAACTTGCTTACTCAGGCCCTGCCCTTTGGCTGGTGCCCCAGACTGACCTTCACTCTCTCCTTAGAGAGTCCCTGGCAGGCTGGCTGGGGCTTGTTGCTATACTTCTTTGCACTCCCTGCTGACCTAGACTTTCCTCAAGACTCGCCTCTCTTGGCCTGACCATTCTGTGGACATTAAAAACCCTGCAGTGCCGCTTATTTTAGTCATGCTGCCAGTGCTCAAAAAGGCCTTGGAACTTGCCTTCACAGCCTCGCATAGTGCCTGCCTCAGGGTAGGCACTCGACTAAATACAGCTGAGGGGAATGAATGAAGAACAAGGATTTGCCTCATATTGTGCCACGGTATTAGGGTTTATATCTCCTTTTGGGGATTCAGTCTCTTTGCTTTCTCTTTTTCTCATTTTTCTTTGCCACCAAAATAGTGTGATACAGAAGGCTGAGATTTAATGTCACCCAAGAAGAAAAGGCCAAGGAAAATGCCTGACCTGTTAAGATTCTAGACATCAAGCCTCTATGCAGGGGAGCCGGTGAGGCCCCACCCAATCCAGCCTGCTCTTTCTGATTCCACACCCAGGCTTAAGGCCACACTACCAGAAGGTAATGAAGTATGTTGGTCCTGGTCTTCTCTGCTAGGTCACAGTCCAAATCTCCTTCACTAGCAGTCCACTCACCTCCCCGCTGCTGCAAGTGCTCTGGCTGAAAGCTTCCCCCTGTGACCTTCTTTGGACAATTGCTGTTGGAGGATATGTGTAAAATTTAAGGAAAGTGCCACTCTCACCCCCAGCAGCCAATGACTGACGTATATAGGAGCATAAAAGCCCGGTCCCCTTGCCTCAAGGTAGGACAGCTCTGTAGTGCAGTTTATAGTCCAGAGTCCCCATGGATGGGCCAAGGCTAGAATTTACCTGAACCCTCGTTCCTGCTCCACTCCTTCTCCAGCCTACCCTCCTTCCCTAACTCCTTTACTGTCTTCTTTCCAGGGCACCTCTCAATAAATGGTGTGCACCTGAGTGTCCCAGACTCTGCTTGTAGGGGACCTGACCTCACAGTGCTCTTGGGATTTAGTGGATAAGTAGCAGGACCAGGTTCCTGGGTGCAGGATCCCAAGTGCATACCAAATATCACCTCAACACCAGCCTGACATGACATACGCTGGGGTATCAGCCTGGCTCCTGTCAGTCTACAAGGGCCCCAGAGCCACGTTCAAGGGAGGGGGATGAGGGTCTAGAGCTGTACCCCTAAAATGATAGTCACTAGTTACAGTGGCTGCTGAGCACTTGAAATATGGCTAGTGCAACTGAAAGACTGAATAATTTCACTTAAGTTTAATTTAAAAACCTGATACTCAATCCAGTTATTGGAACACTATGAAGCATGTTTGGAACAACTTGGGTGTGTAAATACATTTTTTTGTCATTGTAAATTTTATGAAATCTAAATAAAGGCCAAGAATTTCCAAGGACAATTTAGTGTCCAAATTGAGACTGTTTTGTGTATAAAAAACATACACTGTATTCAAAGATATAGTATTAAAACATGTCAGCCTACCCGGGCAGTGATGCAGTGGATAGAGTGTCAGCCTGGGATGCTGAGGACCCAGGTTTGAACCTCTGAGGTCACCAGCTTAAGCGTGGACTCATCAGCTTGAGTGCAGGGTCGCCAGCTTGAACATAGGATCATAGACATGACCCCATGATTGCTGGCTTAAGCTCAAGGTCACTGGCTTGAGCAAGGGGTCACTCGCTCTGCTGGGGCCCCCGGTCAAGGCACATATGAGAAAGCAATCAATGAACAACTAAGGAACCACAACAAAAAATTGATGTTTCTCATCTCTCTGCCTTCCTGTTTGTCCCTGTCTGTCCCTCGCTCTCTATCTCTCTTGCTAAAAAAAAAAAGTGATGTTAAAGTTATCACTTTTTTTGTGTGTGTGACAGAGGCAGTCAGAGAGAGGAACAGATAGGGACAGACAGACAGGAAGGGAGAGAAATGAGAAGCATCAATTCTTCGTTGCAGCACCTTAGTTGTTCATTGATTGCTTAGTCATATGTACTTTGACCAAGGGGCTCCAGCAGACTGTATGACCCCTTGCTCGAGCCAGCGACTTTGGGCTCAAGCTGGTGAGCTTTGCTCAAACCAGATGAGCCCACGCTCAAGCTGGTGACCTCAGGGTCTCGAACCTGGGTCCTCTGCGTCCCAGTCCAAAGCTCCATCCACTGTGCTACTGCCTGGTCAGGCCAGTTATCATTAATATTTTTAATATTGGTTACATGTTGAAATATTTTTATTTGATTAAATAAAATGTTAAAATTAATGTTTCTTTTTTTTTCTCCAAAGTTAGAAGCAGGGAAGCAGTCAGACAGACTCCTGCATGTGCCCAACCAGGATCCACCCAGCATACCCACCAGGGGTGATGCTCTCTGCCCATCTGGGGTACTGCTCCATTTTGGCTGAAGCCATTCTAGCGCCTGAGGCGGTGGCCACGGAGCCATCCTCAGCGCCCAGGCCAACTTTGCTCCAATGGAGCCTTGGCTGCGGGAGGGGAAGAGAGAGATAGAGAGGAAGGAGAGGGGGAAGGGTGGAGAAGCAGATGGGTGCTTCTCCTGTGTGCCCTAACGGGGAATCAAACCAGGGATTTCCACATGCCAGGCCGATGCTCTACCACTGATCCAACTGGTCAGGGACAAAATTAATGTTTCTTTTTTAAAAATATGACCACTAGAAAATTAAAAATGATACATGTAATAAGAAAATGCAATAATTACACGTGTACCGAACCCCAAAGATGTTGAGATGTCTCAGTTGCCCATATGTCCTCTCAAGAAACTCCCATGTCTCAAGTGGGGTTCCCCTGAAACAGACACTGAAATTAGGCTAACATGCACAGCAACTATTAAGGAAGTACTTCCAGGAGAAGCTGGTAGGAAGTGGGGGAGGCAGGACAGAAAAAGGGAGAAAGCCAGGCATGGTGTGATTTCAGCAGTCTTGCAAAGGGGAGCTTCAGATTGACCCAGGCAGAAAATTCTGTAATAGAAATAGTGATTTAGAGGTTGTCCCACTCAGAGGCGGATTTAACAGTGGGCGCACCAGGTGTGTGCCCTGGGCCCCACCTTCTGAAGGGCCCCGCAAAAACCCAACTTTACACTTTTTTTCTAATGACATCAAGTTTGGTTTCATATGTGCAATTTTAACATTAATAGTATATAATATTTTTTATTTATTTAAAAATATGGTTAACATGTATTTTTATTTCCCTTGCATCTCTCTCTTTTTTAAGGGGCCCAATGTTTTCTTATGTGCCCCGGGGCCTCAACCGACCTTAATTCTCCCCTGGTCCCACCTCAATGTGAGAAAGGCTGGTTTTCATAGTCCCTCACCAATCAGTCCTTGGTCAAAGGTCTCCTTAGTAGGTTCCTTCTTTTTCTTGCCATACTAGGTAAAGCAGTCTTGTAGCTCCAAAACATAGTTCTCAGAAGAAGAGTTACAGATATAGAGCACTGAGGGCAAAAGCACACTGAAGCCAGGGGAGGAGTGACCAGAAATAGTAAAGAAATTTGAGAATTCCGGGCAGCGCATCCACAGCATCCATAGTACTCCATCATGGGAGGTCACCTGGGTACATCTCTACCCTGCAGCCTGAATACTGTACACAGATCAGCATCCTTATGTTCTCTCTCCAATTTATTTTATGGTTTTCAGACTGTTCTCTACACAGTTTCTTCTTGAGTTACCATAAAATCAGGAGAACCCAGCTGGTAAGGACTTCATACCTTCTAGCCAGCTACAAATGAAGCAATTCAACTTCTATTTTATATGTTGGGCTCTGTGTGTGCTTTGCTTAAATACAGGTCTCCACAGGCTTAAGAACTACTGTGAAAGACCATGGTTAAGTAAGTGCATTAGTTTTGTATAGCTGCATAACAAATTACTGAAAATGTAGAAGCTTAAAAAAAAGTTTTAAAATTATAGTTGATATACAATATTATATTAATTGCAGGTGTAAAACAGTGATTTTACATTTATATACCTTATGATGTGATCACCATATGGCGTTTCTAGTAACCATCTGTCTCCATACAAATTTGTCATATTATTATGTTCCCTGTCCCTGTACTGTACATTAAAATTAACACATATTTTTATCTCATAGTTTCTGTGTCAAAAGTCCAGGCACAGCTTAGCTGTACCCTCTGCCTAGGGTCTCACAAGGCCATGATCTAGGTGTTGGCTGAGGCTGTGGTCTCATCAGAGGCTTGACTGGGGAAAGATCTGCTTCTAAGCTCTTTCAGGTTGTTGACAGAATTATCTCCTTGCATTTGAAGGACTGAGGGCCTGTTTTCTTGTTGATTGTCAGTGGGGATTGCTCTGAGCCAACACAGCTGCCCAAAGTTCCTTGCCATGTGGCCCCCTCCATTGGTCCTCTAATGACATGGCAGCTTATTACTTCAATAAGCAGTAATGGAAAGAGAGTCTTCTGCATATATTTTTATGCCAGCAAGACAGCTATATATGTCTATAATAACAATCATGGGAGTGATAGGCCACTGGCCTATGTGATAGCTGTATTCTATCACTTAGAAGCAAGTCCTGCTCACACTGAAAAAGAGGAGATAATACAGGACATAAAAATAGGGCCAAACGAGGGTCTGTCCACCACAGTGATTACAGAGGAGAATGTTTAGTAGAGGCTTAATAGTAAAAGATGAAAAAGCCTTGAGGTATAAGAGAAAAGAACTGCTTCATTCCTAGTTCTTCCATTCATACCAACTTGTTCTAAAGCAAGCAAGATCTATCCTGTACGTACCCTGAACAATTCTGATCTACTGCCTTGCTTTCTGATGTGTCCCATCTGTGTGCGTTATGACTACACAGACTGACCTGTCTCTGGACCGTTTGGTTCAGGCTTGGGCTCTCCCTAGCTTGTGACATAGCCTTGCCCTGTCTCGGCATTCTTACAGCTGTTGCCCTCGTCTCACACTGATAACCTTGTTTCAGTTCATTTTCTGCCTCAATTTTTACAATATTTGATCATAACTGTCATATGGGAAAAGGCAAAAGCTCATGGGTCAAACATGACAATTATTAAACAAGCAAGTCTTGGTTAAATTTCTTTAGATTAAAAAAAAAGCTATTTTAGATTAATGGCACTTTGCCTTGATAATTTGACATCTTTTTTTGTTTAGTTTTGGGTATTTTTTTAAACCTGTAGGCTATCAGCTTTAGGGAATTCAGCTGGCATTATTAAAACTCACATTTTGCTGAGGGTTCACTGGATTTAGAGCTCACATCTTATGTAAAATTTGGAGACTCTGATGCTTAATAGTTCCAATGTATTACCTCTCTTTCTCAGGTCTTCAAGACTTCAAAGCTCTTAAAGTATCATTATACTTTATTTCACCAGTGCAAACAGTTAAAAGTAAACATCAGGGAATGAAACAACGTTCTTCACCCAGCTTTATCAGAAAATGACCTAAAAATTCCCCAGAGAAACCAAAGGAATTTGAGAACTGAACCTTATTTCAGAAAACGACTAATCAGGGATGGCAAATTAGCACAGATGCTTCACCTCCTACGACCGATGCCCATCAGTCAGTCGCTATATTCTTCTGATGAGTCTGAACAGAGCTTCAGGGTTCTTCTCAGCTCTAGGAAACTACTATTGATTTAGACAGGGTTCTTTGGTTATAAGTAACACAGACCAACCTGAGCCACGTTGAGCAAATAAGAAATTTCATGCAAACATACAAGAGTGTCTCAAAAAAAGTCAAGCACAAGAATGCAGCTAGGCCTCAGGCACCAGGAACCAGAAAGTCATGAGGACTCTGTCCCCTATCTCTGCATGTGTCTGCCTGCTTGTTTCCCTCTTTCTCTGCATCTCCGATTGGCTTGAGGTCATATGGCCACTCATAGCACTCATGTTGACTTATTCCAGTTGCAGACTGTATCTGAATCTCAGCAGCAAATTCCTGAGGGAGAGACTCTGAATGGCTGTGCTTGAGTCAGTTGACCCCTCCTGGCCCCGTCAGTCATAATAAAAAAGAAGTGACAGCATTCAAAAGAGCTACCTAGCACCCACTCCTGGGGAATGGGAAGCAGTTTGCAGAGAGGGCAGGAGTAGCTCACAGCCTGAGCAGGCACCCCAGAGATGGGTTCCATTACTATTACCAATCAATAGGCAGGGGTATGAGAGATGAAGCATTTTCTCCTTAGGATGCAGATCAGTGCAGCACTATTGGTGAAAATGAAAATGTCCTAAAGCTGGACTCTCCATTGAAATAGCCCCTCACCACATGTCAGCTATTATTAAGCCCTTGAAATATGTCGGAGGAACTGATTTTTTAATCTTATTAAACTAATTCAAATTTACCATATTTTTTCTCTCCATAAGATGCACCCCCCCCCAAATGTGGAGGGGAAAATGCCCACGTGTCTTATGGAGCAAAAAATAGGGTATTTTATTAAATATTTTAACACACCATTTGGTTCAGAATATTTCTTTTCTTATTTTCCTCCTTAAAGCCCTAGGTGTGTCTTATGGTCAGGTGCATCTTATGGAGTGAAAAATACGGTAAATACCTGTATTATAGCAATAGCTACCATATTGGACAGTATAAATCTTGGCCAGTGGTTCTTAACCTGGGTTCTATTGAACCCTAGGGGTTCGATGAGTTGGTCTCAGAAGCCTCTGCGCGGAGGATAGAATAAAGTAATACCATAATTTGTTGTGAGTTCATGCACTTTGTTAGTTTTGTTCTTTGAGCAAGGTGATGTTCATGCACGGCTCATTTTGTGCACCAGTAAAAAAACATATACCTATGTCTTGAATTTGGAAAAACAATCATATTATATTTATCACTAAAGAAGGGTTCAGTGAATGCACATATGAAACTGGTGGGTTCGGTACCTCAAAAAAGGTTAAGAACCTCTGATCTAGGCCTTCCCAGTTTAAAGTTAAGGAAGCTGAACTCCCAGACATAGCTAATTAATAACACAATTAGAACTAAAATCTTAGTCTCCCTTTTTAATTTTCCACCTTATTTATTGGAATTGAGGAATCTGCATAAATGATTTTCGCAGATAATTCCAATTTGCCATTTTTAAATGTCCATACCCAACCATTCCTTGATGCAGGTTTCTGAAAGGTATTGCACATTTCCCTGCTGTGGAAACAAGCCATGTGGCCAGAACTGTAGACTCTTCTTAATAAACACCAATTGTAGTTGTGAACCTCATTTGTCATTCTGGGTTATAATAATGAGGCCTCAGAGCAGGGCTATCTTCCCCACACTTACATCTCTACAGCTGATAGACTTGCTGCCCGCTTCCTCCTTGCCACGTCTTGATGTGGCAGCTTCTGACAGCATCCCACCTCCCTTCAGCGGCTCAGCAACAAACCAAGCGCAGGAACTGGATCCATCGGTGGGCTTAATTTCACCCACAATTCTAAACCAACAGGACTGGGAGACTTTCACAACTGTGTCAGATACCTAGGTTTAGTACACAGCACGGTTTTTCTCTTAAAGGTCTATAATGATGCAAGTCTCCTAAATGCCGACTGCAAGATAAAAGGTGTGATACGTTATCTACTTTGTGCCACTCTGGATGTGTCAGCATTGCAATGTCGAGGGTACCAAGGCAGAATTGGATTGTGCACGGGGTATGCTGAGAAATCAGACTGAAACTAGGCATGGTTATTTTAGGTTATTTCCCCGTACTGTTTCTCCACAGATTATTCACAGGGCTTGGGATAGAAAGTTTTATGAGTCTTTTGGGGATATTCAAACACCAAAGTGAATTTTAAGAGCACGAACAGAAATAATAATAAATTCATTTTAGTACTCTTTATATAGAGAACAGATTTGCAGTAATTGTGTCTGTTCAAAATATATCTAAGTGCATGGGAGCCAGAAAAGCCCCAAAGCAAGGGGAATGGTTGTTACAAAGCGCATGCGCTAGAGCCAGGGTCTGTAGCCAGGGGGAACAAGACACTGTCGCCTGCGGCCTAGGTCTCATGCTCCACTCCTGGAACCTCACTGAGCTGCACGAGAAAGGTGGTTCAGAAGGAAATATGACTTCTGCTTCCTGGGTCATCCCCCACCCCCCAAAAAAAGAAAGAATAAAGTCAATAAATGTGCACTGTATTCACCACCCCTGGGAAGAATATAATTCATTTTAGAAAGATTTTCCTTAGGCAATCAAAATGTTGTGTTTTTTTTTTTTTGTTTGTTTTTTTTTTTTTTGTGTGTGTGTGTGTGTGTGTGTGTGTGTTTTGGCATCTATGAAGGTAGCTTTCAGTTATCTTAAAAAAATTGTTTATGCAAAGACAACACCAGCAAACAGGTGTTCTGTATTTTTACTTGGCCTTCTGGAACAATGTGAGGATTTACTTAAAGGGAACACTCATTTTACCTATATGATGTATTAGAAAATAACTTCACTAAAACGTTCATTGGTCCATTAGTTATTTATAGTTAAGTTCTGATTATCCACTAGGCAGGTTCCTGGCATGGTTTTCAGCCCTCTGCCTTTCTCACCTCCCACCGACAAAGGCTTGCTGAAGCTTGTAGCAACTTAGAATTTCCCCTGAGTCATAGCTTCCCTGCCCCCAGTGTGAGCTCAGCCACCCCCCACCCCCAAGATGTCTACAAATCCAAACAAAATTACCTTTCCCAAAAACACCGTGGACTGAGCCTTCTGGGCTGCAGGCACCATGCCCAGGAGCTTATGTGTGACCCAGTCTGAAGGCTGGAGAGGGGTCACTAACCTGGGCAGGATGGGATATTCAATAGCTTCCCATCTCATTTCACAGCGTGGCATCGTTTTGTTGTTTGAAGTGACACACCCTCCCGTCCTCAAATTCCAGATGAGTACAAAAACACATTCCTGAGTCCCATCAGAATTTCTCTCTGCTTCTTGAGCTGTAGTGAAAGTGGCCCTGGTTGCTTTCTTGTACTGAGGAACATCTCTAGATCACCTGACTCCTAAGCCAGAGCGGTTTTCGTTTTAGCTTAGAGCTGTGGTTCTCGACTCAGGGTTCTGCTGCCTAGGCCTCAGTGCCAGAGATTCTGATTGTAACTGGTCGGGGTTAAGGCCTGAGTGCTGGGGTTTTCAAAGATCCCCCCAAGAGATTCTCGTGTGTGGCCAAAGTTGAGAACCAGGGGCTTACAGCCTCGCTTGGCTCACAATGATTGTGAGTGAGACACTTAAGTCGTACAGCTGTGGCTCCGCTGATGTAGAATAAATGTCTTAATAGGAAGGGGAGAAGGTATGTACACATACAAAACAGTTCAGGAGCCACTGTGCATTCCAGGATCAGCGTTTCATTCACTCATTCTCCTAAACATTTGCTGAGGGCTGCTGCTATGACGGGCAGGTGCAAAAAGGCATGGGGAAGTGGCTGACCTCAAGGTCAGAACAGCTCCCTGAAAGAAGCATCTGGACACATCTGTGGACCCCCAGATTCCCCCACCGGGATAGTCAGCTCTAGCCCTTCTCCCAGCCTTCTTTCTGCCCATGTAGTAACTCACAATCCCCTTACACGTGAACAAGATTTGAATGAACATCCATCATCCTGGTGCCCATAGTCTCTGGTTGCGCTACAGAGTGCCATTGCTGGAATTATGGTTATCTCTGCTAATAAAGTTCACTTTTTAGCTGCAGAGTTATAAATACATATGCAGCTTGCATATTCGAGGAGGCACTGGGAGGAAACACTAAGTGGTGGGGCCCTTCTAGAACAGATGCCACGCTCTGGTACCTGCACATACATAACTTTCCTAATACCTCCAAGTAAGACTCACATTCAGGGCTTCCTTATAAAAGGGATTTACTGTAAACAGCCCTAATGAGAGAATCAGAATCAGCATCCTTGCCACTTGCATTCTTTTCTTTCCTCTGGTCCCCAAATAGGTTCACAGCTATCAGCTTCCCTTCTCCCAGGGGCAAACTGGTCCCACAGTCCCTGAGGAAACCGGAGTGAAATTCACTGGGGTGTATAACAACTGCCAAAGGGAGAGAAGGAAGATGAGTAGCAGGAAGAGGGGGAATGACGACCTTGTACCTTTGAGCCCTGCAGACAAGTTCATTAAATTTAGGATGTGCTGCCTGACCTGTGGTGGCACGGTGCATAAAGCGTCGACCTGGGAACACTGAGGTCGCCAGTTCAAAACCCTGTACTGGTCTGGTCAAGGCACATATGGGAGTTGATGCTTCCAGCTCCTCCCCCCTTTCTCTCTCTCTCTCTCACTCTGTGTCTCCTCTCTAAAATGAATAAATAAAAAGAAATTAAAAAAATTATTTAAAAAAAATTTAGGATGTGCTTGGGGTGCTGGTAAGGCATATCATGAAGCCGCCAACAAATAAATCTGGCTGGTTACCTGGAGGAGAAGAGCTAATGGAGGAATTTTCTAAAAGGAGTTTTAACTTTTTCCTGAATGCTAGAACACTATGCATTACTAACTGGCTGGCTGTAATTTTACAATTTAGCCTGGCATCTGAACTGCTTGCAGGAGACTGTACCTTGTGGGTAATCACAGGTATGCACGGTGGATGTTATGTAACATTTCTACCAGCTACTTTGGTATCAAGTATGCTTCTTTGGAAAGGAAACTGTGATTAGGGTGTGACAGAGAACAGAGCTGGCACTGAAGTTGAGTGACCTTTCCCTACCTTCCAGGATGAAAGGGAAGTACTAAGGGACTTACGCCAATCCTACCAGCCCGTTCTGCCCAGGGGCTGGTCCAGGAGCAGAGTGCTGGATGGCCTGCCGCCATCATGATACCACCACCACTTCCTTCTAAATCTAGGAACCTACTTCCAACATTTACTCTCTGTCCTGTTCCAGATTATTGCTCACAAGAGTGAAAAATCTGCAGAGGATGGTGTTATTTTCTCTAGAGATGATTGTAATTGTGTAGGTGGGCAGATGTCAGATTCCTGGCAGCTTTCTGGCACAAACCTGAGGAATTACACACTTAGGTGTTTCAGGCTAAACTCTTTGAGGGTCAACTCCTCTAATCTTCAAGGGTAGAGTTTCTGAACTCTACTCCCTTGGCTCTCCCGGAAGTCATGTTATGCCGCAAATTTTGTATTCAGCTCTTTATATCCAAAATGCATAGAGGGGGTTTAGTTTACCATCCTAGACCCTGAC